>CAWUFW010001368.1:1448565-2897131 GCA_963921515.1 Calotriton arnoldi | reverse complement strand
GGGACACTTTAAAAAGGACTAGGACAAAACCCTTTGAGATCTAGGACTTTGAAGAGTCTCTACCCACGGGAGCACCGGAGTACTCGTGTTACCTCACCCAGGGAAGCCGGGTGCATAGGTGCCTTTCGGGGTCGGGTTTCGTCGTCGTTTCTTATGGCGATCTGCTGCAAAGTGCTGCTGGCGACCAGGAGAAAAGTGTCCGGGTGGATCCAAGAGTGGATCGGAGTTCTGAAGAACCTGAAAGCAGAGGGGAGAGAGTCTGGGTCACTAGCCAGTGACCAGGAGGGCGATGGACAGATGCCCACCGATGTCGAGTGCTTCAAGTTCGTTGACGGTCGTCTTGACTCTTCAGCCACGAGGTCCGGGAGGCGTTGTCGGCGACCAGGAGCAGGATTCGGGCTGTTGCTCGATGTCTGTCGAGTGCAGAGGTGTCGGCGACCAGATTGGACCCAACAGGCCTTGGCAACGGCAAGTCTCGAGTAAGATGTAGATCGTCGATGATGCAGACCAGCAAGGTCTGGGGAACTCACCCAGCAAGGGTAAGTGAGGGCAGGCCTGGAGCAACCAGACTGCCAAGTAAAGAAAAGATTGGCCTTCGGTAGGGCTACTAGCCAACGGGCTAGCGACCGCGAAGGAGCCTCGTGACGCCGCACGTGGAGCTGGCTTACAGGACACTCGTGGAGTGGGGGCCAGTGATCTTCGGTGCAGGTGGTGCTGGAGGCTAGGGCTACTCGGAGCCCAAAGCACGACTTCTTGGGAGACCCAGAAGATGGTGCACTTGCAAATGTGCTCGGTGTCCAGGGGTCACGGTCTCAAGTCACCCACGATAGCCACGGGCCTCAGCTTTGCTGGGGACTCAGGGTAGCCTCGGGGAAGTCTGAGAATCCACCTCTGGTGATGCGATGACTTCGGCGTCCGACGGGAGCTTCAGTGATGCGAACCGGACAGATGCTTCTTTGGTGCCTGCCAAGCAGGGGAGTCACTCCTTGACCCCAAGGGAGATTCTTCAGTCCTCTAATCTTGTCGTAGAGCGTCGAAGGTCCAGGATTCCGTGTCAGAGTTTCGTCCAGGTATAATCTAAAGTCCTAAGGACTGGGTTCCTACCTTTATTCTAAAAATAGGGGATGGACTACTCTGTGGCCCCACCTATGGGTGGGTCAGGGCAGAGGGGTGGCTACACCCCTTTCCCTTTGTCCAGTTCGCGCCAAAGCAGGGGCTGCAAGCCCCTGATCCGGTTTGAACTGGGGTATGCACAGGGACACCAAATGTGCCCCCAGTGCAGGACTTCAAAGCACCCGAAAGTGCTCCCGCCCAGCCCCAATACACATTGTCCTGTCTGGGGAGGTGGTCACACCTCCCTGGGACAGGAAACCTGTGTCCAGGCCTCCCCTGCCGGAGTTTCGTCCAGCAGCAGGAGGCCAGACTCGTGTCTGTGGCAGCAGCATCCATTTTGTGATGCCAGGGCTCTGGAAAGAAGTTACCGGACTCGTCAGAGTTAACATGCCTTTCCCTCTAGAAGGGTGGAATGCTACCCCCGCCGCCAGGATTGGTGGGGGTAGTATTCCAAGATGTTTGACACCAAACACGACATGTTTCGGTGCAGCCATTCCATAGTTAGCATTTTACCGCGAGGATATAATGCGTTTAAGAGTATATGGTCAGGCTGCACTACAAACAGCATCAGAGATGGTCTCCGAACGCTGCAGAGGGGCCCTGCTCATGCAGGGGCACCCTCTCACATAGGAACCATGCACTCTGCCTTTAGGATTGATAAGGCCTGCCTTAGGAGTGACTTATAGGTTTATATGTGTGTATGCATTTAGTGATATAGGTAACCTATACCACAGCAAGGGGTGCATGCACCACCTTACCCAGGCTGCTGTAGCAGACCTGTGGTGTCAGTTTGGATGGCCTACCAGGGGTGGCATAATATATGCTGCAGCCCCTGGCAGGCCTCTGAGGTACCTATGCCCTTGGTACATAGTATACCATATACTAGGGACTTACAAGGGCACTCCAGATCCCAATCAGAGATGTGCCTAAGGCACATGGAGACCCTTTTAAAGAGGAAACAGCTAGGCTGGGGTTCTGAATAGCAGGGCCCCAGCCAGACTAATGTCGAAAACCAGTGAAGTATCAGCAAAAAGTGGGGGTACCCCTGTGAAGCAGATCCTACTCTCCTACACTGTGCCCTCTTGGTGTTACTCCACAAGGAGTTCCCTAGTGCATGGATTATCTTCTGATATCTGTCTTTGTAACCCCCCTGCATTCTTTATTCCCTTTTCCACTTTCTCCCTTTTTCTTTTTTCTCTCATCTCTATCCATTACTCTCCCTTCCAGAGACGGGTGACCGGACTGGCCCCAGCCCCCTTGCCAAGATGTCAGATTTTGCTACAAAACGTCATGTTGAATCACTCAGGTATCTAAATAGTGGGGGGGCCTCGGAGATCTGTCACCCGGTTGGGCTCATTTTTGTTGTTGGGTGGGGGATGATTTGGACTCCGATAGATTGGGCTGTCGTTATGGGAGGTGCAAGGGAGGGGTATACATTGTTCACTACTCATTGTGCATGAAACAGCTTGGAATGAACAGTTTACGTTAGCTCTTATTTACATAAGTTTGCAAAACAAGGCCCCACACAGTCATCAGCGATCGAACCCGGTAACATGACAGGCCAACAGGGGGGAACAGGATATAACTTCCTTACTTGGAATGTCCGTGGACTGAGGGATCCCCGCAAGTGTAGACATGTACTGGAAAACCTGAACAGACTTAATATCCACATAGTCATGCTGCAGGAGACGCACTTGAACCCCTCCGCCTCCGCTACCTTTGCATCCCGTTGGGCGGAGCATAGATGTTTCGCCTCTTATTCATCCTACACCAGGGGAACTGCCATATTAATAAAAAAAACACACACATTATGTAGCAATTGGAGCTCTTCAGGACACACAGGACCGATTTAGCATCATGTGGGGAATACTGGTGTCACACTCTGTCCCATTGGTATGCTGCTACGGTCCCAACAATGATGACCTCACATTTTTTACTACCCTCTGGGGAAAGGTGGCGGAGATAGGCTCCACTCCTGTGATCTATGGGGGGAGGGGAGACTTAACACAGTGCTAGAGCAACAAAAGGACAGGTTGCATCCCCACCCTTATCATTACTCTGCTGCTCAGCGACAAGTCCAGGGAATTGCAGCGGAATATTGTCTCCTAGATGCTTGGAGACACCTTCATCCTACTCAAGAGGAAGGCACATTTTACTCTGCAGTACACTCTACGTGGTCGAGGCTCGACTATTGGCTCATTTCTAGAGGTCTGATTCCTTGGGTGAGGCAGGTACAACACCTAGCACGCATGTATTTGGACCATTCCCCGGTTGTGATGTTGTTAGTTCCCCGACTGAAAACACCCGATATGCAGCCTGGAGACTTTCCCCTACACTATTGTTAGATACCCCCTTTCGGGAGGAAATGCGGCAAGCGATACATGACTTCGTTCAATGGAATATGGGGTCGGTCCCTCAACTAACAACGGTTTGGGAGGCCTTTAAGGTTACTATAAGAGGGGTGTGCATCGCGAAGGGACCTCCGCAGTACACTTACTCGATTAGAAGCAGATCTCAAGCACCTGGAGGGGGAACTGATTGACTCCCCTCCTGGGGATATACAGGTCACCATTAGAGATATGATCACGGAGTACAAAGATACTGCTGAGAGGGAAAGTCTATTCTGTGGCAAATATTGTCGAGCCCGTAGCTAAGGCAAGGGTGAAAGACTTGGGAAGGCGCTTGCAGAGCTTATCCGAAAACCCCGGTTTTTGAATTACGTGCTGGAGATACAGGAGCCGGATGGTTTGACTCGTAGAGACACGGCTGAAATACTCTAGACATTCACAACCTTCTACTCCACCCTCTACACCACGCAGAGAGTACGGCTGCTTGCACTGGAAACTTACTTGGGGGAGGGTGCCTTGGGATGCATGGGGGCGACACAAAGGGAGTTCTTATCAGCCGAAATTGAGGTAGACGAGATCAAAGAAGCGGCAATGCAATTGAGATCGGGCAGTGCTCCCGGCCCGGACGGCCTCCCAGCAGACTTTTATAAAGCATACATTGGTCCCCTGGCCCCTATACTTTTTTTTTAAACATATTTTTATTAGCATTTAATCATAAGGACTGTTACGCAAGTTCGTGTACAGCAGTTTCCCAAGGCACTCTTCCAGGTAAACATACTATAATTATAATCCATTCCAACAAACTTTATTTTGGTCACTATAGACCATAAAAAGTAAACAGTACAAACAGTAGCAGAAAGAACACATTGCAAAAACCAATACATGAAAATAAAATGGAAACAAAACTTGATTATAAACAGCATTAGAATTCATCACAGGAAGGGGAGTTAATAAAATTCAAAGTTTCTTCTCATCATCCGACATTTACCACATATCATGTTGATTTAGTCGAGTTTCAGTTCATCAATAATATTAGTTTTTGGAATGTAAAAAGGTTAAAAGGCAAGTTAAGAATGAGTTAAAAAGTTAAAATGATTAAAATGATTAGAATGTGACAACATGTACACTGTGGAAGTTATATACTTGCAGTGATGAGTTTAGCAACACCCTTCGATTGTGCCACATGGAGTTAAAAAAACGGGAGACGGCAAAAACAATGGGTGGGTGAGTATCCGTTCTCAATATTCTAAATGCCTCCACAAACTGCCTACACCCCAAATTTCTACAAAGTGGGACTAGCCATCGCCGTCTGGCTGTTTTATAGCCAGAACAAAAGAAAAAGACATTAATAGCAGTCTCATCTACACAGTTGCAAGCGGGGTACCCAAGGGGGGAGGCTTTTAGCCATTTGTTAGTGAAGACACGAAGCGGCAAGGTCCCTATTCTAAACTGAATGTATAGTTTCCTTGTCAAGGTAGGTTGAATGTCGTCCAGAAGGGGCTCGAAGTGATACTCAGCTTTAATATTTAGAAAATCAGGTGTTAGGTGACCAAGTTGAGTGTTCCCCTGGATATCAGCTAGTTTGAGCGATCTATAGGCTCTTACTAGTTCTAGGCGTGAAATTACCGGGCACACTACCTCCGGGTTAGTCCATAAGTTTGGAAGACCTATCCTATAGCATACATCCCTTATATGTGTAAACCATGGCAATTTACCCACACCCGGGAGACCCAAAATCTCCTTTAGTTCTGACTGGTAGACTGCTAGTTCCGGGGTCACTCACAGTCTACGCCAGAAGGTTAATGGTCTAAGACCAGACTCCTCTGCAATAGGTCTGATTCCTAGGTCCATGCTTAAGGGGATAAGAGGGGTACTTAGTGGAAGGCCCAACAACTGTCTCATAAAATTATTCTCTGTTTTAGACAGTCTGCGAGGGGGACAATGACCCTATAGTTCAGCCCCATACATTGCAGCGCTCCTGGTTTGCACTTTGTAAATCTCTGCCACCGGGCCTGCCGGTTTATAGGAGGAATTCCTATATGTTTTTATGACTCCCCCTACCGTCTGGGCTAACTTGCGGCTTGCTTTGGCTAGTTGTGGACCCCACTCAAACGTTTCGGACAGTGTGACACCAAGATAGTCAAAAACGGTCACCCTCTCTAGCAAGGTACCATTTAAAGAGGGGTTTGGGCGGGATGTTTTGGCTGGGTTAAAAACCATAAATTTGGTTTTTAGTGTATTAATCTCCAGCCCCCTGTTTTTGCAGAATGTTACAAAACTGTCAAGAACCCTCTGGAGGCCCATAGGCGACTTCAATAGCAGCAAAGTGTCGTCCGCAAACATCATTGCTGGCACCTTACAATGCACCAGCTTGGGGGCGTCGTTGTACTCTACCTCATTTAGTTGGGCAACCAGAGCGTTGATGAAAAGACAAAACAGGGTAGGGGCGAGCACACACCCCTGCCTTACTCCTCTGTTAACTGGAAAATGAGGGGTTAATTCCCCAAGTTTCCCGTACCTTACTTGGGCAAAGTTGCCCTCGTGCAGTCTCATGATCAATGTCAAAAGATAGGGGGGGGATTCCCAGTTGTTTAAGAACCTCCCACAATTTTTCTCTGGGGACCAAATCAAAAGCCGTTTTCAGGTCGACGAATATCAAATAGAGGCTGCCACCTTCTATTGATACCGTCTTCCAGTATAGTAGTTGGAGCCTAAAAATGTGGTCGATGGTGGAGATGTTTTTTCTAAAACCGGCTTGATAAGGACTCAGGATTTCACACTCCTCCATCCACACATGAAGGCGATCGAGGAGGATCCTTGCAAACAGTTTCTGGGTGACATCGATCAAACTGATCGGCCTATAATTGGTCGGCAGGAGAGGTGAACCCTTTTTGAAGACTGGGAAGATTTCAGCCCCTAACCAGGTATCCGGGATCGCCATACCTCTCAAAATAGCATTAAATCTTGCCCAAAGGTAGGGTCCCCATATTTTTGGTTCTGCCCGAAATAGGTCCCTGGAATCTTATCTAATCCCAGGGCTTTACCAAGAGGAAGCTTCCTGATTGCGTTTAGGACCTCTGTTAAAGTGAACCCTTGGGCCTCTTCAAAGACAATCCCTGGGATTAATAGAGGACTTTCAACTTTTAAGTCTATATCTTCCTCAGTAGAGTATAGAGCTTGGAAGTGAGACTTCCATGCAGCTGCAGCGATGTTGGGCTCTAGGGCTGGCTTCCCTACGTTACTATCTGAGCACACTAGAGACCAGAACACCTTCTAATGGCATCCCATCTATCTAACTCCCAGTTCTTGAGGTAGACGAGATCAAAGAAGCGGCGATGCAATTGAGATCGGGCAGTGCTCCCGGCCTGGACGGCCTCCCAGCAGACTTTTATAAAGCATACATTGGTCCCCTGGCCCCTATACTTTTTTTTTAACATATTTTTATTAGCATTTAATCATAAGGACAGTTACGCAAGTTCTTGTACAGCAGTTGCCCAAGGCACTCTTCCAGGTAAACATACTATAATTATAATAGATGTCATCACATTCTTAGCAAATATACATGTATTGCAGATACGAAGTGTCAGGCCAGCATAACAGTTACAATACACAATACAAACATACATGGTGTCATATTTAGTCAACCCATAAACAACCGGGGGCTGGGTCCATGGTCACCATCATACGAAACATTTCCTCATATTAAACGTACTGCGCTATCTCATAACTTGAACAATTGTAATGATAGCAAAAGGAGAGAAACAAATTACAAAACCAAGAAAAAACTCCGGCAGTAATTGGCGGTGGTTATACAACCCAACGACTCTTCAGGCATATAGACAGACCCATATACATGTTAGAATCAATCTCCCCCACCTCCCCAGATGGAGTTACGACTCCATAAATTTCTAAGCAGTGGGGCAATGACATAGGGGCTTTAAGTAAACAGCAGCTACCGGGTTACATAGATCTGAAATGTCACAAATAGCTATACGTGGCATCAGAGGATACTCCAGCTCTTTCTTCCGGTGAACCCACGGAGGAGGAAGGTAGTCTCGGCATGAGGCTCTACACCGGGGTTACTGCCCTTTGTACTGACATTCAACCACTCATCCACTGTCAGTGGCCATCATTTAAACAGTGGGGCGGCCGCCTGTGTCTGCACCTGCAAGGAGGGGGTCCCTGTCTGAGGCGAGTCCACCGCATCCCCACCTGGCTGGTCAGATGCCTGCCTGGCCCCTATACTTAAGGCAGTGTACGAAGAAGCCAGAAAAGATGGGGTTCTCCCTCTGACCATGAGGGAGACATTGATCTCCTTACTAAAACCTGGGAACCTGGGAGATAAATGTGAATCGTATCGGCCACTGTCCTTAATCAACTGCGATGTAAAAATACTGGCCAAAGTACTGGCCAACAGGTTGAGTCTACTTATGGAATCCCTTGTACTGCCAGACCAGTCAGGTTTTCTACCCGGTTGCGCGACTTCGCATAACCTACGCACCCTCTTCTGGCTGTTGCAAGATGTGGAACCTGAGTTGGCCTCGGTAGCAGTTTTTTTAGACTCCACTAAGGCATTCTATTCTGTAGAGTGGGATTACCTTTGGGGGATCCTGGGTCGGATGGGATTTCCTCCAGACTCTCTATCCTGGATTCAATTATTATACTGTGAGCCGAGAGCAACGATACTAATCAATGGAATGCGCCCCCCCCCTTCTTTCTGATCTCCCACGGTACTAGACAGGGCTGTCCCCTGTCTCCCCTTCTATTTGCGTTGGCCATCGAGCCATTTGCGGCCAAACTGTGACAGCACCACCGGGAGTATGCACTCCGCTACCTGGATAGACATATCTTGGGGTCCTCTATGCAGACGACATTACTATATATGTACGAGAGCCCCAGGTTAGCCTCAATCCCATTCTTGGAGAGTTCATAGCCTTTGGTGAGCTCTCAGGGGTCAATAATAACTGGAAGAAGTCCCAGATCGTCCCCCTTACAGAGGCTACACGCCCATATGCCCTAGACTATCCACTAATATGGTGCTCTACTGAAGTAAAGTATCTGGGGATAAAGGTCACTAGGGACAAAACGGAACTCATGCTGATTAACTATTGTAAAGCATTGGAGGTCTTAACAGACTTGATCACACGATGGATTGCCATAGCCTTATCAATGGCAGGAAGGATCTTCCTGATCAAGATGGTTCTCCTATCCAAACTGTTATGTCTTTTCATCAATATACCCTATAATCCGGGCAGATACTTTTTCAAATCCTTGAAAATACAATTGATAAGGCTAACTTGGGTAGGGAAACAGCCCAGATAAAAATGGGAGGTGTTAACTCTACCTTTTTCGCAGGGTGGATTCGAAGCTCCGGATATGGAGTTATATTACCTGTGTGTGCAGGCACATTTCGCAACATATTGGTTCCACACTCTGCCTTACATGCCACACCTGGCCATTGAGCAGAGGTATATGGCCCGACTCCCTTATCAGCGTTCATAGCAATACGGCCTCGGGGTAGAGATACTGACCCCTCCACAGTTGCATGCACGTCTGCGGCATGGTGGGGCCTGGCTAAGCGAATGGATATTCCGATCCTGTATTCACCACTGCTGGGTCTCCGCTTCCACCCAGGCCTCGAGGTGACACAGGCACCAGCCTGATGCCAATTGCCAAGAAAATTTAAGGTAGCAAATTGAGGAGACCTATATACTAACTGGACCTTCCGTGACTTAGACCATTTCTTTCAGGGCACTACACCTACGCCAATGGAATTGTTTCTATATGTTAGGTTGCGGCAGAGTGTCAAAGCTGTCATCCCTGCATTCCCTAATGATCTCCCTACCCTGATCCCTTTCACACTTTACTACAACGCACTTATAGCGCGCATGCAGTTCTGTTACTGTATCATAACATACAGACATCACAAAGGGACATCACGGGAAGCTAGCGCTTGCAATGGGAAACTGACCAGGGTATATCTATCTCAGACAAACAATGGGGATACTATTGTCAACTAACCGGGCAGATCTCAGCCAGAAGCCGCTTGCGCATTATTCATTTCAAATATCTCCACCGGTTATATTACACGCCGGCCAAAATGTATAAATTTCACTTGCGGGATAATGTTTACTGTGAGCGCTGCAGGAGAGAGGGTGCGGACTTTTTACACCTAGCGTGGGGCTGCAATGCAATTGGGCACTATTGGCTTTCAGATCTTTGTAGCTATGGAACACATGATAGGCTATCTGCTACCTGAAACCCCAATCGCAGCACTGCTGGGATATACGGAGGAGGTTGAGTTGGCTTATAGGAGGTACGTCTCTCTAGCACTATTGTTAGCTAAGAGCAGATGGGGCAGAGGCGGGCCCCTAAGTTTAAAGGCTGGATCCACGATCTCACATTCTGGCAGGAATAATCACTCACCTATGCAGACCTATTACCATTGACCTCCAGACCCAAAGATATATGGGAACCCCTGAGGACGTACCCATTGAATAATCTGCCTCCCACAGCAGGGGAGGGGTGCTGGAGCTCTGCGTGAAGGAGTGGTGGGGTGGATGGTTGGTCTGGAGGGGACCCCAACATACACCGATACGAGTTTTCCTTCTGGCCAGGGATTTGCAAGAATGGCTAATGGAACATAGAGAGGGGGAGGAGCCCGAGGACTTAACTGCCACCGAGAATTGAAAGGGCTGTTGTATGTAAGTATTGAATTGAAGAATTTCTCCCAAGCTGTTAATGATGCATTATACTTGTAGCAAACTTAATGTACATGAGTGGCATACTAAGTTGTAGTACAGAAAAGTCTTTGTCTGCTAATGTAACTGAAAACGTAATAAAAAGTTAAAAAGTAAAAAAAAAAAGAGATTCTGACCTGTCCTGTGACTTGAAGGGGTGCAGCTTGCAAGCGCCCATAGAGGACAGATTACTACTGTCCCTGTGCTGGGTATAACGCATAAAATGGTGATGGCAGTATACCATGTTTTTCAAATTGATAGTGTGGCCTGTTAACAGAGGAAAGGAATCTGTCTGCCCCTGCAGGAGGAGAGTCTACCCAGGACGAGAGAGGCCCAGCGTGTCCCAGGTACTGAGGGATATTCAGAGAGAGCTAACTAGCTGGTAAGGAGCTAGGAGTGACCCACTCCTTGGCCTCTCGTAACTGGTTCCTTGCAAGAACTGCTTCAAGTATCTGTGCTTATCGGCTTGGTCATGGTTGCACCTGCCATGGTTACTGTGTTGGCTCGATGGGGCTGCAGCTACCTATCGGTCCGGTTGGCACTGCATGTGCCCTCATTTCTGCGTTGGCCCAATCGGGGCTGCAGCTACCTGCATTGGCCTAGATGGGGTCAAGAACCAATCCACTGCTGATTGAGCTGCAGCATCCCAACCCAAACCTGCCTTCAGACGCCTGGGTCGCTGCACCTCCGGACTAAGCTGGGTGTTAGCGAGTACAGAGATGTGTCCTGTGCATGGCATATATTACGGCGCCTGGGACTATCTTCCTTTGCCGTGGGCCTCTCCTGCAGGAGTACTGTGGGCTGTACGTTCCTCTTAGTAAAAGCAAGCAAAAGACTATTGCATACCTGCTACATCACCAGGGGTGAGAACTGAGAGAAACTGTCAACTGAGTGTGCCTTTGACTTGTGGGGTAAATTTAGATTGCACCTGAGCCGGAATCATGCTTTTACCTGACTAATGGATGGGAACAGCCATCAAGAGGTCACCGAGTGAGATTAACTCAAGGGTACTTTGCAGGTGTAGTGTCACAAGAGAGATTCGTACCCAGGGTCCCTGCTCTGTATACTAAGTTGGATCGCGTGCTCTGTGATTACAAGGTACTTCCTTTTTTTCTTAAAGGTTAAGGACTAGGGTGGACAATGAAGATATTGTTTCTGTTGGTTAATTGTTGAGTGCTGACCTAAGGCACCCCACACTACCTCCCTGGGAGGCCTGTGTCTGCTGACCTTCGCTGCCCTGAGAGTCAAGTGCGGAAGGGTTTGTACTTGACCCAGTTTAAGAGGCATAGTAGGATGGGCTTCAGGACACCAATGGCAAATGACCTCAACCATCAGGGTTGAAGCCCAGCAGCTCCTGTCTTCCATGTTGGCCCCGGAATGCACTCTGATAAGGACCACATCTCCCTTAATGTAAAAGCCCTTCATTAGCTCCATGTCGCCGGGTGACCTATTCTCAAGATCCTCTGCATTACACATAAGGGATAAATGGCAGGGGTCCAGCTTTCCTACAAGCAAAGCTCAAAAGATATTCTCAGAAAAGAAGTCTGAGTCTAGACAGGCACCACAGCTAGTCATACTGCCTTACATGTAGAAGACCATAGGTGGTTTTAGGAAATTTGCCCTTTCTGAAGTGTTTTTCATTTATTTGCTGGACCCTATATTTTTGCTGGCTGCAGAACTCTGTGCACTTTACCGCTCCTAACTAGTGATAAAGGGACTGTTCTCTCCATTTAAGCATGGTGAAATTGGCATACCTCTGATTGGCATATTTAACTTACCCGTAAGTCCCTAGTCTATGGTACAAAGTGTACCCAGGGACAGTAAGTTAAATGTCACGAGTGGACTGCAGCAACCATTGTGTCATCCACCACAGGTACAATACAAACATGACAGCAGTCTAACAATTTGTAGCCTGGTTGTTGCAGTTTTAAACTGCAAAACCGACCTATCAAAACAACCTCTTTTGATAGGTGAAAACCTTCCTTTTAAATATTTGTAAGTCACCCTTACGTTGGCCTTATTGCCCATATAGCAGGGCCTATGAGATGTAAAAGTAGGGCATGTATGAATTTAATGTTAAACATATCCTTATAGTGAAAAGCTATTTTCAGTTTAGGAAGGCTGGCAGTTCCATAGGAAAACATTGGGTTAAGAACTATTTTAGTAGTTATTAAAAATGCAATTCAATGATGAAGTCAAATTTTTGATAAATATTAAGGATACAGTATTTTGAAAAAGTTACCTTTTCCCTACCTAAAGCCACTGGAGGCTCATTAACATTTCTTCTCCAATTTTTGCTAATCAGCAATTAGCATTCGAATAGATATGAATGGTTGTGAAATGCTTCCCATGAGCAAACAATAGGCTAATCGGTATGGGCAGCGATGACCCCTCCGAACCTGACAGAATATGCATGGTGGGGCTGTGAGCATCCTTTTGACAGTACAATGTCAAATCCTACTTGAATGTCAAATCCTGCTTGACAGGTCCCCTGACGTTTTACAAATAACACTCGGGCGCACCTCACAGAGGCCTCACCTGTCACAGGCAAATGATAGCTGACACCTGGGCAGGGCCTGTCCTATGTAATCCCTAGCCAGAGAGGTTCCCATCATAGTGGGCCTCTTTTTGACATTACAAATGTCAAATCCTGCTGGACTGCTTGGCAGATCTGCCAGGGATTTACATATAACACTTAGGGCGCACGTCAAGGGGTGAGAACAGGATGCCAAAACAATTCTTGCTTATCCACATTCTGGTTGCTGGAAGATCCTACTTTGCTCTACCAGACTTAAGTCTCTGGGTTTATTGGGCTAAAGTGACAGCCTCAAACTGGATTTTAGTGTTAGGGGTAGGAGGACACTAGGATTCCCATAGTACACTCCCCACACATACACACAGCCCTCAGAGCCCATGTTTAGTATGACTGAAGACTTCCGCCATCTTGAACAGGGCCAAAGTGGGTAGGATTGGCCCTGGTCTATTTTACCCAATTGGTCAGGGTGTGCCCAGGGTTTATGCCAGACATAAATGTGGCATCTCAGGCACTCACTTGATAACACTCCTGGACCTGTGGGAGATTAGAAGAGGACTGAACCTGCTGTCTGAGTCCTGAGCTCCCTTTTGTAGCCAGGCCAAAGACGGAGGCTCCAAGGTTCATATGGCTGACTTCATGTTAAAGCTATAAAGACACAACAAGCTACAAGAGGCCTTGACTGTAACTGCTCAGCTGACCAATGGCAACTTGACCTGGACTGGACCCTGCCGCTTGGCCTCTGCCTTACACCCTGTGAGTCTCGAAGTGCATCCCCTGAGGTCCCCGGAGGCTTTAGAAGAGTTCTTCTGTGGTGGATTGGGACTTAAAGCACTAAAGTCAGAAGGTAGAATCTTTGGTCAGGACGAACCTGGGTGGTGTATCCGACCCATGCTCCATCTCAGTCACCGTCAAATTGCGCCTAGGTCCCAGTCTACTGTGACCTTTGACTATCATTGGCACTTTGTACTTCTTGGCACTATCCTTACTTAAACCTTCAAAAAATCATATCTCTGGTTCCCCTTATTGGATTTTTTTAATTTTTGTGTTATTTTGTTTATTACATTGTACTCTACCTGTCTGATTCTGTTTTTTTTATTGCTTTGCATGTTGACTATACTAATGTTTTAGTACTGCATAAATACTTTACACATTGCTCCAAGTTAAGCCTGTCTTCTCTGTGCCATAGCTACCAGGGTTTTGAGCTCATGTTAATTTAGTGACTTTGAGGGTTCACCCTGAAAAGGGATGTGAATGTTCCTTGAGGTTGGTAGCCACCCACCCCAAATAATAATCCAGTTTCGTACATTGGTGTTCAGCAGTGGGATCCAGGACTTGTGTTTTGCATTACAACTCAGTGATTTAAGTTAAAATAGAAAAATCCCTTTATAAAGTGACATCAAAAAATCTACTATCTACTTTGTAATTTTTAAATTCTCCATTTATCTTTAATTGGACATTTTTGATTTTTCCTAAATTTGCTCCTTCCCTGATCTTTTAGCACCTGTGATTTTGGAAAAAATGGAAGTGTAACTGGGCTGTATGGAGATCCTCAGCATGGCAGATCTTATGAGCATGTCCAAAAAATGGGCCTTAAAATGGGGAAGGCATTCAAGATGGAGAACTATCAGAGTGCCCAAAGAGCCTGGGAGGAAGTAACCTGCTTCATTTCACCCCACAGGAGCAAGTGGATGAAGAGGAAGACAAGGAGGTGGAAGAGGAAAATAAAAATGGCTTTGGAGGGGCCCCAGTGCCAGCGGAGGGTGTGCCCCCAGGAACTAAGTGTCGTGTCTTGTCCAGAGCAGGGAGCAGCATGGTCTGTCACAGCTTGACCAAATCAGAGCTGGAGGACAGGCAGGTGGAGATGGCCTTGAAATTTCAGCTGGCTGCCCTTGCCCTTGAGGAGAAAAAGTTGGCTCTGCCTGCTGAAGAGAAGAAGGTAGCAGCAGCGGCAACATTGGCACTGGAGGCACAGAAGTTAAGTCAGGCCCTGGAGGAGAAGAAGGCCTTGCTGGCCCAAGAGCAAAGCCAGCGCAAAATGAACTTGAGGTCCCGAACAACCTCTGAGTCCAGTTAAGATAGTGGCACTACAGTAATGCACCATTTCTCCCATAGCAAGGGAGGTCATTTACAAGTTGTCACTGCCCCTTAATGACAATAGTACAAACTAGCCATTTGACTGCCCACTCTAAATCGGGATGGTGGTCAAAAGGCAAAACCTATCACAGCCCTCACTCTTTTGGCCCTTCGGAGGTGTGTGTCAATGGTGGAGATGGAGTAGTCTCCACACTGATATACTTCAGTTTCGCCCAACTCTAAATAAGGGAGGGGGAACTTCAGTTTGGCGGACAGGGTACTCTGTTTCCTGTGCAACAGATTACGCTCACTGCTAAACACTGAATCAGGCCCCAGATGACATATGCCCTCATGAAGAAAACCTTTATTACAAAGTTTGGGTTAACCTCGGTGAACTATTGCCTGATGTTCAGGGGTAGCCAGAAGTAGTTTTATGAACCCATTTTTTGTTGGCTTTCAGGACTCTGTACACTTTACCACTGCTAACCAGTGCTAAAGGGCTTGTGCTTTCTCCTTAAAACATGGTAAAATTGACTTACACCCAATTGGCCCTAGCAACGTGGTTCACCGTGTACCCTGGGCCTGTAAATTAAATGCTACTAGAGGGCTTGCAACACTCATTGTGCTACCCACTGAAGTAGCCTTTTAAACATGTCTCAGGGCAGCAACAGCAGTCTGTGTATAGTTTTAAACTGCCATTTCGACCTTGCAAAATAAACCTTTTTGCCAGGCCTAAACCTTTCTTTTTAATTGATATAAGTCACCCCTGGTGTAGGCTCTAAACAGCCCAGAGTGCAGTGTATTCAAAAGTTGGAGGTGCACTTTTCAGTTTTACATGTCCCGGTACTGGAAATGAAATGAAATGAAATGAATTTGTACTTGTAAAGCGCACTGATACCCTGGGGCTTCCTGGCGCTGTATGCATACCGCTGTGGAACCCTTCCTGGCTTTTCCCTGTGAAATGTCCACTCCTGGGCACCCCCAAGGTGAAGCCAGGCATCCCAGCGCTGGTGGGGCCGTTGTGGAGATTAAGCAAGCTATTGCCCAGAGTTGCAGAGTGGGACCCATGATTAGAATAGGCACCGAGGTGAGAATTATCAGGTCCGAGGAAGTTGAGCCCAAGACCCGCCGAGGCGGGAATTGAACCCTGGTCCCGGGCCAGATCTCTGCATCAGGGTCTGCCGCTCTAACCATTGAGCCACACTTCTCCTAACTTAATTTTCCACTACTGTAATGCCTATCTCGCCCATTGGATAACATTGGGTTACCTTATTACATTTAATAAGTGATAACTTTTGATTTCGAGCAGGTAAGAATATCATGTTTGCACTCAAAAGAATTATAATTTGAAATCCTCTTTAATTGTAAATTTGGATTTTAAGTCACAATTCTGAAAATGGCACTTTTAGAAAGTTGGCATTTTCCTGTCCTAACCATTTGGTAAATGTATAAAAAGAGAATTTCTCTTGGATCACATCATCCAAAATAATCAACACTTGATCATACAAAGGTCATTCAAATATCCTCAGTCCACAAATTCGAGGAACCTTTAAGTCTAATTAGAAAAGAATTCATAGACTTCAACAACATTGAGTCAATCGAATTAACTTTGTTATGATGATTTAAAGTTATCACTTGTTTTGTCTCTCGTTGTTAATTGAAGTTTAATTGTTTTGTATGTGAGTCTTTTAACCCTTAAAAAAACTATTGTATTTATGAACTGTGTTTTATATGATCAAATTTGTTTTTTAAATAAATGTACTTTTTGATATATAAAGAATATTCTTTATAATTGACTCTTTGGGTCCTGGTGTGATAGTGGACTGAGGATATTTGAATGACCTTTGTATGATCAAGTGTGGATTATTTTAGATGATGTGATCCAAGAGAAAGTCTTTTTTTATACATTTACTGTATATGGTACCCTGTCTCTTGGATAGTGGGGCCACTCTCTCTTTGTTTCTAACCATTTGGTGCCTGTAGCCTGTGTCCTGGGTCACATGACTGTGTGTCTTTGGCAATTGGCTTTTGTGTATTCCTCCCAGACAGTGAGGCAAAGGGGGGCTAGGTGTTGGCAAGATAGGCCATCCTGCCAGGATGGGAGAGGCAGAGCTATTCCCTGGGGCAATTACATTTCAAAGGGTCTGCCTCCAGCACAGTCACAAAGAACTTGACACCAGTCTATTGTTACCCAAGATCCCTTGGAGCAGGGGAGGGGGGAAAGGAAATTCCAGAACCAGATGTGGACCGGGGGGGAGTCTAGAAGTTTCTCCCACTTCAAAGCTGGCACCAAGTATGAATATTAAACCCTCAGACCAACTCTTCAGTACCCTTCTGGGCCTGTGAAAGATTTCAGAAGGGTTGCCTTTTACTCAGAGGACTGTCCTGCTGCTTGAGGCCTGCCTTGTTCTTTAGAGGACCGCTCTGCTGCTTAAGACCTGCCTTGCTGCTGGAAGGAGAGAGGACCATCTCCTTGTTTCCAGGCTACCTGAGTGACTCCAAGGGTCAGCTAGCTGACCTCCTGTTCTGAGCTACAGGGACACAAGGCCTCCCTGTAACTTCCCAGCTGACCTGCTGCAACTGGACCTGCCTGAGCCCTGCTTGCCTCCAGTGGAGTGAGTTCCTGATCCCCAAGTGATGCCTTTACAGGTCCTGAACCCTTGGCTGCCATCAGAGAGAACTGTTTCTGCCCTAACTGAAGGTTCCATCAAATCTGGCACGAAGCGACGCAAAGCCCCCAAAGCCTTGCTGCACAGCTGTAAGCTTCATCGGAACTGACGGCGAGCGACGTGAATCCCCACAAAGCCTCGATGCACAGCCTCATCGGAACCGATGCTGGGCAGTGCGAAGCTTCACAAAGCCTTGCACCACAGCCTCATTGGAACAGACTCTGAACTGAAAGGCCAGTCCCAGGATACCACCCTTGAGGTCAGGGCTGGACTGGGAACTGAAACCGGCCCTGGAAAACTGCTCGGCTGGCCCCCCTGGTGGTGAGGAAGGGGGTGCGGCCGATTTTGCTACAGGGGGCCGATATTGCTGTCCCCCGGTAACAAAAACGGCCCCCAGGGCCTAAAACCGCCCCCACGCTGGCGGCCTACCGGGGAAATGCCCGGTGCCCGCTATGGCCAGTCCGGCCCTGCTTGAGGTGGCAGAAGTGAGAGTGAAAGGATGGTGTCTATCACCTTAGGGCCTAGATGCACACTCTGTGAAACTTAAGAGGCTACAGAAACCTCAGGATTAAGTGGGGGATTCCCTTCCCGCCCGTGGCTGGAAGTGAGGCCTGCCAAAACCCCAGATTGGAGCCAGTAGATGGCCAGGGACTTGTCTTCTGACACTGGCAGCTGTCAATGACCTCAGTTGATTATTTACCTTTTGGTAGAATTTTCTCTGGGGTGGGAGAAGACGTCTGACCCAGGGGGCAGAATGGGCCACATCACCTTGTTGACCATGGCAGTACTATATGCATACTAGGGTGCATCCACAAGCAAGCTAAGGTTAGGAGCCTCACAAATGGGGTCTGCAGTTGAGGAGAAGGGTTCTCCATAGGCCGCTTCAGATGCTCAGGAGGATGATGACAGTGGGGTACAGATGGGCTCAGAGGGTCATAGAACCTGGGATAACTTATCCTCATGATGTAGAGCTAATGCAGAATGCCTAATAACATTCTGAGGCTGAGGGGTGATGCAGATCTTCTAATAACATTCTCAGGGTAAAGAGGGTGGTGCAGATCCTGGGATAACTAATTATCAGGTTGTAGAGCTAATGCAGAACGACA
Organism: Calotriton arnoldi; assembly: GCA_963921515.1. Taxonomy (NCBI): domain Eukaryota; kingdom Metazoa; phylum Chordata; class Amphibia; order Caudata; family Salamandridae; genus Calotriton; species Calotriton arnoldi. Next base: position 2,878,546 of record CAWUFW010001368.1, on the reverse strand, counting down.
ACTAGCATTCTCTGGATCAAGAAGGTGATGCAGACCTTCTAATAACATTCTCAGGGTGATGTGTGTGATACAGAACGTCAAATAACATTGTCAGGGTGAAGAGGGAGATGCAGATCTTCTACTAACAATCCCAGGGTGAAGCTGCGATGCAGAACTTGAGATAGCTTATTCTTAGATATCATTCTTCAGGGTATAGGGGTGATGCAGAACTTGAGATAATCCATTCTCAGTGTGAAGAGGTAACGCAGAACCTGGGATAACTTACCCTCGGGTGAAGAACCAATGCAGAAAATCTCTTAACATTTTCAGGGTGAAGGGGCGATGCTGAACTTGAGATAATCCATTCTCAGTGTGAAGGGCTAATACTGAACCAGGGATAACTTACTCTTGGGGCGTAGTGCTACTACAGAACCTCTATTAACATTCTCAGAGTGAAGAGGTGATGCAGAACTTCCAATAACATTCTCACGGTGAAGAGGTCATGCAGAACCTCTATTAACATTCAGATGCAGAACTTCTAATAACATTCTCAGTGGTGAAGAGGTAATGCAGAAACTCTAATAACATTCTCAGAATGAAGAGGTGATGCAGAACCTCTAATAACATTCTCAGGGTGAAGAGGTGATGCAGAACTTCTAATAACATTCTCAGAGTGAAGAGGTGATGTAGAACTTCTAATAACATTCTCAGTGGTGAAGAGGTGTTGCAGAACTTCTTTTAACATTCTCAGGGAGAAGAGGTGATGCAGAACCTCTAATAACATTCTCAGAGTGAAGAGGTGATGCAGAACTTCTAATAACATTCTCAGGGTGAAGAGGTGATGCAGAACTTCTAATAACATTCTCAGAGTGAAGAGGTGATGCAGAACTTCTAATAACATTCTCAGAGTGAAGAGGTGATGCAGAACTTCTAATAACATTCTCAGGGTGAAGAGGTGATGCAGAACTTCCAATAACATTCTCAGGGTGAAGAGGTGATGCAGAACTTCTAATAACATTCTCAGAGTGAAGAGGTGATGCAGAACTTCTAATAACATTCTCAGGGTGAAGAGGTGATGCAGAACTTCTAAAAACATTCTCATGGTGAAGAGGTGATGCAGAGCTTCTAAAAACATTCTCAGAGTGAAGAGGTGATGCAGAACTTCTAAAAACATTCTCAGGGTGAAGAGGTGATGCAGAACTTCTATTAACATTCTCAGGGTGAAGAGGTGATGCAGAACTTCTATTGACATTCTCATGGTGAAGAGGTGATGCAGAACTTCTAATAACATTCTCAGAGTGAAGAGGTGATGCAGAACCTCTAATAACATTCTCAGAGTGAAGAGGTGACGGAGAACTTCTATTGACATTCTCATGGTGAAGAGGTGATGCAGAACCTCTAATAACATTCTCAGAGTGAAGAGGTGACGGAGAACTTCTATTAACATTCTCAGGGAGAAGAGGTGATGCAGAACCTCTAATAACATTCTCAGGGTGAAGAGGTGATGCAGAACTTCTAAAAACATTCTCAGAGTGAAGAGGTGATGCATAACTTCTAATAACATTTTCAGAGTGAAGAGGTGATGCGGAACCTCTAATAACGTTTTCACGGTGAAGAGGCGATGCAGAACTTCTAAAAACATTCTCAGAGTAAATTTGGTGATGCGGAACCTCTAATAACATTCTCAGGGAGAAGAGGTGATGCATAACTTCTAATAACATTTTCAGAGTGAAGAGGCGATGCAGGCCCTCTTATAACGTTTTCACTGTGAAGAGGTGATGCAGAACTTCTAAAAACATTCTCAGAGTAAAGAGGCGATGCAGAACTTCTAAAAACATTCTCAGAGTGAAGAGGTGATGCAGAACTTCTATTAACATTCTCAGGGTAAAGAGGCGATGCAGAACTTCTAAAAACATTCTCAGAGTGAAGAGGTGATGCAGAACTTCTATTAACATTCTCAGAGTGAAGAGGTGATGCAGAACTTCTATTAACATTCTCAGGGTGAAGAGGTGATGCAGAACCTCTAATAACATTCTCAGGGTAAAGAGGCGATGCAGAACTTCTAAAAACATTCTCAGAGGGAAGAGGTGATGCAGAACTCCTATTAACATTCTCAGAGTGAAGAGGTGATGCAGAACTTCTATTAACATTCTCAGGGTGAAGAGGTGATGCAGAACTTCTAATAACATTCTCAGGGAGAAGAGGTGATGCAGATCTTCTAAAAACATTCTCAGAGTGAAGAGGTGATGCAGAACTTCTAATAACATTCTCAGGGTGAAGAGGTGATGCAGAACCTCTATTAACATTCTCAGGGTGAAGAGGTGATGCTGAACTTTTAATAACATTCTCAGGGAGAAGAGGTGATGCAGAACTTCAAAAAACATTCTCAGAGTGAAGAGGTGATGCAGAACTTCTAATAACATTCTCAGGGTGAAGAGGTGATGCAGAACCTCTATTAACATTCTCAGGGTGAAGAGGTGATGCAGAACCTCTATTAATATTCTCAGGGAGAAGAGGTGATGCAGAACTTCTATTAACATTCTCAGAGTGAAGAGGTGATGCAGAACCTCTATTAACATTCTCAGGGTAAAGAGGTGATGCAGAACTTCTAATAACATTCTCAGGGAGAAGAGGTGATGCAGAACCTCTATTAACATTCTTAGAGTGAAGAGGTGATACAGAACTTCTATTAACATTCTCAGGGTGAAGAGGTGATGCAGAACTTCTAATATCATTCTCAGGGAGAAGAGGTGATGCAGAACTTCTATTAACATTCTCAGGGTGAAGAGGTGATACAGAACGTCAAATAACATTGTCAGGGTGAAGAGGGAGATGCAGATCTTCTACTAACAATCCCAGGGTGAAGCTGCGATGCAGAACTTGAGATAGCTTATTCTCAGATATCATTCTTCAGGGTATAGGGGTGATGCAGAACTTGAGATAATCCATTGTCAGTGTGAAGAGGTAACGCAGAACCTGGGATAACTTACCCTCGGGTGAAGAACCAATGCAGAAAATCTCTTAACATTTTCAGGGTGAAGGGGCGATGCTGAACTTGAGATAATCCATTCTCAGTGTGAAGGGCTAATACTGAACGAGGGATAACTTACTCTTGGGGTGTAGTGCTACTACAGAACCTCTATTAACATTCTCAGAGTGAAGAGGTGATGCAGAACTTCCAATAACATTCTCACGGTGAAGAGGTGATGCAGAACCTCTATTAACATTCTCAGGGTGAAGAGGTGATGCAGAACTTCCAATAACATTCTCACGGTGAAGAGGTGATGCAGAACTTCTAATAACATTCTCAGTGGTGAAGAGGTAATGCAGAACCTCTAATAACATTCTCAGGGAGAAGAGGTGATGCAGAACCTCTAATAACATTCTCAGGGTGAAGAGGTGATGCAGAACTTCTAATAACATTCTCAGAGTGAAGAGGTGATGTAGAACGTCTAATAACATTCTCAGTGGTGAAGAGGTGTTGCAGAACTTCTATTAACATTCTCAGGATGAAGAGGTGAATCAGAACCTCTAATAACATTCTCAGAGTGAAGAGGTGATGCAGAACTTCTAATAACATTCTCAGAGTGAAGAGGTGATGCAGAACCTCTAATAACATTCTCAGAGTGAAGAGGTGATGCAGAACTTCTAATAACATTCTCAGAGTGAAGAGGTGATGCAGAACTTCCAATAACATTCTCAGGGTGAAGAGGTGATGCAGAACTTCTAATAACATTCTCATAGTGAAGAGGTGATGCAGAACTTCTAATAACATTCTCAGGGTGAAGAGGTGATGCAGAACTTCTAAAAACATTCTCAGGGTGAAGAGGTAATGCAGAACTTCTAATAACATTCTCAGAGTGAAGAGGTGATGCAGAACTTCTAAAAACATTCTCAGGGTGAAGAGGTGATGCAGAACTTCTATTAACATTCTCAGGGTGAAGAGGTGATGCAGAACTTCTATTGACATTCTCATGGTGAAGAGGTGATGCAGAACTTCTAATAACATTCTCAGAGTGAAGAGGTGATGCAGAACCTCTAATAACATTCTCAGAGTGAAGAGGTGACGGAGAACTTCTATTAACATTCTCAGGGAGAAGAGGTGATGCAGAACTTCTAAAAACATTCTCATGGTGAAGAGGTGATGCAGAACTTCTAATAACATTCTCAGAGTGAAGAGGTGATGCAGAACCTCTAATAACATTCTCAGAGTGAAGAGGTGACGGAGAACTTCTATTAACATTCTCAGGGAGAAGAGGTGATGCAGAACCTCTAATAACATTCTCAGGGTGAAGAGGTGATGCAGAACCTCTAATAATATTCTCAGGACGAAGAGGTGATGCAGAACTTCTAAAAACATTCTCAGAGTGAATATGGTGATGCGGAACCACTAATAACATTCTCAGGGAGAAGAGGTGATGCATATCTTCTAATAACATTTTCAGAGTGAAGAGGCGATGCAGGCCCTCTTATAACGTTTTCACGGTGAAGAGGTGATGCAGAACTTCTAAAAACATTCTCAGAGTAAAGAGGCGATGCAGAACTTCTAAAAACATTCTCAGAGTGAAGAGGTGATGCAGAACTTCTATTAACATTCTCAGGGGGAAGAGGTGATGCAGAACTTCTAATAACATTCTCAGGGAGAAGAGGTGATGCAGAACTTCTATTAACATTCTCAGAGTGAAGAGGTGATGCAGAACCTCTAATAACATTCTCAGGGTAAAGAGGCGATGCAGAACTTCTAAAAACATTCTCAGAGTGAAGAGGTGATGCAGAACTTCTATTAACATTCTCAGAGTGAAGAGGTGATGCAGAACTTCTATTAACATTCTCAGGGTGAAGAGGTGATGCAGAACCTCTAATAACATTCTCAGGGTAAAGAGGCGATGCAGAACTTCTAAAAACATTCTCAGAGGGAAGAGGTGATGCAGAACTCCTATTAACATTCTCAGAGTGAAGAGGTGATGCAGAACTTCTATTAACATTCTCAGGGTGAAGAGGTGATGCAGAACTTCTAATAACATTCTCAGGGAGAAGAGGTGATGCAAGACTTCTATTAACATTCTCAGGGTGAAGAGGTGATGCAGAACTTCTAATAACATTCTCAGGGAGAAGAGGTGATGCAGATCTTCTAAAAACATTCTCAGAGTGAAGAGGTGATGCAGAACTTCTAATAACATTCTCAGGGTGAAGAGGTGATGCAGAACCTCTATTAACATTCTCAGGGTGAAGAGGTGATGCTGAACTTTTAATAACATTCTCAGGGAGAAGAGGTGATGCAGAACTTCAAAAAACATTCTCAGGGAGAAGAGGTGATGCAGAACCTCTATTAACATTCTTAGAGTGAAGAGGTGATACAGAACTTCTATTAACATTCTCAGGGTGAAGAGGTGATGCAGAACTTCTAATATCATTCTCAGGGAGAAGAGGTGATGCAGAACTTCTATTAACATTCTCAGGGTGAAGAGGTGATACAGAACGTCAAATAACATTGTCAGGGTGAAGAGGGAGATGCAGATCTTCTACTAACAATCCCAGGGTGAAGCTGCGATGCAGAACTTGAGATAGCTTATTCTCAGATATCATTCTTCAGGGTATAGGGGTGATGCAGAACTTGAGATAATCCATTGTCAGTGTGAAGAGGTAACGCAGAACCTGGGATAACTTACCCTCGGGTGAAGAACCAATGCAGAAAATCTCTTAACATTTTCAGGGTGAAGGGGCGATGCTGAACTTGAGATAATCCATTCTCAGTGTGAAGGGCTAATACTGAACGAGGGATAACTTACTCTTGGGGCGTAGTGCTACTACAGAACCTCTATTAACATTCTCAGAGTGAAGAGGTGATGCAGAACTTCCAATAACATTCTCACGGTGAAGAGGTGATGCAGAACCTCTATTAACATTCTCAGGGTGAAGAGGTGATGCAGAACTTCCAATAACATTCTCACGGTGAAGAGGTGATGCAGAACTTCTAATAACATTCTCAGTGGTGAAGAGGTAATGCAGAACCTCTAATAACATTCTCAGGGAGAAGAGGTGATGCAGAACCTCTAATAACATTCTCAGGGTGAAGAGGTGATGCAGAACTTCTAATAACATTCTCAGAGTGAAGAGGTGATGTAGAACGTCTAATAACATTCTCAGTGGTGAAGAGGTGTTGCAGAACTTCTATTAACATTCTCAGGATGAAGAGGTGAATCAGAACCTCTAATAACATTCTCAGAGTGAAGAGGTGATGCAGAACTTCTAATAACATTCTCAGAGTGAAGAGGTGATGCAGAACCTCTAATAACATTCTCAGAGTGAAGAGGTGATGCAGAACTTCTAATAACATTCTCAGAGTGAAGAGGTGATGCAGAACTTCCAATAACATTCTCAGGGTGAAGAGGTGATGCAGAACTTCTAATAACATTCTCATAGTGAAGAGGTGATGCAGAACTTCTAATAACATTCTCAGGGTGAAGAGGTGATGCAGAACTTCTAAAAACATTCTCATGGTGAAGAGGTGATGCAGAGCTTCTAAAAACATTCTCAGGGTGAAGAGGTAATGCAGAACTTCTAATAACATTCTCAGAGTGAAGAGGTGATGCAGAACTTCTAAAAACATTCTCAGGGTGAAGAGGTGATGCAGAACTTCTATTAACATTCTCAGGGTGAAGAGCTGATGCAGAACTTCTATTGACATTCTCATGGTGAAGAGGTGATGCAGAACTTCTAATAACATTCTCAGAGTGAAGAGGTGATGCAGAACCTCTAATAACATTCTCAGAGTGAAGAGGTGACGGAGAACTTCTATTAACATTCTCAGGGAGAAGAGGTGATGCAGAACTTCTAAAAACATTCTCATGGTGAAGAGGTGATGCAGAACTTCTAATAACATTCTCAGAGTGAAGAGGTGATGCAGAACCTCTAATAACATTCTCAGAGTGAAGAGGTGACGGAGAACTTCTATTAACATTCTCAGGGAGAAGAGGTGATGCAGAACCTCTAATAACATTCTCAGGGTGAAGAGGTGATGCAGAACCTCTAATAATATTCTCAGGACGAAGAGGTGATGCAGAACTTCTAAAAACATTCTCAGAGTGAATATGGTGATGCGGAACCACTAATAACATTCTCAGGGAGAAGAGGTGATGCATATCTTCTAATAACATTTTCAGAGTGAAGAGGCGATGCAGGCCCTCTTATAACGTTTTCACGGTGAAGAGGTGATGCAGAACTTCTAAAAACATTCTCAGAGTAAAGAGGCGATGCAGAACTTCTAATAACATTCTCAGGGAGAAGAGGTGATGCAGATCTTCTAAAAACATTCTCAGAGTGAAGAGGTGATGCAGAACTTCTAATAACATTCTCAGGGTGAAGAGGTGATGCAGAACCTCTATTAACATTCTCAGGGTGAAGAGGTGATGCAGAACTTCTAATAACATTCTCAGGGAGAAGAGGTGATGCAGAACTTCTAAAAACATTCTCAGAGTGAAGAGGTAATATACCGACAGAGGATAGCCCACCCTAGAAAATCATACTACAATTATTTAACAACTTAAGAGAGAAAAAGGAAAGAAAATATATAAGACCAAAAAAAGCATTTCATAGCAATACATTTCTAAACCATATATTTCAACCATCTTTGCTACCCAATTTCCACCTCGAGATGGGTTCCCAGATCCGTTCCCCAAGTTTTCTCCCCTTTTCCCCTTCCTCCCGTAAATCCCTTTTTCGAGATTATAAGCAGAGAGTAACCTAGCCAACCATTGTTGAAACGTTGGTGGTAGTTTGTCCCGCCATGCTGATGCTACACAAATACGTAAAACTGACATAGCCATAAATATAAACAACTGTAAGGGGGATTGCCTATCACTGTTATCTATCCCTAATATTATTAATGATGGTGTCAGAGCAATCTTAACCCCCAATGTTCTATCTAAAAAGAGTTCTATAGCACTCCGGAGACCCTGTAGATAGGGACAAGATGCAAATATGTGTATTATTTCAGCCTCTGTACTATCACATCGCGGGCATCTTATATCTGCACCGCCACCCCATTGAGCTATCCTTGCGGGGGTATAATACAAAGAGTAGATTGTTTTATAATGCTGGGCTTGAAGCCCAGCAGAACACAGAGCAGTTTGTCCTAGTTCTAAAGAGAGGTGGAAACACTCTTGATCAATCCCTAATTTAGCTGCCCACTTCTCTCCATATTTTTCAAGATCATCACTTTTTAATGCTAACAGCTCTGCATAGAATCTACGTATAGTGCAATCTTCACCACCCTCTATGATATCCAATATTTTATTTTTATCAAAACCTGTTGGACCCCCTTTCTTATTTCCTAAATAACTCCTAATTTGCAAATACTTATAGAAATTCCTTTTATCAATACCAAAAATAGACTGTATTTCCACAAATTGCTTAACACCATTTACTCCAATCAGATCTCCTATTTTCCGAATTCCACGACAACCCCACTCTATCAATACAGAATCTGCAAATATTTCCTTAGGGAGAGTTGGATTTCTAGACAATCGAGTGTAAGCATTCAGTCTACCCAATCCAGTTTTCTTTCGGAAAGATACCCAGACCTTAAAAGCCGCTGATAGAGTCTTAAACCTAGTTCTTTTATAATATGAAGAGTCAGTGTATTTAAAAAAGCAGTTCTCCGCCTCCACTCCAATCAGCATAGAATACATATCTATAGATCCTTGTTGAACCTGTGGATCCAATGGATCCCCTCCCAGGAGACCTCGTATGTGTTGAAAAACTGCCGCCCAATAATACAATTTAAAATCAGGGACCGCCCAGCCACCCTTTGCCCTAGGTAGAGCCATAAAGCGGAGAGCCCTCCTAGTTTTTCCATGGGCCCATATAAATCTATTTACCAACTGTTCTAATATTGTAAACCATTTTGCCTCGAATTCCAATGGGATTGCCCGGAAGAGGTAAAGAATTTTTGGCAATACTATCATTTTTATCACGTTACAACGTCCTACAAGAGAGAGATGGAGATTATGCATTCTATCGAGGTGTTTCTTAACTTTTAATATTATCGGGTTAATATTACTTTCCACTATATTATCTAAGTTTGGCGAAATATTAATTCCGAGATAAGTTGCTTCTTCAACCACTCGAATATCATTACAGACAGCTCCTTCATTCTTAATTATCTGCGTTTTTGATTTATTTAACACATACCCTGACACCTGCCCGAAAACCAAAGCCTCTTGTTCAACTATGGGGATAGCAATTCCTGGTAATGATGTCACTAAGGCAATATCATCTGCATATGCAAGAGTCTTATATTCTGTTCCGTAAACCCTTATTGGAGAGATCGCCCCATTTATTTCCAGCCTACGAATAAATGGGTCGATATATATTGCGAATAGCAAGGGGGAGCATGGACATCCCTGGCGCGTCCCTCGCCTAATTTTCAAGGGTGCTGTGTATCCCCCATTAATTCTGATACGGGCAGTAGGTGCCTGATACAAAGCCTGTATTGCTTGAGAAAACCCTCCCCTATACCACACCTCTCACATGTCTGCCAAAGGTAGTCCCAGGAGACCCGGTCAAACGCTTTCTCAGCATCCAATAATATAACCGCCATAGGGTCTCCTGAGACTTCAGTAAGGTCAAACAAAGTAACTACCCTTCGGACATGCTGTGTGGTACCTCTGCCTGGGATAAAGCCATGCTGAACTGGGCTAACTATTCTATCAATAACCTTACAAAGCCTAAGGGCCATAGCTTTAGAAAATATCTTTGCATCTGAATTCATCAGGGTAATTGGTCTATATGAACCCGGCTCTACAGATGATTTCCCTTTTTTAAAATAACCACTATGTCGGCCGCTGCCCAAGAATCAGGTACTGATAATCTCATCTGGGCCTGTTTAATTGTTTCGACCAAATCCAATTTTATTACTTCCTGGAAAATTTTATAGAATTCGATTGGTATTTGGTCCGGGCCAGCCGCTTTACCTGTTGGAAGGCTATTCATGGCAGCTACAACTTCTTCCTCAACCAAGAGCTCATCTAGAACCTCTCGCTCTTGCTCGCTAAGAGGTGATACAGGAATATCCCCGAGATACCTTCGGATTTCTAGCGGATCTCTAACTTGTTCTTCCTTATATAGAGAGTCATAAAATTGCCTAAAAGCCTCCCGTATCCCCACTGAGTCACTAACTGTCCCACCCTTGCCATCCAAGATCCCTTTAATTTCCCCCATGGCCTCTCTCCGTCTTGTACGAGCCGCCAGAGTACGCCCTACACGTTCGCTCAGCTCATAGCATTGTTCCTTCTTTGCTAAAAACGTAGCTGCTGCCTTTAATGCAATAGCCTCCTCTGCTTCTGCCTTTGCTAATGCAACTTTCAAAAGAGCTTGATCCAAACTTCCTCCCGTAGCAATAGCACTGTTTAATTCCTCTTCTGCCTCCAAAACTGTTTTAGTCAATTTCTCTGATCTTAAAGCTTCCTGCCTTTGTCTATAGAGGCTAAAGCTCAAGGTTTCCCCACGGACACCCGCTTTGAAGGCATCCCAGACCATACCTGAAGTGGTACTACCCCTATTAATGTCCCAAAAGTCTTTTATCCAAACCTTCATGTGTTGAATATATTCTATATCTTTTAATAATCCCCTCTCAAAAGTCCATTCACGTTGACATCTAGCCACACCCGTCATTTCTACTGTTAAGATTATAGGGTTATGATCTGAAATAATCCTAGGTAGTTTCTCAATCTTGCATCTTGACACTAAACCATGTGTTACTAAAAAATAATCAAGCCTAACCGAGACTCTGTGTGGTGCTGAATAATATGTGCTACCAAAATCAAGTGGCTTTAAATGTGCCCATACATCGGTTAGTCCATTATTAGAAACTAGATTGGTAAGCGCACGAAATGTTTTCTTTTTCCGACCCTGATATTGCGCCCCATTTTTGGTCCACAAACCCCCCATACCATTTATATTAAGGTCCCCGCACAAAATTATAGGCGTGGGCCATGTAGTCATTTCTAGATCCAAGTACTCAAATATATCGGGATCATCCTCCGTGGATCCATACACAGAGCATAGGGTAATCAGTTCATTATTTATCATACATTGTACCAGCACCCACCTTCCCCACTGATCTTCCATCTTCCTTATAACATTGATATTGTTTCTTTTAGCCAATATAGTGATCCCCCTAGTTCTTACCCCTTGTTTTGTATATGCTAATAGGTGAAACCCCATCTGCTCCATTATACCCCCCCTAGATCCCTCTAGATGGGTCTCTTGTAGGCACACAAAATCTAATTTCATTGCCCTCAATATTATTGCTAGCCGTTGTCTTTTAGCCGGATCATTCAATCCGCACACGTTAATTGTTGCTATTCTTATACTCATTAATACTTTGAGCTAAGATTTCCCCACCAATAATGTTCCATGTTTATATACAAATTCATCAAGTCTAACTGGTAACCTCCCTCTATCTTTATTTCCATCCAAATAGTGCCTTCCGTGCATCTCAAAAAAACACTCAATATGCTGTGCTGTGCTGTCTGCTATTCCCCCGTGTACCCCTCCAACCCCCTCCCTCAGGTCCCTCCCCTGAAACCCCCCCCCCTTACAGGCAATTAGGTCATACATGACCTATGTGTGACAGCTTACCCGCAGCTAGGTCACCTCACCCCCTCTCCCACCCTTCTGTTCTTTTAATTCATTTAAGAATGATTGAGCCTTAATTTCTGAAAAAAACATTCTACCCTTTACAATTACTTTCAAACGAGCTGGGTACAACAAATATGCCTCACAACCTAGCCCCTGGAAAGATGAAATCATCTGCCTTAATCTCCATCTCCTTTCTACAGTAACATGGCAGAAATCAGGACGTGCAAAAAATGATGTGCCTTCAAATGATCGCTTAGCCTGTGGCCTGGCCTTATCCATTATTTCCTGCCTAAGCAAAAAATTACCGACATAGACAAGGATCGCCCTAGGATTGTTAGATTGGGATGCCTGATAGCCCTTTTTCAGAGTCAGAGGATAACGGTGTGCTCTCTGCACTTCCTCTTCCCATTTCCAGGAGCTAAGTTCGGGAAAAGCCCCCCGCAAAAGAGAGACAACAAATGCCCTAACATCCTGCCCTTCAACCCCTTCAGCAACTCCCAGGAGTCTAATGTTATTCCGTCTCTGACGGTTCTCATAGTTCTCAAGTTTCCATCGAACATCCTCCGACGTTTTTTCCTGCATTTCTTTAAATGCCTGCCATTTATTAACGTCATCCTCCAATCTCCCAGTCCTCTCTTCCACCTGAGTAACTCTGTCTGCCATGTCCTCATAGAGTTTATTCATTTTTCTGAGTGAGCCTTGTATTTTTTTAGTAGCTTGTTTTGCTCTGCGGCTTTCTGTCCTAGCTTCTGCCTGCATCTGCTTAAGGGTAATATAGAGCAAATCCATTGAAGGAGATTGAGGCGTTTTATCTGCTGTTATGCCCCCTCTGGTCCAGCTGCTGAGGTCTCTTCTTGATAAAGTTGTGAAGTAGCCGAGTAATCCCATAATAATTTTTTTGTAGCTTCCACACGAGGAGGGCTTAAATTGGATTTAGACCTTGATTTGGATCTGCGCTTGAGTTGCGCTGACCTATAGGCACCTGATGCTCTTAATGCCGATAATTCATCTGCCGAGTCTGTATCACTCGCAGTAGTACCATCAGACATGCAAGAAGAGTCTGACTCATCGTTGAGGGAGAAGAAACAATCTCCTTCCAGTGATCGATTAAGAACATTCTGTTGAGGAGCTCCCTGTCTGTGCTTCAAATTGATGCCTGTTATCTCCAAAGCCCCTTCTGTGTGAGGGGCTATCGCATGTACTGTCTCCTTCAGCTTTCCTGGGTTACTAGTATGCTTCCCCTCTCTTTTATCGATATTTCCTCCCACAGTCCTGCTTTGCGCAGCTTCATTGTTCGCCTCCGTGGTATCAGGTCTAGTACTATCGCATCTAGATTCATCAGCGTCCCCTACATGCACTGGCAGCCTACCTGACTCATCATTGTTTTCGCTGCTCTGCTCCCCATGCCTGTCTGTATCCTCATCCTGACAGGTTAGGTCAATCTCCTTCTGGGCTGCATTCTGCAGTCTGTCAACGTTTGCCACGTCCTCACTTATCGGCGCCTTCGATGAACTTGGACCGATTACTGCGAAAGACTCCATCAAGGTAGGCTGCCGTAGGGCGCTCTCTTTACTTTTGCTGCTCCCTTCATGCCCAGTTTTTGCCGCTTTCATTCCGGGATCCTTATTACCTTCCTGATTAACATCAGAGACGGTGCTTGAGCTGGCCAGCCTGGCGCCACCACCACCGCCGCCGCTAATAAGGTTAGTTGCACCCAGCACCTCTTCAACATCCTCTGGTTTTTTCGCCGCTTGTCCTGCTCCAACTCTGCGAGGCTGCGTCCGTATCGTCTGGTTCCCCGAAGGAGGCAGTGCTGCGTCCTTCTCTTTCTCCTTCTGCTGCTTCGGCAATCTAGGCGCCATAATCGTGTGCTTCGTAGCCCAGCAAAAGGGTAACCTTAGTGTCTCAGTTATCTTTTGTGTGAAGAGGTGATGCAGAACTTCTATTAACATTCTCAGGGTGAAGAGGTGATGCAGAACCTCTAATAACATTCTCAGGGTAAAGAGGCAATGCAGAACTTCTAAAAACATTCTCAGAGGGAAGAGGTGATGCAGAACTTCTAATAACATTCTCAGTGGTGAAGAGGTGATGCAGAACCTCTAATAACATTCTCAGAGTGAAGAGGTGATGCAGAACTTCTAAAAACATTCTCAGAGTGAAGAGGTGATGCAAACTTCTAATAACATTCTTAGGGTGAAGAGGTGATGCAGAACCTCTAATAACATTCTCAGGGTGAAGAGGTGATGCAGAACTTCTAATAACATTCTTAGGGTGAAGAGGTGATGCAGAACCTCTAATAACATTCTTAGGGTGAAGAGGTGATGCAGAACTTCTAATAACATTCTTAGAGTGAAGAGGTGATACGGAACCTCTAATAACATTCTCAGGGTCAAGAGGTGATACAGAACTTCTATTAATATTCTCAGGGTAAAGAGGCGATGTAGAACCTCTATTGACATTCTCAGAGTGAAGATTTGATGCAGAACTTCTAATAACATTCTCAGAGTGAAGAGGTGATGCAGAACCTCTAATAACATTCTCAGAGTGAAGAGGTGATGCAGAACTTCTAATAAGATTCTCAGGGTGAAGAGGTGATGCAGATTCTCTCATAACATTCTCAGAGTGAAGAGGTGATGCAGAACTTCTAATAACATTCTCAGAGTGAAGAGGTGATGCAGAACTTTTATTAACATTCTCAGGGTGAAGAGGTGATGCAGAACTTCTAATAACATTTTTAAAGTGAAGAGGTGATGCAGAACTTCTAATAACATTCTCAGGAAGAAGAGGTGATGCAGAACTTCTATTAACATTCTCAGGGTGAAGAGGTGATGCAGAACTTCAAATAAAAATGTTAAAGTGAAGAGGTGATGCAGAACCTCTAATAACATTCTCAGGGTGAAGAGGTGATGCAGAACCTCTAACAACATTCTCAGGGTGAAGAGGTGATGCGGAACATCTAATAACATTATTAGGAGTAAGTGGTGATACAGAACCTCTAATAACATTCTCAGGGTGAAGAGGTGATGCAGAACCTCTAATAATATTCTCAGGGTGAAGAGTTGATGCAGAACCTCTAACAACATTCTCAGGGTGAAGCGGTGAGGCAGACCTCTAATAACAATCTTAGGAGTAAGTGGTGATACAGAACCACTAATAACGTTTTCACAATGAAGAGGCGATGCAGAACTTCTAAAAACATTCTCAGAGTGAAGAGGTGATGCAGAACTTCTAAAAACATTCTCAGAGTGAAGAGGTGATGCAGAACCTCTAATAACATTCTCAGGGTTAAGAGGTGACTCAGAACCTCAAATTGCATTCTTAGGAGTAAGTGGTGATACAGAACCTCTAATAACCTTCTCAGGGCGAATAGGTGATGCAGAACTTTTAATAACATTCTCAGGGTGAAGAGGTGATGCAGAACTTTTAATAACATTCTCAGAGTGAAAAGGTGACGCAGAACCTCTAATAACATTCTCACTGGTGGAGCGGTGATGCAGAACTTCTAATGACATTCTCAGAATTAGGAGGTGATGCAGAACTTCTATTAACATTCTCAGGGTGAAGAGATGATGCGGAACCTCTAATAACATTCTCAGGGTGAAAAGGTGATGCAGAACTTCTAATAACATTCTCAGGGTGAAGAGGTATTGCAGAACTTCTAATGACATTCTCAGAATGAAGAGGTGATGCAGAACTTCTATTAACATTCTCAGGGTGAAGAGGTGATGCAAAACCTCTAATAACATTCTCAGAGTGAAGAGATGATGCGGAACCTCTAATAACATTCTCAGGGTGAAGAGGTGATGCAGAACTTCTAATAACATTCTCAGAGTGAAGAGGTGATGCAGAACCTCTAATAACATTCTCAGAGTGAAGAGGTGATGCAGAACCTCTAATAACATTCTCAGTGTGAAGAGGTGATGCAGAACTTCTAATAACATTCTCAGAGTGAAGAGGTGAAGCAGAACCTCTAATAACATTCTCAGAGTGAAGAGGTGATGCAGAACTTCTAATAACATTCTCAGGGTGAAGAGGTGATGCAGAACTTCTAATAGCATTCTTAGGGTGAAGAGGTGATGCAGAACCTCTAATAACATTCTCAGGGTGAAGAGGTGATGCAGAACTTCTAATAACATTCTCAGGGTGAAGAGGTGATGCGAACCTCCAATAACATTCTCAGAGTGAAGATTTGATGCAGAACTTCTAATAACATTCTCAGAGTGAAGAGGTGAAGCAGAACCTCTAATAACATTCTCAGAGTGAAGAGGTGATGCAGAACTTCTAATAACATTCTCAGGGTGAAGAGGTGATGCAGAACTTCTAATAGCATTCTTAGGGTGAAGAGGTGATGCAGAACCTCTAATAATATTCTCAGAGTGAAGAGGTGATGCAGAACCTCTAATAACATTCTCAGAGTGAAGAGGTGATGCAGAACCTCTAATAACATTCTCAGGGTGAAGAGGTGATGCAGAACTTCTAATAAGATTCTCAGGGTGAAGAGGTGATGCAGATTCTCTCATAACATTCTCAGAGTGAAGAGGTGATGCAGAACTTCTAATAACATTCTCAGAGTGAAGAGGTGATGCAGAACTTTTATTAACATTCTCAGGGTGAAGAGGTGATGCAGAACTTCTAATAACATTTTTAAAGTGAAGAGGTGATGCAGAACTTCTAATAACATTCTCAGGAAGAAGAGGTGATGCAGAACTTCTATTAACATTCTCAGGGTGAAGAGGTGATGCAGAACTTCAAATAAAAATGTTAAAGTGAAGAGGTGATGCAGAACCTCTAATAACATTCTCAGGGTGAAGAGGTGATGCAGAACCTCTAACAACATTCTCAGGGTGAAGAGGTGATGCGGAACATCTAATAACATTATTAGGAGTAAGTGGTGATACAGAACCTCTAATAACATTCTCAGGGTGAAGAGGTGATGCAGAACCTCTAATAATATTCTCAGGGTGAAGAGTTGATGCAGAACCTCTAACAACATTCTCAGGGTGAAGCAGTGAGGCAGAACCTCTAATAACAATCTTAGGAGTAAGTGGTGATACAGAACCACTAATAACGTTTTCACAATGAAGAGGCGATGCAGAACTTCTAAAAACATTCTCAGAGTGAAGAGGTGATGCAGAACTTCTAAAAACATTCTCAGAGTGAAGAGGTGATGCAGAACCTCTAATAACATTCTCAGGGTTAAGAGGTGACTCAGAACCTCAAATTGCATTCTTAGGAGTAAGTGGTGATACAGAACCTCTAATAACCTTCTCAGGGTGAATAGGTGATGCAGAACTTTTAATAACATTCTCAGGGTGAAGAGGTGATGCAGAACTTTTAATAACATTCTCAGAGTGAAAAGGTGACGCAGAACCTCTAATAACATTCTCACTGGTGGAGCGGTGATGCAGAACTTCTAATGACATTCTCAGAATTAGGAGGTGATGCAGAACTTCTATTAACATTCTCAGGGTGAAGAGATGATGCGGAACCTCTAATAACATTCTCAGGGTGAAAAGGTGATGCAGAACTTCTAATAACATTCTCAGGGTGAAGAGGTATTGCAGAACTTCTAATGACATTCTCAGAATGAAGAGGTGATGCAGAACTTCTATTAACATTCTCAGGGTGAAGAGGTGATGCAGAACCTCTAATAACATTCTCAGAGTGAAGAGATGATGCGGAACCTCTAATAACATTCTCAGGGTGAAGAGGTGATGCAGAACTTCTAATAACATTCTCAGGGTGAAGAGGTGTTGCAGAACTTCTAATAACATTCTCTGAATGAAGAGGTGATGCAGAACCTCTAATAACATTCTCAGGGTGAAGAGGTGATGCAGAACTTCTATTAACATTCTCAGGGTGAAGAGGTGCTGCAGAACTTCTAATATCATTCTCAGGGAGAAGAGGTGATGCAGAACTTCTAATAACATTCTCAGGACGAAGTGGTGATACAGAACTTCTATTAACATTCTCAGGGTGAAGAGGTGATACAGAACTTCTATTAACATTCTCAGGGTCAAGAGGCGATGCAGAACCTCTATTGACATTCTCAGGGTGAAGAGGTGATACAGAACTTTTAAAAACATTCTCAGGGTGAAGAGGTAATGCAGAACCTCTAATAACATTCTCAGGGTGAAGAGGTGATGCAGAACTTCTAATAACATTCTCAGTGGTGAAGAGCTGATGCAGAACCTCTAATAACATTCTCAGAGTGAAGAGGTGATGCAGAACTTCTAAAAACATTCTCAGAGTGAAGAGGTGATGCAAACTTCTAATAACATTCTCAGGGTGAAGAGGTGATGCAGAACCTCTAATAACATTCTCAGGGTGAAGAGGTGATGCAGAACTTCTAATAACATTCTTAGGGTGAAGAGGTGATGCAGAACCTCTAATAACATTCTTAGGGTGAAGAGGTGATGCAGAACTTCTAATAACATTCTTAGAGTGAAGGGGTGATACGGAACCTCTAATAACATTCTCAGGGTCAAGAGGTGATACAGAACTTCTATTAATATTCTCAGGGTGAAGAGGCGATGCAGAACCTCTATTGACATTCTCAGGGTGAAGAGGTGATGCAGAACTTTTAAAAACATTCTCAGGGTGAAGAGGTAATGCAGAACCTCTAATAACATTCTCAGGGTGAAGAGGTGATGCAAAACTTCTAATAACATTCTCAGTGGTGAAGAGGAGATGCAGAACCTCTAATAACATTCTCAGAGTGAAGAGGTGATGCAGAACTTCTAAAAACATTCTCAGAGTGAAGAGGTGATGCAGAACTTCTAATAACATTCTCAGAGTGAAGATGTGATGCAGAACTTCTAATAACATTCTCAGGGTGAAGAGGTGATGCAGAACTTCTAATAACATTCTTAGGGTGAAGAGGTGATGCAGAACCTCTAATAACATTCTCAGGGTGAAGAGGTGATGCAGAACTTCTAATAACATTCTCAGGGTGAAGAGGTGATGCAGAACTTCTAATAACATTCTTAGGGTGAAGAGGAGATGCAGAACCTCTAATAACATTCTCAGAGTGAAGAGGTGATGCAGAACTTCTAATAGCATTCTTAGGGTGAAGAGGTGATGCAGAACTTCTAATAACATTCTCAGGGTGAAGAGGTGATGCAGAACTTCTAATAACATTCTCAGGATGAAGAGGTGAATCAGAACTTCTATTAACATTCTCAGAGTGAAGAGGTGATGCAGAACTTCTATTAACATTCTCAGGGTGAAGAGGTGATGCAGAACTTCTAATAACATTCTCAGGATGAAGAGGTGATGCAGAACTTCTAATAACATTCTCAGGGTGAAGAGGTGATGAGGAACTTCTAATAACATTCTCAGGATGAAGAGGTGAATCAGAACTTCTATTAACATTCTCAGAGTGAAGAGGTGATGCAGAACTTCTAGTAACTCTCAGGGTGAAGAGGTGATGCAGAACTTCTATTAACATTCTCAGGGTGAAGAGGTGATGCAGAACTTCTATTAACATTCCCAGGGTAAAGAGGCGATGCAGAATTTCTATTCACATTCTCAGGTGAAGAGGCGGTGCAGAACTTCTAATATTCTCAGGGTGAAGAGGATGAGCAGAACCTCTAATAACATTCTCAGGGTGAAGAGGTGATGCAGAACCTCTAATAACATTCTCAGGGTGAAGAGGCGATGCAGAATTTCTATTAACATTCTCAGGGTGAAGAGGCGCTGCAGAACTTCTAATATTCTCAGGGTGAAGAGGTAATGCAGAACCTCTAATAACATTCTCAGGGTGAAGAGGTGAAGCAGAACCTCTAATAACATTATTAGGAGTAAGTGGTGATACAGAACCTCTAATAACATTCTCAGGGTGAAGAGGTGATGCAGAACCTCTAATAATATTCTCAGGGTGAAGAGTTGATGCAGAACCTCTAACAACATTCTCAGGGTGAAGCGGTGAGGCAGACCTCTAAAAACAATCTTAGGAGTAAGTGGTGATACAGAACCACTAATAACGTTTTCACAATGAAGAGGCGATGCAGAACTTCTAAAAACATTCTCAGAGTGAAGAGGTGATGCAGAACTTCTAAAAACATTCTCAGAGTGAAGAGGTGATGCAGAACCTCTAATAACATTCTCAGGGTTAAGAGGTGACTCAGAACCTCAAATTGCATTCTTAGGAGTAAGTGGTGATACAGAACCTCTAATAACCTTCTCAGGGCGAATAGGTGATGCAGAACTTTTAATAACATTCTCAGGGTGAAGAGGTGATGCAGAACTTTTAATAACATTCTCAGAGTGAAAAGGTGACGCAGAACCTCTAATAACATTCTCACTGGTGGAGCGGTGATGCAGAACTTCTAATGACATTCTCAGAATTAGGAGGTGATGCAGAACTTCTATTAACATTCTCAGGGTGAAGAGATGATGCGGAACCTCTAATAACATTCTCAGGGTGAAAAGGTGATGCAGAACTTCTAATAACATTCTCAGGGTGAAGAGGTATTGCAGAACTTCTAATGACATTCTCAGAATGAAGAGGTGATGCAGAACTTCTATTAACATTCTCAGGGTGAAGAGGTGATGCAAAACCTCTAATAACATTCTCAGAGTGAAGAGATGATGCGGAACCTCTAATAACATTCTCAGGGTGAAGAGGTGATGCAGAACTTCTAATAACATTCTCAGAGTGAAGAGGTGATGCAGAACCTCTAATAACATTCTCAGAGTGAAGAGGTGATGCAGAACCTCTAATAACATTCTCAGTGTGAAGAGGTGATGCAGAACTTCTAATAACATTCTCAGAGTGAAGAGGTGAAGCAGAACCTCTAATAACATTCTCAGAGTGAAGAGGTGATGCAGAACTTCTAATAACATTCTCAGGGTGAAGAGGTGATGCAGAACTTCTAATAGCATTCTTAGGGTGAAGAGGTGATGCAGAACCTCTAATAACATTCTCAGGGTGAAGAGGTGATGCAGAACTTCTAATAACATTCTCAGGGTGAAGAGGTGATGCGAACCTCCAATAACATTCTCAGAGTGAAGATTTGATGCAGAACTTCTAATAATATTCTCAGAGTGAAGAGGTGATGCAGAACCTCTAATAACATTCTCAGAGTGAAGAGGTGATGCAGAACCTCTAATAACATTCTCAGGGTGAAGAGGTGATGCAGAACTTCTAATAAGATTCTCAGGGTGAAGAGGTGATGCAGATTCTCTCATAACATTCTCAGAGTGAAGAGGTGATGCAGAACTTCTAATAACATTCTCAGAGTGAAGAGGTGATGCAGAACTTTTATTAACATTCTCAGGGTGAAGAGGTGATGCAGAACTTCTAATAACATTTTTAAAGTGAAGAGGTGATGCAGAACTTCTAATAACATTCTCAGGAAGAAGAGGTGATGCAGAACTTCTATTAACATTCTCAGGGTGAAGAGGTGATGCAGAACTTCAAATAAAAATGTTAAAGTGAAGAGGTGATGCAGAACCTCTAATAACATTCTCAGGGTGAAGAGGTGATGCAGAACCTCTAACAACATTCTCAGGGTGAAGAGGTGATGCGGAACATCTAATAACATTATTAGGAGTAAGTGGTGATACAGAACCTCTAATAACATTCTCAGGGTGAAGAGGTGATGCAGAACCTCTAATAATATTCTCAGGGTGAAGAGTTGATGCAGAACCTCTAACAACATTCTCAGGGTGAAGCAGTGAGGCAGAACCTCTAATAACAATCTTAGGAGTAAGTGGTGATACAGAACCACTAATAACGTTTTCACAATGAAGAGGCGATGCAGAACTTCTAAAAACATTCTCAGAGTGAAGAGGTGATGCAGAACTTCTAAAAACATTCTCAGAGTGAAGAGGTGATGCAGAACCTCTAATAACATTCTCAGGGTTAAGAGGTGACTCAGAACCTCAAATTGCATTCTTAGGAGTAAGTGGTGATACAGAACCTCTAATAACCTTCTCAGGGTGAATAGGTGATGCAGAACTTTTAATAACATTCTCAGGGTGAAGAGGTGATGCAGAACTTTTAATAACATTCTCAGAGTGAAAAGGTGACGCAGAACCTCTAATAACATTCTCACTGGTGGAGCGGTGATGCAGAACTTCTAATGACATTCTCAGAATTAGGAGGTGATGCAGAACTTCTATTAACATTCTCAGGGTGAAGAGATGATGCGGAACCTCTAATAACATTCTCAGGGTGAAAAGGTGATGCAGAACTTCTAATAACATTCTCAGGGTGAAGAGGTATTCCAGAACTTCTAATGACATTCTCAGAATGAAGAGGTGATGCAGAACTTCTATTAACATTTTCAGGGTGAAGAGGTGATGCAGAACCTCTAATAACATTCTCAGAGTGAAGAGATGATGCGGAACCTCTAATAACATTCTCAGGGTGAAGAGGTGATGCAGAACTTCTAATAACATTCTCAGGGTGAAGAGGTGTTGCAGAACTTCTAATAACATTCTCTGAATGAAGAGGTGATGCAGAACCTCTAATAACATTCTCAGGGTGAAGAGGTGATGCAGAACTTCTATTAACATTCTCAGGGTGAAGAGGTGCTGCAGAACTTCTAATATCATTCTCAGGGAGAAGAGGTGATGCAGAACTTCTAATAACATTCTCAGGACGAAGTGGTGATACAGAACTTCTATTAACATTCTCAGGGTGAAGAGGTGATACAGAACTTCTATTAACATTCTCAGGGTCAAGAGGCGATGCAGAACCTCTATTGACATTCTCAGGGTGAAGAGGTGATACAGAACTTCTAATAACATTCTCAGGGTGAAGAGGTGATGCAGAACTTCTAATAACATTCTCAGGATGAAGAGGTGAATCAGAACTTCTATTAACATTCTCAGAGTGAAGAGGTGATGCAGAACTTCTAGTAACTCTCAGGGTGAAGAGGTGATGCAGAACTTCTATTAACATTCTCAGGGTGAAGAGGTGATGCAGAACTTCTATTAACATTCCCAGGGTAAAGAGGCGATGCAGAATTTCTATTCACATTCTCAGGTGAAGAGGCGGTGCAGAACTTCTAATATTCTCAGGGTGAAGAGGATGAGCAGAACCTCTAATAACATTCTCAGGGTGAAGAGGTGATGCAGAACCTCTAATAACATTCTCAGGGTGAAGAGGCGATGCAGAATTTCTATTAACATTCTCAGGGTGAAGAGGCGCTGCAGAACTTCTAATATTCTCAGGGTGAAGAGGTAATGCAGAACCTCTAATAACATTCTCAGGGTGAAGAGGTGAAGCAGAACCTCTAATAACATTCTCAGAGTGAAGAGGTGACGCAGAACTTCTAATGACATTCTCAGAATTAGGAGGTGATGCAGAACTTCTATTAACATTCTCAGGGTGAAGAGATGATGCGGAACCTCTAATAACATTCTCAGGGTGAAAAGGTGATGCAGAACTTCTAATAACATTCTCAGGGTGAAGAGGTGTTGCAGAACTTCTAATGACATTCTCAGAATGAAGAGGTGATGCAGAACTTCTATTAACATTCTCAGGGTGAAGAGGTGATGCACAACCTCTAATAACATTCTCATACTGAAGAGATGATGCGGAACCTCTAATAACATTATCAGGGTGAAGAGGTGATGCAGAACTTCTAATAACATTCTCAGGGTGAAGAGGTGTTGCAGAACTTCTAATGACATTCTCTGAATGAAGAGGTGATGCAGAACCTCTAATAACATTCTCAGGGTGAAGAGGTAATGCAGAACTTCTATTAACATTCTCAGGGTGAAGAGGTGATGCAGAACTTCTAATATCATTCTCAGGGAGAAGAGGTGATGCAGAACTTCTAATAACATTCTCAGGACGAAGTGGTGATACAGAACCTCAACATTCTCAGGGTGAAGGGGTAGGTGATGCAGAACTTCTATTAACATTCTCAGGGTGAAGATGTGACGCAGAACCTCTAATAACATTCTTAGAGTGAAGAGGTGATACAGAACTTCTACTAACATTCTCAGGGTGAAGAGGTGATACAGAACTTCTATTAGCATTCTCAGGGTCAAGAGGCGATGCAGAACCTCTATTGACATTCTCAGGGTGAAGAGGTGATGCAGAACTTTTAAAAACATTCTCAGGGTGAAGAGGTAATGCAGAACCTCTAATAACATTCTCAGGGTGAAGAGGTGATGCAGAACTTCTAATAACATTCTCAGTGGTGAAGAGGTGATGCAGAACCTCTAATAACATTCTTAGGGTGAAGAGGTGATGCAGAACTTCTAATAACATTCTTAGAGTGAAGAGGTGATACGGAACCTCTAATAATATTCTCAGGGTCAAGAGGTGAAACAGAACTTCTATTAATATTCTCAGGGTAAAGAGGCGATGCAGAACCTCTATTGACATTCTCAGGGTGAAGAGGTGATGCAGAACTTTTAAAAACATTCTCAGGGTGAAGAGGTAATGCAGAACCTCTAATAACATTATCAGGGTGAAGAGGTGATGCAAAACTTCTAATAACATTCTCAGTGGTGAAGAGGAGATGCAGAACCTCTAATAACATTCTCAGAGTGAAGAGGTGATGCAGAACTTCTAAAAACATTCTCAGAGTGAAGAGGTGATGCAGAACTTCTAATAACATTCTCAGGGTGAAGAGGTGATGCAGAACCTCTAATAACATTCTCAGTGTGAAGAGGTGATGCAGAACTTCTAATAACATTCTCAGGGTGAAGAGGTGATGCAGAACCTCTAATAACATTCTTAGGGTGAAGAGGTGATGCAGAACCTCTAATAACATTCTCAGAGTGAAGAGGTGATGCAGAACTTCTAATAACATTCTCAGGGTGAAGAGGTGACGGAGAACTTCTATTAACATTCTCAGGGAGAAGAGGTGATGCAGAACCTCTAATAACATTCTCAGGGTGAAGAGGTGATGCAGAACCTCTAATAATATTCTCAGGACGAAGAGGTGATGCAGAACTTCTAAAAACATTCTCAGAATGAAGAGGTGATGCAGAACTTCTAATAACATTCTCAGGGTGAAGAGGTGATGCAGAACTTCTAATAGCATTCTTAGGGTGAAGAGGTGATGCAGAACCTCTAATAACATTCTCAGGGTGAAGAGGTGATGCAGAACCTCTAATAACATTCTCAGGGTGAAGAGGTGATGCAGAACTTCTAATAACATTCTCAGGGTGAAGAGGTGATGCGAAACTCTAATAACATTCTCAGAGTGAAGAGGTGATGCAGAACTTCTAATAACATTCTCAGAGTGAAGAGGTGATGCAGAACCTCTAATAACATTCTCAGAGTGAAGAGGTGATGCAGAACCTCTAATAACATTCTCAGGGTGAAGAGGTGATGTAGAACTTCTAATAGATTCTCATGGTGAAGAGGTGATGCAGATTCTCTCATAACATTCTCAGAGTGAAGAGGTGATGCAGAACTTCTAATAACATTCTCAGAGTGAAGAGGTGATGCAGAACTTTTATTAACATTCTCAGGGTGAAGAGGTGATGCAGAACTTCTAATAACATTTTTAAAGTGAAGAGGTGATGCAGAACTTCTAATAACATTCTCAGGGTGAAGAGGTGATACAGAACTTCTATTAATATTCTCAGGGTGAAGAGGCGATGCAGAACCTCTATTGACATTCTCAGGGTGAAGAGGTGATGCAGAACTTTTAAAAACATTCTCAGGGTGAAGAGGTAATGCAGAACCTCTAATAACATTCTCAGGGTGAAGAGGTGATGCAAAACTTCTAATAACATTCTCAGTGGTGAAGAGGAGATGCAGAACCTCTAATAACATTCTCAGAGTGAAGAGGTGATGCAGCACTTCTAAAAACATACTCAGAGTGAAGAGGTGATGCAGAACTTCTAATAACATTCTCAGGGTGAAGATGTGATGCAGAACCTCTAATAACATTCTCAGGGTGAAGAGGTGATGCAGAACTTCTAATAACATTCTTAGGGTGAAGAGGTGATGCAGAACCTCTAATAACATTCTCAGGGTGAAGAGGTGATGCAGAACATTTAATAACATTCTCAGGGTGAAGAGGTGATGCAGAACTTCTAATAACATTCTTAGGGTGAAGAGGTGATGCAGAACCTCTAATAACATTCTCAGGGTGAAGAGGTGATGCAGAACCTCTAATAACATTCTCAGAGTGAAGAGGTGATGCAGAACTTCTAATAACATTCTCAGAGTGAAGAGGTGATGCAGAACCTCTAATAACATTCTCAGGGTGAAGAGGTGATGCAGAACTTCTAATAAGATTCTCAGGGTGAAGAGATGATGCAGATTCTCTCATAACATTCTTAGAGTGAAGAGGTGATGCAGAACTTCTAATAACATTCTCAGAGTGAAGAGGTGATGCAGAGCTTATATTAACATTCTCAGGGTGAAAAGGTAATGCAGAACTTCTAATAACATTCTCAGAGTGAAGAGGTGATGCAGAACTTCTAATAACATTCTCAGGGAGAAGAGGTGATGCAGAACTTCTATTAACATTCTCAGGGTGAAGTGGTGATGCAGAACTTCTAATAACATTCTCAGGATGAAGAGGTGAATCAGAACTTCTATTAACATTCTCAGAGTGAAGAGGTGATGCAGAACTTCTAGTAACTCTCAGGGTGAAGAGGTGATGCAGAACTTCTATTAACATTCTCAGGGTAAAGAGGCGATGCAGAATTTCTATTCACATTCTCAGGTCAAGAGGCGGTGCAGAACCTCTAATAACATTCTCAGAGTGAAGAGGTGATGCAAACTTCTAATAACATTCTCAGGGTGAAGAGGTGATGCAGAACCTCTAATAACATTCTCAGGGTGAAGAGGTGATGCAGAATTTCTAATAACATTCTCAGGGTGAAGAGGTGATGCAGAACCTCTAATAACATTCTTAGGGTGAAGAGGTGATGCAGAACTTCTAATAACATTCTTAGAGTGAAGAGGTGATACGGAACCTCTAATAACATTCTCAGGGTCAAGAGGTGATACAGAACTTCTATTAATATTCTCAGGGTGAAGAGGCGATGCAGAACCTCTATTGACATTCTCAGGGTGAAGAGGTGATGGAGAACTTTTTAAAACATTCTCAGGGGGAAGAGGTAATGCAGAACCTCTAATAACATTCTCAGGGTGAAGAGGTGATGCAAAACTTCTAATAACATTCTCAGTGGTGAAGAGGAGATGCAGAACCTCTAATAACATTCTCAGAGTGAAGAAGTGATGCAGAACTTCTAAAAACATTCTCAGAGTGAAGAGGTGATGCAGAACTTCTAATAACATTCTCAGGGTGAAGATGTGATGCAGAACTTCTAATAACATTCTCAGAGTGAAGAGGTGATGCAGAACCTCTAATAACATACTCAGGGAGAAGAGGTGATGCAGAACCTCTAATAACATTCTCAGAGTGAAGAGGTGATGCAGAACCTCTAATAACATTCTCAGGGTGAAGAGGTGATGCAGAACTTCTAATAACATTCTTAGGGTGACGAGGTGATGCATAATCTCTAATAACATTCTTAGGGTGAAGAGGTGATGCAGAACTTCTAATAACATTCTTAGAGTGAAGAGGTGATACGGAACCTCTAATAACATTCTCAGGGTCAAGAGGTGATACAGAACTTCTATTAACATTCTCAGGGTGAAGAGGTGATGCAGAACCTCTAATAACATTCTCAGGGTGAAGAGATGATGCAGATTCTCTCATAACATTCTCAGAGTGAAGAGGTGATGCAGAACTTCTAATAACATTCTCAGAGTGAAGAGGTGATGCAGAGCTTATATTAACATTCTCAGGGTGAAAAGGTAATGCAGAACTTCTAATAACATTCTCAGAGTGAAGAGGTGATGCAGAACTTCTAATAACATTCTCAGGGTGAAGAGGTGATGCAGAACTTCTAATAACATTCTCAGGGAGAAGAGGTGATGCAGAACTTCTATTAACATTCTCAGGGTGAAGTGGTGATGCAGAACTTCTAATAACATTCTCAGGATGAAGAGGTGAATCAGAACTTCTATTAACATTCTCAGAGTGAAGAGGTGATGCAGAACTTCTAGTAACTCTCAGGGTGAAGAGGTGATGCAGAACTTCTATTAACATTCTCAGGGTAAAGAGGCGATGCAGAATTTCTATTCACATTCTCAGGTCAAGAGGCGGTGCAGAACCTCTAATAACATTCTCAGAGTGAAGAGGTGATGCAAACTTCTAATAACATTCTCAGGGTGAAGAGGTGATGCAGAACCTCTAATAACATTCTCAGGGTGAACAGGTGATGCAGAATTTCTAATAACATTCTCAGGGTGAAGAGGTGATGCAGAACCTCTAATAACATTCTTAGGGTGAAGAGGTGATGCAGAACTTCTAATAACATTCTTAGAGTGAAGAGGTGATACGGAACCTCTAATAACATTCTCAGGGTCAAGAGGTGATACAGAACTTCTATTAATATTCTCAGGGTGAAGAGGCGATGCAGAACCTCTATTGACATTCTCAGGGTGAAGAGGTGATGCAGAACTTTTTAAAACATTCTCAGGGGGAAGAGGTAATGCAGAACCTCTAATAACATTCTCAGGGTGAAGAGGTGATGCAGAACCTCTAATAACATTCTCAGGGAGAAGAGGTGATGGAGAACTTCTAAAAACATTCTCAGAGTGAAGAGGTGATGCAGAACTTCTAATAACATTCTCAGGGTGAAGAGGTGATGGAGAACTTCTAAAAACATTCTCAGAGTGAAGAGGTGATGCAGAACCTCTAATAACATACTCAGGGTGAAGAGGTGATGCAGAACCTCTAATAACATTCTCAGGGAGAAGAGGTGATGCAGAACCTCTAATATCATTCTCAGGGTGAAGAGGTGATGCAGAACTTCTAATAACATACTCAGGGTGAAGAGGTGATGCAGAACCTCTAATATCATTCTCAGGGTGAAGAGGTGATGCAGAACTTCTAAAAACATTCTCAGAGTGAAGAGGTGATGCAGAACTTCTAATAACATTCTCAGGGTGAAGATGTGATGCAGAACTTCTAATAACATACTCAGGGTGAAGAGGTGATGCAGAACCTCTAATAACATTCTGAGGGTGAAGAGGTGATGCAGAACTTCTAATAACATACTCAGGGTGAAGAGGTGATGCAGAACCTGTAATATCATTCTCAGGGTGAAGAGGTGATGCATAACTTCTAATAACATACTCAGGGTGAAGAGGTGATGCAGAACCTCTAATATCATTCTCAGGGTGAAGAGGTGATGCAGAACCTCTAATAACATTCTCAGAGTGAAGAGGTGATGCAGAACTTCTAATAACATTCTCAGGGTGAAGAGGTGATGCAGAACTTCTAATAACATTCTCAGGGTGAAGAGGTGATGCAGAACTTCTAATAACATTCTCAGAATGAAGAGGTGATGCAGAACTTCTATTAACATTCTCAGGTGAAGAGGTGATGCAGAACTTCTAATAACATTCTCAGGGTGAAGACGTGATGCAGAACCTCTAATAACATTCCCAGGGTGAAGAGGTGATGCAGAACTTCTAATAACATTCTCAGAGTGAAGAGGTGATGCAGAACCTCTAATAGCATTCTCAGGGAGAAGAGGTGATGCAGAACTTCTATTAACATTCTCAGGTGAAGAGGTGATGCAGAACTTCTAATAACATTCTCAGGGAGAAGAGGTGATGCAGAACTTCTAATAACATACTCAGGGTGAAGAGGTGATGCAGAACTTCTAATAACATTCTCAGGGTGAAGACGTGATGCAGAACTTCTAATAACATTCTCAGAGTGAAGAGGTGATGCAGAACCTCTAATAACATACTCAGGGTGAAGAGGTGATGCAGAACCTCTAATAGCATTCTCAGGGAGAAGAGGTGATGCAGAACTTCTATTAACATTCTCAGGTGAAGAGGTGATGCAGAACTTCTAATAACATTCTCAGGGAGAAGAGGTGATGCAGAACTTCTAATAACATACTCAGGGTGAAGAGGTGATGCAGAACCTCTAATAACATTCTCAGGGTGAACAGGTGATGCAGAACTTCTAATAACATACTCAGGGTGAAGAGGTGATGCAGAACCTCTAATATCATTCTCAGGGTGAAGAGGTGATGCAGAACTTCTAATAACATACTCAGGGTGAAGAGGTGATGCAGAACCTCTAATATCATTCTCAGGGTGAAGAGGTGATGCAGAACTTCTAAAAACATTCTCAGAGTGAAGAGGTGATGCAGAACTTCTAATAACATTCTCAGGGTGAAGATGTGATGCAGAACTTCTAATAACATACTCAGGGTGAAGAGGTGATGCAGAACCTCTAATAACATTCTGAGGGTGAAGAGGTGATGCAGAACTTCTAATAACATACTCAGTGTGAAGAGGTGATGCAGAACCTCTAATAACATTCTGAGGGTGAAGAGGTGATGCAGAACTTCTAATAACATACTCAGGGTGAAGAGGTGATGCAGAACCTCTAATAACATTCTGAGGGTGAAGAGGTGATGCAGAACTTCTAATAACATTCTCAGGGTGAAGAGGTGATGCAGAACCTCTAACAACATTCCCAGGATGAAGAGGTGATGCAGAACTTCTATTAACATTCTCAGGTGAAGAGGTGATGCAGAACTTCTAATAACATTCTCAGGGTGAAGATGTGATGCAGAACCTCTAATAACATTCTCAGGGTGAAGAGGTGATGCAGAACTTCTAATAACATTCTCAGGGAGAAGAGGTGATGCAGAACTTCTAATAACATTCTCAGAGTGAAGAGGTGATGCAGAACCTCTAATAACATTCTTAGGGTGAAGACGTGATGCAGAACTTCTAATAACATTCTCAGAGTGAAGAGGTGATGCAGAACCTCTAATATCATTCTCAGGGTGAAGAGGTGATGCAGAACCTCTAATAGCATTCTCAGGGAGAAGAGGTGATGCAGAACTTCTATTAACATTCTCAGGTGAAGAGGTGATGCAGAACCTCTAATAACATTCTCAGAGTGAAGAGGTGATGCAGAACCTCTAATAACATTCTCAGGGTGAAGAGGTGATGCAGAACTTCTAATAACATTCTTAGGGTGACGAGGTGATGCAGAATCTCTAATAACATTCTTAGGGTGAAGAGGTGATGCAGAACTTCTAATAACATTCTTAGAGTGAAGAGGTGATACGGAACCTCTAATAACATTCTCAGGGTCAAGAGGTGATGCAGAACCTCTAATAACATACTCAGGGAGAAGAGGTGATGCAGAACCTCTAATAACATTCTCAGAGTGAAGAGGTGATGCAGAACCTCTAATAACATTCTCAGGGTGAAGAGGTGATGCAGAACTTCTAATAACATTCTTAGGGTGACGAGGTGATGCATAATCTCTAATAACATTCTTAGGGTGAAGAGGTGATGCAGAACTTCTAATAACATTCTTAGAGTGAAGAGGTGATACGGAACCTCTAATAACATTCTCAGGGTCAAGAGGTGATACAGAACTTCTATTAACATTCTCAGGGTGAAGAGGTGATGCAGAACCTCTAATAACATTCTCAGGGTGAAGAGATGATGCAGATTCTCTCATAACATTCTCAGAGTGAAGAGGTGATGCAGAACTTCTAATAACATTCTCAGAGTGAAGAGGTGATGCAGAGCTTATATTAACATTCTCAGGGTGAAAAGGTAATGCAGAACTTCTAATAACATTCTCAGAGTGAAGAGGTGATGCAGAACTTCTAATAACATTCTCAGGGTGAAGAGGTGATGCAGAACTTCTAATAACATTCTCAGGGAGAAGAGGTGATGCAGAACTTCTATTAACATTCTCAGGGTGAAGTGGTGATGCAGAACTTCTAATAACATTCTCAGGATGAAGAGGTGAATCAGAACTTCTATTAACATTCTCAGAGTGAAGAGGTGATGCAGAACTTCTAGTAACTCTCAGGGTGAAGAGGTGATGCAGAACTTCTATTAACATTCTCAGGGTAAAGAGGCGATGCAGAATTTCTATTCACATTCTCAGGTCAAGAGGCGGTGCAGAACCTCTAATAACATTCTCAGAGTGAAGAGGTGATGCAAACTTCTAATAACATTCTCAGGGTGAAGAGGTGATGCAGAACCTCTAATAACATTCTCAGGGTGAACAGGTGATGCAGAATTTCTAATAACATTCTCAGGGTGAAGAGGTGATGCAGAACCTCTAATAACATTCTTAGGGTGAAGAGGTGATGCAGAACTTCTAATAACATTCTTAGAGTGAAGAGGTGATACGGAACCTCTAATAACATTCTCAGGGTCAAGAGGTGATACAGAACTTCTATTAATATTCTCAGGGTGAAGAGGCGATGCAGAACCTCTATTGACATTCTCAGGGTGAAGAGGTGATGCAGAACTTTTTAAAACATTCTCAGGGGGAAGAGGTAATGCAGAACCTCTAATAACATTCTCAGGGTGAAGAGGTGATGCAGAACCTCTAATAACATTCTCAGGGAGAAGAGGTGATGGAGAACTTCTAAAAACATTCTCAGAGTGAAGAGGTGATGCAGAACTTCTAATAACATTCTCAGGGTGAAGAGGTGATGGAGAACTTCTAAAAACATTCTCAGAGTGAAGAGGTGATGCAGAACCTCTAATAACATACTCAGGGTGAAGAGGTGATGCAGAACCTCTAATAACATTCTCAGGGAGAAGAGGTGATGCAGAACTTCTAATAACATACTCAGGGTGAAGAGGTGATGCAGAACCTCTAATATCATTCTCAGGGTGAAGAGGTGATGCAGAACTTCTAATAACATACTCAGGGTGAAGAGGTGATGCAGAACCTCTAATATCATTCTCAGGGTGAAGAGGTGATGCAGAACTTCTAAAAACATTCTCAGAGTGAAGAGGTGATGCAGAACTTCTAATAACATTCTCAGGGTGAAGATGTGATGCAGAACTTCTAATAACATACTCAGGGTGAAGAGGTGATGCAGAACCTCTAATAACATTCTGAGGGTGAAGAGGTGATGCAGAACTTCTAATAACATACTCAGGGTGAAGAGGTGATGCAGAACCTCTAATATCATTCTCAGGGTGAAGAGGTGATGCATAACTTCTAATAACATACTCAGGGTGAAGAGGTGATGCAGAACCTCTAATATCATTCTCAGGGTGAAGAGGTGATGCAGAACCTCTAATAACATTCTCAGAGTGAAGAGGTGATGCAGAACTTCTAATAACATTCTCAGGGTGAAGAGGTGATGCAGAACTTCTAATAACATTCTCAGGGTGAAGAGGTGATGCAGAACTTCTAATAACATTCTCAGAATGAAGAGGTGATGCAGAACTTCTATTAACATTCTCAGGTGAAGAGGTGATGCAGAACTTCTAATAACATTCTCAGGGTGAAGACGTGATGCAGAACCTCTAATAACATTCCCAGGGTGAAGAGGTGATGCAGAACTTCTAATAACATTCTCAGAGTGAAGAGGTGATGCAGAACCTCTAATAGCATTCTCAGGGAGAAGAGGTGATGCAGAACTTCTATTAACATTCTCAGGTGAAGAGGTGATGCAGAACTTCTAATAACATTCTCAGGGAGAAGAGGTGATGCAGAACTTCTAATAACATACTCAGGGTGAAGAGGTGATGCAGAACTTCTAATAACATTCTCAGGGTGAAGACGGGATGCAGAACTTCTAATAACATTCTCAGAGTGAAGAGGTGATGCAGAACCTCTAATAACATACTCAGGGTGAAGAGGTGATGCAGAACCTCTAATAGCATTCTCAGGGAGAAGAGGTGATGCAGAACTTCTATTAACATTCTCAGGTGAAGAGGTGATGCAGAACTTCTAATAACATTCTCAGGGAGAAGAGGTGATGCAGAACTTCTAATAACATACTCAGGGTGAAGAGGTGATGCAGAACCTCTAATAACATTCTCAGGGTGAACAGGTGATGCAGAACTTCTAATAACATACTCAGGGTGAAGAGGTGATGCAGAACCTCTAATATCATTCTCAGGGTGAAGAGGTGATGCAGAACTTCTAATAACATACTCAGGGTGAAGAGGTGATGCAGAACCTCTAATATCATTCTCAGGGTGAAGAGGTGATGCAGAACTTCTAAAAACATTCTCAGAGTGAAGAGGTGATGCAGAACTTCTAATAACATTCTCAGGGTGAAGATGTGATGCAGAACTTCTAATAACATACTCAGGGTGAAGAGGTGATGCAGAACCTCTAATAACATTCTGAGGGTGAAGAGGTGATGCAGAACTTCTAATAACATACTCAGGGTGAAGAGGTGATGCAGAACCTCTAATAACATTCTGAGGGTGAAGAGGTGATGCAGAACTTCTAATAACATACTCAGGGTGAAGAGGTGATGCAGAACCTCTAATAACATTCTGAGGGTGAAGAGGTGATGCAGAACTTCTAATAACATTCTCAGGGTGAAGAGGTGATGCAGAACCTCTAATAACATTCCCAGGGTGAAGAGGTGATGCAGAACTTCTATTAACATTCTCAGGTGAAGAGGTGATGCAGAACTTCTAATAACATTCTCAGGGTGAAGATGTGATGCAGAACCTCTAATAACATTCTCAGGGAGAAGAGGTGATGCAGAACTTCTAATAACATTCTCAGAGTGAAGAGGTGATGCAGAACCTCTAATAACATTCTTAGGGTGAAGACGTGATGCAGAACTTCTAATAACATTCTCAGAGTGAAGAGGTGATGCAGAACCTCTAATATCATTCTCAGGGTGAAGAGGTGATGCAGAACCTCTAATAGCATTCTCAGGGAGAAGAGGTGATGCAGAACTTCTATTAACATTCTCAGGTGAAGAGGTGATGCAGAACCTCTAATAACATTCTCAGAGTGAAGAGGTGATGCAGAACCTCTAATAACATTCTCAGGGTGAAGAGGTGATGCAGAACTTCTAATAACATTCTTAGGGTGACGAGGTGATGCAGAATCTCTAATAACATTCTTAGGGTGAAGAGGTGATGCAGAACTTCTAATAACATTCTTAGAGTGAAGAGGTGATACGGAACCTCTAATAACATTCTCAGGGTCAAGAGGTGATACAGAACTTCTATTAATATTCTCAGGGTGAAGAGGCGATGCAGAACCTCTATTGACATTCTCAGGGTGACGAGCTGATGCAGAACTTTTAAAAACATTCTCAGGGTGAAGAGGTAATGCAGAACCTCTAATAACATTCTCAGGATGAAGAGGTGATGCAAAACTTCTAATAACATTCTCAGTGGTGAAGAGGAGATGCAGAACCTCTAATAACATTCTCAGAGTGAAGAGGTGATGCAGAACTTCTAAAAACATTCTCAGAGTGAAGAGGTGATGCAGAACTTCTAATAACATTCTCAGGGTGAAGAGGTGATGCAGAACCTCTAATAACATTCTCAGGGTGAAGAGGTGATGCAGAACTTCTAATAACATTCTTAGCGTGAAGAGGTGATGCAGAACCTCTAATAACATTCTCAGGGTGAAGAGGTGATGCAGAACTTCTAATAACATTCTCAGGGTGAAGAGGTGATGCAGAACTTCTAATAACATTCTTAGGGTGAAGAGGTGTTGCAGAACCTCTAATAACATTCTCAGAGTGAAGAGGTGATGCAGAACTTCTAATAACATTCTCAGGGTGAAGAGGTGATGCAGAACCTCTAATAACATTCTCAGGGAGAAGAGGTGATGCAGAACTTCTATTAACATTCTCAGGTGAAGAGGTGATGCAGAACTTCTAATAACATTCTCAGAGTGAAGAGGTGATGCAGAACCTCTAATAACATTCTCAGGGAGAAGAGGTGATGCAGAACTTCCAATAACATTCTCAGGGTGAAGAGGTGATGCAGAACTTCTAATAACATTCTCAGGGTGAAGAGGTGATGCAGAACTTTTATTAACATTCTCAGGGTGAAGAGGTGATGCAGAACTTCTAATAACATTCTCAGGGTGAAGAGGTGATGCAGAACCTCTAATAACATTCTCAGGGTGAAGAGGTGATGCAGAACTTCTAATAACATTCTTAGGGTGACGAGGTGATGCAGAATCTCTAATAACATTCTTAGGGTGAAGAGGTGATGCAGAACTTCTAATAACATTCTTAGAGTGAAGAGGTGATACGGAACCTCTAATAACATTCTCAGGGTCAAGAGGTGATACAGAACTTCTATTAATATTCTCAGGGTGAAGAGGCGATGCAGAACCTCTATTGACATTCTCAGGGTGACGAGGTGATGCAGAACTTTTAAAAACATTCTCAGGGTGAAGAGGTAATGCAGAACCTCTATAACATTCTCAGGATGAAGAGGTGATGCAAAACTTCTAATAACATTCTCAATGGTGAAGAGGAGATGCAGAACCTCTAATAACATTCTCAGAGTGAAGAGGTGATGCAGAACTTCTAAAAACATTCTCAGAGTGAAGAGGTGATGCAGAACTTCTAATAACATTCTCAGGGTGAAGAGGTGATGCAGAACCTCTAATAACATTCTCAGGGTGAAGAGGTGATGCAGAACTTCTAATAACATTCTTAGCGTGAAGAGGTGATGCAGAACCTCTAATAACATTCTCAGGGTGAAGAGGTGATGCAGAACTTCTAATAACATTCTCAGGGTGAAGAGGTGATGCAGAACTTCTAATAACATTCTTAGGGTGAAGAGGTGATGCAGAACCTCTAATAACATTCTCAGAGTGAAGAGGTGATGCAGAACTTCTAATAACATTCTCAGGGTGAAGAGGTGATGCAGAACTTCTAATAGCATTCTTAGGGTGAAGAGGTGATGCAGAACCTCTAATAACATTCTCAGGTGAAGAGGTGATGCAGAACCTCTAATAACATTCTCAGGGTGAAGAGGTGATGCAGAACTTCTAATAACATTCTCAGGGTGAAGAGGTGATGCAGAACCTCTAATAACATTCTCAGGGAGAAGAGGTGATGCAGAACTTTTATTAACATTCTCAGGGTGAAGAGGTGATGCAGAACTTCTAATAACATTCTCAGGGTGAAGAGGTGATGCAGAACTTCTAATAACATTCTCAGGGTGAAAAGGTGATGCAGAACTGCTAATGACATTCTCAGGGTGTAGAGGCGATGCAGAACTTCTGTTGACATTCTCAGGGTGAAGAGGCGATGCAGAGCTTATAATGACATTCTCAGGGTGAAGAGGTGATGCAGAACGTCTATTGACATTCTTAGGGTGAAGAGGTGATGGAGAACTTCTAATGACATTCTCAGGGTGAGGAGGTGATGCAGAACGTCTAATGACATTCTCAGAGTGAAGAGGTGATGCAGAACTTCTTTTAACATTCTCAGGGTGAAGAGGTGATGCAGAACTTCTAATAACATTCTCAGGGTGAAGAGGTGATGCAGAACCTCTATTAACATTCACAGGGTGAAGAGGTGATGCAGAACTTCTAATAACATTCTCAGGGTGAAGAGGCGATGCAGAACTTCTAATAACATTCTCAGGGTGAAGAGGTGATGCAGAACTTCTAATAACATTCTCAGGGTGAAGAGGTGATACAGAACCTCAATAACATTCTCAGGGAGAAGAGGTGATGCAGAACCTCTAATAACATTCCCAGAGTGAAGAGGTTAGGTAGAACCTCTAATAACATTCTCAGGGTGAAGAGGTGACTCAAAACCTCAATTAGCATTCTTAGGAGTAAGTGGTGATACAGAACCTCTAATAACGTTTTCACAGAGAAGAGGCGATGCAGAACTTCTAAAAACATTCTCAGAGTGAAGAGGTGATGCAGAACCTCTAATAACATTCTCAGGGTGAAGAGGTGATGCAGAGCTTATAATGACATTCTCAGGGTGAAGAGGTGATGCAGAACTTCTTTTAACATTCTCAGGGTGAAGAGGTGATGCAGAACTTCTAATAACATTTTCAGAGTGAAGAGGTGATGCAGAACTTCTTTTAACATTCTCAGGGTGAAGAGGTGATGCGGAACCTCTAATAACATTCTCAGGGTGAAGAGGTGATGCAGAACTTCTTTTAACATTCTCAGGGTGAAGAGGTGATGCAGAACTTCTATTAACATTCCCAGGGTAAAGAGGCGATGCAGAATTTCTATTCACATTCTCAGGTGAAGAGGCGGTGCAGAACTTCTAATATTCTCAGGGTGAAGAGGATGAGCAGAACCTCTAATAACATTCTCAGGGTGAAGAGGTGATGCAGAACCTCTAATAACATTCTCAGGGTGAAGAGGCGATGCAGAATTTCTATTAACATTCTCAGGGTGAAGAGGCGCTGCAGAACTTCTAATATTCTCAGGGTGAAGAGGTAATGCAGAACCTCTAATAACATTCTCAGGGTGAAGAGGTGAAGCAGAACCTCTAATAACATTCTCAGAGTGAAGAGGTGACGCAGAACTTCTAATGACATTCTCAGAATTAGGAGGTGATGCAGAACTTCTATTAACATTCTCAGGGTGAAGAGATGATGCGGAACCTCTAATAACATTCTCAGGGTGAAAAGGTGATGCAGAACTTCTAATAACATTCTCAGGGTGAAGAGGTGTTGCAGAACTTCTAATGACATTCTCAGAATGAAGAGGTGATGCAGAACTTCTATTAACATTCTCAGGGTGAAGAGGTGATGCACAACCTCTAATAACATTCTCATACTGAAGAGATGATGCGGAACCTCTAATAACATTATCAGGGTGAAGAGGTGATGCAGAACTTCTAATAACATTCTCAGGGTGAAGAGGTGTTGCAGAACTTCTAATGACATTCTCTGAATGAAGAGGTGATGCAGAACCTCTAATAACATTCTCAGGGTGAAGAGGTAATGCAGAACTTCTATTAACATTCTCAGGGTGAAGAGGTGATGCAGAACTTCTAATATCATTCTCAGGGAGAAGAGGTGATGCAGAACTTCTAATAACATTCTCAGGACGAAGTGGTGATACAGAACCTCAACATTCTCAGGGTGAAGGGGTAGGTGATGCAGAACTTCTATTAACATTCTCAGGGTGAAGATGTGACGCAGAACCTCTAATAACATTCTTAGAGTGAAGAGGTGATACAGAACTTCTACTAACATTCTCAGGGTGAAGAGGTGATACAGAACTTCTATTAGCATTCTCAGGGTCAAGAGGCGATGCAGAACCTCTATTGACATTCTCAGGGTGAAGAGGTGATGCAGAACTTTTAAAAACATTCTCAGGGTGAAGAGGTAATGCAGAACCTCTAATAACATTCTCAGGGTGAAGAGGTGATGCAGAACTTCTAATAACATTCTCAGTGGTGAAGAGGTGATGCAGAACCTCTAATAACATTCTTAGGGTGAAGAGGTGATGCAGAACTTCTAATAACATTCTTAGAGTGAAGAGGTGATACGGAACCTCTAATAATATTCTCAGGGTCAAGAGGTGAAACAGAACTTCTATTAATATTCTCAGGGTAAAGAGGCGATGCAGAACCTCTATTGACATTCTCAGGGTGAAGAGGTGATGCAGAACTTTTAAAAACATTCTCAGGGTGAAGAGGTAATGCAGAACCTCTAATAACATTATCAGGGTGAAGAGGTGATGCAAAACTTCTAATAACATTCTCAGTGGTGAAGAGGAGATGCAGAACCTCTAATAACATTCTCAGAGTGAAGAGGTGATGCAGAACTTCTAAAAACATTCTCAGAGTGAAGAGGTGATGCAGAACTTCTAATAACATTCTCAGGGTGAAGAGGTGATGCAGAACCTCTAATAACATTCTCAGTGTGAAGAGGTGATGCAGAACTTCTAATAACATTCTCAGGGTGAAGAGGTGATGCAGAACCTCTAATAACATTCTTAGGGTGAAGAGGTGATGCAGAACCTCTAATAACATTCTCAGAGTGAAGAGGTGATGCAGAACTTCTAATAACATTCTCAGGGTGAAGAGGTGACGGAGAACTTCTATTAACATTCTCAGGGAGAAGAGGTGATGCAGAACCTCTAATAACATTCTCAGGGTGAAGAGGTGATGCAGAACCTCTAATAATATTCTCAGGACGAAGAGGTGATGCAGAACTTCTAAAAACATTCTCAGAATGAAGAGGTGATGCAGAACTTCTAATAACATTCTCAGGGTGAAGAGGTGATGCAGAACTTCTAATAGCATTCTTAGGGTGAAGAGGTGATGCAGAACCTCTAATAACATTCTCAGGGTGAAGAGGTGATGCAGAACCTCTAATAACATTCTCAGGGTGAAGAGGTGATGCAGAACTTCTAATAACATTCTCAGGGTGAAGAGGTGATGCGAAACTCTAATAACATTCTCAGAGTGAAGAGGTGATGCAGAACTTCTAATAACATTCTCAGAGTGAAGAGGTGATGCAGAACCTCTAATAACATTCTCAGAGTGAAGAGGTGATGCAGAACCTCTAATAACATTCTCAGGGTGAAGAGGTGATGTAGAACTTCTAATAGATTCTCATGGTGAAGAGGTGATGCAGATTCTCTCATAACATTCTCAGAGTGAAGAGGTGATGCAGAACTTCTAATAACATTCTCAGAGTGAAGAGGTGATGCAGAACTTTTATTAACATTCTCAGGGTGAAGAGGTGATGCAGAACTTCTAATAACATTTTTAAAGTGAAGAGGTGATGCAGAACTTCTAATAACATTCTCAGGGTGAAGAGGTGATACAGAACTTCTATTAATATTCTCAGGGTGAAGAGGCGATGCAGAACCTCTATTGACATTCTCAGGGTGAAGAGGTGATGCAGAACTTTTAAAAACATTCTCAGGGTGAAGAGGTAATGCAGAACCTCTAATAACATTCTCAGGGTGAAGAGGTGATGCAAAACTTCTAATAACATTCTCAGTGGTGAAGAGGAGATGCAGAACCTCTAATAACATTCTCAGAGTGAAGAGGTGATGCAGCACTTCTAAAAACATACTCAGAGTGAAGAGGTGATGCAGAACTTCTAATAACATTCTCAGGGTGAAGATGTGATGCAGAACCTCTAATAACATTCTCAGGGTGAAGAGGTGATGCAGAACTTCTAATAACATTCTTAGGGTGAAGAGGTGATGCAGAACCTCTAATAACATTCTCAGGGTGAAGAGGTGATGCAGAACATTTAATAACATTCTCAGGGTGAAGAGGTGATGCAGAACTTCTAATAACATTCTTAGGGTGAAGAGGTGATGCAGAACCTCTAATAACATTCTCAGGGTGAAGAGGTGATGCAGAACCTCTAATAACATTCTCAGAGTGAAGAGGTGATGCAGAACTTCTAATAACATTCTCAGAGTGAAGAGGTGATGCAGAACCTCTAATAACATTCTCAGGGTGAAGAGGTGATGCAGAACTTCTAATAAGATTCTCAGGGTGAAGAGATGATGCAGATTCTCTCATAACATTCTTAGAGTGAAGAGGTGATGCAGAACTTCTAATAACATTCTCAGAGTGAAGAGGTGATGCAGAGCTTATATTAACATTCTCAGGGTGAAAAGGTAATGCAGAACTTCTAATAACATTCTCAGAGTGAAGAGGTGATGCAGAACTTCTAATAACATTCTCAGGGAGAAGAGGTGATGCAGAACTTCTATTAACATTCTCAGGGTGAAGTGGTGATGCAGAACTTCTAATAACATTCTCAGGATGAAGAGGTGAATCAGAACTTCTATTAACATTCTCAGAGTGAAGAGGTGATGCAGAACTTCTAGTAACTCTCAGGGTGAAGAGGTGATGCAGAACTTCTATTAACATTCTCAGGGTAAAGAGGCGATGCAGAATTTCTATTCACATTCTCAGGTCAAGAGGCGGTGCAGAACCTCTAATAACATTCTCAGAGTGAAGAGGTGATGCAAACTTCTAATAACATTCTCAGGGTGAAGAGGTGATGCAGAACCTCTAATAACATTCTCAGGGTGAAGAGGTGATGCAGAATTTCTAATAACATTCTCAGGGTGAAGAGGTGATGCAGAACCTCTAATAACATTCTTAGGGTGAAGAGGTGATGCAGAACTTCTAATAACATTCTTAGAGTGAAGAGGTGATACGGAACCTCTAATAACATTCTCAGGGTCAAGAGGTGATACAGAACTTCTATTAATATTCTCAGGGTGAAGAGGCGATGCAGAACCTCTATTGACATTCTCAGGGTGAAGAGGTGATGGAGAACTTTTAAAACATTCTCAGGGGGAAGAGGTAATGCAGAACCTCTAATAACATTCTCAGGGTGAAGAGGTGATGCAAAACTTCTAATAACATTCTCAGTGGTGAAGAGGAGATGCAGAACCTCTAATAACATTCTCAGAGTGAAGAAGTGATGCAGAACTTCTAAAAACATTCTCAGAGTGAAGAGGTGATGCAGAACTTCTAATAACATTCTCAGGGTGAAGATGTGATGCAGAACTTCTAATAA
Organism: Calotriton arnoldi; assembly: GCA_963921515.1. Lineage (NCBI taxonomy): Eukaryota > Metazoa > Chordata > Amphibia > Caudata > Salamandridae > Calotriton > Calotriton arnoldi. Next base: position 2,836,632 of record CAWUFW010001368.1, on the reverse strand, counting down.
CATTCTCAGAGTGAAGAGGTGATGCAGAACCTCTAATAACATACTCAGGGAGAAGAGGTGATGCAGAACCTCTAATAACATTCTCAGAGTGAAGAGGTGATGCAGAACCTCTAATAACATTCTCAGGGTGAAGAGGTGATGCAGAACTTCTAATAACATTCTTAGGGTGACGAGGTGATGCATAATCTCTAATAACATTCTTAGGGTGAAGAGGTGATGCAGAACTTCTAATAACATTCTTAGAGTGAAGAGGTGATACGGAACCTCTAATAACATTCTCAGGGTCAAGAGGTGATACAGAACTTCTATTAACATTCTCAGGGTGAAGAGGTGATGCAGAACCTCTAATAACATTCTCAGGGTGAAGAGATGATGCAGATTCTCTCATAACATTCTCAGAGTGAAGAGGTGATGCAGAACTTCTAATAACATTCTCAGAGTGAAGAGGTGATGCAGAGCTTATATTAACATTCTCAGGGTGAAAAGGTAATGCAGAACTTCTAATAACATTCTCAGAGTGAAGAGGTGATGCAGAACTTCTAATAACATTCTCAGGGTGAAGAGGTGATGCAGAACTTCTAATAACATTCTCAGGGAGAAGAGGTGATGCAGAACTTCTATTAACATTCTCAGGGTGAAGTGGTGATGCAGAACTTCTAATAACATTCTCAGGATGAAGAGGTGAATCAGAACTTCTATTAACATTCTCAGAGTGAAGAGGTGATGCAGAACTTCTAGTAACTCTCAGGGTGAAGAGGTGATGCAGAACTTCTATTAACATTCTCAGGGTAAAGAGGCGATGCAGAATTTCTATTCACATTCTCAGGTCAAGAGGCGGTGCAGAACCTCTAATAACATTCTCAGAGTGAAGAGGTGATGCAAACTTCTAATAACATTCTCAGGGTGAAGAGGTGATGCAGAACCTCTAATAACATTCTCAGGGTGAACAGGTGATGCAGAATTTCTAATAACATTCTCAGGGTGAAGAGGTGATGCAGAACCTCTAATAACATTCTTAGGGTGAAGAGGTGATGCAGAACTTCTAATAACATTCTTAGAGTGAAGAGGTGATACGGAACCTCTAATAACATTCTCAGGGTCAAGAGGTGATACAGAACTTCTATTAATATTCTCAGGGTGAAGAGGCGATGCAGAACCTCTATTGACATTCTCAGGGTGAAGAGGTGATGCAGAACTTTTAAAACATTCTCAGGGGGAAGAGGTAATGCAGAACCTCTAATAACATTCTCAGGGTGAAGAGGTGATGCAGAACCTCTAATAACATTCTCAGGGAGAAGAGGTGATGGAGAACTTCTAAAAACATTCTCAGAGTGAAGAGGTGATGCAGAACTTCTAATAACATTCTCAGGGTGAAGAGGTGATGGAGAACTTCTAAAAACATTCTCAGAGTGAAGAGGTGATGCAGAACCTCTAATAACATACTCAGGGTGAAGAGGTGATGCAGAACCTCTAATAACATTCTCAGGGAGAAGAGGTGATGCAGAACCTCTAATATCATTCTCAGGGTGAAGAGGTGATGCAGAACTTCTAATAACATACTCAGGGTGAAGAGGTGATGCAGAACCTCTAATATCATTCTCAGGGTGAAGAGGTGATGCAGAACTTCTAAAAACATTCTCAGAGTGAAGAGGTGATGCAGAACTTCTAATAACATTCTCAGGGTGAAGATGTGATGCAGAACTTCTAATAACATACTCAGGGTGAAGAGGTGATGCAGAACCTCTAATAACATTCTGAGGGTGAAGAGGTGATGCAGAACTTCTAATAACATACTCAGGGTGAAGAGGTGATGCAGAACCTGTAATATCATTCTCAGGGTGAAGAGGTGATGCATAACTTCTAATAACATACTCAGGGTGAAGAGGTGATGCAGAACCTCTAATATCATTCTCAGGGTGAAGAGGTGATGCAGAACCTCTAATAACATTCTCAGAGTGAAGAGGTGATGCAGAACTTCTAATAACATTCTCAGGGTGAAGAGGTGATGCAGAACTTCTAATAACATTCTCAGGGTGAAGAGGTGATGCAGAACTTCTAATAACATTCTCAGAATGAAGAGGTGATGCAGAACTTCTATTAACATTCTCAGGTGAAGAGGTGATGCAGAACTTCTAATAACATTCTCAGGGTGAAGACGTGATGCAGAACCTCTAATAACATTCCCAGGGTGAAGAGGTGATGCAGAACTTCTAATAACATTCTCAGAGTGAAGAGGTGATGCAGAACCTCTAATAGCATTCTCAGGGAGAAGAGGTGATGCAGAACTTCTATTAACATTCTCAGGTGAAGAGGTGATGCAGAACTTCTAATAACATTCTCAGGGAGAAGAGGTGATGCAGAACTTCTAATAACATACTCAGGGTGAAGAGGTGATGCAGAACTTCTAATAACATTCTCAGGGTGAAGACGTGATGCAGAACTTCTAATAACATTCTCAGAGTGAAGAGGTGATGCAGAACCTCTAATAACATACTCAGGGTGAAGAGGTGATGCAGAACCTCTAATAGCATTCTCAGGGAGAAGAGGTGATGCAGAACTTCTATTAACATTCTCAGGTGAAGAGGTGATGCAGAACTTCTAATAACATTCTCAGGGAGAAGAGGTGATGCAGAACTTCTAATAACATACTCAGGGTGAAGAGGTGATGCAGAACCTCTAATAACATTCTCAGGGTGAACAGGTGATGCAGAACTTCTAATAACATACTCAGGGTGAAGAGGTGATGCAGAACCTCTAATATCATTCTCAGGGTGAAGAGGTGATGCAGAACTTCTAATAACATACTCAGGGTGAAGAGGTGATGCAGAACCTCTAATATCATTCTCAGGGTGAAGAGGTGATGCAGAACTTCTAAAAACATTCTCAGAGTGAAGAGGTGATGCAGAACTTCTAATAACATTCTCAGGGTGAAGATGTGATGCAGAACTTCTAATAACATACTCAGGGTGAAGAGGTGATGCAGAACCTCTAATAACATTCTGAGGGTGAAGAGGTGATGCAGAACTTCTAATAACATACTCAGTGTGAAGAGGTGATGCAGAACCTCTAATAACATTCTGAGGGTGAAGAGGTGATGCAGAACTTCTAATAACATACTCAGGGTGAAGAGGTGATGCAGAACCTCTAATAACATTCTGAGGGTGAAGAGGTGATGCAGAACTTCTAATAACATTCTCAGGGTGAAGAGGTGATGCAGAACCTCTAACAACATTCCCAGGATGAAGAGGTGATGCAGAACTTCTATTAACATTCTCAGGTGAAGAGGTGATGCAGAACTTCTAATAACATTCTCAGGGTGAAGATGTGATGCAGAACCTCTAATAACATTCTCAGGGTGAAGAGGTGATGCAGAACTTCTAATAACATTCTCAGGGAGAAGAGGTGATGCAGAACTTCTAATAACATTCTCAGAGTGAAGAGGTGATGCAGAACCTCTAATAACATTCTTAGGGTGAAGACGTGATGCAGAACTTCTAATAACATTCTCAGAGTGAAGAGGTGATGCAGAACCTCTAATATCATTCTCAGGGTGAAGAGGTGATGCAGAACCTCTAATAGCATTCTCAGGGAGAAGAGGTGATGCAGAACTTCTATTAACATTCTCAGGTGAAGAGGTGATGCAGAACCTCTAATAACATTCTCAGAGTGAAGAGGTGATGCAGAACCTCTAATAACATTCTCAGGGTGAAGAGGTGATGCAGAACTTCTAATAACATTCTTAGGGTGACGAGGTGATGCAGAATCTCTAATAACATTCTTAGGGTGAAGAGGTGATGCAGAACTTCTAATAACATTCTTAGAGTGAAGAGGTGATACGGAACCTCTAATAACATTCTCAGGGTCAAGAGGTGATGCAGAACCTCTAATAACATACTCAGGGAGAAGAGGTGATGCAGAACCTCTAATAACATTCTCAGAGTGAAGAGGTGATGCAGAACCTCTAATAACATTCTCAGGGTGAAGAGGTGATGCAGAACTTCTAATAACATTCTTAGGGTGACGAGGTGATGCATAATCTCTAATAACATTCTTAGGGTGAAGAGGTGATGCAGAACTTCTAATAACATTCTTAGAGTGAAGAGGTGATACGGAACCTCTAATAACATTCTCAGGGTCAAGAGGTGATACAGAACTTCTATTAACATTCTCAGGGTGAAGAGGTGATGCAGAACCTCTAATAACATTCTCAGGGTGAAGAGATGATGCAGATTCTCTCATAACATTCTCAGAGTGAAGAGGTGATGCAGAACTTCTAATAACATTCTCAGAGTGAAGAGGTGATGCAGAGCTTATATTAACATTCTCAGGGTGAAGAGGTAATGCAGAACTTCTAATAACATTCTCAGAGTGAAGAGGTGATGCAGAACTTCTAATAACATTCTCAGGGTGAAGAGGTGATGCAGAACTTCTAATAACATTCTCAGGGAGAAGAGGTGATGCAGAACTTCTATTAACATTCTCAGGGTGAAGTGGTGATGCAGAACTTCTAATAACATTCTCAGGATGAAGAGGTGAATCAGAACTTCTATTAACATTCTCAGAGTGAAGAGGTGATGCAGAACTTCTAGTAACTCTCAGGGTGAAGAGGTGATGCAGAACTTCTATTAACATTCTCAGGGTAAAGAGGCGATGCAGAATTTCTATTCACATTCTCAGGTCAAGAGGCGGTGCAGAACCTCTAATAACATTCTCAGAGTGAAGAGGTGATGCAAACTTCTAATAACATTCTCAGGGTGAAGAGGTGATGCAGAACCTCTAATAACATTCTCAGGGTGAACAGGTGATGCAGAATTTCTAATAACATTCTCAGGGTGAAGAGGTGATGCAGAACCTCTAATAACATTCTTAGGGTGAAGAGGTGATGCAGAACTTCTAATAACATTCTTAGAGTGAAGAGGTGATACGGAACCTCTAATAACATTCTCAGGGTCAAGAGGTGATACAGAACTTCTATTAATATTCTCAGGGTGAAGAGGCGATGCAGAACCTCTATTGACATTCTCAGGGTGAAGAGGTGATGCAGAACTTTTTAAAACATTCTCAGGGGGAAGAGGTAATGCAGAACCTCTAATAACATTCTCAGGGTGAAGAGGTGATGCAGAACCTCTAATAACATTCTCAGGGAGAAGAGGTGATGGAGAACTTCTAAAAACATTCTCAGAGTGAAGAGGTGATGCAGAACTTCTAATAACATTCTCAGGGTGAAGAGGTGATGGAGAACTTCTAAAAACATTCTCAGAGTGAAGAGGTGATGCAGAACCTCTAATAACATACTCAGGGTGAAGAGGTGATGCAGAACCTCTAATAACATTCTCAGGGAGAAGAGGTGATGCAGAACTTCTAATAACATACTCAGGGTGAAGAGGTGATGCAGAACCTCTAATATCATTCTCAGGGTGAAGAGGTGATGCAGAACTTCTAATAACATACTCAGGGTGAAGAGGTGATGCAGAACCTCTAATATCATTCTCAGGGTGAAGAGGTGATGCAGAACTTCTAAAAACATTCTCAGAGTGAAGAGGTGATGCAGAACTTCTAATAACATTCTCAGGGTGAAGATGTGATGCAGAACTTCTAATAACATACTCAGGGTGAAGAGGTGATGCAGAACCTCTAATAACATTCTGAGGGTGAAGAGGTGATGCAGAACTTCTAATAACATACTCAGGGTGAAGAGGTGATGCAGAACCTCTAATATCATTCTCAGGGTGAAGAGGTGATGCATAACTTCTAATAACATACTCAGGGTGAAGAGGTGATGCAGAACCTCTAATATCATTCTCAGGGTGAAGAGGTGATGCAGAACCTCTAATAACATTCTCAGAGTGAAGAGGTGATGCAGAACTTCTAATAACATTCTCAGGGTGAAGAGGTGATGCAGAACTTCTAATAACATTCTCAGGGTGAAGAGGTGATGCAGAACTTCTAATAACATTCTCAGAATGAAGAGGTGATGCAGAACTTCTATTAACATTCTCAGGTGAAGAGGTGATGCAGAACTTCTAATAACATTCTCAGGGTGAAGACGTGATGCAGAACCTCTAATAACATTCCCAGGGTGAAGAGGTGATGCAGAACTTCTAATAACATTCTCAGAGTGAAGAGGTGATGCAGAACCTCTAATAGCATTCTCAGGGAGAAGAGGTGATGCAGAACTTCTATTAACATTCTCAGGTGAAGAGGTGATGCAGAACTTCTAATAACATTCTCAGGGAGAAGAGGTGATGCAGAACTTCTAATAACATACTCAGGGTGAAGAGGTGATGCAGAACTTCTAATAACATTCTCAGGGTGAAGACGGGATGCAGAACTTCTAATAACATTCTCAGAGTGAAGAGGTGATGCAGAACCTCTAATAACATACTCAGGGTGAAGAGGTGATGCAGAACCTCTAATAGCATTCTCAGGGAGAAGAGGTGATGCAGAACTTCTATTAACATTCTCAGGTGAAGAGGTGATGCAGAACTTCTAATAACATTCTCAGGGAGAAGAGGTGATGCAGAACTTCTAATAACATACTCAGGGTGAAGAGGTGATGCAGAACCTCTAATAACATTCTCAGGGTGAACAGGTGATGCAGAACTTCTAATAACATACTCAGGGTGAAGAGGTGATGCAGAACCTCTAATATCATTCTCAGGGTGAAGAGGTGATGCAGAACTTCTAATAACATACTCAGGGTGAAGAGGTGATGCAGAACCTCTAATATCATTCTCAGGGTGAAGAGGTGATGCAGAACTTCTAAAAACATTCTCAGAGTGAAGAGGTGATGCAGAACTTCTAATAACATTCTCAGGGTGAAGATGTGATGCAGAACTTCTAATAACATACTCAGGGTGAAGAGGTGATGCAGAACCTCTAATAACATTCTGAGGGTGAAGAGGTGATGCAGAACTTCTAATAACATACTCAGGGTGAAGAGGTGATGCAGAACCTCTAATAACATTCTGAGGGTGAAGAGGTGATGCAGAACTTCTAATAACATACTCAGGGTGAAGAGGTGATGCAGAACCTCTAATAACATTCTGAGGGTGAAGAGGTGATGCAGAACTTCTAATAACATTCTCAGGGTGAAGAGGTGATGCAGAACCTCTAATAACATTCCCAGGGTGAAGAGGTGATGCAGAACTTCTATTAACATTCTCAGGTGAAGAGGTGATGCAGAACTTCTAATAACATTCTCAGGGTGAAGATGTGATGCAGAACCTCTAATAACATTCTCAGGGAGAAGAGGTGATGCAGAACTTCTAATAACATTCTCAGAGTGAAGAGGTGATGCAGAACCTCTAATAACATTCTTAGGGTGAAGACGTGATGCAGAACTTCTAATAACATTCTCAGAGTGAAGAGGTGATGCAGAACCTCTAATATCATTCTCAGGGTGAAGAGGTGATGCAGAACCTCTAATAGCATTCTCAGGGAGAAGAGGTGATGCAGAACTTCTATTAACATTCTCAGGTGAAGAGGTGATGCAGAACCTCTAATAACATTCTCAGAGTGAAGAGGTGATGCAGAACCTCTAATAACATTCTCAGGGTGAAGAGGTGATGCAGAACTTCTAATAACATTCTTAGGGTGACGAGGTGATGCAGAATCTCTAATAACATTCTTAGGGTGAAGAGGTGATGCAGAACTTCTAATAACATTCTTAGAGTGAAGAGGTGATACGGAACCTCTAATAACATTCTCAGGGTCAAGAGGTGATACAGAACTTCTATTAATATTCTCAGGGTGAAGAGGCGATGCAGAACCTCTATTGACATTCTCAGGGTGACGAGCTGATGCAGAACTTTTAAAAACATTCTCAGGGTGAAGAGGTAATGCAGAACCTCTAATAACATTCTCAGGATGAAGAGGTGATGCAAAACTTCTAATAACATTCTCAGTGGTGAAGAGGAGATGCAGAACCTCTAATAACATTCTCAGAGTGAAGAGGTGATGCAGAACTTCTAAAAACATTCTCAGAGTGAAGAGGTGATGCAGAACTTCTAATAACATTCTCAGGGTGAAGAGGTGATGCAGAACCTCTAATAACATTCTCAGGGTGAAGAGGTGATGCAGAACTTCTAATAACATTCTTAGCGTGAAGAGGTGATGCAGAACCTCTAATAACATTCTCAGGGTGAAGAGGTGATGCAGAACTTCTAATAACATTCTCAGGGTGAAGAGGTGATGCAGAACTTCTAATAACATTCTTAGGGTGAAGAGGTGTTGCAGAACCTCTAATAACATTCTCAGAGTGAAGAGGTGATGCAGAACTTCTAATAACATTCTCAGGGTGAAGAGGTGATGCAGAACCTCTAATAACATTCTCAGGGAGAAGAGGTGATGCAGAACTTCTATTAACATTCTCAGGTGAAGAGGTGATGCAGAACTTCTAATAACATTCTCAGAGTGAAGAGGTGATGCAGAACCTCTAATAACATTCTCAGGGAGAAGAGGTGATGCAGAACTTCCAATAACATTCTCAGGGTGAAGAGGTGATGCAGAACTTCTAATAACATTCTCAGGGTGAAGAGGTGATGCAGAACTTTTATTAACATTCTCAGGGTGAAGAGGTGATGCAGAACTTCTAATAACATTCTCAGGGTGAAGAGGTGATGCAGAACCTCTAATAACATTCTCAGGGTGAAGAGGTGATGCAGAACTTCTAATAACATTCTTAGGGTGACGAGGTGATGCAGAATCTCTAATAACATTCTTAGGGTGAAGAGGTGATGCAGAACTTCTAATAACATTCTTAGAGTGAAGAGGTGATACGGAACCTCTAATAACATTCTCAGGGTCAAGAGGTGATACAGAACTTCTATTAATATTCTCAGGGTGAAGAGGCGATGCAGAACCTCTATTGACATTCTCAGGGTGACGAGGTGATGCAGAACTTTTAAAAACATTCTCAGGGTGAAGAGGTAATGCAGAACCTCTATAACATTCTCAGGATGAAGAGGTGATGCAAAACTTCTAATAACATTCTCAATGGTGAAGAGGAGATGCAGAACCTCTAATAACATTCTCAGAGTGAAGAGGTGATGCAGAACTTCTAAAAACATTCTCAGAGTGAAGAGGTGATGCAGAACTTCTAATAACATTCTCAGGGTGAAGAGGTGATGCAGAACCTCTAATAACATTCTCAGGGTGAAGAGGTGATGCAGAACTTCTAATAACATTCTTAGCGTGAAGAGGTGATGCAGAACCTCTAATAACATTCTCAGGGTGAAGAGGTGATGCAGAACTTCTAATAACATTCTCAGGGTGAAGAGGTGATGCAGAACTTCTAATAACATTCTTAGGGTGAAGAGGTGATGCAGAACCTCTAATAACATTCTCAGAGTGAAGAGGTGATGCAGAACTTCTAATAACATTCTCAGGGTGAAGAGGTGATGCAGAACTTCTAATAGCATTCTTAGGGTGAAGAGGTGATGCAGAACCTCTAATAACATTCTCAGGTGAAGAGGTGATGCAGAACCTCTAATAACATTCTCAGGGTGAAGAGGTGATGCAGAACTTCTAATAACATTCTCAGGGTGAAGAGGTGATGCAGAACCTCTAATAACATTCTCAGGGAGAAGAGGTGATGCAGAACTTTTATTAACATTCTCAGGGTGAAGAGGTGATGCAGAACTTCTAATAACATTCTCAGGGTGAAGAGGTGATGCAGAACTTCTAATAACATTCTCAGGGTGAAAAGGTGATGCAGAACTGCTAATGACATTCTCAGGGTGTAGAGGCGATGCAGAACTTCTGTTGACATTCTCAGGGTGAAGAGGCGATGCAGAGCTTATAATGACATTCTCAGGGTGAAGAGGTGATGCAGAACGTCTATTGACATTCTTAGGGTGAAGAGGTGATGGAGAACTTCTAATGACATTCTCAGGGTGAGGAGGTGATGCAGAACGTCTAATGACATTCTCAGAGTGAAGAGGTGATGCAGAACTTCTTTTAACATTCTCAGGGTGAAGAGGTGATGCAGAACTTCTAATAACATTCTCAGGGTGAAGAGGTGATGCAGAACCTCTATTAACATTCACAGGGTGAAGAGGTGATGCAGAACTTCTAATAACATTCTCAGGGTGAAGAGGCGATGCAGAACTTCTAATAACATTCTCAGGGTGAAGAGGTGATGCAGAACTTCTAATAACATTCTCAGGGTGAAGAGGTGATACAGAACCTCAATAACATTCTCAGGGAGAAGAGGTGATGCAGAACCTCTAATAACATTCCCAGAGTGAAGAGGTTAGGTAGAACCTCTAATAACATTCTCAGGGTGAAGAGGTGACTCAAAACCTCAATTAGCATTCTTAGGAGTAAGTGGTGATACAGAACCTCTAATAACGTTTTCACAGAGAAGAGGCGATGCAGAACTTCTAAAAACATTCTCAGAGTGAAGAGGTGATGCAGAACCTCTAATAACATTCTCAGGGTGAAGAGGTGATGCAGAGCTTATAATGACATTCTCAGGGTGAAGAGGTGATGCAGAACTTCTTTTAACATTCTCAGGGTGAAGAGGTGATGCAGAACTTCTAATAACATTTTCAGAGTGAAGAGGTGATGCAGAACTTCTTTTAACATTCTCAGGGTGAAGAGGTGATGCGGAACCTCTAATAACATTCTCAGGGTGAAGAGGTGATGCAGAACTTCTTTTAACATTCTCAGGGTGAAGAGGTGATGCAGAACTTCTATTAACATTCCCAGGGTAAAGAGGCGATGCAGAATTTCTATTCACATTCTCAGGTGAAGAGGCGGTGCAGAACTTCTAATATTCTCAGGGTGAAGAGGATGAGCAGAACCTCTAATAACATTCTCAGGGTGAAGAGGTGATGCAGAACCTCTAATAACATTCTCAGGGTGAAGAGGCGATGCAGAATTTCTATTAACATTCTCAGGGTGAAGAGGCGCTGCAGAACTTCTAATATTCTCAGGGTGAAGAGGTAATGCAGAACCTCTAATAACATTCTCAGGGTGAAGAGGTGAAGCAGAACCTCTAATAACATTCTCAGAGTGAAGAGGTGACGCAGAACTTCTAATGACATTCTCAGAATTAGGAGGTGATGCAGAACTTCTATTAACATTCTCAGGGTGAAGAGATGATGCGGAACCTCTAATAACATTCTCAGGGTGAAAAGGTGATGCAGAACTTCTAATAACATTCTCAGGGTGAAGAGGTGTTGCAGAACTTCTAATGACATTCTCAGAATGAAGAGGTGATGCAGAACTTCTATTAACATTCTCAGGGTGAAGAGGTGATGCACAACCTCTAATAACATTCTCATACTGAAGAGATGATGCGGAACCTCTAATAACATTATCAGGGTGAAGAGGTGATGCAGAACTTCTAATAACATTCTCAGGGTGAAGAGGTGTTGCAGAACTTCTAATGACATTCTCTGAATGAAGAGGTGATGCAGAACCTCTAATAACATTCTCAGGGTGAAGAGGTAATGCAGAACTTCTATTAACATTCTCAGGGTGAAGAGGTGATGCAGAACTTCTAATATCATTCTCAGGGAGAAGAGGTGATGCAGAACTTCTAATAACATTCTCAGGACGAAGTGGTGATACAGAACCTCAACATTCTCAGGGTGAAGGGGTAGGTGATGCAGAACTTCTATTAACATTCTCAGGGTGAAGATGTGACGCAGAACCTCTAATAACATTCTTAGAGTGAAGAGGTGATACAGAACTTCTACTAACATTCTCAGGGTGAAGAGGTGATACAGAACTTCTATTAGCATTCTCAGGGTCAAGAGGCGATGCAGAACCTCTATTGACATTCTCAGGGTGAAGAGGTGATGCAGAACTTTTAAAAACATTCTCAGGGTGAAGAGGTAATGCAGAACCTCTAATAACATTCTCAGGGTGAAGAGGTGATGCAGAACTTCTAATAACATTCTCAGTGGTGAAGAGGTGATGCAGAACCTCTAATAACATTCTTAGGGTGAAGAGGTGATGCAGAACTTCTAATAACATTCTTAGAGTGAAGAGGTGATACGGAACCTCTAATAATATTCTCAGGGTCAAGAGGTGAAACAGAACTTCTATTAATATTCTCAGGGTAAAGAGGCGATGCAGAACCTCTATTGACATTCTCAGGGTGAAGAGGTGATGCAGAACTTTTAAAAACATTCTCAGGGTGAAGAGGTAATGCAGAACCTCTAATAACATTATCAGGGTGAAGAGGTGATGCAAAACTTCTAATAACATTCTCAGTGGTGAAGAGGAGATGCAGAACCTCTAATAACATTCTCAGAGTGAAGAGGTGATGCAGAACTTCTAAAAACATTCTCAGAGTGAAGAGGTGATGCAGAACTTCTAATAACATTCTCAGGGTGAAGAGGTGATGCAGAACCTCTAATAACATTCTCAGTGTGAAGAGGTGATGCAGAACTTCTAATAACATTCTCAGGGTGAAGAGGTGATGCAGAACCTCTAATAACATTCTTAGGGTGAAGAGGTGATGCAGAACCTCTAATAACATTCTCAGAGTGAAGAGGTGATGCAGAACTTCTAATAACATTCTCAGGGTGAAGAGGTGACGGAGAACTTCTATTAACATTCTCAGGGAGAAGAGGTGATGCAGAACCTCTAATAACATTCTCAGGGTGAAGAGGTGATGCAGAACCTCTAATAATATTCTCAGGACGAAGAGGTGATGCAGAACTTCTAAAAACATTCTCAGAATGAAGAGGTGATGCAGAACTTCTAATAACATTCTCAGGGTGAAGAGGTGATGCAGAACTTCTAATAGCATTCTTAGGGTGAAGAGGTGATGCAGAACCTCTAATAACATTCTCAGGGTGAAGAGGTGATGCAGAACCTCTAATAACATTCTCAGGGTGAAGAGGTGATGCAGAACTTCTAATAACATTCTCAGGGTGAAGAGGTGATGCGAAACTCTAATAACATTCTCAGAGTGAAGAGGTGATGCAGAACTTCTAATAACATTCTCAGAGTGAAGAGGTGATGCAGAACCTCTAATAACATTCTCAGAGTGAAGAGGTGATGCAGAACCTCTAATAACATTCTCAGGGTGAAGAGGTGATGTAGAACTTCTAATAGATTCTCATGGTGAAGAGGTGATGCAGATTCTCTCATAACATTCTCAGAGTGAAGAGGTGATGCAGAACTTCTAATAACATTCTCAGAGTGAAGAGGTGATGCAGAACTTTTATTAACATTCTCAGGGTGAAGAGGTGATGCAGAACTTCTAATAACATTTTTAAAGTGAAGAGGTGATGCAGAACTTCTAATAACATTCTCAGGGTGAAGAGGTGATACAGAACTTCTATTAATATTCTCAGGGTGAAGAGGCGATGCAGAACCTCTATTGACATTCTCAGGGTGAAGAGGTGATGCAGAACTTTTAAAAACATTCTCAGGGTGAAGAGGTAATGCAGAACCTCTAATAACATTCTCAGGGTGAAGAGGTGATGCAAAACTTCTAATAACATTCTCAGTGGTGAAGAGGAGATGCAGAACCTCTAATAACATTCTCAGAGTGAAGAGGTGATGCAGCACTTCTAAAAACATACTCAGAGTGAAGAGGTGATGCAGAACTTCTAATAACATTCTCAGGGTGAAGATGTGATGCAGAACCTCTAATAACATTCTCAGGGTGAAGAGGTGATGCAGAACTTCTAATAACATTCTTAGGGTGAAGAGGTGATGCAGAACCTCTAATAACATTCTCAGGGTGAAGAGGTGATGCAGAACATTTAATAACATTCTCAGGGTGAAGAGGTGATGCAGAACTTCTAATAACATTCTTAGGGTGAAGAGGTGATGCAGAACCTCTAATAACATTCTCAGGGTGAAGAGGTGATGCAGAACCTCTAATAACATTCTCAGAGTGAAGAGGTGATGCAGAACTTCTAATAACATTCTCAGAGTGAAGAGGTGATGCAGAACCTCTAATAACATTCTCAGGGTGAAGAGGTGATGCAGAACTTCTAATAAGATTCTCAGGGTGAAGAGATGATGCAGATTCTCTCATAACATTCTTAGAGTGAAGAGGTGATGCAGAACTTCTAATAACATTCTCAGAGTGAAGAGGTGATGCAGAGCTTATATTAACATTCTCAGGGTGAAAAGGTAATGCAGAACTTCTAATAACATTCTCAGAGTGAAGAGGTGATGCAGAACTTCTAATAACATTCTCAGGGAGAAGAGGTGATGCAGAACTTCTATTAACATTCTCAGGGTGAAGTGGTGATGCAGAACTTCTAATAACATTCTCAGGATGAAGAGGTGAATCAGAACTTCTATTAACATTCTCAGAGTGAAGAGGTGATGCAGAACTTCTAGTAACTCTCAGGGTGAAGAGGTGATGCAGAACTTCTATTAACATTCTCAGGGTAAAGAGGCGATGCAGAATTTCTATTCACATTCTCAGGTCAAGAGGCGGTGCAGAACCTCTAATAACATTCTCAGAGTGAAGAGGTGATGCAAACTTCTAATAACATTCTCAGGGTGAAGAGGTGATGCAGAACCTCTAATAACATTCTCAGGGTGAAGAGGTGATGCAGAATTTCTAATAACATTCTCAGGGTGAAGAGGTGATGCAGAACCTCTAATAACATTCTTAGGGTGAAGAGGTGATGCAGAACTTCTAATAACATTCTTAGAGTGAAGAGGTGATACGGAACCTCTAATAACATTCTCAGGGTCAAGAGGTGATACAGAACTTCTATTAATATTCTCAGGGTGAAGAGGCGATGCAGAACCTCTATTGACATTCTCAGGGTGAAGAGGTGATGGAGAACTTTTAAAACATTCTCAGGGGGAAGAGGTAATGCAGAACCTCTAATAACATTCTCAGGGTGAAGAGGTGATGCAAAACTTCTAATAACATTCTCAGTGGTGAAGAGGAGATGCAGAACCTCTAATAACATTCTCAGAGTGAAGAAGTGATGCAGAACTTCTAAAAACATTCTCAGAGTGAAGAGGTGATGCAGAACTTCTAATAACATTCTCAGGGTGAAGATGTGATGCAGAACTTCTAATAACATTCTCAGAGTGAAGAGGTGATGCAGAACCTCTAATAACATACTCAGGGAGAAGAGGTGATGCAGAACCTCTAATAACATTCTCAGAGTGAAGAGGTGATGCAGAACCTCTAATAACATTCTCAGGGTGAAGAGGTGATGCAGAACTTCTAATAACATTCTTAGGGTGACGAGGTGATGCATAATCTCTAATAACATTCTTAGGGTGAAGAGGTGATGCAGAACTTCTAATAACATTCTTAGAGTGAAGAGGTGATACGGAACCTCTAATAACATTCTCAGGGTCAAGAGGTGATACAGAACTTCTATTAACATTCTCAGGGTGAAGAGGTGATGCAGAACCTCTAATAACATTCTCAGGGTGAAGAGATGATGCAGATTCTCTCATAACATTCTCAGAGTGAAGAGGTGATGCAGAACTTCTAATAACATTCTCAGAGTGAAGAGGTGATGCAGAGCTTATATTAACATTCTCAGGGTGAAAAGGTAATGCAGAACTTCTAATAACATTCTCAGAGTGAAGAGGTGATGCAGAACTTCTAATAACATTCTCAGGGTGAAGAGGTGATGCAGAACTTCTAATAACATTCTCAGGGAGAAGAGGTGATGCAGAACTTCTATTAACATTCTCAGGGTGAAGTGGTGATGCAGAACTTCTAATAACATTCTCAGGATGAAGAGGTGAATCAGAACTTCTATTAACATTCTCAGAGTGAAGAGGTGATGCAGAACTTCTAGTAACTCTCAGGGTGAAGAGGTGATGCAGAACTTCTATTAACATTCTCAGGGTAAAGAGGCGATGCAGAATTTCTATTCACATTCTCAGGTCAAGAGGCGGTGCAGAACCTCTAATAACATTCTCAGAGTGAAGAGGTGATGCAAACTTCTAATAACATTCTCAGGGTGAAGAGGTGATGCAGAACCTCTAATAACATTCTCAGGGTGAACAGGTGATGCAGAATTTCTAATAACATTCTCAGGGTGAAGAGGTGATGCAGAACCTCTAATAACATTCTTAGGGTGAAGAGGTGATGCAGAACTTCTAATAACATTCTTAGAGTGAAGAGGTGATACGGAACCTCTAATAACATTCTCAGGGTCAAGAGGTGATACAGAACTTCTATTAATATTCTCAGGGTGAAGAGGCGATGCAGAACCTCTATTGACATTCTCAGGGTGAAGAGGTGATGCAGAACTTTTTAAAACATTCTCAGGGGAAGAGGTAATGCAGAACCTCTAATAACATTCTCAGGGTGAAGAGGTGATGCAGAACCTCTAATAACATTCTCAGGGAGAAGAGGTGATGGAGAACTTCTAAAAACATTCTCAGAGTGAAGAGGTGATGCAGAACTTCTAATAACATTCTCAGGGTGAAGAGGTGATGGAGAACTTCTAAAAACATTCTCAGAGTGAAGAGGTGATGCAGAACCTCTAATAACATACTCAGGGTGAAGAGGTGATGCAGAACCTCTAATAACATTCTCAGGGAGAAGAGGTGATGCAGAACCTCTAATATCATTCTCAGGGTGAAGAGGTGATGCAGAACTTCTAATAACATACTCAGGGTGAAGAGGTGATGCAGAACCTCTAATATCATTCTCAGGGTGAAGAGGTGATGCAGAACTTCTAAAAACATTCTCAGAGTGAAGAGGTGATGCAGAACTTCTAATAACATTCTCAGGGTGAAGATGTGATGCAGAACTTCTAATAACATACTCAGGGTGAAGAGGTGATGCAGAACCTCTAATAACATTCTGAGGGTGAAGAGGTGATGCAGAACTTCTAATAACATACTCAGGGTGAAGAGGTGATGCAGAACCTGTAATATCATTCTCAGGGTGAAGAGGTGATGCATAACTTCTAATAACATACTCAGGGTGAAGAGGTGATGCAGAACCTCTAATATCATTCTCAGGGTGAAGAGGTGATGCAGAACCTCTAATAACATTCTCAGAGTGAAGAGGTGATGCAGAACTTCTAATAACATTCTCAGGGTGAAGAGGTGATGCAGAACTTCTAATAACATTCTCAGGGTGAAGAGGTGATGCAGAACTTCTAATAACATTCTCAGAATGAAGAGGTGATGCAGAACTTCTATTAACATTCTCAGGTGAAGAGGTGATGCAGAACTTCTAATAACATTCTCAGGGTGAAGACGTGATGCAGAACCTCTAATAACATTCCCAGGGTGAAGAGGTGATGCAGAACTTCTAATAACATTCTCAGAGTGAAGAGGTGATGCAGAACCTCTAATAGCATTCTCAGGGAGAAGAGGTGATGCAGAACTTCTATTAACATTCTCAGGTGAAGAGGTGATGCAGAACTTCTAATAACATTCTCAGGGAGAAGAGGTGATGCAGAACTTCTAATAACATACTCAGGGTGAAGAGGTGATGCAGAACTTCTAATAACATTCTCAGGGTGAAGACGTGATGCAGAACTTCTAATAACATTCTCAGAGTGAAGAGGTGATGCAGAACCTCTAATAACATACTCAGGGTGAAGAGGTGATGCAGAACCTCTAATAGCATTCTCAGGGAGAAGAGGTGATGCAGAACTTCTATTAACATTCTCAGGTGAAGAGGTGATGCAGAACTTCTAATAACATTCTCAGGGAGAAGAGGTGATGCAGAACTTCTAATAACATACTCAGGGTGAAGAGGTGATGCAGAACCTCTAATAACATTCTCAGGGTGAACAGGTGATGCAGAACTTCTAATAACATACTCAGGGTGAAGAGGTGATGCAGAACCTCTAATATCATTCTCAGGGTGAAGAGGTGATGCAGAACTTCTAATAACATACTCAGGGTGAAGAGGTGATGCAGAACCTCTAATATCATTCTCAGGGTGAAGAGGTGATGCAGAACTTCTAAAAACATTCTCAGAGTGAAGAGGTGATGCAGAACTTCTAATAACATTCTCAGGGTGAAGATGTGATGCAGAACTTCTAATAACATACTCAGGGTGAAGAGGTGATGCAGAACCTCTAATAACATTCTGAGGGTGAAGAGGTGATGCAGAACTTCTAATAACATACTCAGTGTGAAGAGGTGATGCAGAACCTCTAATAACATTCTGAGGGTGAAGAGGTGATGCAGAACTTCTAATAACATACTCAGGGTGAAGAGGTGATGCAGAACCTCTAATAACATTCTGAGGGTGAAGAGGTGATGCAGAACTTCTAATAACATTCTCAGGGTGAAGAGGTGATGCAGAACCTCTAACAACATTCCCAGGATGAAGAGGTGATGCAGAACTTCTATTAACATTCTCAGGTGAAGAGGTGATGCAGAACTTCTAATAACATTCTCAGGGTGAAGATGTGATGCAGAACCTCTAATAACATTCTCAGGGTGAAGAGGTGATGCAGAACTTCTAATAACATTCTCAGGGAGAAGAGGTGATGCAGAACTTCTAATAACATTCTCAGAGTGAAGAGGTGATGCAGAACCTCTAATAACATTCTTAGGGTGAAGACGTGATGCAGAACTTCTAATAACATTCTCAGAGTGAAGAGGTGATGCAGAACCTCTAATATCATTCTCAGGGTGAAGAGGTGATGCAGAACCTCTAATAGCATTCTCAGGGAGAAGAGGTGATGCAGAACTTCTATTAACATTCTCAGGTGAAGAGGTGATGCAGAACCTCTAATAACATTCTCAGAGTGAAGAGGTGATGCAGAACCTCTAATAACATTCTCAGGGTGAAGAGGTGATGCAGAACTTCTAATAACATTCTTAGGGTGACGAGGTGATGCAGAATCTCTAATAACATTCTTAGGGTGAAGAGGTGATGCAGAACTTCTAATAACATTCTTAGAGTGAAGAGGTGATACGGAACCTCTAATAACATTCTCAGGGTCAAGAGGTGATGCAGAACCTCTAATAACATACTCAGGGAGAAGAGGTGATGCAGAACCTCTAATAACATTCTCAGAGTGAAGAGGTGATGCAGAACCTCTAATAACATTCTCAGGGTGAAGAGGTGATGCAGAACTTCTAATAACATTCTTAGGGTGACGAGGTGATGCATAATCTCTAATAACATTCTTAGGGTGAAGAGGTGATGCAGAACTTCTAATAACATTCTTAGAGTGAAGAGGTGATACGGAACCTCTAATAACATTCTCAGGGTCAAGAGGTGATACAGAACTTCTATTAACATTCTCAGGGTGAAGAGGTGATGCAGAACCTCTAATAACATTCTCAGGGTGAAGAGATGATGCAGATTCTCTCATAACATTCTCAGAGTGAAGAGGTGATGCAGAACTTCTAATAACATTCTCAGAGTGAAGAGGTGATGCAGAGCTTATATTAACATTCTCAGGGTGAAGAGGTAATGCAGAACTTCTAATAACATTCTCAGAGTGAAGAGGTGATGCAGAACTTCTAATAACATTCTCAGGGTGAAGAGGTGATGCAGAACTTCTAATAACATTCTCAGGGAGAAGAGGTGATGCAGAACTTCTATTAACATTCTCAGGGTGAAGTGGTGATGCAGAACTTCTAATAACATTCTCAGGATGAAGAGGTGAATCAGAACTTCTATTAACATTCTCAGAGTGAAGAGGTGATGCAGAACTTCTAGTAACTCTCAGGGTGAAGAGGTGATGCAGAACTTCTATTAACATTCTCAGGGTAAAGAGGCGATGCAGAATTTCTATTCACATTCTCAGGTCAAGAGGCGGTGCAGAACCTCTAATAACATTCTCAGAGTGAAGAGGTGATGCAAACTTCTAATAACATTCTCAGGGTGAAGAGGTGATGCAGAACCTCTAATAACATTCTCAGGGTGAACAGGTGATGCAGAATTTCTAATAACATTCTCAGGGTGAAGAGGTGATGCAGAACCTCTAATAACATTCTTAGGGTGAAGAGGTGATGCAGAACTTCTAATAACATTCTTAGAGTGAAGAGGTGATACGGAACCTCTAATAACATTCTCAGGGTCAAGAGGTGATACAGAACTTCTATTAATATTCTCAGGGTGAAGAGGCGATGCAGAACCTCTATTGACATTCTCAGGGTGAAGAGGTGATGCAGAACTTTTTAAAACATTCTCAGGGGGAAGAGGTAATGCAGAACCTCTAATAACATTCTCAGGGTGAAGAGGTGATGCAGAACCTCTAATAACATTCTCAGGGAGAAGAGGTGATGGAGAACTTCTAAAAACATTCTCAGAGTGAAGAGGTGATGCAGAACTTCTAATAACATTCTCAGGGTGAAGAGGTGATGGAGAACTTCTAAAAACATTCTCAGAGTGAAGAGGTGATGCAGAACCTCTAATAACATACTCAGGGTGAAGAGGTGATGCAGAACCTCTAATAACATTCTCAGGGAGAAGAGGTGATGCAGAACTTCTAATAACATACTCAGGGTGAAGAGGTGATGCAGAACCTCTAATATCATTCTCAGGGTGAAGAGGTGATGCAGAACTTCTAATAACATACTCAGGGTGAAGAGGTGATGCAGAACCTCTAATATCATTCTCAGGGTGAAGAGGTGATGCAGAACTTCTAAAAACATTCTCAGAGTGAAGAGGTGATGCAGAACTTCTAATAACATTCTCAGGGTGAAGATGTGATGCAGAACTTCTAATAACATACTCAGGGTGAAGAGGTGATGCAGAACCTCTAATAACATTCTGAGGGTGAAGAGGTGATGCAGAACTTCTAATAACATACTCAGGGTGAAGAGGTGATGCAGAACCTCTAATATCATTCTCAGGGTGAAGAGGTGATGCATAACTTCTAATAACATACTCAGGGTGAAGAGGTGATGCAGAACCTCTAATATCATTCTCAGGGTGAAGAGGTGATGCAGAACCTCTAATAACATTCTCAGAGTGAAGAGGTGATGCAGAACTTCTAATAACATTCTCAGGGTGAAGAGGTGATGCAGAACTTCTAATAACATTCTCAGGGTGAAGAGGTGATGCAGAACTTCTAATAACATTCTCAGAATGAAGAGGTGATGCAGAACTTCTATTAACATTCTCAGGTGAAGAGGTGATGCAGAACTTCTAATAACATTCTCAGGGTGAAGACGTGATGCAGAACCTCTAATAACATTCCCAGGGTGAAGAGGTGATGCAGAACTTCTAATAACATTCTCAGAGTGAAGAGGTGATGCAGAACCTCTAATAGCATTCTCAGGGAGAAGAGGTGATGCAGAACTTCTATTAACATTCTCAGGTGAAGAGGTGATGCAGAACTTCTAATAACATTCTCAGGGAGAAGAGGTGATGCAGAACTTCTAATAACATACTCAGGGTGAAGAGGTGATGCAGAACTTCTAATAACATTCTCAGGGTGAAGACGGGATGCAGAACTTCTAATAACATTCTCAGAGTGAAGAGGTGATGCAGAACCTCTAATAACATACTCAGGGTGAAGAGGTGATGCAGAACCTCTAATAGCATTCTCAGGGAGAAGAGGTGATGCAGAACTTCTATTAACATTCTCAGGTGAAGAGGTGATGCAGAACTTCTAATAACATTCTCAGGGAGAAGAGGTGATGCAGAACTTCTAATAACATACTCAGGGTGAAGAGGTGATGCAGAACCTCTAATAACATTCTCAGGGTGAACAGGTGATGCAGAACTTCTAATAACATACTCAGGGTGAAGAGGTGATGCAGAACCTCTAATATCATTCTCAGGGTGAAGAGGTGATGCAGAACTTCTAATAACATACTCAGGGTGAAGAGGTGATGCAGAACCTCTAATATCATTCTCAGGGTGAAGAGGTGATGCAGAACTTCTAAAAACATTCTCAGAGTGAAGAGGTGATGCAGAACTTCTAATAACATTCTCAGGGTGAAGATGTGATGCAGAACTTCTA
The DNA here is from genome assembly GCA_963921515.1 of Calotriton arnoldi. Taxonomy (NCBI): domain Eukaryota; kingdom Metazoa; phylum Chordata; class Amphibia; order Caudata; family Salamandridae; genus Calotriton; species Calotriton arnoldi. Next base: position 2,814,766 of record CAWUFW010001368.1, on the reverse strand, counting down.
ATAACATACTCAGGGTGAAGAGGTGATGCAGAACCTCTAATAACATTCTGAGGGTGAAGAGGTGATGCAGAACTTCTAATAACATACTCAGGGTGAAGAGGTGATGCAGAACCTCTAATAACATTCTGAGGGTGAAGAGGTGATGCAGAACTTCTAATAACATACTCAGGGTGAAGAGGTGATGCAGAACCTCTAATAACATTCTGAGGGTGAAGAGGTGATGCAGAACTTCTAATAACATTCTCAGGGTGAAGAGGTGATGCAGAACCTCTAATAACATTCCCAGGGTGAAGAGGTGATGCAGAACTTCTATTAACATTCTCAGGTGAAGAGGTGATGCAGAACTTCTAATAACATTCTCAGGGTGAAGATGTGATGCAGAACCTCTAATAACATTCTCAGGGAGAAGAGGTGATGCAGAACTTCTAATAACATTCTCAGAGTGAAGAGGTGATGCAGAACCTCTAATAACATTCTTAGGGTGAAGACGTGATGCAGAACTTCTAATAACATTCTCAGAGTGAAGAGGTGATGCAGAACCTCTAATATCATTCTCAGGGTGAAGAGGTGATGCAGAACCTCTAATAGCATTCTCAGGGAGAAGAGGTGATGCAGAACTTCTATTAACATTCTCAGGTGAAGAGGTGATGCAGAACCTCTAATAACATTCTCAGAGTGAAGAGGTGATGCAGAACCTCTAATAACATTCTCAGGGTGAAGAGGTGATGCAGAACTTCTAATAACATTCTTAGGGTGACGAGGTGATGCAGAATCTCTAATAACATTCTTAGGGTGAAGAGGTGATGCAGAACTTCTAATAACATTCTTAGAGTGAAGAGGTGATACGGAACCTCTAATAACATTCTCAGGGTCAAGAGGTGATACAGAACTTCTATTAATATTCTCAGGGTGAAGAGGCGATGCAGAACCTCTATTGACATTCTCAGGGTGACGAGCTGATGCAGAACTTTTAAAAACATTCTCAGGGTGAAGAGGTAATGCAGAACCTCTAATAACATTCTCAGGATGAAGAGGTGATGCAAAACTTCTAATAACATTCTCAGTGGTGAAGAGGAGATGCAGAACCTCTAATAACATTCTCAGAGTGAAGAGGTGATGCAGAACTTCTAAAAACATTCTCAGAGTGAAGAGGTGATGCAGAACTTCTAATAACATTCTCAGGGTGAAGAGGTGATGCAGAACCTCTAATAACATTCTCAGGGTGAAGAGGTGATGCAGAACTTCTAATAACATTCTTAGCGTGAAGAGGTGATGCAGAACCTCTAATAACATTCTCAGGGTGAAGAGGTGATGCAGAACTTCTAATAACATTCTCAGGGTGAAGAGGTGATGCAGAACTTCTAATAACATTCTTAGGGTGAAGAGGTGTTGCAGAACCTCTAATAACATTCTCAGAGTGAAGAGGTGATGCAGAACTTCTAATAACATTCTCAGGGTGAAGAGGTGATGCAGAACCTCTAATAACATTCTCAGGGAGAAGAGGTGATGCAGAACTTCTATTAACATTCTCAGGTGAAGAGGTGATGCAGAACTTCTAATAACATTCTCAGAGTGAAGAGGTGATGCAGAACCTCTAATAACATTCTCAGGGAGAAGAGGTGATGCAGAACTTCCAATAACATTCTCAGGGTGAAGAGGTGATGCAGAACTTCTAATAACATTCTCAGGGTGAAGAGGTGATGCAGAACTTTTATTAACATTCTCAGGGTGAAGAGGTGATGCAGAACTTCTAATAACATTCTCAGGGTGAAGAGGTGATGCAGAACCTCTAATAACATTCTCAGGGTGAAGAGGTGATGCAGAACTTCTAATAACATTCTTAGGGTGACGAGGTGATGCAGAATCTCTAATAACATTCTTAGGGTGAAGAGGTGATGCAGAACTTCTAATAACATTCTTAGAGTGAAGAGGTGATACGGAACCTCTAATAACATTCTCAGGGTCAAGAGGTGATACAGAACTTCTATTAATATTCTCAGGGTGAAGAGGCGATGCAGAACCTCTATTGACATTCTCAGGGTGACGAGGTGATGCAGAACTTTTAAAAACATTCTCAGGGTGAAGAGGTAATGCAGAACCTCTATAACATTCTCAGGATGAAGAGGTGATGCAAAACTTCTAATAACATTCTCAATGGTGAAGAGGAGATGCAGAACCTCTAATAACATTCTCAGAGTGAAGAGGTGATGCAGAACTTCTAAAAACATTCTCAGAGTGAAGAGGTGATGCAGAACTTCTAATAACATTCTCAGGGTGAAGAGGTGATGCAGAACCTCTAATAACATTCTCAGGGTGAAGAGGTGATGCAGAACTTCTAATAACATTCTTAGCGTGAAGAGGTGATGCAGAACCTCTAATAACATTCTCAGGGTGAAGAGGTGATGCAGAACTTCTAATAACATTCTCAGGGTGAAGAGGTGATGCAGAACTTCTAATAACATTCTTAGGGTGAAGAGGTGATGCAGAACCTCTAATAACATTCTCAGAGTGAAGAGGTGATGCAGAACTTCTAATAACATTCTCAGGGTGAAGAGGTGATGCAGAACTTCTAATAGCATTCTTAGGGTGAAGAGGTGATGCAGAACCTCTAATAACATTCTCAGGTGAAGAGGTGATGCAGAACCTCTAATAACATTCTCAGGGTGAAGAGGTGATGCAGAACTTCTAATAACATTCTCAGGGTGAAGAGGTGATGCAGAACCTCTAATAACATTCTCAGGGAGAAGAGGTGATGCAGAACTTTTATTAACATTCTCAGGGTGAAGAGGTGATGCAGAACTTCTAATAACATTCTCAGGGTGAAGAGGTGATGCAGAACTTCTAATAACATTCTCAGGGTGAAAAGGTGATGCAGAACTGCTAATGACATTCTCAGGGTGTAGAGGCGATGCAGAACTTCTGTTGACATTCTCAGGGTGAAGAGGCGATGCAGAGCTTATAATGACATTCTCAGGGTGAAGAGGTGATGCAGAACGTCTATTGACATTCTTAGGGTGAAGAGGTGATGGAGAACTTCTAATGACATTCTCAGGGTGAGGAGGTGATGCAGAACGTCTAATGACATTCTCAGAGTGAAGAGGTGATGCAGAACTTCTTTTAACATTCTCAGGGTGAAGAGGTGATGCAGAACTTCTAATAACATTCTCAGGGTGAAGAGGTGATGCAGAACCTCTATTAACATTCACAGGGTGAAGAGGTGATGCAGAACTTCTAATAACATTCTCAGGGTGAAGAGGCGATGCAGAACTTCTAATAACATTCTCAGGGTGAAGAGGTGATGCAGAACTTCTAATAACATTCTCAGGGTGAAGAGGTGATACAGAACCTCAATAACATTCTCAGGGAGAAGAGGTGATGCAGAACCTCTAATAACATTCCCAGAGTGAAGAGGTTAGGTAGAACCTCTAATAACATTCTCAGGGTGAAGAGGTGACTCAAAACCTCAATTAGCATTCTTAGGAGTAAGTGGTGATACAGAACCTCTAATAACGTTTTCACAGAGAAGAGGCGATGCAGAACTTCTAAAAACATTCTCAGAGTGAAGAGGTGATGCAGAACCTCTAATAACATTCTCAGGGTGAAGAGGTGATGCAGAGCTTATAATGACATTCTCAGGGTGAAGAGGTGATGCAGAACTTCTTTTAACATTCTCAGGGTGAAGAGGTGATGCAGAACTTCTAATAACATTTTCAGAGTGAAGAGGTGATGCAGAACTTCTTTTAACATTCTCAGGGTGAAGAGGTGATGCGGAACCTCTAATAACATTCTCAGGGTGAAGAGGTGATGCAGAACTTCTTTTAACATTCTCAGGGTGAAGAGGTGATGCAGAACTTTTAAAAACATTCTCAGAGTGAAGAGGTGATGCAGAACTTCTAATAACATTATCAGGGTGAAAAGGAGATGCAGAACTGCTAATGACATTCTCAGGGTGTAGCGGCGATGCAGAACTGCTGTTGACATTCTCAGGGTGAAGAGGCGATGCAGAGCTTATAATGACATTCTCAGGGTGAAGAGGCGATGCAGAACCTCTATTGACATTTTCAGGGTGAAGAGGTGATGTAGAACTTCTAATATTCTCAGGGTGAAGAGGTGATGCAGAACATCTATTGACATTCTCAAGGTGAAGAGGTGATGCAGAACGTCTATTGACATTCTCAGGGTGAAGAGGTGATGCAGAACTTCTAATGACATTCTCAGGGTGAAGAGGTGATGCAGAACTTCTAATGGCATTCTCAGGGTGAAGAGGCGATGCAGAACTTCTAATGACATTCTCAGGGTGAAAAGGCGATGCAGAACCTCTAATGACATTCTCAGGGTGAAAAGGCGATGCAGAACTTCTAATTACATTCTCAGGGTGAAAAGGCGATGCAGAACTTCTAATGACATTCTCAGGGTGAAAAGGCGATGCAGTACTTCTAATGACATTCTCAGGGTGAAAAGGCGATGCAGAACTTCTAATGACATTCTCAGGGTGAAAAGGTGATGCAGAACTTCTATTAACATTCTCAGGGTGAAGAGGTGATGCAGAACTTCTCATGACATTGTCAGGGTGAAGAGGCGATGCAGAACTTCTAATAACATTCTCAGGGTGAAGAGGCGATGCCGAACCTCTAATAACATTCTCAGGGTGAAGAGGCGATGCAGAACCTCTAATAACATTCTCAGGGTGGAGAGGTGATGCGGAACCTCTAATAACATTCTCAGGGTGAAGAGGCGATGCAGAACCTCTAATAACATTCTCATGGTGAAGAGGTGATGCAGAACTTCTATTAACATTCTCAGGGTGAAGAGGTGATGAAGAACGTCTATTGAAGAGGTGATGCATAATTTCTAATAACATTCTCAGGGTGAAGAGGCGATCCTGAGCTTGAGAAAATCTACTCTCAGTGTGAAAGTCTAACGCAGAACTTGGGATAATTTATCCTGACTGTTTAGAGCTAATGGAGAGCTTCTAAATATTCTCAGGGTGAAGAGGATGAGCAGAACTAATAACATTATGCAGCGCTGAACCTGGTGAACCTTTTCTCAGGGTGCAAATTTAATGCAGAACTTCTAATAATAACATTTCCAGGGCGAAGTGGCAGCGCAGAGCTTGAGATAGCTTATTCCTAGGGTATAGGGATGATGCAGAACGTGAGCTAATCTATTCTCAGTGTGAAGGGCTAACACAGAACTTGTGATAACTAACTCTCAAGGTGTAAAGCTAATGCAGAACATCTAATACCATTCACAGGGTGCGGGGTCAATGACAGGCCAGAAATTCTATTCACAGAGCCAACCCTTCTACGGGAAAACAGCTGTAAAGCATTGAAAGTCAGCCAAAGGCAATATTTTTTCACATTTTTAAATGAAAACGCAGAGAGACTATGAGTGGAAACTCTCCGTCTAAAGTGGTTCTCACTGTTGGCAGCTCCCTGCCAGAGCACAGTGAGCTGGTGTCATTAAAGGATGCGCTGGGATGGGAGGAGGGAAGGGGGTGGCTCAGCAATTATTGTACAAACAAGCTTTGTCAACCCACGCCCCTCCCCCTTACACTCAGATACATCAACACTCAGCCAGAATGTTTGACTTCTTGAAGTGGCTAGCTGCACCAAAGGAGGGGTGGTGGGAGGGTCGCACCCCCCTTTAGCTGCGGCTCACCACAGTGCCATGTTGTGTTTTCACATGTCTTGTTATAAATATACTTTTTCTACAAAGTGTTGCCCTAGCACCCGCAGACAAGTCATTAGGCCATGCTTGTGATGGCCAGTCTCCGGTTCAGATGGGTCAAGTCTCCCTGACCTTTTGGGAGGCTCCCTCCTTGACCTACTGCAACCCACCACTCCAAATTGTCAACCAAAAGTGCATGTTTGCACAAATTCCTCTTGCAAGTGCGTCCACTTGTCCTCAAAATATATACTATGCCCTGATTCTGCAAATGGTTGGTGAATGAGAGAATGAATGAGTGGCCATGGTGATGGTGAGTGAGAGCCCATCTCTTGCACGACTACGATTCTGGCTTCAGATCCCGCTGCAGCATGGAGACCGCTTCCCTACACATCGTAGATGATGCCCTCGTGGCCACAGATGAAGATGAATCCTGTCTCCTGATATTGCCGGACCTCTTAGCTGCCTTCGACACATTCGACCACCCCACCCTCATATGCACCCTTGAGTCTCAAATAGGACTCACTCCCAGTGTCCTTCATTGGTTCTCCTCCTACCTTTCCAACCTACACCAGTTTATTCACACGGCCTGGCTCTTCGAATGACCCCCAGCCCTTGGCGAGGCTAGGCCCACACCTGCTCAGCACCAGGATAACCTAATGGGTGGCAGTGCACTCTGCAAATACATATAAAATAACATAGGTCCTTACATGTCAGCAAAGATCCCGATGACCTGTGGACTCCACCTGGATTCAATACTGTGTCCTACCATCTTCTACCTACCCGTGGAGCCGTTTGACACTCTACTCACAGGTAACAGCATCACGATTCACCAATATGCTGAAGAAACACAACTCTACATGCAAGTCTTTTCTGCTTCAGACATCCAGCCCATCAAACACTGCGTGATCATCACCAGGACCTGCATGTCCAGGGCTTACCTGAAGCTGAACACAACCAAGACAGATTCCCTCTTATTTGCCAAGAACAACAAACAAGAAACAGTACAAACCTGGCTCAGTGACATGAACCTTGATATGTTCGAACCATAACTTTCACTGAATGCCAAGTCACTTAGATGCACCCTGGACACCAACCTCACCCTCAAGGAAAACGTTGCCAAAAAACACAAACACAGCCTGATACCAGCTCTCCCTTCTGAAGAAAGTTAAACTGTTCCTTCCAGAAAGCGACTACAGACCTGCTATGCAAGGCCCTATACTCTCACATCTGGATAGTGGTCATGCCCTGCTCCATGGCCTTCCAAACTCAACATTGGTACCCCGTAAGGGCATCCTATGTCAAGACTGATTTGGCATATGGCTGCTTCTGAACTGCGGTGGCGAAGTGAGCTAAAGAACGATGATGGATTCAACCCAGATCTGTGACTGGTGGTGAGTGTCTGAAAAGTTTCAGCGCTCCGTCCATCATCTCCTTGTGTTTGCTTTGTTCGCCATAAGTTGGCAGGGTATGCCCAGACGTGGGTCCCTTGCTCACTTTGCCACTGGATTCAAGCTAGCCTGGCTGATGAGGGCTGTTACTCCGAAACCGGTCCCAGGATGATTTTTTTAGGTCCAGGGAGGACCTGGCTCTGAAGTTCGGGCTGGACTGTTCCCATGAGGAACAGGGTCAAGACTGATTTGCATATGGCTGGGTCAGAACTGGGTCTGAAAAGTTTCAGTGCTCCGTCCATCATCTCCTTGTGTATCCTACATGCCATAGCACATCTCACCCAGGGAATCACGTTACCCCCTCCTGATAGAATCCCATTGGCTCCACTTTCCAGCTGCACCATTGCCAAACCAGGTGCTTCATTTATGAAGACATCATGACCCGCACCTCTGCCTATCTTGCAGGCGAGCTCCTGGTCTCTGGTGAGTCTCAGCACACCCGCAGCCAGGAGACCACCAGAGTCATACTAAGAAGTGTGAAAAAAGAAGACAACAGGCCTTTTCCATTTATGCACCCAGGATCTGGAACAACATCCCCGAATCCATCAGGACCGCACCAGTGTTGCTCCAATTTAGGAAAGAGTTGAAGACTCACCTGTTAAAGATCACTACATCCTGATGCACCACAGTCTACAACCCATTTTCCTCTCCTCTTGTTGACTTCAAGATGGACTTTGACCATGTGCCCAGCTGTGCTTCTGTATAGAAATACAGATAGGTTTTCTGGGAGAATTATGCAAAACATATGCTGCCTCTCCTCTGCTCAGAAGTCCCTGAAGTGACATGCCCAGGCTTGCAGGGTCTGAAAGCTGGTGCCTCTCTCCTGCCGGTTCTTCGAGACCCCTTTGTCTGTGTACCCAACATATTCTGTTTTAACAATGGCCAGAAAGTAAACTGTTGCTCGTGCACTGCGCGTTCACGGGCCTTCGTCAGATGACTGTGTTCGGTCCAAATGCGGAAGCCCGCCGGTCTAACGTGATGCCAAACCGCACAGCAGCTCCTGGACGCGCACGTGAGCGCGCATAGGAAAAATACCAGGCCTTTCTCTGAGAAGTCAGATCCTGCGCATAGATGACATTTAAAGTAATTCCTTCTGAAAAGATAAACCTCTGTGGCATTTTCTAAAGCATTTATTGAAAAGCGTTAATGACATTCGTCCGTGTAAATTGTGTTTCGGCACAGGTGCAGCTGAAAATGTACATCCCCTACCAGGTCTACTCCTCCTCCTACCAGGCCTACCCCACTCCTCTTCCCATTAGTGGGGGGAGGGGATATCCCAAAGTAGAGGAAGGAGCTATGGATATGCAAATTTGACGGGGAAACGAACACTTTTCGTTAGATGCATTTATATAGCCCTTAGTACCACTGACGAGGTGTTGAGGCGCTTTTGTTTAGTATTCAGATATATGAGAACAAAAGACGCCGTTAATCTGCTGCGTTTTGGAAAGAAGTGTGTCTTTAATAGCTCACTAGGAATTGCGCGTGCTTTTATAAGCGAGGGACACATTTATGTATAGTGCACACTGCAATCTCGGTAGCCTCTAGGCGCGTAGCTGCATGAGTTTAGGGTCTGGATTGGGCACTCACAAAGGGCGCAGTTACCAAAGCTCTGGATCCTGAAGTCACCCATACTATAATGTGGTCTTCTCACACTACCCCCACCCCGGGTGCATCAAACCTTCTCAGGTGAGAAGAAAATTGAGGCTTCATGCCCATTCATTAATGGGCCTCCCTGCTGAATGTAATTTGTGTCGATTGTATTTGATTTTTCGCTTGTGGATGAAGGTAAGGAAATGGGATTTGCAAGTGCTAATAAAATAAGTATATAACAAATTAGGATTACTGTTGCAGGTTCCCCATTCACTCATTAGTCATGTTGCCTTAAACCCACATGCTTAAAATATAGCTCATATCTTCCAACACTACTTGTTAAGGAGGGGAGACGGCCTCTTTTTAGGCTCAATTCATTTGAATTAATTACCCTGTTTTCGCTATCAGGGGCCAGTCTTCAGAATTTAAAGTGCACCTCTTTTAGTTGCATGCTGTTTATTGCATTATGTATTAATGGGACACGTGCATTTTTCATTGCTTTCTTTTACAAGCCTCAATTATCAGTTCTAAAGAAGACATAAACCTTCCTTGCATGTTTGCATTTCCTGACCGGTTTTGTTTCGAGGGATGGGGGCACAGCACTGAGCGCTGCCGCCTCCCCTCCCCCACTCCCACTCTGAAAGCACTCTTTTGAAATGCAAATCCAGTCCCGCCAGGCAGCTCCAGGCCAGGGTTTGCGTCTGATCCGCGACATGTGCTAGTAATGATCTAGGCTGGTTAAATAGAGGCGGCAGCCCTGGAACAGAAAACACAGCTTCTTCCCAGGGCTGCAGAGGACAGGGGCGGCTTCACGTGCTGGCGCACGAGCTCCGCGCAGGGTGCGCTGCTCCCGCCGGGTCCGCGCGCAGCGGGAAATCTGACGCTCCACACATGGGAGGACCCCCGTGGTAATCTGAATGAGGACGACGCAGTGTTTTTGTATACATATTTTTATTATCCAAGGCTCTTTTTGATCCAGGTCGTAAGTGATAAGGACTGCTCTTTCCACCCTTGGGCGCTGCTCGGAGGTAGGAATTAATTTATACTCGGGTGCATGCATGATGTCTTGTGGAACTCCCAACCACAAAGTCTTCACTCGCACAAAGGTGTGCGTGTGGGGCGGGGGGGGGGGGCATTGTACAATGACTTGCACTGAATTGGGGAAGATATTGGGGGGAACAAAGTTTTTTTTATTTTTTATAAACGTTGTAGTAATAAAAGTTTTTAGTCTAAAAGCAGGGAGTTCCCCAGTAAATAGGATATGTTTGAGTGATTTTTATAAAAAACGTTTTCTGTCTGGTATGACGTTTTTCTCTAGCATCCGTATTTGAACATTCTGATTTATTTGTGAAAGGTGATGTAGCTCGTTGATGTTAATTGAATTATCTCTAGGCGCTTTGCCACTGATTTACATCGACGTTTCGAGTGTAGGTATTAAACAGATTGATTTCTTTAAAGTGTTCCAAAGTGCAAGGTGCATGCAGAATAAGAGGGGTTGAAGATATGTGTGAAAGATTTACCATAAGGAATTTTAAATTCCCTTTTACTTCTGGTGGAATGGAATGAGAGCGAGAGACGGGAAAACTGCTGATTTTATGCCGATGTAATATAATGCGTCCCATGAATGTGAGGGGCCCGGTAATGCTTTCCATGCCCACCCACAAAGCCTTCCCCACCATTGACCGAAGTTACTTTTTTTGCAGTTAGAGTGTTCTAAAACATGAGTTTTATCCAACGAGGAGTGCACGCTTCGTGAATGCACGTGTGGCCTGTGTGTGTAGTTGTGAAGCATTGCTCGCTGCAGTTTAAGGCATGGGTTACTGCACAGCAGCTGGTACGGAGCGCGCCACTGCTGCTGTATTTGGAGTTTTTGTGCAGCACATGGTGGGCAGTGTGCAGACCCTGGAACTCCCTGCACCAGGGTTTCGTGCAGCACATGGTGGGCAGTGTTCAGACCCAGAAACTCCCTGCAGTGGGGTTTTGTGTAGCACATGGTGGGTAGTGTTCAGACCCTGGCACTCCCTGCATTGGGGTTTTGTGCAGCTCACGGTGAGCAGTGTTCAGACCCTGGCACTCCCTGCATTGGGGTTTTGTGCAGCTCACGGTGAGCAGTGTTCAGACCCTGGCGCTCCCTGCAGTGGGGTTTTGTGCAGCACACGGTGAACAGTGTTCAGACCCTGGTGCTCCCTGCAGTGGGGTTTTGTGCAGCACACGGTGAACAGTGTTCAGACCCTGGCACTCCCTGCAGTGGGGTTTTGTGCAGCACACGGTGAACAGTGTTCAGACCCTGGCACTCCCTGCATTGGGGTTTTTATGCAGCACATGGTGGGCATTGATCAGACCCTGGCACTCCCTGCAGTGGGGTTTTATGCAGCACATGGTGAGCAGTGTTCAGACTCAGGCACTCCCTGCAGTGGGGTTTTATGCAGCACATGGTGGGCATTGATCAGACCCAGGCACTCCCTGCAGTGGGGTTTTATGCAGCACATGGTGAGCAGTGTTCAGACCCTGGCACTCCCCGTAGTGGGGTTTTATGCAGCACATGGTGGGCATTGATCTGACCCTGGCACTCCCTGCAGTGGGGTTTTATGCAGCACATGGTGAACAGTGTGGCTGGCTGCGAGGGGTGGGCGCCTGGTTAAGCGTGGCGTATTGTCCGAGTATTTTGTTTAATGCTTTTTTCCCCCTGATCAGTTTAGATGCTTTGCGTTATCCGTGTGAAAGTGCTGCTTTCGGGGCACGCGTGCAGCCCCCATGTTGAAGTGCTGTTTTCCTCTTCAGTCCCCATGTCGCTCTCCAGCCGAGTGTGTATTCTTGCCCATGCAGGTTTAGCCTCTGCATTAAAACGCTTATTGGTGCTTTCCTGAGTAGCGTGTGCTTCCTTGCACGAATGTGTGCACGCGGAGGCGCCCCCGAGTATCACGGGGTATTCCTTGATCTTGGGGTGAATGCCCCCCCCCTCTTTGTTTTCATATGTGTATTACTTCAACCTCCGGATTAAAGTGCTCCCCTCCGAGCCCCCGCATTGTGTATATATTCTTGCATCCGTTTTAAAGTGCTTTGCACTCCTCGTGTGACCACTGCCGCGAGTGTGAAGTCGTGTATGCCACGCGCACTTTCCATTTAAAGTGCTGTTTTCAGATTAAGTGCTGGTGTGTTCTTGTATGTTTACGTGGCGCGCCCTGCTGAGGCTTTCCTTTCAATCCAAGTGTACCAGGCTCCTGTTGTGTGTGTCTTCTTACACTACGTGTAATCTCCACGTGGACGTGCTCCTTTGTGTGACAAGGCACCCGATGGGAGGACCATGGTTTGCGTGTTAGGGGTACTCTCCAAATGCTCTGCGTGGGGGTGTTCTTTCTTTTGTGTTGAGATGCAGAGTTCAAGGTGAAATGCCCCACGAGCCCGCCTCCTGCTGTGAGGCTGTATTTTTGCATGTTTCCCACTAAATTGTGTTCTCTTTCGCAAACTGCACTTTGAAACAGGCTACAGCGGCAGCACTACTATTAACTGCTACACACCCTGGTATGGAAGGGGGCGAATGATAAAGAAACTTGGTGACGGTGTGAAAGATAGGAAAAAAACTAAACAACAATGCGTGCAGCATGCCCGTCCCCTAAAAACTGTCAACATTGCAGCTGCGCCAGAACATGTGCAAAATGCATACCAATTAACCACTCCCCCGGGCCAGAGGCACTGCCATTCTGTTCCTGAAGTGTCAAGAGGCACTAGAGAGCCCATTTGGTAAAAAAAAAAAACCTTTCACAGTGCGAGCACACGTTGTAAACAAAAACACCTCCCGATAAAGTTGTACGTAAAGGTGGCTGGAGGAAGGTACCTAAAACCGCATGCTGTAGAGTTAAAAAAAAAAAAAGCGCGCGCCTTTATTTACTTAAACAAGAAATCACCGGACATTAACTGGGAAAATAAAAGTGGAAGCAAATGGTTAAAACGGTCACTGAAATTGAACAAAAACAAAGGGGGTCAAAGGGCGGGCAATTTAAATCTCATAAGGCTGCTTGGAACAATTTAGGCTACCTTCACCGAGCCGGAACGTATTTTGTGACCCACGGATCCATTAGTAAATATGCTCGTTCTAGAGAACGATAGTTTCTGCCCAAATATTCGGTGGTATAATGACATACATTTCATCCAGCGATGAAAGGCGAGAACATTCATGCTTGGATAACTTGCGCCCGAGAAGGAGGGGCTGGGGGATGTGTGTGATAATCATCCTGTCAAAAGTAGGCCTCAACTCATAAAGGCTTTTGTACTTAATTGGTCCCTTTCACAAGTGGAGGACCCCGCCTGAAAATAAATGTTCCTTCAATTCCCGCAGAGGTTCTCTCCCCTGCAACTCCGCCACTATTCTCACGTTGGTTTGTTCGTTTTTGACCCATGGCCTCTCCGTGTGTTCTGTGGTTATTTAGCCTAAATGAGGCGCCCTTTCTGGAATGATCCCAGACACTCCCTTCATTGGTGTAACCTCGCACCTTGGTTCACGCTGCCTCACCCGAGTCGGTCTCCATGGTCCCATTTGCTTCAATGAATGGAGCCTGACACATGCGAAGCATCAGTTGCCTTTACTCTTGTTTCCAAACCCTGACATCTCTTTTCTGTGCACCATTGAACCATCTGACACCTGCGACCCAGACAGCCAAGGCCTCCACGGTTCACCTCTCTGGATTCCCCAAATCCCACGCAGATGACAAACTTTAGTGATGCAGCCAACATCTCCCTGAAGTGGACGCACACTCAGAATGACCCTCGGTAGGCCCTGCGTTTGTGAATTACAGCATGGAACTGGATGCCAGACAGCTAGCCTTTCTATCCCTAAGCCCCACTCTGGGCTACATTATGAATTTCCACTTCACGAAAAGTGTTCAAGATGAATAAGAATTCTTAAAAGAAAATCTGGGGGATGGAAGCAAATGAGAAATGCATTTCTGGGGTAAAGAATTGAGCAGTTCTCGCCAAGTCCAATCGGCTGTTTCAAACCTTAAAACGCCTATGAAAGTGACTGGCAATTTTAAACAAATGTGTATGTCTGGGGGAATTGGTGAAGCCAGAGATGATGTACTGTGGTGCTCGAGTACTTAGATCTGTGCTAGTCCTTCAGACATATTAATGTTTAAATTATTATTATTTTTTAAATGTGCCCCCGCAGTGAAGCTTTCACAGGTCTTCAGGTGGGGTGGGCGGGTTCTGTATGTCTGGCCATCTAAGAGCCGTGCAGCATGGTGCTGCACTCTTTGGAGCTGTGTGTTTGTGGGGGGAGTCTATGTGCAAATGGAGTCATGACTTCCGCATCTAAGGTGATGTCAAACTTTATTTTTATCTTTGCTACTTAAAAAAAGCATGAACCAATAAATACACAAGTCTTATTAAGCAGAGACCTTTGCAGTGCAGCAGCATTCTAGATTGGGGTGTGATGGTCGGTCTGGAAACAGCCCAGCCCTATTTCACCCCCGTTTCTTCCCTGAGGGTCCTTCGGGTTCCGCATCAGCGATCTTCTTGGTGACCGTGTCAGAGAAAGAAGTGGAGTTGAACACAGGGTGCAATGACTGATCCCAACAAGGTCAGTAGTCCTGTATGCAGCGGAAGGGATATTCTGTGCTGCAAACTAATGTGGTGCGGTAGAGGAGCGTATTAATTAAGAGTTTAGAATAAGGAGGAGTATTGGTAGCGGGGGTGCACCCAATCCTGCTAGCAGATGGCCATAAGATCTTGGAAGTGTAACCACAGGCATCTGGTTGGCCTTTAAAATCTCTCATTCATGCTACCTACAACGGACCACCTTACGAAAACCGCAGACTTATGAAAACCACAGCTAATAAGGGAAAAAAACAGCTCGATGAGAGCTTGGCCCCCAACCATGTGGTGCAATAGTAGTGGTTTTAGATTGAGGTGGGGTGTAATTCACATCATTAGCCATTGTCCGCCATGTCTCTTGGAATAGTGGTCTTCACTATCTGTACCCGTTTCCACCAGACTGTTATACTCCTCGCCATCAGTTTACTGGTTATGCTGTTTGTTGGCCATATTTTGTCTTGCCTGGGACCATTACTAACTAAAGCAGTATAGCGTGCTCAAAGATCAAGAGAATCCTTGCCTTTTACAGAGGAAAGGCAGAGTGCATACTGTGATCATATAAGGCAACACTAGGTAAATGGAAACATAGTAGGGTTAAAACAATACAAGGAGAATATAAATGTGGTAAGAGTTCACTACATAGATGGTTCTGTGGAGGGAGCATGTGGTAAAACCGTGGGAATACAGTGGATCACTGATGTACAAGCTACTGGGCTGTCGATGAAACCAGTTCAAGAAGAGAAGCAATGGTCAGACCTGGTGGAGACCATATGAGTACCAGAGGACTGAAGTGGGCGGAGTCTGATTAGAGGGAAGATGTGATGAAATATTGGTCAAGAAGAAAGTGGTCAAGTTCTATACTTTGAAGGTGGATAGCGACTAGATAGAGGAAATTGAAAGTGAATTATCATTCCATCCCCTGGAAACACATCCAGAAAAAGACAGCGTAACATAGGGGTCTTTGTTGAAAACTGGGGTTTTGAGCAGGACGCTGCTTCGTAGTTAGCAATATCTTCAATTTAACTTGTCGGTTAATGCAGGTTGGAGTGGAAAATGACTCAAACATGACTTTTCTACAGGGCCCCCTTCCAAACTCACCAACCAATATCTAGACAGTGCACACTTCTTGACTTCTGACACTAACATCACACCCCCACCCCCTGGGCGATTTTTTTAAACTCCAGTAAAGCACGTTAGGTTTTAAACTTGCAATTTCACCAAAAGTTTAATTATATATAAAAATTGTAATGTTTATTCTGTTTGAGTTTTATATCGCATACTTGTCACCGTGGCCACTTATGAGTGTGCTAGGTAAAAAACACACAACCAAAGACAGGGGTTGGGAGGTGTTACAGATCAGTTGCATGTGTAAACTGGTTGTGGGTGCAGTGTTCTTCCATCACTCCCCTAGTTGACATAACTGCTGAATCGAAGGCTGCGTTGAAAAGCCCATGCAGGAATTCAGAATTGAAGGAAGTTGGGTACAAGAACCGAGCTGTGGGGATAATAAGGTTCCAGCATCTGGTGCCCTGGGACCCCAAAGATTTACCATCATCGTTTTTGGAAGAATCATTGGATAGAGTGAGGCGTGATATACCGTATTGTGAAGCTAGCTTGGCACTTTGCATCAGTGTTCTTTGTGAATGATGCAAAGAGTTTTGGATTTGATTCTGTGTTCCAATGGGAGCCAGGGTAGAGCTCTCAGAGCCGGTGTGATATAGCCACCTCTGTTTAAATACAAACCCATTCTTCTGGCACCTTGATTCTGTGTGCTTTGTAGCTTAGATTGTATTTTTAGGTAGGCCACTGCAGATCACATTAGAGTAGTCCAAATGTGCCATCACCAAGGGTATAAATGACCATAGTTTCCTGAAGAGTGATAGTTTAAATTTGATGCCTTTTATAGATGTATTAATTTGTTGGCCGAAGGCGAGATCTGAGTTAAAGGTGACTCCTAGGTTTCTTGCTTGTGATGTCGGTAAGGGTGGCGGACCTACACTTGAAGGCCAGTTGGAAGGGAGCTAGACCAGAGCAATGTTGCTCACTAGGATTAGACTCGGTTTTGGTTCCATTTAAACAGGGGAAGCTTTCTTTCATCCAATGATGGATGTGATAGAAGCACTCCGTAACCCAGATCCTTTTCTCAGGCTGTCCTCCAACAGATGCCTCATTCGTGATGGACATCCGGAGATGCTAAACTCTTGCATTCGACATGTCGAATATGTTTTTGGTAATCAAGGCCCCATTAAATTTAGCAAACAAATAGACTAACGTTTCCTGGCTATCACTAAGGATGAATTCTGTTAAATGTATTTGCTGCTTTAACAAAGACACAAATGCGAAACTAGCACATTGATGTTTGATCTCTGTCCAAAATTGCTGCTCCATATCTGGCAACAAACTCTTCAGTACCTCTGCAGTCGGGTATTAAGTAACTTGGCACTTATTGCGGCTTCGTACAGGACTTCTAAGCGAGGTGCAGTCACCTGCCCTTTTGATAGAGAACCTGTACCTGTCTCCAACCCAAGATCTAAGGTTTGCCCTGCCTTGAAAGCGGGTTTTAGTTTACCCTCAAACTGATAAGCACACTGTCTTAATCCAGATCTGTGTATACACTATAGGAGCAAACCATAGGCTCACGTGGACAGGGGTGTGTGGCATCAGAATAACAAGGTCCACAAACCAACATTTCAACTTATTACAATGCCTACTAATGTATTGTCATACAATCCATATATAACAGGATACGACCTGAATGATTTGTCTAGAAGTACCTTTATCTTAAGGATGATGTTTCGCATCATAAGAAACCATTAGAATATCGCCTGCTTAGTTCAAGGTATGGCTCCTTTCCTCAAAAAGCAAGAACGCCTCGCACGCCCACTCTGCTCACTCCTCTAGAACCAGCTCTGAATAGCGCCACTCCCCTCTCACAAGGTAACTGGTCCCTTGAAGACTAATGAATGGCATACAGACAGCCTCTGCCAGCCGAAATACCAGGGCAGAGCACTAAAAGGCACTGCACTGCAACACAACCAAACTACTGTTCAATTGCACTGTCTGTTGTGCCCACTGCAGAGGCTATAAATCTCCCAGAGCAGAGAATGGGCACTTCCATACCCACATTGCTAAATCTTCAAACTTTGCCAAAGCACTGTCCCACATGTCACCAAGCTCCTCTTCCAGCATTCATGCTCCGGCACCAGATCTCGGTGACAACCTGCTGTCATGCTTCACCAACAAAATGTACACCACACGGGCTCGCATGGCAACCACCACACCTTGGGCCATACTGCCTTGCCCTTGCTGTCCTCTGGATTCTTGTGCAGGCTTGCTGCGTGCTTGTGTCTGTCTCAGAATCTGACCCAAGTAACATATTGGTCTATTTCAAATAATCCTGTCCTCCTTGTTTCATCAGTAATGCTAAAGCTGCATTCACACTCCCCATCACCAGCCTAATCAGTAACTCCACAGGCAGTGAAGCCATCTCGTAGGCTGTAAACATTCAATCGCACCCAAAGTAGAGGAATCCATGCAGACCCAGGCAGTCTGGCTGACTAGAGACCCATTGGGTGGCTGCCTGGTGTTGCAGCAGTGCACACCTTTTAATTGTCCTCACATCTAAAATCAAATGGTCTCTCAAAGCACTTTCAGTCAGGCTTTAGACCTTATAGGTGGTCTCTTTTAAACATCAGGGCTACCCCTGGGCACAGATCCTGTAGAACCTCTCACCTGCCTTTGACACCAGAGATCACCGGGTGCTGATCTAAATTGTCTGCTGAGCTCCGCTGCAGTGGCTCATTGATAGCAGTTTATCATTCATACCCCAGATCAATGTGTTCTCCCAAACAGCTTTCCAACATCTACACCTGCCACTGTTTCCAGAAAATCATATTTTTTACTGTGGTCTTGTCACTCCTGGGCTATTGCAGTAACCTGTGTACTGGTCTTCTGAACAGTGTCTTTCTCTAAACCCTAGAACATGGGTACTCACAAACATTTTCTATGGGGCCATAAGTTTGGTCTGTGATGTGACCGAGGGCCGTATTGATGCCAGCTGGGTGGAGATTGGGTGAGGGGAGTTGGCCTTAATGTGGGTGTAGGTGAAGTGAAGCATAATTGCATAATGTGAAACCAGAAAACCTAAGATTAATCCCAGCTTCCCCACTTTATTACATTGTGTGACATTAAGCAATTTTTATTTCACTTTTCCCACATTTTTTCTTCATTATTTCAAATAAGAGGACCTCAAAATAAATGACTGAAGGATGTGTGTTGTACAAAACCTTCTCCTGTGTTTGATTTAATAAACTATATTGTTCATTTATAATAGGAACCCAGGTCACCCAAAGAGTGCACATAACTGATTTGCCTCTTTAGTTAACCAGTGGCATTATTGTTAGGGTGGAGGGAAGAATTCATGTTTATAAATTCATGTTTGAAAACCATCACTTTTAGAATAATACTTGTCAATGCACTGATATAATCAGATAAACTAAGGTGAAAATGTTCTGCAGCTTAATTAAATACACTTTTTGAATTTTAAAGAGACTATCATATTTTTACACTTTTGCTGCACAATGTCTTTAAAAATAAAGATGTTCTTAAAGTTGAGGAGTGCAAGACTCCCTAGTTACTTCCTTTCTTTACCACAAAAACAGCAGCGCAGAGCTGCTGCTAACCAGGGGGCCACATGTGGAGGTCAGGAGGGCCGCATGCGGCTCCCGGGCCGTTCTGAGTATCAGAGCCCTAGAAACTACAAAACTATTCAGCAAAACTGTTTTGTTTGAAATGACAGAACCATATCACAATGGCCCTAAAATCCCCCTGTTCCATGTAAAAGAAATAGACTAGACAGACTAACATAGAGGCTGCTCAGTTTAAAAGGCAGAGAAAGTCTAAGTATTAAGTGAGTATACAGACTAGCATAGTCTGCTCCCTAAAAATGTTAGAAAAAGTCGGGTACACCTCCCAAAAACAATACAATTTATAGGGTTTTAGGTGGAAAGGCCATACACTTGACATGGTGTGAAATGACATAATGGGGCTGAATTAACAAAGATACATGTAAAAGCACCAATTGCTATTCATGTGATAGGTGAAATAAGAAACATTTAGGAACGCGTAATTTGCTGTAATAAACAAAATATGAATCAAAAACTAAGAGGAGATGACTGTGCGTTTCCTAACAAATGAAAATAATAACATGTTCAAGCAATGAATAGCTCATGCAAGAGCCTCGAGCAAAATACCTTGGAATAGTTAGAGACAAGAATATGCCAGCCACAACTTCTTTGAGAGGAAGGCGCATTAATGCACTTGTATTTTGTCAAAACAAAGATTCCAAGAAGGAAGCTTCTATTTCACTTATTTTTCTAAAACGTACACAGACATGCACATGGAAAGGCATGTTTGTGTAAAATAAAAGTGCACATCTATTTGGGATGTGAGTGTAAGCTGGATGTGGCCTTGACTTGGGCCTAGTTATGCTAACTTAAACACATCTGAATTAAGCATTAATTTCTAACTATTAAATGCACTCCTACTGCAGCAAGACATGAACAGAGCTCTGGCCTGTAAGTATGGTGCTGGCTCCGCTCTTGCTACAAGGGGCCTGGCATGCCCAATTGGAGCCCGCGCCAAAAGCACCCCCGCTTTCCCTCCCTATTGCAGTTTAGTTTTTATAAACTATTAATTTCAGTAAATGTCACTGAACACTGAAATCATCTAATGTATGACACTGAAACTTACATTTTGGGAAAAATGTAAGTTTCACTGTATCTTTATCATATACTTTCATAATGTTTGGCAAGTAAGCCAGGCAAACAATCTTGTGTTGAACTGGCTGGGCCAGCCATGTGCTTTGGCTCTTGGGGCCAGGCCAGGCCCTGGATCTGCTCTGGCTTGGCTCTCTGCATTTGCTGTCTTGCCCACCTCTAATCGGAACAATTACAGCTATAAATATAGTGGGATCAAACTTTGAAAGCCTTGGCAGGACCTGTAAGCAGGTGCTGTGAATTTGATTTAGTATATTAGCAAGGTAAGGATGCCCAAACTGGACAAACTTCTTTCTAGAGTTATGTAGCACATAACTCAGCCCCACAAAATGACATTTCTCAGTGCCTAAGTATAGGTGGCTTCAGCCAACTTGGTGGCACTCTTTTCATCTACCTCTGCTGTCTGGGTCAGACCCTCTATGATTGCAAGCTGTGATCTGCTTATTAAATTCAGACCTCTGCAGCAGTTCGCTAACGCAAGCAAGTCAGTCACGCTAAAGTTGGGATGAAGCAGCCCTTGGAAGTCCTTGCACTGAGAGTGCCTGTTGAGCTTGCGGCTTTCCCCTCTCACCTTGGTGCAGGTTGTAACTACATTTGGACATCTCTGGAATGGGGGGAGTCACATGCACAAATACTATTTGTTACTTCCAGTATTTTATATAGATGTGCTATTTGGGTCCTGAAAATCAGCAGATGTTTCCTACGAATTGCATTTGTGGAGGGCAGGGCGTCCAAGGAGTTTTTACTCTTGAATGACATTACCTCCTTGTATTCCTTCTCCAAGTTGTTACATCTTAAGCTATGCCTTGTAACAGACCGATTCTATCTATCCGAACCCTGTCTAAAAGTTAAACTCACTAATTACAAGTGGTCTGTATGCTAATTTCCTCCTCCCCTCAAGAAGCAATAAAAAGGGACCGCCAATAAATAGGTGTAAGGCCATGTGGTCTAAATAATTGTACATTTACCAGTAGTGTTTTTGTGTGTGTGTGTGGGGGGGGGGGGGGGGCTTGTTCCGCGGTTAGGTTGGGTGATATGTTAACTCACGAGGGTTTGTCCTCGGAGTCACTTGCTTCCATGAAAGTCTAGAGGGCGTGGGTTAAACTGTTGCGAACACATGAGTTAAACTGTTGTGGACACAACATGGTGTTGACACATACGCTAACCGGAGGTGACGGGTACACCGCATTTAGCTCTCGAAACAAATTCCTGCAGGAGCTTCCTCCTTTAATTTCCTCTGCTTGGCTCCCAACCATAAATGGTGGACACAAAGGGCGTGTAGCGCCTGGAAGAGGATGTTTGCAGAAGAGGAAGGACTCCTCCCCCGCCCCCTCTCTGCCAGATCAGAGCCGCAGACACGCTCACACCTATCCTCTTTAAAGGGGGCTGTTGACTGATACTGACGCCCTCCTGCCCGGCACCACGGGTGGGCGCCCGGAATGCAGGCTAACATTTCAGTTGTTTCCGCGGACAATGCGGCCTCCTCGCCCGGGGCCCCCTCCGCACAGACCAGCCCCTCTCACTTTCAGGGTCACCAGCGCTGCAGACGATCAAAAGGCGGGCGCCCACCACCGCGGGCATTTGAAAAGCTAACAGCATGGGAATGGTATTTACACCACGGTGCCTCAGAAAATGACTCGCTGGCCCCTTGTTTATTATGCGTATTCAGACCCAGAAGCCTTTGCGCCCCATTGAGTCACTATTAATTCCGGATCGAACAGCTTGTGTTTTTAACTAGAACACTTCTAGTGACTGACAGCCATTGGCACCCAGAAATGTAACCGTATAAATTATTGTGTCTGTTATTATAAATGCTCTTGCATTGTCAGTGTCCCATTTATCTGCTGTTGCAAGAGTGCAGGGACCCCCCCAGGCCATGCCTTAATTTGATTTATTAGCAGAAATATCTACTTCAAAATAGCTAAAGAGATTCGAGCAATGGTACTGAACTTAAAATGCAAGTGAAAAAAACTTTAGGGCAGGTACATTTATTTTGACAGCTTTTCTGTAGATCGTAGTGGGAGGAGAGCAGGGCAGAGTGAGGGAAGTCACGGTAACGGGGTTGTCGCGCGCCGCTCACATCTGCAGTAACCTGAAGTCATTAAACCTGTTGATAGCAATGTCTTGTCCACACCAAGAGTGCGGAATGAAGCGCTTGCCTATACAACATTAATATTTTGAGGGAGAGTGGGGATTCAAAAAGTGTTCTTTCCCATTTAAATCCCCACCTCTCCCCAAATAGAGAACCGTCTTTGTGAAAAACTAAACTGGTGAATGTCATTGAACTTTCACCAGATGTTGGATGAAAATCGCACTGTTAGCTGTGACCTAGTTTTGGTGAATTTTTGTTCAGTGGCTTTTGAGGAGAAACTCTATAATTATAGTTTACATGCATTGAAAATGGCAGAGGCACTTCAGCCTTGTAATTACTGCGTGAACATCAGATAGAAGGACCGCCATCAATTGCAACAGAGCTAGGCTTTCATTTGTCTTTTAAAGGTTATTTAATACAACACCACAGTCCCGTGTGTAAGCTAGGATTTTAGGTAAACCAAAATAGGCCGCAGTTGTGAACGCACCTTGTCTATTCTGCCCCTCCCTGCTGTGGTCTAAAATTTGTTTCTAATTTCGGAGCTTACTCTGTGCCCAAGGGACTCTGGAAGCACCTATGTATACCATGAAACGGCCGCACACAATAGTATTGTACATTATACATTTATTGCGTTAAGCAACCTCCTAGAAACGTGCTCAGATTAATGACGTCAGACCCGGAAAAGCATGCCAATGGGAATTCTTCCAAACTCCCCATTTAAACTCCTGCTGCTTCCAAACTCTGCCGGTAGAAGCAAGAATAGCAAATGTCTTACGATGATGAATTCTTGTCTTCACCCTGTTTGCAGTACTCTGAAATATGTACCACTACCAAAAACTGATTCTGCCCTCGCCTGTCGGGAATTAAAGATATTAACGCCACCTCGGCAACATTTGCACCTCTCTAAAGCGGAGTACGTACCAGTGATATTCGTTAGTCGTACGTACTCTTTCTTTACGTAGTCCTCACTAGAGAGCTGGTTCTTGGAGGCCAATAGGAAGGAGTCTTTCATTAATCCTTTCTTGCCCGTCTGACTCTTGTGTCTCAAAGGGCTGGAGAGCCCATGCTCTCCTTTGACTTTTCAAAACACCCTAAGCCTGAGATTACAGCAGAGGGCGGGTGAAGGTGAGCATTGTGACACTGAACAGTAGGGTTAGGAGTAGTGAAGATTGCCAGTGCATTGCTTTCAACTACTCATCCTCACCCCAGACCAAACTGATGTGGGAACCTAACCAATATACAACAGTGGCGACCGCCACAAACTAACAGTGGTGCGCCACAAACTAAAAGTGGTGGGGGTACGGGGGATGGGAGCGCACGGGGGGAGGGTGTTTAATAATACAAAAATAAAGGAAAACTTACCTCCAGCTGCCGGCTGCGTCCTGCATCGCGCCTCGGTTTTCCTTGTCCCAGCAGACACTGGGACTACAACACAGACTCCCTGTGCAATCCCCGTGCTGCTCTCATGCTATGAGAGGTGCGCAGGGATTGGCCTGAGTGGGCTGAAAAGACGCTCCCTCAGGACAGGGAGGCTGTGCACAGTGTTGCCAGATTGGGCTGTTTTCCGCACAAATGGGCGTCATTTTTCCCATTTGTGCGGGGAAAGCCCATACCTGGTGGGGGCCTACGTTTTGGGCGGGTATAAGCCCATTGTGCACAAAATACTGGCTGGGGCGACGCCGACCACGAGGAGTCAGTGGCGTGCCTATGCAGCCTATCACAGTGGCGCATTGTTGTGTTGCCGTTGGCAAGGCAAGGTCCTCCTCAGAATCCAGATTGGCGAATGAGCGCGCAGCGCGCTGAGATTGGTGAGATATGATTGGAAGAGGAGGACCCGCCAGCCCAGCCTGGGTGCACAGTGCGCGCAGCGCGTGACACCCACGTGACTGTTGTCCAATGTCCGTTATGCCTGCCCCCCCTTGCCTTAGCCTATGTATGTTACGTACACGATCGGCAGGCACGCCCACCCCAACCTCCACTGCCCCCACACACACACACGTGAGGCTCAGGCAGCGGGCCGCAGCAGCACACGTGTATTTGTAAGTGCAAGCACACCTGCTCTTGCACACATGCGCTGCGTGCCCACCCTAGCCTAGTAGTAGACTGTGGAGCGAGGTATGTGGGTCCCCAGGGCCATCAATCTTGTAGCGCGCGAAAGTGCTACCAATAACGGCCCTGGGCATCATTCTTGGCAAGCCCCCGTGCGGTGCTTTTTAATGCCCACGCGCTCGCCGCAGGCGCGGCACCGCTCTCTCTTTCGGAATCGCCGGCGCGCAGTGGACCGGACTCGCTGGACGCGGCGTGGGACTGTCATCGCAGCCCGCTCTGAGTGCTGCGAGCCTGCGACACACAGTCCTCCTCCAGGCTGTCCTGCTGGCTGCTGCTTTACTCTTTATTGTCCCGCTGAGGTCCCAGAGTCCGGCCGGAATCTCACTCGCTGGACCGACGACGGAGTGGAGACTCGGAGTAGCACGCTCACCTGACCCCTCACACCACCCCGGCGTGCACTGGGCCTGGGCTGGGCCACCTGCCTGGCCCGTGTGCTGCTGTGGCCCCGCGGTTGAGTGTCAGTCTGACCAAGAGACCGGGGTCCTGCAGTGAAGTGAGTCCACAAGTGTCTGGTGCGGAGCAGCGGAGAGCAAGGTAGGATCACAGAAGCAAGCATGCTGGACTGTGACACCAATTGTAAGCGTAGCAGAGCAGGGTCGCCGCCTGGCACCGCCAGTCACTAGCATAATACAAGGTGGGCTTGATCAGGGTGGAGGGCGGCGGGCTGAGATGCAATGGCAGTATGGCACAGATAGGGAGGAAGTTCACCAGGGCATCAGGGACACCAAGGAGCAGATGATGCAAGTCCCATCCCAATCAAGGAGCGCACAGATGGCCAGCTACTAATGTGAAAGTAGCTTTGACAGGCAGTGGCAGCAAAAGAGGTGTGGGCAGCATGGTCCTTGATGCCGCCACAGGCCGATGCCCATCGGGTAGGCACGCAACAGTTGGTCCGGTGCCTGCGGCCAGTAAGGAAGGGTGCGCTCTCTAAGCAATCTGTCCGAGGGGGCCGCAAGACAGCAGAACAAGCAAAGGGGTATGTTCCAGTCGTGGGGTCCACTTAGGTGGGATGCCTCCGCGGCCTCTTGCTGAACGTTGCGGCGCCCCTCCCCCCCCTCCCCCTTTAGGTGCCAAATGCCAATGCAATCTCAGGGGGAGGGGGCCCAGGAGATGGGGATCTCTGCCTGGCAATCAGGAAGGGGCGGCCAAGTACAAATTCACTGCCGTGGTCGTAGCTATATGGGCAGGCAGCTAAAAGTTGTGTGTTCTCCACGCTGTCAGGCTGCACCACAAGCCAGAGAGAAGTCGTGATGGAACGGATTGCCTCCAGACCGCACAGTATACTGTCGGGACCAGATTGTGCATAAATGAGTCCCTAAGGGTGATCGGGCAAGGACAGGGGACCCGGCGATGCCACTTTTTCAGAACAAGTCTAAAGCAACATTTGTTAAATGTCATAATGCACATGGTAGTAGATCTGTTATGCTTAATGGTTTGCCAAGTCTGCGCTTTCTAACATTTTATGGGGTTAAGGCATACCATACCATACCAAGACATTTATAAAGCGCTCGGCTACCACCAACGGCGGTGTCCCGGCGCTACATAGAAACAAAAGAAACAAGCATTTGCAATGCAATAGGTCTCGCATTTACGAGAGTTTGAGCTATTGGCATTGTAAATGACAATGCATTTTATTTATGTTTTTTTTTTTTTTTAATGGATAAATTGCTGAAGTGGTGACGGGAAGATACTACCTATTCGTCATTTGCTAGAGGGTGTTGATTTTGGTGCTTCCTGGGACTACTTTCTATCCCAAGTTGTAATCATTGATCCAGAGGGACGCTACATGGTGCCAGGGCGAAAACTGGATAGTAATGACATAGCTTTAATTAATGTACACGCCCCAAACACAGATCAACCAACTTTCCTGTCCTCCATAGTGCCACACATTAAGGCTGTACTGCAGTATCCACTGCAAGCAGAATGAAAAAATCGTTTTTGCAATATTAGCTTCTAATAATAGGTTTATGTGTGGAATTTTAAGAAAGTCAGTAGATTTGTAGATTTTCAGGTAAAGGCCGAATATACGGTTGTAACATTTTTCTTTTTCAATTATGCAAAGGTAGGTTCTTTCCAACAGGGAAAGTAATGATATGTTGATCAATTAACACGTTAAATGTAGACTTACATTTTCAAAATAGAAGGCACTTGGTCACCACAAAAGCTTTATAGTAAGCCATGTTTTTAACGATGTCAGTGTATAAAATGAGGAAACATTGTTGAAAACAATCTTCGGTGGGGTAAATCTGATCTCCTAACTCGTGCTCCATGGTATTCTTACAAACTGAAACTACAACAAGACATCCAACAATAATGTGGGAAGGATTAGCCCAGAGAGGCCTGGCACATCCAATACATATGTTAAATTAAATGTATGTATTTTTAGAGGGTGCAAGAACATCTCATGACAGTCCTTTGTTAAGTGAACTTTTGCCTCGATAATCGGACTAGAAAACACGTCAGTAACCGGTGGTTAATAGATCTGATATGGGAGTGAATGTATGTATTTCCCTGTTCATCAGAGAAAAGCAGAAACAGAAAAGTGATGGGTGAAAGGCATGAATCATTCTCACCACGGATAATTACTCTGGGCTGCATCCTAGTGGACTGTTTTAATCAGTGTCAGTCTAGATTTGGGGCAACCATATGCAATGTTCTAGGCCCTCATCCAATAGGAAAAGACTAATGTGAAATGTCAGGAAACGTCCCCTCTGAACAGAAAACAAGAAACCACCGACTTTGTTTCGCATTTTTATGCCTCAGCAGTGAAGTGCAGCTTGAGTCCTATGATACAGTGGGCTAAGAGACCCATGCCTGGAAATACCTGTCGCTCTTAAGGAGGTCACACATTGAGAGACAAAAATGTTATAGGAGGAAGATTGAGATTATCTCAGCCAATCAGTTGCTTTTTCAGCAATGTGCCAGTCCAGACAAGAACCACCTATATGCAAATGCGACACACACAACACTCTGAAAGAACAACCTTCATGTTTTCTACTTTTGAACCGGTAAAATTACTCGAATGGTTCAAAGGAATACTTAGCCTGCAGTTATAAACCTGGTAACGATCCCACTCTTCACCAGAAATATAATGCCACTTAGCAACTACAACTCAAAATAGTCAACAGAGATCTAATGCACAGCCCAGCACTAAGGTGTTGTTATTTCTCTGTGTTATTTATATAGTGAGGCCTAAGCTGCTTAGGCAAAGAGCCACTTTACAAGCTTGACCAATCTGTAATCTTTGACCATACAGTGGCATGTCCTAATATAGAGAAAATATGCATACTAGTGTAAAATGGGAAGATAGTATACAATAGTGTAAAACAAGTTAAAAGGGAAGATTCCTCTAAAGCATCAGATGTAACCTTAAGAGAGCATGGTGTTGACAATACTGCAGGATGCTGTATGATGGGGGCAACTAGTACCATTTATCTGTACCCAAGGAAGACATTTACAAGGTGGAGCACAGATACTAGTTGGAACCATATTCAGAGACAAAACAAAGGACCATTTCTGACATATGAAGAATGGTTATATCATTCATGACGTATGTTACACAATAATTTTAAATCTCTCCATCTCATTAAAAGTCATTTTAACATGGCGCTCAACAGGAAGGAAGGTTTATTTTCCCTGGGTGTTGACCAGCAGGGCCTAGACAAAGGATCTGATTACCTTGCACTTTTGGAATCACAAACCCTTCGATTTGCAAAATCACGAAGTTGGCACCTGCAAAAGTGCGTTTTAGTAGTTACTCAATCCCTTTTAAGAGTCAGAATTGCCTTTTTTGCTCACTAAACGGTTTTAGCAACTCATTCAGAATTGCAGTTAGGAAAAGACATGAAAGAGGCATCCTCTTGTAAAAGCGTTTCACAATGGCGTGTATCAATGATTTATAACTGGAATTGTGGTTGCAAATCATTGATCAGATACCAACACCCGAGTAGGAGTGGTATGCCATTTTCAAACAGGAAAGTGTCAATGTCGATCAACCTCCCGTTTAGGAATCATCTAATTTCCCCCACTCTCTTTTCCCCAAAATAATTGGAAACAGGAAACATTTTTTTTTTAAGAATAACCTGTCCCTTTAAGGGCCATAGGCTGCTTTAAAAACGTTCCTGTTCAGGAGGAATACGAACGCAGGGATAGAAGTCTGCTGTCTCCCGCAGGCCACCATCTTTGTGTTTGCAGCCAAACGCAAGGGGTCGCCAACAGCAACCTGCCCAATTAATATTTATTAGATAGGTTGTTTTAGGACCCTCTCCAAATGGCCATTTAGCAATGTGACCTATTAATAAACTGGTTGCAACACAAAATAACATGAACATTTCAATAAGTAAGTGCTTGGTTTGTATTCACTATTTGTGATCTATACTTCCATGAAGCTGGATGATTTACGTAGATTTGAAGACAGAGTGCAAACTCATACAGTGGGTGGCACCTCACTCCATGTCCTTACATGTGTCCAGTTCTGGCCTGTCATGCGATATCCTAATGAATGCTAGGGGTTGTAGTCTTAACTTGATTCCATTGATCAAACCAAGCTAACAAACCTTATAGCAAAAATCTGAACTGGAAACAAAGCATGTGTTGACATGCAGTAAGGTGGCCACCCTCAGGGTCAGATTAGAAAGGCGGGCAGTCGGGCATTGGGCGGATGCCTCAGGGTCACCTGTGGGCCATTCTTTAGGGCCTCAGTCAACTTGCCCACAGAGCCTTACTGTCTTCCAGGCTCAACCAGGCCTCTGAAATGTGGGGCTAGCATCATGGGGAGGCAGACACTAGGCCAGTTTTGCACTGGCACTGGCAGACTTCAGCTTGGCCCCTAAAATTCTTAATTTAACAAACGTTTCTCTAAAAATTACTCCAGTGAGACTAAGCAAATGGCGATCCATGAAAGGGATGATCCCGGGATGTGGCGGGCCACTTTGTTTGGGCGGGGGGGTAGGGGGGTAGTGTCCGGGCTTAATCGTGATCCCAATCTGACCCTGGCTGGCCGCTGCCAAGGGTGGCAAGACGGGGCCGTGTGCCCCTGCCTCTGATGGTGGAGCTGCGCTGTGTGATACTTTGTCTCTCTGCACCTGCAGGCAGCGGCTCGTTCGTCCTGCAGCCCACGTTCGCGCGATACCCGCCACACAACATACGCGCAGGATGTGTACGTTTAATGAAGACCGGAGCACATGAAACCACTTATTGCTTCATTGGCAAATCTGTACACAAACAGGGGGCGTTCACAAAGCGCGGAGCTGGGGATAAACATGCTAAAGGCCGCAAATACTTTCGCGAGATGATATAAACTAAATCCAGAGAGATAACCCGGCGCACCGCCAGCATGCCCAAGCATTCATCTCGTCAATTTCCTCAGGGCGACATGGCGCGTACAGCGAGGGTTATGAATGTGGGAAATGAAACGGCACGTCCGGCCTGCGGGGCTCCGGACCTCCCCGGCTCCTGCCGCCCCTGCCGCCCCTGCCTTCCCCTGGAGCTGAGGTGCGTACGTGGATGGGAGGGGGTGGTCGCCGGAGGAGCCGGCGCTAAATAGAGGCTGTGAGGCGTCTGCACGGGGGCAGAACTGACTTTCAAAGGCGGCAGGTTGACAGAAGTGGTCCGCGGGAGACGGGGTGCAGAGCAGGAGATAAGAAGTTGCTCGAGCACACCCTCTCCAGTTTCCTCACTAGGCCAAGCATTCAATAGTACAAATGGAAGAGGAGACTGACGTGATGGGAAGGTGACAAACAATCAACAACTTAAAAAGGTAGCATATGTATACCAAAGGAAAAAAACAGTGGTGTGCGCGCACCACAGAGGAGCGGGGGGGGGGGGAGAGGGAGCGCGGCAGCGAGGCGAACGTGCGCTGCTGCGCGTTCTGGCCACCGTCGGGAATGGGAGGAGCGAAGGCGGGACATGCGCCCGCCTTTGCCCAATCGCGTGCCGTCTCGGGGAAAAAAACGCACGCTCCAGCCAATGTGGGCTTCACAAAGCAAAACCACACGCACGAGCGTGTGGGTAGCTTTCTGAAGCCCTTTCTAAAGGTCTCGCGCTGTGCGAGCAGTGCTGCGCACTGCAACGATAGGCGCGAGACCTAAAAAGAAGAAAGAAAAGAAAGCAAGCTAAGGGAGATCAAAAAGCCAGGTTTTCAAAGCACTCCTAAAAGTGGTTTCAGTTCTGCTTTGCGCAAGTAGAGAGGCATCGCATTCCATAGAGCGGCTGTTCTTACTGCAAAGGCGCGCCCTCCCATCCTAGCTTTACGGTAGGAAGGAGAGCAGAGAAGAAACTGGGAGTTCGAACGCAAGGTCCTGTTCTGGTGGTATTTCCGAAGTCTAAGCCTCAGATAACCCGGTCCACTTTCTCTAGTAGCTCTAAAGGCAAGTAACAGGGCCTTAAATTCGATTCTCCTTTTCACTGGAAGCCAGTGAAGACTGCGCAGGTGGGGAAATGTGATGCCGGAGAGGCACGTTTCTAAGAAACCTAGCAGCAGCATTTTGAACTGTCTGGAGCCTTTGAATAAGATAGGCAGGAAGGCCAAGATACAAGCTATTGGCATAGTCCAGCTGGGATGTAATCAAGGCATGGACTATAGTGGCCCGACAGTTCATCGGTAATAAATAAAGAAATCTACGCAAACTTTTGAGCTTCCAAAAACATGCTCTAGAAACTTGGCCAATCTGGGCCTTCACCGACAATTTCGAGTCAAATCTAAAACCCAAATTTCTGACAGATAAGACTGGGGTGGGAGGGGGATTCAACTGCAATGGCCACCATAAATCAGCCGGCATCTGCAGAGGTGCCCAGTAAATATCCGGGAATAATAGCTGGTGAGAACTCTGGAGGTTAAAACATTTGTTGGAGAGATCTCGGTTTTGTGTAGTCCCAGATCTGAATCGAAGTAGTTTAGAAAGTTGTGTCTCCTGCAAAGCACCTCATGTAATATGCAGATGACGGATTTTTTTTTTTTAATGTAGCTAGGTTAGTGGGCTACTGCTTTGAACACAGATCCTTTTGTTACTTGCAGTTCATAATTAGTAAGCCTTTTAATATTGCACAGTGAGCCATGTAGGATATTTGACTGCTACATCTTTTAACCATCACTGAGTCATGCAACACATCTTGTACAATGATTTACACACTTGCATGGTTTATTGTCAATGTGTATGGTATGTAAAGCACTCTGACACCCTGCATTACGTTGAGTAGCGCTATAAAAGAAATAAAATTGTGCTATTTAAATTCTGTGTAAATATTATATTTAAATTCTGTGTAAATACTTGGACAGACTGACATTCTTACATTTCATGCACTTACATAAAGGGACTGAAAAAAGACAAGCCTGCCTCTCTCTTAAGTACTTGTGCCTCTCTTAAGTACCTATGAAGAGATAAGCAGTGTACTTTTGTTTCCCTCCGTTGCATTTACATTTAAGTGTGAGTTTCCTTCAGGCCACTCGATCAAACGGAGGCCTGATGGCCCATTAACTTGGCCTTTATCTATAAATGAAAAACTGGGACTAGACAAAACATGGATCCCTCCAGCAAATACATTATCCTCCATAGTTTTCTTACCAGGGGCATATGTGCAAGGAAAAAGACCATTCTGGAAGTTAAATGAGATGTTGTTTTTTTACAAGTGTAATATGCATTTTGAATCAATACATCATGCATAAAGCAAAGTCATATAAATGTATATTTTTATTGTGTAATGTAATGAATAATTAAGGCACTGAGTTCTACAGACTTTCTTAAAATACAATTTAGAGGGAGCAGTAAATTGCACATAACACTTTCTGCCTTTCATAATCTCTTTGTTTTCTACTATTGTAATATGAGCAGTGCCTGTTTCACGTTACAAAGTCACAGTGAGGACTGGTCTTAAAAATGAGTAGCATTAAGGCATGTGCCCAGTTAACTCCCTCCCACTATCTGTATATTGAATAGAATGTATATTTGTCCTTAAAATGGTTTCTGATGACTATTTCTGCATAATTTGAGACTTGCTACTTTGGGCTGGTTTTTGGGCTGAGACTGGTCTGCGTTGGGCTGAATTTGGGCTTATACTTGAGCAGTTTTGGGCTTGGGATGGGTCTCAAAATCTGGCAACACTGGCTGTGCAGTTTCTCCAGCCCGGCTCCTCCCCTGGCCCCGCCTCTCCCTACTGCACGCTGGCTCAACCAGCAGCTGAAAAATAAAACTATAAAGTATATTGTTTTAGGTGCTGGCTGTGAGCCAGTGGGGCGACGCTTCTCCACCATGGCGGAGGAGCCGCCCCTGAAATCGGTCCTGGTGTTGTAAGTCTGTGAGGGAAAGGGACATTTGAAAACAAGTCACTAGTAGTATAGTAGAAGCTGTGTATGTTGTATCCATATCACACCTGCTAAAACTCCACCTGTAGAAACGACAGTGCTATGAGAAAGATGGACTGGTTTTGGTGGTTTTATTTTTTTTGCAGATTTATATAGCGCAAACTCGACCCGAAGGTATTGGAGTGCTTTACACGAGCACCAGTTACGTTACACAAGGACACATTATTTTTTTTGGGTAGGCACGGGAAGATTAAGTGATTTGGCCAGAATCGCAGGATGTGGATTCGACTCCTAGGCACGAACCTTGGTTTCCCAGCTCCAAAGTCGGCAGTCTAGCCGTGAGACCACATCCTCTCCCTTCCCAGTCCAAAAGCGCTACAGGTGTGTGTCTGATGTTGTGATGGAGGGGAGCCAAGACAAACAATAAAAATACATACCTGGAATTTATCTTTGTCCAGGTCGGGGGTGTCGGGATATGAGTGATGCTGTACCACGCAGATTTTAACGGGGATAATGTCAAATTAATTTCTGCCTCCTCAGAACCTAAGCCATCTTGTGCAGCCTCCAAGGTCTGCTCAGTGAAATGCACAAAGGCCAGACATTTATTGCACCCTCTACCACCTCCCCCCTGCATTGAAATACCACGATTTATGGCTCGAAAGACTAGAAGTCTTACCCCCACCACCACTGTACATGTCCCGCAGTCTTTTCTTGTGGTTAGACCGATATAGTTGCTTTGATGTCTTTACCTTTATCATTCATATCTATATAATTGGTGCAAATCTACTACTCCGCTGTCCTCTCCCTCCCAACCTTCATTGTTCTATGTACAACCATTGCTGCCATGTAAGCGCCCCTAATTAAAATCTTACAGCTGCTAAATGAATTATGCATCAGATGTGCCTTAATAAACTGCAGCTCATCTAGTGGTCGGGGATCTGAGAATCAGGACAGTGATGTGCTTGCGCCCACTGACCCAAGCAACAACTCTCCCAGACCTCTGATTACTAACCAACTACAAGACGTTTCTCCTGGACAGAGCTGATAAAACATGGATGGAGGGATGGCAATTATCAGCAAAAATTCATACCTGGCTCGTTGACTAAAGCTCTCTCTACTGAGACCACCCATAAATATTTATGGAAACTGAGCAGCTAAAATTGGTTTCTGGACTAATTCCTGAATTTCATGGCAACACAGCTACTTTCTCCTTCAAAACACAGTAAGAGCATTTATTATAGCCCTTGTTAATTCTAATGAGGCGCTGAAGTGTTTTTGGTCGCAGGTGGCACGCTACTCCTTGACAATGTTTTGCTTGCACATTTTATGTAGGCCTGGGTGGAATTTCGATTACGCCGGCGTAATCAGAGTAAATTTGATAATTCCGCGGTACTCTTTGACGCAAAATTTCAGATAATTACACGATTACTCTTGCTTGCCTAATTAAGAGTAATTTGGGGGGGGGAATCTTACTGCTAGAGCTCTTGTAGCGAGCTGCATCACACACTCGCTATTCATGTTCTGCTGCATTCTTTTGCATTTGGCGCTATTTCCTTGCGCAAAACGCATCCTTACGTCCAATTTGGACGCAGTGGGGCATTTTTGTGCTAAAAAATAGCACTAAGTGAAGAATTACTCTTTTCGCATAATTCAAGCGTAATCTCAAAATTCTTAGTTAATTCCGCGTGATTACATCACACAGAATTATGAGTTACGCCCACCACTAATTTTATCCCCCCAGAACTAACAGTCTGACACCATCGTCCCAACTCGTATCTTTCCTCGATGAGAATGATCTGATCCAGTTTTGCCACTTCCCTCCCTACTCCAAGTGCTACCTTGGACTTTGTAATTTCCAAGGCTAGCAACATCTTTATGCACAACCTGAACACTGTTGATTGGTCAGACCACTCCCTCATCTCTTATTAGCTGTGCACATCCTAGCGAGCCTACATTGAGACGGCACCGCTGTCTGCCGTTTAACGGACATTGGACAAAAAAGTCACAGAATAACTTTGGCTGGGGCAATTTTGTTAAACACCACAGTTAAACACTCGAACTGAATAAACCACACATTGGTTCAAAAAGTAAATCGGCAGTCTGGGAGGTTTCCTCCATGCACACACAGAGGAGACGGAGGAAACCTCTGTCTAACTCCAAGTGCACTTCCCTATGGGATAAAAGAAAAGCCTTTTCATTTCACAGCTCAGTCCAAATCCTCGCTTTTGGCTCCAAATTGCAGAATTCAATTAACCAACTCAACTCCTTAACGTTCTAGGCAACATTTTCATTAAAAAAACAAAACGAGAACAAGGTGAACTTTGCCTGCTTAACACCCCAGTCTGGCCCAGACCACGTTCTTTTGACCAGGAATGTAGCCTCTGACACCAGGACCCATTACCTGACTGTCTATCGAAGAATGTAAACATCTGGACACACTGCAGTCCACAATATACATTTCCTTTGCAGACGCCCCACATGGGCGGAAGCCTGCATTGGTGAGTGTGGCAGCACTGAGAGGGCATGGAACAACCTGTAGATTGGCTCAGCAGAACATTCTGACTTTGTTTGGATTGCAGGGGGCAGTTAACCAAAAAATATCTCTCGTAAAGGATATTTTTCAACTTTTTTGTTAATTTTAGGCATTCTTGGCTGAAGTATAAAGATGTTGGAGAGCGGAGTGCCTTGGATCTGCGTGGTTGTTTGCCCTCCCAATATTTTGGAACTTTGTTGAGCTGGACCAAGTTCTTACAGCATGCATTTTAACAGAACAATGTACTTTGATTATCTATAAAATTTGAGTTTGTGCTTTTCCACCGTTTTAAGGCCTGACTACTGATTACCTGTTGTTAATGTTATTCTACCTATAATTGGTTGTAGCTTGAAGCGGTGCAGGCGGTGGGCATTTCACTTGCCCTGGTTATACATTAAGATGATGGTTGTGAACATGGGGGAAGCGGGACAATGGGGGGTGGTAATAAAGTTAAACCTGGAGGAAGGAAGAGTTAAGAGTTAGGATAGTTAGATGATAATTAAAAATTTGCAAACATTCGTGACAAGAATTGTCAATTCTATAAAGGACACGGAGGCTCCGATTATGCTTCTCATTTCTTTACTGTTTATTCACAGCAGCCAATAAAAGAAAAGTTAATAAACACTACATTACCCATGAACACCCCAATGTCACATGACCAACCATAGAGTATATCCCTATATAGGTTCGGACCAAGGTAGCAGTGACCTCTTTCTTTGAATGATCATCCAACAGTTAAGTGAGTAAACTAAGAACTTGATCCTGTAGATCCATCTTTGCGATAGAGAATCCTCCTCGTGAAGAGACAACTTGTAGCCCAACGGGGCTCAACTTCTGACCCAACGAGATGAGAGAACCTCCTTGAATAAAGCGACATTAGCTCGCCACCGACTGAAGATTGAGAGAGAAACCAGGGCTGATCTCCATCACACTCTACTTGCTATCCGCGCCTGGAATATAAAGGATAAACCGTAATACCGATCTCCATATCTGAAATCGTAATCATCACAATCAGAAAAGGGAAGGGAAAAACAATGGAACAATCTATGCAGTATGAAGATGCAATGCAAATAGTACAATACAAGTACATACAGTATGGGTGGGATAATCCTCGCCTCCGTGTCCTT
Organism: Calotriton arnoldi; assembly: GCA_963921515.1. Lineage (NCBI taxonomy): Eukaryota > Metazoa > Chordata > Amphibia > Caudata > Salamandridae > Calotriton > Calotriton arnoldi. The sequence goes on along the minus strand of CAWUFW010001368.1, from coordinate 2,778,532 downwards.
CATAGAATTGAAAATTCTTGTCACAAATGTTTGCAAATTTTTTATTCTATGTCAGGACCGGAGGCTCCGATTATGCTTGTTCAAAGCTCAGTCACCACCGCAGACGCTACATTCACAATAGGCTTATAGTAGAATGATTTAAAGGTGGTCTCAGTTGACCAGTAGGCTGCATTCATAATGTCTGTGAGTCTGACCCCATAAGAGAAAGACTTGGATGCCATAGCCCCTCGCGCTGAGTGGGCTCCAAATTTTGACACATCAATGCCTGCTTCGCCCATGAGCCAACGCACCCATCTCGACAAGGTGGCTGGGGTCACTGGCCAAAAAGGCTTTTGCAGTGCAATCAATAATTGGCCTTTCATGTCTGAACGAAATTCAGCAGTACTTACCTCGTACTCTTTTACACATTGCACAAGGCACAGTTTAGCGTTGCCTGGGAAAGCTGGATATGATACCGAAGAGGTAGTGCATTTAGTGCGTCTTGTGATAACAAATGTAACTCCTTCTGGTGAGAATCTACGTCCCCCTAGATCTAAAGCTCGGACATCTGAGACTCGCTTGCATGAAACCAGACATAGCAACATGGTCAATTTGGCAGATAGTTGCTTTCTTGATAAATACCTATTGGAAGGTCAGGCCTCCAAGAATCTAAGGATGATAGACACATCCCATAAAACCGAATATTTAGGACAAGGGGGCTTGACCATCCGGATACCCCTGAGCAGTTTGCACACCAGGGGATGCTCACCTACTGGTTTGCCATCCACTGGATCATGCCCTGCTGAGATGGCAGACTGGAAGTTGTCCACAGTCCTGTAAGCCAGACCCGAAGAAGCGATGGAGGCTATAAAATTCACGACCAAAGAGATATGTGCTTTAGTGGGATCAACTTCCCATTGAGAGCACCAGCCACACCATCGTTTCCAAGCTGATGAGTATCGCTTGTGGGTATTAGCTGACCAGGCTTCGCTAATAAACCTGTTGGCATCTCTCAAAAGGCCCGGGACCTTCCATCTGTCGCTGAAACCCGCCAGACTACCAGAGGGAGTTGCCCTGACTCCATCAATGGATGTGGAGCTTTCTGAGGGTCCAGCAACAGGCTCCCATGCTGTGGAAGGAGGACCGGCACAGCACATGACCTCTCCAGAAGGACTGGAAACCATGCTTGCGCTCTCCAGAGTGGGGTGATCAGTATTAACTCTGATTGCTGTCATCGGGTCTGTGCTAGAACTCTGGGGATCATCATAAACGGGGGGGGAGGGGGGAAGCGTAGCACAGAGACGCTGGCCAGTTCTGAAGAAACACATCCGTGACGATCGCTTCCGGATCCGAACGCCAGTTGTAGAAGGCTGGGAGTTGCCTGTTGAGGTGTGACGTGAACAGCTCCAACTGACATGGGCCCCAAAGGAGGTTCAGTGCCCGGAAAACCCGGGGGTGGAGTCTCCAGTCGCTGAAGTCCTGAAGATATCGGGGATGCCAATCTGCCACCTCGTTGTTGCACCCAGGGAGATATTCTGCTACCACAGAGATTCTGTGCAGAAGGCAGAAGTGCCAAAAATCCTTGGTGATCTCTGCTAGAATCCGGGACTTCGTCCCCCTCCCCCCCCCGTTTGTTCACATAGTGTACCGCTGACACGGTGTCCATGCGAAGCAAGATACAACAGTCCGTCTTCCGAGGTGAAAGACTGCGGATCGCAAAGGAGCCTGCCAGCAGCTCCAGACAATTGATATGTAAAGAGTTCTTCCTGTGACCAGCGACCCCTAATGGACATCTGGCCGCAATGGGCTCCCCAACCCCAACGGCTGGCATCGGACTCGATCACTACTTCCGGAGTGGATCCGAAGATGGCTCTGCCTCCATGTGGTCCAGCCACCACAACATCTCCAACCTCGCCTCCTCTGAAAGAGTGATCTGTTCTGCATACCGAGGCCTTTGCGGAGATGCTGACTCTTTAGCCTTTGGAGTGTCCAGTAGTGAAGGGGACCCAGGAAGATTGCTTGAATCGAAGAGGCCAGCAGTCCGACCACCCGGGCTACAGACCTCAAGGATACAATCTGCCTGTTCAGAATCAACCTCAACTCTCTCTTGATTGATCTGACCACCTGAGTTGGGAGGAGGAGCTGGCAGCGCCGGGAATCGATCTGGAATCCCAGAAACTCGGTCGATTGCGCTGGAGAGAGTGTTGATTTCTGTGGATTCACAATAAATCCCAGACTCTGCAATAGGTTGATTGACCATTCGAGATGGGTAACAACTATTTGAGGGCAGCGAGCCATGATAATGATGTTGTCTAAGTAAATGATTAGTCGAACACCGTGTGCTCTCAATGACTCCTCCACTGGGCGAAGGAGTTTCGTGAAGCACCATGGTGCTGACGAAAGACCGAAGGGTAGGACCTTGTACTCATAACAAACTCCTTGCCAGTGGAACTGCAGAAAACGACAATGTGGTGCGTAGATGGGAACAGACAGATACGTGACTTTCAGGTCCAGATGGACCATCCAATCCCCTTCCTGAAGAAGGTCGCAAAGGAGATGGATGCCCTCCATCTTGAAGTGTCATTATACTACCCATCCATTGAACTCCTTTAGATTTAAAACTAGCCTGGATCCACCCCCCTTCTTCTTGAATAGGAAGATACTGCTGGCAAAACCTCAGGGGTGAGGGTCTGCGGTGACTATGGCTCCTTTCCTCAGAAGAGAACTTATCTCTTCGGAGATAAAGTCCTGCTCTTGTTGGGAAAAATACATTTGAGGGGGGGAGGGGAACCCTGACTAGGAGAGCTGTACAGTTCTATTCTGTAACCTTGCACTGTCTCTAGGATCCATGCATCTTGCGAGATTGTGTGCCATGAGTGTAGAGAAAACTGGATTCTTCCCCCCAACATTACCTCCGAACATAGGATCAGTCTCACCTGAATTTCAGGCATCTTGTTGTCCACCCTGGTTTCCTCCGTATCTGCCCTTCCGGAATCTATTTTTGGCACGCCGGGTTGGGTAGAAGGAGGAGTTGTTATTGTAGTTGGGATCCTGGTAACCCCCTCGTTGCTGGTGGTATTGACCGCGCGGGGCGCCTTGGTTGTAACCCCGGCTGAACGATCGCCCTCCGTATCGTCCAGCCCAGCCGAAAACCGGCCGGAAAGCCCGTTTGAGGGAGCCCTGTGCTTTGTCCAACCCACTGAATGTGCCTATGAATTTTGTTAGCTCTTTGAGGAAGGGCTGGCCGAATAGGAGGCCCTGAGCCAGGGGCCCTGATTCAGAGGAAGAAAGGTCTGCTAACTTGGGGTCCAGCTTTAGCAGGATTGAGCACCTCCTCTCGCTGGACATTGCGCAGTTCGCATTTCCTAACTGGCACACCGCCCTTTGTGCCCATCCAATTAACTTGTCCGGGTCGATTGCCAAAGCGGACTCCTTGGCTCCAAATCCCAACTCTAAAATCTTTGTCAAGGGACCCGTCAGGTCCAATAATTTGCCCTGGCATGATCTCCATGCCCCGTCTATGCCCTTTTTAGGGTCTTTGGAGTATTTCTTTATATATGTAAGCATGGAGGGGTCCACCTCAGGAGTCTCCGCCACTTTGCCTGGCAGGTCTGGTCTTGGGCATTCTGATCTCAACCGTGCCCTTACGTCCTTGTCAATGGCTTCCCGCAGGTGTGATTGGACGTAGTCAGTCACCTCTTGAGGCGGAAGCCACGCAGTGGAATTGGGATGAACGATCTCTGCTGGCTCAAATGTGAGGAGCTCCGTCTTAGATCTTAGATCTTTTGGAGGGTCTAGGGGCCTCTTCTTGGTCGGAGATATGGTCCGAGGAGGTGTCCTCGTCGTCATCCTGATGCAGTTCAGTGACAGCCGCCTCTTTAGTTGGGTGACATAGTCATGGTCGCTCGTCATAGCCTTGGCTAGCTTTGCAAAATCGGCAGCGTGGGGGTTTCTGACCCCTTTCCCACTGAATTTGGGACGACTGCCAGAACTGGGGAGCCAGCCCTGCAGCTGGGCAAATCAGCACAAGTGACGTTTCAGGGGCTCTATGGCTCTCACCAGACCTTTATTCACGGAGTGCTGCACCCCTGCATCCAGTGCATCCAAAAGGGCTTGTTCCATGGACCCAGAGGGGTCGTCCTCATAGTATTCATCCTCATAAAAATATTCGGACATGATGGTACACTGTAGTGTAGTTATATATATATATATATATATATATATATCCCCCAGGAGATGTGTCTCCAACACGAGGGGTAAAACCCACACAGAAAAAGAGGGCTTATATCAAATTTAAGAGTCCAGGGGGAGTGGAGCAACCCCAGGCAAGCCATGCTTCAATGTAAAACAATTATGAGGTGGAGGGAGGGCTTGCCAGTCCACTCTAGGCAAAGCCTATGCATAATTATACAGCCCAACACACACTTTGTATGAGGGCGTCACCGGGAGCATGAAAAATGAGCCAAGTGAGATGTTGAGCTGGTAGATGCTGCTCCCGCGCTCGTTTAAGCCCGAAAATGCAAAGAAAACCGGGCAAAATGGCAGCCATGCATGCGCGATGCAGGCCGCTCGTAATCACAGAAAGAGGACTGCGCGTCAGCCCGACGTGCGTCCTCACTCCCTTTCCTCCCTCTCCACCGAGTGACAACACGGGCGCGAGACTCCCGGTCAGGGAGGCAGTGCGCTCCCAAATCCACGCACACTACTCGGCGGCTGAGAACAGCTATGAAATCTGAACAGTAACTCGGAAATCAATTCCGGAGCCAAAACCACAGTAAACCACAAGCTCGATTACGAGTGCAAATAACGTTAGCTATAAGCCACACGAATTAAAATAGAATCATCAGTCAAATATATACCTAACATCAATACTATAAATCTAAGCTAGTTACAACAACAAGCAATATCAGTATAATGGGAAAGCACTTAACTGGCTGCGGAGCAGCAAAGAAAGAGGACACTGTTACCTTGGTCTGAACTTATATAGGGATATACTCTGTGGTTGGTCATGTGTCATTGGGGTGTTCCTGGGTAATGTAGTGTTTATTAACTTTTCTTTTATTGGCTGCTGTGAATAAACAGTAAAGAAATGAGAAACATAATCGGAGCCTCCGATCCTGACATAGAATAGATGCAAGTCAAAGTGTTTATCGTTGTAAAGGTTGACAGTTCAATGCCGGGGTAGGAGTTACTGTTCCAAGATATGGATGTTAAAGGGGGCGGTAAATTTAGGGGTGAGGGTAGGGGGAATTAGGTGAAGTAATGTATACTGAGGTCTAGTTTTGTGAGGCGAAGGCCTAGGGTAAAATGTGTGTGATGTGCACCAGTCTTCAATAAAGCAGCCTTTTTCACACAAGAAGAAAATATGTGGTCTGTGCTGCTCTTTATGGCCCACAAACAGGACTCCACTGTCTCCACACAGCATCTACTGTTCTGCAGTAGCGAGTGTCGGCCAGAGATGGAGTTTTCTGGGTACCGTATTTTATTCTTTGTTATAGCAAATATAACATTGTGGCTTATTGGGGTCAGACATGGAGCTGCATATTTGTGATACTTAAGTATTTTTACACACAGTGCACAACCAAATGACTCTTTCCTGTTTGTTTCTTATTTATCTGTACAGAGTAGTTTGTCAGATTGTAAAAGCAAATTTCAGATTTATTTTCTTTGCCTAAATCAATATTTATCAGATGCCTGATAAAATTATTTAGCTCAAAAACTTCAAGTGGAATGTTTTTTTTTTTATCTAATGCTAAATATCTGAAATAAGTATTCAAATAAAGTATGGCGAGAAATCACAAGCTAACTTAGTTGGACGCGTTTGTTATTTTTGTGTTTTTGTGTGGTTTCTTTATTTTCTTTTTTAAACAAATGTTGGTTGAAGGAGCACACTGGGCAGATCAAAAACATCTGTAACAGTGTCTTAAATAGCGGCCTAAAACCCATTTTGGATCAACTAGCAACTATTTGATCGATATACCCATGAGTTGGTTCAGGTTAAAAAGGAATAAGAACAAACATTGGCAAAGTCAGTGGTCCCCTTTGGGGCATATTGGCTTTGTCCATGGTTTTTAGAGATGTTGTGCAGCATAACTTTAGAGAAAATCAAAAAAATGCAGCCACATTATTTAGAAGTTGCATTTGTTCCTAAAAAATGATACAGGCAATTTTTTTTTTTTTTTTTTTTTTTTTTACTTCTTGGTTGGAGTTGGTTCAATAATTTTTTATTTTTAAATGTAGGGCAAAAACTTTTTTTTAATTTTTCTTGTCCACCCCCTTAAAAGTGAGGGGGTGGAAATACCAAAGAGGCTTGGGTGGGGGAAGAAACACAAGGGAGGGGGGAAAGGAAGAAACACAGAGGGTTGGCGTGGAAAGGGAACCACTGTTGAGAAAGCAACATGGAGGTGAAGGGCACAAGGGCGAGTGCAACCCTGAGAGGGGCGCTAGGCGGGAGAGAGCAACATGGAGCGCAGTGGAGGGGGAAGAGAAGTAAACAAGAGGGACAGCTGGATAACACATTCACTCTCATGGAGAGCTTAGCCAAAACCAAAAGTAGTGCCTGAAAATTAAGCAATGGAAGGACACGAGTAATGAGGCTATGCTCCAGGTGAGGTACAAACACTAGAAGAAGACGGAAAACTCACACAAGCTAATAAATAAAACAAGCAGGTAAATCAATGACAAAGCCAACCAAGGGTAAGCAGAGTCTGTGCTCTAAGCCCACTGTAATCTGGCAATAGTTTTTTTTTTTTTTTCTTCACAAACAGCTTGTGCTGTCTGGTAGGTGATCTAAGAAGATAACTGTTAATGTCTGTAAAGTGCTCTCTTTATCTGGGTGCCCTAACAATCTGCTTCAACAGCTCAGATTAACAGTAGTAATCCCAGCGTTTGAGGCTGAGCTTTCCTCTTTTTATGGTGCCTGACCTAGAAGTCCTTTAGCATACTCGGGCCATAAAGCGTGCTGCTCTACACAGCCTTAATCTAATTGAAATATTCGGTGGCCATCTTAGAATTACACTGCAACTCTTATTCAGTGTTGACAGAACGTGACCCATGAATCCATCTTTTGTCTCTGCCCATCTCCCATGTTTAATCGAATCACAGACTCGTAACAATAGTTCTACACATTAACTGGAAGTCAAGGTAAACTTAGGGCGAGCCTCCTTCCTGCTCCCCGTGTGGTGTTCTCATCGCGCCTCGCTCCACACCTCTCAGGTGATGCTAACGGAAGGTGGTTGCAGCATTTGGGATTTGTTACAAAAGCAAAGAGCTGGGGTTAGGGAGGTGGGATGGGGGGGGGGGAGCGGATTGTTATCATGGCAAATCTGTGAAATAAGTGTCCCGCCCCTGTCCCTCCTGCACCCCATCCTCAGCAGTATCTCCTCTGAAATGGCCGGGAAAGCTAAATCTTGTATGGTTGCAGATTTCTTTAACCTATAAAACGAGCTATTTGGATCTTTCTGATGTAACTGGTCGTTTAGGTGTGTTTAACCGTCCGGGTGAGCCCGGCTTTCTACCCTTGGTATATGTACTCGCTCCCGGTCCATCAGGCATGGTGACCAAGAAAGAACGACCCGAAGCATCCTCCTTTGCTGAAACATTAGACCAAAGGGCGTTTTTTAAAATGTTTTATATTTATATCATTTATTTAAATTTGTGACCCACCCCCCCTCAGGATACTGTAAAGTCAAACAAATCTTTTAAATGGTGGATGATTGAAAAGTGCCCATTGGAACCCCTCCCTCTCTCCCATCAATATTTCTGAGCTGAAGAGAGAAAATGCTGTGATATAGGAACATATTGGTCGTGAAGTAAAGCAAATGAAAACGCTTGGAATCCCCCCTCTGTCCTACACACTGTTATGCGCCGCGGGCCATTGATATGCTTTCATCTAACTGAGATTAAGAGTTTAGACCCTTCATCACTTAGACATGAAAGTGAACGACAGCTGAAATAACTCACTTGTAAAAATACATACTGTGTATATGGTGCATTGCCTAGCAACTGTTGTGTTCAATATATATGGCCAACATCCAAATGTTGTCTTCTTTTGAAAAGGGATTATAGACCTTGAGTACTTTCTGTCACGTCGGAGCAGGTAGGGCATGGTTCGACTAGTTGAGTTTCGTAGGAGTGTTCTGCATATCTCCCTAGGGGGTTTTGTATATAGTATTTTACTGTGGAGGTTGCGATCAAATCGCTTTTCTCTAGAGTTAGGTTATCTTGACATTTTTTTTAACCGTCTGCCGATTTTTGTAACTTTTTAAACTTTGGGATACTCTGTAGTCTGCACTTTAGATAAAATACTTAAAGTTATTTTCAAAGTTATTTTCTGTTTGTTGTGTTTTTTTTTTTGCCAAAGAAACCATTCCTGGTTCCGAACTCTCTGAAGTTCATCACTGGAGATGATCATTCCTATTTTCATCATGTCCTTTCTCCTTTGCAGTGCTCCAATAAATGAAGCAAAAATTGCTGTTCATGGTGGTGCACAATGTTGGATTCTTCGTCTTTTATCATTTATCTTTTTTTGCAACTGCATAGGGAATCTTAGCTTCTGCAGTTGAGCCGAGTGTGTTTGTGGGAGACTGCGCTGTCTCTAGGAAACCTGTAGTTTGTAATGTTTTGTTTTTAGGTCTCGGCTAAAGGCCTCGCTTTAGTTGTTGATTGGCAGACCTATTGTTTCACTATATACTGTGTACCTGGAGTGAGTTTGGTCATCCCCTTGATCATGATTGGAGGCTTTGTTGGCTCTCTGGTGTCTGCTTCACTCTTATTGTTTAATTCCCTCCTAGAAGTATTTTGCTCTCAGATTGGATGAGCTGTATCCTTTCACTGCTGACTTGATGGGATTTTTTTAAATTTTGCAGTCCGCACATGGGAGTGCACTTGTTTCCGGACTCTCTTCTGTGCTTCTCCCTACAAACCCCCCCCCCAATTATCACTCTTTCAGTTTTATAACTTTTTGGGGGGAGGGGGGCTGAGCAGCTGGCAAGCGCGCCACTGGGCACCTTGCTTCCTTTTTAGGTCTCGCCTAGCGAACGCAGCACATGCGCTGCTTCGCCTTGGCGAGACTATTGTTGTCGGTTTTGCTAGCGAAGGGAGACAAACCATGTGCGCGCATGGACAGGCGATGTGCACGCGCATGGCGTCTCCTCTCTGGCTCCCACCGCGCGCTTGTTTAAGAGACATGCACGCGTCTGGCGCACGGCGTGATCACATGTCCTGCTCGCTTGTTTTTCTCTCTGCTAAACAACTTTAGTTTGCCCTCCCCCACGTCTTTAAGAGAAGCAGCCAACCGTCAATGGAAAACGTGTGGCGACAGGGAGGCGCACTTTATTTATTTATATTTAGCATTTATGTTGAGCACCCAGGACTGGTTCATGTTCGTCTCCTTCGCCGCCGACCTCCGCAACACCTTCTTCGTCTTCTCCCCCGTCTTCGCAGACACTTCATCGCTCCTGCACTCATTCTTATTCACTTGAATCAGATTCACGTATCACTCTCTCATGCGCTGTGAGTCACTTGTGCACATACTCACCCTGAGTTAATCACTTACGCACTGATCAGACACACACACTCATGGTTTCAATCATCTGGTCATTAAAATGCTAACTCACAGTCCCTTGTACACTTGATCACGAACTCACGCACTCTCGTGCACTCAAGCACAGTCAGGTATGCTCACACTCACTCACTTACAAACTAGCATATTCAAGTGGCGCCCCCTTCCTATCCCGGCCTGTCCGTTATCTTGGACAACCCCCTGCTGAGCATTAAGGATGCACTATTTGGGGGGCGGCCGGGAGGGATGGTAAGGAGGGACTGCCCGCAACCATGGCCCCGCACATCCCTCCTCAGCTGCCTGGGCACGGAGGTGGTGATGCACCTGCAGTCCTCGTGGCACCTCCGCGCTCAGAGAACTTTAATGATGACCACCCTCTTCCCCCATCCGGAAGTAATACGAGGTCACCTTTTGGGGACGCTTCCTTGGAGATGGCTCAGAGAACTCAGCAACAGCTCCGTCAACAGCTGCCAGGCGCTCTGAAGTGTTTTCTCAGACTTTAATATGTATTACCTAGGGGTTCGAGTGGGATGAAGAAGGTGGCGGGGGCCGCATAGAGGACACTCCATAAGGACGGTGGCCTAATAAGGACTCTTTATAAAAGGTCCATGTAACATTACATCGCTTGTTATTTACCTACTCATCGTGTATCCTTCTGTACACAACTCCTGTTAGAATTGTAGGGCAAGTTTATTTTCTCACTACTAACTGCTTCCGATGGCGAAATCTTGAGTAATGCCTGGACAGACAAGTGGTTCCAAACAGAAAACAGTCAAATTTTTGTCCAAATTGTCCAACCACTTTCGCCTGTAAGTTTCGCAAACTTGAAATGTCTTTGTTTGTTGAAATGACTATTGAGTTATCGGCAGCTATAAGTGGCTTGCCCTACATCACACAGCTTGTAGCGTGGTGGCCAGGACTTAAACCCGGTTTGGCTAAATACATACACAAAAATAATGCCCATCAGCTCTGCTGCAGGGATGTTTTGGGACGCAGGCGAAATTATATTTTGCCTTTTGCGCGCTCCCATTCTCCAGTAACGAGGCCACTTTGAGGTAATTTACTATAATCTGCACCTTCTTATGGCCCTTTGCTTTATCAGCTGCCTTAAAGTAGTACCAGCCCTTCCATGAAATAATGAAGACCGCCCTGTTTCAAAAGAACTTCCTAATGAAAGAGGGATTTGCTTTGCAGGGACCCGAGAAATGCTAATGTTTTGGGGGAAGATCTCCATCCACTAACCCCCCCCCCCCTCTCACTATCTTTTCTCTCTTTGCATCTCTCCTTTTCCCCTGAGCGCTTTTAGTCACCCTCTTAGTAGCACAAAGCGCTACACATATAAACAATAAAACTCGAAACCGTCCACAGCTCGACTTCTTGAGAATACTCATCCATGGACAGCAGACAGGCTCGTTCTGCCAGTGGCCTGCTCAATATTCGTCCGCTGTCCCCTCTGTCTTTGCCCTGAGTCTCAGCTATAAGTGGCTTGCCCTAGATCACAAAGCTTGTAGAGTGGTGGCCAGGACTTAAACCCGGTTTAGCTAAATACGTACACAAAAATAATGCCCATCATACACAACACACCATCCATACCACACAATTAAATAACTCACTACTCCAAAATAAATCATAACATTCAAATACACACCACATACATACTTTTCAAAACACAATTACAACACATTACTATTTAAAATTCCAATAGCTCAAACTCAAACAAATGAGAGACCTATTGCATTTTCAATGCTTGTTTTTATTTGTACACACTTGTTATAATTTTTAACTGTAAATTAAAATTGGCCCCAATGCGTTAGTATTTGTACACACACATGCATCAACTTGAACATGCGGCACAACACATACAGTTGGCAGTCTTGTATTGGGTTTTCTTTCATAGAAAACCTATTACAGAATTGCTGGTAATTCGAATGCCATTAACCAAATCCAATAGCTCAGGTTTTTGTGTCTACCTGTTTGTGTTGCCAATGCTTGTTTGACATGCTACCTGAGGTCGAGGCATCTTATTCTGCGATCCTCATCCCCTTAATGTGGTGTAGAAATCATTCCGAGGTTTGATAATACTCTTATAACTGCTCTTAATCAACCTCCAAAATGATTTTACTTTCATTGGTTATCTATCGCCTGTCGTTTGGGGTCTCTCCTCTGCTAAAAGAGGTTTTGAAGTTCTTTGTAATGCTGTAAAAGTGTCCTAAGGTAAATGCCACTTGACCCTTGCCTTTGACAGGAAGATGCAGGGTTTGGCTCTGCTATGCTCGTAAGACCCCCTGGTTGTCGTAGTTTTGTTGCTTGTCAGCGCAGTAGATGTTCCGTCGCTGCTGTACCATTTGCCATCAAATTGAGGAAGAATAGAGCATTTCACAGCGAGCCAGCACGTGTTTCGCCCCCCATAAGTGTGTAGGCCCTGGGATTTCTCAAGAATGCAAGTCTTTACCGACTTGGCCCACACACTACTTCCGGAATGGGTCCTACAACGCGAGTCACTCGCTTAAGCAGCCTATTGTGGGCCCTACTATGCTATGGCATAGACGTTTGAGACTGGCTACAGACCGCATATTACATCAGACTGCTAATTGTGTTGTCACATACACCTTCTGCTTTAGTGCTGTTGGTGAGTGATCCAACCAGGCCCATGTCCCTCGCACACAATGCTAAGTTATTTTAAAAAAAAATAATGTTTTCATATAGATTAGGTGCCATTATTGTGGAGTAAATTTAGGAGTATAGCCATAGGTCTGTGTTTCTCCCTGATTTTATTTTGAAAGAACCAAAATTCTAAATAAACCTACTACTCTTTGGCCGCCCAAGTCTACTTTCCTACACCAATGCTGGGCGAACTATCTGCAACAAATGCATTTTACATCAAAGTTGAACCCAACTAATTATCGTCTAGAGTTTTTCATCCTCAATTTTTTCGTTTGGAGAATCCCTTTCCACAAATCTCCAAATAAAAAAAATGTGTTCCCTTTTTCATCAAAACGCACCAACTACTGCATTTTTCAGGAGCACTTCTTCTTTATTAACTCTCTCTAACTTGCGAGAGATATTGTATAGAGCAAGAGCCTGCAGTCCACCCATTGCTTACCATTCATTGGCTTTATTGTCACTCTGATTTGCTACCTTTTAAATGGCCAGTGCATGCCGGCTTCACTTCCTCTTCTTTCAGCTGGAGCATGGACCAAATACTGATTGCTTCAGCTTGATTGCTGTTCCACTGTTCGCGCTATGATTGAGGTACTATTTTTATTTTTTCTTCCCTTGTCGTGGTCCGTGTTGCTTCTTTCTATCCCACCTCCCTTTTGTCCTTGTTGCTCTTTCCCTCCTCACTCCCTCTTCCGTATTGCTTCTTACCCTCCTGTTGTCTGTTACCCAACCTCCCCGTCTGCCATTAGAAAATAAAGTCCTATGACGCGGCCAGAACTGGCTGCGTCAAAGTACATTTTTTAAAAATAACTTTTAGCTATGCTGCACATCAGCTGCACTGCTCTTATAATAACACATTTTATAGAGCACGTAGATACCTCGGAGAGCTCTACAACATGGTTAAAAGACATTGGCAAAGCTCTTACGTAGGCGAGACCTATTGGCTTTGCTGATGCTTGTTTAAAGCTGGCTTGGCAGCGCTGCTGAATCTAGTTCCTACTGTTATGAATTATTTATCATATAGACAGCTCTGGCTTTGGGCTTTGGCTCCACTCCGCAGGAATATTGCTTCCCCATATAATACTGTGGGCTCTTTGGTGTATAATTCCTCCTCCTCCTATGGATGCTAGTATTTCAAATGCATGCAGAAATATTCTTCATTGCAGAAGTACATTGAATCATCACCTGATAACAGTTATTAATCTCACAGATGCATTGCATACAAAAGGAATGTTTTCCTGTCCATGCAGCAGGCTGTTTAAAATATTGTATTCAGAACTAAAAATGCAAGCCACAGCCATTGGCTTTGCCAGTGGTTGTTTGTTTTACATTTTCTGCAGTTATTTTTGAAGGTGGTATTTGGCTGATTGAGAAACAAATGTTCTTTTATATTGTTTTTATTGTAAGATGGTAGATCTTCAAACGGCATTTTGTTTTTCCATACTGACATTTTTTCATTGTGACTTTTATTTGATCTGGTCTTTGAAATTGCGGTAGAGGAGGTCTGCGCGCATGACGCAGTCGAAGGTGCTACAGTATTCCTCTGTTACTGTTGTGGTGGAACCAAAGATTACCATAGACATTAATTTTTCGGGTGGGGGAATGTAGGGGGGGTGGAAGCTAGGGGATTTGGGATTGGATATGATCTTTGCAGGTGTGTGGTTGCGGTTGTTCGAGTCCTGGCTAAGACTGTAGAGGTAAAAAGGAGTATAAACTGCCTTAAATGGATCTTTGTCTGGTTTAATAGTAAAATGATCAGAGATTGATAGTTTCACCTGTAGGGCGTGCCCTCCAATAACTCCTCCCTATAATGTATTGACACAAGAGGAGCAAGCGCTGTTGGATACATGTGGTGCAATTAGACCAAGTGACTGACATGCATTGAAGAGAATCCATGGCACTGAACACTTGGACACTGATTACAAGTGGGAAAACTATAGGGGGGGGGGGACTAGGGGCGGATGGAGGTCCGGCATACATGCCCTCACTCTGGCTAAGTGAATGAAAGGAAACCCTTTGATTCACACCGATTACAAGTGTCCTACTCTATTGTGATCCCTGTGCAGACTCCTGCTTGAACTGGGATCGCAGTTCCAAGCAGTGGGGTGAATATTGCACCCCTTGATTACCAGGTGGGACGAAGATCACAACATTTGTTGACATTTTGGCGTCAACCCTGCTAGAATTTAACAAGGGGAAAAGTTCCAGTATTTACTGGGACACATGAATTGTAGCCCCATAAACCCCCACATCTGCATGTTATTCCCCAAAAACTGAAAACGTGTGATAATTAGTGTGGCCGATAAAGACCAGGGCACAAGTCCTAAAAAAAGAAGTGGGGGGACGCTCCAAGTTAGGTGGTGTCCCCGGAAGTGACGTCACGACAGGAAGTGACGTCACGAAAGGTAGTCCCCGGTAGTCCCCTCGTTATTACAGCCTGCCCTCGGACTCGCTGACCAGGGAGGTCTTGAGCTCGGCCAGATCCCGCTCACCCGGAAGCGAGAGGAGAAAAGAGCACTGCCGATACTGTAAGATAACGAGTGGGACCTTTAACCAAATCCAAGATATCCTTAAATCAACAAGTCTTTAAATCAGACAGACTACATCTCTAAATCAGAACGTATGTCTCTTTATTTTGACGCATGCCCTTCAATAAAACGGATTTTCCTTTTCATTGCATGTCAGTGCCAACTCTGTTGTTAAACATATCTCATTTGTCTGCTTAACCCTCAAGGAACAAACGGCATTTCGAAAGCCTATCTTTGGGCTGTCATTAACAGGATTAAAGTCCCGTAGCCGGGAGTGTTGAAACTACGCGGTAGCCAGCCCTGTCGTTGGGAGCGGCCGTGCGGGCAAGTGACGCCATCACAGAAAGCCCAGCTTTTGAGCAGGGGGGACGGCGTCCACCCGGTAAAATAAGTGGGGGGACGCCGTCCACCCGCGTGGTACCCCGACTCGAGCCCTGATAAAGACTGACTCTTATTGGATGCGATAATTCTCGCATCTGAACAAGCATGCTCCTAAACCATGCGGAGCTCTAGTTCCGTTCTTTCAGGAGCGGGAAGAGAACATCCCAGAACAAGTGCTCTCTACACTAGGCTGGGCATGAAGCATCGCGAGACTGTGACGTCCTTCATTACCCTGCCACAGCCGTGAATGCCACCAAGGCCAGCGGGGGCAGCCCTCTCCTTCCCACTACCGCGCTCCTGGCTTCATTTTACCACCGGCCACTTTAAAGGGTGTGGTTTAGAAAACACATTCCTGGCCCCAGGCCCCGCCCTTCTCACATGCTTCCAGTGTGAGGGAATAGAAGCCTTGCCCTAAAGCCAATACAGGAGCGCTCCGGTGGCTGGGCCACCAACTTTACAAGTGTGGATTTTTTCTCCTGAGAAAACAGGGCATTTCATTGTGGCTAGAAAGATCAATCGAGGTACAAATAAATGTCCTGCAACTCTTTTTTTCCTATAAAATGACTAAATCCGTAAATGTGTTAAACTGAAATGTTTGCAGAAGTTCTGATCATGGAGTGTGTGTTTACAGTTTCTGATTCTGCATTGCAGGTCTTCTCCTGGGGGCTGGAGAAATGAGCTCCTTGCTCTACACAAGCCTGAGCATGAAGGACCGCGAGGCGGTGACCATCCTTCACTACCCTGCCGCAGCCATGAACACCACCAAGGCCAGCGGGGGCAGCCCTCACCTCCCCGCTGCCGTGCTCCTGGCTTCCGCTCCATCTACGCCACCCTCAAAGCAGCCGTCATTCAACCTGCAGACCACCCCTCACCTGCTGGCCAGCATGCAGCTCCAGAAACTCAACAGTCAGTATCATGGTCTGGCCAGCCCCTGCCTCCCCACGGACTCTACCTCCATCCCCACCTGGGGCTTCAGCTCTCCACCCCTGGGACAAGGGACTCTGGCACCCGCGTTGGGCGCCCACCACGGCCCCGGCATCATCGACTCTGACCCCGTGGATGAGGAGGTGCTGATGTCGCTGGTGGTGGAGCTGGGACTGGACCGTGCCATGGAGCTGCCAGAGCTGTGGCTGGGGCAGAATGAGTTTGATTTTTCATCAGATTTTCCTCCCACTTGCTGATGCCTTAATGACTTGCAAGCCAAGCCGCAACCAGAGATTCCAAAGCCTGCCTTCAGCTGAAGGAGCATTGTTTTGTTGAGAAACTGACGAGTCTGGTTCCCAGCTCACTTTATTGCACAGGAATGACCACTGACCAAACACATCCCTCTACCCCAGGGGATGTTACCTACATGTCCCTGCTGGCCTGTTTGTTTTCTCCTTTTTTCGTTATCTCAAGCTACCTTTCTTGCAATGGCATGTCGTGCACACTTCCAAGCCTCCTGTTTCTCTGCTTTCTATCTCCCCCCTCCACTCATGTCTCCCAATATTTCTAGGTATTCCACGGGGTGGGTCGAAGCTTTTCAAGCTGTTTTCTTTTCTTTGTATTACTGTTTCTAGCTGGCTTCTGCCTTGTTTGTTTTGGATGAGTGGGCAAAAGGGGTGTTCTGTCCGTAGTGGATTATAGTCTTGTGCTAGTTGGCGCCATTGGCGTTTTAATGGCAATATTAAAAATAATGAAAGCGTGCCACTTCGTGGCGAGTGAGGGAATTGCAGCTGTTAATTCATGTAGCTTGTATACAAGTACCTCTCCACGAGTGCAGTTTCTCCTCTTGGTTTATTTACAGGCTTAGTTGGCAGCCTGCTGTCTGTGGATACGTAGAAGGGTGTACTGCTGGAGGGCATCTTCCTAGTCGTCCGTGAGGGGAGAAAAAACCCATCCTTGGGATCTGTTTTACTATTCAGATACATTCATGAGGCAGGAAAATGAAAGGGGTTATAATTAACATTTGTGAATTTGGGAGTAAGAAGGGGAGGCAGGGCCATGGAGTGGGGTGGGTGGTGAAGGTGACTGAGTGTCGGAATTCGAGATGAAATTCATTCCGTACAAGTTTGTGTTTTTGGTTCCCTTGTCGGAGATTTTTTCTTCATGCTTCAGTGTTTTTTTTCTTTCTTCAATGTAGCAGGGATTGCATGGAAAACATAATAGATTAATAAGATATCATTTTGATACAGTAGAATGTACATTTTGAACAAAATGTTACCAAGTGCACCCTAACCTACTCCCTCTACTCTTGAGTTTAACTGTTTTTGCCTAGAAAGATGTTCATTATTGCAATTTTTCCAGTTTTGTAAAAAAAGGCAACCTTTTAAAGCAAACTAGAATTAAAGCACATTATATAATTTTATACTTTACACATACTCGAGGAAAGGAAGAATCTTCCTGCCAGGGTAGTTCATATTGAAATATGTTTATGAATATAAATAAACTTTGATATTATTATTGTGGTAGCTCAAAGGAGTCTTGTGCTGCTATATTCGTCACCGAATTTTGGGCTTTAATGATTTTTGTTGGCTCTCACGCCTGCATGTTTAATGCGGAACAAGACACCCAGTGCCGTGCTTTTGCAGGATGTAATATTCTGCTTTGCATCCTGTCCTGCAAAGATTGTTTGCTCTTGCCATCTAGTGCTCGTGAAGTAAACTGCAGAAAAAATATATCTGAAACATTTGAGAATTTAGTTGGCTGCGGTTTCTGAAAAGGAGTTTACTGAAATGTGAAACTATGCTTCAGTCAACATCCTAAAAGCACTTTTTGACAGAAGTTTGCAGGAGATTGTGTTTTTCGAGGCCTCTTAATGATAAAATAACTTTGTAAATGGGGCATAGCTCCGAAAAAACACAGACACTTCAATGCATTCCGCCTGCCTTTTCTCATTACAAGTGAAAGTGGCCTTATTTTGTAGTGTTACTTTTTATCACATGCATGGGAGGAGCAGTGCTATTCAGCTACTTCAGTTGACGAATGTGCAGGGCAATGGTCGTATGGGGGCGGGGGAGGAGTGCTGGTAGTTGCATAATTTTTCCCAAAGATTAAAGTGTCTCAAGTAGAATTGACAGCAGTTTGAACAGGTGAATACAGGGCTAATTAAGCTACACTCCTAGTCGGTGTGTACAATAATATGACGGACATCTTAGAATGGGACATTGTTGTAATTTTTACTATAAAAGTGATGGAAGTAGGCAAAACAAGGCAAAATATTTTTGATTGCCTATGTTCAAAATATTTGATGGGTAATGATTAAGTTTGTGAAATATGTTTTTTTGCATAGCGACTCTGTTTATAAGAGTCGACCGCAATGTTTGAAAGAAAGTGTTCTTCGGCATTCTAAGTACTTTTCAGTCCATCACGTTGGTGTCACGTAGAAGTTCACCAAATCGTTATCATTATTTTGCATTCCCCCGAAAAACTTACAGCCCTGAAAACACAACAAAACAGTGACGGCTCGAACGAATATGGCTTGATCTGAATGTATAACTTTTTATTTTTCAAAATATTTGAGGTGTAGACGCGGTATGCCGTTCATTCTTTTTCCCCTGCTCTTCTATGCCTTCTGAAGATTATGTTGCCATTTTGTATGTGTTTGAGAAAAGGACACAACAGTTGTCTGCAACAGAAGATGGTTTGGCCTTTCCAGCTAACTTACATTTGTGTCGCAGGGGCCTGTAAGTAATTACCAAGTTTGTCAAATGTAAAATTTTGTTTTGTATATATGTGTACATTTACTGTTTTGATCTGATTGAATAAATGGTTCTGTTTGACAGTGACGCCTTTGTTTAATTTGAGTAGATGGATATTTTAAACTATGAATCACCACAGCTCTTCAGACTGTCAGAAACACAAATGGACTTGGTTGTGACATTAAGGCACATTTTAATGTTTGTTTCAGATTATTAGGGAACAGCCATTACACACTAATATCTGAGGACTGTAAATAATGCATTTTATGTTACTTAAAATATACATACAGTTTAAAATATTTAATAAATATGAAAGCACACGTCTGTAAATCAACAAGATAAAAATAATGGTTAATTGTCACTATGTATGGAATGCTGAGATGGGCTCACCTAATAAGGGCCTGATATGAAGTGAGTTTGTACAGCTGGTTACTCAGTCACAAATCTGATTGATATTCCGGCCACAGCATTCCAAGTGTATTATAGCCTATGGTACTTGTAATATAGCGGACATGCTATCTTTCAAATTTGTAACGGAGTAACTCATCTGCCAAAATATAGACCAGGCCCTAAGTTATTAAAACAAACTGCTGTAAGCTGCATTCTCTGATCACTGATGGTCTGAAACAGCGACTTAAAGCAGACTTGGACATTCAGCTCATTTCTTTGCCTGTGTGGGTCAACAGACGTTTTACTGTCATGCTGGTGGGCTATAAAATCTGATATTTACTCTTTCTCCAAAATATGCACCCTGAGCTCAGACTTATTATTCCAGGTTTTTGTGATTAACGTGGGTTATTGCTCCTGGCAAAGGAAAGTGCCTCTTAAATAAAATTCCATTCGTATACTTTATTTTCGGTCCGTGGACCATAAAAGTGCATGTGCAATATATGTATCATGCATAAAACATGTTAAAAAAAAAAGATAAAAACCATCTACAAACAATATAAAATTGTGTAGGACAAAACACAGAAAGTCAATCAATATTAAAATCATTAGTTAGTTTCTAAAAACGACTTGCGTGCCCACCACATAGAGGTTAAAAAGCGCGAGACAGCAAATACAATTGGGAGTTATATTTCAATAATCTATAGGTCTCTTCGCAGCGCCTTGAGACTAAGTTCCAACTGACTAGCAATCTCCTAATTCATCCACCAAAATAAATGTGTATTTTCATGGAACCCTGCAGAGTTTCTTGAACTATGTAGAAGCTGTTATGCCACATGAACAACATTTCAATTCTCTGGAAACTGACCTGAAATTATTAGTTGCGGACTTGATGAATCCTGGGGCCTCCAGTGGAGTGTATCTTTGCTTTGTAAACTCCCAAACCCACCAGAACTTTATTTTGGTGAACCTAAATGCACGTTTATTTAGGGAAGGCAGGCCATTTTTTAAGGCTGGGATTTGACAGCGTTTCTGTCAAACAGATCATTTGATTACATATACACTGAGTCCGCTTTGTCCATCCCTTTCAACAATTGGCTTTGCTCAACCAACCTCTTTCAGCCATTGGTTTGAGACTTTGTCATTCACATCTTGGCTTGGCCTACTGGACTATTCATCTCTCTTCTAATGCTATACAATGTTTGGGTATATTCTACTACCCAGGATGCTTGTTTCCGGTCCAGGGAAGACATGGCTTGGCAGTTCGGGCTGGACTGTTCCCATGAGGCACAGGGTCAAGACTGATTTGCATATAGCTGTGTCTGAACTGGGGTGGCTAAGTGAGCTAAAGAACGATGATGGATTCAACCCAGATCTATGACTGGGGGTGAGTGTCTGAAAAGTTTCAGCGCTCCGTCCATCATCTCCTTGTGTTTGCTATATTCTACTACCACCACTCAATTGCTTACATTGGATTGCATTGGTGAGCTACAATATTACAATTATAGCCCTCTCTGTATTGTCTGTTGCTCCCTCCTGTGTATCTTGCTATAATGTGCTAACATTGCATACGTTAGCACATCAAACCCAGAATCACTCATCTTTGCCTATACTTGTGTGTGGTGTTGTGTATTGTGTTTTTTTTCTTTTTTTTCTTTTTTATTCTTGATTCAAAAAAGCAGATCCAGGGAATGTCGGCAGAGGAAAGAGACAGAGTTATGTTTTCCAATGTACCTCAAATGAATGCCTACCATATTAATGCTTATTTTGTTAGATACAAACCTATAAGGAGAATTTAAGTTAACCAAAAAGTAGATTGGAAAGGAGGACGAGCTTTTATCCAGGAGTCAATTTAGGCTAAACAACGCAGTATGGTTGGAAGTGATACAGATGTTTGTAGATCTGGCCTGGAGACGGCTTTAGCTGTTTTGCCAGCCTCAGGTAGTTCAAGAGAAATCATGAATGACAATACATACATAGATGGGCTTTGGGTCGGCATTTTTGATTAATGGTCTGTTAGACTGTCATTCACGCTTTACTTCTACCCACCCCGGCATAGGGCAGTGGGTTAGCCCACATTAATCTGGATGCACTGGATGTGATTCTGTTTTTACTGCTTACATTTGCACAACTATCTAAAACGAGTGTTGGCAAAGCCAATACGTTTCACCTATGTGAGAGCTATTGGCTTTGCCAATGTGTTTTAGCCATGTTGCACACCAGCCTGGCTGCTGTTAAGCATGGCTAAAAGTTAGTGGCATGGAGTGGCGCTTGAGTTGTCTTACCCGTAAACTGTGCACATCTTAACTAGTGCTGTCAAACCGTTATATACTAAAAGAATCGCACGTTTTTGGTTATTTAAATACATTTATTTCGTATTCACAGCCCATTTGTATATACAGATTTATATTTTATTCATATCTGAAATCCTTCTGGTATGTGGAAAGAAAAAGCTGCTCGGTGGTCACACTAGCTCTGCTGTGAAGTGGTTTTCTTGGTTTTGAAGCTACTCTTGCCTATACTGAATGTAAAAGTAAGTGAAGAGAGAATAATTACAGACGTGCTCCACTTCCTCTAAAAGAAGTGGTACAACCCTGTGAGACAACCACACAAAACCTTCAAAAACAGGCCTTCTGCCTGGGCTTGGCGCCACATGTGATGAGCAGAGGTCTCCTGCCCAGCCTAGCCTACCATGAGGTACAGATTAATCTTAATTTCAGGTCTGAGTTATAAAGTGAAACCCCAAGTAAATAATAGATTTCGAGGCTTCGAGGTGAAGTTTAGCAATAATGCATATCAATGTGCACAACATCATGCAAAGAGGAAGGCTAAAGAGTCAAAGCTTAAAGCAAAAATAAAAAGCCACCTTTTCGAAATGCGCGACTTGAGGCAATTGGTCCAAGAGATGGAAAGGTGAGGGGAGATGGGTTGAAGATACCAATGCAAGGAATGCAGGTTTTTTTATTTGCACTACTTAACAAAGATCATTGCAAAAGTTTGCATGCCAACAATATGAAAATTATTCTTCATCTTATGAGGAGGGTTCCCAGGACCTGAGATACCAGAAATTAAATAATGATTGATCACTTTTAATTTTTTTACCTTAAGCAAGAGCATAGAGCGGCAGCCTCATGAACCATAGAGCTTGAAAGATTAGCCTTTTTTTTTTACCTTTGAACTTTTAATTTCTGTAAATATTACTGTTCTCTATGCAGGGTAGAACACAACTATCAAACATGCATAAGGGGCCTGAGGAGGTTTTAAGACCAGCAGGGGACGACTCCCGTCTATCACAACTAGAAAGCACAAAAAAGGCCCCTGGGTCTCAATACTAGAAAAGAGAGTGCTGGAATGTCCCTTTTACAGGACGGTTTTCCTCACCCACCCGAAGGTGGCATGCTTCATCATTGGGTAACCTCCTCGAATTGCGAACTTGGTCACAATGCGGGCTACAAACCCCTCTGAGAGGGAGGAGCTCAGGGATTTTTTGTTTGTGAGAAAATAGAGGTATCCTAAAACCTATAGATGAGCAGGGTGTGGTTAAGGGAAGAAAAGAAGTGTATGTGAACTAAAGCTCACTCTAAGGTATACCCAAAAACTTTATTTGGGCATCCAAAGGTCCGGATTAAAAAATAAAACTATGACTGGGTTATTCAACCTGTCATAGAACAGTGGGGTCGACATTTTTCAGCCTCATACCCTCCGTAGAGGTGTGGCGGCTTTCTTCAGGACCGACGTGAGAAAAAATATGGGGTGAAGTTTCCTACAAAAACCAAAATCAAGAAGTGAAGAATATACAGAACCAGTGGTTGGAGTGATTCGCCACTCACGAGTGAAATCCACTGGTCAGTGTACTGCCTGTGTTAGGTTATTACACATAGTTATCATAACGCACTCTAAAAGCAAAAATTCAAAAACTACCAGTAGGTGTTCATAACAAGTCGTTAGTGAACCCATCAACAACCCATGTAGGTAATCAATCAATAAAGTGGTTATGCGCAAGTATAGCTTACCCGTTTTTTTCGGGTAAACAGGCGACACCTTAACCTCGGCGTCAAAACTCGAGGTGGCATCCGAATCCTGTTGGGAAGCACAGGTGGGGTTAAGTAGCTTGACAGTTTTGCACCATCATAAAAACACAATGTAAGCAGTTGATTTAGATCATATAGGCAAACTCTAAAAGTTAACCTGCACACGAAACTGTACAGTGCAGATTAATAAGAAAACAAAAGGGGGATGGTGATGTCTTTTGTTGTGTTATTTAGCTGCTGCAGTCCGACTATTTGCAATACAAAAAGGAGAGAGTGATGTCTATTGTCGTGTTATTTAATTTCTGCAGTTCGGCTCCTTACAAAACAGGTACAAACTGGACTGGAACTGTCCAAACCCATGACTGCGAATGGTACATCGTTACCCTCTGATAGGGATGGTATCTTGGACCGATCCACATCATTGGTAAATGCA
The DNA here is from genome assembly GCA_963921515.1 of Calotriton arnoldi. Classification (NCBI taxonomy): domain Eukaryota; kingdom Metazoa; phylum Chordata; class Amphibia; order Caudata; family Salamandridae; genus Calotriton; species Calotriton arnoldi. The sequence goes on along the minus strand of CAWUFW010001368.1, from coordinate 2,754,890 downwards.
TGCCTGTTCCCCTTGGTGGATAAAATTTGTACCCTGGAACTCAGTCAGCTGACCTCACCTGTAAATACCAGTTTAGGTCAACAAGTTCTGGTACAGTCGCAACCACCTAATATTGATTGTAGCAACACTCCTCCAGTGGCTTCCCCAGGGCTTCCGTATAGTGAAAGGCCTTGCTTGGCACCTCAAGTTCTAGGCAACCTGCGCCTCCCACATCCAGGAGTAGGTGGATATAAGTGTGCCAGGGGGGCAGACTTCAAGCTCTGCGGCTACGAATAGGGTGCACCAACAGGGGACTAACGTCCAAGTAAAGGCTTTTATTCCTCAGGCCCGTTTGAACCTCCCCCCGATTGCTGCCCTTATGTAGCTATTCTAACGGGAGTCCCCCCCCCCCTCCATCCCAGAGTACTAGTGAAGAATCTTATATACACCCCAAGAATAAGGTAAGTCACTGGCTGTCCCATCATAGGGATTTTAAAATATATGAGTATGACGATATTCTGCTAGTAAGGAGGGTGGGCTGGGTTGAGCCTATATCCAAAAGCATCAGAGGGGACTGTGTGGTTATTAACTGTAGGAGCCCTGGACTTGCTCAGTGGCTGGTCAAGAGTTGGGCCAGAGCATGTACGACAAAAGATGGTATTAATCTTGTCGCCTTGGGTTTCTTCTAAAAACATTTACAACTGAGGCATATGGCGAGTCACGGGTCCCCGTTCCCTAGGGCTATTGTCGGTGATGGGTTTTCAGTCCTGATCTTCAATAGATTCCCTCCTCTATCTAATTTGGATGGTATAGTGGAGAGGTGTGGTGCAGCGGCCAGGGCAGCTAACTTTGCAGCACAGGGTTCACGGTTCGATCCCCGGCTCTGGCTGCAGCTCAGCACCATATGACTCTGGGCAATAGCTCACTTAATTTCCACGACGGCCCCCAGCGCCTTGAGACCCGTAAGGGTGAGTAGTTTGCGCTTTACAAATACGGATTTATTTATTATTTATTTTTATTTATAGACTGATGCCCAACATTGCTTAAGAGTAACAGAATTTCTCTGCCACTGGGCTAGTGAAACACGGGGCGAAGTTAGTCACAAATTACCCTCTAATAACGCAGTGCTGCCTTCTACTAACTCACCGTGTTTTGGCACTGCCCCCTCTGGAGTAAGCACCCTTGCCCCCCTAATGTTCTCCAGTCTGCGTGAGTGTTATAGCTCGCCTTTTGTTGCTGCTGCCGGCTTGCGGCTGGTTTCGAATATCGGCTAATCGGACTAACAAACCACGTGCCTGTCGAAAATTAGTGTTCAGCAGAGTGGGGGCGTGAGGGCCTTCCTGACACAATGTGAGGCCTTCCTGGTTCTACCTAGCCCAAGGTGAGACCCCCCCCACCCCTCTCCCTCCCTACTGGATATTATACTTCAGTTCACGCAATGTTCTTGTTCAGCTTGCTCATCCATTTTGTGCTGACCGCCCCTCAATAACCCTCACCACCCCCCCCCCCCCCCATCCTGGCAGCCATCTTCCCATCCTCTCTGCTACCACTCACCTCGTTCTCCTACATCCCAGTCAGGTGACTCTGACTCGTGTCTAAGCCGGGAGCTCCACCTTGTGGCCACAATAAGAACTGGTGTTACCTTGAATGCTGGCTCTTCTGAATGAGCATGGAGCTACACTGCCTGTTTTGTTTCTGGCTGTAAGGATGTTCTACTGCATTTTACTTGCTCCTCTCTACAGAATCATACTGTCTTTGCTCAATATTCCTTCCTTTTGGAAGAACTGAGCTTTCGTCCTTGCTGACCATCACAGCTTTTGCATCCTCATTGAATTATTTCTGTACACCTCCCCCCACTGGTTAATTAGCCCTGTGTCGGCCTATTACTAGCTTTCTCTCTCTCGCAGTTGACAGACTTATTGGTGACTTTCCCAATGAACTCTCACGCCTCAAGCTGACCACCTTGTTCTCTAGTTTTATCTCCGCTCTTTCAATCGTCCCATACAGCTGTTTGCTACGCCCTAAACACTCCACTTCAAACTGCACTCCACTCTTCGTCACTCCTTCACCACGCCAGGTTCAAGCCTTTAATGCACTCCCGTACGTCACTCCATAAACTGTTAACCAGCCACAAGAATGTCGCTTACAATGCTCCCCCACAAACCTCTCAACACAATATTTGTTAGATATGGCCCTAACTCATGGACTATTGATTATCCTATGAATATCTCCAAGAATGCGAAAAAGAATCTCAAACACAAACTACTGAAACAGCACCTCGAAACTCTAATTGATGATACCTACCATAACTTGACAAATGCAACCAAGAAAACTAATTTTGTTTTCTATCCCAAACGCCCGGCAAAATGAAAAAAACTCTTCCTTCTCCTCCTTCAGGTGACCAAGACTATCAAGCTACCTTATGGAGCAAAACTGACGACGTCCCCCTCTTCATCTTTTAGAGGTGAAATTGATATATCCATTTTCAAGACAGGAAACATTCTTATACAAACGACCGACCCTCACCGTCCTTTTTCGATCAACCCTTTCTGTCATTTTTCAATCCCCTCACTATTCAGAGCGATCTGTCCCAAACACAGTCATCCCCCGACCTCTGACACTCACCCGTGAACCGACCCGCCCCCTCTAATTCACCATCCTGCTCCGAGTCGCCCCCTGCCTTGACAAGCAACCTTCCCTCCCCCACCAACACACACAGCACTCAATCGATCACCGGTGGGACCTCACCTGTGCCCACTCTAATCCGCAGTCTCTCGGTCTATAATCACAACGTTGGTCACCACAGCCTAGCTACTCAAGCCCCATTGCTAGACCAGCTTCACCTGAACCCTCAGCAGACACACCCCTCCCTACCATTAATGACCCTATTCAACCCCTTCAGAAAGTCCACCAACCTAGTCCCAATGATAAGGAGCTCTCCCTTATCAAAACACGCTCTGCTCCTCTCTACCTAGGACTGGAATCGCATCCTCCCTCTCGCAATGCGGGAAGCTGCAATACCTCATTCACACATATCTTGTCCCGCATGGAACAGAAACTTTACTCTCTGGCGAATGACATAACACACCTAAGACTTGACATCACAAGACAGGCTAAGCTTTCCAGCTTTCTCACCCCCTAGAGTGAGAAGTTACCTCCACGCACAGGCTCTCCTACCACAGCCTCCAATCACATCCTCTGGCCCTATACTCCCTTATGTTGTCTATCCCACAGACCCCATTGTGCCCTCTGCGCCATGTCTGATCTCGAAGCCGCTGCTCTCAGGGAATCCTACCTTACTAAGTCCCAAACTAGGTTTCTTAACCCCCCCCCCCCCCTCCACAATCCCAGTTATTGTGAGCTCAAATAGAATTCCCATAACTGTCAACGAGCCCAGACCGCCAGCTCAATTCACCACCATTCAAACACTACCTTCCTCTAAAAAAAAAAAGCCCTGCCCTCTCTCTTGCATGCTCCTAAACTGTAGATCAGCAGCCAAAACACGCTACGGATATAGCGTAATCTATTCTCAGGGAAGAAATAGATGTCGCTTTACTCACGGAATCATGGCTAAATGAACACGCCTCCCCTATACTCGACCTGCCAACCCCTCTCGGGTACACCATCATTAGACAAGACAGACCTAAAAGATCTGGTGGAGGTCTAGCCATAATTCACAAATTATGACTACAACTCACCACTTTAAGTAAGACAGATTACTCGTTCTTTGAATACTGTGGGGCTGAACTTATAAGCAAAGGCTCCCCTTCTATCAGATTCAACACCATCTACCACCCTCCGGGTGATCAAGCCCTCTTCACAGAAGTTATCTGACCTAATTACTCAGTTCTCCTTAACTGACACGAAGGATGTGTTCCTGGGCGATTTCAACCTTCATTGGAACAACCCAGATGACACCTCAGTCCGACTACTTACGAACCTCCTTGAAATTTACTGCCTAAATCAACTCTGCAATAAACCAACACACATCAAAGGCTCTACTCTAGATGCGATTATCACAAAAAATGACCTGATCTCCATCAGCTCCATCTCACCTTTTGACTGGTCTGACCACCATCTAATTCTTTTCAATATCAATACCCCAGTCAACCCCCTACTAGATGTTACTAAGAAACCTAAGCAGTTTTTTTTTTTAACACAGATTTTTATTAGGTTTTGCGGTTTTGCTGAGAGACATTACATTTCGAATGCATAGTCAGATAGTACAGTAACAATTCTTTTACCTGATAATGTCAAGAAAAGCGTTCACAATTAAAGGACAACAATGACTGTATCCACAGAATACTTGTTTACATAATCAGTTCCCGAAAATAGTATAAAACAAAGCAGGGTATAATCCAATTCGGGTATGTGTCATACATATACACTTAGTATGCTGGTTAGAATCTTTACCTTTCTGTCTGTTATCACTTTATTGAACAAAGATCTGTGTCAAAGATGAAGAAACAACAATAAAGAACTGCGCTACTAAAAACAACTAAATGTCTGTTCCAAAATCCCATCGGGGGCTGAGCAGGGCCAAGGCACTGGGACCCGGGGGGAAGGGGGAAACGGTAGACCACATCTTCAGTACTACATCAGCCCTCGGCCACATCTGCATTTTGTGTCTTAAAATGTTCTAGTAATTGTGCCCACTCCACGGATATTGGTTTCTTCCTCAAACCTCTATATTCTTCGTGGTGTAACGCCTCCCTCTCAGTAGTGGCCCACCTTATAACCTCCTCCCACCATGCCCCCACACGTGGTGCCTTGTGTGACTTCCATCGCTGTGTAATAAGTCTCTTGGCCAACATTAAGATAAGGCTCGAGAAGTGGCACAGTACTTTTGCCTTCTTGGGAAGGGGGAAGAGACCTAGGAGACAGGCCTCAGGGGTATTCCAAGAGGCTCGCTCAGTGAGATTTGTGAGGCCCTGTAGAACCTCCGTCCGAAATTCCACAATTGAGGGACAGGTCCACAACATATGTATGAAATCTGCCTCCAGGCTACGACACCTAGGACATTCCGATGCAAAATTGGGGTACATATGGTGTATCGCCCGAGGTGTGAGGTAGGCCCTGTGGAGTACAAACAGCTGTATTGTTTTAAGCCGGGCATTGCGGGATACCCGCCTGGGATATTCAAGGACGTGCACCCATTCTCTATCTGTAAATTCCTGAGTCACCTCCGCCTCCCATCTTTGACGAAGGGTCAACAAGGAGATTCCCAAATGAGACCGTAAGCCGCGATATAGCCACCTAACCAGATGACTACCACGTCCTATTATGTGTAGCATCTGCTGCAGTCCGAAGGTCGGGGGTTCTTTCTGATCCACTAACCAGTACTTACGTACATACTGCGTAACCGCAGCATGGGTTAAAAATAATGTAGGAGGGGCCGAGTAAGCCTGCACAAATTCTTCATGAGGCATCAAGTTTCCATCTAAAAATAGGTTGCCTACAGTCTTCGCCCCTGCCTCCATCCAGCTCCGCACTCTAGCGGCAGACAAAATGCCCCGTAGTGTAGGTAAACCGCACAGGGGTATACGTGGAGCGTATGGTACAGATATGCTAGCATATTTCATTGCTACTTTTCAATAATGGAGCGCAATGTGTAAAAGAAATGGAGGATCCTTCACCCGATTTGCTCCCGGACACAATAATGATTGTAATGTCCCCACTCGTAGACGTTCAGGTGAGTAACCTATCTCAAATAAATTATGGCCCGCCAACCATTGCAGTTGGGCCCCTATGGAATAAGCTTTAAAATCTGGTGCTCCCATACCACCCTCAGTACTTGTTAACGGCATTTTGGCAAGAGCCAATCTGTGATGGCCATGCCCCCAAAGTAATGACGTCAATAGTGTATCGTCACCATGTTATAATTGCAGCAACTGCAATAATATGATTAAAGGTTCTGTAATAACTCATCCCATGAAAGGTACCAAAATTCATTTACATGTGACCGCCAACTGCGACACTACCAACGTTATCTATTTGTTGAAATTCCCATGTGGATTAGTATACGTGGGTAAAACGGAAAGAAAAGTCAAAACCCTTATACACGAACATAAGAGCAATATACGAACCAAAAACCTTAAATCTGTAGTGGCCGCCCACTTTGTGGAACAAAATCACAACATAAGCCAGTTGAAATTTAGCATTCTGGAAGTCGTAGAAAAACTTGAAGGAAGAGACAATGTGTATTGCAGACTTGAGGGTAAAGGTGCCGAGCTCCCATTGCTACTCACTACACATACACCCCACCACCATCTTTCAGCTTCACATCAGCAACCAGAGAAGATCTCCGGCAAAGAGCCCCCTGCGGGGCCAGTTGGGCATTGCAGCGCCAGCCCAACGAGGAGCTGCCCTATGATGAAGCATGACACCCTTTGGGGGAGTGTGAGGGCTCTTGCTCCTAATTGGAGCTATTCCGGCTTTACCCCTTCCTTTCCTGATGAACGCCTGCGTCGCCCCTTTTTGACCCCCAGCACATCCTTAGGAGCTGCATTCCTCTGCTTTTGTCATGGTAACTTGGGGCCTGTATGCTGGATCTACCAAGCCTCTGTCGCTCCTTTGGAAGATAAGTACTTAATGTTGAGTGCCATTAAAGGCAAGGATCACTGTACCTTCTGGCGCGTCGTTGACAATGGTGATTCCGACATCCATGCCCCATTTGATATTAACATTGCTGCTATGTGGGTTGAGTATTTCTCCCACTTATACTCAGGAGATGTCGTCCAGGAACTGTTCCACGTTACGTGCACTGGCCAGGAGATCCAGCTGGAGAGTAGTAATATTACCGGTGTAGCTGTTGCTGAGCGTCACAATGGGTTTATCGTATATCTAGCGTTGAGATCTCCAAAGCTCTAGATTCAATCATGTCAAACAAAGCACCAGGGTTGGGCAAAGTGCCTGGCGATCATTTTAAATCATATAGAGACATATGGTGCCCCTATTTTATACTGCTTTGTAACGCCATATTGATTAGTGAACATACGCTGCCCACTTGGGCCGGGGTGGAGATCATTCCAATTTTTAAGGAGAGCTGTAGGTCCCTACCTTCCAACTACAGACCAATCAGTCTTATTGACAGCTCGCAAAAGCTGTTTAGTCGGCTAATTTCGAATAGGCGGAGGGAGTGGATGATGGATGAATGTTGTGACTCCTTTACTAGCTGGGGTCAGGGACAGTACTGGAACAATTGGCCAGGTGTTTCGCCTGCAGCTGTTGTACTGGAAATATGGTACCCTGGGGGGAATGCAGACTGTGATTTTTGTTGACTTTTGGTCTGCTTTCGACCTCGTTCCCAGAGAGTCCCTGTGGAAGGTGTTTTGGCAGAGATGGGGGTTCCCGCTTTTCTTTTAAAAGCTATAATCAGATTACATTCAGGGCGAGCTAACGGGTCCAATTCCTGTAAACCGGGGCGTGAGGCAGTGGTGTGTGTTGACACCAACTCTTTCTTCTTTATATCAACGACCTGGTATCTCAGCTCAAGAAATGTGAGGGTGATGCTCCGTGTCTTGCTGGGGTTACGATCCCGGCTCTACTGTTTGCAGATGATACCCTTTTGCTATCCAAATCTCCATGGGGATCCAGAAGCTTCTGGTCTGTTTTGGGTCCTTCTGCAGGCAGAAGAGGCTGGAGATTAACCTCGTCAAGACCAAGTACATGGTCTTTAACCCCTGTCCAACATCACGTTCCAGCCCAGCTCTTAATGGCGTAGCTCTGGAGAGTGTCCAGGTGTTTGATTATCAGGTAGTTATGCTCACAGAACGCTTTGACTGGTTATCCCATGCCCAGAAGGGCAGGTTCAAATTAGAGCAATATTGTGGGGGGCATCCTGCGGGCCCAATGTGGCTCCTCTTTCCTCCCAAACACCCCAGCTCTTGAGATCTATAACTGTCAAGCCCTAGGGGCAACTTTGTATAGCAGAGAACTGTGGGGTTTTTTCTAGACACTAGAGCCCTTGAGCTAATAGAAAAACATTTTATGGGGAGCTTAAGTAATCTACCTCCCAGTATCCCATTGGTCCCGCTATAATTGGATCACAGCCTTAGACGTATTAGTGATATAGTGGGGCTAAAACCGTTGCTGTATGGGCAGAGACTATGGGCAGTCCCTGGATGCCTTTTTGCAGGGCCTTAGAAAATGTAATGGGACCCATAAGATCACCTTGAAAAGTGTGGGCATAAGAATCTCTGGTCTTCCTCAGATGACGCCATCTCAGTCTCAAAGATAGAATTAAAAGGCGCCTATTGGTGCTATATTGACCACTTAACTATATTTTCTCCTTGGGCCGGATCTCTCACTGCCTCCTTTGTGGAGATTAAAGCTGAATATCATCTGGAGGCGTTTTTGGATGAGATCGAACCCCCTCTAGCAAAAGTCTTTGTACATCATACTCCGCACGGGGATTGTACGCACCCGCTCCTTTACTGGTTCATGGAAACGTGACATTCGCGACTCCAACAGGTTCTACCCTTTTTGCCCTAAGGTGGTGGAAACTGCTGAGCATGTTATACTTTTTTGTTCAACATATCAAGGTACTAGAAGGAAGTGGATTTTAACAGTTTGCCTCAACCTGGGTTTTAGGAATTAAAGGATTGCATACAGCATCCTAATAAGCGATACTAGACGATGTATGGTATTCACTGTCTCTCCGTTCTTGATGCACATGTGGAGGTTTAGACAGAAAAGGTTGCTTAGCTGATGGCTTGGGTTTTACTGCTGTTGTTATTTTAAAATTTGAAGCTCTAATTTTATCTTATTGTTTTAATTGTACAAATTGGATTTTTACGATATGCATTACGCCAGAGTTGTATGAAGGTCTTATGAATCAGAAATGATTTTGAAATTATCTTAAAATGATTTTGTCTTATTCATCCTTATGTATTGTGTTTTAATATGCTTTTTTATGTCCACTGAGCCGAAATAATAAAGATTTTTTTTTTTAATGCCTGTCCACTAAGGCGATTCCTGGGCAGAGTGTTTCTCAAGTGTCCAGGAGAACTAAACATATTTCCTACGGTTCAGCTCACCTTTCAGTCCTGCTAGGAGCTCAGACCCTCTCAGAGGTCCTACCTTGGTGTTGGAGAAATCTGAAGAACCTTTAGAAGGGACAACCATTGGGTACGAAGAGCTCTCATCTGACAGAGTTACTGCCGCGCAAGACTGCACAACATCAACATCTTACAGTCATCCATGAGGTGCAGGACTCCAATCGTTGCAGATCAGTGCAGCCAGGAGAACAACCTTTGTCAAAACCCTTGGTTTTGGAGGGAAAGCTACTGTTTCAAATAGATAGGATGAATCGATCCGAGCTGATATTTTATGGTCCAAGAGCATGTTTAACTCCTTGAAGGCCTGGTGGCTTCTGCCCACAGCAGCTTGCATTCTAGGAGTTGGCTGTAGTTCACCTGTTGGATTGTATGCATGAACTTAAAACGCTCGAGGATAAAAATCCAGGCCTAGCTAAAGGTGTCACCCAAGACACAGGGTCACCTCACAGCTCTGTAACCTCCACTCTTCTTGTCACAGGAATCAGCCCACCTGTAGATGCATGATGCTTTTATCGGAGGCACCGTACCAGTTGCATTGCCGCGTGTTGCATTAACTGATGCATGTATGACAGGATTCCCATCTTCTTTTTGTTTTCTCAGCAATGTCATGGGGAATATTCTCTCTTGCCAAAATCAGAGCTCCTACTTGGCACTTATTTGGAGGGTCTCATCCCTTATTTTAATTCAGACTGTCCAGATTCCTGCTGTGCCCTGCAACATTTAGCTCAAAGCATTTCAGCAAGAAGGCCCTCTCGGACCAGCCTGTCCATCAAAGAGGATCTTGACTGCAACTCAACAGGTTGAAAGTTCAGAGCTTTCACGCAGCGCCAGGAAAGGCATCAGTAGCTCACCCTGACCTGTTTTTTTTTTTTTAATCCTTCCTTCCTGGTATAGTAAGTCCCACATTTATAACAGAAAAGGAAAACTAAAGTACGCAGTTAAATGAGAGCATGACCTGGACGGCCACTCACAGCTGACATTAGGCATTTTAAGCGGTCTGACGCTATACTAAACATACAATGCAACACACGTGTCGGAGTTGTCACTCAAGCACTAGAACATAGTTTGCCCAAGTGCAAGCATCAGAACACAGTTTGCCCCAGTTCAAGCACCAGAAATACAATGTTCGATTGCATGTGTGGCTGTAGATACATATGCTCTGCATACTCCTGCCATCTAGTGTTGGGTTTGGAGTTGTACAAGTTGTTTTTCTTTGAACATTTCTTTCGAGTCACGAGGCGGCAGAGTGACTCCTCCTCTTGGTGATAATGCGCATGGGCATCGGCTCCTTTGTTAAATTGTTTTCACACTGCCGTCGGGTTTGGACGTGTGTGCTTTGCTCCGTGTTTCGACTCCACTCAGTACGATTCTTCAGTTTTCACTTCTGTGCTGTTCTTGAATTCCGTTGGTTCGGCTTTCAACTGACAGCCCTTTGGGGCGCCGCCCGTCTCGGACCTACCCCTGTGTGCACTTGCTTCCATCGAAGATGCTTTTGGGATGGAACAAACACCATTCAGATTGTGCCTGCATTGCCACTTGAAATACCCATACACCGATCAACACCTCGTGTGCAACTTGTGCCTTTCGCCTGACCATCGTGAAGCTGAATGTGACGCTTGTAAGTTGTTTTTGTCCAAGAGGACTCTACAAGATCAAAGGGCTCGTCTGTCTCGTAGAAGCGGATATGACACTCGTGACATTTTTGGCAAGGAGCACACCCAAAGGAGCCAGCTTAGGAAGACCAAGAGGGGGTTTTCTCCCCTGTTGAAAGCTCCTGCTCCAACATGGAGGTGCATATGGAGATGCGTAGCCTTCCATCCGGCCAGCACGTGAGTACTGTGGCCCCAGATCCTGCTCCAATACCAAAGCAGGCCTTAAAACATTCAGCCTTCCCGCTCTCAGAGGTCACGAACCACCACTACTTTCTGGTCATGGTCAAATCCGAAAGACTGTTTCGGACGCCTCGCCCTTAGGCCCAGCACTGAAAATTTATACCAAGGCCAAGCCTTTGGCATTGGCCTCTTTGGACCGAGAGCATGCAGCCTGACCTTCCGGATTGAACAGGCAGATCGACCTCTTTGGTGAGCAAAAAAACATTTTTTTCCACACCAAAAGCCTCGGCTCCGAAAATTACAGAGCCAAAAGCCTCTAAAATTCATCTACTTCCATGTCTCAGGCCAAGCCCATGCTCGGAAAAAAATTACATTTGCCAAAGGAAAATTCAAATCCAAGAAGGTACGGGCGAATACTTGCTTCTCTTCCACTAAACAGGAAGCTAATCTTCCAAGAGGCACTACACAGTCCTGTTCCTCAAAAAAGTAAGATGAAAGATAAAGCCACCAGTCCTACACACCAGCCTCTTCCACCAACCTCACCACCACCACCTCCATCCTGTCCTACATCTCTACCAACTAACCCACTTGATGCTTCACCTCCAGGGTCACTAGGTACAGACGATGTGGGGGATACAAGGGCCATTAGGGGATCCTGACCCATGGGATGCATACAACACTGATCCCATTACCCCCAACAATCTGGACCTATACCCTGACCGTCCCTCACCTCCAGAAGATGCCACTTCTTTTCAGCAAGTTATTGCTAGGGCAGCAGCTTTCCATAGCATTGAGCTGCGCAGAGTCCCTAGAACAGGACTTTTTGTTTGACACCATCTCTTCCACACACAGGGACACCGAGTATTTGCCTATGAGACATGCTGAGGACATGTTTAAAGAGACAGTCTGGGCCTGAGTCCACAGGTGGAAAAACAAGCATTTTCAATGCAATAGGTCTCGCATTTGCGAGAGTTTTAGCTATTGGCATTGTAAATGACAAGGCCTTTTATTTATGTGGTTTGAAAACCTGCAAGTGGTGCGTAAACACGCACTTTGTACTTATAGTCCTTGCTTACGAGAAGCAAGGCTGGCAGTAAAAGAGGCACAGTTACTACCAGCCTTGCTTCTCGTAAGCAAGGACTATAAGTACAAAGTGTGTGTGTACGTACCGCTTGCAGATTTTCAAAACACATAAATAAAAGGCATTGTCTTTTACAATACCAGTAGCTCAAACTCTCGCAAATGCGTGATGTATTGCATTGCACTGTTCCCTCCTGAAGCTTGGGAGCCGTTTGTAGAGTAACAGGGGCTCAGTGCAGAAGCTCAATGTTGGCATTCTGTGTAGTTCGGATAGAACCATAAGTAAAATTTGGCAAAGCAAATCATTGAAGGAAGGGCTAAGGATGTAGTGGATAAAGAGAACTCTCCGACGAATGGTGCAAACATGACACAAGTCAACTTCCGCAATGTTACGATGGTTGAAGCATGTTAAGCAGCACTGAAAGGTGACAGAGCAGAACATAAAACAAATGAAAGTTGGTCCTGGCGCAAAGGAAAATAAATGTGACAACTGTGGTTGAGGCAATATACAGGCAGCATACAGGACCGTATTTGCTCCTTTACCCATATAACGCATATGGCTTGCTGTACAGGGTAACTTAAAAGGTAAGGACACAGCATTTGTGTAAATTTCACATGTGCCCCTGTGTGGCGAGGGTGGACAACTTACCTGAGCAGAACTTGCTGCGATCACAAGGAACGCCCGAAGGGAGCAGCGTAATTGCTGCCAGTATTCTAGGAGCCCTCGGGGAGAGAGGATGGAGAGATGTGGCGGCACCCTGTCGAGTGGTGAATACGCCAAGTGAGAATAAATCCAGTGGGGGCTGCCTACCATTGTATGTAAAGATACAGCGCGGTGTACTGCGCTGACATGCAGAAGATTAAGCGGACGGGGCACCATGTTTAAAGTGTAAGCGTGTCGCATTGTATAGATGCAGACTGCTGTTTACACAAGATGGCGCTTACAGCGCCACAAAGCTTCTAGACGCGTTCACTTGGGATTAGGGAGGGGCCGGGAGTGAGTGTTGTGGGAAGGGTGAGAGGGTTGGGAGACACCAGGAGGTTAACTGTGAAGCCTATTTTAAATTAAAAGGTTCCAAAAAACCGTTGGCAATGACAAATCATTTAATCTCCTGCCCTGCTCCAGGAGTTTTTTGTTTTTTTAAAACGGCATGCGACCCCGTTCGGGGATCGTAACGAACAAAAGAAAAGCGCAGCTCTCATTAACCCAGCTGAGGTGTGCCGTGCTGGTTAAATACATGTTTTTAAAAGCATCAAGGGAAATCTTGTCCTGCCAGCAGGCAGGAGAAGGCCATTCAAGAAAATAGTGCTCCAAGGCTGTAATTAAAACATATCGAGTAACAACACTTATAACAGGGGGTGTCCTCATGGGAGGTTACAAGAAGAGAAAAGGCGGTACTAAGAAGGGAGTACTAAGCTTATTGACCAATGAAAAGCCACAATTTACAAAGAAAAATGACAGGAGCCAATTCAAAAGATAGGCGTAAAGTGGGCAGAGCTTCATGCCCATATCCTGAATACAGCATGTCTCGAAGAGACAGCGCAAGCGCTGCCTAGGCGAGACCTAAAAATATAAGGCTGCTCCTTTGGATCCAATCCTTTTCCGGAGTCAAGTTCCACCTGATTACATCATTGCAACTACTGCTTGTAAAAAGGCTGACAGCCAAGCTACTGAGGATACTCCACCTCCTGGCCCGCTATGATAGAGCCCATTGGGATGAGATGGAGGTACTCTTACAGTACCTCCCGGAGGAACACCGCAAAAGGAGACAACAAATTGTCACAGAAGGTCAGGCGATTACCAATAATTCAATCCAATGTGCATTAGATGCATCGGATACGGCTGATAGGGGTGTTAATACCAGCGTGCTTCTTAGATGACATGCAAGGCTTATGTGTTCTGGGTCCAAACCAGAGGTACAGCAGGCCGTACTAAATATGCCTTTAGACAAGGAACACTTTGTTGGCCCACAGGTAGACACTACCCTTGACAAGATGAAAAAGGACCCTGCGAAGCTAAGGTCATGGGAGTGTTACAAACAACAACTCCTAGGGGGTCTTTGCATCGCTCAGGCTACAGAGGTGCATATAAATCCACCACCACATACACCTCCACTTCCCAACAAAAACAAGGCCTGACTGCTAACAGTAAGGGGTATTTTAGAAGTTCCTTCAGAGGCAGAAACAACGAGGGAAAGGGCAGGGGTGCCTCCGCACACAGAGCAACACCCACTGCAAAGCAGTGACTACCCAATCCCTCCCCAGATCACACAACACCGGTCAGGGCAGACTATAACTTTTTCACCCAATCTGGGAGTCCATCACCACAGACCAATAGGTACTAGCCATTATCCAACATGGCTGTTGTCTGGAGCTCATTACCACGCCACCCAACATCCCACCTCGCAATCACAGGATCATCTAACACTTCTCAAGCAAGAAGTGAAGGCCCTTCTTCTCAAAGGGGCTATAGAACCTGTCCCACTTCTAGAACAAGGATCAGGGGTATATTCTCTGTACTTTCTCATTCCAAAAAGGATGGGGTCACTGAGATCAGTTTTAGATCTCAGACCTCTCAACCACTACATCCTATCAGAACATTTCCATATAGTGACTCTACAGGATGTTATTACACTTCTCCAATAGGGCGTCTTTATGGCAACACTGGACCTAAAGGATGCCTATTTTCATATACCAATACACCCTGCCCACTGCAAATACCTCAGATTTATCATAGCAGGCATACATTACCAATTCAAAGTTCTTCCGTTCGGGGGGACCATGACCCCTCAAGTTTTCACAAAATGTGTAGCAGTGGTTGCAGCACATCTGCGTAGACAAAACGTTCAATATTCCCATACCTGAACGATTGGATTATCAAAGCTACTACTTGCCTACAGTGCCAACAGTACACTCAACTGACAATGGATCTACTTCACAGACTAGTGTTTACTATAAATGTCCCCAAGTCTCACCTTCAGCGTCTCCAAATTCAACTTTACTTAGGAGCAATCCTGAAGACACAGTTAGGACTAGCTTATCCCAATCCCGCTCGAGTTCAGAATTTTCAGGTAAGTCTACCACAGTTCTAAACTAGCAAAACTCTCACAGTACGGATTGCAATGTGTCTGCTAGGAATGATGGCCTCTTGCACTGCTATAGTTCCCCACGTGAGGTTACACATGCGTCCCTTACAGCAGTGTCTAGCTTGCCAGTGGTCTCAATCACAGGGTCACCTCGAAGATCTAGTGTTGATAGAATGTCACACTCACTGTTCTCTACAATGGTGGAACACAGCCTCTTAAAGGAGCGGCCTTTTCTGGACCCTAATCAATCAATCAATCAGGGGTTTATGAAGCGCGCTACTCACCTGTGACGGTCTCAAGGCGCTGGGACATGCAGCTCCGGATCAGTCAAAGAGCCAGGTCTTAAGGCTCTTCCTGAAGGTGTGCAGAGTGGGGGAGCGTCTGATGTTGACTGGGAGCTCGTTCCAGGTCTTTGCTGCGACGTAGGAGAAGGCTCTTCCGCCTGCTCTGGTTCTGCGGATGCGCGGGGTCTCTCACCACAGATGCATCAGAGACAAGTGTGGTGCCCATCTACAAGACCTCACAGTACAAGGTCTGTGGGATGCTAGACATCAATCCCTACACATCAACTACTTGGAGCTTAAGGCAATCTTCCTAGCACTGAAAGCTTTCCTCCCTCGCCTATCACACAAGGTTGTCCTAGTCCGGCCAGACAAGGACAATATGACAGCCATGTATTATCTACAAAAACCGGGTGGTGGGGAAATGGTCTTCTCAACTGTCACACCTGTCTCAGACCATATGGAACTGGACTCTTCACCAGCACATTCATCTGTTAGCGGAATATCTGTCGGGGGCAGACAATGACTTTGCAGACCTGTTCATCAGGATGCAGCAACAGACACACGAGGGGGAACTCCACCCACAAGTCCTCCTTCCCTACTTTCAAAAGTGGGGGTTTCCTCAAATTGACCTTTTGCCACAGCCTTAAACACAAAATGCCTAAACTTTGTCTCCAGGTACCACACCCACTATCCAAGGGCAAAGCACTATGGATGAGTTGGTCATGGATATTTGCCTACGCTTTTCCACCTCTCTCTCAGTCTGTTTCTTGTTTGGAAACTCAGACAAATGTCTCTCACCATGATCCTTTTAGCTCCCACTTTGGCGCATCAGCCCTGGTTCACAACACTACTAGATCTCTCAGTAGTTCCACACCAGAAGCTTCCCAACAGGCCGGACCTTCTCACTCAGAATCAAGGACAAATCAGACACCCAGACCCCAAAACTCTCAACCTAGCAGTTTGGCTCCTGAGGTCATAGAGTTTGGCTATCCTAACTTTCCAGAAGAATGTATGAACATTCTCAAGCAAGTATGTAGCCCCACAACTAGAGCCTGTTATGCTGCAAAATGGAAACGTTTTGTTTGCTACTGCCAACCCAAACAAATTGATCCTATGAAAGCCACAGTGCAAAACATTCTCTGTTACCTACTTCATTTGCAAAAGGCTAATTTAGCCTGTACTTCCATTAGGTTACACCTTGCTGCAATGGCTGTCTATCTCCAAAATAGACAGCATCTCTCACTATTCAAAATCCCAGTCATTAAAGCGTTCATGGAAGGTTTTAAGAGAGTAATTTCTCCTCGGGTTCCTCAAGCACTGTCCTGTCACCTTAACAATGTTGTTACTAGACTCATGTGTCCCTCTTTTGAGCCTCTTCACTCATGCCCCCTTCAATTTTTTTCATGGAAAGTGGCATTCTTAGTTGCCATTACCTCACTTTGGCGTGTTAGTGAGCTCCAGGCTTCAACCTTAGAAGAACCTTTTTTCCAAATACATAGAGACAAACTGGTTCTTCGTACCAATCCTAAATTTCTGCCTAAGGTAGTCTCACAGTTTCACCTCAATCAGTCCATTGAGCTGCAAGTATTTTTTCCACACCCAGACTCTGTTGCGGAAAAGGCTTTCCATACCCTAGATGTTAAAAGAGCACTCATTCTCTACATAGATAGAACTAAAACTTTCAGAAAAACAAAGCAACTCTTTGTAGCTTTTTCTCCACCTTATAAAGGCAATCCAATATCCAAATCAGGCATAGCCAGATGGATAGTCAAATGTATTCAAACTTGCCACATTAAAGCCAAAAGACCTTTACCTATTACTCCCAGAGCACACTCTACTCTTAAAAAGGGAGCTTCTATGGCTTTTCTCTATAATATTCCTATAGCTGACTTTTGTAAGGCAGCTACATGGTCTGCACCACATACATTCACCTAGCACTATTGTGTGGATGTTTTAGCACACCAACAAGCCAGTGTAGGTGAAGCAGTGCCACATACCCTTTTTCAAACTACTGCAACTCCCACAGGCTAGCCACCGCTTCTCAAAAGGAACTTCTTTACAGTCTATTCAGAGCATGTGTCTCTACAGTCACACATGCCATCGAACGGATTATGTTACTTACCCTGTAAGCATCTGTTCGTGGCATGTAGTGCTGTAGATTCACATGGGCCCACCCTCCTCCACGGACTCCTGTGGCCGTTGAAGTTACATTATATTTGGCATGGAAGTCACATTTCTTACACATTCCTTACACTCCTTTCTCACCTGCCTGTGAGAAAACAATCTAACAAAGGAGTCGATGCCCATGCGCATTATCACCAAGAGGAGTCACTCGTACTCGTGACTCAAAAGACTTCTTCGAAGAAAAACAACTTGTACAACTCCGAAACCAACACTAGATGGCAGGAGTATGCAGAGCATGTTAATCCACAGCATTCCATGCCACGAACAGATGCTTACAGAGTAAGTAACATAATCCTTGCTCCATTTCAAGCACCAGAACACCATTTTCTCCAGTTCAAGCACAAGAACACAGTTTGCCGCAGTTCAAGCACCAGAATGCAATTTGCTCCTGTTCAAGCACCAGAACTCAGTTTGCTCCACTGTACAGTTTGACAACCCCAACATTCACTTTAGATCATTTGATGCAAACCCATAAGTCCATATGTTTCCACTGCAGGAGCTGGGGAAAAATACTCGGGCTGAAACACCCAAAAGGAAAAATGTGTACTAATGGGTAGATTATGTGTTCAAGCAGCCCTGCCAAGAGTCACTCATCAGGGGTTAGAGTAACACAAATAGGGCAATTGGCATTGCATCACCGCAAGTAAATCAATTGTCTCGCAATTTAAGCTGTTTAGGAGCTCAGAATGGTGACTGGAGTCCATCACGTAGCCTGCTACACGGCCCTTCGTGTGTTAATATCTTTCCTGTTCTGGGTCTGCTAGCATTTGAGCTGCTGTCTGCAGAACCGTGGAAAGGCAGTTGTCATGAGAACGAGCTTTGGTTTAAGACGTTGGAATTTTGTGGAGATCTATGTGCATATTAACAACAGCAGTTCATTAGTTTATTTCGGTATTTTAAACATGCCATTAAGCACTCTTTAACGTTTGATGACACTTTAGGCACTTGGGATGAAAGGCTCCTCTTGTGTGCAGATGCTGGGGGAACAGATCTGGCCTCTTTCCCCACTTGGCATGACCCTGCTCCACCCAGTCTAGGCGGCTGGCAGCATCATCATAACCTCTAAAGGGGCAGCACATCAGGGCTGAGCGGGCACTATGCCAACATCTGTGGCCAGGAGCAGATGCTGGGTAAGACACTTAGCTCAGCTGACTTCTCTACCGATGCAGAATGAGTAGTTTACAAGTGCATATGTCACGTTTGACACCTTCAGTCAATTCTGGGTGCATCCTTTTAGCCTACATTACCTTACCTATTGGGACAATTACACTTAAATCTAACTGAGAAAGTGAAACCACAAGCCCCCAAAGGCAATGCGTTGTTGGCTAAAGCCCCAGAGGCAGAAGATGCCACACACAATTTACAGTCCACTTGGCAGCTAAGCATGCTCCAGCATGTTAGGGCAAAATAAATTGTAATTCATGGTGGGGACAATAAAATAGAGCAAATTCAAATTGATTGACTGCTGCTGAGCACCATGCAATTCTAGCTACTATAGAAAACCATTTTAGAAAACAGCAGAATCTCGGAGGGCTTTTGTTTCCCACTGGCAAGCGGTTTATAAATTAATATTTATCAGCAGGGAAATTAAAATATTTGAAGAGACTGCTGGACTAAAAATATTTAGCAATAATGTGTCCTTGTGAGCAGCTTTACTAAATTATTTGAAAGCATTCCTTTTCCCCCCCAAACACAAAGCTAAATGAACAAACCCAATTAATTTGGTTCACATAAAAAAGCTTCAGGGAATTGAATTAATAAGTTCCTAATTTAAAGTCTTTGTATTGTAAAGCAGCCATCACAAGATGTCTCTTGGCAGGCGTGAGTTCTGGGTTTTTTTCCTTGCAATGTGGCACTTGTAGTTTTGCTTTTCCTGTCACAGACTCAGGACTTCAAGTACCACAATGCAATAGATAACTGTCCATTCAACTCACACAGAACAGTGTGAGTTCTATCTGCAAAGGTCCATTGAAGGATTTCTCTGCCACGTTGGTGACACATGATCCTTCTCTTGCAATGTGTTCCGTGCACAAGTTTTTATAAGAGAGGCAAGAGTGGCAGTTGACCTTCAATAAGTTATTGCTGGCAGGGGAGCACCGGTATTGCCGCAGTGGTGGGCTGACCACTGCCACACTACGGCACTGTGCACCGCATTAGGAGTGTGGTGGTCGTACCGCCACAGTACTGCCGCGGTAGGGCAGTCAGGCATAGTAATTTGCTGGCTGTGCCGCTGTGGCACAGCCGAGCATATTATGAGTTGCCAAACCACCACCCTTTCCTTGGCGGTGAGCCTGCCATGAAAAGGGTGGCGGTGAGGCAACTAAGGGGGCCCTTATAGGGCCCTTTGCCGCTCCTGAGCCTGGGGGTTCATGCGGGGGGCACATATAGTGCCCCCCTGGATTTGCACCCCCATTTCCTGCACATGTGTCATGTACTTCACTTGTGCAGGCAGGTGCAGTCAGCTCTCTGATAGCGGTTGTCGGCATGTTAGGCTCTTCTATGAGCCTATCAGACTGCCGCAGGACCGCCCGCCAGACCAGGATTGAAGCCCTAATCTGGCAGACGGCTGCACCGCGGCTTCAGCGGTCCTAAAGTGCACGGTGCAGGACCGCCAAAGTCGTAATAAGGCCCTAAGTGCAATTCTTCTGCTAAGGATCAGTGTTTATACCCTGGAGGAAATCCCTGCAACTGGTGGATGACAGTTCTCACCTTTGGTCAATGACTAAGTTTGCAAAAAAGTGTCACTTAAAATGTCACACATGAGCTTTGGCAATGTAGCCTATTGTCGAACTGCTACCTTGAAAATGTCACACGTAAGTGGACTAGAAACTTGGCAGCCCTGTGCAAGAGATGGGCAACTAAATCACAGGCCAAATATTATTTATTCTGAAAAATATGTATACTTTATGTGAGGCGGGGACCACTAAAGGAAAGCCGTATACAAGGCTGTGAAAAGTAATACTTGGAATGATATATAGGATAATGGTTATCTTACGGTGCTAGCTGGAGAAGAGAGCGTAATGGGGGCACAAAGGGGTGGGGCTTGTGAGCGATCACTGATGACGTGTTGAGAGCAGATGTGCTCTATATTGAGATCGATGATGCAGACCCTCCAGCTTGAAGAAGCGGGCAGAAGCTTGAAAGAAACCTCAAAGCCAAACATGTTTATTTCTACAATAAGAAGTGCACAAAGGGAGAACATTTTGGTGTGAGTCAATACCAAAAGCTCATTATCTGATTAGTAAAATGCTTAAATGTGTTTAATTATTCAGACAGTGTGCCCAGCTGGCTACTGCATGCAAATGAAATATGCGTCACTGGCACCCTTACTAGATCTTGCAAATCAGTGGGGCACTCAAAGTCCAGTGTACATGGCACTGATGTACAGCTAAAAGGTAGAGTAGGGAACTGCCTAGGATGGGGTGGGGTTGCACAAGAGAATGGAAGGCTCGGTGCTGCAAACTTCCTCTGAAATGAAACTGCTGTTGCATTCTGGTGGATGGGTCTGGGCTGCAGATCAGCATAAAGTAACAGCAGAAACCAGGGAGGGGGGTGAAGAAATGGCACCTCAGTGTCGTCAGGAGCGGTGGATGGGCACTGATTATCTTGAATCAATCTGCTTGGTCCTTGCTCCACAGAAAGGATCGGAAGTGACGTTTGGCCAGCACTGGCCAATTAAGGAGGCTGCAGAAAAGAGGGACACTGAAGCAAACAAATGGTAAGCAATGGGAGGGCTCTAACCCCTTTTCATAAATCATAGTGCTCGCAAGCAAGAGCGCATGCGCTAGGGCATAGTCTTGCAGGCTCTACCTATAAAAGTGGTGCATTTTATTGCAGGGGCCCATCTCTCCTATCATTTTTTGTTTTTTTGTGTTTACCTTTGAAGTTTTAATTTCTGTTGCATATGCTTGGATAACAATTTACATGCTTGACATGACCAGATCTATATGCTTTGTCCATGTTTGTTTAAAATAAAAACATTCTCAGTTGAAAGCTACAGCAGTTCTTCCAAATAGAACTCATGATTTTGTCTTGGTTCTTAACACTGCCTATTGATTTAGGGCTGACAGCCTTGTAGAGACTGGCATCTGTGCGCTTCCTGAATCCATTCTTAATGTAAACAACACCTGGACCATTGTTGTAAGATCATTCTTCTGCACCATTTTGTCTTTGTATGTGTGTATATGGTATTTCTATAGAGTAAAACTTAGCCAAAAGGCAGCGAAGCACTGCCATGGTTAAAGAAAAGCATAAAGTGTATTAGCAATAGGAGAGGAAGCTGGGTAGTGGATAATTATTGCATTGTGATGTAGTGTTCTTTGAAGAGGGAGTTTTCAACTCTTTCCTAAAAGGATGATGTGATCATATTCCTTCAGACCCTGGGCAAGACCATCTGTGGCTTGTAGGATGCCCCTAAGGGGTGACATTGTGGACTCTGAGAGGCCTTGGAGTAGGGCATTACCACAAGCCAGATGGGGAGAGTACAAGGGCCTGAACAACAGCTCTGAAGCTGCTTTCTGGAATAAACAGTTTTTCTTTAGAAGAGAGAGGTGGAGGTCGTCCTTGTATTTTATCAGTGTGTTCCCTGAGAGTGAGGATGGTGTCCAGGGTGAATCCAATTGACTTGGCATTCAGTGGCAGTTTAGGTTAGAAGCTGTCCAGGTTCATCTCATTAAGCAAGGTTCTTACTGAATTCCTGGTTGTTGCTTTTGCAAAATAACATAAATTCTGTCTTTGTTAGGTTGAGCTTCAGGTAAGTTCTGGGCATCCAGGTCTGGATGATGTGCAAGCAGTGTCTGACTTATTGCATGTCTGAAGCAGTGTAGACTTTCAAGTAAAAGTGTGTTTTACAGCAAATTGGTGACGCTGCTATGTCAAATTAGAACACAAAGCAGCTCCATGTAAAGGTTGAAGATGACAGGAATACGCATGGAACCCTGGGGGACTCCACAGGTGACAGGTATCTTTTGTGACCATGAAGGGCCCATGTGAACAAACTGGTGTCAGTTAGAAAGGCAGGAGGAGAACCAGTGAAGGACATTGTTGGTGAATCCCATTCGAAACTCCAGGGTGCATATGAGGGTGGGATGGTCGAGTGTGTCGAAGGCAGTGGAAGGTCCAGCAATATCAGAATGCAAGGGTCATCTTCATCTGTGGTCCAGATGGCATCACCTATGATGTAAGGTAGTGGTCTTCATGCTGCAGTGGGATCTACAGGCAGACTGGTAGTCGTGCAGGAGATGGTTAGCACTGATGTGATCTTAGTGTTGAACATTGCTACTTTTTCATTGATCTTGCTGATAAACGGTAGGTGAGTGGTGGGCTGGTACACATCATGGTCTAGTGTGGGTATCTTTGGGAGTGGGAGGATCTGGCCTGTCTTGAGAGCTTCTGGGGAAAAAGCCTTGAGTGAGGAAGTTATTGAAAGTGGTAAGTAGGAGTAGGAGCACGTCCCCAGAGAGAGATTTTATGAAGGACGATGATAAGACCTCTTCGTAGGAAGTGACTTATATGGAGTTGAGTCAGTGAGATGTGGCCGGGATAGGGCTTCAAAAGGCTGACTTGTGGGATTCTACAGGAAGGACTTGTAGTGTCTAGCTAGACACGGTCTAGTGTTCCGCACGCAAATGTTACACACTTTACACCCACCCACCACAGGCATCACCAGTCAGGTGATCCTGTCAATAAAAGGGGCCGGGCGCACGTGCCTGAGGCCAGTTACTGCACCATAATACCTCATGTCTGTGTCCGTTACTCCACACCATGTGGGCCTGAGGCCCAACACTACACTGGCGACGAGAGTGGGATGTGCCCGTGCATGCAGTAGCCCAGCTGATCGGCGCGAGGGGAAGTGTTGCCCATGTCGAGAGCACCCCTCTGCGAGCCGGCGCCGGACACGCCCAGAGGCCTGCGGGCATGAGAAGGGCCCCGAGGAAAGTAGAAGGTAATCGGGAGCCCACCCCGCACCTGATGTGCATGCATCGAATGCACCCCTTGTGAAGAGGCGCTGGATGCGCCCGATAGCCCGTGGGGCGTGTGAAGAGCCCCGGGGTGAAAGAGCCGAGCGGGAGCCCACCCCGCATCTGAGGAAGAAGGTGAGCCTACTGCGATGAGGAGGGAGAGTGAAGTAGCTGCCCACTCCCCTGCCCCCGCGAAGAAGAGAAACTGCCCGGAAGAGAGCCAGCAGTCTCCGGAGCCAGCTCCAGCCCACCCCGCGCAGCGTATGAACTGAGTGAAGCTGCTGCGGGGGAAGAGATGAAGAAAAGGGCTTCCGAAAGTATGTGTATTAGGGGCAACCTTCGGCCTCCATGTCCCGCCGGCAGTGCTGAGGCGTGCCGCGTGCACAGGAAAGTTCGAGGCCGCAGATCCAATCCCCCGCGCAGCCCGTAAGGTTAGAGGGCCGGCTGCGAGGGGCGGAGGTTGCACAGAGTGACTGTGTGCGGCCAGTGCCACTGAGGAATTAAGCTGAGAAGTCCGGAAGGAGTAGAGGTGCCCCTCCCCCATGCACTGACGGTGCAGTGTGTCCTCCTGCATGACCCGAGACCCCGGCGCGGTAGAAAAGTGTCCAGGGCAGGAAGGATTCAGCGCGAGGGCCTGCCCGTAAACACCGCACTTAGAGTGGGGCAGCATTGAACTCCCAACCACAACAGGCTGTCAGAATATATAATCAAAACTTAAACTTACTGCAAGAAGGTCTGAGTCCTCCTGTGGTGCACGGCCACCATGCAGCCGTGAGCATGAAGAGAGTGCCGTGGGGGGGGGGGGGGGTGGGGGGGATAGAAACAATGCTTGCCGGGCCTAGCCAGGCAGAGGTGAGACAACGAGCCGGTCACGTCTGCTCAGCGTGAGCATTGACTGCACGGGAAGCCCACAGCATCAGAAAGCTGTCGAACGTGAAAATAAAGAGACACTGCCATCTAGTGGCCGTTGCGCAGTAGCACATTCACAAAAAGAAAAATGACTGGTTAAGAGCATCGGCCTGCAAGCAAAGAGGACTGTCTGTCACAGCCTGTGACCAATGCCAGTGGTGAGGCACCCACCTCCCCACCAGATGACAAGAAGAGTGCTGCGAGTAAGAAAACCGCAGTGAAGGAGCTCTGAACTTGCTGGAATCATGCAAGCAATGCAAAGAACCTGGAAGAAAGGGATGGCAAACCCGTTGTCATCACACAGCCAAGACTGCCAGGCCACGCCGAGACTGCGAAAGAAGAAGCAGATCCCGGTGTAGATGTTGAAAAGGAGAGCACAGCACCAAGCAAGTGGGCAGCAGCACAGGAACAGCTGCTACAGTCTCAGGAACGGAAGACTGAACAGAATGCCCAGTAAGCGCATCCAGTGGAGAAAACGAAAGGCGCAGTCGGAAGCGCGCCAAACAGAAGCGACCAGAAAGAGGTCGAAGATGTGGCTGGACAGACCACCAGAATCACGGTTACCCTGAAGAGGGCAGAAGAGCACCAAGTCCGAGGTGCGCGACAAATGCACCCAGAAGCTTGGCTGCATGGGCAGGCGCCCAGGAGAGCAAGACCTCCTCGAAGAGAAGGAGGCATGCGGAAGGCATCAAGGAGAACCACCGCGATGAAAGTTCCCAAGAGGAAGTACAAGTCCTACTGACAGGACAGGAGAGCAAGATCTCCTTGAAGAGAAGGAGGCATGCGGAAGGCATCAAGGAGAACCACTGCGGTATCCCCGAACAAAGGATGGTGCCAATGAAAGTTCCCAAGAGGAAGCACAAGTCCTACTGACAGGACAGATCTGAGACAGGTCCACAGGAAAGATGAGACCGTCCAATGAAAGTTCCCAAGAGGAAGTACAAGTCCTACTGACAGGACAAACCTGAGACAGGCTCACAAGAAAGGTGAGACCTTCTGGGCGTCCAGCGAGGTCCATGTGACACCAACATGAGACACGAGGCAAGATGCCACCTCCAAGTGAGATCCTGGTCAAATGAGAGAGAAGAGAGTGACATGACGCCACTCCGCGGAGAGAGAAGGAACAGTGGCACAGGGCAAACGACCACCACAGGCGTGCAGGAGGAAAGGAGCAGAGCGACAGGGCAGAGGACTCGTACCACCACAGGAGGAGCACACCCAGAGACACCAGACAGCCACCAGCCGGACCGATGTCCCGGGAGACAGCCCACGGAGAAGACCCAACTGGAAGTCGCAGCTAGCGCGAACCGAGTTTCTCTCCAAAGCGTCCCAGTGAGACTGTCCAGTCCTGAAGCCAGACCGACGTCCCTGGAGACAGCCCAACAAGGAGAACCAGGCGTAAGCCGCCAGCGCGAAGCAAGTATCTCTCCAACGCTTCCCCACACGACCATTCAGTCCCAAACATCGACAGGATAAGTCAGACGACATCCCTGTGTCCCACCACAGATGACACAAGCGAAAGACAACCTCAGCAAGATAAAGGCAAGCTGGAAGCCCCTCCAGTCCTTCTCGCTCCACAAACTCACCCAAGACAACAGACCGCCGCCTGCTGCCCAACTGAGAAACAACCACCGTTCATCATCACCACCAAGGAGCATCGCACCACCAACGTGAATCCACACTCCAGAATACTGGAGTTCCATGAGCGAGCCACCCAGGAACCGTCTGTGTGCCCCCGTCAACCTGCAGCATACCGAAGTAGAGCGCACCCGGCCATTGGAAGATCCACCCCTGGGATTACACAAGACTAGACCGTGGCCCTGTGGGGAGTTCTGCAGCGACCCCTAAGCGCGGCCTACGCAAAGGCCAGCACAGCCCACGTGGTCACGTGGAAATCCAGGGACAAGGGCCTCGGCGGAGTTCCCGTGAAATGGGAGTCCGAACGGGAGAAATGCGTCGGCAGCAGCTCCTCGACACACACAGGACGCAGGGAGGTCACGGTCGAAGACCGGAAGGCCTCACACAGAGATCTTCCAGAGTGGACCTCACCACAGCTCCCAATGCACTGATGCTGGACTTTGTACTTAGACTTCGACACTGCGAGACCAGGCCGGTCTAAAACATTTCGCTAAGGCCAACTACAACATCATGACCATGCGGTCCAAGGCTCCAGTGACGCCTGGCTGATGGCCTGAAGAATCTCAATTAGTGCTATTTGTTGTTTGTTTGTTTTCTTCTAGGTTGGACTTCTGTTCCTTTCTTTTCATTAAGGTGGGGGGGATGTAGTGTCTAGCTAGACACGGTCTAGTGTTCCGCCCGCAAATGTAACACACTTTACACCCACCCACCACAGGCATCACCAGTTACTGCACCATAATACCTCGTGTCTGTGTC
This sequence comes from Calotriton arnoldi, assembly GCA_963921515.1. Lineage (NCBI taxonomy): Eukaryota > Metazoa > Chordata > Amphibia > Caudata > Salamandridae > Calotriton > Calotriton arnoldi. The sequence continues at coordinate 2,728,123 of CAWUFW010001368.1, read as the reverse complement.
CATTACTCCACACCATGTGGGCCTGAGGCCCAACACTACAGGTGTGGGTGTAAGAGAAGAACCAGGGTTGGTGTCGTCGATGTTCTGTCTATTTTTCTGTATTTTATTTCACTTTTCTGTGGAGTTAAGAATTGGTGGGTCTGGCGGGAGCAGCAGAGAAGATGCATTTGGTAATTACAGATAAAATAATGGTGCTGCTTTTCATAGGCATTAACTGGCCACTGCCAACGTTTTTAAAACATTTTGTTTATTAAATTTCAAACAGCAGGCAGGGAAGAAAATACAATGTGTACAATACACAGTAATCAAGGCACTGCAGTTTCTTATATGCATCTGTTGCAAACAGTTCAGACCGTGATCTCTTGAAATTGAGAAAAAAACAAAATTCTGAACAAAACAGAGATGCGAGCACTTCAACTATCAAGTTTGGAAGCAATTACAGTCATAAGATTGTTACATACAGGCAAATATTGTGCATCAGTGAACATAATACATCAGCTCTATGGAGAGGCATTGGAGAAAGGGGGTCGGCATTAGTCTACGGATTCTATCTGCATCTCTACAGTATCTTCTTGTCATTGCTGCGAGGAGTCTGCTCAGGCCAGGAGGTACAGCTCTAGGGGGATTATTGACATATTTTACTACTAAACAAGCAGCCACAAGTGTATCCCTCATCACATCGAGTGGAATCCTGATCCCATTGACGACCAGCGAGCCTTGAGAGGCGACCTGCTTATAACGATCTCGCCAGCCGGCACTGAAATGCCCGAGTGTCACGTCTCAAAACTAGGGCTCTAGTGCTCGTCAAAGACTGGTCCCCGGGGAGCAAGTTTAGGTTACTGTTCGAACGACGCCCGTGGACTATCATCCACATGCATGGCACCAAGGTGACTGCACATCGTGTTGACGAAGAAATCACGTCCTATAACATATCCCAGTTCAAGTGTTTTCATTCCAGGCCTACTCCTCACCAGGATTCCGATGAAGCAGACACACCCCTGGAGGGTCCTGATGGCCCACCGAGTGCGGAAAACAGGCCTTTGATGACTCCTGAGCTTGTGAGTAGCAACCTTGGTGGTGGCAGCTTCCTGCGACCCCAGCGGCGAGTCCTGAGCCAGTGCGTCCCAAACATGTGCTGAGCAGGGACCCTCATACCAGGTATGAACTGTGCAGCAACCCAGTGCCCTTGACCCGGTTGCGAGATCATCTGGTGTGATGTCTGGCACCCTAGTACCAGGTAAACCAAGCTGTGTTATGTATGTTTGTCCAGATGATGTTTCACACTGTGTTACGTGCACTGAAATGGTTGTGTACTTGTCACATGCAAACTATTGCTAGGGCACTCGCCCAATGTGTTTGTTTCATTATGCCTTGTTTTGTTTTGTTAAAATAAAGAAGGAATATTATGTCGAACCACTGAAGTAACTGATACTAGGGCATTTAACTATGGACTAGACAAAAAGGGGGGATTTGTAATGGTTACCTTGGTGGTAGCTAACAAACGCTGGGAAGGGCTGGCGGGTCAAGGAGATCACCTGCGGCTGCATCCATGCTAACTATAATCTCTGTCTGTGTGTTTAATTATGTCCGGACTGGGAACCGAAACTGGCCCTGGCAAACAGCTTGGCCGGCCCGGGGGCCGGAAGGGTGGCTAGTTGAAAGTACCACTCCCGTCTCACCGCAGCCCAGGGTTGGAATGGGATTAAAAATCGGCCCGGGCATGCTAAAAAAAAAGTGGCCCACATTTGCATAATGCCTTTCCGCAAAACACTGCTTCGGCGAAATTTTATTTAAAAAAAGGGGGGGGGGCTTTAAAAAAATGCACGGATTAGTTTACACTGGTGAAACACCTGAAAACAAGTGAGGCCACTTCTGGTCAGGCCCCCCTGCCCCCGCTCTATATGCACACATTAATTGGCCGGCCCAGCGAGAGAAAGGGAGTGACACCTGTGCCTGTTGATAAAAGGGAGGTAATGGACGCCCATCTGCCTCCAGAAAGGCCTCTCAGGCACCCACTGGGCCGCTGGCGGCATCGAACAAAACAGAAACCGCACAAATCGCCCCCCCAGGCTGCTCAAAAAAGCAGCCCACAGCTGGAACTTTGATACTGGCCCCTCGGTCATTGCCCGAGTGCCCGCGTTACCAATCCGACGCTGCCGCAGCTGCTTTTGTTACAGGGGGCGATATTGCAGCTACCGGCCCCGGTAACAAAACCGGCCGCCATGCGGTCCAAAACTGGCCCCACTCTGGCGGCCGACCGGGGAAACGCCTGGTGCCCGCTGCGGCCAGTCCGGTCCTGTGTTTAATTTTTGTATGGCACGAGGGCCAGTATATGCAGTTGCAGCCACTCGAGGTATTTGCCGGCGCTCCTCACCACACGGAGTGGCCAACATAACTTGGACCCTGAAGTAAGTAATCGTACTCCTCACAGGTTGAAGATGATGGCAACTTTATTATATCATTACGAGCCCACGACACAGCACAACCATGTACATCTTTCTCCTCCTAACATCCTGGCAGCAACTGACACACCGGTCACTGCCACAACCTTAGAAACAATCTACATTTCACCTGCTCATATTTTACGTTCCTATATTCCTACCCTGACAATGTCACATTACCACACCTTTCCCTTTACACCAAAACTGATAACGTTTTAGTTCAATACATGATCTTTACATTTGCTTGGTAACCTTGTCTCCCGGGAACGAGACGAAGTTACCCTGCTTTGCATTTCATTGGAGGTTGAGATTGGTAACTGAACATCAACAATGTGACTTATAGCTACTTCCTGTGGTTGGAACCAAGTTTGCCAATCGGATTCATTTTCTGCCTGTCTCTTATTCTTAATGAGATTAGCTTGCATAAGAGAGGTTTTAACCAGCTGCCGTCTATTCCACCACCCTTTCCCTTCCAATAAAATAGATCCTTTGGTGACTTTCACTATTTGGACTGGAACAGAAAATTTCAAATCACTTTTTGAAATTCTTCTAGAGTTTTTCACTAAAACCCAATTTCTTACAATGGAATTTCTGTCATAGGAATGATGTCTTTGATCAAAATACTGTTTCATTTCTGCCTGTTTAATGCTACTTAATGTGAAATGCTCTCACCGGATTGTGATGTATGTTCAGTGCCTGTCTTACTCATTAGCCAACTCAAAAACAAACTTGTGTGAACCTTGCGACCTCTCAAGAAAGTGAACGGTGCCTTATCAATGGTATTGTGGGGAGTAACGTTATAATTCCACACTTTGTCATACAAGAATTTACTCACATCCTGACCTGAAGAAAGTTCTGTCTGTATACCCTCTTTCAGAATTCTCTTATCTCTCTCAATCCATTTGAACTAGGCGAACACAAAGCAACTGTGTGATGTCAATGTCATGACTTCTAAAAAATATTTTTATGCTCTTAGACACCAGGTGAGTTATGTTATCTGTTACAACCTCTTTTGGTGACCCTTCTAACCTAAACACATTTTCCAAGAATATGATGGCGGCATTAGTACTGGGCGATTCAATAAATAAATGGTAAATCCATTTTGAATGATAGTCTATTAAAACCACAAGATATTTCATATTGTAAGGTAATAAAGCAAATGGTCCAGAGAAATCCAACCAACTTTATCCCATGCACATGAAGGAAATGGGAGAGGCTGCAAAGGAGCTTTTCTAGTTTTCCAATGTTTGTCAGAAATCAAACAATCAAGACATTTATCAATTGCAGACTTCACATTACTCTCTAAAGATGGCCACCAATATAATTGCTTAATTCTTTAGCAAGTTTTAGAAATACCTGGATGTCCTTGATGAGATAAAGCAATTAAACCATATCTTAAATCTTCAGGTGGAACAAATACTTTCCCATGCATGGCCATTCCATTGACCACTAACAGTTCATCTGATATTTTACAAAATATTTTCAGCTCAGTGGATAAACATCTTACTTCAGGCCATCCTTGCACAATCTTCTACTCCAAAAAGCATCAAGTATGGAGTCCCACAGGGAGACTCTCTGAGCCCCACTCTTTTTAATGTATATGTTTCTTCCCTAGCGTACATCAGCAGGAAATGGGGCTTTGAAATCTGCTCATATGCAGATGATACGCAATTACTGATCCCTCTAGACAACAGACTGGTCAACGCTGACACTAAGAGCAACCTAATAAACTGCCTCACCGAGGTCGCAACCTGGATGACGGATCACTGCCTTAAGTAAAATGCTGGTAAATCCGAGATCCTGCTCTTCGGAGGGGCACACTCAATCTGGGACAGTAGCTGGTGGCCTCAAGCGTTGGGAACCGCCCCCGAACCCAAGCGCGTAGCAAAAAATCTGGGCATTCTATTCGATGACACTCTGTCCATGCAGGATAAAATACGTACGCTATGCGGAAAAAGCTTCGCCACGCTGAAACTTTTCCGAAGAGACTTTCCTTGGATTCCTCTGAATTGCCGGAAGACAGTCACCCAGGCCCTCTTTCTAAGTCGACTGGACTACGGAAACGCACTTTATGTTGGCATGTCTGACTACCTTTTTTCTCGCCCACAAGTAGTCCAAAATGCGGCTGCTAGACTGATCTGCAATAAACCCAGATACAGCTCAGCATCCGACAGCATGAAAGAACTACACTGGCTACCGGTGTGACAAAGAGCCAAATTCAAGCTCCTCTGCTATGCTCATAGAACCCTGCATAATATAGGCCCATACATCCTGCGTGGCAAAATGGCATTCCATGCCCCTTCACGTAACGTGAGATCTCGCCACCTGGCCCTGGCTAAAGTTAAACGCACTACTAGAGCCAGGATGGGAGATCGCTCCTTCTCTAAGTCAGCGGCCGTCCTGTGGAATGGCCTCCCACTTGATCTTCGCCTGACAGATGATCATCTGCTCTTCAGAAAGAAGCTAAAAACTTTCCTGTTTCCCAGATTCTAAGTCGATCAGCCTTCAAACAAAAACAACCTATGACGCAATCAAACACCCTGTCTCTTACGCTACATTGCATGCTTCCTAGCGCCATGATGTCCTTCGGGATGAATGCTGCGCTTTACAAATACAAATACAAATGTACTGCGCAACTTTGGATAAGTTCGCATCAGACCGAGATGCCTCCACCCACTTCTCTGATTCTATTTCACCACCACACTCACTAATTGCATCCAAAACTGCAACCACACATTCTGTGTCCTCAAGTATTTCACTCTCATCATCATCCAATGACAATTGTGACAAGCAATCTGCTTGGACATTTTCACTCCCTGTCAGATGTTTAACCTCAATATTGTGCTCTTGAAGTTTGTATATCAGTCTAATCAATCTCGCGGACGTGTTATCAGACCCCTTACCCCTGAGTATGCGCACAAGCTGCTTATTGCCATTAAACAGATCAAATTTACATCCCCAGATGTATGCTTTAAATTTTTGTACTGCCCATATGGCAGCCAAAGCTTCTCTTTCTATAGTACTGTAGTGCTGCTCTGATTGTTTGAGTGTCCTAGACGCAAATTCAATGGTCTGCTCTTTCCCACTAACCTACTGGCTCAAAACTGCTCCAGGACCAGTTAAACTGACCCTGACCATGACTCCATAAATTTTAATAGCTGGCTAACCTCCGCTCTAGACATGGTCGCGCCTCTCAAACCCACCGACTCTTGTAGGAAAAAAACATCAGCCCCTTGGTTTATTTCTGCACTTCGGGCAGAGAAAAGTCACTGTAAGAAACTGGAACGCAGCTGGCGGTCATCCTATGACCCCACAGCTAAATTAATATATAGATCTGCACTCAAAAATTTCCACAAACTCAAACGCTCTATGATGAGAGAATATTTTACTAATAAAATCCACTCTGCAGGTAATTCGGCTAAAACTCTCTTCAAAATCGTTAAATATTTTACCAACCCTATCGCCACAACGATTGCAGTCCCCCCTACCTTGAACCTCTGTAACGGTCTATCAGATTTCTTTCAGGACACAATTTGTGATATCTACTCAACGTTTGCCCCTCCACTACCCCATAGCCCCAACCACTAACCTGGCCGGCAATGATGTTATGACCTCCTTCTGTCCCATCTCTTTTGATACCTCACTCCACAAACTGTTAACGTGCAAATCCGGCTCCCCCAAAGATCCCTGTCTGGCTCAGTTCTTCAATACCTTAGCCCCTCTCATCAATACTCCATTAAACCAAATCTGGAATGCTTCCCTCGGTTCTGGTACCTTCCCCTCACTGTGGAAACATGCCCTTTTAGTGCCTATTTTTAAAAAAAACGGATGCCGACCCCACGGTATTTAAAAATTACAGACCAATTTCTCTTCTACCCGCACCAGCTAAAATCTTCAAAAAATTAGTTCAGGAACAACTCTCCAGCCATTTGGAATCCCATAACCTTTTCCATGACTCTCAGTCCAGCTTCAGATCCGGCTACAGTACCGAGACTGCTTTCCTTGAAGTCTCTGAGACCATCCACGAATGCATGGATTCAGGCAAGGCAGCCATGCTAGTGCTCCTTGACCTGTCAGCTGCATTCGATACGGTCTCCCACTGTATCCTTCTAGATAGACTAAACCATCTAGGGATTCAAGGCACACCCCTGTCTTGGATTCGGTTTTATCTGAGCAGCCGGACCCAACAAGTTTCCCTCCCTCCTTTTGTCTCCGACGAAAAACCCTTGCTATGTGGGGTCCCCCAAGGCTCTGCCTTGAGTCCTCTCCTTTTCAATGTCTACCTCTTCCCCCTTGCGGCATTGGTTGAATCTTGCGGGGTGAGGGTGATCTCCAACGCCGATGATACCCAACTGGTATTTTCCTTTGATGACCACTCTGAGGCGGCATTCTCTAGCTTTAGACGTTGCCTGAGCAACATCTTGGCATGGATGGCACTGAATACCCTTAAGCTAAACTCGGATAAAACCGAGGTGCTTTTCTTCAATCAAAAAATCTCACATGCCCCGTAACTCTGGTGGCCACCAGAGATGAATACCTGTGGACTCGGTTAGGAACCTTGGCTTCCGGTTCGACAACGAGCTGTCGTGTAAAACCCAAATTAGACAGGTGTCCTCCTCCTGTTTCGGGAAGCTCCATATGCTTCGTAAATTTCTCCACTTCCTCACCTTAGAGTTTCGCCGGAACATTGTCCATGCTCTAATTACCTCCCATCTTGACTACGCTAACAGTCTTTATCTTGGAGCACCTGCCTACTTGACTAGGCGCCTACAGATTGTTCAAAACACGGCGGCCAGAATACTCTGTAAAATTCCTTTCCACCACCCGATCTCTCCCCACCTAAGTAAGCTCCACTGGCTTCCGGTGACCAAACGGAGTGCATTCAAGGCGCTCACCTTGGCTTTCAGGGCTTTCCAAGGACATGGCCCAGCTTACTTAAGAGTGCGACTTAAGCACTATCAACATAGCCGGACCCTCAGATCCAACCATCTCCGTCTCCTTGCTACCCCCCGCTTTCGCAGGTCCAGAATGGGTGGCAGAGCCTTTGCAGTGATCACCTCCAAACTTTGGAACACACTTCCACTTTCCCTTCGCTCCTCTGAGTCAGAACTCATTTTTCGACATGCCTTAAAGACCTGGCTGTTCACCTGCCCTTAGTCCTCCACTGTGTACCTTCCTTCTGCCACCTGTCTCAGCACTGGGACACCCCCGTTGGGGGTAGCTGTGCGCTATATAAAATCCCCCCCCCAAAAAAAAACTGGCATCAACAGTGATTATGCATTTACCCTCAGCTCTGAAAGGTTTCAAAGCAGGACCCTCAACTATGATCCATTTTACCTCACTGAACACTTCCTCCAACTCTTCAGTCTAAGCAAACTTCACTTCTTTTCTCAAAAGCATTCTAAATGGTTCCACCTTACGAGAGTACCCCTGAACAAATCAAGCATATTACTTAGCAAGACCGAGAAATGGCCTAAGGCCATCCCTGCCGTTGGGTGAGTTGGCTTCTTGTAAGGCTTTTATAAGTGAGAACTTGGGTGTTATGCCTGTTGACAATATGGTATGGCCCAGATATTCCTATTTTTATACACCAAATTGGCACTTGTTCTAGCTAATTGTCATACCAGTTTTCAATAAGGTGCTCAACACTTCATCCAAAATGCCATTACGGGTCTTTATGTCTTTTGCAAATATCAGGATGTCATTCTGATAAGCTTGTACCCCCTGCATATCACCAAACAATTTATCCATTAGCTTTTGGAATATGCTTGGCGCTGAGACCAACCCAAACGGAAGCCTGCAATATTCAAAGGCCCCAAATGATGTGACAAATGTGGTGAGTTCCCTTGAAGCTGGCGTCAGGGCAACCTGGTGATATGCAGAATGTAAATCTATCAGGGAAAAAACAGCCTCACCTAAATTTGTTAACGGGTCTTGAATCTTAGGTATAGGATGACAATCAATCGGAATATTTTTGTTTAATGTGCCTAAGTTGGCGCATAATCTCAATTCCCCTGGGTTTTTTTTAGCGACAACTATGGGGAAAACTCATTGGGAGGATTCAACGGGTTTAATGATACCTAATGAACGCAAGTCTTGAAGAGTCTTTTTTAAATCCTCTCTTATGCTAAGAGGTACACTACATACCCTGTGAACAACTAGATGAGCATCTGGTTTAAGCTTAATGTGGTGCTCAAAACTTTTAACAAAACCCACTTTCTCCTGGAAAATCCACAAACTTTCTGAAAATAAATTCAATGTCTTGGAGTACAGTCTCTACACTAGCTGCTTGTTCATTAATACTATTGTCATTGCACTGTCCCACTCTTACAGGATCTTCGGAGCCAGGCACCAGATACAAACCCATTTTAGCTGAATCCTTTCACCCAATTATATTCTTCCCTTTACCTGCAGCATAGACTTTAGTGAACGTAAATCTATCCAGGCATTCCACCTTGGTATGAAAGTAGCCAACCATATCGATGTCCTTTTCACCAAAAGCCTTGGGATTCACGCCGGTGGGAATAAGCTTTATGTCGTCACCGCAGCCATCCAAAAATGTGGATTCTCTCAATATAGGTGTGGGCGAACCTGAGTCTGCCATAGCTTGCAAGTTAAAATCAGCAATTTTGGCTTCTACCACAGGTCCCTTCATAGGTTCAGAATCTATAATAGAATTACACTCTACCATTAAAAGTAAGCCTGGGCTCCAAACTCAATTCCTCCCTCACTATCTGGGAGTGATACATGCGGCCCTCAAAGAGGGGAGACTCCTGCCGGATTGGCGACATGCTGAAATCACGGTCTTCCCCAAGCCTGGCCGGCCCCCGGATCACTACTCCTCGTATCGCCCTATTTCATTGCTGAATGTTGAGGCTAAGTTATTGGCCAAAGCCTTGGCCAATTGTATTCTCCCCTACATGTCGGAACTGGTTCACCCAGATCAGGCCGGCTTTATGCCCCATCGGGCTACACGTCACAACATCCGACGAGTGCACAATGCGGTTGGGGCAATTGATCACCTCAGGGGTCTGGCGGCTCTGCTCTTAGCAGATATCGACAGAGCATTTGACTCGTTGGGATGGACCTACCTGTTTGCTCTTTTGCAACGCCTAAACATAGGCCCACGCCTCATGTCCTACATTAGACTTTTATATATTGACCTCTCGGCCTCAGTCAGAATAGCTGGTGCGGTATCCGATCCCTTCTCTATAGGACGCGGTACCCGGCAGGGGTGCCCCCTCTCCCCATATTTATTTGCCTTAGCTATGGAACTGTTAGCCTCATGGGTTCGTATCGACGCACAGGTAAGGGGCTTTGAATGGCCGGGGGCATTTTCGGATCAGATCGCTCTTTATGCGGATGATGTCCTGTTTTTTCTTATGGATCCACATCGGACGGGACCTCGTATTCTCCGCATCATGCAGATTTTCGGCCAGCACACTGGCTTGTATATGAACACTAAGAAATCTATTCTCTGGCCTATCTGTGGGGGTTCGGACATGGGCACCTGGACGGCAGAAGTAACGTTGGCTACAACCGGACTGAAATATCTCGGAGTGTACATCTCGGACACCCAATCGGTGTTGTGGGAAAAGAATATTGCCCCCATCTGGATGCGCACCCAGACGGAGATGAAGTCTTGGACGCATATGCCCCTCTCCATACTGGGCAGGTCGGCAATATTCAAAATGGTGTCCCTCCCTCACCTCCTATATCAACTACAGAACCACCCCTTTCAGATAGCAATTTCCTGGTTTCGACAGCTAAATTCCAGGTTGAGCCGCTTTTTGTGGCAAGATCAGGCCGCTAGGGTACCACCTAAAACATGCTTTCAATCAACCTACTGTGGGGGTATAGCGACAGCCGATATCCAATCGTATCATGCAGCATCCCACCTCTTGGTCTTAAACGACTGGTGGTATGGAATTAGCAATGACCCGGCCTATCGGGTAGAGAAATGGCTGATGGGGGATATGTTGCCACACAGACTGCTCAAGTAATCTTCGGAGTGTGGACAGACTCACTGCGCAGGGTGGGGTGGTGGAGGCGGCTGACGGGGGAGACCCCTCTCTGGCAGAGCGGCCTTATGCCACAAGTGACCGCATTAGCAGGGTTTAAACAATGGGACGCTATAGGTATATCCACTGTGGGTAATGTTATGCATGGCACCACGATGAAATCCTTCCAGGAACTCAGATATGAATATGATAGGCCACATACACAATTCTATAAATATTTGCAACTAAGACATGCCTTATCCCCATATATTATGCACCTAGAATCCCTTCCCGAATTCAACCCTATTGAGGCCAAAGTTTTTATGGGGGATTTGGGTAATCATAAAACCGCAAAGATTTACCAAACATTAGTGACAAATCTTTCCACGACTCTAGATCCCCTCCGGGATAAATGGCAGACGTACTTGGGCCCCCTGGATAGTGACGACTGGAGAGAAGCCCTGGAGTCCCCGAGATACGCTGCAATTGCATCCCGTCTCAGGCTTATCCAATTCAAGTATTTACACCGCGCCTATTTCACTAGATATCGACTTTGGAGGGCGGGGCTGATAGACTCCCCTGTGTGCCTACGATGTGGCAGCGAGGAAGGTACACTACTGCATACAACTTGGAGCTGTGATGCACTGGGCCGGTTTTGGAGGGGGGTTACTCGCTGCTTATCTGAAGTGTTAGGTTGGGTCATACCTCTCTCTCCTAGGCTTGTTCTTCTGCATATCACGGATGAAATTGGGGGTAACATCTACAAAAGACATTTACTGTTCTTGGGTCTTACCCTAGCTAAAAGGGATATTGCAAGGGCATGGAAGGATCCGGCTCCACCCAAATTGAGTCCTTGGAGGGCGGGCCTCGACTGGTGTATGGGTCAGGAACAGTCCATCTTTAAAGCGCGAAGGTGCCCTCGGAAACACTTTAAAATATGGAAACGATGGGGGGGTTTTAGGGGTCTCTTATTGGAACCGCCCCGCCACAACCTGCTGAAGTTGAAACCATATAGTGATACGGCACAGGGCAGTAAGGTTGTTCAATTAGATATGATGTACATAGATAGGCTTGATGGGCATGACCAGGGTTTTGTTCTGCGGTATACGACACAGATGTTAAGAATGTTTGGGGCTGTCGTTTACGGACCCGAATTGTTTATTATCTTGTTTTACCAATGCTATATAATAGTCACCTGCTTAGAAATCAATATATTGACTACTGTATGTTTTCGCTACTTTGTAATGCTTGCAAATACTATATGTGCTGACTCAATAAAAAGAGTTTTGGAAAAAAAAAAAAGTAAGCCTGTGCGGTGAACTCTGCTACGCTCTCGGAGTTTGCGGAGTTTTCTACACTCCGCGTTGCAAAGAGCTTGCTGAGTTCCGCATGAGTTTTTTTCTTGCTCGTGCTCGTCAACATCAAGTTGGCTAGAGCGTGCGAGGAAAATCCACCTCCCCGCGAGATTTTTCCTCATTCCCGCTCGTCAATGTCAAGTTGGCGAGCGCATGCAAGGGAAATCAACCTTCCAGCGAGATTTCTCAATGCTGGCAGTCGGATTTCTTCATTGTGAGTGGCCACGTATGCTCGCAACCGCTCGTGTTGAAAAACCGTCTGTTCGCGTTGAGAAAATTGCAGCTCGAGTAGAAAATCTACTCGAGCGGCAGAAAGGAAGCTGTAATATCAGCCCCCAGTAACAAAAGCAGCAGTGCTGTGGGCCGGTTTTGTTTAGCAGTAGTGCTTCACGCTCATCTCCCCCCTAGGGGCCGGGGGCCTGTCCGATAAAATTGCCAGGGCTGCTTTGGGTTCCCAGTCTGGCCGAGCCTGGCATACTGGGTCGCCGCAAAGCTACCTCACACGGCTTAGGCCTTTACCACATGGTAGTCTTTACCATGGCGTCTCTTACTGGCATATGGGATCACTGTACTTCTAGCGTCCAAGACTTTGGCTCTTAGCCCAAGGCAATCTTTACTATGGCTATGTTCACAGCAGCCCTCTCCTGGCATACGGGGGTCGCCAACGCAGTCCTGCACAGGGCAGCAACTCGATCATTGCAGCAGCTGTTTGCTCACACCTTGCACAGGGAGTCCACTTGACAGGTCTTCCAACTGTACCTTGCTCCCTTCAGCGCTCTCCTCTTCCTCACAGGGCACACTGGTCTTGGCAAGCAGGCAGGCAGGCTCTGGTGCTCCAGACACCAGGGCAGATGGTCTTGGATTCCCTAGGTGATGTCCCCTCAACCAGCAGGGAGACTAGCAGACCTTGGCCCCCCAGTCCTGGTCACAGTCAGAAGTCTTGCAGAACTTCCCTTCCTCACACAGCCCGTCTGTCGGCTTGGCAGATGACCATTTTTGGGGTATCAGCCTCCCCTTCTTATAGTCCTTTTTCAGACACCAAATGTGATTTATGGTCTGAGGGGTATATTTACAAGAAGTAGCGCTCAGCTGTTTTGCCACAGCGGAGCACCAAACATTTTACCACAGCGGTACGATAGTTCCTAACGCCATGTTAGAGTCATATTAACGATGGATCACTGACATAATATCGACAACAAAAATATCGTATTGACAAAATATCGTCATCATAATATCGACTACAATAATATCGACTACCAATACTTATTTAAAAAAATACAAAAATATCGAGTACACAATATCGTATATAAAAAATATCGTACACCACAATATCGAAATATAAAATATCGTTTAATTTTAAAACACATACAAAATATCAAAAATATCGAATACCAAAATATAGACATCAATATTATCGACTTTTTAACAATATCGACTATTCAAAAACAGGTCAATTAAATATATGTTTAACACCAAATATAAATTCACATTATAAAACAATATAAAACACTTAAATAACATAAAATAATCATTTGCAAACACATCAATATATAAAACTGAAACTTTTTTCTAAACGAACAATTACAGTAATAAAATAAAAGCTTTAAAATATATAATGCTTGCATCATGTCACATTTAAAACAATGTTTAATATATTTTAAAACAGAAAAACGAAAAAATAATCACTTTCTACTAACAAGTTCTTAATTAGCGTTTCCCTTATATGGAAACAAACTGCCAAAACAATAAAAACAATTAACTTGAACGAATCAAATACTCACATTTTAAAATACACCAATAACATAAAGCAACCAATTAAATAAACACTATATAAGCATAAAATGTTTGCATCTCTTTTACACTTCTAACCTACAAAAAAGAAGAAGATGAAACTCTGCCCGACTGTTTCCTGAAAGAAAATTTTCCTTACTGAAAAAATCTTTAAAACTGCACTAAGGGGTCCATTACGATGTCGGGCGGAAGCACAACCGCCGTGCTGTCGGAGGCAAAAACCGCTAGTTACCGTCCGCCAGCAACGGCCCACACGCCCGCAAAATTAGGATGTGAAAAGTCAGGCAAACACCGCCCGCAAGCCTGCGGCGCCGCCCGCCATCAAAGTGCGCCCGTCTACGTAGCGGCGCGAGCCAATGGAGACACACCGTCCGACGAAATGACGTACCGCCCGGCGTACAAATTACGATGCCAAAACCAAACAGCCCCACCGGCAAAGAGACACCGCACGAGATACCAAGGTGGAAACCCGACTGTTCAGTATGGAGACTAAAAAGGCGGCCCACCCAGAGATAAATCCTGCACTCCAGGCCATCCCCATGCTCTACCTGATGCACCACCTAGGAGTGAACGCGCCACGACGACGCAGGTAGGCAGACACACAACAAGGGTACGAAAACACTGCACACAGTGCAAGGGCGGGAAAACTGTACATGGCCCCCCCAGACACCCCTGTGTGTACAGGACACATCCACCACTATACCCACACACGTCCCACCTGTCAAAAACAAACAACTCGCAACATCCTGGGCACCCACTACCCGGGACCAGGAAGTGACGTCCCCGTCACGGCACCGCAGCGGCGATGACGCAGGTACACATGCGCATAACGCAGAGGCCAACGACAGCGCCATGCATGGGCTGCACACAAACACCACAGGGCCACAACTACACACTCCACACACCAGCCCCACCCTGAAGGCACATGTCACGTGGCCTTCCTGCATCAGTCATGTCCCCAACCGACAAATCACAGTTGTCAACCTGATGTAACACAAGTGTCCCGAACAGGGGAGTAATGTGATGGCAAAATAGGACACACCCTTGTGTGCAAAAAATGGAGAAGCACACAGCGGCTGCCACATAACAGCGCAGAATATGGACATTGTCCGTAAAAGGCACGCCAGTCTCATACAAAAATACCTATACCATCCTGCTCGCAATATTAAGCCATGCAATGTACAAAATTGAAAAACCCTGCTGCCTGAGAACAGGTGTTTCCAATTACTACACCCACACAGAAGCCCCAATGTATAGCGGAAACGCAGTGTCCCGCCCACACACAGGAGAGCAGATAGCACTGAATGGCCTTCCATTCCTACTCCGAAATCACCTTGCAACAATTTATGCAGGAGAATGGAGCCATTGTACCAACAAGAAGCCAAACAGAGCTATGCAGAGTAAACCGTACACTGGCAGATAGCGCCCAACATGAAAGAAAGTTAATAACACAAAAAAAAATTATACCACTCCTCCATGTGGGTCAAATGCAAGTAATCTGGAAGGAGTCAGACACCACTGGCCTTGACCATTCATTGAAGCATGTGGGATGAGGGCCTGTGTCCTCCGCACAAGCTATAACCCAAGTCATGCCTCCGTACAACCATTCCAGAATTCCCTGCATTGTCGGAGGTTGCACTCTGCTGACTGCACAGGCAGCCGGAGCACGCCATCACATCACCCTGTAGCAAAATGGCTGTTGCACCACAGCTTCCCAACTACGCCGGACAGATGCAGCTGTACATTGAGAGCTTGCTACAGATAGTGGGATGTGACAATCTGGCTATGTTGAACATAAGTTACCGAGTAACTTACCGCATTGCAATGTTCAGCTGCGTCACCCCCGTTTTCTACTGTCGGAGGTGTCCGTTCCACTGTACTGTGGATTTATGTCTCTCCAACCCGGCATGTCCAAAGGCGGACTTGGTACACTTGTTTGCACCCCTGGACGCCCACGACAGGATCTGTTCAGTGTATGGGGGCATGGCGTATGTGGCTGCAATTGGACACACACTGCAATGGGACCAGTGTGCCTCCACACAACGTATTCTGGATTACAGTTTCATCGAATGTCATCCAACATGTCCCATCAGGCTTCTACAAGGGACAACTTACGATGAACACGTTGCTAGCCACCATCCGCTTCATTGGATGGCATCCATGTTTACCACCAATGCCATGGATGCCCTGCTGGAAGGTATCGCATACCTGACAACTTGTCAATTCATCGGGCCCCGACTCAATACCCCCAATTGAACAATGATGTTCAACACCGTACCTATGCTTGGCTTTCGCACGGAGTGGGCAGTTAGCTGTACAACAACTATACCATACAATCTGCAACAAACACCTCACCATCAACTCCACTACCATGACATCGGACATTTTCGGGACATGCACTCTGTTCCTCACCATATCCCGTGTCTCTGCATGAACAGGGGGAGGCAGAGGTATGGGACTTGTGTACAGTAACCACATGGACAATACTGCGCGAACAACTATGCCACAACATGTATTCTGCGCACCTGAACACATGCACCTGTCAGTGCACACTTATCTGTCTGCTGTATTACGTGAGAACTGTCACCTCACCATCGTCTGTACTTCCGTGCCCGGACTTTTGCATGGACAACAAATGCAACCCCCTACAACATGTCCCTAGTTATTGTGTCATGTTCAGTAGCCACCACATTGCAACAACTAGTGAGACGCTGCTGCATGCATGTAGGGTCATGCTCTGATGTCACCTCTGACGCAGGTGTGTCGAAGTTACTATTGTAGTAAACCTGTACCATGGAACTGAGATGTACTGTGCCTATGATGTCAAGCTGTCTGGTAGGCAAAATGAATACTGTCTGTGTCAAAGTCTACAGCTCCTCAGTAATTAGCAAATGTACTTTAGCATAGCAAGGGCAAGGCAGTTGTAACTCTGAAGCCTTCATTCCACAGTCAACAATTAATCACATCTACCCGTACCCCCTTTTGTATGTGTAATCATGCTAAGTATATCCTCCACATGCATTTTGCTGCCAGTAGTGTCCACAATACTGCATCACAGAGGAAGTAAGTCCAAATACAAGCCTTGAAGCAAATATGTGACTCGGTAGAATTTTTTTACGAAGAAAAGTACGAATGAGAGAGGATGAGAGTGTGTGAAGTACACGAGAGTCGTGAGATGACCATGTAGTCTAGTGTCATTGGATGTCAATGCATGAGAGTTGCCCAACAGTGGACCTAGTGAAATACTACAGCTCGTGGGCCTGGACTTGTCAGACTCTGACGTGGCCCAACAGATCATCACATTAACACTGACGGCCTGGGCACTACAAAGCACAGTCCTACATATGTGTATAATTACCTTCACAGTCTGACATCACACTCATCAAGCAAAAGTAGGAGCCACGCAAAAGCATGCTACAGCAATGCATGACAAAACACACACACGATATCAGTGTGGGTGGGCAGGACTGCACAGTGAGTAAGAACTGCAGAAATTCACATACATGCTCAATTGAACAAGGCACAATCTTGACAGTCACACACCCTGCACACACACTATGTCTGAAACATATCAAGTAGGAGTCATCCTGAACTGCAAGGACACACCCACACACTGCACACTGTGCAACATACAACACACACATGTGAACACATGCGCAGACCTGAACACGGATACAAACCTCCACCATGGGCCTGGGTAACACGTGTGTAGTCGACATTGCCAGAGCGCACACACACACACCAACACTACCCCAAAGTCACACCACTCACACCACACACACCTACACCTCCCAAAAGCACACATTGAAAGTAAGCCATGTGCCCAGGCATAATGTTCATCACAAGACTAACATACACCTACACTGCTGGCCACACAGCAAGTAAGCTCACACATACCCGCATACTCTGCACATGCTACCTGTCATCCTGTGGCTAGACTCACACCCTGTGCTTTGCTTGCACGCAAACATGACACGGATACATTCTCCCTGAAATACCACCAAATACATGCAGACAATCCGTGTCACAAAAATACTTCTTCATCACACACACAAGTAGCAGAGTCTGAAAGAAGTGAAGTCCCTGCCACGTGTACAACACATTGGAATGTGAGACCAGACATTGCAATTGTTGAGGTACCATACACGGCATGTGCTTGACTTAATCATGCACACACAGCAACAACTGCAATAATCAACTACACAGACACAACCGACTACAGGAACAACATCATCCAGTCACAGATTACATAGACATGCGGCAAAATTGTTCAACACCAGGGACAGTGGCCAGTCCGATGTACAGAGTAGTAACACGAAAAGCTGCGTATGCAATGTGTGTGAGTGTACCCTGACATGGCCACCAACACTGCCATGGCAGTCACAATAGCCATCACAGCCACCACTGTGTCACAGGTAGATGTGTGAGTGTGCCTACCATTCAAACAGGATGCCAGTTCGACTCGGTGCTGTCTGTGCGCTACGGGACAGTTGGAGGTCCGCCCCTGAGAGAGAAGCACAACTGTGGAAGACACACATGTGGCATGTGAAGCGGGAATTCCGCTTGGCCCAGATGGGTGGGTGGCACGGGTAGGTGCACACATGCATTGTTGAAACAGACTGTGTGGGGAGGATTCCGGAGGGCTAGATTTCCACTGCGTTGGGTATTTGGAAAGCCCACCTGTCTGGGGATGAATGTGAACACGTGTGGGCACAACAGGCGGGCACACGATCAATGCTGCATCAGGTGTAGACGTTAGCCCTCCCTCTGGGGACATGCTGGATACTGCTGTGCGTCGGCCAGGCCCTTGGCAAGGCACTCACATCCCCTGTCCACCAGGTGTACCCCCTACATTGTCCGCCAGCACAGGCTACCCAGGGCACGGGATGGCAGTGGAGCTTGGTGGGTGGGAGGTCATGGCACCATTCTCCTGGTCACATCTCGCAGGCAACACATTCTCAGTGAGCAGCAGGGCACAAGTCCTAAATATGTAGTGGGGGGACGCAGACGGCACAACAGGAAGTGACGTCACGAAAGGTGGCTTGCACCATCAGACTTATTGCCTCCCTTCGCCCACCCCTTACATGCGATTGCAACAGAGAAGCCAGCGCGTGCACAAGCAGCTCCGAGCTCAGCCCAGAGAGGCCAAAGAATGAATGTGTGGGTCCATTTGCTACAGTTATCGGGCTCGCGGTAAAATCAGTGGGGGGACGCCGTCCACCCGCGTGGTACCCTGACTCGAGACCTGGTGTGCAGGCAAAGTGTCCTATAGGCTTTGCGATATGTGTGAGTTGCATGACACTCATTGGCGGGGGATGGCTCGGAGGCCCGTCACCCTGAGGCCCATGTCTCACCACATGGGTCCCTTGTCAATGGCAGCGGTTGTAATGACTATGCGCGCAGGGGTGGGTCTACCTTTCGTTTGGGATTGTGTTTGCGGCCTGGCCCGCTAGGGCAGCCACAGCCTCTGTGTGTTGCTTGTGGTGTATCCGGAGTCCGGAGGCTGTCATGCATTGTCACTGTTGTCCAGGTTTCGAGTCGGGGTACCACGCGGGTGGACGGCGTCCCCCACTTATATTACCGCGAGACAGATGACTGGGGCAAATGGACCCACACATTCACTCTTTGGCCTCTCTGGGGCGAGATCGGAGCTGCTTGTGCACGCGCTGGCTTCTCTGATGCAATCGCATATAAGGGGTGAGCGAGGGGAGGCAATGAGTCTGACGGTGCAAGCCACCTTCCGTGATGTCACTTCCTGTCGTGACGTCAGCGTCCCCCACTTCTTATTTTAGGACTCGTGCCCTGCTGTTGTCAGATGTGCCACTGCCCAGGGGGTGGAGAAAGGGTCAGGAATGTCAGCCTGAGATTGGCCCAGTTCAAGGCCCACCTTGACTGGGGGGGACAACCATTGGACAGTCTGGTGTAGCCCACCCACGCGTACATGTGGGCCCTCCATGAACTATGTCACCTGCGGCAAAGTGATGTCATGGGCAATGACGTTATTGAGGAGAGCTGTCTGCCCCACGCAGAGATGGCGCATAAGCTCAACAGACCCAGCACTGAGGGCAGCAGGGGTCACATGTTCAGGGGCAGCTGTGCCTGGTGTGAAGGAAACTCTACCCTTCATCCCTGTGCCGACACGTGTTGCACCAGTGGAAGTAGATGGGAGGGCGGGCATTGACCTCCGCGTGGCTGAAGAGGACCCAGAGTCCACGTCCCCTGTGTTAGCAAACATGGATGCATCACCTCTGTCCTCAGATGACTAAGAAATTGCCGTCTCGGCCTGTGATTCATCCAGCACACGTCTGGCCCCTCCGAGGCGCTGGTCACATCTGTCACACTCAGCACCTGTGCAGCTGCTACATCCGATGCCACACCACTGTTGACCGTCCCCTGTCCCTCAGCACCCATGGGAGATGCCACATGAGAGAGAGCGAGGTGGCCTCACTCATCTGGCATCAATTAAACAGACATGTGTAAGGGAAGCAGCACAGAACATCCACAAATCCACATGTTGCACGATACCTGTGCAATTGCATACAGCCACCACAATCAACACGTAATGGCTGGCGTCCAGTAAATGAAGCCGCTAATAAGTGGCACATGTGTTGTGCACATAGCACTACACCCGGCCTGTGTCACCCTGCGACCATAGCCCCAAATCGCGGTGTGCACACCCACTGTCCTGATGGTGGCAAGGATGACCACTACGTAATCAGGCCAAAGACATACCTGCATGGAGCAGAATGGGAAACCACTCACACAGACTGCAACATGACAGGCCACAATGGCCATAAGCCCATGCCACCCACCTGTCGTTCACACGAGCACAACTGCTGTTGCACAGTGTGCCGGATGTGTAAGTACCAGAGATATGAGGTGAGGCATCGCACACATATGACCGAATGAAAGCAGAGTAGGCACAGTGCCTCAAACATACATGTGAATTGCCAATCCAGCCTACTACAGGTTGTTCCTGAGGGCTACGACTCTGAGTGCATTGAGAATGCAGAATGCTCAAATTACATCTTGAGCCTCAGGAATCGCATATGCATGTCAGATGCACACAGCACAGAGTACACTTACAACCCACTGCATCACACAACAAACATCACATTACCCAGATTATGGGAAGGCTGTGAACACATGCTGCCTCTCATCCGCAAAAGACACCATCCCACAATACTGTACACTTGCTTGCTGCTGATGCCCCTACAAACATGCATCCGGCACAGGCTGTGTGACTGTCAAGATGCAGACCATTACTGGTGAAATGCAGCACCGTGCTGACCTGACAATACGAGGGGGCATCCCCCGATTCGATATCGCCACGTAGTAGCTCATCCGGCAGATGACGTCACACCCTTTGTGGAATTGGCTGCACTGTCGGTCACACATGCACAGAGGCATCAACTTGGATGCAATGGCTCATCACAAGCCCTTGGGCTGGAGGACTTCAAAATGCAGGGATGGTACACAAGAGCCTTGGAATGTCACTCATACACTTCTCAACATCACCCACATCCACCAATCACAGTGGCATGCTGCTGACCCATCCCAAATACTCAGAGACGTGCAACAGAGCCAGGAAGTAATCGGACATGGCCTAACAGCATGTGTACACCACACGTGAATGCATGCTGCTGGGAGCGTGTACACAGTACCTGTCCATCCCATTCACATGCAGGTTGCCAGCACATTGAGCAATGTGTAGTCTGTCCACATCTACTGTCCATTGTCAGGTGGACCAACACATAGATCACAAGGCAACACATCTTTGTGGGTGGACTCACTGTGTCCAACACTGCACAGCCCTCAACGTACTCGCCCTGTGAATGGCTCACCCCGCAATGGAGGTCACATTCAGTGCCACTATCTCTCACACACATCCCTATCACAAGGCATGGTGTGTCCAATCGACAGGGCTGAGTTTGTGCATTTCATGAGAGTCCTGAACAAAAGACACATGTAACCCACTGTACAGTCAGTGTTGTCTCCTTCTAGGATTGTGCGGTCAATGTGCAGTCCAGGTCTGCTGCGACTGAGAAGGCCAGCAGGGACCCAGCCAGCCATTCACACAAGCAATGACTGCCCTGAGTCCTGCATTGCCAAGTGGCTGCATGACTGGATGTGTGACATGGAAATGCCATGTACCACCACTCGTGAGGGACATGCATGGGAAAGCGCCAGAGAGCCTACATACCCCTTACACCTGTAGTTAGCATGGTAAGCAGTGCATGTTGGAACCCCACAGGCTCAGAATCATAGTGCTGCGGATCAACGACATGTGTGTCCCCCACATGCACTCCCACACACACTGTCGTTGTCTTACACACACAACTTTTGCTATAAATAGCCTTGGGCAGTGTGCGTGGAGCTCGGAATCCATGATCTCCAGCTCCTCGCTGGTGAGTGGACCTGGACATATCTTCAGAGTCGTCGAAATGTAGGTGGACATGTGGCAGCAGCGGCAGGTGTTGTTGAGGGATGCCAGGCAGCAGTCCCCGGAAGCTGTGGTAATGCCGGTCTCCCTCCCACACTCATATAGCCCCCTGGGGCTGTTCCAGTGGGTCCAAGCTGCTGCAATTGGTGTACCATGTCTGCCTACATCAAATGCACACAATGGCCTGCACCGAGCTGTCCCGGTACGCTTACCTCTATCGTCGAACATGCAGGATGCAGTCGCGAGGGCCATTGGAGTTGGCCTCAAGGGCCTGGTCCATGGCGGGTACAGTCCGCTGGTGCCATGTGGAATCCACAGTTGAATGTGCGCCATGCATTTGCAGGTGTGGCCATGGTTTGTGTGTGGGAGCATGTCCACACTGGACAGGGCCACTTCATGCTGTGTGCATAGGCATTGACGGCCAGTGCTCAGCCTCCACATGTCTGTTGGCACATCATCATGCACACATTAGCATGGGAGCATGGGATGTGCATATGCAAACACATGCCATATTTCTCAATGTACAGCTCCCACTTGGCACGTGCAACGTTACGTGTCACTTGTCATGTGTGTTTGCATTCACACAGCTGTGTTGTCATGGAGTTGTCAATGTGTACACCTGTCAATGTGTGTTGGAGGTGTGATACGTACAGTGCTGTACATTGGGTGAACTAGGGACATCATTGACGGTCTCATATCCCGTTGTGCAACAGGACCCACTTGTTTTGGCCGCTCAGCCTGTGTACATTGTGTTGTTGGTGTGTGCCATACTCACCCAGCCTCGGAAGCTGTGTCTGGCACAGCAGCTAGGTATATTGCCGTGGTGTTGTCGCCTCCCACCTATGCAGTCTGAAACCATCATGATGCCGTTCAAGCTTTTAGGGCCTAAATCCCCATGTGCATGCTCATAGCAATGGTTTGTGTCAGTAGCCATTGCTATTGGTAAGGGGACCTGTGTAAGAGTATTGTGGCTGTGCTGTCCCTACTTGTCAGCTGTTCTGTGATTCTATTGCTTTGTCAGTAATTTTAGTTATGTGTATGTGAAAGTGCCATGTGGAGTGTTGCATTGACAAGTGTCCACTTCCATCTGTCCTAGGAGGAGACCAAACATACATCGCCCCTACCAATTGCTGTCAGACATGGAGGATGTGGAGGTCATCCGTAAATTCCGGCTGGACCGACCCACCCTGCATCACCTATGTGCCATGTTGGAACCCCACCTTCGTCCTCGCAGGGTGTATCCAACAGCATTCACCCCCACGGCTAAGGTGATGGCTGCACTGCATTTTTTCGCTACCGGATCTTTCCAACACACGGTAGGCAGTGGAGGTGGAATGTCCCAACCCATGTTCAGCATGGTGCTACGGGATGTCCTGTCAGCTATGATGATGTACAAGAACCGGTACATCCGATTCCCCAGGGCTCGTGATTTGGCGGCAGTGAAGGGTGCTTTCTATGCCCTTGGACGCATCCCCCACGTTGTTGGTGCAATTGATTGCACACATGTTGGCCTTGTTGCACCACAGGCCATGGAGCACATCTATAGGAATCGGAAACATTTCCACTCCCTGAATGTGGAAGTGGTGAGCCTGGCGGACATGATCATCACACACGTGTGTGCGAAGTTTCCCGGTTCCACCCATGACTCGCACATCATGCGCCACAGCATCCTCCCACGAATGATGTCCAATATTCAACCGGACCGTGCATGGATTGTTGGTGAGTATGCATACTCGTGTAGCGTGCTGGGTGTGACATGCTGTCTTGTATCCTGTTGGAATTGCAACGATTCTCTGTGTTTCTCACACCCAGGTGACTCGGCATATCCTAACGGGCCTTGGCTGCTGACCCCACTTCGTAATCCCAGGACACCAGCTGATGTCAGATACAATGAGGCACATGGGAGGACCAGACGTGTGGTGGAGCGGACTTTTGGACTCCTGAAGTCCAGATTCAGATGCCTGGACCGCACCGGGGGTGCACTGGCATACTCCCCACAGAAGGTGTGCCAGATAGTTGTGGCATGCTGCATGCTGCACAATCTCGCTATTCGCAGGCAGATCTCCCTGATAGTGGATGACGGTGATCAGGCAGGGCCCCCGCCTGCAGACCAGGCCGTGTCCAGTGACGAGGACAGTGGAAAGGAGGAAGCAGTGAATGAGCGTCAGCAGCTCATCGCCCGCTACTTCACTTGACGGTGAGTGACCATGTACGTCGGATGATGATGCTGTAGTTGAGTAGGTGTATGTGTGCATTGTCACGGCGGCATATTGTTCACTGAGTGCTGTGTGGCAATGGTCCATGTCCAGCGTAGTATGCCACTGACAGTGGCTGTAGCATTGTGCCCTGTTGCTCTGTGAGATGTGTGTACATTGCTTAAACTTGATGACAAGTACTGTGTGACACACACATTCAATGGACTCTTGTTCTGTTTTTCACCCCTAGGTCCCTACAGCCTCTCCTGGCCTATTGACATACCACACTCCTGATGCATTACTGATCATAGTGACGGTTGCACATACTTGATTAAACACAGAGCAGATACAACAGAATGTGATCCAGGTGTATTTATTTTGAACAGTGACATGTGATTGTGGGCAAGGTGATGACAAAAGTGGTGCATGCTGGAACAATGAGTTGACGGACATGTCCGCGTGATGGTCAAGGTGTACCCATGTTGTTCTGGGTCCACAGTCCGACAGACACATGCCATTCACATGGCAGTGTGGGGTAGGATAGTAGTCCAAGTGAATGCAGTAGATGGCCACCGTGGCTGGCTGTCTCACTGGCGTTTGGAGCGTGCAAAGTCATCTCTGGACACCTGTTTCCTCTTTGGACGACCCCTTCCAGGTTTGAGAGGGGGGGGTTGTGTTTGTGGGCTGCTGGTGGTGGCTGAGGATTGCCCACTCGCTGTGGACGCAGGGGAACTGGATGTTGCACGGACCTGCGCCCCAGCAGGTGGTGGCGGAGGTGGTGTGGTTGGCCTTGATTGGGCCCTCACCGCCACCACTAGCTGGCCCATGAGGTCGACAAGTTTGCCCATACGGTTCACGAATTGGCCCATATGGGAGTCCATGGACCTCAACACCCCAAGGACTTCCCGCGTATCGTCAGATGACCGGGCCCATTGTCCCTGGGCCTCTTCATAGGCCCCAAGGACTCTGGCGATTTGCGGCAGGGCTTGGCTCCCAGGCTCTGATGGCGTTGGCCTGACCCTGCTCCTCCCACCTGAACTGCTGCCACCGACCTGCCCACTCGCCACAGTGCTCACCCGGGGCCTCGTTGTGGCTCCCAGGGTCGATGTCGACGTGCGTGCAGCCCCTTGCGCAGGGTGAGTGGTCAGGGAGGCCCTGGTGGTGGTGGTGGTGGTTGCGGCGGTGGTGGTGGCCGCAATGACCGTGGCAGCAGGGGCCTGGGACTGGTCAGCAGCCCTGGGAGATGGGTTGGTGGGTAGGAGGGGTCCTGGGGAGCGATTGAGCCCTGCCACACCAGATGTGCCTGGTCGGGAGTCCTCGTCCGAAGAGGTGTCCAGGTCTTCCACATCCGTGAGTCCGGGTGGAGGGCTTGTGGACTGGCTGTGATGGCTGCTGTCTCCCTCTCCAGCATCATGCTGTTCGTCACCTGTGGGGCGGAGACGAAAGGTTATTGTGTTGCACCTTGCAAGGTTTGTGTTAGATGTCTGACATTCACAGTTGGTGCGCAGTTGTGCACTGATTTCCCAGATGCGTGTGTATGGCTCTACAATGTGTGTGCGTGATCAAGGCAATGGAATAGTGTGATGGGTGCACATGGCATGGGACGGATTTGGATAGCCAATTGGTGTGTGTTGGAGTACCCCTGCATTTTGTGGCTTTGGTGGAAACGGGGTACAGCCCCCTCAACGCTTTTGAGGTGAAATATGGTTTTGGGGTTCAAATGGAACGCTTAGGAACGCAGATGGCAAAGGGGTACAGCCCCCTCAACGCTTTTGAGGTGAAATATGGTTTTGGGGTTCAAATGGAACGCTTAGGAACGCAGATGGCAAAAGGGTACAGCCCCCTCAACGCTTTTGAGGTGAAATATGGTTTTGGGGTTCAAATGGAACGCTTAGGAACGCAGATGGCAAAAGGGGTACAGCCCCCTCAACGCTTTTGAGGTGAAATATGGTTTTGGGGTTCAAATGGAACGCTTAGGAACGCAGATGGCAAAAGGGGTACAGACCCATCGACGCTTTTGAGGTGAAATATGGTTTTGGGGTACATACTGTGACATATGGGTGCAGGAGGGGACATGTGTTTTGGCCACACGACACTGCAGAGACAAAGGTGTGTGTATGTCTGACATACCAAGCATATCTGCTCACTGTTATCATTTAGGGACATTACACTGCAAGCATTGTAGTGAGTGAGTGATGGTTGTGTGCCACACAACGTATTGCAGATGGGACAATTCCTTGGTGTGCGTGCTACCCTCAGCCATGTGCAGCAATGCAGCGCTCTTGGGGTGTTGAATATATTAGGTATGTTGTAAATCACAGTGTGACGTGCGCTTCAGACACTACAGACACATTATTGGTCATCGGCAGGAATCTTTGCTAAACTACTGTATATGGGACAACTGATTAGATGATATACCTTTCATGACACTGTGGCTAAAAAGATGTGATGGATGAGATATTGCATGTGCATTGTGTTGCTGTGTGGTTCATGGGTCCAGTGGTGTATGTGACATTACTGTGGTTCCACTCTGTTACATTGAGACAAGATAGACTTACATGGGTGATGTTGTACGATGTCAACGGAACAAGCAGACACGACTACATGGACAAGACTTCGATGGTGTTGCGATGTGTGTGATGACTGGCACAGTGCACGGCATGTGGGTCAGTACTCCAGTGAGACTTGTGCATGCAGACGTGACTCCTTACGTGTTAGTGTATTTGTGATGGCTCATGTGGGCTGTGACTCTCTAATTCATGTCTGTGTGCACATTAGTCACATGATTATGACAGGGAGCAGTGCTACCTGTTCCTCTGCTACGTGACATGTCCCAAATGTTAGTCGTAGTACAGTCCTCATGCCTACAGACACCCTGCCCTGTACAGTAGTCTACCTACTTGTTGGTTTGGAGGGAGCAATGCAATGGCTGTCAAATGGTTATGAGAGGGAGGGGTGCTCCATCTTGCTGGTCTGTGGGTGTGGGGGCCGTGTTGTGAGTTGTGGTGAAGGCATACCACCCACAGACACCCCTCCATGTAGGGAAACATATCTGGCTGTCGGGTGGAGTTGTGTACTGCAATGGCTGACACATGGGTGTGGGGAGTGCTCCATCTTGCTGCGCTGTAGGACTAGGGGCCTGGTGGGGGTTGTACTTCTGTAGTCCCCCCTCCGATACTCAAAGTTTGTGGTAAGGCTACTTACCTGTTACTTGTTGGTTAGTGCAGCTATGGCTGACACATGAGTGTGGGTGTGGGGAGTGCTCCTTCCGGCGCATCTGGGGTAGAAGGGGACCTGGTGGGAGTTGTGGTGCTGGCTGACTGTACACATGCCCCCATGGTTTTGTTTGTTGGTACCTTTGGGCTGAGTGTGTGGGAGTGTCTGTTGCATGTGTGAGAGATGTCTTGTGTATTGTGTACTGGACATGGGGGTGTTTGGCCCTTGGTGCTATGGCATTCTGGTAGTGCATGACAGTACATAGAGGTGTGCTGGTATACATTTGTTTGTACTTACCAGCCTCCACTCCCCTGGTATTCCGGTGAGACTCTCCGGATGCAGAATGCCTCGCACCTTCTCCTCCCACGCCTTGAAGGTCTTGAATAGCGCGGGATTTCCGCCGCCAGTCGTGCCAGCCAGCTCACGATTCTTGGCCTCCTTCTTCCTAACCACGCTTTTCAGGTCGTGCCACCTCTTTGTGATTTCACCCCGGTTGCGTGGCACGTTCCCAACTGCATTCACCTGGTCTACGATCCTGCTCCACATTCTGTTTCTGGTGGCTACTGGTGTCTGTTGGACCTGGTTCCCATAGATTTGTGGGTGCACCTTGATGATCTCATCGACCATGACCGTCAACTCAGTGGCAGTGTACTTTGGCATTCTTTGTGTTGCCATGGTGTGTGGTTTGCTATTTGTGGAGCTGGTGTGGTGGTTGTGTGGTGTGTGGTGTGTGATGTGCAGGGGGTTCGTGGTGCCGTTGTTTCAGTGGTGATGGTGGTGGTGGTAGTGGTGGTGATGTGTGTGATGTGTGCGTGCGTGTGGTGTGCTGCTTTCCTTTGTGTCTCTCTGGGTTGTCTGATGGCGTCTTCGCTTTGTCGTAGTGCAAGGGATTGTGGTCTGTGAAGAGGCTGCTTTTGTACTGACCTATGTGGGTGTGTCATGATGATCTGTCGTTTTCAGGTGTGTTGTGTCTGTTGTCCTGGGATTTGTAGTTTTTTATTTTTGGCAGGGGGCATGAGTCATTGGGATGTGTTCTGTGTTTGGGTATTTTGGCGTAGTTTGCTGTGTGGACTTGTTGGCCATGTTGTGTGTATTTCTTTGTTCCGCAAATGATTTCCGTGCAAGGACGTGGCCGCCAGGCCTTCCGCCGTGTCAGTTATTCATCGCTGTTGTTAACCGTGGCGGGCGGGGAATATGTGGATTTTCCGGCTCATGTCGGGGAGATCATAATTTAACGGTCGTTGTCTCGGTCGTCAGAGCGGGCGGATTTGGGTTTTCGGGCGGGATTGCGTCCGTGGCGGACGGTTAATCTTCTACTCGGACATGGACGGGCGGAATTTTGTGTGATTTTACCGCCGCGGGCGGAGGTTGCTTCGCGACTTCATAATTGCTCGGTCGGTATTCCCATGGTGCAGGCGGGCGGTTTTCTCATGCTCTCGTAGAGGGCGGATTTTTTAACGCCGGATATCGTAATGGGCCCCTAAGTAAGTAAAACTGTATTTAAAATATAACCATACTACTAGCCTTCAACCCTAATTATTTCTGACACATAATTTACTAATCTTTCATTGCTTACATTTATATCTCCTCTACAGATATCTTACAAAGCCAGCAAAATATTTTCAACATCCTCACCAATAAAAGAACAATAAATGTAAGTATATTATATTTTTTTCCAAGCTACCTAAAAATATTTTTCAAACGTAATTCACTAATATATATTTTATTTTTTATCTATCTCCTCTACAGCCAACTGCAAAATCATCCAAAATCATTTTGTAAAGACTAACCAACTAAATACAATTAAAAAGTAAGTATATAATTTTCAATTATTAAACACCCTTAAATACCCACCCAAACATCCCTTTTCCCCTAAAATCCCTATCATCTACAAACAATGTAATCAAATTATTAAAATGTTTGTTTTCTCTTCTCAACAGAAAATACATCAACAAAATAGAAAATAAAGCTTGAAATCATTTCCTAAACGAATTTATTTACATCAAACTAAACATTGTAAGTATATTCACTGAAATGTAACTGTATTTAATAAATATGTCGTATTTATTATATTAAAACATTTGTTTTTTTAATTTCCCCTAGCATAAAACAAAACAACATGACTGAAGGTGCAGAATTTGCAATGTCACAAAAAAATAAAATGTTATTATGTTATATGGGGTATGTCTATACACAGGAGAAACAAATTGGCCTCAAAGTGTTTTGGAAGTGTAGCAAATACTACTCTAACAAATGCTATGGAAGAGCTACTACTCTTGAAACTACTGTTCTTTCTGTAAAAGAACATAATCACCCCCCAAACATAACAGAAATTGAGGTTAGTGATGCTCTTCAAAGTATTAAAGAAGCAAGCACTAGTACTGATAAACCCACCACCCAAATACTGAAAGAGCAACTATTAAAAGTACCTCAACATGCATCAGGACAATTACCCTCCATAGATTCTTTAAAAAGAACGATTGCCAGACAAAAAAAAGCAACTCAAGTACCATACCTACCCCTAAAATGTTTGCAGAAGTAGTTATTCCCCCAGAATTAAGCATTATTCACACTAAAGAACCATTTATATTTTTTGATAACAAATGCCCTGATAAAAGAATAATTATGTTTGCTACTGCAAACAATTTAGTTAAATTACAGCAATGTGACACCTGGATGATGGATGGAACTTTCAAAGTCTGTCCAAAGCCATTCTACCAGCTGTACACAGTGCATGGATTGTACCAACATTCAAATATTCCATTCATCTACGCCCTATTACCAAATAAGCAGCAAACTACTTACATAGATATACTCACTAAAATAAAACAAGAAAGCAATAATTATTTTCCTTCAAAAATAATTATTGATTTTGAATTAGCCATGATAAATGGTATCCTAAAAAATTATCCACACACAGCAATACAGGGTTGCTATTATCATTTTAACCAGAGTCTCTGGAGACATCTACAAAAATCAACCCTGAGGGGTCGATTCCGATCTCGGCCGGAAGCGCACCTAACAGTATTCGTCTGGAAAAAAAACCAGCCGAATGCGTGTTTCCCGACCGATTCGAACACTCGTCCGAACGAACAAGTACGATGCGCATAACAGCCCAGATTCCGAGCGAGCCGTACTCACCCATTTCAGCTCCTGTTCCCCGCCCGAGCCGGATCCGTAAACGCCGATTCGAGTCGCACGGAACCAAATACACAGCACCTTCCGGCCGGACTAGTACGATGCGCACTCCGTACGCGCCAAACCCGTCGCTACGTCCGGCACGTTTGAGCATCCGGGAGAGCCGTACATAAGCTCCGATTCGCGCCACAAGAAGATCCACGGCTACGAGACGAACAAGCCAGCGACGAGTACGAGTCGAAGACACGCGAAACCCAACGAGAAGACCCAAGCATGAATCCCATTGCGCAGGTCCTACCTATACTCTACATCTATTACCGGGACCGGCACGGACGCGTACGGCGCAGACGGTAAGTCAAACACCAACAACACAAACAAACGACACGTACCCGAAATATGTCACACACACATAGGGATGCACAAATGACGTACACCAGCAACAGCATAACCATAGGGGTGGGATGGCCATCACCAATGCCATACACACCCATAAGGGGATGGATGCCTACCACTACCACCACCCCTACTCAGGGGGGCCTGGATGCCTGTCACTACTACCATCCCCACTCAAAGGGGGATGGATGCCTACCACTACCACCACCCCTACTCATGGGGGGCTGGATGCCTACCACTACTACCACCCCTACTCATGGGGGCCTGGATGCCTGCCACTACCACCACCCCTACTCAGGGGGGCCTGGATGCCTGTCACTACTACCATCCCCACTCATGGGGGGATGGATGCCTACCACTACCACCACCCCTACTCATGGGGGGCTGGATGCCTGCCACTACTACCATCCCCACTCATAGGGGGATGGATGCCTACCACTACCACTACCTCTACTCATGGGGGGCTGGATGCCTGCCACTACCACCACCCCTACTCATGGGGGGCTGGATGCCTGCCACTACTACCATCCCCACTCATAGGGGGATGGATGCCTACCACTACCACCACCCCTACTCATGGGGGGCTGGATGCCTACCACTACCACCACACCTACTCATGGGGGGCTGGATGCCTACCACTACCACCACCCCTACTCATGGGGGGCTGGATGCCTGCCACTACCACCACCCCTACTCAGGGGGGCCTGGATGCCTGTCACTACTACCATCCCCACTCATGGGGGGATGGATGCCTACCACTACCACCACCCCTACTCAGGGGGGCCTGGATGCCTACCACTACCACCACCCCTACTCAGGGGGGCCTGGATGCCTGTCACTACTACCATCCCCACCCTTAGGGGGATGGATGCCTGCCACTATCACCACCCCTACTCAGGGGGGCCTGGATGCCTGTCACTACTACCATCCCCACTCATAGGGGGCTGGATGCCTACCACTACCACCACCCCTACTCATGGGGGGCTGGATGCCTGCCACTACTACCATCCCCACTCATAGGGGGATGGATGCCTACCACTACCACCACCCCTACTCATGGGGGGCTGGATGCCTACCACTACCACCACCCCTACTCATGGGGGCCTGGATGCCTGCCACTACCACCACCCCTACTCAGGGGGGCCTGGATGCCTGTCACTACTACCATCCCCACTCATAGGGGGCTGGATGCCTACCACTACCACCACCCCTACTCATGGGGGGCTGGATGCCTGCCACTACTACCATCCCCACTCATAGGGGGATGGATGCCTACCACTACCACCACCCCTACTCATGGGGGGCTGGATGCCTGCCACTACTACCATCCCCACTCATAGGGGGATGGATGCCTACCACTACCACCACCCCTACACATGGGGGGCTGGATGCCTACCACTACCACCACCCCTACTCATGGGGGCCTGGATGCCTGCCACTACCACCACCCCTACTCATGGGGGCCTGGATGCCTACCACTACCGCCACCCCTACTCATGGGGGGCTGGATGCCTGCCACCACCACCACCCCTACTCATAGGACGGGTAATGCATGACACAACCAGCATACTCCCACATAAGGAATGTCTGAAAATTACATCCCCCCCAACACCATGACAAGCGTGTGTAGTCTGTGTCAAATGCCTACAACACTGAACATGACATTGAACATACAATGTGACCCCCATCACATGTGTCACACATAAATGTGTGTGGCCTCCACAATGCAAGCCGACCATGACCACTGTGGCAATGGGGTATAACACCCCATCACCACAGTGACCAAAAGGTAAGTGTGGGGTCCATAGCTGAAGCACATTTTGAACAGTGTGGCAATGGGGCCTAAAGCCCCATCATCACAGTGACCAAAAGGTAAGTGTGGGGTCCATAGCTGATGCACATTTTGAACAGTGTGGCAATGGGGCCTAAAGCCCCATCACCACAGTGACCAAAAGGTAAGTGTGGGGTCCATAGCTGAAGCACATTTTGAACAGTGTGGCAATGGGGCCTAAAGCCCCATCATCACAGTGACCAAAAGGTAAGTGTGGGGTCCATAGCTGAAGCACATTTTGAACAGTGTGGCAATGGGGCCTAAAGCCCCATCATCACAGTGACCAAAAGGTAAGTGTGGGGTCCATAGCTGATGCACATTTTGAACAGTGTGGCAATGGGGCCTAAAGATCCATCACCACAGTGACCAAAAGGTAAGTGTAGTCATGGTAAAAGCTGCCAAAGCCAAACTGCATGGATGATTCCTGGTCACACAACAACAAACACATCAGTGGCATAGCAGTGCTTGTGTCCCATAGCAACATAGATTGGGTGAGGCAAACAGTGCAGTGCCAATGAAACATCGTTTTGGCCATGTGCATACAAACATCACCCATGGGGGCTCACATTGTCAACATTCACAAATAACACAATAACATGTGACCATCATAATGCAGACCCACATATCTTCACCAATGGACACACAAATGTAGATATCCTGTGGAGACTGTAGATGTCAGGTGTACAAATACCATACCATGGCAGCAATGGGACATACAAACCATGATTATTGTGCTGACTGATGACCTAGGAGTCCCAGGGACAGCATGGGAAAGCCACCAAACAACATACAGCCAATGGCACACTCAAGATATGCCAATGCAGGGGTGCAAATGCACAAACACAAACAGGCAGACTCACACAGCATATCAAACACAACAGGTGATGGGGGGGTGTGCCAGTGTCCCCAGGCAACCACACAACACATGAGGAGGCCTGAATTCCAATTACACAGATGTGTATACAGTGCCATACAAAAGTAACTCATGGATCGGATTCCCCTACGTGGGCAAACAGGCATTGTTAGATGAGAGGGAGCCCAAATTACACATGTCACACAAGCTTGTAGGAACAGCAACTAACACAGCAAGAGACAGACCCACCACAGCACTACCCCCAGGGACCCCACATTGTAGTGACACTAGCCTGCATGATAATCCCACTGTGATGACAAAGGTAGATGTCATTCACACTGTGAACCACAGCCATGTGTCCTGAGCAACAAACTACCATCACACCTACACAAGCACAAGTCAATCAAAACGGCCTGCCAGCCAAGGCCAATATGGAGGTAGGGGTCTAGCCATGCAACAACTCACATTTGCACACACTCAACACCACACACCTTGATCTCCACCAATGTGCAGCAGTGAAGCTCACATGGACTGGTGACATTGCACATGCACCCATGACAATCCCAGGGGTGGTGGTGGGAACTAAGGTGCAGAAACCCATCACACATGGCCAGTCAACAAGACTCGTGAATGTCTGACACACTGCACAGTACACGGTACATGGGCATGACGTGAAATCCACCCCAATCAATGGGATCCTGGCCATAGTCACACACCAATGAAGAAGCCAAGGTGACCCACAAAGAACACACGTAGACAACTTCCAACATTGCAGCTCTGACCCTGAGGAGTGGCAGCAGTCACACACACAACGTGTCACAATCACTGAAAGCTAGCAGAAACTGTAAATTACATGACCTGTGTAACCAACAAGTGCCAAGGGGAATCCTGACTGTGTCCCATCTGCGTTTGCCCACATCCCCAGCCCTGACAACAAAGACAACTAGGGATGACAACCTGATGAACATTAGTTTGCCATGCACCCACATCCCGGAGAAACCAGGTCCAAGATGCTGGATGAACACAGAACAACTCAGCAAGCATCACAAACAGGAACATCTGTAGGGACACAGCCTGTGTAGGTAAAGGGAAGGGAACACGCACAGACATGCTTACACAACACACAACACGGGCCCAGGCAATGTCACGGGATTACACACTGCCATGAGGGCACTCCACTCCTGTGGAAGGTCCGCTGTGCCAAACCTTGTCTGTGCACGACTCAAACATGCCAGCAGAACACTCGGTCAGTGAGTCAACAACTACAACACACTGAAGGCTCTGCTCACATCAGCCTGGGTACAGGAGTGTCACGTCAGTCATCTGCATACACCCAAAACACGTGTCAAGCAAGTTGCACTGTATACACAGATGAGTCCTTCAACATTGATGTGCCAAACTGCATGTCCAGTGGAGATGGGCACACAGTCAGGGAAATAGAAACATTGAACAGTGGTAAGCCCACCAGATGTGCATCAGTGTAAGACAAAGATGTTAATTAACAAATGCAAAACGTACATCCCTGTGTCAAATGCAGAACATTACACCCTCAGACTGCAGCAAAGGATGCAATGGATCCAGACTACATTAGGACACATATCCCATGGACCACATGGAGCCCATCACAGCAACACTTCATTTACCTGATCTGAACACCATTACAACTGCAAATGCATGATGATACTCATCTACATCATGTACATCAAAAGAAAAACCACAAGTAAACAAAAAGAGGCTTTATTCAGCAAATGTCAAACTAAAATTTGAAGTCCAAAATAAACTAAGGCCAATGGCCAGTCCAAATACACAGTCCCAACAGGGTGATATGTGACAACTTGTCACCCACTGCTTGCCTGCACTGGTACGGACAGGGGACATCCCCCTTGGAGGGGCATACAAGGGGCAGGCCAGGCACCGCAGGGACAGGATCAGGGGATGCCAGAGTGAGGCAGTGAAGGGGTGGTGGGTGCAGGAGTGTCACCGGCAACTGCAGTGGAGGTGTCTGACTCAGGGGGCCTGCACCACTGTAGGGCACAAGTCAGATGGTGTGGGTGCTGCAACCACTGCAGTGGGCCGGTCAGATGGAGTGGACTGGGTCCCCACTGCAGTGCCCGAGTCAGACGGGGTGGTTGTGGACTCCACTGCAGTGCATGACTCCAAGGGAGTGGAAGGGGGGGCAGATGAGGTGGGCAGGACAGAGGGGGGGGACCCTGTCTCCACACCAGTGGCACAAACAGGCAGAGCGTCTGGTTTGGAGGTGGAAGAGCAAGTGGCAGGGGGGGAGGGCCTAAGCTGTTTGGGGATGCGGTATCGGTGTGTGGGGGAACCTGGGGCAGGGTGTGGCGGTGGAACTTGTGGAGTGGTGGCCTGGGGGATGGAGGAGAGAGACTGGGTGGTGGAGCTGCGTGGTGGTGGTGGTGGGGTCTTGCCCTTCCTGGTCCGGGGGACTTCCGAATGGGGTCCTCAGTCTGCCTGCACCTGGGGAGGGTGTCCGGGGCGAGGGGCACTCCCTCTGTGTGGGTGGACTTCCTCTTCCCCCGGTATGCTGGATCAGCAGGATCGGAGGGGAAGAGGCCGAGGTCACAGAGGAAGAGCTGCTGTGTAGGTGGGGTTGCAGGTGAGGCAAGGGTCTTGGAGGGAGAGGATTTGAGGACTGCGGAGTGACTGTGGATGCCTGTGTGTGTGTCTGTTCCCCATCCCCTGTGTGTGTGGTATCAGTCCCCTGAGGATGCTTGTGTGCCCGTCTTGCCTTTCTTTTGGGTGTGTCTGTGCTGCTCATGTCTGTGTGTTTGGGTGATTGTGCAGGTGTGCATGTGCTTTGGACAGGAAGGGTGCCAGGAAGTGTGGATGCGGCAGAGGTAGGAGGGGTGAGGGACTGTTGGAGGAGGGACCCTGCTGCCGTCAGGGAGGAGTCCATGGACCTATTGCTTCTCTGTAGGGCAGACATACCCGTCGAGATGCCCTCCATGAACGACACCAGCTGTGTCAACAGAGTGGTGTGTGCATGGAGGACACTCAGCATTGCTGTCTGCCCTACATGGAGCTGCCGAAGTAGGTACACAGACTCCTCACTCAGGGCAGCAGGGGACAAAGGGGCAGGGGGTGCGGTGCCTGGCACGAAGGAGACACGCTCCCGAACACGGGAGCCTCCACGGACCTCTGGAATCGGAGCCAATGGGAGGGCGGTGGTGGTGGTGGTGGTGGCGGGGCCAGACAGACTAGCTGGGGTGTGGTGGCTGCTGACACCCGCCTCCACAAGGGAGTCATCCTCCGAGCTGCTGTGGTCCTCAGCTGAGGTGGATGGTGCTGAGGACTCCTCGGTGTGGCTCCCCTCGCCCTCCGTGCCACTGGGTCCCTCCGACCACTCGTCGGCTGCTGACCCAGTCTGGCTCTGCAGCTCCTCCTGGTCCGTGGAGCTGTCCCCTCCTGTGGTCGTGGATGTATCTGCAAACAATTAGGGAAACAGACAAACATCAGTCACCTGCACTGACCGCACACACCACAATAAGTACAGCACATTACAGAGCAAGCCCTGGCATCCTTAGTTGAACATTGCCAAAAGTCCTCACACAGATTCGGAGAAGCCAATTGTCAGTCTGATGGTCAACCATGGAACTCACACCCCTCCTGCCCTTGCACCCATCTGTCTGGTGCCTGTCTGATGGTAATACCCCAGTGTGGACACATGCACCACCTACACAGTTGTTGGACATTGCAGAGAACACGGTGAAGTATGTGAACATGCACACATCACATCTCTTGCCACTGAGTCAGTGCAGGTGTCCGGATAAAGGGATGGTCAGAGTCTAAATAGAAATGCATGTGATGCATACCAGCACCAGACACCATGATGCACCCATGTCCGGATAGTCAATGCCACAATGGGGTGCATGTTTCACATGTCACTCCCCTGCAGGATCACTCTTAGGAAGTTTAATGCCATGACACAGGCATGCGTGCAAAGTCATACATCACTGTCTCCAGTAACCCTGGGCATAATACTTTGCTACGCTCACGGAGCATGCAAAGTTTGTGTTACTACGCATTACGCAAATTGCACGTAGCAGAGTAAAAAACTCTGCTAAACAACGTAGCGTAGCAGCAGTATATTAAACACATACAAATGCTTTGTTAAAGCAATTTTCTATGCTAAAAAGCATATAACAAATTCACAAAAGTGAACTTTGACAATGAAAATATCAAGCAATGAGAGAGGTGATGATTTTGGGTTCCCCCCTAACCTAGGGGGAGGACCAAGCAGATGCCTTGAACACAAAAAGCATATCATGTGAACGATTCAGTGGTGGTCCCTTCCTCCTAGGACCACCCCAAGCACAGTTATGGGCAAAAATACAATCCCAACCAAAGGCACTGCAAATCATTATGGGACGAGATTAGCAGTGGGCAGTGAATATTATATTGTCCAATATCAAAATAATTCTACAAAGAGCTGCAGTTCAACTAGTCGTTACTAGGTGTCCCTCACGAGTCAAATGCAAAAGCATTGAAATTATTAATACATCAAGCTGCAGTTCCACTAGTCGTTACTAGATGTCCCTCACGAGTCAAATGCAAAAGCATTGAAACCCTTTCATGAAGCTTTTGCATTTGACTCGTGATGGACATCTAGTAACGACTAGTGGAACTGCAGCACTTTGTAGAATTATTTTGATATTGGATACTATAATATTCACTGCCCACTGCTAATCTCGTCCCATAATGCTTTGCAGGGCCTTTGGTTGGGATTGTATTTTTGCCAATAACTGTGCTTGGGGTGGTCCTAAGAGGATGGGACCACCACTGAATCGTTCAAAAGATGTGCTTTTTGTTTTCAAGGCATCTGCTTGGTTCTCTCCCTAGGTTAGGGAGGATCCCAAAATCATCACCTCTCACTGCTTGTTAATTTATGGATTTCACTTTTGTGAAATGCTATATGCATTTTAGCATATAAAGACAGAGATACTTATTTTATCTTAACTTGCACTGTGCAAGATGCCTTTGGCAATTATTGTACAGTGCAGTCAAGCACACAGCTACGCACTACGCAATTTGCATAGTTACGTGTAGTTCAAAATGTACTTCACGTAGCTACGTGAAGTGCTACTACGCAAACTACGCCCAGGGTTAGTCTCCAGTCACATGGCCATGGCAGCCAGCCAACAACAGTCTGCACTGTGTCACAATCCTAGGACATGGGGAATGCAAGTTATGTAACTGACAAGTGCACATGTCCATCCCCCACAAACCACATCATCTGAACTCGTATTTGTCCACGTCATACCAATTGGACATATGGGAGACATGAAACACAACTCTCAGAACCTGAGCACCTCACAGTGTGCTGTGAATGAAAAACAGCTGCCTGAAAGTCACAGTCGCATACACCTGTGTGCACAGTCAAGTGATCAAACACCTATAAGTCACAGAAGTATCGTCTCTCATGGTCAGATCTCAGATGGCATGCTGAGCCCTAACCGATAAACATACCAGTAGTCCTGACAACGAAGCCACAGCACAATGACACAGAGGCAGACACCTGAGGGAACATTTCACTGATCACAACATGTCAGCTGATACACGGGAGTGGGAGTACAGAGTGTATTGTATGCCCTGGAGTAGGCATGACTGTCCAGCTCCACCTGTAAGAGGGATGAGCCCTGGACAGTAGGCAGGTGGCTAAGCATGTTTGACACACATGACATACATACTCCTGAGGCCCAAACATTGTTCCCACCCGCAGCATGGGGGTGTGCCAAATACCCCAGGGACATTTGGTGATTCAGATCAGCAAGTGGACCACATATCAAAGTTACACCCAGATTACATTTCACGACTTAGGCATTGTGTGAGCAATCGACCCACCCATGAAGCCCACCACAAAGTCACGGGAACAAAAGCTGTCCCCCACCTTGAGCAAAGCAAAATGCAAGGACCCTGTACCCAATTGACACAATTTCCTGACCGTAAGGACCACACCTGCGTATCAGATGAGGAGTGGGCATGTCACAATTGAGGGACATGGGTCCTGGACCACAAGACTGATGTACTGTGGAAGTTTAACCAGGCCAGAGGAGGGCACATAGCATGTCAGACAGAGTTCACAGTGCAGTCATGGACTCACCCCCTCCTTGCTGCTGTCTGTCCTTCAGCTGCCCATCCAGGTCAGGGAAGACCACCGCCAGGATCCGGAGCATGTGGGGGGTCAGGGTCCGGTGTCCGCCCCTCCTGCGAGGAGGCGACAGCTTCAGCTGGACCCTTGCGATCCTCCGGGTCCAGCCACGAAGGTCCTGCCACCTCTTCTGGCAGTTGCGGATCCGGCGATTGTAGACCCCCATGGATCTTACTGCCCGGGCGATGGTCAGCCAGATTTCCTGCTTATGGTGGGCATCAACCTGTGAGGATGACAAAGTGAAAAGGCCATTACTACACATGCAACATATCCGTGCATCACACAGTCGGATATACATGTCTCAATCACAGGGGCATATGATGTACACAGGCAGTGCAACGATGGCTATGAACAGTTTGCCA
Organism: Calotriton arnoldi; assembly: GCA_963921515.1. Classification (NCBI taxonomy): domain Eukaryota; kingdom Metazoa; phylum Chordata; class Amphibia; order Caudata; family Salamandridae; genus Calotriton; species Calotriton arnoldi. The sequence goes on along the minus strand of CAWUFW010001368.1, from coordinate 2,687,936 downwards.
GCAGTTACTACATGGTGTCATTGCATGGGAAGTAAACCTTGTTGGAATGCACTGTTACTGCACTGTACCTGTTCAGTGCATGTGACTACACACTTTGGGGGTGAGAACTACTCAGTGAGCATGCTAGCCAGTGGTGTGCACACTGGAAGTCTTGCTAGTCAGACAACATGCACAATTAGTAAGGCAGTGGACAGCACACTCACCTGCTCCCCTGGTGTCCCATACAGCTTGCTGTACTGTGGAAGGAGGCTGTCCAGCAGGGCCTGGTTCTCCTCAAGGCTGAAGGCTGGGGCTCTCTCCACAGTACGTGCCATTGCAGTAGCCAGAGGATGCAGAGACAGCAGCAGTGTTGGTGGCAGATGTCGTCCTGGAGCATGTAGTGCAGGCAAGTGAGCCCTCAGGGGAACAGCCAGCATTATATGTGTGCTGCAGAGGCAGATATTGTCCCATGTGTCCAAAGTGATAGGTCCAAGTCGTTTGCATCTTCTGAATCTGACCAATCCATGGAATAGCAGCACTAATACACGCCCACAGCATCCTTCAAAACTTCAACTTCATGACACCCATGAATTTGCAACATTGTTGTGGCTGGCCAACTGAATTCACTGCATCAGACTCGTTGAAGCTTTGAAAACGCGTCCGTTGCCATGCCAGGCCCCAGCCAATGCGTGCGCACCGTTCGGTCCATTGCTGTACAACGCGTACTCCAGGATACAACGCGTACCCGCTCACAACTGATGCAATGGCCAGTGCGGGCACACCGATCGGTCCATTGCTGTACAACGCGTATACCGGGATACAACGCGTACCCGCTCACAACAGATGCAATGGGCCGTGCGGGCACACCGATCGGTCCATTGCTGTACAACGCGTATCCCGGGATACAACGCGTACCCGCTCACAACAGATGCAATGGGCCGTGCGGGCACACCGATCGGTCCATTGCTGTACAACTCGTACTCCGGGATACAACGCGTACCCGCTCACAACAGATGCAATGGGCCGTGTGGGCACACCGCTCGGTCCATTGCTGTACAACGCGTACCCGCTCACAACAGATGCAATGGGCCGTGCGGGCACACCGATCGGTCCATTGCTGTACAACGCGCATCCCGGGATACAACGCGTACCCGCTCACAACAGATGCAATGGGCCTTGCGGGCACACCGATCGGTCCATTGCTGTACAACGCGTATCCCGGGATACAACGCGTACCTGCTCACAACAGATGCAATGGGCCATGCGGGCACACCGATCAGTCCATTGCTGTACAACGCGTATCCCGGGATACAACGCGTACCCGCTCATAACAGATGCAATGGGCCGTGCGGGCACACCGATCGGTCCATTGCTGTACAACGCGTATCCCGGGATACAACGCGTACCCGCTCACAACAGATGCAATGGGCCGTGCGGGCACACCGATCGGTCCATTGCTGTACAACGCGTATCCCGGGATACAACGCGTACCCGCTCACAACAGATGCAATGGGCCGTGCGGGCACACTGATTGGTCCATTGCTGTACAACGCGTATCCCGGGATACAACGCGTACCCGCTCACAACAGATGCAATGGGCCGTGGGGGCACACCGATCGGTCCATTGCTGTACAACGCGTCCCTGTACAGGTCACACGCATATGTCACCATGCTTGTCACTGGTGAACGTATGCCAGCCACATATACTTTCCAGGGACTCAGGGGCACACCTACAACACCACACCCAGTCCACACTGTATCTAAGGCATGTAAGGCTGCATTACCTTTTCCGTGTATGGGGGTAAACATGTGGTTTTTGGGGTGGCACTTGGGGGCAGCCACACCCAGGCTGTGCACGTGTTCATGGGGACAGGATCCTTTGTGTGTTGTGCACCTGACCACTGTGATGTGCAACTGTTCATTTTGGAGCTTGTGGCATGGTCACATTTCCAGGTTGTGTATGTGTATGACATGTCACATACCCCCAGGCTCACATGTGGGAAGGCATGTACGTCACAGGGTGACCCATTGCCACAATAGTGATGGCCCTCCACAGTCTGTGTGCATGTTGTGTTTACGATGTCTCTGACTCGATGTGCACAATGGGAGACAGTCTCCACATCCACGTTGTTTGTGCATGGACTTTGATGTTGTGTGTGTGTGTGTCACAGACGTCCATGTCTGTCCTGCAGAGGCAACAGGGGCCACTACCTGTGGGAGTCATGTTTGTTTTTCTGATGTGTACATGATACGCCATGTCATGCCAGTGTCCATGTGGCAAGACAGGGTCCCTGGGAATCTACCTGTCAATGAGCTGTGATGCCTGTGGCGCATCTGTCCAGACATGTCACTGTGGTGTGTGTGTGGAACGTGACAGCAGTAAATGGGTACTGTGACACAGCCTAATGGTTTCCCATAGCACACCCTGGAACCTGTTATCAACACATTTTGAACTGAGATGTTAGATGATGTCCATGTAGGTGCCATATATGTCCAAACAGAACGGCACACACATCAAGTACTTGTGTCTCGTAATGATGTATCATGTGAAATTGAGTATGGTGAATGGCACATATGTGGGGTGACTGATAATCTTTCTTTCTTCACCTATGCACTGCAGTGCTCCAGCTGTCCATAGACCATTCCCTGACCTGGCAACGATGGTGGAACATGACAGCATCCGACGGTACCGCTTCACCAGGCAGCTGATTGTGGATTTGGCAGTGCGCTTGGACATTTGCAACCTGGCCGGCCGTACCCTACAGTGCTGACCCCCAAGGTGAAAGTGATGGCAGCCCTACACTTCTTTGCCACCGGTACCTTTCAACACACTGTGGCGACTGCTGGTGGGATGTCACAGACTATGTTCAGCTGTGTGCTACGCGATGTTTTGGAGGCAATGTTGAGATGCCTGAACCAGTACATCTATTTCCCAACACGTCAACAACTCACTGACGTCAAGAGTGACTTCTATGCCCTGGGGAGGATGCCACATGTCATTGGCTCCATTGATGGGACACATGTGGCTTTGGTACCACCACCACAGGCACATGAGCAGGCATACCGGAACCGTAAACATTACCATTCGATCAATGCTCTGGTGGTATGTCTTGCAGATATGACCATCACACATGTGTGTGCCCGTTTCCCCGGTTCTGCACACGATGCCTACGTGATGAGGAGTAGTCGCATCCCGAGGATGATGTTACAGATGCAAAACCAGCGTGCCTGGCTTGTCGGTGTGTACTGACTTTGTACCTTTGTGTGTGTTCTGCTATGTTGTATTCCGCCCACTTTTCCAACTCAGCTAATGTGCAATTGTCTGTCTGTAGGTGACTCCGGATACCCCAACATGCCATGGTTGCTGACACCCCTCAGGAACCCTGTGACACCAGCCCAGATGCGCTACAATGAGGCACATGGTCGGACCAGGAGAGTGATCGAGCGGACCTTTGGTCTCCTGAAGAGCCGCTTCCGCTGCCTGGACAAGACAGGAGGGGTCCTCCCATATGCCCCAGCAAAGGTGTGCAAGATTGTCATCGTCTGCTGCATGCTACACAACCTGGCAGTGCGGAAGGAGTTGCCTCTCATCCTGGATGACGATGACCAACGTCCGCCACCTGTGGAGGATCCTGGCCTGGGCCACGATGCCAGTGATTATGATGATGATGAGGGTGATGTCCGCACACAGCTCATCACCAACTTCTTCAGCTGAATGTGAGTATCCAGAGATGTCATGTCAATGATGTGAGTTTGCATGATATGTGTGGGTGGTGCTCTGGTGCTGTTTGAGTGTGTCCATGTGCTACTTGACTGGATGCGTGCAGCGATGTGTTCTTGCAGGTAGTCTGTACTGCCCAACAGTGTTGACATGCTAACTTGGTTTTGTGTAGTTATCTTGTGACATGTATTGGGCATGAGTATTGCAGTTCTGTGCTGTTCTTCAGTGGTTTTGACTGGTGTTATGTCTGACCTTCACAGGGTGCTTACAGAGTTGTTTGGTCAACTTGGATCCCCTGACTCCATGATTCCTCTTTCAGGGTGGCAGCAGTCGTTTCCCTACAGGTGATGTGCCACACACCCCTGGACTTTCTATCTTCTGCACTTTTTGACTTTGTGGCCACAGCCACGTGGGATTACCTTGCATTTGTAGTGGAAACAACATGTTGCAAATGTGTAATAAACATGTGCTTCATTTTGGGATGTGCGTTGTCTGTGGTCACACATCTGACTGACATTTGCTTGCTGCACCTGTGGGCTAGTTGACACAGACTGTGAATAGGTGTGGTGTCTGTGCATTCCACAGTATTTCCTGGCAACATCGGTGTAGGCAAAGAGTCCGATGGCCCTGGTGTCTCTGTGTTGTGTAGCCCTAGTGGTGTGTCTCCCTCATATGTGTCACGTCACCATGACTCACATGACGGTGTTGTACTTGCTGTAGCAGTTAGCATACACAGTGTAATTTAGCAGATCATCATCCCCATGACAGTAACCACGTTGGAATCACAACAGAGGCAAGTATGGTGTAGTAGTGATTTTATTTACAGACATGTGTGAGTATAGTGCACAGGATGGTGGGTGCTGTACATTGGGATTGTGATCCAAAGTTCCCAGATGAGTTGGAAGTCTTGGTAGCAGAAATGTCCTGAGTGAAGTCCACAGTCATCTGATACATTAGTCCAACTTAGACTCCCCATGTCATGTGGGAGAGTTGTGTTGCATTCTACAGGGTGAACAGTTTGCACACAAAGGAGACTTTCCAGAACAGGTGTTGGCTTCCTGGGGGATGTACATGGCCATCAACCTCTCAGTTTTCCTTCCTCGGACGACCCCTCTTCTTTGGGGGGGACCCTCACGTGCAGGCTGCTGCGGTGCAGGGGACTCTCCGCCAGAGTCCTCCTCCCTCCCTGTGGCAGTTGCAGTTGTTGCAGCACCAGATGTTGTGGGCACACAGGGAGGTGTGGCCATGTTGGTGCTAATCTGGCGGAGGCATGTCAATATGTCCCTATGCACCGCTGTCAGTTCTTGCCATGTGTCCCACTTGGACTCCATGCGAGACATGTGTGTCTCCACACGGGACATGTGTGAGTCCAAGCGGGCATGATGGGCAGCCTGCTGCTGTTGGATGTCCTTGAGGATCCCCACTACCTGGCTGACCTCTCTGGTGCTATTCTGGTACGCATCAGCAATGCGTGCCAGTTGTGGGTCATCATGCAGTCCAGACCCCTCTGCAAACAGCGACTTCTGCCTACCACCCCTCCCACCACCCCTGGCGACACATGCGGGACCTGCGGTGGCACGCCCAGGTGACCCTAGGCCCCCTTGGGGGTTGTTACTGGGGTCGTTGTCCGTAGCTCGACATTGGGCCAGGGTCCCTGTGCTGTTGTCATTGGTGGTCCTTGGTCTGTCCGTGTCGGCGGGGGTGGTCTGTGTGTTGGCAGTTGTTGGAGGGGTGGGTGCAGGGGTGCAGATGTTGGTCCTGCTGGTGCTGCATGATGACTCGCACCGGAGGGGCCAGGTAGGTCTTCGCCATCCGAGGAGTGCAGAGGCTGTTCAACACCAGTGAGCTCAGTGTCCCCCGGAGCCTGGGACAGGGACTCCTCCTCGCCTGCTGCTGTGTCCCCATCATCACCTGTTTTTGGAAGAGAAACACAATGTATGTTATATTTCTACAGGCTTCAATGGTTCACACACCTGACAGTTGTGACTGTACCTCTGGATGCGGGCCTGTACATTGCATTGTCCTAAGTTGTAACAGTAAGAGGTTGATATTGGTGTAGCACATTGTCCTGCAAACCTGAGGCTTTTCAATGTGAATGTTGAGGTGTGTGCATGGCCAGCATTGGTTGTATTTGTTGGACATCCGGCCCTCCTTCTCCCCCCAGCCCAGTTATCCCACCATGAAGCATGCCACCCTTACAGTGTGTTCAGGTTGACTCTCAGGATGTCATTCAGTGGTGTTCTGTGGTTGGTTGGTGCACAGGTCCCAGCAGGGCCTGGTACTCCCCACAACAGAGCACCATTGTCAGACATCTTTGATGTGGCTTTTCACTCCCTGTGAGGTGTGCATGCTTCAGTGCTAGCTTGCTGGGCCATGTGGGTGGGGGATGTTGAGCTGTGACTACCACTCCCATCATGCTATTGCCTACACCCCCCTTCCCAGCATGCCCATACTTCCTTCCTTTTGAGTGGACTTCACTGTGTGTGAGTGTGACAGCAATGGCAAGATGGCTGACAGTGTGGTCCTGTTGTTTGTTGGTGCCCAGTTCGCAGCAGGGCCTTGTGCTCCCCACAGCTGAGGCCAGTGTCAGACATCTTTGAAGTGGCTTTTCACTGGCTGTGAGGTGTGCATGCTTCAGTGTGAGCTTGCTGGGCCATGTGGGTGGGGATGTTGAGCTGTGACTACCACTCCCATCATGCTATTGCCTACACCCCCTTCCCAGCATGCCCATACTTCCTTCCTTTTGACTCTGCTTCCCTGTGGGGTAGTATGCCTGTGCTGACAGGATGGCTGACAGTGTTGTCCTGGCGTTTGTTTGGCTACACGTCCCAAAAGTGTCCCTGTGCTTCACACAGCATAACCCAGTGTGGTAGTTCTTTGTGGGATATTTAATTAGAGTGTGAGGCAATGCATTCTCCCAGGTGAGTTGTGTGGAGTTTGTGTTAAGGGGGTGTGTGAGAAAAGCTGCTGGTGACTATGGTCAGAGTTGTCAGTCCTCCTTTCCACCCAGCCAGATATCCCACCATGGAACGTGCTTCCATTGCAGGGAGTGCAAGTTGGCTTTCAGGATGTCAGTCAGTGGTGTCCTGCACTTGGTTGGTGCACAGTTCCCAGCAGGGGCTTGTGCTCCCCACAGCAGTACCCAGTGTCAGCCATCTTGTCAGTTGTTTTCCACTCCCTGTGATGTGAGCATGGTTCAGAGTCGTGTTGATGGGCCAATTGTGAGGGTGAGCAATATCTGTGACTACAACTCCCATCCTGCTATTGCCTACACCCCCTTCCCAGCATGCCCATACTTCCTTCCTTTTGAGTGGACTTCACTGTGTGTGAGTGTGACAGCAATGGCAAGATGGCTGACAGTGTGGTCCTGTTGTTTGTTGGTGCCCAGTTCCCAGCAGGGCCTTGTGCTCCCCACAGCTGAGGCCAGTGTCAGACATCTTTGAAGTGGCTTTTCACTGGCTGTGAGGTGTGCATGCTTCAGTGTGAGCTTGCTGGGCCATGTGGGTGGGGGATGTTGAGCTGTTACTACCACCCCCATCATGCTATTGCCTACACCCCCTTCCCAGCATGCCCATACTTCCTTCCTTTTGACTCTGCTTCCCTGTGGGGTAGTGTGCCTGTGCTGACAGGATGGCTGACAGTGTTGTCCTGGCGGTTGTTTGGCTACAAGTCCCAAGAGTGTCCCTGTGCTTCACACAGCATGACCCAGGGTGGTGGTTCTTTGTGGGATCTTCAATTAGAGTGTGAGGCATTGCATTCTCCCAGGTGGGTTATGTGGAGTTAGTGTTGAGGGGGTGTGTGAGGAGGACTGCTTGTAACTATGGTCAGTGCTGTGAGTCCTCCTTCCCACCCAGCCAGATATCCCACCATGGAAGGTGCTTCCATTGCAGGGAGTGCAAGTTGTCTTTCAGGATGTCAGTCAGTGGTGTCCTGCTGTTGGTTGGTGCACAGTTCCCAGCAGGGCCTTGTGCTCCCCACAGCAGTACCCAGTGTCAGCCATCTTGTCAGTCCTTTTCCACTCCCTGTGATCTGAGCATGGTTCAGGGTGGTGTTGATAGGCCAATTGTGAGGGTGACCAATATCTGTGACTACAACTCCCATCATGCTATTGGCTACACTGACTTCACCAGCATACACAGAATTCCTTCCTTTGAGTGAGCTTCCCTGTGAGGTGGTGTTCTAGTGGTGGCAAAATATCTGACTGTGTTTGTTGGTTATATTTGTGCCACTGCCTTGCTGTATTTGTTGTTAGGTTTGTACATGTCATGACACAGTTACATGTCACTATGAGATGGCAGGTATTGTGTTTGTCTGACTAGCATTCACATCTTGGGATGATTATCTTTTGGTTGCTGTGCATTTGCTAAGGGTGCATGGTTTGACTATCCCCTTGACAGTGATGTGTGTGTATTGTCACACCATATTGTGTATATTAGTTGTGTACTCACCAGGCTCTGGGATGTTTGTTAGTCCATATACGCTCACTGGTGGTAGGATGGCCCGCACCTTCTCCTCCCAGGGCCTGAGGTATACTGGTTTGGCAGGAGGGCCACTGCCGGTGTGCTGACTCAGGAGGTAATCCTTCTTCAGTAGGTCCCTGACCCTCCTGCGCACATCATACCACCGGTTCTGGATGTCTTCCTTTGTGCGCAAACATGGTGATTGTGCGTTCACCCTGTTGACGATCCTCTCCCACATCTTGGTTTTCTGCGCCATGGGGGTCTGTTGGACCAATGTGCCAAACAACTGTGGCTCTACCCTCAGGATCTCGTCTACCAGGACTTCCAATTCACTATCTAGGAACTTTGGATTCTTCTTTGGGGGCATGGTGATGGGTGGTGGTGGTGATTGATGTGTGTGTGAGTGTGCAAGTGAGGGTGGGTGAGTGTAGGTTTTGCTGTGTGTGTGTGAGGGTGCTATTTGTTGAGGTGCTAATGGTGTGTGGCTTGTGTGATGGATGAGCTGTGAGTGTGTCTGTGGTTGCTACCTGATGGTGTTCTGTGCTGGCAGGTCAGTGGAATTTGCAAAGGATCATGGTAGGGATTTGTGGCCTTTATATAGGTGGAGTTGGGGGTGTGTCCTTGTTCCATTTCCCCCCCCCCTGTATTTATTGGCTTTATGATTGCTTGTTTGGCCCTTTTTTTCGTATTTTTTCCTTTGTATTTTTTGTGTATGTAGGAGACTTTCTTCTGACCGAGTAGGACGCTGCAGTTGTCTCGTGCGATCTTCTCCGACTCGTTCCCGCTGTGTTTCAGCTAGGTTTCATGTGCGGCGTACGAGTCGGTCGCAGAGTTTTGTGTTATTTCGGCTGGCTTTTGTGTGCGTGTCGGTCGTACGGCTTGAGCTCCGTGCGAGTCGGTCTGGTTTTGCACGCATTGCATCGTACTGTGCGGGTCGGAGTTCGCGGGTACGTTTCGTTCGTGTTGATTCCTGGCGCGTGTCGGTCGGTTCGATTCGCGTGGTTTCCCGGCCGGATAGCTTGTTTCCGTCCGGTTCGGTCGTTCGGCTTGCGTTCCGTACGAGTCGGTCGTGATTCACATGCATTTCATCGTACTACCCGGTTCGGGCAGCGCTGGTACGTGTCGGTCGGACTTAATTCCCGTACCGAGTCAATCGGTACGTTTTCCGGCCCGAATCGGAATCGGCCCCTGAGTGTACAATATGCTACAGACAGTACTTTCGCCTACCAAATTAAAAAGCTAATAGCACTAGCATATGTACCTGTAACTGATGTAGCAGAGCACTACAATATTCTAATAGACAGCCTCTATTACAAAAGGAACGAAGACAAAATAAGCCCACTACTAGACTACTTTGAGGACACATGGGTGGGAAGACTGCATAGATCAGGGCATAGAAGGCAACCTAAGTTCCACATTCCTTGGTGGAATGTGTACCTAAGTACCTTAAACAAAGAAGCCAAAACAAATAATAGTGTTGAAGGATGGCATAATGCCTTCCAAGGAACAACAAGCAGAGGTAAACCTACCCTACAAAAACTACTACAATCTATACAGAAAGAACAAAGCTACCAAGAATTACGGATGGAACAATCTGTAACTCAAATATGTCCCAAATTAACTAAACAAACTAAAAAAAATTTGAGCTACTGCAAAGTCAGGTTACCTTATACCCATCAACAAGAGGCCTAGATTACCTATCCCTAATAGCCAAAAGCATATTATAAACTACATTTCCACAGCTATTATAAATATTTTCGTTCACAAAACAAACACTTTACACAAAGATATTAATATTATATTTTCACAAATATTAATTAATTGTCATATATATTTTTTTATTAAAAAATATATATTTACAAATAAATAATATTTATCAAAATATACTATGTATCACAATTAATTATAACAACATTTCCCACCCAAATTAATACAAAAAAATAGACTTACGGTTTATGTGGCTGTAGAAGATGTATTCCAACAAGTAATAATCCTTACATCTGTCTGTTAATCCATGTTAATGTTTAAAAAAGCCTCCAAAAAAATGCAAAAAATCCAACAGGTCCAATATAAATCCATCCTGGCCAAATCCAAGTAAGGGAAACCCTCAAAAACCCGAAAAAGATATAAAAATATAAAAATCACTCCAGGAAATCCAGAAAAATAAAAGAAAGTGTGATAATAATATTAGTTTAACAAACTAATACACACTTCTTTTTTGTAAAAAACGCGTCTTTCTCTCCAAAGGAAAGTCGATTAAAAGTAACCTGCAAAAAATGTTGAAAACATACCCACCCACACAAATACACCCAAATACATTAATAAAATACAATAACATTAATTTATATTAACAAAAGAACACATATTTAGTCATATTATCGTCTGTCTACACTAGGCCTCAAACACTAACTCACGACATCTCACTAAAATATAACTAACACCTACAGCACATCAAAAACGCAACTAGCTAACAATAAATACAATATATACATCCTAACTAGACTCAAACATAAGTATTAAGTTAGATAAAATAATTAAAACTCCCCTTACCTTGCTCAACGCGACGCAGCTTCCAACCACGAGCTTCTCCGGTCCTGAATGACCCAAAATAACAGTACGCGGTTACAAAATAGTCCCTGTGATGAAATAAAAATGGCTGCTTAAATAAATGTAAAAAAAAGGAATAATGTTAAAAACATGCATTATAGTAAAGTGTAAATGTTACATATATTTTTCTTATGTTGTTTAATTTTTTCTGTATATATAAAAATTAGTATATATTTTATAATACTTTGTAAAGTTATAATAATAATTAATATGAAAATATATTTATTATTATTATAATTATATATGTATTTTTTCAAATTATATTAAATATTAAAAATACATATTAATTATATACAAATGTAAAACGAAACTTACCTGTTTAAAAAATTTTTTTCCATGCAATACAACAATGTAATAATTAATATTATTAATATTTTATATACTAATAATATTAATTAAAATTTTATTTACATGTAATAAAGTTATGATTTTTTTTAAATGTTAAAGAATATTCACTACAGCATTATAATGTTACAATATTAAATAATAATTAAATATACAATGCTTTATGTTATGTATATATATGCCAAAAATGTTTATATTAATTGTATAAATATATTATAATTTTCCAACAACTCTTGTAAAATACAAAAAAATATGGTTTGTATATCAAAATATGAATACTTGTGTTATAAAATATGATTATATCATAAAATGTTCTTTTCCTTTAAAAATTACATTAACTAATAAATGTATGTAATAAAATTTATGTTCCTTAAATAAAAATGTACATATTTTCTGTTTTTATTAATGTGTATTCCATACTATAAATAAAAAATATTTGTTTTTGTCTTTCTACCTACTTATACAAAAATAAAGGTTGTTTGAAAATTAAAAATGTCTAAATCTTTTTATATGTATATATTATTATTGAATATTTTACTTAAATATATTAATTTGATAAATGTACCATTTTAAATTACTATAAATAAGCATAATGTTTTTTTAATTAGTAAATTATATAGTATACATCAATTACACAATAAAAATACATTATCACTGCACATAATAAAACCCTCTTATATTTCTTCACATATAAAAACACATACTGTATTTTTCCTACAACTCTTTATATAAAATTAATAACTACACAGCAAATAACATATATGTAATATAAAAATCTTAGATAAATTATAAATAAATTAAAAATATATTTGTACATAAACATATATCACTCACTATTCCCAATACAGTTAAACAATAGTCATGGAAGGTGCTAGACATTAACAATATATAATTTACTCTTCCCACTGCAGTTAGGATTAAGTCACAGAAGGTGCTAGACATTAACCATATATAATTTACTATTCCCACTACAGTATGTATTAAATAAGGAAAGGTGCTGGACATTAAACAAATATAAATTACTATTCCCACTCCAGTCAGTATTAAGTCAAAGAAGGTGCTGGACACTAAAGATATAAAAATTACTATTCCCACTCCACTGAATATTAAGTCAGGGAAGGTGCTGGACATTAAACATATATAAATTACTATTCCCACTCCAGTCAGTATTAAGTCAAAGAAGGTGCTGGACACTAAAGATATAAAAATTACTATTCCCACTGCACTGAATATTAAGTCAGGGAAGGTGCTGGACATTAAACATATATACATTACTATTCCTACTCCAGTCAGTATTAAGTCAGGGAAGGTGCTGGACATTAAACATATATAAATTACTATTCCCACTCCACTGAGTATTAAATCAGGGAATGTGCTGGACACTAAACATATATAAATTACTATTCCCACTCCAGTCAGTATTAAATTACAGAAGATGCTGGACACTAAAGATATATAAATTACTATTCCCACTCCAGTAAGTATTAAGTCATAGAAGGTGCTGGACACTAAACATATATAATTTACTATTCCAACTCCACCCAATATTAAGTCAAAGAAAGTGCTGGACAATAAACATATAAAAATTACTATTCCCACTCTAGTCACTATTAATTCAGGGAAGGTGCTGGACACTAAACATATAGAAATTACTATTCCCACTCCAGTCAGTATTAAGTCAGAGAAGGTGCTGGACACTAAACATATAAAATTACTATTCCCACTACAGTCAGTATTAAGTCAGGGAAGCTTCTGTACACTAAATATATATATTTTACTATTTTAACAACCTCACCATTTTCCCCTAATAACCCAACATCCCAGTACAAAAAAACCCATATAATTTCCACTTTTAAATAACTTTAAGGCCCATTACGATACCGGGCGTAAAAAAATCCGCCACCCATGAAAGCGGCAAAAATCCGCCCGCCTACACCTTCTGAATACCGACCCAGCAATTATGATGCCTCGAACCGAAAACCGCCAGCGGCGGTAAAAACACACAAAATACCGCCCGCCCATGCCCGAGTCGGAGTCAAACCGCCCGCCACGGACGGAAAGACGCACGACAACACAAAACCGCCTGCCCTCACGGTCGAGACACCGCACGTGAAATTACGATCGCACCGACATGAGCGCGGAAAACAACAAATACACCGCCCGCCAGCGGAAACAACACTGAAGAAAATGGACACGGCAGAAGCCATGGCGGCCACGTCCCTGCACAGAAACAGCCCCGGACTCAAACAAACACACACAACATGGCAAACAAGTCCACACAGCAACCCACGCACAAATACACAGACAAAGTACACATCCCGAAAACACACCACCCCTGGACAAACAAATAAACCACAAAGCCCAGAACACCAGCCACAACACACCTGAAAACAACAGACCATCAGGACACACCCAAACAGGTAAGTACAAAAACAGCCCCTCCACAGACCACAACCCCTTGCAACATTGCAAAGCAGAGAGGAGAGGAGAGGACACAGTGAATGAATGAATGAATAAGGATTTATAGAGCGCATGGTTACCCGGAAGCATCCCAGCGCTAGCGGGCGTTAAATGGTGAACACAGAAGGGTTTATGGAAATAGCCAAGTTTTCAGCTGTTTACGGAAGCTAAGGTGGTTCGCTTCACTTCGGAGATGGAGTGGAAGGGTATTCCACAACCTGGAGACATTATATGAAAAAAGCCTACCTCCCTTTCTCACTTTCTGGATTCTCGGAATTTTTGCCAAGTGAAGGGAATTAGAGCGGCGGTGTCTAGGAGCTTTATACGAATGAATCAAATCCCTGATTATGGGAGGTCCTTCCCCTCTCAAGGATTTGTGTGCCACACAAAGAGCTTTAAAGTGTATCCTCTCCTGAACAGGAAGCCAATGCAAAGCGCGCAATGCAGGTTGCGCCGAGCATCCCCGACTAGTGCCGGTAAGTAGTCTTGCAGCAAAATTCTGAACAATCTGAAGTCGCCCAATTACTGCCTTGGGGGCCCCCAGATAGAGGGCATTACCGAAATCAATCCTAGAAAGGATCAGGGCTTGAATCACTAGTTTTTTTGCTGAGTGGGGCAACACAGACAGAATTTTACGGATCATTTTTAGCAGACCGTAGCAGGAAGCAACCGTCTTCCTGGCTTGGGTTTTGAAGGACAGGTCTTGGTCCAGCCAGATGCCAAGGCTTTTTAACTCTGATTTAGGAACCGGAACAGGACCCATACACGAGGGCCAGAGGGTGTTCAAGTTGACACTTTGTGAGTTACCGAGCATCATAATTTCTGTTTTTGCACCATTCAGTTTAAGATGAGACAGACTCATCCATTTTGCCACTTCCTCCAAACAAGCGTGGAGGTTAGTGGGTGACTTATCAACTTGATTCAATGCCACCACTAGCTGTGTGTCATCTGCATAAGACACAATATGGACTCCAAAGGGGGCAACTAAGTCCGCCAGAGGGGCCATATAAACATTAAAAAGGGTTGGACTCAGGGAAGAGCCCTGAGGCACTCCACATATCAGGGGTAGAGGGTCTGACGAGATATCCTCTTCAAACACCTGGAAAGTCCTGCCTTCCAGAAAAGATTGGAGCCAAGCGAGAGCCGAACCTGACACTCCCGTGTTCCTAAGACGGTGGACCAGAATCTGATGGTTCACCGTGTCAAATGCGGCGCTAAGATCAAGAAGAATAATAGCCAAAGAGCCTCCTGTGTCAAGAATCCTTTTTGATTCCTCTACTACCATCAGCAAAGCGGTTTCAACTCCCTGACGAGGGCGAAAGCCTGTCTGGGAGGGGTGTAGCAGATCATGTGACTCAAGAAACACAGAAAGAATGTTGTTAACATGTTTCTCTGTGATCTTACTCACTCCCGGAAGGAGCGAGATGGGTCGATAGTTTGTAAAATCATTCTGATCCAGATGAGGTTTTTTCAATAGAGCTTTGACCATGGCTCTTTTCCATTCACAGGGAACCACACCTGAGATAAGAGAAGTGTTAATCACATTGAGAAGATAGGGAGCAATAGTAGAGGCTACTAATTTCAAGGTGTTAAACGGCGCCGGATCTAGAGGCGATCCACTTTTAATAGAAGCTAAAATAGGCAACAAGGAGTCCAAGGACAAGGGTTCTAGGGCCTCCAGACTAGGTGCAGCTTTATCTCGAAGCGGAGAGTTGGCATTAGTGATATATGCATTGTCTTTCACAGGAAAGATTTTTTGGATATTTTGCACTTTGGAGAAGAAGAACTGTGCAAGATCTTTGCACCGCTGTCCAGATGAATCAGGGATTGGTGGAGGGTCGGGCACTCTTATTAAATTTTTGGCGATCTGAAAAATTTCCCTGTAAGAGTTACTTGCGAGGAGAATCTTTTCCTCAAAGTATGAGGCTTGGGCTTTTTTGATCTCAACTTTATACATCCGGAGAGCAGTCTTATATTCTAGTCTCTTATTGGCGGAAAAATCTTTCCTCCAACTCCTCTCTAACCTCTTACATTGTTTTTTGAGGAGGCGTAATTCAAGTGAGAACCAGCCCGATTTAAGGATTCCTAATTTTTTCTCTATCAATTTTTTAGGGAGCACCTGGTTAAGGGTGTCTTCAATCCATAAGGTAAAGTAATTGTACGCAGTAGCCGGGTTAGTATGAGGGATGGGGAAGGTCCTACTCAATTCTTGAGACCATTTCTCCACAGGAACCTTAGACCACTGCCGATTAAACGTTCGGGAGACCTGAGTATGAGCCTCAATAATAACAGGGGACCATAAAAGGGGACTAAAAAATGATCCGACCATGGGAGAGGGATAGGGGATTTTCCTACAACATCTTTCAAAGTGGAAAAGAGTGGGTCAAGAAGATGCCCTTTTAGATGTGTGGGTTGTGAGACCTTTTGTTGAAGTTGGTAGGACGCAAGGTCTTGAACCAGGTCCATAGCAGTTAATGCACTAGGGTCATCAAAATGCAAATTGAGATCTCCCAAAAGCGTAAAATTAGCATTGATATTAGCTAGGTTACAGGTGGCTTCTAGCAAGGAATTACAAAATTGACCTAGCGCCCCAGGCGGGCGATAGATAAGAATTCCAGAGAGAGAAAGAGAAGGGGAGAATTCAATGGAAAAGTGGACATTCTCGCAATCAGCTATTGGACTACCTAAAAGACGACAGATCAAGAAATTTTTATAAATAATAGCAATGCCGCCCCCTTACCCCTCTTTCTATCTAGTCTTTGTATCGAGTAGCCCGGAGGAAGGGCTCTAACAATATCAGGTTCTGAGCTTGAGGAGAGCCAGGTCTCCGTAAGAAATAGCACTTCAGGGTCATGGTCGAATAGCAATAATGAGATCTCGGTTGCATGTTTTGGTAGTGATCTACAGTTTAGCATCAATAAGTTAAACTGTTTCTTTAAGTGGACTGGGGTATGGGTGTCCATTGAGGGCTCAAAAAAACAATGTAGGCACTTCTTCTGTCCCTCCTCTACCATTATTGAGTGAGAACATTGAGGTTCTAAGGGTTTATTCAGCCATCTCAACTGTGAGGAAGTATAGCCATAATGGGTTACAAGTGTAGAGGCAGGGGCTCTGGCCCCTGGGCCCGGATGGGCGCGGACGGGCGCAGACGGGCTTGCCTTAGGCGCGCCTTCGGCGCGCCAGCGGCGCGCCCGCTGCGCGCGTCCGCTGCGTGGTCGCGTCATCTGGCGATTTTATGCCCCCGTGACCCAGCAGCCAGAGCGCCAACCCAGCGCAAGCGCACTCAAGCCCTCCCCGAGCTTTAACACAGCTCCCCCACAGAGAACCAGTTAATAGAGCAGCAATCACATTTAGGCAAGTTTAAAACAAGTTTAAAACATCAAGTTTTAAAACAATTAGCAGCAATGAGGACCAGTTTAAAAAGAAAAGCGAGCGGGAGAAAGACCTGATCGTCCTCCACCGGTTTGACCCTTCTAACGTCCGCTGCGCGGTCGCGTCATCTGGCGATTTTATGCCCCCGTGACCCAGCAGCCAGAGCGCCAACCCAGCGCAAGCGCACTCAAGCCCTCCCCGAGCTTTAACACAGCTCCCCCACAGAGAACCAGTTAATAGAGCAGCAATCACATTTAGGCAAGTTTAAAACAAGTTTAAAACATCAAGTTTTAAAACAATTAGCAGCAATGAGGACCAGTTTAAAAAGAAAAGCGAGCGGGAGAAAGACCTGATCGTCCTCCACCGGTTTGACCCTTCTAACGTCCGCTGCGCGGTCGCGTCATCTGGCGATTTTATGCCCCCGTGACCCAGCAGCCAGAGCGCCAACCCAGCGCAAGCGCACTCAAGCCCTCCCCGAGCTTTAACACAGCTCCCCCACAGAGAACCAGTTAATAGAGCAGCAATCACATTTAGGCAAGTTTAAAACAAGTTTAAAACATTAAGTTTTAAAACAATTAGCAGCAATGAGGACCAGTTTAAAAAGAAAAGCGAGCGGGAGAAAGACCTGATCGTCCTCCACCGGTTTGACCCTTCTAACGTCCGCAAGGACAGCAGCACACCACAGATACGCACACATCACACCCACCACCACCACCAAACACCGGCACCACAAACCCCCTGCACATCACACATCACACACCGCACCAGCACCACAAACACCATGGCATCACACAGAATGCCCAAGTTCACTTCCACTGAGCTGACGGTCATGGTCGACGAGATCGTCAAGGTGCACACACAAATCTATGGCAACCAGGTCCAGCACACACCACTAGCCACCAGAAAAAGAATGTGGAACAGAATTGTAGACCAGGTCAATGCAGTCGGGACCGTACCCAGAAACAGAGGAGAGATAAACAAACGGTGGAACGACATCAAAAGCCTGGTCAAGAAGAAGGAGAGCAAAAATCAAGAGCTGGCTGCCACGACTGGCGGAGGGAATCCCGCGCATTACAAGACCTTCAAAGCGTGGGAGGAGAAGGTGCGAGTCATCATCCATCCGGAGATCCTCACCGGATTACCAGGGGAGTGGAGGCTGGTAAGTACAAACAAATGTATACCAGCACACCGCTATGTACTCACATGCACTACCACCATGCCATAGCTCCAAGGGACAAACACCCCCATGTCCAGTACACAATACACAACACATCACTCACACATGCAACAGGCACCACCACACACACAGCCCAAACATATCAACTAACAGAACCATGGGGGCATGTGTACACCCAGCCAGCCACGTAACTACCAACAGGTCCCCTAGTACTCCAGAAGCGCCACAACGAGCACCCCCCACACCCATGTGGCAGCCGTAGCTGCACCAACCGACAAGTAACAGGTAAGTAGCCACAACACAAAGGCAGTGGGTGGGAGGGGGGACAGCTGAAGTACAACACCCACCAGGCCCCTAGTCCTACAGCACAGCAAGGAGGAGCACAGCCCACAGCCCACACCCACGTAACAGCCACTGCAGTGCACACCGGCAGCCGACAGGTAGACATCCCGCCCCAGGACAAACGGTGTCAGTGGGTGTCCAGCCATCACCACGACCCATAACACCGCCCCCACCCCCACAGACCTGCAACATGGAGCACCCACCCGCCCATAACCATGTTGCATCCAGTCCAGTGCACGCTCAAAAACAACCTGCAGGTGGGAAACTGGACAGGGCGGGGTGACTGGAGGCATGAGGACTGAATTACGACTAACACATGGGACATGTCAAGTAGCAAAGGAACACGCAGCACTGCTCCCTGCCACAACCATGTGAACAATGTGCACACGGACATGAACCACAGAGTCACACCCCACATGACCCATCACAGACACAGCAACACCCAAGGAGCCACGTCTGCATGCACAAGTCACACTGATTACAGAACCACACGGCAGGCACAGTGCAACCCATCACACACAACTGCAACACCATCGAAGTCCTGTCCATGTAGCCCCAACTGCCTGTCAACCACACATCCCACAACTACGCCCATGTAAGACATACCACACTAGACGCAACAGCGTGGAACAACATAAATGCACACGAACACCACTGGACCCATCAAACACACAGACACACAATGCACATACAACATACCATCCATCTCATCCGTCAGCCCCAGACACATGAAAGGTATGTCATCCGAACTGCTGGTCCACATACAGTAGTCACGCAAAGAAACATGCCCATGACAAATCATGTGCCAGAAGTGAATGAAGCGCACGTCACACTGTGAGCAACAACACACATAACATGGGCCACACACCCCCGAGCACTGCAGTGATGCACATGGCACAGGGCAGCACGCACACCAAGGAATTGGACCATCTGCAATACGTCGTGTGGCACACAACCATCACTCACTCATAACAATGCATCCAATTACATGGCCAGAAATCACAACAGACAGCAAATATGCAGGGTATGTCAGACATACACACACCTCAGACCATGCACTCTCATGTTGCCACAACACATGTCACGTTCTGCACCCATGGCACACAGTATGTACCCCAAAAGCATAGTTCATCTCAAATGCGTTTCAGGGGCTGACCCCCATTTTGCCATCTGCGTTTCGAAGCGTTACATTTGAACCCCAAGAGCATAGTACAAACCAACCTCCACGATGGGTCTGGAGTCCGCATACACCAGAGCCACAAAAAGCAGGAGCACAGCAACACACCCATCGGCATTGCCAATCCGTCCCATGCCAGATGTCCACAGCACACAGTCCCATTGGCATGCCCACACAACAACAAATAGCACAGCCACACACACGGCTCCGGGAAACCTGTGCACGACTGTGCACGAACTGTGGATGTCAGACAACCTATACATACTTTGTCATGTGCAACACAATAACATATCTCATTCCCCCCACAGGTGACGAACTGCTGGATGCTGGAGATGGAGACAGCAGCCAGCACAGCCAGCCTGCAAGCCCCCAACAAGGACTCACGGATGTGGAGGATCTGTCCTCCTATTCGGACACGGACCACCCAGCAGGCCCATCTGGTGTGGCAGGGCCCAACCGCACCCCAGGCACCCTCCCACCCACCAACCCATCATCCAGGGCTGATGACCACTCACAGCCCCCTGCTGCCACTGTCGTAGCGGCCACTACCACTGTTGTGGCGGCCACTCCCACGGTCGTTGCGGCCACTCCCACTGCCGCAACCACCACCACGTCATCACTGGCCCCAGCCCCAGCGCAAGTGGTGGTCCGGCCGACTGGGTCCACCCTGGGAGCCACAGCGAGGACCGTGGTGAGCAATGTGGCTAGTGGGCAGGTCGGTGGCAGCAGTACTGGTAGGAGGAGCAGGGCCAGGCCAACGCCAACTGTGCCTGGGAGCCAAGCCCTGCCGCCAATCGACAGAGTCCTTGGGGCCTATGAGGAGGCCCAAGGCGAATGGGCCAGGTCGGCAAGCGACACGCGGGAGGTCCTTGCGGTGTTGAGGTCCATGGACGCCCACATGGCCCAAATCGCGGACCTCATGGGCCAGCTGGTGGTGGGGGGAGGGCACAAGCAAGGCCAGCAACACCACCTCCGCCACCACCTGCTGTGGCGCAGGTTCGTGCAGCATCGCGTTCCCCTGCGTCCACAGCGAGTGAGCACTCTTCAACCACCACCAGCGGAACATCAACACCCCCCTCTACCAAACGTGGAAGGGGCCGTCCGAAGAGGAAACAGGTGTCCAGAGAGGACTTCGCCCGCACCAAACGCCAGTGAGTCAGCCAGCCACCTTGAC
The DNA here is from genome assembly GCA_963921515.1 of Calotriton arnoldi. Classification (NCBI taxonomy): domain Eukaryota; kingdom Metazoa; phylum Chordata; class Amphibia; order Caudata; family Salamandridae; genus Calotriton; species Calotriton arnoldi. The sequence goes on along the minus strand of CAWUFW010001368.1, from coordinate 2,667,122 downwards.
CACCTACTGCATTGTCTTGGAATACGATCCTAGCCCACACTGCCATGTGAATGGCATGTGTCTGTTGGACTGTGGACATAGAACTCCATGGGTACACCTTGACCATCACGCAGCCATGACCGTCAACTCATTGTCACAGCATGCACCACATTTGTCATCACCTTGCACACAATCACATGTCACCGCTGTTAATAAATACACCTTGATCACAATCGGCTTAATGTGTCCTGGGTTTATTCCAAGATGTGCAATCGCCACCATGAGCAGAATAGCATCTGCTGTGTGGCATGTCGATGGGACAGGAGAGGCTGCAGGGACCTAGGGGTGAAAAACAGAACAAGAGTAGATTCAATGAGTGTGTCACACACTCATCACACAGTACTTGTCACCAACTACAAGCAATGCACACACATCTCAGAGAGCAACAGGGCACAATGCTACAGCCACTGACAGTGGCATACCAACCTGGACATGGACCATTGACACACAGCACTCAGTGAACAAAAGGCCCCAGTAACAGAGCACACATACACCTGCACAACTACAGCTACATCAGCCGTCGTACATGGTCACTCACCGTCAAGTGAAGTAGCGGGCGATGAGCTGCTGACGCACATTCACAGCTTCATCCTCTCCACTGTCCTCTTCACTGGAGCTGTCCAGGTGTGCAGGCTGGGGCCCTGGTTGATCTCCGTCATCCACAATTAGGGGGATCTGCTTTCGAATGGCCAGATTGTGCAGCATGCAGCAAGCCACCACTATCTGGCACACCTTGTGGGGAGTACGCCAGCGCACCCTCGGTGCGGTCCAGGCATCTGAACCTGGACTTGAGGAGGCCAAAGGTACGCTCGACCACACGTCTGGTCCTCCCATGTGCCTCATTGTAGCGGTCATCTGCTGGGGTCCGAGGATTTCGTAATGGACTGAGCAGCCAGGGCCCATTCGGGTAAGCCGAGTCACCTGGGCGTGGGGGACACAGAGAACCGTTGCAATTCAAACAGGACAGTAGACAGCATCCTTAAGCCAGCACGCTACACAACTCCACATACTCACCGACAATCCAGCCACGGTCCTGTTGCAGATTGGTCATCAGTCGTGGTAATATGCTGTTTCGCATGATGTGCGCGTCATGGGCCGAGCCTGGGAACTTTGCACACACGTGGGAGATGACCATGTCCGCAAGGCACACCACTTGCACATTCAGGGAGTGCGTGTGCTTCCGGTTGCGGAAGAGCTGCTCAGTGGCCTGTGGTGGGACAAGGCCAACATGGGTGCAGTCAATGGCACCAACGACGTGTGGGATCCGTCCAAGGGCATAGAATGCACCCTTCACTGCCGCCAACTCACGTGCCCTGGGGAATCGGATGTACCTGTTCCTGTACAGCATCATGGCTGCCAGTACATCCCTCAGCACCATGCTGAACATGGGCTGGGACATCCCACCTCCACTGCCCACTGTGTGCTGGAATGACCCAGTGGCGAAAAATGCAGTGCAGCCATCACCTTAGCCGTGGGGGTGAATGCTGTCGGATACACCCTGCGAGGACGGAGGTGGGGTTCCAACATGGCACATAGTCGATGCAGGGTTGGTCGGTCCAGACGAAATTTCCGGATGACCTCAGAATCCTCCATGTCCGCCAACAATTGGTAAGGGCGGTAAATGTTTGGTCTCCGCCTAGGAAAGATGGGAGTGGACACATGTCAAAGCAACACGCCACATGGCATTTTCACATACACATAACTGATATGACAGAGCAAGAACATGAGTCACAGAACAGCTGTCATGCAGGGACAGCACAGCCACAATACACTTACACAGGTCTCCCACCAATAGCAATGAGCAGTGACACAAACCATTGCTATGTGCATGCACATGGGGATCCAGGCCTCAATGACCTGTGAGGCGTGCTGATGGGGACTGACTGCATATTCGGCAAGCGGCAACACCACGGCAACATGACTGGCTGCTGTGCATCACACTGCTTCCGAGGCTGGATGAGTATGGCACACACCAACGACGATGTGGGCACAGGCTGAGCGGCCAAGACAAGTGGGACCTGTGGCACGAGGGGATATGAGACAGTCATTGATGTCACCACTGCACCCTATGTGCAGCACTGTACGGATCACACCTCCAGAAGCATTGTCAGGTGTACACATTGACAGCCCCATGCCAACACGGCTGTGTGCTTGCAAATACACATCACATGTGACACGTAACCTTGCACGTGCCAAGTGGCAGATGTACATAGTGAGAGATGACATGCGTGTGCATATGCGTATACCATGCACCCATGCCAATGTGCAGATGATGACATGCTAACAGACATGTGGGGGCCGGCCACTGGCCGTCCCTGCCTATGCACACGGCATGTTGTGGCCCCGTCCATTGTGCACCTGCACCCACGCGCACATCATGGCCACACCTGAAGATGCAGTGCGCACATCATACTGTGTGGTGCACATGGCATCAGCGGACTGTCACCAACATGGGCCAGGCCATTACGGCCAACTCCGATGACCCTCGCGGTTGCACCCTGCGTGTTCCACTATGGAGGTAGGCGTCCCGGGCCAGCTGGGTGCAGGCCAACGTCTGCAATTGCCAATGCAGGTCTCAGTGCACTTGTTGCTCGTGTGAATGTCAGGCTGGGCCATGCTGCCCCTCTCAGTCCCAGCAAGCCTGGCCTGCACATTGACTGCACAATGCCAGTAGGTGACAGCACCGACTGCCTAGTGGGTTGCATGTGTCTCCTGTTCAGGACCCTCCAGATGGGCGCTAACTCAGTACTGACTATTGGACACACCATGTCTCGTGATAGGGATGTGTGTGTGGGATGGTGGCACTGAATGTGACCTCCTTTGTGTGGTGGGCCATGCACAGGGCGAGTACGTCGATGATTGCGCAGTGTTGGTCACAGTGGGTGCACCCACACAGATGTGTTGCCCTATGTTCATTTTCTATGTCCGCATGATAATGGACTGTAGATGTGGGCAGACTACACATTGGTCGATGTGCTGTCAATTTGAATGTGCCTTCACACCAGGCACAGCTGCCCCTGCACATGTGACCCCTGCTGCACTCGCTGCTGGGTCTGTGGAGCTGATGCACCATCTGTGCGTGGGGCGGACAGCTCTCCTCACTTCCGTCATTGCGCATGTCATCACTTGGCCGCAGGTGACATGGATCATGGAGGGCCCACATGTATGCGTGGGTGGCCTCAACAAGTGTGTCCAATGGTTGTCACCCCCAGTCAGTGCTTCGAATGTGAATGATGTTGTGCTGGTGCTAATTTCAATGTGGTGGGTGGGCGGGGTTAGGTGCGGGCTTACATGCAGGACATGGGAGGGTGATCGGAATAGCAACTAGTTGCAATACACACGGGGCACGTCTTTTCCTGTCCACATCAGGGTCATTCCTTGAACTCACTGACAGTAATACAGTCGTCTTTGTCCCTGTCCTCATGGCCTCCCCTCGCTCCCCCCAATATGCATTTGCAACTGTGGGGCTAGCGCATGCAGATGCAGCCCCAAGCTCGCCCCGGAGAGGCCAAGGAGTGTATGTGTGGGTCCAGTTGAACGAGTGGTCTGTCTCACGGCATGATGTGTGGCGGGACGCCGTCCACCTGCGTGGCGCCCCGACTCGAGACACGGGCAACATAGATAATGCATAGCAGTCTCCGCAGTCCGGATACACCACCTGCGACACACAGAGGCTGTAGCTGCCCTAGCGGCCCATGCCGCGTCCATCTGGGGCTGATGGACCGACACATTCACTCTTTTGCCTCACTGGGGCGGGCTCGGAGGTGCTTGCGCACGCGCTGGCTTCTCTGTTGCAACGGCATGTGACGTGTGTGGAGATGTAGGCAATGGGTGGGATGGTGCGAGCCACCTTCCGTGACGTCACTCCTGCTCGTGATGTGTGCGTCCCCCCAATACTTCCATATGACTTGAGCCATGCTACACATTGAGGATGTTTTGCCTGCGTGATGTGTCCCGGAGGAGCGTGCAGAGTCCTCTCCCCCACCATGCTCCACTGCCATCCCGTGCCCTGGATTGCCTGTGCAGGTTGACAATGTTGGGGATACACCTGGTCGGCAGGGGCTGTGTGTGCCTTGTCAAGGGCCTGGCGGGCGCACAACAGGATCCAGCTTGTCCACAGAGGGTGGGCTGACGTGTACGCCTGATACCGCATTGTTCGTGTGCCCGGCTGCTGTGCACACACGTGTTCACATCCCCCCGACATGTGGCCTTTGACATTGCCCAGGGTAGCGGTAATGTGCAGTTCCGGACCCCTCCCGACACAGCGTGTTTCACCTTTGCATGTGCGCATCTACCCATCACACCCACCCACCTGAGCGAAGCGTCACTCCCGCTTCACACGACACATGTGTGTCTTCCACAGTTGTGCTACTCATTTGCGTTGACATCGAATGACAGTGGACTACATAGTCATGTCACGACTGCCGTGTACATCACACACTCTCATCATCTCACATTCGTACTTGTGAAAGGAATCAGCAGAGACAGTTTCTTTCTTCAAACCATGTATTGTGACTTATGTCCTCTGTGATGCAGTATAGTGGACACTACTGGCAGCGGTATGCATGTGGAGGATATACTGAGCATGATTACACATAGCTAAGGGTGTAGGGGTACATGTGATTAGCTGTTGCATGTGGGATGTGGGCTTCAGAGTTACATCTGCTTGGCTGTTGCTGTGCTAATGTTCATTTGCAAGTAGCTGCGGTGCTGCGGACTTTGACACAGACGGTATACATTTAGCCTACCAGACCGCTTGGCATCATGGGCACAGTCCATCTCAGTTCCATGTGACAGGTGTGCTGCTGTTGTTACTCATGCACGCGTGCGTGTGAGTTGACATCAGGGCATGGGCTTACGTGCATGCAACGGCGTCCCACTTGTTGTTGCCATATGGTGGATACTGGACATGTCACAGTCACTGGGGTCGTGTTGTTGTTGTATGCACTTGTCGTCCATGCAAAGGTCCTGTTACGGGATTTCCGGGGAGGGGAAAAGGGGTGCAGCTCTCACATACTCCAGCCGGGCGATTCCTGTCCACTGGGCGGTGCATATGTCCATGGGCGCAGGATCCATGCCATGGCATAGTTGTACGTGCAGTTCTGTCCATGTGGGTGCGATACACATATCCCATGCCACTGCCTCCCCCGATACATGCAGAGTTCCTGGATGTGATGGGGAACGGAGTGCATGTCCCGGACACATCCGATGTCATGGCAGTGTCGTTGATGGTGTGGTATCAGTTGCAGGTCGTTTGGTATGGCTGTTGTGGTGGTTACTGGCCAGTCCGTGCGGAAGCTAAGCATGGGTACAGTGTCGGACATCATGGCTCAATTGGGGGATTGCGCCGGGGTCCTACGAATTGACAGGTTGTCAGGTATGCGATGCCTTCCTGCAGGGCTTCCATTTCATTGGTGGTATACATGTTTGCCAGCCAATGTAGCGGATGGTGGCTGTCACGGTGTTGTTCGTAAGTTGTCCCTTGTAGGAGCATGATGGGGAATGCTGGGTGACATTCGATGTAGCTGTGATCCATGATCCGTCGTGTGGAGGTACAGTGGTCCCATTGCAGTGTGGATCCGATGTTCGCCACATACGCCATGCCCCCATAGGCTGAACAGGCCCTGTCGTGTGCGTCCAGAGGGTGGAATAGTGGTAGCAGGTCCGCCCTTGGACATGCCGGGTTGGAGAGGCACAACTCCACAGGATGGTGGAAGGGACACCTCCGACAGTAGAAGACGGGTATGACGCAGCTGAACAATGCGATGCGGTAAGTCAGTCGGTAACTTACGTTCAGCAGGGATAGGGGTTCGCATCCCAGTAGCTGTATCAGGTTGTGTTTGTACAGCTTGACCTGTTTGGCGTAGTTGGGTAGGTGTGTTGTAGGTGCCATTTTGCTGCGGGGCGATGTGGTGGCGTGCTCCGGCTGTGTGTGCAGTCTGCAGTGTGCAGGCTCCGAGGTTGCTGTGAGATCTGTGATGGTCGTAGGGGGCAGGACTTGTGTTCTGTTAGCTTGTGCGGAGGACACGGGCCCTCATCCCACGTGCTTCTCTGAATGTTCAAGGTCAGTGGTGTGTGACTCCTTCCAGATAACTTGCATGGGAACGGCATGGGGGAGTTTTATATATTTTTTTCTTTCCCGTTCGGTATGTTCTTAGGTGATATGCGCTATCTGCCCTGTGGTCGGTTTCCTCTGCATGCCTGTGTTGGTCTTTTTTTGGGACAATGGCTGTATTCTCCGGCTTGTTTAGTCGGGATGTGGTTTCGGAGTTGGAATGGAAGGTCATTCAGTGCTGTCTGCTCTCCCGTGTGTGGGCGGCAGGCTGTGTTTCCGCTATGCATTGGGCCTTGTGTGTGGGTGTCATTCTTGGGTCCACCTGTTGTCGGTCCCCGGGCTCTTTGGTGTTCCGTTTTGTATGTCTGGTTCATGGGTGCAGGGTGGTATTGGTGTTTCTGTGTGGTACTGGCGTACCTCTTCCCGACGGGGCCCATGTTCTACTGGGTGGTGTTGCCGCCGCTGTGTGCTTCGCCATGTTTGTCACACAGGGGTGTGTCCTGATGTTGCGTGACTTCACTGACATGTGGGCGTCGGTTGTGTGACGTTGGGTGTTGTCCGTGAATTGGGCGTTGGGGTCATGACTGTGGCAGGCCTGTCACGTGTCATGTGCGTTCTGGGTGTGGCTGGTGTGTGTGGTGCTTGGTTGTGTCCCTGTGTTGTTTGTGTGCGACGCATACATGGCGTTATGGTTGGGCGCTGAGTTGTGCGCATGTGTGGCTGCGTCATCGCCGCTGTGCTGCGGTGCCGTGACGGGGTCGTTAGTTCCTGGTCCCAGGTGGTGTGCCCATGATAGTTGCGAGATGTTGCACTTTGCCCTGTGTTACATTTGTGGGTGCAGTGGTGGATGTTTCTTGTCCACGCATGGGTGTTGGGGGGTGCCATGTCCTCCTTTTCCGCACTTGCACTGTGTGCGCTGTTTGCGTGCCCTTGTTGTGTGTGTGCCTACCTGCGTCTCCGCGGTACGTTGCCTCCTTGGTGGTGCATCAGGTATAGCATGGGGAGGGCCTGCAGTGCTGGATTCATGCTCGGGGGGTCGCCTCTTCGGTGTCTGTGCTCGGCGTTCGGGTTTCCGCCTCACTTTCGCGTGCGGTGTCTCTTAGCCGTGGGAGCTGTTTGTTTGCGGCATCGTAATTTGTACGCCGGGCGGTACGTGATTTCGTCTGGCGGTGTGTCTCCATTGGGCTGCGCCGCTACGTGAGCGGGCGCACTTTGATGGCGGACGGCGTCGCTGGCTTGCCGGCGGTGTTTGGCTGCCTTTTCACATCGTAATTTGGCGGGCGTGTGGGCTGCGGCATGCGGGCGGTAACTGGTGGTTTTTGCATCCGCCAGCACGGCGGTAGTGCTTCCGCCCGCCATCGTAATGGGCCCCTTTATTTATTAAAATTAATTTCAATTGTCTAAATTTTAATTTAATAAGTAATTTTATAATAATATTTTAAAAACACTCCCCACCCTTATCCCCTAATAACCCAACATCACACTCCTAAAACAATATAATTTCATTTTTAAATTTCAATTTCTAATTTTTTTAAATTGCAATTAATTTTTTTTAAATTAAATATGTCAATTCATATAATTATTTTTAAAACACTGCCCACCCTTCACCTCTAATAACACAATATCCCACTCCTAAAACAAAAATATAATTTCGAATTTTAAATTTATATTTCTTATTTTAAATTATTTTCAAAACTCGAAATTTTAATTTAATATGTAATTTTATACTAATATTTTTAAAACACTCCCCACCCTTATCCCCTAATAACCCAACATCCTGCTCCTAAAACAAAACATATATTTTATATTTTTAATTTAAATTCGTTTTTTTTAAAAATTTCTAATTTCAAAAAAATTTATTTAATATGTAAATTTATACTAATATTTTTAAAATACTCCCCACCCTTATCCCCTAATAACCCAACATCCCGGTCCTAAAACTAAACATATATTTTATATTTAAAATTTTAATTTCGTTTTTTTAAATAATTTCTCATTTCAAAAAATTTAATTTAAAATGTAAATTTATACTAATATTTTTTAAAATACTCCCCACCCTTATGCCCTAATAACCCAACATCCCGCTCCTAAAACATATCTTACAAAAATTATTTTTATACAATTTCAAACAAATATTCATACAATTAAACTAATAATAAATTTATAACAATACAAAATATTTAATTATTTACAAAAAAATGATATTTTACACTTTCTATATTTTTTTCGATATTTTTTCCAACACTAACAAATCGATATTATCTACTAACAATATTACTTATTCGATATTTTATACTTCGATATTTTTTAATGAAAAAAAAAAACGATATTTTTCACTACGATATTCATACTTTGATATTATGATACAATCGATATTACAACTTCGATATAACTGCAATTCGATATTTATGATTCGATATTATGTCCATTTACCATTAACGATACATGGCATTAGGAAGAGGCCGGCGCCGGACAACCAGACACTGATGTATGCACCGAGATGCTAAAAAAATGCACGGTAAAGTAGAAAAAGTGACGTTCAGCCAATTAACGGCCAGAAAACTAGACGCTTTTGTTCACCTAGATGGAAAAAAAATAGAGAAACGCTGCTACGTGAAAAAAAAAGTTACACTTACCTGAAAGCAGTAATGCAGCAGCCGGAGTGAGAATAGGCCAGGACAACAACCCCAGCAACCCCACTACCAGCCAGTATGTCTTGCCAGAGTCCCAGGGGAAGAGGAAGTACAAATTCAGTGAGGAAGAGTATCAGATCTTGATCACGGAGGTGACAGAGCACCAACACCAGGTCTTTGTCAGCTCCAAAGAACCATTGGAGAGGAAAAAGACCATATGGCAGACCATAGTGGACAAGGTGAACAGTGTTGCCGAAGTCAAGAGGACCGTGACTGACTGTAAGAAGTGGTGGCCTGATTGTAAGCGCAAGACAAAGGTGAAACTGGCAACCAATCTCAAGGCAGCATTGCAGAACGGAGGTGGTAGTTCAGTGTCCCAGGAGGACTTGGATCCCTTGGAGGAGCAGGTGTCCACTGTCATCTGCGAGGAGTCGGTGGTTGGAGTTGCGGAACAGGACAGTGCTGGCTATAACTAACTACAACAGCAACAGGGTAAGTCGCAACAAGGGGCAATGTGGGGAACTATGTAATGTCAAGCAGTGCAGGCAGCTATGTTTCAGCGCTCTGTGGCACTGTCTGCAGGCCAAAGGGTAGGATGCTGGCTCATCTATGGTGAACCATGACATCAATATTTATATTTATTTATTTGTAAAGCGCGACAATCATCCCATTGGGATATCACGGTGCTAGTTTGTGGCGGAGAAATGATGAGTAAGGTTATGATTAGTTGGGGGCAGACGGCTTGGCTAGGGAAATAGATATGTCTTGAGTTTCTTCCTGAACGCCATGTGTTCTTCAGTTAGTCTTAGCTCCAGCGGGAGCTCATTCCAATGAAGTGCTGCAAGGTGCGAAAAAGTGCGTCCACCTGTCCTGCTTTTACTTATTCTCTTGGTCTCAGCTAGTGCTAAGGAACGTGACCTTAGGCATCTGGGTGGGACATAGAACTTGATTCTGTTCTGTAGAATCTTGGGGCCTGTGTGATGGAGTGCCCTATGAGCGTGTCCTAGGAGTTTGAACGCGCTCTTTGGCGCATAGGCAGCCAGTGGAGTTGTTTCAGGCATTTTGTCGCAGAACTGTATCTGCTCTCATTGCACACTAGTCTAGCCGCTGCGTTCTGTATGACCTGCAGACGTTTAAATAAATAATCTGGCATACCAACAAAGAGTGCATTTCCGTAATCCAGCCTGCTGACAAGTAGTGCCTGCGTAATGGTCCTCCTGCTTTCCAGAGGGATCCAGGGAAATAGTCAATCAATGGAAGGCTCATGGGCATTTTGATAATATGTTGGTGTGGGGCAAGCCTTCTAGCTATGCTACCCTACATCAAAAGGAAAGAGCAGGAATGGGCCGTATATACAAGATACTGTGCATTCCTGTCCTTCCTGCTGGCACACAAACAGCAGACGTCCCCCAACGCAGGCACCCTTGCACCATAGTGCAAGGGTACCTGTATTGGTGCCAGCCAGCTGAATGTGCACCAGCTTAGAGGAAAGCACAGGGGTGCGTTGTATCTTGTCACCACAGCACAACCCTGCAATTTCCTAATCACACACCTTGGCACAGCAAAGTTGTTTGTGGTGCTGTGCTGCACCACATGTCTATGAAATATGCCCCTCTGTCTCACCTAGTCTATGCACATTAATTTAGCCTGCAAATCCATAGCATAGAATTGGTATCTCAGAGGACACATCTGAGGGGTGGGGGCTATGTGGGCCATGGGTAGTACCTACACATATGGACATTTCAAGAGTCATGTCCATAATCGCCTAGATTAAACTGCACAGTACGCAGGGCCGGACTGAGAACCGAAACCGGCCCTGGCACACTGCTTTGCCGGCCCCCCTGTGGGGGAGGAGAGGGGTGCAGCTGAGCTGTGTCCTAGGGCCGGGTTCGGACGATTTTGTTACAGGGGGTGGATATTGCCGGCCCCCGGTATCAAAAACGGCCTTCCAGGGGCCTAAAACCGGCCCCCACCCTGGCGACCCACCAGGGAAACGCCCGGTGCCCGCTACGGCCAGTCCGGCCCTGACTGTACGCAGCTGTCCTGGCATGCAGGCTCAGAGCACACATGTGTCAGCTGCCATGGTAGGGACCACATGAACTCCTCTCATCTACAAAATATGACTGGAGGTCGGGTGAATGCAAGTGATGTACACTATAGGACTATGGGCAAAATTTACAGTGAAATGCCGTACCGCGTCGAAGCAAACAAATCAGCTGCGTCATTGCAAAAATGCATGGTGGGCTGTATTTACAGGGATATGTGCCAACCCTGTGCACACCCCTGCTCTGGTGCAAAAGGACAGCCGTGTGCCAATGCAGGCACCCTTGCACCATGGCACAAGGGTGTCAGTGTTGCCGCTCGGCTGTTTTTTACAGTGCTAGCGCAAGGGGAATCACATAGGATATGTCGTATACTTGTGAATACTGTGCATCCCTGTGTTTTTTAAATGACGCAGGGTGGCGCTGGAAAATTTCTTGCACCACCGTGTTGTACTATTTCAATGTGAATATTCACTTTAGTAGATACATGTCACCATTCATAGCACTACTGCCATCTGGGGTGCTTCCTGACACATATCACTCTATAACACCCTGCCAGTCCATTGGATATGGTCACGCATGATGTAGGTGTCATAGGCACATGAGAGTCAATGTATGATCAGGGTGCCATCCCTATGTGGCAGTAAGTTGACTGCCAGGACCGAAATTGCAACAGCCAAAGGAGGCACGTACACATACAAGTGCATGGATCTGATTAAAGTGTTGTGAGACACCCTGCAGATACCCAACTCGGGTCCTGATGAATTGGGATGAACGTCAATGATCGTAATCTGACTTGTGTGACAGGGCCTATCCACTCAGAGTAGGCACACAGTGGTAGTGAGAACAATGCTGAAATCCACTCATCTGAAAGGGAGATACAGTGTGATTTGCAATCCATACCCTTGTGTAACAGGTGTCTACGCATCAATGAGAAACTGAGGGGCATTTTCGAAAGGGTATTGCGGCACCTGAACGTCAGTTTTTCCGACGTTCCGGTGGCACAATGCCCTGCACCATATTTACAAAGTGACATTAAGCCACTTTGAAAATATGGTACCCATTCACACAGTTTTCAGTGCCAAAGGGGCGAGCAATGGGTGTTGCTGTGGGGGTTCCACCGCAACACCTATTGCTTTTTGATGCTGCCCCAGATTTACAAGGATCTGTAAATCCGAGGCAGTGCCAAAAACTTACGCCATGCAAAAGCAGGCAATAGATTGGCACAACGAGGAGAAATATTTTTTATTTCTCCTAGTTTTTGCTTTTTTTTATGTGTGCTGCATTGTGCAGCACACATAGAAAGAGTAGAATACCATTACTGATTGTTTTAGTGTAGGAAGGTGTCCCTTCCTGCACAAAAAAATCATTAGATAATGGCGATCGGCTAATTCTATATGTGCTGCAGAATGCAGCACACATAGAAGTAGCAAATCACATTATTGATTGGTTATGTGCAGGAAGGCAGACCTTCCTGCACATAAACAATCATCCCTGCAATGCAGGCACCCTTGCACTATGGCGCAAGGGTGTCTGTGTTGGTGCTAGGCAGCTATTTTTAGCGCAAGGGAAAACACAGGGGTGTGCTGTATTCTTGTAAATACGCCGCATCCCTGCATTATTGAAATGACGCAGCACTGCAAAAGATCAGCAATAGCAATTCTCCATCTCATTGCAGAGGATGAACCCTAATTTCCTGGCCATCTGTCTGTCCTGGCCTTCAGCGATGATGGGGATGATGACAACATGCATACCATCGACCAGGACACCCTCCTGGACTCCATCAGGACACCATCTCCGGACACGGGGAGGGTCAACAGCATTGTGGGGTCTCCACATCCTCCTCCTAGCACCCAACAGGCACAACCTGCCACCCCACCCAGACCCCTGGACTCCGAGGACCTACAGATTACCTTCCAACGCACCGTGGTAGGAGTCCAGCGGGAGTTGTTAGAGCAGGTGCGGGCAGAGATGGAGACCGTGGCGGCCACGCTAGAGGGAGTACGTGGGTGTCTCACTCCCAATAGAGGCACCTACTCTCCACTCCGTGGCCTCCAGCAGTCCCTGGCTTTCATCGCTGGTGTCATGAGGCAGAAGCATGAACAAATGCCCTGCCTAAGTGGCACCAGCGAGGTGGCCAACCAGCTGGGGACAATAAGAACCATCTTGGAGTCCATGGAGCGAAAGCAGGACTCCCACTTTGCTGCCATGGCTGCCTACCCCAGCGACATTGCTGCTGTGTTGCAAAACCAGCAGAACTTCCTCGTTGCTGTGCTGCCTCATGTGCTGGCACAGATGAATGCTGCTGCAGGCACTGGATCCACATCTTCCGCCCCTGATGTGTGTGTGCCTCCCTTGGCTGCTGCACCTAGAACACCACTCTCACGGGAGACACCGCACACATCAGAGGAGGAAGATGTGGATGGCACCTCTTTCCAAAGAAAAAGTGTCTGGTAGCAGTCGTATGTGCCACATACCCAGTTACGCCTTTGCCCTGTTCTTATGAACATGCCAGGGAACATCTGCTGCCACTGTCCTCATTTTGATTTCGCCTTGTAAACCTTGATCATTTGTGGATGTCAATGTGGCCTATCCTCCCTAATGACATTGTGGTCATCCTCTTGACTGAAGCACTCATCTCCTCCACATGTCCTGTGACATGTTTCCCACACGGACTCTGTTTGGACATCCACTGGCTCTAAAAATCTTTTAGGGTTGCTGTCCAATGAACTTTGCCTGTGAGCAGCTTCAACATTTGCAAATGTAAATAAATGCACTTTGAACTACCTGCGTGTTGTCTGTCTGTAGGAGTCAGGACCAGGTTGACCATTGCCCATTCTGTGAGGCAAATACACCATCTACTTGCCAAAGGGACATGCTTTAAGTGGAGTCAGTGACAATGCTAGGCAGTGAGAGTGTAAAATATTTGATAAACACTATTTGTGTGTTGACTAGCAAGTGCTTACTCAAGGTTGCAGACATGAAGTACAATTGGTGTCATGCAGTTAATGTTAATGGTGAATTAAGTAACCCCACAAGTGCCGAGTCCACCCATGGTTACTAGCAAGCATACAACATTGGGCTGACAAGTAAACGCTGCAAGTGTGAGTGGGTGCGGGCAGCAATCAGGGTGTGAGTCCAAAACCTTTACTAATTGGGCAAATGCTTTTGACCATAACATCCCTCTAAGGCATGTACCATCATGTACCCACACAGAGATATTGTATGTGAACACATTATTTGCACTGTGTACAATTTCCATTGTGATTGCTACGTCCACTGCTCAACAATTGTTAGAAATGGGATTTCTGGTTGGCTAGGGCAAGCGCCTAAGCCAGGCAGAAACTACCACTCTAGGGGAGTTACACGCTGAAGATAACCCCTGCTCACCCCCTTGGTAGCTTGGCACGAGCAGTCAGGCTTATCCCAGAGGCAATGTGTAAAGCGTTTGTGCAACACACTCACACAGCAGCAACTCACTAGGCACACCACAAAAGATACTCCACACAAGGTTATGTAAAAATAGCCTTTGTATTATCCATAAAACACATTATAACATAATCACAAATGTACACTGTTCCATCTGGCACTTAGGTATCACTTCACTGGGGATTATATACAGAACAGAGCCAATCGGGCCACTGTCAGAACCATCAGAACAGGTAAGTAGTAAACAACCAGTAACTACTGGTACCGACACTTTGCATAAATCACATTAGGCATAAATCACAGTATGCATAAATCCTATTAGCAATGCACCTCAGTAACACTCCCCAGGTGCATACATCACCATAGAACACTCCCCAGGTGCTCACAGGCCAACTGGCCTTCCTCGGGGGGGGCCCATCTGGGACTTCCCCTCAATGCCCCTTGTCCAAAGTCAGGGCTCTAGGAATATGTGGCTTCCGTCTGCCACCAGGCTGCCCCTGCAGCAGGGTACAAGCCCAACAGGCCGGTACCAGGAATGGGGGCGGGGGGGTGAAGGTGCAACTCACCCATGTCCCACCCAAAATGCCCCCAACGGTGCAGCTGCCGCGATCTGGCGGTACAGCTGAGTGCCAAACACTAGGCACCAACAGTGCCTTGGGAGCCCCTCCTTCCCGGGGCTCCTCTGTCAGTGAAATCGCACTAGTTCTCCCCTGCAGGCCCCACTCACCGGGGTCTCTTGGTCTCCTCAGCGAGGGACGACCGGCTGCGGGGAAAGGCGCGAATCGGGACAAAGGGAGCCCGTCTGGGCTTTGTACCTCTCAATGCCGGCACGCGGGGCCCGGGACACTCCGTCCTCCAAGGCCCTCATCCACTGCTACTGGGGCGCTGCCACGGGGCCCCAGAGATTCCTGTGGAGGCACCACACCTCCAAAGACGATTTACAGCCCTGCGGTGGCCTGCGACCTCGCGGCGCTGCCGCTCCAGCTCGGGGACACACAAGGCTCTCTGAGGCCGGTCCTCGGAGACATGCAGGCACGGAGCGAAGTCTCTGCCCCACTCCTGCCTGGGCTCACTCTCGAGCAGCATGCGGGGCTCTCTCCACCTCACGGGAGCCCCGCCTCCGACCAGGTGTACTCCGTCTGACTTCCTCTCCGCTCTGTTTCCTTTTTCTGGCCCCGTCTACAACTAGGCCATCTCGGCCTGACTTCCGGTGGCTGCGACGATCTGCCTCTCCTCGGTGGTGCCTAGCACAGCACGGCGACTCATTCCCCGCTTTCTCCTTAACGGAGGGAAGGGGCTCCACACAGGGAAAGAGGCCACACAGAAAACGCCTCGCCTGTCTCCCGCCTGCAGACTGAACAGGGAGCAGGCAGCACTGGCAGGTTCTCCCTTGTAGAGGAAAGCGCTTCTCCTGCGCTGAGCCCCAGAGTCACCAGGGCCAGCACTGGACACAGGCAAAGCAGAAATAAAAATCCTGGGTGCTTGGGACACCCCAGCAGGGCACAACCAGGCAGGCCAACACGCAGGGACCCCCAGGACACAGCAGCTGGGTCCCACGGTGGTTCCTCCTGGCAGTCCAGTAGCATGCCGGCCACCAGTTCCAGGTCAGCACACAGCACTTACATGTGGTCACAGCCCCAATATTTATACCAGCCAGGTCTTTGTTCTGCCCTGGCACAGGGCTTGGGGATCCAGTCAAAACCAGTTCTGGGGGGCACTCAATATTTTATTTACAGTGCACAACAGTCCCCTTTGACATTGCAGGTCCTTGTCCCAGACAGACCACAGGGGGGCGGAGCCAGCATTGTACAAGGCAGGCACAGACTTATTCAGGGTCAGGGGCTACTCCTCCCACTACTCCAAATGCAGAGCTGCCTATTCAACCTATCGCTGGCTCACCCCGCCCCTCTGGAGCCACGGTACCTCCCCAGTCCCTGTCACTCCAGAGCCAGACATGCAATACACATCAGGCAGGCACAAAGACACATAGCACACAGAAATGCCCACTTCTAAAAGTAGCATTTCTAAAATAGCGACAATAAATCTGCGCACACCATTTCACAGCATTTATTACCACTATTCCAAACATACCAAACTTGATCACGCTGCTCCTCTCATATCAGGAATTACCACTGAAACACTTATCAGGGAATCCCCAATGCATTCCTATGAGAGAGCAGCCTCACAGCAGTGAGAAACCAAAATGGCTGTTTGTCACTACCAGGACATGCCACACAGTTAACATGTCCTACCTTTTACCTACAATGCACCCTGTCCATAGGGCTAGCTAGGGCCTACCTTAGGGGTGACTGATATGTAGTAAAAGGGGAGTCACAGACGTGGTACTCACTTTGTGCCACGTCACAGCGGCAGTAAACTGCGCGCGCAGGCCCTGCAATGGCAGAGGCCTGAGACAGGTTTGAAAGGCTACTTTGGTGGGTGGCGCAATCAGCGCTGCAAGCCCACCAGTAGCATTTAATTTACTGGCCCCGGGTATCTGAGATACCACTTTACTGGGGACTGATAGGTAAATTAAATACGCTAAACAGGTGTAGACCAATCTTACCATGTTTTACCATAGAGAGCACATGCACTTTACACTGGACAGCAGTGATAAAGTGCCCAGAGTCCTAAAACCACCAACACCATGTCAGAAAAAATACCAGGAGGAAGGCAAAAAGTTCAGGGATGACCCTGCAAAAAAGGCCAGGTCCAACAACAAAATATGATAGTTAGATGATGTAAAGTCATGGCCAACCAGGCAGATCCCTGTCCATAGGGAAGACACCTAGTCACACATGTTGCCAAACACTGCTAGCAAAGACATATGCATGTAGATAACATTTCCTGAGCACACAAGCTAACTCCCACACAATAAATCATGATGTAGACCTGTATGTAGCAAACAATGACATGTAATGTCAATAGAAAAGTAAAAACAAATATAAAACTGCCTGCCCTATACTAACTAACTATTCTAGTCTAACCTAAACTATCTAATCCTATCTACTATCTAAAACTGCCTTAACTTAACCAAGCTTACTCTACCCATTTAGCACTACATGATAAACATCAACCCTTCACTCCCCTTAAGACACTTCTTCACACAAGGACAACAGAACCTACACCTAAACATCAACTAACTACACATAGAATCCTAAACAATCATAATTTTTTTTATATTTTTTAAAATGTTTATATTTTTTTGTTTTTTTATACATATGAAACACATCAACCCCCACCTCCAAAAAACAAAAACTACCCCTGCCCACTCAAAATCTAACCCAGCCCTACAAAACCCCTAAAACACTATCCCTACACTATCACTACACTAACCTAAACTAAGCTATAAAAACATTAGGTACAACATTAAAACTATTTACAGGGGGAAGGGCAGAAAGGCTCCCTGTGGCTATGGTCTCTTGTGTCTTCCCACTGCCTCCTTGATCTCATGGAGGAGAGTCAAAGCTTGGTCCATTTTGTTCTCCAAAACTGCTACACGCAACTTACAATCTGAAATGTCCTTCCTCATGTCCAGTTCAAAAGAGCTAGGCCCTTGTGGCCTGAGGTGTGGATCCAGGTGCTTGTGATTGCCCGCTGGTGGGGGTACTGGCTACTGGTGTCTTGGCGGTACCTTTGCTGGAATGCCCATTCCTGCCAGAGCTTCCCTTTTCAAGTGTTGGTGGTCCGAGTAGAAAGCTTCACCACTTGCCCTGAGCCTTCCCCTCCTTGTACCTTTTCTTCATGGCCCTGTGTGCCTTTGCAACACGTCTGAGGTCGTGGTAGCGATCCTTTCTTCTGTTGTGCTCTGGGCTCATGTTGTCTGTTGAAGCAATAAGGATAACTGTCAGTTAAAGGGTGGCTAGGAACACATACCAACATCATGAAACATCATTATTTACACAAATCTAAGGTAGCAGCCCCTACAGCCTAAATGTATCTTGCATCTTAGAGTGACCATATGCATGCCTATTATCTATCATATCAGATGTTCTAAGCCCTAATTACCCAGGCAGCCCAATTGTTGCACAATGTAATTGCAACACCATGGCACATCTAGGTATGACCATGTCAATACTTAGTATGCTTGGGAACACTGCTCTTTGGTACCCATGTAATGGTACACATGTCACCTTCACTGTACAATAGTGTGCCTTCTGCATCCTGCAATGGCCTTAATGCCATAGGTATTTGCCGCAGTAAGATGTGCAATATCTGCAAAGTACCTGTATTGTCTCACAACGTAGTGTAAAAATATAGCAAGGAGCCATATCATGACACATTGCAAACTATACTGAACACTTGGCAGGATTGAAATGTAACAATGGATGCTGGATATGTACCTCACATTACACAGATGCATATAAAACCTCTCCTGTCTGAACTGTTGTAAGTCCATGGTGGTGATGGAGCAGGATAAATAAAAAAATTTAACCTCCTAATAATTTAAGTAAATTAATTAATAAACATGTTCGTTTAAGTAAATAACCAACAATGTATGTTACATGTAAAGGGTTAAAGGTAACACGCTATTTTATGTGCAAATAAATCTACTTATAATTGTTGACGTGACTAACATAATCTAATATTTGCGTACTAATAAAATAATAAACGCATGATTTGTGCTTTGAAAATAAAATGTGTGGTGGCAAAATAAAGCGATGGTAAGTAAGGGACGGCTTTATATGTTGCTTTTTGCTAGGTAATACCTAATTGGGGTACGTAGAAAGACGGGAGGGAAACGAAAGGGTTTATATTCTTTATTTTAACAATATTTTGTTTATCTTTGAAAATAGTGCGCTTAGGCGTGTTGAGCACCGATATAAAATGGCCGCCATAAGCTAGAGTACGCATGTGCAAGAAGCCGTGTGGAAAAAGGAGAAAGGCTGTGAAAAAGAATGACCACGTGTTCGTGCTGAGAGCCTAAGATGGAAGTATGGTCAAGGCTATTGTGACCTTACTGAGCAAATGTGTGCCAAGATGATCAGCAAGAAGCGTGAGAAGTCAAACTGAATAAATGGACGGAACTGTTGAATCTAAAAAGTATCAGAAAAAGATACAAATTGGACTGATCGAAACTGATGAGTAATGTCATGAACTGTGGGAAACGATGCAAGCATGGACATTCCACAAATAACTGGTTAAGACAAGGAAGTTTGATTAAAATGTATATGGACTTGAATGAACCAATGAGAGAGAATCACGCCATAGAGATGCAACATTTTTATTTAGTAAGCTAGAATTAGAGTATAAGAAGACCTACTCTTGGTGGGGAGGGGTTAGATGCTGGAGAAGTTAGTTGCTGTTGACGGAGATGCTGTAGATGGGTGAAGTTGCGGTTGCTGATGCTGACGAGCTGATGCTGCTGCTGCTATTTTAAATTTTTAGTTGAGTATAAGATGCTGCTTTTGGAGAACCTTTTACTCCTGATAGATTTTTCATTTAAAGCTATTAGATTTTCCAAGACAGATAGATTGGTCTTTTGGAGTTCTTGCTGTGACAAACTTTATCTTCCATCCAATAGGTATGCATTGTATTTTCAATTTATTTCTTATAATGATGATAAATGTAATAACTGAGTGATAAACTTAAACTTATGCATTGTTTCTAAAAACTTTATATAAACTTTATTATCTTTAAACAAATGACTCAGTGATTCTTTAGCTCAATAATTAAGGTAAAATGTTAAAGAGTTTATAGTGATTGAGCTGGTCTTAATCACCATCAACTGATTCCTACTAGTTGGTCCATCGACCAATGAGCGGAATACCTTAAAAGCAATGAGAAACATTATGTCGTGTTAAAAAGAGGTATCCCGTCTCCTTCCAGCGAATCGTTTTCTCCTAGGTTGAGGACGGAGGTAATCCAGGGAATAAATGAGTAAGTGAATATATATGCAGTGTCAATGGGCCCCACCGTCATTTGAATATAATCTGTGTATTGGAGAGTTATTTGCACCTGGATGACCGAGTCATATAGGAGAAGAATTTTTATTGTTAGCGCTGGATCAGATTTCTTGGTAGCAGAGTTATGGTTACTATAGATTAGTTTGGTGATTATTGATTATTGATTATTGATAAGTTCATGTCTAACACTTTATGTTGAGTCGCGTTATGTTATATGTAAGTTTTCACGCTTCCGGGAAGTAGGAAGTGGAACACGTGTGGCAAGAGAAGTCACATGGAATAGTGCATTGTCTGAGTTCATATTGGTAATAACACAGGTTGTGTTATGATAGGGACATTTTCCACATAAAAGGTGTGTAAGTGAAATAGTGATCGGTTTTCTTGTGAAACTCTGGCCTTAATTCTCAGGAGCAGTATAGTCTCCACATGTGTTTTATCCCCAGAGAAACGGGTTTACCGCTTGCCTGAAAGAAGGGTAAGGTAGAGGGAAGTGCTACTTTATCGGCGAAACGGGAAAATTCTGTGGTAGGGTAGAGGTAAGCGCTGCCTACTGGAAAATACAGAATTCTTGTGTAAATGGACAAAACTATCTCTTTTGTTTAGCGAATCAGACAATGGAAATGTGTTTTAAATGTTGTAACTAACGAAGAATTGTTGAAAAAGAAATTGCCGATAAAATTTTGTAAAGGAGGGGTCAAGAGCAGAACTGACGTAGACAAAAGCTGCGCTGGGATTGGACAGTGCGCTAGTCATACAGAGACAGGAGCAGAACTGACGTAGACAAAAGCCGCGCTGGGATTGGACAGTGCGCTGTAGACAGAAACTGCTCTGATTGGAGTGTTGGTGTGAGTCGCGCTAGTATTGGTCGAATAACGCATAGAGAACAGGGTTGAATTGCGGATCATTTGAGGAGAAAAAGCGATTGTGAATCATGTCGTATTATGAATATGGTAGAGAGAAAACGTCGTGGATGTCGAAAGTTAAGAACTTCTTTAAGAAAGACAAAAAGGTAGTGACTAGAGAGGGACAAATAATTCCTCCGCCGAAATCACCAGCTTCGCACATGATGCTGAAATATGGATATCATACATGCATATGGTTAGAAAATTGGACAAAATATACCAAGAATGATGGAGCATTGGCTTTCCCTGAGAATGGTTCATTTAATGTAGCTGTACTACGGAATTTGAGAGAGAAGATGGCAATGTTAGAACCTAGACCTAGACCGACACAGTTTGAAGCTTTAACTGAATGGGAAGATGAGATGTATGAACGAGAGAGATTCAGAGGATTAAAGAATCATGAGTTTGTGCCTGGAAGGTTATGGGGAGTAAATCATGAGGACAGGATAAAGCGTTGGAGATGTGCTAATATGACAGGAGGTTTGTTTCCAGCTTTTACAGTGGAGGAAGAAGCAAAGAAAAAGTGTACAGAGAAAAAGAAACATGTGGTTATGGAAAAATATGGGTATGGTGGTAGTGAGACGGAAGACGAATTGCTGGAAGATATTTTAAACAGAAACCCACCCTCATACCAACAGACTTCTGCGGTGGTGACACCTAATGCACCACTAATGGAAACTGGGAGGAATAAAAATCCCAAACGAAGAGAGGAGATAAATAGGTCACAAGATCAATTAAAAACTTCACAAAATGAAGAGATAGAAAGTGACAATGCAACTGAATTAGCAAAAACCACAAGAGAATTGACTGAGAAAATAAGAGAATTGACAAAGAATATGGAAGCTGTAACTGTACCAGTAACGATAGGTCCAGTAATGCCAATTTTTGAGAATCAGAAAATTGATGAACGTTCTTTAGTGATTCTCATGAATTCACATTTGCAAAGAAAAAGAGAAGGGATGGAACTAAATAATGAAGGTGCACACCATTTGGTTAGTACCTATAGACCAAGCCCACCTACTAATTTGACGATAAACGAGAATGAGTTCAGGAGAATACCTATGGTAACGGAGTCTGCATCAGGGACACCAGAAAGAAGTAACAATTGGATAGAATTAAATAGTACGCCTGTAGGTCCGAATCAAGATGAGTTAAATGAATGGATGAAAACGCTAAAAACGAAAGAAACAGAAGTAAAACCATTAGATGTAATTAGGTTAAAAATAGACATGGAAGAATTGATTTTAGGAACGATTGGTACAGAAAAATTAAAAAATTATCAGGATGATGAGATTATGTTTTTGTGCAAAAGTCTTACATGGAGAGCTAGAAATTTACATGACAAATTAGAAGAGACAGCAAGTGAACTAGGAGTAGAATTTGCAAAAGTGAGAACGTTGCAGAAACCATACAGAGTAGATTTTTGTGAGAAAGATATAGAGAATCTGAACACATCAGGAAGATTGACCCAAATAAAAGAATTAATTGTTTTACTGAGAAAATGGGGTGATGTGGATAGATGGAGAAGTAGATGGATAAAAAAGAATGAGAAAGTAACAGATAAAGCATCTTTGGCTTTTGCAGTGACAGATAAGGAACCAGTTGTAAGGGAGTACCCGATGAGAGAGACTCCAGGAGGTAGTTATGTGCATGTTCCATGGACTAGACAGGATATACTGTCATTTACAAATGACTTCCCAAAGTTGAGAGAGAAGCCAGTAGAATGGTACAGACAAGTGGAGAGATTTGTTAAAGTTTCAAAGGTGTTGTGGATAGACTTGGATGGATTGTTTGATATAGTAGTGCCAGCTGATTTGTGGACAGAATGTAAGATTACTATTGATTGGCCAACTGTAGAATATCCAAGGGATGCTAAAACAGGAGCGCCAGGACCAGAAGTGATGAGAAAGTACGACCAAGTAATTACCTTTTTGAAGAATAAGATTCCACCTAAAGAAACAGATTGGGTAAAAATAGACAGAACCACGCAGGAAAGTAAAGAATCAGTGCATGCTTATTATGAAAGACTGTTGTTAGTTTTCAAACAGTATAGTGGTTATGAGACACTAAATGAGAAGGATATGAGTCATTTTGTAAATAGATTTGTTTATGGGTTGAAACCAGAGATAAGTGAGATGATTAAACAGCATATGATTTGTTGGCAGAATAGCACAGTCGATGAAGTTTTGAGATATGCTAAGTATTGCAGTGATGATATTAAGAGTAGACAGCGTAAATTGAAAGAAAAAGCCATGTGGACACAGGTGAAAGTTGCAGAGAAGCAAGAAGCTCAATTGAGTAATACAGGTAATGAAGCAGGACATTCTAGATCTCGACCAAATATAGGTAAAGGAAAAGGACAAATGAGCATAGATGAGGCAAAGAAAAAGTGGCCATGCCACAACTGCGGAAAGCTAGGGCATTGGAGAAACGAGTGTAAATTTCCTCCAAAACTTAATGTGGAAAATCAATCATTAAATTCACAGGTGCAGAGTGAGGTAGTTACTCAACAGAGTCAGGTGCCACAACCACCACTTCCCAAGAGTGTTAACCAACAGAAATACAGTGCAGAAACAGGATTCTACGGAGGAGAGCAGGTAACACAGTTGCCGCGTGCAGCTGCCATTTCTCAATATTGGTTACGACAGGATGAGGATGAAACGGATGAAAGCTTCTGACGGTGCCTAGGAGAGGGGGAAGAGTGCGTGCTTGGCGCAACTCTAGAGGTAGATCAGTCTGGTCCATTTGTGGATGGAGAAGTGAATGGTGCAAATGTAACATTCCTTGTGGACACTGGAGCTACCCGTTCTACTGTTAGGTCAGTAGAAATTCCAAACCTTCCTCTCTCAGGTGAACATATCCAAGTAGTTGGAGTTTCGAATCAGCAAATTAAGACGCCTCTTACTAAGTTAGTGGAGGTAAAAATTGGTCCATTTAGTGAAATGCACCGATTTGTGGTATGCGATTGTAGTCCTGTGAACCTATTAGGACGCGATCTATTGTGCAAAATGAATTGCACTATTTATTGTACTCCAGATGGAATTGCATTTCAGACCCCAGATGAAGATATATTGTATAAAATGGCACTGGTGAATTTAGAACCAGAAGTAAATGATTTGTTTCCTGTATTTGATGCAGAGAAAATCCCAATTGAACTGAAAAAGACAGTGAAAGAAGAAGTGTGGGACTTTACAGGAGAAGATATAGGATTAATGAAAGAAGTAGATCCTGTTAAAATAACCGTAAAAGAGGGAACGAGTTACCCAAATACGCCCCAGTATAAATTGACACCAGAAATAATTGAAGGAATAACGCCAGTAATAAATAAAATGGTTGAACAAGGGATTCTAAAAGAAATAATGAGCAGTCCATGTAATTCGCCAATAATGGGACTGAAAAGCCAAACGGAACATATAGAATTGTACAGGATTTGAGGAAGGTAAACAAAATTGTAGTGCCTTGTTGCCCAATAGTACCGAACCCTGCTGTGATTCTATACCAGATTCCACGTGAAGCAGAATGGTACACAGTAATTGATTTATGTCATGCATTTTTCTCTATTCCATTGCATCCAGATAGCCAGCCATTATTTGCGTTTAGGTTTGGAGAGCGTATTTTGGCATGGTGCCGAATTCCTCAAGGGTACACAGAAAGCCCCTCAATCTTTAATCAGATTCTAAAGAAATCCTTGGAAGATTTAAAAATGCCAGAAAAGTCAGTGATGGTTCAGTATATTGATGACCTACTGGTGGCATCGAAAACGAAGGAAGCATGTGTCAATGATACAATTGCTTTGCTGAATCATTTAGCCAAAAGAGGACATAAAGTGTCCCCATCAAAATTGCAGTTTTGTCAACAAGAAGTCCAATATTTAGGGCATAAAATTGAGAAAGGAGTGCGAAAGGTAACGACTGAAAGAATAAAGATGATTCAAGGAATGAGAGCTCCAATGACGTAAAGAGAGGTAAGAATGATTCTGGGAATGGTTGGATATTGTCGACAATGGATAAGCGGTTTTTCGTTGATTGCTAAACCGTTGCAAAAACTGACAAAGAAGGATGTTAAAGATCCTTTTGAAATGAATGATGAAGAAATGAAAGCATTCAGAGAGCTGAAAAAGAAATTGTGTGAAGCTCCAGCATTGGGAATGCCTGACTATGAGAAAGATTTTGAGTTGTATTGCAGTGAAAGAGATGGATGTGCATTTTCAGTCTTGGTACAGAGACATGGAACCATGAAAAGACCCATTGCATATTTTTCAGCTGTTTTAGACCCTGTAGCGAAAGCGTTGCCTGGATGTTTGAAAGCAGTTGCTGCTACTTGTGTGAGTCTGGAACAGAGTGAAGGCATAGTGATGGGATATCCACTGAGAGTATATGTTCCCCATTCTGTGGAAATTCTCTTGACAAGAACGAAAACCCAATACATGACACATAGTCGGCTGACTAGGTATGAAAAAGTAATTTTGAGTGCAGATAATGTGACCATTGACAGATGTATGAATGTGAATCCTTCGACATCATTGCCAGATGAAGAGAGTGTGATTGAAATGGATGAAGTAGATCACGATTGTCTGAATGTGCTTGAATATTGTACAAAACCGAGATCAGACATACGAGATGAGCCCTTAAAGGAATCAGATTATATTCTGTTTGTGGATGGCTCATGCTTGAGAACGAATGATGGAGTTCTAAGTGCAGCATATGCAGTTTGCACAGTAGCAACTGTAATGGAAGCATCTTGTCTGAAAGGGATACGGTCTGCCCAAGTCGCAGAACTAGTAGCTCTGATTCAAGCATGCAAGTTGGGAAGAAATGTACGGGTTACGATTGTGACAGATAGCCAGTACGGCTTTGGAGTGGTGCATGATTTTGGTCAGATTTGGTCACAAAGAGGTTTCTTGACATCTGCAGGAACGCCAATTAGAAATGGAGATTTTGTGAAAAAGTTGCTTGAGGCGATACAGCTGCCTAAACAGATTGCTGTTGTGAAGTGCAATGCACATAAAAATGGGGAAGACTACATAACTGTCGGCAATAAATATGCTGACGAGATTGCACAGTACTGTGCAAAGAATGTGGTTTCTTTGAACAGGAACCGAGAGAGAGAGCATATTTCTTGTCCTTTGCTTTTTACTAACCCTGTTGAGACATGGGATGAGGTGAGACAGTTACAGGAAGCAGCAGATGATGAGGAAAAAGATACATGGATAAAAGCAGGATGTAGAAAACGTGAGGAAAATGATGTTTGGGTTTACAGAGATGAAAGACCAGTTATGCCTGATAGCATGATTTCTGACATGGCACGGATGTACCATGGACAAGCCCATATTGGGAGAGATTCAATGATCAGACTTTTTAGACAAACATAGTATAATCCAAAATTCAGAGCCATAGCTGAGAGTCTTTGTCAAAGATGTCTTATTTGTCAACAGTTAAATCCAGGAAGGAAGACAGTAGTGAGTCTAGGAACAATAGGACGAGAAGGAGGTCCGTTCACTAGAATGCAAATGGATTTTATCGAAATGCCCCCGAGCAACAGACTAAGGTATGTCCTCGTAGTCGTCTGTTTGTTTTCCCGTTGGGTGGAAGCATACCCGACCAGAAGGAATGATGGAATCACGGTAGCAAAACTTATGCTGCGAGAATTCATTCCGAGGTATGGTTTTCCAGTCACGATTGAAACAGATAGAGGAACACATTTCCAAAATGAATTAATTAAGCTAATTTGTGAAGCACTTAGGGCCCGATTCTGATGCGGGTTGGAAAAGCTTCCCGACGGAGGGCCTGATTCTGATGCGGTTAGGAAGGCCTCCTAACGGCATTTGCTCCTTCCAAATCGGATCGGGAACGTGTCTTCCCGACCGAGGGCCCAATTCTGATGCGGTTAGGAACAAATGTTCCCATTGAAGTCAATGGGAGTTCAACCAAATCGTATCTGGAAGCATCCGGATGCATCCTACTCCGCCGGTCGGACTTACCCGATCCGAGTGGGTCGGACACCATTTCCCAAACGATTCGGTCGGGAAGCTTTTCCAACCCGCATCAGAATCGGCCCCTTAGTATGAAACAGAAACTGCATTGTGCATACAGACCAGAGGCTTCTGGAATAGTAGAGCAAGTGAATGGAACAATTAAGAACAGGTTAGGAAAAATGTGTCAAGCTACAGGACTCAAATGGCCAGATGCCTTGCCATTAGTTTTAATGACAATCAGAAGTATTCCGGAAAGGAAAACTGGACTCAGTCCCCATGAGATAATTATGGGACGAGCAATGAGACAAGCACATGTACCTGTCAACAAACTACTGACTATAACTGATGATCTGGTGCTGGATTATTGCAAAGGATTGGCTGATGTGGTGCGTTCTGTGTTTCATCAGGTTGGACCGGATGCGACCACTCTTGAAAGAAAACCAGCTCACAACTTGAATCCAGGAGATTGGGTCCGCATAAAAGTCCACAGGAGAAGAAACTGTTTGGTTCCTCGCTGGGACGAACCACGACAAGTGATCCTGGTGACAACCACTGCAGTCAAATGTGCAGGAGTAAAACACTGGGTGCATGCCAGTCACACCATCAGTGTTCCAGAACCTGAAGATCGACATGTGAGTCGACATCTGGAAGTATTGGTTAACAGTTCAGCATCAGAAGCAGAAGAAGAAACAAACAGGGTGCCAGAATCTGAAGATCGACCTGTAAGTCGACATCTGGAAGACCCAACTACAAGTGCAACGACAGAAGAAGTAGAGGAAATAGCTGAAGTTCCAGAACTTGAAGATCAACATGTAAGTCGACATCTGGAAATATCAGATACCAGTTCAGAATCTGATACAGATCATTCGGATTGTGAGGAAATTCTGAAAAGAAATTGGAAATTTGAAAGCATAAGAGAAGAAACTGAGCACGAAGATAGTAACAGTGAGCGACCAAGTACAAGTTGTGGTAAAATCCTTCGGAGATAATATTAATAGATGAAGAAGGGAGAGTTTCAAACAGAAAGTTAGAAAAATCGGAAGATCCCCGAGGAGCAATAGGGACAGATAGCCAAACAAAAGAACAGGGAAATTTAAAAGCAGATAGAGAGATTGACACAAATTCGGAAGAACCTCGAGGAGGGAGAGAAATAGGTGAACGAAGGAAGATAAGAAAAGAACCACAAGTAGAGGAAGAAAATGAAATTATAAGATTCAAAATAAGAGACAATAAAGAAAAAACTGAAACAGAGTCTGAAGAAAGTGGAGAGGAAAGAAACCAAAAACTAGAGTCAAGAAAAAGGAATTGGAAAACAGAAAGAGAGGGAAAAGAAAGTGAGGCAAAAAGGCCAAGAAAAGGAGATAATTGGCCCAACGAAGTAAGAAAATTAAGATACAGGATCATAAGGTTAGATGGAAAAAGTGCTGAACAAGTGAATGAAATAACAAGTCAGAAAGAGCAAGAAAAACAAGGTGGAAAACACTTGCAGAAAACGAAAAGAGTAAAGAAGGTAAATCCGAAGTATAGATCGCCTGAATGGTTGTATCTTGCTTTGACTGATATCAAAGAAGAAAAGAGCACTCACGAAAAACCCAGAACAAAGAAACCTAATGGGTGAAGGTGAGGTGCAACAAACTTGAAGAAATTTAAACAATTTCTACCGGATTTGACAAAACACTGGATCTGACGAATTTCTACCGGATTTGACAAAATACTGGATTTGACAAAGAAAGAATTCTGAAAAGAATTAAAAGAAAGTACCAAGCAAAGACAAAAACATTGGAGTGCAGAGTGGCTAATAAGTCATTTCTGAGGTGTAGTGACACAATTTTCTTGAAAATAAATAAATAAGGTTATAAAACAAAATGGAGGATACTAGAGATAGAAAATGTAAATGTGAGTTTTTAAGTAAATGGTGTAAGATGTGCTTCTTTTGTTCAGGATTATTAATGACAGTATGGGTGGTTTTAGCAATCACTATTCCAATTAGTTTAGCTGTAGTAGAAACGTCTAATAACACAGAGAAAGAAAAAGGAGCTAACACTCAAGAACCAGTTATATTAAAAAGTAGTGCAGAGTTACATAAAGACAAATCAATAACAGATTTTTCAAAGAATGTTTTTACTAAATTATTATATGAGTATGTAGAAACAATGGATGTAAGAGATTGCTATGTTTGTATGCAATTGCCTGCGTCTGTAGCAGAGGGTGTGACTTATCATCACCTTCCTTTGACGTATGGAATAACATGTAGTGTTTTAGCGAGTTTATTTTATAAAACAGGTAGATTAGAATATTATTACACTGACGTAGATAAGATTTTTGCGAAGGTTTCTGTAGTTCCCGAGCTACACAAAATAAAAGAGGGAAAAATGTTTGGTGAATATTTTATAGAAGATAAGATTTTAACATTAGATAATATAGTTAAAAACAACCTTACCTGTGAGTTAAAGAAGGAAGAAAAAGTATTTTTAGAGATGGTTGAAGAAAGAAGAGTGAAATTTCAAAGAAAAGGGATAGAAGAGACAAAAACACCTCTTTGGGCGTTTGAGGAAGACAATCATGACAAGAAAAAGACAAATGCAGCTATGACTCTGGATTGGCCCCAACAGGGAAGGTTGTGCATTAGAAGAAATAAAACAAGATATGACAATTATTTTGTGGGTTCCAGTATTTGCCATGACAATTATCAAATTTTAGGCGGATGGGGATTCAAAGGGGGAAAAGATCCAATATTTCCAGGGATCTATTATGTTTGCGGTAATAGGGCTTATTACAGGTTGCCGGACCATTGGTATGGGTCATGTTATTTAGGCCTGGTCTTTCCAAAGATTTTTCATATGGATAGAAAAGAGAAAGGAACACACAAAATGATAAATACCTTTACACGTAGAAAAAGGGAAAGTTTTTCAGAAATAGTAGGTGATATTTTTGGTGCATTGATACCAGCAGTGGGAATATCTTTGAATGCATTTAAAATTCGGAAATTATCCACAGTGGTAGATCGTTTATCTACAGATACCGCTGGAGGGTTCTTGATGGTAAATACCGAGATGGTTGCCATGAGAGCTATGGTGATGCAAAATCGACTTGCCCTTGACATTCTTTTGGCAAAAGAGGGTGGAGTCTGTGGAATGCTGAAAGTCCAACATTGTTGCACTTACATTCCAGATAAAAGTGAAAATATACAAAAGTATATAACGAATATTACAAGTTTGCACAAAGAACTTGTTCCACTGGAGGTTGAAAGTGCATTGGGAAAACTTGGTAAAGGGTTTTCTTCAGTAATAAATTGGTTAACAAGAATGAGTGGATTAATAATAGGGAAAGTTATAATAATAGCAACCATGATAATAATAATAATTTTAGTGCTGAAGCTTGTAATTACATGTATAAAGAAAAGAAGAAGACAGAATAAAATAGAAAAAGAAAACATGATAAACAGGGAGAGAGAGAGAGAAATGGGTGAAATAGAGCTAGAAGAGATAAAAGAGAACATGTACAAGAAGACCAAGAGACAAGTTGAAAGGGATACAGTTGTGTAAACTAACAAAAGCAAACGGATAAAAGAAATATGCTGTCTGAGAAAATTGTATAACTTGGGTTTTGTGGTGATATTAAAAATCACCAAAGGGGGAGTTGATGGAGCAGGATAAATGAAAATTTTTTAACCTCCTAATAATTTAAGTAAATTAATTAATAAACATGTTCGTTTAAGTAAATAACCAACAATGTATGTTACATGTAAAGGGTTAAAGGTAACACGCTATTTTATGTGCAAATAAATCTACTTATAATTGTTGACGTGACTAACATAATCTAATATTTGCGTACTAATAAAATAATAAACGCATGATTTGTGCTTTGAAAATAAAATGTGTGGTGGCAAAATAAAGCGATGGTAAGTAAGGGACGGCTTTATATGTTGCTTTTTGCTAGGTAATACCTAATTGGGGTACGTAGAAAGACGGGAGGGAAACGAAAGGGTTTATATTCTTTATTTTAACAATATTTTGTTTATCTTTGAAAATAGTGCGCTTAGGCCTGTTGAGCAGCGATATAAAATGGCCGCCATAAGCTAGAGTACGCATGTGCAAGAAGCCGTGTGGAAAAAGGAGAAAGGCTGTGAAAAAGAATGACCACGTGTTCGTGCTGAGAGCCTAAGATGGAAGTATGGTCAAGGCTATTGTGACCTTACTGAGCAAATGTGTGCCAAGATGATCAGCAAGAAGCGTGAGAAGTCAAACTGAATAAATGGACGGAACTGTTGAATCTAAAAAGTATCAGAAAAAGATACAAATTGGACTGATCGAAACTGATGAGTAATGTCATGAACTGTGGGAAACGATGCAAGCATGGACATTCCACAAAGAACTGTGTAAGACAAGGAAGTTTGATTAAAATGTATATAGACTTGAATGAACCAATGAGAGAGAATCACGCCATAGAGATGCAACATTTTTATTCAGTAAGCTAGAATTAGGGTATAAGAAGACCTACTCTTGGTGGGGAGGGGTTAGATGCTGGAGAAGTTAGTTGCTGTTGACGGAGATGCTGTAGATGGGTGAAGTTGCGGTTGCTGATGCTGACGAGCTGATGCTGCTGCTGCTATTTTATATTTTTAGTTGAGTATAAGATGCTGCTTTTGGAGAACCTTTTTACTCCTGATTGATTTTTCATTTAAAGCTATTAGATTTTCCAAGACAGATAGATTGGTCTTTTAGAGTTCTTGCTGTGACAAACTTTATCTTCCATCCAATAGGTATGCATTGTATTTTCAATTTATTTCTTATAATGATGATAAATGTAATAACTGAGTGATAAACTTAAACTTATGCATTGTTTTCTAAAAACTTTATATAAACTTTATTATCTTTAAACAAATGACTCAGTGATTCTTTAGCTCAATAATTAAGGTAAAATGTTAAAGAGTTTATAGTGATTGAGCTGGTCTTAATCACCATCAACTGATTCCTACTAGTTGGTCCATTGACCAATGAGCGGAATACCTTAAAAGCAATGAGAAACATTATGTTGTGTTAAAAAGAGGTATCCCGCCTCCTTCCAGCGAATCGTTTTCTCCTAGGTTGAGGACGGAGGTAATCCAGGGAATAAATGAGTAAGTGAATATATATGCGGTGTCAATGGGCCCCACCGTCATATGAATATAATCTGTGTATTGGAGAGATATTTGCACCTGGATGACCGAGTCATATAGGAGAAGAATTTTTATTGTTAGCGCTGGATCAGTGGACCATGCCATCGCTCATTACATGATCCCAATATCATAGCATGTGCAACTGACATGCTTTCCCAATACTTCACAACCACGGCCATGTTCAGATGTGCATCCACTACCACATATATTCGCAGAGTCTGCCACTAGGATCATCACTCCCCTGCCAAGCCTTTCTCATGCGGTCCATCCCAGATTGGCAATCTGTTCTCCTGATTGACATGCAACACTTAACGCCCACTTTTTCTGACCTATTTATCTTCATACGAAAGTTTTTTTGTGATAGGGATGCACATCCACACGATTCAGTGTCCAGGGTTCTGTGGCTGCACTGGCAGAACCTGTGCAGCATTGCTCCAAGACAGGCACCCAATTCCCAAGTATACTGTGTTGTTGGCCGTTCATAAGTTGAGATCTAGTTTATGCATAAGGCTGCACCTTGCTGCACAGTCTGGGGCCTTGGAGAACTGATAGAGTGGTTTGTGTGCTACAAAACAGTGTGAACATAGGATGTGATGTGTGTATATGATGAGTGATGTAATGTTGCATGGTAGACATGTTCTTGGATGTTATATGGCTGTGCTGACCTGCTACCAAAGTGAAGGGGTGGAATGTGCCATATTCCAAACATACAGCAGATCCACAGTTTGTCCGCATACTCACCATCACATGGAAGTGACTAATGCCATCACTCCCCCTTGCAGCATAATGCACGTGTGTCAGCTTAGTGTCCTCACAAGACTGCATGGTTTTAGTGACACATTCCAGCATCATATAGCCACAAATCTATGTAATTCCCTCCTTCTATGTGTCCTACAGAATGCAGAAGTCGTAGTAATTGGACATGAGAAAGATAAATGTAAATAGGTATCCTCATTTCACATCCCCTTGGGAGGCATACTATTTACACACAGTACCAGGGTCCCTGGACATAGGATGTGTGGAAATGTGTGAGATCTTCATTGGGGTTGCATGGAAAAGGCCACCACAATGCCCACGGTACACATCCTTAACATAGGGTAAATGAATGCTGCACTTTTCTGTGGCTTGCCTTACTGTATACCTATGGGGCCATGTCATCAGACAGACTGATATTTCAACGTATTCCCACATAATTTACTGTTATGTGGTCTGTCATATGGTTGAGAAGTACTTACCAACCAGTAGGCCATTACTAAAGGTCCCATTCGGGAAGCGCACATTGATGGTAGGATGCAGCAAGATTAAGAAGTCATGAGCACTGCCAGGGTACTTCGCTAGACATTGATGAAGAGGCCCAGATGGTCCACAATTGCCTGCATGTTCATGGAATAGGTGTGCTTCCTGTTGCTGTAGATGCGTGATGTAGTCGCTGGAGGCACAAGTTGCACATGTGTGCAGTCCATTGCCCCTAACACATGGAAATCCTGCAATGGCATAAAAGCTTTGCTTGTTCTCCTATTGTTGCTACACTGTGTTGGTGAATTAGAGGTACTGGGGTGTGAGGCTTATGATGGCATCCAGGACAGAGGGGAGAAACCTTGAAAAGGATGGCTGGGATACTCCTGCCACTCTGGCTGTGGTGGGTTGGAAAGTTTCAGATGCCAGCATGTGCAGGACAGCCAGTAGATTGGCCTGCGGAGGTATGTTGGTGCAGCGCTGCAATGTGGTCTGCAGGCTTGGTGCAATCTGGTGCAGGAGGCGGACAATGGACTCCCTCCTGAACCTGTAATGGACAGACCTCCTCCTCCCTGATGTCCATGAGGGTTATCCTCTGGTGATATGTCCGCTCCCTTCTCTTGCATTGCCTCTGTGGTGGTGGTGGCGGTGGGCATCTCCATAGTGTTCCGAGCTACAATAGTAGTAGATCTATGGCGTAGTTGAGTTTGCCAAAGTGCTTTTCCGTAGCTGTAAAAAACTGCCTCTAATGGGACTTAGCGCCTGTTTTTCAAAAGTAGCACAGTTTCCGAAAATCCTTGTACATACGGCAGCACCAGTTTTGTGATGCTTTTTCTGGGGGAATGCCTACCTTGCATATCATTACTGAAAAATGCCGCTAGTGGATCTGGCAATAAAAAAAATAGGCGCTAGCTTTGAAAAACTGACGCTAAAGGGCTCTAGCGTCACTTTGTAAATATGACATGTTAGCTCCTTGTAAAGCTGCCCCTGAGTCTTTTATGTTTTATATTGGGGTTCTACTTTTTTTGAAGTGCATGTCCTTCTGCTCCCTTTTCCTCTCAAAAAGCAGTCTGTCACGGCACGGATGTCTCCGAAGCTGATAGTCCCATAACACAGGCCATGGAAGTGACTAGAGTTCACACCTGGATGTCAGCCACAGTGATGTGTGCATCAAAAGGTTAGCCCAGGGCTCCCAGCCCTACACTTTATGAATCTCTTATAAGCCCCATCTCCTTCCTGAGATGTGCCCAGGACCCTTCCTTGTGACCTCTCACTGAATCAAGGCGGACCCTTCAAAGTGTACAGGGAGGCCTGGTCCTCACCTCCCCAATGTGTGTCCCACCCAGATTAAAGGAATGCAGCAATCCACAAATCTGTCATGGAGGGATCTCTCTACCTCCACTCCATGTTTCACCAATAGGCCTGGGTCTCCCAAAATGAAACCCAGAGCCCTTAATGTTTTGTACCACCCACAGGCACACAGACACCCAGTGAATGTATACAGAATACACTCACTGCACAGCACTGTATCCTCCATGTACTGTACCATTCAGAGGCACACATACATCCAGCACATGCACTCATCCTGCATGCACTGCACTCCTCATATATTGTACCACTCTCAGGTACACATACACCCAGCACATGCACTTATCCTGCACACACTGCACAGCCCAACATCCTTCAGGTACTGTATCACTCTCAGGCACATGCAACTCCAGCACATGCACTTCACACCATTATGATATAGCCAAGTAAGTTAAGCACACAACAGTGGAACCTTTAAAAAGGTGAGAAGGCTTGCAGGCCTCAGTCCAGTGGCACAGGTTAAAAAGGACTGTTTACTCCTACGGATCACTACACGGTTTTCTGCCACCACAGTCCTTGAGACGGGCCTATGTCATGCGCACATGCATGATCTGGATCACCTTTGTCAACAAAAATCAGCATTAGGGATCCAGACATCAGTATATTTGGGCACTCGAGGCAGGGGTGCTTGTCCATTACCATGCAGAGGACTTTTCCTGTCCGCACACTATATATATATATATATATATATATATATATATATATATATATATATATATATATATATATACACTAGACAATATGGAGCCTGTGGGTCTCAATATAGATGAGGAATTACACACTTGCCTCCTCTGAGAGTTGAATATCAGCACATGATGCCCACCTCTCTCTCACTATGTGGGGTGATTCACCCTCAAATGGTTAAAATATGTCTATATAGAGCCACACTCAGAAGAAAGCCTTTTTCACTCTCAGTGACTATACTGTCATTAGAGCGGATATCATGTCGTAGCATGCATTTCTTAATTTTGAAGTGTATTTTCCATTTACTTTCCATTTTTCCTAATTCCTTCTTATGTCACCTTTTTATTACATTTAGTGGTATGCACGTCACCATCAGGAGACTGTATATATCCCTTATCCGTCATTCTCTTTTTGATACAATTCTATAGCGTTTAAGCCCTGATGGGTTTTTTCCTGTGCCAAGACGGACATGTAAATACTTTGGTTGTTTTTGTAAGTAATTTTACACTTGTGCACTTTTGTTATATGATTTATCTACACTGCATGGCATATATGGGCACTTGCCCTTAATTCTTCTTTTGGTAATTATATATATATAGGGAAGGATGTTAGTGAACAGTCCACGACCTCTTGTCTGTGGTATTAAGGACTAGGATCCAATTGTGGTATTTAATTAGTTAAATGCTTTGATAAGCATTGTACCAATACACATGGAATTCTGTACCACCTAGGCTGAGGACAATGCGTAGAACATTTACTGCTAGCAATCATAATTATACCATTTTGGTATACCAACTTTGGTTTTTCAATTATATTTTAATTATGAATTGCTTTAAATGTTTGGTTATAGAGACGCTT
Organism: Calotriton arnoldi; assembly: GCA_963921515.1. NCBI lineage: Eukaryota > Metazoa > Chordata > Amphibia > Caudata > Salamandridae > Calotriton > Calotriton arnoldi. The sequence goes on along the minus strand of CAWUFW010001368.1, from coordinate 2,630,838 downwards.
ATAATTACTATATTCCTCCCTGCAAACAAAGGAAATGTCCTAATATTTATTTGAATTTATGCCTGCTTGTGTGTCAATTTTGAATTGGATTTGTCTTCTATGTCCATTGAACCTTTCTTTATGTTTACCACCGGTATTCACCACTATTTAAGTGTTAAAAAAATGGCGCTCACTGTCGTGATCAAGGCTGCTGTGAGCAGCTGAAACGCGTAGACAGTCACTCTGCACGCTTTGGAATAAATCTTTCGCTGAACAAGTTGCTGTGGAGTTCGTCTGTATCCTTCGTTTAACTATTGGGATACATTGTTGCATATATATATATACCCTAAGACCAAGACTACCAAGGAAGAAAGACGAAGGAGTAAAAATGCAAGAAGAAGGGAAAGGCTCAAAAGGCGGAAACGTGAAAGTATCAAAAAACACGTACTGGCGCAAAAAGTAAACCTGGATGAAAATACCATCGTCAACCTGTCCACAATCACCCTTACAGAGGCGGAGAAACAACTATTAGCTTTAGGACTATCATTCTGCCCCATCAGTGATTTCAATTATACCAACACGAGAGTTGACATTTTTTGCTTCATTCGAAAGCTCAAATTGAAAAAGTTATTTTCCATTAAGGAAGGTTTGAAAGAAGTACAATCTGATGATAGCACCACCAATGTCAGTGGGGAACTTCAAGCCAGAGATATTTCCGCACTTTTGACTTTACACAATCTTATTGAGGAAACGCCAACTCAAATTTCTGATAGCACAGATATTTTGCCAACACAGGAAAGACTAGCCATGGCGCAAATTAAACAACGTGGAGCGGGCATCAGTCCTTTCAAGCCAAAATCTCGTTTTATCCCGACAATGCCGAAAGATGCTATTGATATTTTTCATGAGGTTGTCATAGAGGAGATTAAAAAGCTACATCACCAAACCAAACATAAAAGACGCCAAAAAAGCTACCAAGAAATGCAGTACTCGAAATTAATGAAAAGACTTGGTGACAATCATGAAATAATAATTACCAAATCTGACAAAGGAGGTAATATTGTTATTTGGCCTCAAAAGGAATACAAAACAGAAGCTCGAAAACATCTTGAGGACCATACCTGCTATGAAAAGGTGGATATGAAAAAATATCATACAGCCAAAAACTATTTAAAAATGAGGCTATTACAATGGAAGAGAGATGGATGTATATCATCAGAGGAATATAATTTCCTACACGTAGAACATCCTATATTGCCCAGACTGAATTTAATTCCCAAAGTCCACAAGAAGATTGCCCCAGTCCCTGGCAGACCTATCATCTCTGCCATCGGAAGTGTAGGGGAACATGTAACAGAGTATGTGGACTATTTTCTGCAGGATTTGGTAAAACAACTACCTTCTTTTTTAAAAGACACCGGTGACTTATTGAATAAGTTAATGGGTATAGAATGGTCTGAGGAGTTGCTGTTTATGACGTTAGACATCGAATCGTTATATACTAGTATAGAACATGCAATGGGCCTAAATGCTATACAACACTTTCTGGATACAAGACCATTGGATTGCTATGTTCATAACAAGATGCTTTTAGACTTAATAACCTGGTGTCTTTTTAACAATTATTTTTTGTTTGGCAATGAAGTGTTTGTACAAAAGAGGGGTGTGGCGATGGGGGCCTGCTTCTCCCCCAGTTATGCATGTTTGCATGTTGGCTGGTGGGAGGAGCAGGTCCTGATGCGCACATTCCATTCTGATTACTGTAAGCATGTAGCACAATGGTGGCGTTACATTGATGATGTTTTTATTATTTGGAGAGGGGATGAAACAAGTGCTAAGGATTTCATTAATAGAATCAATGTCAATACTGCCAATTTAAAGTTCACCTCTCAGATTAGTAAACAACAGGTGGAATTTTTAGATGTCAAAATATACATAAAAAATGGGCGTATAGCAACAACTCTTCATAGAAAAGCCACAGCTGGCAATACAATCTTACATGCCAGCAGTGCGCATCCCAAGCATACTATCAAAAGCATCCCTTTAGGAGAATTAATACGCCTTAAGCGAATCTGTAGTACAGATGAGGATTTCACTGTATGCAAACAAGAGGCCTTACAAAGATTTAAAGCTAGGGGCTACAGTGAAACCGATCTGACTGAGGCAGTTCAAAAAGTTAATATGAAATCTAGGAATACACTCTTGTCTCAAGTGAAACATGCAGAAAAGATAGATATCTCTATGAATACACCAAGATTAATCACGGCTTTTAGTAAACAGGAGAGGAGAATCAGGTCAATCATTAGGCGTAACTGGCCTATTATTATGACAGATGGAGTGTTGGCTCCAATTTTACCATCACAACCTACGATCACATATAGGAAGGGCCCTTCCATGACTACACATATTGTGAAGACGTTTCCCGAACTAGCGACAGCAAAAAAATGGCTACAACCGAAGCAAGGTTTCACTAAGTGCTCTTCCTGCAGAGCATGTAGGTTCGGGATAAATACTACCTCGTATTTAACGCCTTTTAGTCCAGATAAGGTTGTGATTAGGGGAAGTTTTAATTGCAAAACTGAATTTGCGGTTTATGTTCTGACTTGCACCTGTGGTCTTAGGTATGTAGGCAGCACCAAGCTACAGGTGCATGTCAGAATATTGCAGCATTTGCGGGCCATTGTCAACAATGATTCTACTTATCCGGTGGCCCGACATTTTAAATCTATACATAACAACGATCTCAATTGTTTGCAGTACTTTGTCGTGGCAGCAATTCCCAAATCCCGGAGGGGAGGCAATAGGGAAAAGATGCTGAGAAAGTTGGAGTCAAAAATGATATTAGAGTTGGATAGTATAACACCGAATGGTTTGAACAATACAGAGGACCTGTACCATTTCCTGTAAAGTTTTATGATTATTGGACAGTTAAATGAATTTATGAGTTTAGTTATGATCGCTTTATATCAGATTGATTAGAATGCCGCAGGTATTTAAGGTTTTTAGTCCTTTTTTATTATCTGTGTTAAGTAAGAGTATTACCTTATTACCTAATGGTTATAGTTGTTGTATATTGATTTTAAATATCATTAGCACTAGCACTTTACACAGGGTCTATTTTGGATCTTGTATAGCACTTTATAGTTACACTGGCACTTTCTTTTGCGATTTTGCACATTTCAGCCTGAATATTAAGTATGGGTATTTTCCAGCATTTAAGCAGGAAGTTGAAAAAAGATAGGCACTGTACCAAATACAGTCATGAGCTACTAATTTATAATGTTTACAAACAATTATAGCGATTTTGCACAGACATAGTTTTTTATCATTACTATGATTTTCATGTTTTTAACAAAACGTTAATTATATGTGTTATGAATTTAATATGTAATATTTCAAGTAGATAAGTGAATGAATATTTTTAATTATTTCATTATTTATTCACTGTGTAAAACTATTACCTTGAATTTTACAGTGCAATTTCTATGTATTTATATCTCATATGCGTGCATTTATGCAGCAATGATTGTGACTCATGCTTGAAAAACAAGGTTCCCATTGATGGCTGTATTATGAAATAATTTAGAAAACAGACTTGTCATAAGTGTTATATAAAATTGCCAGGGTGTTTTTTCTATGTTTATCAACCACGTGGTGACAACACTCTAACACAGCATTGCATTTAAAATGGCGAAGGCAGTTTCTTACTTGACTTGTGAGCAAGGGTACTAGGTATCCGAAACGCGTCAGGTTCGAGGTTGTATATAATAAATAACATCTAGCCTCACATCGTTGGGTTCGTGTCTCTGTTCGCCAGTTGGATGGAAGTGCAGAGATTTTGGAGCATTATATATATATATATATATATATATATATATATATATATCCAAGAAAGAGTTGCCTGCAGTAAGAGGGCCCACACAGGTAAGTTAATCTCGCCACATCTTTAATGGAGGATGACAGGTTACAACAGCATAATGTCTCGCAGTTTCTTAAGTCCAGCCCAACGCGTTTCGTGCTAGAGAGCACTTCCTCATGGGCTCTGGGCTTTCTGTAGAATGAAGGCTACGGCAGTTTTCCCAGCACTACTATTAAATGTCTTAGGCCGCCCCAGTGGGCGTGGCCACCCCTGTGGCCTGTTGGTCTTTGTAGTGCCTTAGTGTTACTTCAGTGAGTCGCCGCGCTTCAATCCATATTCAAAATTAATTTCCCAGGTGGGCTGCGATAAACATTTCTGCCGCTAACCTTGCCGCTTTCCTCCTCCATTCGCTAAACCTGTCCCTCATGCCGTTACGTCGATTGGCGTCTCAGCAGGACTACACGAAGTGCAGCGGGGCTTCTCTCGCGGCTCAGGCTGTGCCGCATAACATCCAAGAAAGAGTTGCCTGCAGTAAGAGGGCCCACACAGGTAAGTTAATCTCGCCACATCTTTATTGGAGGATGACAGGTTACAACAGCATAATGCCTCGCAGTTTCTTGAGTCCAGCCCAACGCGTTTCGTGCTAGAGAGCACTTCCTCATGGGCTCTGGGCTTTCTGTAGAATGAAGGCTACGGCAGTTTTCCCAGCACTACTATTAAATGTCTTAGGCCGCCCCAGTGGGCGTGGCCACCCCTGTGGCCTGTTGGTCTTTGTAGTGCCTTAGTGTTACTTCAGTGAGTCGCCGCGCTTCAATCCATATTCTTACTGCAGGCAACTCTTTCTTGGATGTTATGCGGCAAAGCCTGAGCAGCGAGAGAAGCCCCGCTGCACTTCGTGTAGTCCTGCTGAGACGCCAATCGACGTAACGGCATGAGGGACAGGTTTAGCGAATGGAGGAGGAAAGCGGCAAGGTTAGCGGCAGAAATGTTTATCGCAGCCCACCTGGGAAATTAATTTTGAATATGGATTGAAGCGCGGCCACTGGGGCGGCCTAAGACATTTAATAGTAGTGCTGGGAAAACTGCCGTAGCCTTCATTCTACAGAAAGCCCAGAGCCCATGAGGAAGTGCTCTCTAGCACGAAACGCGTTGGGCTGGACTCAAGAAACTGCGAGGCATTATGCTGTTGTAACCTGTCATCCTCCATTAAAGATGTGGCGAGATTAACTTACCTGTATATATATATTACTCCCTCCTGGCTCGATTTCGTACGGACCCCTGGCGCTCTTGATCCGGTGCAGGTTGCAAGGCAGAGCCTCGCCGTATTTAATTTATCCACATTAATCCTTTCAGATTATAGAAACCGCACTCACAAAATGTAACCTTCTCCAATTAATTTATTCTTCACAAAGTATCCAGTTAGAGGAACAACCGACGCGTGTAAAATGTTCAACAACTCCCCAAGTGGGGAGAGTGCAACCAGTATACCCTCCAGCAGCCCCCTCAACTGCAATCCTAATGCTAGGGAATTATTCAAAAATCTGGAAAAGCTCATGAAAGCAGAGCAGTCTAAATGGTGGGAGCATCGGTCCCTCACGAGATATCTGGAAGTGGGGAGGATACCAAGGGGGCTACGAATCATGCTTGCCCCCAGTTATGAGAATCCTGACCCCCGTATGTTAGCCGATTGGGCTGACTGCAACTTAGAGTCATCACGCCGACTAGTAGAAATTCTCGTCAAGTACGCCGAGAGCGATCGTGCAGCATTGCAAGTCAGGATTGACGCTGTTAATGCTGACATTGAGAAATTGGAAGTCACGGCTGTGACCAACAAATACCGAGACGATATGATGGCACGTCTGCAGCACGAGGAGGATATTATTAAAAAAAGAAAGGCATTCAAGTTCCAACGCGATAAGTTGGACTATGAACATGGCCAAGTTTTCACCTTTTCCAAGAAATATGATATCGTTAAAGCAACAAGAACGGTGGAACCTCTCCCACCTGCAGCATCGGATGCAAGCAACAGTGGGCTAACAGCTGCCTCAGCTTCAGATCTTAGCTCAGCAATTGACAGTGAATCTGACAATGAGCAAATGAGGAATCAACGTTTGGGGTTTCACAAATTCTCCCTGGCCCAGGAAGTAGACTGCTTACGCCAGGACAGAAGACAGACATTACGGCCTCGTGCTCCCAGTGTAAACTTCGACAAAAACGTAACAAGAAGCGATGGGAGGGACGTCAATGCAGCAACAAACGGAAAACAAACCAACAGAAAACCAAAACAAGCATTGGCATAGCCAATAGGTCTCGCCTTTGGGACCTTATAAGTGTTTAGCCATGCAACAGTTGATGTTGTTGCACCAAGGATATTGTGCTGCATAACTAAATACTTATAAGGTCCCAAAAGCGAGACCTATTGGCTATGCCAATGCTTGTTAGTATACTTCTTCTCGAATTACTTCTGTCATCAAAAGGAGCTATCACTTGGCATTCCTCCAATTTTCTAAAATGCATTTACCGTGATCAATTTCATATTCCCTTAACTCTGCAATCAAAATTTATTAAATGCATCAATATTTAACAGTGTTTGCATTTCAGGAATCTATTCCCCTTTCCTTAGGAATCATTGATCTCTTCGGAAAATATTTTTATGTCTCAATGTACAAGAAATTTTTAGAAAATACTCTCTCATAATTTTTCTGCAAGCTAAACCGCTTTTGCTGCATGCCTTGTTTTTAAAATTTTTTATTCATTAAAGTGTCTCTGCATTGTACTATTACTCACCAGTTACCTCCACCACCTCTATCGAACTATTGGCATTGTAAATGACAATGCATTTTATTTGTGTTTTGAAAACCTGCAAGCGGTGCGTAAACATGCACTTTGTACTTATAGTCATTGCTTGCAAGAAGCAAGGCTGGCAGTAACTGCCCTTCTTTTACTGCCAGCCTTGCTTTTCCTAAACAAAAAAGGCATTGTCATTTGCAATGCCAAAAGCTCAAACTCTCGCAAATGAGAGACCAATTGCATTGCAAATGCTTTTTTTAAGCTCTTGCCTCCAGGCAACTTTTAGCTGCCTGTTTTTGAAAGGCCTCTTGTGGACCACAGCAAAAAGTTACCATGGGCTTACAGCCAGCCCTTCGCCCACAATTGCTTGGCTCTGTTGTCTCTCTCATTTGCTTCATCAATATTTGTGGGGTACGAGGTTCATTCTACGAACAGATCACAAACCCCTTATAAAAGTTTTAATATCTTATGGGGTGGTTAAAGCTACCCCTCTTATTGCTAGAACGACTAAGACTACTGGATTTTATGTATAATGTGGAATATTTACCTGGAAGCAAGAACAAAGTAGCTGATTATTTAAGTTGCTCCCGGTTACCCTTTGGGTGAACACTTAGGTAATGACTGGGATGTGTACAGATTTGCAATGATCAATGAGGTCACTGAGGAGAATGTAGGTGAGGACTGAAGATGGTGAAGCAATTTATTATGAAAAGTTGACCGAAAAAAATTAAATCGCATGAAGAATGCAAGATGTTTTGAGAGATCAAATAAGAATGATCTCTAAGTGATAATGAGTTCATTTTGAGAGGTGACAGGGTAGTTCTCCCGGAAGGGCTAAGGAAAAAGATTTTGGAAATAAACCATGAAGGACATTTGGGCATAGTAAAATTAAAAAGGAGAAAGAAATCTGCATATTGATGGCCAGGTGTAGATGCAGAAAGGTTTGTGAAGGCTTGACTTATTTGTGCCACCCCTGACAAGGCCCTTTCAGTCTTTCGTCCCTCTTGGCACTACCACATGACCAAGACTCCATGGGAGGAGTTGAGTGTAGACGTTTTGGGACCCATCTTAGACTTGTGGGGTAGACCAAAGTATGTAAATGTTCTTATAGGCCAATACTCCAAATGGCCAGAAGTTGAAGCGTGTGAGAATGCGGGTGCGAATACAGTGGTATCCTTCTTGGAGAAAATATGCTTGAGAGAAGGGATTCCCAAGTCTTTATGCGACAATGGACTACAATTTACTGCTGACAAGTTGGTGAAATTTTTGTCTAGGAATGGTATTAGAGGAAGGTGCACCCAGATATATCATCCTGTGAGAAATGGAGCCATAGAACGGTTCAATAGAGTGATTATGGGATGTGGGCAGGCTGCCATTAATGCTGGTCTTGACTGGGAGAAGGAGTTAGGGAGCATGATATGGGCCAACAGAATCACTCCTACTCTAATGGGTTACAGTCCCTTCTGGATTTTAAGAGGTAGAGAACCATTTACCAAGGACAATACTGCGTAGAAGATGGATATGAAGTTATGTAGCAAATGGTCACCCTCTGTGGTCAGAAGCAATTTGTTAAGAGTGCAAGAAGTGTATAAAGAATATTACAACAAAAAGCATGGTGTAAAAGATGCCTACTTGATGCCAGGTTACTCAATAAAAGTCAAACTGGGGTTTAGAACCAAGAAAGGTTGCAACAAATTCTCAGGGCCTTTTCAAGTGAAAGAATGTTATTCTAGGTCAGCACTGTTAAATAATTGAAAGATTTGGCATTGTGGGAGAATATCTGGACGTAATAACGTTCTGACTTGGAAAGCTGAGAAGAAAAATAATGACAGAGGTGAGGAACTTACTGAATAGATTTGTAATGATGATGAATGCGATCCTAATGCCCAAGATTGTCCGAGAGTGCTGGAACTGACAGAGAGGAAGAGGTATCGAACAATGCGCTTGGAAATACTGAGAATGCTAATTCGAACACTGCGAGTGGAAGTACTGGGAATGCTGATAATTCATTGCCAGAGTTCGCTCATTTAAGAGATGAGAGAATGAATACTAGCGGTGATGTTGGTGGCGTTTCTGCTGAATCAGGAGTTTCCACTCGGGTGGGGAGATGGACTGCTTTACTAAAAAGTTTCAAGATTTTGTAATGTAATGGGGTGATGTTTTGAAAACACTTTTGTACTGTATTTTTCAATTTTTTTAATAGAATGCTAAAAAGGGGGATAGTGCATATTGTTATGTGTTTTTTTCGCATAATGTTACATGTATAATTATAATCTCTGTTTGCACATGCTATTTTGTGTTTTTTCCTTAGTCCTTTTAAGGTCACTATTATATGCTTTTGTGGTTAAATTCTAATGTGAACTGTAAGAAGGGAGGATGTGTGGTATCCAGGCTAGCTGGTAACCATAGAAGTAGATCTAGAATGTTAGAAGGAATGACAGTTAGCTAGAGGACTGGGGGATGGAGGCCGTGCCCCAGCTTGCTCTCTAATAAAAGGTATGTCTTGCATGTTAACTGCCGGTTTCGTCACTACAGAAGCAGCTGTCCACAGTTCGGCTCCATCAGCTGTGCTTGGCTAGTGCCGAAAACCTGATCTTTCAGCACGAAACGCTGAACTAATAACCCGAGAAAATCGGGGGTACAGCAGAAAACAAAAATATTGTTTGGTTAGCTGGCGAAACAATGTTGGAATGCACTCTGCTCCAACTATCATGAAGGTCATCTGTGTGAAAACGTAAAACAAGACATTTGTCTCAAACTGCGAAAGCATTTTAATTGGCAGTTAGAGTTGACAGATTATCAAAGCCATTAACGTCGGTCTTACCTCTTCAGTTTTGCCTCAGGGAATTTACAGTTAATAAGTACGCAAAGGGCAACTCAAGCAGAGACAATGGGACTACAAAACAATTCTTAAAGTGCTAATCACAATGGTTCTAACTTTGTATAAGTTTCTGAAAATCTTCGCGACAACTTCCAGTAAGAATTGATTTGTTTACTGCACAGGTTTTGCAAAAATCACGATGGAAGGACTGAAATTCAATGTAATACTATAACCTCGTGTACGATAATCAAATGAACACTGTTCGGTGCTTAAGGTTACACAAATAACAGCTGAAACAAATGTATGCATATCCGTTACCATAGTAAATATAATTATATTGGACTTCACTTCAGTCAAGGATAAGAAAAGAACGGGCATTTAATCCGCCTTTATGCATTTTACTGACAAAAACGTGAATCGTGTCACGAACATCTCAAAAGGGCCTACCGACATGAGTAGCAATGCCTTGCTCTCTCCAATGAATGCGATAACAGTGTTAAATTCATCTTCAATCAATTCCAAAAACCACTACGAAATAAGAAAATAAATAACTCACGCCTCCCGGAGCCTATGTAAACACAACCCTCAAGACCTGAGGCCAGCGCGCGCGGCAGCAGGGGGAGGGGATAGAGGAGGGAGCCTGGGCCTGTTTCCCTTGCGGGAGCGAGCGAGTTAATTACAAAGATATGGCTTGAAAGCTCGCTCCCGCAAGGGAATCGCCAGACGTGCACGCGTTGCCATTGCAAGCAATGCAACGCGTGCACGTTTTTGCCCCCAAAGCTGTGCCGATCGCTAAAGGTCTCTCCTATGCAGCGCATGCGCGCTGCGTAGGCGAGACCTAAAAACAATGGAAGCGCAAATAGAACTGCAAGTTAACACCAGTGATTCACGAACAGTTATCAATTTGACTCAAGTGACTCTCACAGAAAGTGAACTGCATATACTGTCCCTTGGATTATCCTTTAGTCCAAAAAGTGATTTCAATTATGCTGAAGCTCGTATTGATATGTACAAATTTGTGCGAAAACTTAAACTGCGCAAATTCCATCTATTGCAAGGACCAACAAAGGCCAATCAAACTGAAGCATCATCCAATCAAATTCCTAGTCCCTCAGTCTTAACAGCCGGTGCTGTGGGATTGCTCCACGATCTACAACAATTGCAGCTTGAGAATGAAAGTGATAAGCAAAGCTGCAGCCAAGACCCATCACTATACGGGGAGCCACTGTGACTCACTTTAAACCCAAATCTACTTTTTGTCCGATTATGTTACGGGACAACATAGACGTTTTTAGTGACAAAGTGGCCCAGGAATTGAAAAGCCTACACCGGAAACAATCAGGCATTAGAAAACAGCACACAAGACAAGACAACGAATATTTTCACCTAATAAAGAAACTGCAAGCAAATGATGATTTAATTATCCGCCAATCTGACAAGGGCGGTAACGTGGTGCTGTGGCCAGGTGATTTGTACATGGACGAAGCTATGAAACAACTCAATGATAGGGACTGTTACAGGCGCAGCACAATGTTAGCTGTTAAGGCTTCGTGGAATACCTTCTACACCAGTCTTTTAGCATGGAAAAGCGCAGGGTTGCTAACATCAGATGAATTTAAGTTTCTCAAGAATGACCACCCTGTTATGCCTGTGGTTTACTTCATTCCGAAGATTCACAAAGACATGGTCAAACCACCTGGAAGGCCAATAATATCGGCCTGCAACAGCTTAATGGAGAATGCGAGCAAATATGTGGATTTCTATCTACAGGAACATGTGAAGGGACTTCCTTCCTTCATTCAGGATACTGGTGACCTGCTTAGAAAAATATCTGACATTGAGTGGGATCCTGAATATTTGCTCATTACGTTAGATATCTCATCTCTCTATACGAGCATTCCCCACAGGGATGGTTTAAAAGCAATTGAGCATTTTTTGAGTACCAGATCTATTTGTTTTTTCCAGCACAATTAAATGTTACTGTCGATGATCACAATGTGCCTTGAAAACAACTTTTTCCTCTTCCAGAACCAGGTGTTCCAGCAGGTCATGGGCGTGGCTATGGGGGCTTGTTTCTCCCCCAGTTATGCCTGTCTGCATATGGGACTGTGGGAGGAACAGGTCCTCAGGCCCACCTACAATGACACAATGACTAACCAGGTGCTAAGGTGGTATAGATACATTGATGATTTGCTAATATTTTGGAAAGACACTGAGGAAAGTGCTCTCCACTTTATTCAGCAAATCAATGATAATAACCTTAATTTACACTTTTCAGGACATATCAGCAAAGAGTCTATTTGTTTTATTGACGTTGAAATCACAGCTACACAAAACAGATTACATACTAGGTTGTATAGAAAACCTACGGCGGAGAACACCTTGTTACATGCCGCCAGTCACCATCCTGCGCATTTGATCCGCAGCATCCCCTATGGGGAGATGCTGCAGATTCGGAGGATATGTAGCTTAGATTCTGACTGTCAAATTGCTCAGAAAGAGTGCCGAGACAGGTTCCTGGCTAGGGGCTATTTTACGGGTGAGATTGACAAAGCCATAGCGAAAGCTAACAAAATGGGTAGATCCCAGGCTTTGTCTGTTAAATCTAACACTCACAAAGAATCACTCTCACAATCGATCCAACCATCCAGATTGATTCTCACTTACAGCAATCAACATAAAATAATACGCAGGATTGTCAACAGGAATTGGGCATTGGTGAAAAATGATCCTGTTATGGGTGCCACTTTGACAAAATCACCCAACATTACGTTCAGAAAGGCCCGCTCCATGAGTAATTCCTTAGTCAAAAGCAGTCCTGAAGTGAGAACTAACAGATCCTGGTTAGACTCCAGTAAAGGGTTCATCAAATGTGCCACATGCAAAGCAAAGCAAAGTTTATTTATCCTTTACTGCGCTGAGTATGGGCAAAATAACATTATGATTATACCCACTGGGGCTGGACTTCCTTCATGTTTTCCTAACGTAATTGTCTGTAAATATAACACTGTGTTAGTGGTGATAAAAGATAATGCGCCATTTAAGGCTGTGCAGTGGTACTACTATGCAATACCGCCCTAAAGATGTATTGTACATTTATATAGTATATGCATCTTCTTACTGCTGTACTATGTTGTAGTCAGTAATATAACAACTAAACTGACACTTTATCTGTTAATCTTATCATATAGAGTTTGGTTTCTTTTTTGTATGTAATCAAATCGCCTGTATAATATTGACATCTTAAAATGGCGCTTAGTGAAACCATATAACACTAAGGGGCCGATTCCGATCTCGGCCGGTAGGGCTCCGAATCGGATTCGGCATAACCGGATCCGATTCGGTGCCCTATTTCCCGACCGATTCGTACACGCGTCCGGACGAGCGAGTACGATGCGAAATCGCCGACCGACTCGTTCGGGCGTCCCAACCGCTCCGACCGGCTTGTTCCCGGGTCTAACCGCACCGACCGACTCGCTCAGACACGACTCGCACCGCGCAATGGAGACGTTCCCCGGCCGGGTAAGTACGATGCGTGCCGCGAGCAGTCCGACCGACACGCGCCGTCCGGTTCGAAAGAGCAGTCGGAGCGTACTTCGGGGGTCCGTGTCGGACCCCCCTGTATGCGTAGCCGCGCGAGTCGCACACAGGGGGGACCCATGGGTCCCCCCTACCTGTGCGTGTACGGCGCGAGTCGCTTCGCCGCGTACCCGCTGTAGGGGGCGCCCTTGTTCGCCTCGCACCCATTGAGGCAAATGGAGCCCGCGTACGCGTTGTACGACCGGCTCCCATTGACTTCAATGGGAGTCCGACCGACTCGAGTACGATAGCATACGGACGCATCGTACTCGTTCGGTCGGGCTGCACGGGTCCGATTCGGTCGGAAATCTCTCCGAGTCCGGCTCGGTCGGAGAGATTTCCGGCCCGAATCGGAATCGGCCCCTATGTGTATAATTCGTATGTCCTTTCTCACTGATAATGACATTTTGTATGTAAACGGAAGTACCGAGGCATAGACCAAATGGTGAAAAAGCCAAAAGGTGAAACGCGTTGGTAGAGAGCAACTTTGCCAATAAACTAATCGAGCATCCCGGAGTGTCCTGGAATTTTCTTGGTAAAAGGAGAAATTTGTGCGATATATATATATATATATATATCAAAACACCTCGCCTCCGTTTCCTTTCCGTTGGAAAAAACGAGCGTAGACCCAGATAAGTGCAGCAATTTTTATTTTGTTTCACCATCACCGGAGTCTGCCATGACGCGTTTCTGCCGTCAACGCGGCCTTGATCACATCATATATATATATATGTTTTTCAAAATGTGGTTGCCGCTTGCTTAGAGACGCACTCAAAGATCAAAGCAGGACCCCATCATTTGTATAAGGTCCTTTATTTCGTTACAAACCGGCATTCATTTCCAAAGTTCAGTGTGAAAGGCCCTACGCGTTTCGAAGCTCCTGCTTCTTGTTCACGGGCTGGCACTGTGTTTTGTCAGCAGAAATTACGTCATCATTACAAGTCCCCTCGTTAAATAACAATTAACTGCCCCCAGGTGGGCTGGCTCCGGTGCTCGAGTTCTAAGGCATCCTAGGACTTGTAGTTTTTTTACATATACTTTCCCCCTTCAGTGTGTTTCTGCGAAACAAAACATTATCAGTGCAAATGTTAACCCTCCAATGGGTATTCAGAAAGGAATCCGGTTCAAGATTAAAGCCAACTTTGTCTTTCCGCTTTTGCGAGATTCCAGTATCTCGTTGCAGCCCATATTTTTTCCATGGCGGTGCGAACTCCACGACCTAGGCTGGCCGTATTACATTTCAAAATGTGGTTGCCGCTTGCTTAGAGACGCACTGAAAGATCAAAGCTGCAGGACCCCATCATTTGTAATAAGGTCCTTTATTTCGTTACAAACCGGCATTCATTTCCAAAGTTCAGTGTGAAAGGTCCAACAAACACCAACTCTGACTCCACTTTTCAGGTCAGTTTAAAAATTCATATTTATTTGGCTTTAACAATTGGCATTACACAGTCCTTCTGGTTACAATCCCGGACCGACGCGTTTCGGCGAATTGCCTTCCACTGGGTCACTGTGGGTTCGACATTGCATTCCTTATATTGCATGTCCCTCTTCCATGTCATTAACCCTTTGGTGACCACTAGAGCGATACATTTCTTTGTTTTCTTTTGACCATAATTCCCCGCTATTAGTGATTCACTTCATCACATTGAAAAGAAATCTTATTGCATTTATATTTGTGTATTTCTAAACAGCTTGGCATTTTTTTCTTTCTTTTTTCATTTTTTCATTTTTCTTTTGTTTCCTCTTTCTTTTTTACCAATTTATGTATTTCTATTCTGTTTTCCAAGTTTTCATGTGATGAATTTTGATTTTTGTCCCCTTATTCTTTCATGTCTACTTACAATACACATATTATTATATTACATTTCATCAAGGTATAAAGCCAAAGCGAAGAGAAAATTAAACTATAAATCAACTATTGCACAAACAATCAAATTGTTCTCTCTCTTGCACTTTCTATTAATTAAGATTTAATACCTGTACATGGATGACAGGACAAAGAGGGGTAATGGTCTAAGTGTGAGTGTAAATTTCGAAAAATTAATCCTTAAAAAGCGCAAGAAGCATAAAAGATTTAAAAAGATTATTATTATTGGGTTTCCCAAGCCAATCCGGCGAAGTTAAAGTGCCATGTGCTTATTAATAATAGTTCTCCGCTTCCAAAGGTTCTCAATAAAGTGCCAAGTGCTATTACTTAACCCCACTTCAGGAGGTTGATTCTGAAAAATACTGGAAAATTGTTTTTCCTCAGACTCTTCAACAATATTAAAGTGACATATGCTCAATTGAGATTATACTCACTCACAACAGTTCTTGGATAAAATGCTGCATGCTATTATTCAACCCCTCATCATTGACGACTAAAGCATTTCTGATCATACAGGATATAATATTGAAATACAATATATATACTCAGCCCCTCATTGTTTCTGAGGGCCCTATTTCATTAATGATCATAAAGTGCAAAGTGCCTAAATAAAGTGCTTGTGCCACATTTTATATACAAGAGAAATTCTTTCCTTCATCTGATCAGATGGTATCTATAATTAGGGCTCCCGGTTTTCCGTTTTTACGGATTTTTACATATAAATACAGACGGAAAACAAGTTTTCCTTTGTCTGTATTTAGAAACGGCAAAATACGAGTAACTTTTGCCGCGCTGCCGAGGTTCCGAGTTGCCGTGCCGCGCCACGCCCCTGTTCTGATAGTGGGAATTCCTTTCAGTGACGTTGACGTGTTGTGGACCTATTGGCTCAGGGTCTTTTAGTGACGGCCGTGACCCTAAGCCAATCCTGGTCGTATCAAGCGTCACTGTGTGGGCGTGGTAACACCCCCAGCCCGCCCTGGTAACTTTTGCCCTTTATTTTGGGGGCTCCCCTGCCTGCTTTTCCTTTTTGCCTGCACTACGGAACAGTGACTTGTGAAGACGCCTTCCTGTTCCGCATCTCCAGGGATCCAGGACTCCTGCCGCTCCGCCGAGCTCGGCGCCAGCCCGCCGCCCGAGTTAGCTCTGCGCCAGCCCGCCGCCATTTGAAACTTCCGAGGTACGTGTACGAGGCTCAGGGTTTTATGTAATGTTATGTAAACCACACATATCGCTTCTATAGGAAGCCATTTGAAAGTCGTCAGGACTGGGGTGTTGTTTTCACCTGCCTCTCTCAGTCCCTCTGCAGCCTCGGCCTCCTGCCCTTCCTCCCCCCCCACCCCCCGTATGAAGCGGCAGCACCAGGTGTTCGCCCCCCCCAACCCCCCGTCTTGTAGTCTCGTTTGAATTTCGTTTCGGTGTGCCCTTCTTGATTTTGTTGGGGATTAGCTGTTTTTTTGCCATGTTGGTCACTGTGCACCATTTTAATTTAAATGCGATTTTATATAGCGCGAACATTACCCGAAGGTGTCAGAGCGCTTTACATGCTCTCCTAAAGGTGAGACTTGCTGCCAGCCCAGGGCTTCTCTATGCCTAAACTCTGCGCCTCCCATCCTATTTAGACTGTGGACTGTAAGAGAAGTCACCATCAGTGGGTGAGTCGTATGGGGCAGCATGCAGCAGTGCAAAATGATAAGCTGTCTCAAGGTGAGGAACATACAATGTGTAAGGAACTACAGTAGATGCACTCTACGCACCATAGCTGAATCACCTATATCTTAGCAAGGGTTTGGCGTCATCACTAGTGGGAGCGGAAGGTCCTCGCCCAGACAGGAGAAGATCATTTCATTAACAAACCAGAAAGAGCCTCAATGTCCTCAAAGTCTCTTGAAATGCACATGTGCTTGTACTACAATGGCAAAGTTTTCAGATGAATGTATTGTGTTGACCAATAACAACCGAGCGCATGTGTGCATTGTCAATTTTAAATAAATGTGGAAAAATACTAGCTGTAGCGTCGTCTTTTGCTTGTGGCAAAAATAAATGTGGATAAATACAGAAAAGATGGCCCAAAAATAAATATGGATAAATACAGACGGAAATGGCCGAAAAATAAATACCATAAAACCGGGAGCCCTATCTATAATAGAGTACTTGTTGATAAAAAATACATATGTTCTCTTGTAATTTTCATTTTCTCTGCTTCAGTTTGAAATATAAGTTTCATATATATGTGTGTATGTTCCTTAATTGCTACTCCATTTATGAGATACATTCCAAACAACCCAATATTTCAGTATCTACACACATAAAAAAGTGATTCTGCACATTTAGAACTTCATACTAATGCTGACGTCTCTCCGTTCTTACACAGTTCACATATATGTAGTTTCATAAGTGCACGAAGAGCTCTGTGTCTTTGTTATGGTCCCAAGGTATTTCTGTTCCCATCAATAGAATCAGTCGGGATTCCTGTTTCCGCAGCTCACTTTCTCGATTTCCCCCTCTTGGATGGGCTTTGATGTGTTTAATACCCCAATAAGAGAAGGTTAACAAGGATCAATTGTGCATTTGATCAAAATGGCAGGCTACCGGGTAGGTCTGATCCCCATTTCTGATCACTCTTATATGTTGTAAAATTCTTAATTTCAGCTTGTTTTTTGTACTGCCTATGTATAGCTTATTACAGCCACATTTTAATACATAAATGACAAACTCCGTGTTGCATGTTATTCTTTCTCTGATTGGTATAGTGCGACCATCCATCGTGCGATAGTTCTTGCTGTTTATTCCGTACTCACAAGCTTTACATGAGGTACATTTCACGAAGCCTTCCTGATTCTTTAACAGCCATGAGCCCATTTCTTGTTGGTTCTTTCTGGGGATGAAGTGACTAGAGGTTAAAATATCACCTAGGGAACGTACCTTCTTTGATGTAATTTGTGGGCCTTTTTCAAAGATTTTAGTTGAATGTTCATCATTTTTTAGCACACACCAGTGTTTTTTGAGGATTGACGCAACAGTCGACTGTGCCAAGTTGTACTCCAAAAAGATCCTTTTGATGTTATTGCTATTCTCTACCTGAGATTTTTGAGGATAAAGGGACTCCTTTCTTGATTTTTCTTGAGATCTACGTCTTGCATCTTCAAGCACATTTCTTGGATATCCCCTCTGTCTAAACATCCCAGACAGCCTATCCACCTCTTCATTGTACAACTCCTCAGTGGAGCAAATCCTTCTTGCCCTCAACATTTGGCTGTACGGGATGCTCCATTTTAATGCACCTGGGTGGCCACTGTTAGCATGTAAAATGGAATTGGTTGCGGTAGGTTTTCTATGGATCCTGGTGGTTAAGGTTTCCTCTTTGACTTCCAATTGTACATCCAGGAAGGTACAGTGCTGTCGGCTCCATGTATAAGTAAACTGCAAGTTACACAGGTTGGTGTTCAATTTATTCATGAAGAGCTCCAGACTCTTCTCACTGCCCTCCCTGAGGATAAACAGGTCATCAATAAACCTGGTCCACATAGCCACCTGTTTCATAAACATGTTATTCTCTTCGGCCCAGGCTACCTCCTTCTCCCACCACCCCATGAAGAGATTTGCATAGGTGGGGGGGAAGGAGGTGCCCATTGCCGTCTCCTGTTCTTGCAGGTAGAACTTCCCATCAAACGTAAAGATGTTATGTGTAAGGCAGTATTCCAGCATATCCATTAACATGTGTGTATGTTCTAACCACTCCACTGGTCGATCTCTCATAAAGCTTGTACAGGCCTGTATTCCCATTCGATGCCTGATTGAGGTGTACAATGATACAACATCCATTGTTACCATGATGTACTCTTTTTTCCAAGGGATGTTGTCTAATTTTTTTCAAAACTCAGTGCTGTCCTTTATGTAATAGGGGAGGTTGATCACATATTCCTGCAGAAATAAATCAAGAAATCTGGAACTATTTTCTAGCAGGAGCTTACTATTGGCCTTCCGGGTGGATTCACTGTGCATTTATGGATTTTAGGCAATAAATAGAAGGTTGCCATTCTTGCATTCTCTGTGCGAAGATATTTCAATTCTTCCCAATCCAATAAACCTCTCTCAAACCACCCCTTCAGTTTCAGATGATATTCTATTTCCAATTTATTTGTAGGGTTTGTTTTCAAACAAGTGTAGTGCTGTAAGTTGTTCAATTGTCTTTGTGCCTCCATTACATATGTTACTTGGTCCATAAGGACGATGTTTCCCCCTTTGTCAGAGTGCTTGATAATGAGTGCAGAATTATTTTTTAATTCATTAATGTCTTTCCAATCCCTAGATGTAAAGTTGCTTTTAGTGTGGTCAATCTTCCAATCTTTTTGAATATTATTCAAATCATCGACCACAAGTTCATGAAAAAGATCCAAGCGATGGGAGCTGCGGGCAGAATTTGCTTCCAGGTCTCAAGCCGCTACTCACATGTTCATTTGTCGTGAAACCCATATTATGGAGTCTCTCAATTGATTGATTGGTGTTGGGTCCCCCTGCTGATGAGTCCTCTATGTTATTGATCTGATCCAACTCTTGAATATTTAATAAATCTGGGACATCTGCAATTTGGAATGAAGAACGTCTGCTAGTCTCTGTTGTTTCTCTATATATATATTCAAGTTGTGTAGATGTGGAGTTAGGAATAGTAAATATATACTTGTATATGCAATCACCTATCGATATTTTGGTCTTCGCTATTTTGTCCACAATATTCTTGTATCTCGATATTCTTAGCCTCAATATTCAGTAGTACATACTGAGGCATGCTTCAGTTAGTGAGGTAAACCAGCGCCATTCAGCTAACAATGAAAGTGACTACAAAGAGGTGGACTTGGCTATCCTTTTTTACTAAAGTATTTAGGGCCATATTTCAAATTTTTTCACGTAACTCAGCAAGACACCATGCTGCGCTGCACCCGTGAAGGGAGATGGGAACAACGAGGAGAAATAATGATATTTCTCCTCATTACGCCCCCCCCCCGGGAAGGCGTAGCATTTTGATGCATTCTCAGGTCTACCACTCATGGTAAATCTGGGAATGCGCCAGAATCCATGGGTGAATGCATGGGAACATCCACTCTCCAACCATGGAATGCCGACTTGGGCAGAGTAACGCAAGGCAGAGACTTGCGCTGCCTTGCGTTACTCCAGATTTACCAAGCACCGCAGGGCCATGCCTGGTGGCCTTGCGTGGCTTGGTAAATTTCAACTAGGTTTACCTCGCCCCTGCGTTACATTGAGTGGTGCAAAGGCGGCACAAAACTTGGATAAATATGCACCTCAGTTTCTAGCATCTAACAGAAACCATAGGTAATAAGTTGTACAGGACACTGAGACAACAGAAAGACAGGAGCTTCTGGAGAAAAGAGCCGTGGACCATGGAAGATGGAATGGGGAGGACGGGCCCAAGAGCTGGGGTGCAGGAGAACTTTTGCCTAAGGGATAAAGATCCTTAAGGAACGATAGGGTATATTGTAAAGGAAAGTGAGGGGTGCTCAGCTACAGTGATGAAGGAAGAGCTGTGGTAAAGAAGGGACAGCTCATTTGAGTGTAGGAGGGCGAGGTCATGAGATTCTCTTAAAGGAAGGAAAAAATAACTGAGTGAAGAGGCTGGAGATCATGAGAAGGAGGGGAAGGAGTGCCAGGATACATGAAGGAGAAGGGAAACTAGACAGAAGGATGGGAAGAGCATCTGGGTGAAATAAGCGTGTCACTCTGAGGAAAACAAAAAAGTTATGGGGGGATTGCTTGTATTAATCTCAGCCACTGGTAATTAATCTGGACTACATTCCAGTCATACTTTCATGCCCACCATGCCACCTCAGACAGATACCTCCCATATGCAAATCATCCTTCGCCCTGCTCCAATAGAAACAGTCCAGTCCTCTGTGCTGGAACACAAGCAACTCAGGACCGGTTTTAGCGTATTTCTGCCTTCCCCGTAGGGTGCATCTTGAGTCCTTTAATGCAGTGATGGAGGGACCTACGTCTTCTCAATAGGGTGCAGGGTAAGTCCAATAGAACATTACACACGGAGACTACATCCGGGCACTCCTGTCACACTTAGAGCATCGTACTGAGGAAAACAAAAAAGCGATGGGTGAATTGAGGGAGCTGAAGTGATGAAAGAGTTTAATGACAGCTCGTTGGAGCTGAAGAAGGAGAAAGACCTGGGATGCAAGAGGGAGACAGGAGAGGTCAGTTATAGTAAGGAAACCATGGACCCTATGTAAGCAATGAAAACGAACACCAATACAGCCCTGTTGTAAAAAATCAACAGTAATTACGATGCTAGAGGACCTTCATATCACTGGGCCCTGGCGCTACTGCACCTGCTGTACTTACGATAGCTATGTCCTTGAGAGGGTCTCAGAATAAGAGAAAAAGGGCGGGTTTGAAGCAGGGAGTGGAAAGCCTATGTCGAGGACATGCGTAGTAGCTGCTCGTCTGGGCCTGACCCAAGAAAAGAAGATGCAGAGGTGATTGAACACAGGGAAGCTGGGATGAATTGGCAGAGGTGAACTGAGGACACAACAGTCAAATTAGGTAGAGGCTTTGTACCATCTTCCCCACTCTGCAGGGGAGAGCATTTAAGATAGACTGCTGATGTACATATATGGGCTTCTGATCGTAAAAGGATCTGACTAAGTAGATTTCTTACCTCTACCCAGAACTATGAATTTATTTTCTGTACTTTTATGATTTGTAACTGAAATAAAGTATTGTGGTGATGATGAATACTTGAGGGTTGGGGGAAATGGGAGACAGTGCTTTCATGGTATTTCTTCAAGGTATTACCCCCTGGCTCATGTTTCTTGTGTTTCTATTGTACATATCCATAGTTTCAAGAACTTATTAACAGCTGATATAAAACTCTTGAAACACTCAACCAGCAGTCTTGAGAGCAGTTATCCAGTGACAGTCCCTGAATTTATAATAGCAACCTCACTGTGTGAGGAAAAAGAAACTATCCTATTCCATTATACTTAAACAAAATAGCACAGTGTCCATAATTTGCAGCAGCCCTTTGCTTGTGTGGCATGAACAGTGATATAGACGGAAGGTATGACAGAGGAGCTCGCTTACTTCAAAAACACCATTACTATGTAATGTTCCTTTAGGGAAGAAACCCCAATTCCCACTCTGCCTATAAAGGTATTTTTAAATCATGTTCATATTACGTTCAGCACATTGTCAAGGGCCCAATGTGTTTTAAGTCAAGTGCAGGAAAATTGTTGGGAAATAATTGCTCAGTCCAATTGCAGGAAAGTGGGTTTCTGTTGCAGTAACCCCCCCACTTGTTGCCAGGTTTCTGATACACCTTGACTTGATGTGCCCTTGGTCCCTGCCAATCAGGTTCCCAGAGCCTATGCTCTTTCCCAAAACTGTACCTTTGTACCCACAATTAGCACATCTCTGGCCACAGGTAAGCCCTTTGTAAAAGGTACCATAGGTACCAAGGGCACTGTAACCAGGGAAGGCCTCTAAGGGCTGCAGCACCTATTGTGCCACCCTTAAAGACCCTGCACCTTAACACCCACACACTGCCATTGAAGGCTGTGTGTTTTGGTGCGGAGAAAAGTGAAGAGAGGACATGGTACACATCCCTGTGTACCAAGCCTGCAACCCAATGCCTGGGGCATAGATAAGTCACCCCTCTAGCAGGGTGCATTAGCCCACAGGTGAGGGTACAGTTGCATGAGCAATGTACCCCTACAATGTCTAAGTCCATTCTTAGACATTGTAAGTATAGTAAAGCCATAAAGAGTATATTTTCTGGGAGTTGGTCATTACGAACTCCACAGCTCCACAATGGCTTTACTGAAACATGGGAAGTTTGGTAGCAAATTCTCAGCACATCAAACCCACACTGATGCCAGTGTGGGATTTAATGTAAAATGCACTCAGAGGGCATCTTAGAGATGCCCCCTGAAAAACGACCAGCCCTGGTGTGTGGTTCCTGAATGGCTGCCCACCATTTGCCATGATCAGACAGGTTTCTGGACCCCTGGGTAGAGGGCCTCCGCTCTCTGGGTCCAGAAACAAAGCCCATCCTGGGCAGAGGTGTCATGCCTCCTCCCCCATGATGGGCTGGGTCCACGAAGGGGAAGCTTCAAAGGCCTGCCGCCTTTGTAAGCTGTCCCTGCCTTTTGCTGCCCCCAGCAACTGACTCCCATTGGTTCTGACCCTTGCTTTGGGTGGGAGAATCAACGGGAAAACCAAGTTAGGAGGAGAGGTGTGCCTACCTTTGCCAACCTCACCCCTCAGGTGGGGGAGGCGAGGTGAAGCACACATCTCAGTCCCCTCCATCTTGAAGAGGAAGGGACCCAGCCAATTAGAGAGAGGCTCATGCCCCCTCCCACTGGAGGGTGGCATAATAGGGGGTGTACTCACCCCAAGGAAGTGACCTATTGGTCCCGAACTGCACACCCCTGTAAATTTCCCTAAACTTAGTATTTATGGGCGACCCTGAACCTTGCCTCCCTAGATTCCTGAAACCTACGAAGAAGAAGGAAGAAAGAAGTGGCACAGCAGAGGAGACAGTAGAGAAGAACTGACTTGGCCCCAGCCCTACCGGCCTGTCTGCAGGTACCAGAGATCCTGTGCCAAAAGTCGGCTTGTTGTGCAGCCAGCGACCTCCAGAACCCGTGGGAGGACTGACTGCCTTCCACAAAGACTCTCCTGCGAACAGCAGCTCTGTTCAGAAGAAAACTCCAAAGACTGGCTCTGAGCCTGCTGAGGATGATGAAACTTTGCGCCTGGAACCACCACTGCACCCGTCGCCCACGGCCCGAGTCCAAGTGGCCCACTGGTCCCAGTGATGTCCCCGTCACTCCATAGTCCGAGTCCACCGTGGGTTGACCCCTCCAGGACTCCCCGATGTCACCTGCAGCCGCTGCACTGAGTCCTCCGCAACAGCGAGTGGCCTGGTAAGGTGAAATCCGACCTCAAAAAGCACCCCTGCATCTGCCCGCCCTGCGCCCTGGAGAAGAGGACCTGAGGTGCACCCACGTCCCCGAGCCCTCCAACTTACAAGCCCAGCTGTTGGTTCCTCCCAGAAGACTTCCTGTAGCCAAAATCCAATACCAGCAACCTCCATAGGAGTTACCTTTTTATACTTACCCAATTGGTCTGGATTCTGTCTCTGGGTGTGTGAAATCAGTCCTTGATTGAGTGAATACAACAAATGCTTAAAACACCCTCCTGACAGGACTAACTGCTCTTCCACACTACCACAAAGAGAGCTGTTAGTACTTATCTAATTTAGCCCCTGCTATACCTCTGGGGACTCCTTGGCTCTTTGCACACTGTACCTTACTTTGGTATAGTATATACAGAGCCAGCTTCCCACACCACTTGTGTATTCTTCCTAGTGAAATCAAAGCTGGCTGATTTTTTTTTTTTTTAATGTATCAGTATTTGTACAGCACCGTAGTGTACGTGAAGTGTATTTTAACATAGGGAGAGGACAATTTTTTGTACCAGATTGTTTTAATAGACAAAGACACTTTATTTTTTATCTCATGAAAGTCTTTCCGATATATTATAGGCTGGCTGTTAATTTTATTTCTTATGTAAATCATTGCATTTTTTAATTGTTTGCATTTTATATTTGTTCTTTTATGGTTTGTCTCAAACCAAATAAAGATTTTTTTAAAACTTTGAACTTGAACTTTGTGTTAAACTGACATTCCAAAAGATCCGATTCAAGCGGGAGACTCCTGATTTCTGAAGCCAAAAGTTGCTTTCCTTTGGCTGTCTCCTGCCTGAAAATGTCTCTCCTTCAATAGAAGTCAATGCAAGAAATAAATTTTCCAGATTATTATTTTTTTTTAAATCTTCCATTTTCCTCGTCTAAAATGTTGGCAAATTTTCAAAACGTTCCTTGAATGAGACTTCGTGGTCTATTGCTTGTCTCTGAGCTATGTCCAGTTCTGACATAGCTGCCAAGGTTTCAGATTGCCATGTGGGACATTTTTTTAATTTCTGTGAAATTATGAGTGACATTCCAACGAATATGAGTGACACTTTCTCGCGAGCAAAAATCATGCAATGAAGACTAGGGAAACTTCGAAATATCAGAAATTACAGCCATTTGAGCAACAAGAAACTCCAAGAACTTCTTGAAACTGCTGCGGAGCACCAGAAATGGAAGGACACTAACCCCAGTTGTAACGGACCCCATCCCTCCCGGCCCCCCCCCGCCCGGCCGGGCCCCAGTGCCGAGAGAGCTCATCGAGAGCCAGCCTGGCTGGTAAAACTGTCACGCACTGACCCGTAGTCTGTGAAGATAAAAGTTAGTCAGGGCGCCCATGATAAGGATGAGGAGACAGAGCAGCCCTGCGGCCGGGCCTACAGATTTACTGTGATTAAATCAGATCTGCAGATAAACCAGGCTCACTCAGGAGGATGAATGAGACAGAGCAGCCCTGCCTGCAGATTTTAAACTAAATTGATTTTGTGTGACTGAAATAATTTATCAGAGATGATCAGACTGTGCGTGCCGCCGCGGCGCTGACTCAAGCACTAATGCGCTGTGTGAAGTAAGTTACTCTGATCATGAGAACGGACAGGGGGCCTCTGAGGAATGACGCTACCTACCCCCCCCCACCCACTCCCCCGCGCCAGGCCCCAGTGCGGAGAGCAGAGAGAGCCCTGCCCTGCCTGGTAAAACTGTCACGCATTGACTCAGGAAGGATGATGAGACAGAGCAGCCCTGCCTGCAGATGCTAACTCTGATCATGAGAACGGACAGGGCGGGGCCTCTGAGGAATGACGGTACCCCCTCCCCCCACCCGCCCCCTCCCCCGCCAGGCCCCAGTGCCGAGAGCAGAGAGAGCCCTGCCTGGTAAAACTGTCACGCACTGACCCGTGAAGATAATACCTTACTACTGCCCTAAGATGAGACTCAGACAGAGCAGCCCTGCGGCCCGCCTGCATTTACTGTGATAAATCACAATGATCAGACTGCAGATAAACCAGGAGGCTCACTGACTCAGGAAGGATGATGAGACAGAGCAGCCCTGCAGATGCTATTGTGTGTGAAATTAATTTTTTCAGATGACTCATCATGTAGTATAAAACACTTACTTGAACTAGTACTAGACGAGTTCGGAGACTCTTCCCAGTCCGTGACCGACGTCCGGCGGCCGCAGGCCGCACAGGGACCCGCCGCACAGCGCTGCAGCACTGTGACTGCACTGCTGCATGATGCACTCTGCAGCAGCAGTCTTCTTCTCCACCCCCCAGACACTGCAGGCTGCTGACTCACTTGTCTCCCGCTTGGCCGCAGTAGTTTGCGCCGCCCGCGATCACCGATGCCTCTTGCACGGCGGGCGGCCATGATGAGAGTCACTCAGTGTCCTGTGTCGCCGGTGAGTGAAATTAATTCACTCTGGGTCGGTCAGTCACTCTCCGAGTCCCCGCCGGTCTGGGGCTGCCTGGCATTACGTGAACGCGGGCACGCCGGGGGTTTAATTAAATTGCGGCGCTGCGCACCGCAGAACGAAGAGTCAGCACTGTGCACCCGGCGAGGAGGACTCCCCCGCCGTTCTGCCTCACTTCCTCTTCCTCCGGACGTGAGGGCACTGGGTCACATCCGGATTTAATAATCCCGGGCGCCCTGGTGTGTCACAGTGACTGACAGCCAGTAGCATCGACTGCTGAGAGGGCAGGATCCCCCCCCCCGTCGGTAATTGGCAGCAGTGAGAGTGTGTGTGTGTGTCAAAGGAAAGCAGCGCCAGCCAGGCACGACAGGCTGGGCAGATTTGTTACATTGTAGCGCTCTCAGCCACTCCAGAGATGAGAGCAGATGGATTTTTAACTATTTATTGAACTCAGCCCAGCAAGCAGCTGCTGGCAGCACGTCTCTCGGAGCAGCAGAGCCGGTGCACAGGCGCCGCTGGTGGCGCGCGCTGGCGAGTGGCAAAATGCGTGACAATGCATTTTAGTGCGGTGATGCGGAACACCGCACTGAAATGCGTGAGCGTCACACCTGATGCGTGATACTTGGCAGGACTGTAATGTTAGTGGCACTGTTTGCTTTAAAATGCATGCTTTCCATAATTTAGCTCCCCCAATATAAAGTGTAATTTTAAGCCTTATAAGTTAAGGCCACTGCTACGGGCCAGCGTGCTTTAAAATACACCGTTTTCCATAAAAATGTTGCATACATGTCTTTGTAAGGCCGTCTTTAAGCCATATCAGTTCTGACTGGTTTAACTGGGGGGTGGGGATGCATTCTCTTAAATTACTGACCTCTTGGAAAGTTTTAAATCACCACACATTCAATGTCACAGAAAAGCAAAATTGTTATTATTTTTTTCCTTTATTTTTAATGTCAAACACCCCTGTTCATTAGTTTGAACTCCATTAGACTTTTTGTGTGTATTTGACAAGTTGCATTCACGTTCAACTTAACAGTTCAGTCCTCCACCACCAGAGGTCGGTGTTTGTAAACACCGCATGCATTTCTCGTCGGTCCTTTCCGGCTTGCCGTAGGCCGGGGAGCATTATCAGCAGCGGACCGGAAGAAGGGGGCCCTTTTCCCTGTAGACGCAGCCATGGTGAGAAGGATTCGCCGTGTTTGTGCTTTGAAACGCTGTTTTAATCCAAGTTCATCCTGTCCATGGAGCAGCGCTGCTTGCCCTTTGACCGGCTGGGGCTGACGAGAGCGAGTAAAGGAGTCCCCAGCCGCCGATCTTTGTGCAGCGTTTTGTTGGAGACGGACGTTAGAGTCCGAGCTTTGGAGGGCAGTTGTCGATTGCTTTTGGGACTAGTACGGATCGAGACCGGTTATGGGTTATCCTCCGCCGCCTTCTCTTCAGTTAGGAGTGGTTCTCACCTGCTTGCACGCAATGTGCATGTCTCAGGGTAGTGAATCGTTCAAAAATTGCTACGGACGTACTACCACTGATGTGCCGAAGAGCATGGGTTCAAGCGGCTCATAGCCAGCATGTAGGAGGGACAGCAGTTTGTCCCGGTGCATGTGAGTGAGTGGCAAATGCAGAAAGCCCAGTATGTCTTAGCATTTTCTGATTCTTTTTTTTCTCGTTTGAGAACTTCAGTTTCGCTTTGCTAAACGCCCTAGAGTGCAGGGGTGTAAAACGAATTGCCTGATCACACCATGCACGAGTCAACTTGAAAGTGACTGGCCTTTTCACACCTTAGTTGTCCGCCTTGGGTTTTACCCAGGTTGGACACCCCCGGAAGTCAGTGCTTATAAGTTTCTCAAGGCATCCTCCCATTCAGAACACGAGGTATTTTGGAGTACTAAAGAGCGTACTCTTGTAATACTCCTTTTTTTGCGTGGCGTTTGGAGTTGTCATCCAAACGTGTAACTGCAGGATGATCATGCAAGTAGTAGAACTATAGAAAGGAGCATGCCGTCTTTGCACTCGTTAGACTTTTCGGAGCTGATGCAGAAATGCATATAAGAGCACGTAAAACAGTACCACTTTGCCAAAATGACTTTCTAAATGGACTGCAAGATTTTGAGATCAAATCTGGAACAGCGACACGTATAATTAAAGGGGCACACGTTTTTATATATATATCACACTCGCTGCCCCTCTTCTGCCTTGCGTTCTCAATTCTTCACATTGACTTGATGATTTATTTTGTGCATGTGATGCGCTTTTTGTCTCTCCACTCAAAACAAAACCGACATTTTTGGAACAGCTTTTAGTAAATCGACGATGAACGGCTGTGCCACTAACGGGGATGCTGCATATTGTTGAACCTTGTGGAAGATGACATTGAGTAGCTTTCTAATTGTCCCATTAGGCAAACGCATGGATGTGTTCAGTTTATTGTACCCGCCTTTGACAGGTTTCATGTTCTTCTCGTACTTCCAAGACACAGTATTTCAAGTTACTAATGTAGAACCTTGCTATACTTGAGCATATGCAAATTGTAGCATCCTTCCCGTGTTCGAAAGGTTTGCAAGAGAAAATTAGAGGAATATGATAGCACTTAAGCCCACAGGCTTACAACATGATGAGTTAAGTCGACTTTCCACATTCGTGTTTCTTCTACGCTAAAATCAGGGAATGGATCTGCATGTGGGAGAACCCTGTTGGCCCCTTGTCCGATTAATTGTTAAAAGCCAATACCTTTAGGTGTATTTGCTGGCTTGAAAATGCCTTCAAGTGTAGATCAATGCATGTAGTCTTATTGTGTAGCTAAGGTTATTCTGATCGGTCGTCTCGCTGAAAACATTTGTCTCGGTTTTGGAATAAATGCAATTTTTGCATTAGAATTCTGACTGATGCAGTTTCTCTCGAAGATGCATGCTTGCAATAAATGTGATCGCCTTTTCTTGGTTAATTGTTGCAATTTATGAATTTTAACCATTATCAAACTTTGCACCCGTTTTTGAAGCTGACTTGTGATGTTTCTTTCAGGCTCGAGGACCCAAGAAGCATTTGAAGCGCGTTGCCGCTCCAAAGCACTGGATGCTTGATAAATTGACGGGTGTTTTTGTGAGTAACTCGTTGTTTTATGCAGTTTTACTTTTAGATTACCAGACTTTTACTTGAGCACTGCATTCTGCAGTGGTTCTTTTAGAAGCCACACATTTAGCCACATTGCAGTCACACAAACAGCTTATTGTACTTAATGAATGTGCCTGAGCCACTTTAACAATGTCAGCAAAAACACTGCTTTCCAGTAGAAGTTTCATGTCTGCCTACGCTATATCAACATATTTGTTGCGTTTTGAAGGTACCGGCCCTGTGTAGAGTTAATCGTATTTTTTTCCTTTTAAGGCTCCCCGTCCGTCAACTGGTCCCCACAAATTAAGGGAGTGCCTGCCCTTGATTATCTTTCTCAGGAACCGACTGAAGTATGCCTTAACTGGAGATGAGGTCAAAAAGATTTGCATGCAGCGGTTCATCCGGATTGATGGCAAGGTCCGCACTGACATCACTTACCCAGCTGGATTTATGGGTGAGTGTGAACTTAACACTATTAAAATCCCCATAAATACAAAAGTGGCTAGCTTCTAGGTGACTCCTCAATAAAATTGGTTCTGGGCTTAGGAGGTACAGTGGCCGTCTTCTATCCTGACTCCTTAGCCATTAACACTGCATTGCCGCTGACCATTATTAAGCTGAATCAAACTCTTTGACTATTTATCCACAACGAGATTTGTCATCCCTCCGCTTTACCGTCATTTCACTGTACCATTTCAATCAATCATTTATATAGCGCAGCGGATCACCCGTGAGGGTCTCAAGGTGGTGGAGAGGCTGGCTGCTGAGCGATGGTTTGTTCATTCGAACATCCAGATCTTGAGGTCTTTCCTGAATTTCTGGATCGAAGGTGCAGTCCTGAGGGGTAGGGGGAAGGTTGTTCCAAGCCTTGGCCGCTAGGTGCAAGAAGAACGTCCACCGCTGTGTGTTCGGCGGATCCAGGGGGTCTCTGCGTGGAAAAGGGAAGTTGATCATGGGTGTTTTGTCGGCTGTTGGAAAGTCGGGCGTTTGTTGAGGTATTCAGGTCCTTCGTTGTGTAGGGCTTTGTATGCATGGGTCAGCATCTTGAACTGGCGTCTCTTCTGGATCGGGAGTCAGTGTAGGTTTCTGAGGTGGGGTGTGATGTGGGTCCTTCTGGGGAGGCCGATGAGGAGTCTTGCCTCTGAGTTTTGTATTGTCTATAGTCTCTTCAAGAGGCGAGCGGTGGTTCCTACGTAGTGTGTGTTCCCGTAGTCCAGTCTGCTGGTGACGAGGGCATGGGTGACGGTCCTTCTGGTGTTGACTGGGAGCCATCTGAAGATCTTGTGGAGCATACGTAAGGTGTGGTAGCAGGTGGATGATACTGTGTTGACCTGTCTGTCTAGGATGATGCCGATGTTGCATGCATGTTCTGTTGGGCCACCATGTGTCATACCAGGGTGAGTTGTTGTTTCCAAAGATGACTTCTGTCTTGCCTGTGAGTTTGAGACAGTTGTCCTTCATCCAGTCAGAGACGTTTCTCAAACATCTGTGGAAGTTGGCTCGGTGGTGGTGGGGTCTTTTGATAGTGAGGGTTTCAGGGTAAGGTTGGAGGCAGTTACTGTGTGTGATCACAAAAACATGCTAATACACGATCTGAATCCTAAAGCTAGCATGGGGTCTCCCCTCTCACTGTGGAGGTCGCAGGTGAGCATCTTATCTAACACTGCTAGGCACACTGGGTTTGTTTTTAGGCTTTATGCTTTATTTACTTAGCAAATCGGATGCATTTTATAAAGTAGAATGTTGCTGGCACTTAGTTTGCATGGCGAGAGGTTGGCTAATCTATAAGGTTTAGTTTAGACTGGTAATTGATGCAGTTTGTAAGTATAAGCAACACACAGCAGGCTAATGAAATCTGTTCATAACAGCAATCATAGATGGACGTATCCTGAAAACTAAATTTTTACTATGTGAGTGTACCAGCTGTATACTGAATGACTGACAGATATTCCAGCCACTGAAGTTTTTTTTTTTTTTTTTTTAAGGGCTTGTATTTGAAGATACTGTAATTTTAAATACAAGTGTAAATCCTTCTAGTGGTCTGATTTTTGTAGACCTCAAGCCTTTTGGCAATGGGGATAAATGGGGGTTCTTGGGAAGGGTTTCATAGTGTTTTTGTAGCAAAGTTTAAGACCATGTCTAGTGAGGCAAAGAAAATGAGGGAGGCCCACTGGTACCTTGATATCTTAATGCAGTTTAGTGCAAACAAGTGAGTTTATTGATGCTGTGGGGAATGAGGTGAATGGACCGGCAGCTATGTGTATTTGTAAAGCACACTATCACCTGCAAGGGTATCCTGACGCTGAGCGTGTGCGTGTGCGTGTGCGTGTGCGTGCGTGCGTGTGCGTGTGCGTGTGCGTGTGTGTGTGTGTGTGTGTGTGTGTGCGTGCGCGCCGAGCCCTGCCTATGGTAGGTTGGTTAGTAAAAAAAAAAAAAGGCAGGTCTTTAGCTTCTTGCACAATTTAAGATGAGGAGGAGGCTCTGATGTGGAGTGGGAGCATTTGCATGCTTACGGAGCGATGAAAGAGAATGCCAGTACTACTGATCTGGTTTTGTTTATGCATGAGCTGTGTGTAAGTAGGAGTGGAGCGGAGGTGGCTTGGTGGTTGATGGAAGGAGATGCGACTGTTCAGGTAGGTGGGAGCCTAAGTTGTGTAGTGCCTTGAATGTTTGTGAGAGAGGAGTTTGAAATAAGCATGTTTGCGCATCTGGAGCCAGTGGAGCTCCCTGAGGTGTGGTGTGAGCTCTGTGTGGGGGGTTGAGTGTGAGTCTGGTTGCCGAGTTCTGAGTGGTTTGTAGCCTTCTAGTGACTGTCTTGGTGATCCTGGCCTAGAGGATGTGCCTGTAATTCAACTTGTCGGTGACTACTGATGTGTTGTTGTCCAGTTTGCGGTTATTGGTTATTCCGAGGTTCCTGTTGTGGGTGCTGGGCGTGGGTCCTGAGATCAGCTGGCCACCTTTTTGGAGTCCCATTGTGAGATGATCTTGCTAAAGCTCACTACCTCTGTCTTGTTGTGTTGAGCTTGGTGTTGGCTTTTATCCAGTTAACGACTTCGGTTCTGCAGACCATGAGCATGTTTGTAGTTTTGTGAGCCTTGTCCGAGAGGGAGTTTTTGTTGCATGTCATCGGTGTAGGGGAGAATGTTGATGTGTGTGTGGGGATGATGTTGATCAGGGGGATCCTGTATTAGTTGGAGGTTGAACGATTAACTTCGAGACACTCTGCAGATTTTGTGGCTTTCTGGGGACTAAGGTGCCAGGCTGACAGCTCATGTCCTTTCCATTAAGAAGGAGCAGATTCAGCTGAGTGTCGATCCTTGGATGGCCATCTCATGCAGGTGCTTGATGAGGTGTAATGCTGCAGAGTTCTAGGAGACTTAAGGGCTGCTGTCTCTCATATGCCAAGGTTCATACAGATGTCTGTGGCAGTAATACGTGTTTCTGTACTGTGAATCATAAATTCAATACTTGGTATTGTGTGCCTGATGAGAAGTTAATGGGAAGTAATATGCACACACAAAATAATGAGCTTTGTTTTGCTAGAGTTTAGACTAAAGACTCGCAGTCAATCACCATGCAGTGATTCATAGTTGTGATGGTCTGTTTTGCATGAGCGCAGGAGCGGTGAGAAAGTTTCCAAAGAAAGATTTGTTAGCATAGAGTAATTAAAGGATAAGATGTCACCCATGGGAGTGGTGTGTAGCGCAACTAGGCGAGGACCCAGACATAAACCCTGAGGGGGGGATAACTGCTAAAGCAGTGGTTTGCGTTTGAAGAATTCAAGAAGACTTCAGGAAGGCCAGGGATCGGAGAGAAGCAAATAATTGTGACTATGTACTGTATGAAATATGGTGGTTAAGTGTAGTATAAGGATGTATGATAGATGCTTGTGATGGGCTGTGGTAACAAAGTTGATGCTTTGGCTGTGAGGAATGAGGTGAATGGACAGCTATGTGTATTTGTAAACCACACTATCACCTGCAAGGGTATCCTGATGCTGAGCGTGTGTGCGCCGAGCCCTGCCTATGGTAGGTTGGTTAGTAAAAAAAGGCAGGTCTTCAGCTTCTTGCAGAATTTAAGACGAGAGGAGGAGGAATTTTCTTTGGTTGCGTGGGGTTGAGGAGGGTGAGTGAATCACGAGATAGGACCGAGAGAACAAGATGTTTTGTAGTTTGTCCAAACTTAAAGTCCCAGAGTATTATGATAAAAATGGGGCGAGTGAGAGATTCAAAGACATTGTCCAGTTTATTAATGAATGCACTGTTAGCGCCTGGAAGGCGATAAAAAGGTCACAATGTTGAATTTGAAGGGGGCAATGACTACTGTGGAGTGGTGTTAAAAACAGGACGCGCTAAGCCCCCTCAACTTATCTCTGTGACTACCTCTTGCTATTATTCATTGACAAAATCAACGCTTTAGGGGTTCGCTTCACCACTGCCTCCCATCAGACTGCACCCTCCTGTACAACCCTTCTGAGTTGGCATCGGTTTCTAAAACTTTCAAGAGCAATATCCTGTCCTCTTTTAAGAAGCCCACATTGCCAGACCCCGTTCATGTGAAATCGGGGTCACAGGGCAGACTGGGGTTACTGGGTCCCAACCATGGTGGTTAAAGTTGTGTACCATTGGTGTTCTGGTGTTTGTCCCACTATGGCTGTCCAGACCGCCAAGCACAACCCGCTCCACATTTGACTCTGGGTAGCAAGGGAGAGTAGTCACTGGTATCTCCAGGGAGGTAGAATTGTATTTATGTAGCGCTTACCACACCTGACAAGGCGTAAAAGTGCTTTTGTGCGAGCAGCATGCTACTCTGGAACCCAAAATGGATTAGTATAGGGAAATATAAGTTACTTCGAGCACTGGACATGTGAGTCTGTTAGTTGGATTTAATAGGATAAAGGAGGAATGAGTCTAGAAAGTGTTATTTGGGAGATCATAGTTGTAAAAAGGGGTTTAGGATGAGCCAAGGGAGGGATGGAGGAGGGAAGAGTCTAGAAAGTGTTATTTGGGAGATCATAATAGTAAAAGGAGGTTTGCAGTGAGTCAATGGAGGGACGGAGGAGGGAGAAGCCTAGAAAGTTATTGGGAGATTGTAGTACAATGCTGTTTGGGATGAGTGGCGGAAGAGGATATATTGAGAGGGGTATAGGATGAGGCAGTAGTGCACTGCAGGGAGTTGAAGTTTTTTTTAATTTTTTTTTTTACATTTGGAGTAATGTTATAAATATATAGAAATATAACTACATAGAAAGGTGTATATATATGTATATGGAAAGAATAAAAATAATTTGTATTCTATAATGTCCCATAACTGCATATATGTTTTTTGTGTACTTGTATTGTTTTTGTTGTTGTAAATGTGCTATGCATTTTTTATTTATATTTGTTGGTTTGTTTTCCCAAATATTCAAATAGTGAAGCACTCATAGATAAGTTATGATCATATTTATACATTGTGATGGATCAAATAAAACCGACCCATAAAAGCATCTAATCAAATAACTTGTATAACATAATCACACATTGTGATAGTTTAAAATAAAGCGGAGCCATGAGCATATAATCCAAAAACTTATATTTAAACTATGCAGTGACGTATATACATATTAAGTATAAATTGTGTGTGTATATATTAAGCAGAGCTATGAGAATCTATATTTTTAAACTATTAGTGTGTGTATATATATTTGTACAAAAGCTGACCTATCTATATACATACATATAATCAAATTATACATGTTTAACATATACAGGCATATGCTGTACATTTGTGTTTTGAGTATTGTGGTCCTGTAGGAAAGAGCCAACTCTTGAGTAGTGTTTTGAAGATAAGATAGTTATCAGTGGATCTTATGTTTGGAGGGTAATGAATTCCATAGTTTGGCTGCTTGAACGGAGAAAGATGTACCACCCATGGTTTTGTTCTTGTATTCTGGGATTTTAAGTGGAGTTTCCTTTGTTGTATGTATTTGATGATTTTATTCCTGATAAAAAGTAGTCCAGCTCAATGTATTGCTTTGTGCGTGATACAAGGCAGCTTGAAGGTGGATCTCTTGGCAAACGGTTGGCAATGTAGGGCCCTCAAGGCAGAGTACGTGTCGGAGTAGTCTGGCAGCAGAGTTCTGAAGTTGTTTTAGTCTTTTCATAGTTATTAAAGATGATCGTTGGTAGAGGCCATATGCGTAATCAAGTTTAGACAGTGCAAGAGATGGTAGCTTGGACCTTGTGTGGAAGTCCTAGGTGGGGGAAGATGCGCCACAGACTTTTCATATTAATGAAGCTTGATCTTGCTAACTTATCCACATGGGCATTCATTAATAGTTTGTAGTTCATGGTAATTCCAAGGTTTCTTACTGCCAATGTTTCTGGGTGGTCCCAGATCTTCAGGCAAGGTTGGAGCTCAGAGCTCAATCAACAAGTAGACACAAAGTATTGTCTAGCCTAGTGCCCAGAGGGCAGCATAGTTAAGGTTAGTTGTGATTTGGATAGCATGCTTCTAACATATGGTATGACATTGCACTGGTGGTCATCTTGTGGCACTAGAATTAATTGAGGTCTAGAGAGTAGGGTGGATGATTTTTGTAAGGAAATGCTGCTTTTGTATGGTCACCCCCAGAGGTTTTGGACTGATGCTGCTGGTTTTTCGACTCTTGAATGCACTGAGGCCTGCTAATCTCACTGCCAGTGCACTCACCTTAAAATGTAATTGATTGGCTTGTACCCAGTTGGTATAAGCTAAATTACTTGTAAGTCCCGTCCCTAATGTATGATGCCCTAGATACCCACGACCTGAAAGTTAGAGGGTCACACCAGGGACTCCAGCACTGATTGTGCCACCCTGTGTGTGACAAAGGGAAAACATAGCTCCCAGTCTGCCACTGCAGACTGGAAGGGCAGTTTTAACTGCCTATTCGACTTTGCCACTTAAAGCAATGACCACGTCCAATCCTTCTAGGGTAACCTTATCAAGCTCTAAGGCAGTGTACTGTATAGTGGAACATGTACTTTTACATGTTCAAACACACAATTGGTGTTTTTACTGTGGAAAATGTCAGGTAGGCCCATTGACTAATGCAGGGTTACAAGCGGACACCTCAACCTTGCTAACTTCTGACGGAGGCTACTAAAGTTGATACTGTAAGTTTTCAAACAGCTCATTAAAATAAGCCCGTCTTGATCTCCAAGTCGAAATTAATGTAACTTGTTGCTTTGTGTAATTTTTACAAAGTGACCACTTTGTTGCCCAAAGTCTGCTGTGCCCGTTCACGGTTGCACATGGGTCTGTCCCCCGAGACAACTTTCGGCCCTCCTGGGGTGGCGTGTAAATGTCTCCCTGGAAAGGCCGCAATGGAAGCCTGGGTTGGGGGGCGGGGGGGAAGTGTTACATTTCCTGTGCAGGAAGCCATGCAAGTGTTGGCTCAAAAGGCGAGCTTCAAAGTGGAAGCTTCCTTTGAAGGACAAGTGCGAACACTTGGGAGCGAGGCTGCTCTGTAGTTTAGGTAGACAGGCTGGCACTCTGGGCAGAGAGGGGAAACCAGTTGTCAAACCGTTTTTTCTGGGGCATGTTAGCCCCCTTGGTAGCCACACCTCTGGGTTGGGCTGGGAGTTGTATATGCCAAGAGAGTGGTTCTACTATCTTGGGAGGGCAGAATGGAGCCGCCTTTGGTAGCTAGATGCCACACTTCACAGGAAGTAGTTCTCAGCGGGGAAGCAACCTAGTAGCCCATTTGCTAGTGCCCGCGACCTCCCCATAGGGCATTTATTGGACATAAAAAAGGGTACCTCTGGCACCCAGAACTCTGATCTCGGACTGCAGCGGAGGACCAAGGGACTGCATGCTGCACCAAGGACCCTATGAAGAAAGCCTGCACTGATGTGGACTGTACCTAGTGGCTAGCAAAGGAAGGATGACTGTCCCTGCTGACTCCTGAGCCCAGCAGAAGCAAGAGACTACAGGGGGTAATTTGGCTGACCTCCTGTTCTCAGCACAGGGCCACAACAGCTGAAGAAGCCTGCTGGGGCGTGTCGGTATCCCAGATTCCTGAATCGCTACTCCTCGCTGCTGTACAACCCAAGGTACCAAGACCTGAAGCTCAAAAGTTGCTCCAGAGTCTGCTAGGCCTGGGAGAGTTGTCAGAGTGCATCTCGGTCGCCCAGAAGGCAAGTTACTGCCAAAAGAAGAAAACCGCTGTACTGGTCTACTGGACTTCTGCCAAGCTCGAGAGGACTTTAAGGGACGTCAACCCCTTTGGCCAGGATCGCCTCAACAAGGCCATGGACCGAGGAGTAACCCCCAGGAAGACACCCATCGACTGCAGTGCATCTTCAGCATTTTGTATCCCTTTCATCAGGACCACTCCATAGAAGTCAATGGCAAGGAGCCACTGACTTTTGAACTGATCTGAAAGCTGCTTTTCTGGATGATGCAACTGTTTCTGTGGACCTTGCTGGTCCCCCTGGCTTGGCTTTCTGCCAGAGTTTGTTCTCTATAAAGTAACTCTAAGTAGCTTCATTGATGCTTACCATCGTTTTTCTTGAAAAGTTTCTAAGTGTCAAATTTGTTAAATTTGCCAGTGCATGGTTAAGTAAAGTGTTGATTTACTATACTTTGTAAATTTTGTATCTATGGAAACCCCCCCCCCCCCCTCCCCAGTGTCTTTTTTTTTCTTTTTTGTGTCAATTATATAAAATTATAAACTAATTTTTATAAATTGGTGTTGGATGTCTCCTGTATTTCCTTCAATCAATTTGGTGCTCTTTAAATGCTTTACACTTGTTCCTTTGTGTAAGCCTGACTGCTCAGAGCCACAGTTACCCTGGGTTGAGTTATGGGTTTAACAAATTAAACCTGACTGGTGCTAAAGGGGTTGGTAGTGTATTGCATGGTAAGATCTCCCAACCACACCATATACTACACCCCATTTCACCACAACGGTATAATGAAAATGGTTTAGAATCTCATTTTGTGTTATAGTTCAATGACATGATTGCTCTCTGCCTTTCTCATTGCTTCTCAGATGTCATTAGTATAGAGAAGACTGGAGAGCACTTTCGTCTAGTATATGACACCAAGGGGCGTTTCGCAGTTCACCGTATTACAGCTGAGGAAGCTAAGGTGAGTACAGTTAAATATCGAAATGTAACGTTCTGTAATCTGCTGTAAAGTTATTTTTAGGTGTCATTGGTCACTGATTTTATAATTGTGTGAGGTATTAGTGTGGAGCGATGCACGAAGGCTGGAGTCCTTGGCAGTCTGTGCTGGACTGTAGTACTTTGCGTTCAGTGTCTTGCCTTGTCTGCTTCTGAAATTGCTCAAAGAATTTCCCAATCACAGAATCGAAAAGCCTCTAGGGGGACAAAACACCTGCAGTTGGGATACAGCACCATAGTGAGAAGTTGAGCTCTTTAAATGTCTGGAGAACTTTATGGCTTCCCCAAACCGAATTATCTTCTCCTGCTGTGCGTGTTCCTAGCCCTGTTTATTGTCATTGTTAGGTGTTTGATTGGTTCGAGTTCAGTATGGTTGGAGATGCACATAGATTAATTGGGTATGGTGTGGAAAGAAGCGCCAAGTAAATGGCATGAGAGATTGAGTAAAAAACAATATTGACGAGGAAGAGTCCAAAGGAAAAGCAAGTGAAAAGAACTGATCTTTCTGCATCCTGCTGGTCCACTTTGAATAAATTATACCATTCAACTGAGTAATAACCTCTGTCAGTTAATGCTGCGGCTGTGATATGTCAAGGCAGGACAAAGTAGAGGCTAAGGGAATGGATATATCCTCGGGACAGTGCAGTTGGACAGGAGACTGGTCGAAGGAAGAGACCGGATTGTAGGTGGAGAGCAATGGAAGTTACACTGAAGCCTGTGGGTTTTGGAAAAAGACTAGGGAAGGAGAGGTGTGAGATTGCTATTTTCCAATGACGCACATAGCTCCGTAGATGCATAGTTTGCTTCTCTTTTGGTTAAATATTGCAGTCCATAGACAGACGAGGTTTATTTGGTAGCTCTCAAAGTGTGGTACTCCGGGACTTTGTGTGGAGTATTCTTGCTAGTATAAGCTATAGGTTTAGCCGACTGTGACTTTTCCCCGTGTTCTGTTTAGGCAGAAGCCTGAGGCTGGTTGGTGCTCTACTATACCAAGGAAGCTGTATAGATTTCAGAACATGGTATTATTGAAAAGAAAAATGTAAAAGGGTTATTAGGTTTTGAATGAAATAGAAATACTCTATAGAAGAGCAGACAATTTGCCTGATGTTTAAAAAATAAAACAAAAAGCACAAGTATTCACTTAATACACCGTGGATGACCTTCGGTTGTTTTCATTCCCAGTACAAACTGTGCAAGGTGAGGAAGATCTTTGTAGGGACAAAGGGAATCCCTCATCTGGTAACTCACGATGCCCGCACCATCCGCTACCCTGACCCTCTCATCAAGGTGAATGACACCGTGCAGATTGATCTGGAAACTGGCAAAGTCACAGACTTCATCAAGTTTGACACCGGTAAGGCTCGGTTGTCATCTGCATTATTTTTCACGTCTGCCTTTTCTGAGTAGGATGGTCTCTGTTGAAATGTAAAAGCAGATGTGCACTGCCCGATTGTTGTAAATGCAGTGTTTTGTCTTCACCTTGCTCCCTCGTGTGTTGAGTAGTGTGCCTTTGGGATAAAAGAAAATGTTAGTTGGACAGGTGGATACATATATTTATTGAGCTGCTTCTCTGGAGCCTACAAATACCAGTGCTGCGTACCTGCATATATCAATTTTGGCCTGCATAGAACTAAAGAATACCCCCCTGCTAGTGGTCCTTCAGACTAAGGTACTCCAGTCCCCTTTGGAAATAAACCAAGGACCTGAAGCAAACCTATTTTAAACAGCCTGCTGGCTCATAGCGTCTTTTGTTGTTTGTCCTTGTTACTCCTACTTGGCTCGCCAGAAGACCTCGCTGAATAAGAATACTGTGGTTTTTTTTTGTGTGTGTACAATGTCTGCAAATGCTTTCCCGACATACAAGACTGTTTGCTTGGTAAGCGGCCCAGCTATTACCCTATTTCTGTGACCCGCACCCCTCAGCATTTACCACATTTTACTTGCTTCTTTCATCATACTGATGTCTAGTTCTCGTCTGTCTTGTACCACTTTCATGTCAGTGCTGTACCCCTGTCCCCTCTAACCCACCTTGTGCTTTGGTTACCTCACACATTAACTTCTCCTTTCCAAGCTGTCCTCTCTCTGACTTTTCTCACTTGTCATTCAGGCGCCTTTGTCCCCCCTCACTCAAGCCTCTTGTGACTTGGCTCCTCTTCCACTCACAGAATAGAATGATAGGCGACCCAGTTTGTTGCCTTTCCATACAGCTGTATGCCTCCTTAGTCTGCACGCAGACCCATTGGAACCTTACCGTTAAGTTAGGGTTGTTGGGAGACTCCTTCCCCAGTCAACCCGTCCATGTTCCTGAAATAGGATATCGTTTTTAATATTTCACCGTTTTCCTTGCACACTGTGGTACTTTTTTGCCACTACCACTCTGAAGCTCTTATTATGCAAGGTGCAGCGGTTTTATTCATGTCTCAAATAATTTTCATTATCTAGCATGCTATAATGGTAAATCTGCTGCAAAAGTTTTCATTTTGAAGCTTTTTGTGTAATATGCTTACAGAAATCAGACCACCGCTGTATCTTAGTGTATTGGGCCTTAAGTACTTTCGTAAGGCATGTTTTTAGTTCCCTTTTAAAAGACCCATCATTGTATTTTTGTTTTGCATCAAACTTCTTGTGACCTGTAGTGATTTGTGAGTGCATGTTGTGGTAGTGGCCTCAGAGTAGGTGGTTTTGCAACCGAATCTGGGATCTACCATGAATTGGTATCAGAACGTTCATCTCAGTTGCTTTATTTAAAGAGAGAACTTTTGGGACTGAGCATTAGTGGTGGGCATAGGCTGAACTCTAAAGCATACTGTGCGAAGCACATGTAACCGAGCCTCATTGAACACTGGATGAAGAATGACCATGAATTTTAAATCACATTGGTATGGCCAGTGTGGCTAGATCTGTTTAAATGGCTCTTATGAGTTGAAAATGTAAAGGGGTAAAGGTAGAAGTCGATGAATAAGTATTCAGGTTTTAAGTGCCAGACAAGTGGAGTGAGGATTGCATCTGTTGCTTTTCTGCCAGGCAAGAAATTGGCAGTGGTACGTAGGCTATGCACGTTTTGAGTTGGTGGGATTGGGCTTTCATGTAATAGGATAAATTCGCAGTGATTCAATAGCCAGTAGGCAGGATTGTCCCTAATTAACATACAAAGTATTTATCAAAACCTAAAGGATGAACGGTTAACAAGTGATGGGATTGGCTGAAGAAAAAATATGCTAAAGGCTTGGTTTTTTTTGGAAGTGAAGAGGACTGTTCTGATCCCTGGGAGACCATGCTCAAAAGAGGCAAAGAAAATGACCAAGTTCATAGTGGAACTGGTAGCTCCAAACGTGAGCCCCCCCCCCCCTTGTACATGCTTTTTGTGCTCTATCCTGAAGAAATGAAATCTGATGTCTCATATTAGCTCATGCTATGACCCTAAAAGACCGTAATAAACTACTGGCCTACTCAGGCATCCACTGCAAGCTTTGGACGTTTAACATTATGAAGAGATTGAAATATATACACAAGACATCACTAGATGTCACATATATAACAAGGGCTGGTCTTAAACAGTTGTTCAATTACACCATGCCTCTGGCATGCCAATTTGGGTCTAGATTTTATTTACGAACAAATGAAAATTGAGGTTTTCTTCACCTGGTAACTTAATTGAATTGAAAAATTGATTAAATTGTATATCTGACTTCTAGCAGACCTCCTAGAAATTGTTCTGGATGTTACTTTTTTTTATAGTCTTCAGCACCTAAAAATATAAAGTGTTAATTTAGTAAAGTCCATGGGACCCCTCAAATGTGCAATACCATGTTGGTATACAGCAATCTTAAGTATTTTTTGTATTTTAGGTAACTTGTGTATGGTGATTGGTGGTGCTAACTTGGGGCGAATTGGCATCATCACCAACCGAGAGAGGCATCCTGGCTCATTCGATGTTGTTCACGTGAAGGATACTAATGGCAATACCTTTGCCACCAGACTTTCAAACATTTTTGTGATTGGCAAGGTAAGTAAAAAAAAGAATTCAATAGTAGCGGCTCTACCTGGGCCCTAA
This sequence comes from Calotriton arnoldi, assembly GCA_963921515.1. Classification (NCBI taxonomy): domain Eukaryota; kingdom Metazoa; phylum Chordata; class Amphibia; order Caudata; family Salamandridae; genus Calotriton; species Calotriton arnoldi. Next base: position 2,588,221 of record CAWUFW010001368.1, on the reverse strand, counting down.
TCCAGCAACCAAAAGCTAGTTGTATTAAATGCATGTGATAAATATATGTTGGAGGCATATGAGCTGTAGATCATATGCTTGTGCATAGATCTCCATCTAGTGTTGGGTCCGGATGGTTGCACTTTATTTTTCTTCGAAGAAGTCTTTCCAGTCACGCGGTAGGTGACTCCTCCTTTCGGTGATAGTGCGCATGGGCATCGACTCCATTGTTTTTTTTCCGCCATCGGGTTCGGCTGTGTATTGCTGCGCTCCGGTTCGGCACTGTTTCTCGGACCCCTTTGACGCGCAATCCAATACACTCGATGGTATTATCGATCGCGCTTCCCCATTCGTCGCGTATCGCTTCAACTTTAAAATCTTCGATCGGAAAACTCGTGTAAGGCCGTCGGGCCTACCCGCGCCGACCGCTCTAGCAGTCGATGGAACGGACTCCCTTCAAGTTATGTCCCGGGTGTCGTGCTAAATTTCCACGCACAGACTTGCACGAAGTGTGCAACTTCTGTCTGTCCCCGGAACACGACGAGAGACTGCGACGTGTGCTGATCTTTCCGATCGGAAGACTCTTCGTGATTGACGGGCTCGACGTCACGAGATGCAACAGCAAACCGGCTCCGCACCGGACATCTTCGGCGAAGATTCTGACTCTGAACATCATGCCCAAGTAGCCGAAGAAGAACCCTTCTCCGTGTCCGAGGCCGACTCAGACGTCAAAGAAGAGGAGCTAGTTACTCCAGGTCAGCGTACTGTGAGTAAAGACAACCCCTTGCCTCCCCCCCCCCCCCCCAACAACCTAAGACAAAGGCTCCGGTCCCTCCTCTGCCTTTGGGCCAAGGACGGCACCGACAAAAAGTTTCCGACGCCCCGCCCTCGGGCCCGGCTCCGAAGCATAAAGAAAAGCCTTCCGGTTCGGGCCCGAACCGGCCCCATCTCGGTGCCGACCCAACACCTTCGGCACCGAAGCACAAGTCCAAGCTGACACCACCGGCGCTGAAAGGCTTGGAGCCAAAACCTTCGACGCCCAAACAGGCAACCAAGGATAAAGAGACTCCGTCGAAAGAGCCTCTGTCCGATCACTCCATTTCGGATCCGAAACAGAAAAAGTTGGTGATTCACCTGATACATGCCATATTCAGGCTACTTTACCAAAACAGAGGAAATTAGGCCTACCAGAGGACTACCACATTCCTCTAAAGAAGAAAAGTGTGGGTCCTAACCCTTCCCCTCCTTACATCCCACCTACTTCTACTAATCCCAATTTACTTATTTCACCTGAAAATTCACCACCACCAACTTCACCTAACCCACAAGATGATGGAGATTGGGATGACAACCAACCTTGGCAGGATTATCACACTGATCTAGATCCAGATAATGATCCAGATTTGTACCCCTCCAGGCCCTCCCGACCAGATGATAACATTGGATACGTTGTGCTCCTTAATAGAGCTGCTCAATATCACGGGGTGGAGTTGCATTCAGAACCATTAGAGCAGGATTTCCTCTTTGAGACTCTTCGTTCCTCTCACAGAGTCACTCATACATCACCTATGCTCAAAGGCATGTTAAAGCACACAGAACATTTTCAAAGACCCTGTCCGAGCAAGAATTATTACTCCTAGGGTGGAGAAAAAATATAAGCCCGCACCCACCAACCCTACATACATCAAAGGTCAATAACCTTTAGAGACTCTTGTAGTTTCTAATGCTCGCAAGAGAGCCAATTCCCAAACATCAGGTGAAGCTCCTCCTCCAGATAAGGAGTCCAAGCTCATTGATGCCTCAGGCAAGAGTAGCTTCACAAGCAGCTAACCATTGGCGTATTGCCAATGCTCAAGCTTTGTTAGCTCGTTATGACAGGGCTCACTTCGATGAGTTAGAGAAACTCACGCAGTTCTTACCCGACGAACACAAGACCAAGGCCCTTATTCAAGAGGGTAAGCTCATTACAAATACCTCTATCAGGTGTGCCCTAGATGCGGCAGACACAGCAGCCCGTACAATTAACACCAGTGTACTCTTACGAAGGCATGCTTGGTTGAGAATTTCAGGTTTCAAACCTGAAGTGCAAACCTCCATCTTCAACCAACCCTTTGATAAGGAACATCTCTTTGGAACAGCAGTTGACACCTCGCTGGAAAAAATGAAAAAAGACAGAGGTCGCAAAGTCCATGGGGGCTTTGCAGTCCCCCACCAATAGGGGTTCCTTTCGCTTCTCCTTTTTATAGGGGTTGCTCTAAACTTATCCACCGACACTACCTCCTCCTCTTACAGGGGTAATACTCCATCCCCCTCACCAAAGGGTTATTTCAGAGGATGTCTTAGAGGTAACAATGGCAAGGGCAGAGGCAACTCCACACGCTCTTCCCCCTCCAACAACAAACAGTGACTTCCATCCTGTACCCCCCGATCATTCCACTGCTGTCGGGGACGTCTCTCCCAATTTCTCCCTGTCTGGAACTCCATCACTTCAGACAAATGGGTACTGCAAATTATCCAATATGGTTACTGCCTGGAACTTACAGCCAATCCCCCAAATATCCTTCCACGACCACATGCAGTGTCACCGGACCATCTCACTCTTAAAGCAAGAGGTTCTCTCTCTCCTAGGAAAACAAGCTATAGAACCAGTCCCATTACAATACCAAGGGACCGGGGTATACTCCCTATACTTCTTAATTCCCAAAAAAGATGGCTCTTTAAGACCTATGTTAGACCTCAGACAACTAAATCTCTACATCCAATCAGACCACTTTCACATGGTCACACTTCAACATGTTCTCCCGCTCCTTCAACAAGGCGACTTCCTGTCCACTCTGGATCTAAAGGACGCCTATTTCCATATTCCCTTTTACCCCGCTCACCGCAAATACCTTCGGTTTATGTTGGACGGCCAACATTATCAATTCAAAGTTCTCCCATTCGGAGTAACTACAGCACCCAGGGTTTTCACAAAGTGTCTAGCAGTAGTCGCGGCTCATCTAAGAAGACAGCACATTCACGTCTTCCCCCAACCTAGACTGGCTAATAAAAGCCAGCTCGCAACAGAGCTGCCTACGCCACACTTGAAAAACAGTCCAACTGATTCACGACCTTGGGTTCACTGTAAACCTCACTAAGTCTCATCTCCAACCATCCAACACACAAGTGTATCTAGGAGCCACAATAGACACTCACAAAGTTCTAGCGTGTCCCAACCCTGTCAGGCTCTGCAACATGCAGACTCTAATATCGTAGTTTCAGCCTCAACACTCACTACCGGCTCGAGTGTTCATGCAATTGCTAGGAATGATGGCATCTTGCGTAAGGAACGATTAAAATGCAAGACTCCAAATGTGTCCCCTACAAGAATGCTTAGCACGTCGGTGGAACCAGGCTCAAGGTCAGTTATCAGATCTAGTGTTGGTGGATGGCCGCACCCATCGCTCTCTGCAGTGGTGGAACATACAAAACCTTTCCAGGGGGGGGGGCCATTCGTCGACCTGGTTCCACAGATAGTGCTAACAGCAGACGCATCACTCACTGGTTGGGGAGCTCATCTTCAAAAACATACCATTCAGGGCATGTGGACTCCGCATCAAAAGCAACTCCACATAAACCATCTAGAACTACTAGCAGTTTTTCTAGCGCTGAAAACTTTTCAACTTCATCTAGTAGGCAAAGCTGTCCTGATTCGCACAGACATGACAGCAATGTACTATATACAAAAACGGGGGGACACGCACTCCAGCTCTCACAGCTAGCCCAGAGCATCTGGAAATGGGCCATACCTCAAATATATTTCCTTGCAGAACACCTACCAGGAGTAAACAACCAGATTGCAGATCTGCTCAGTCGTCAACGACAGCAGATACACGAATGGGAACTCCACCCTCAAGTTCTCCTCCCATTCTTTCAAATGTGGGGCTTCTCACAGATAGATCTGTTCGCCACCCACCTAAACGCAAAATGCCCAAACTTCGCATCAAGGTATCCACACCGATTGTCCAAAGGCAATGCGCTATGGATGAATTGGTCAGGGATATTTGCTTACGCTTTTCCGCCTCTCCCACTCATTCCATTAGTGGTTCGGAAGCTCAGACAGCAGTCCCTGACACTAATCCTAGTTGCTCCCATATGGGCCCGTCAACCCTGGTTCACAACCCTATTGGAGCTATCAGTAGTTCCTCACCAAAAACTACGCCTTACTCCCAGTCTTCTCACTCAGAACCGTGGAGAGATAAGGCATCCATATCCCAGTCATCTCATCCTTGCGATCTGGCATCTGAAATCCTAGAGTTTGGTTATCTTAATCTTACGCCAGACTGCATGAACATTATCAAAGAGGCTAGACGCCCTACCACAAGAGCATGCTATGCAGCAAAGTGGAAGCGGTTTGTCATTTACTGTAACAACAATAAAATCCATCCGCTAGATGCTTCAATTCAAAACATTATTTGCGATCTACTACATTTACAGCGTTCCAATTTAGCGTACACATTTATACGCTTACATCTTGCTGCATATCTTCAAAATAGACCGCATTTGTCTCTTTTTAGAGTGCCTGCTATTAAAGCATTTATGGAAGGACTTGAGTCATTCCACCCAGACTTCCAACTGCTCCAGTGTGGAATCTCAACATAGTTCTTACGAGACTCATGGGTCCACCTTTTGAACCATTGCACAAATGTGAACTACAATTCCTCACTTGGAAGGTAACCTTCCTCATAGCCATCACATATCTGAGGAGAGTGGGTGAGCTTCAGGCACTAACCATAGAAGAGCCATTTTTGCAAATACATCAAAACAAAGTGGTTCTAAGGACTAACCCCACATTTTTTGCCTAAAGTCATTTCTGCCTTTCATATCAACCAATCTGTTCAGTTGCCTGTGTTCTTCCCTCAAGCAGATTCAGTGGCAGAACGTGCTATTGACCCCTTAGATGTCAAAAGAGCATTACTATACAATATAGAAAGAACAAAACCTTTCAGAAAAACCAAGCAACTTTTTGTTGCTTTTGCTCCACCACATAAAGGCAATCCAATATCAAAATCAAGTATTGCACTGTGGATAGTTAAGTGCATTCAAATATGCTACATTAAAGCTAAACTTACATTAACAATTCCCCCTAGGGCGCATTCTAAACGCAAACTAGGGGCTTCTATGGCATTCTTAGGAAATATACCCATAGATGACATCTGCAGTGCTGTAACATGGTCTACACCACACACATTCACAAAACACTATTGTGTAGATGTGTTAGCAAGACAGCAAGCTCGTGTGGGCCAGGCAGTTTTACGTACACTATTTCAGACCACTGCAACAGCTACAGGTTAGCCACCGCTTTGGGATATAACTGCTATGTAGTCTATGCACAAGCATATGATCTACAGCTCATATGCCTCGAACGGAAAATGCTACTTACCCAGTATGCATCTGTTCTTGGCTTATAGAGCTGTAGAGTCGTATGCGCCCACCGGCCTCCCCGGGTACCTATACACCTGTTGCAGTAATACCTTACTTGGATACATGCATACATGGACATCTCCTTTTACTACTCTTACTTACTCCATTATCACCCTCTGCGGGAAAACAATCTAACAATGGAGTCTATGCCGATGCGCACTATCACCGAAAGGAGGAGTCACCTACCGCATGACTGGAAAGACTACTTCGAAGAAAAACAAAGTGCAAACATCCGGACCCAACACTAGATGGCGATCTATGCACAAGCATATGGCTCTACAGCTCTGTATGCCAAGAACAGATGCATACTGGGTAAGTAGCATTTTCCTTTCCCTTTCGACTTGGAAGTAAAGTATGCACTGTTGAATCTAATTAGTCCACTTCCAAGTCTTTTGAGAACTTTCTCTTTGCTCAGATGGGTGATCGTAACACGTTGACCAACATCGCAACAAATTTCCTTAGCCAGACTATCCTAGTTCTGCTGTGCAGTGACATTAACTCCACCATGCACTACCCTCATCCATTATTTTTCTGATAACACCTTTTCCCCCCCAAAATGTGTTTTTCTTACACCATTTCAGTGTCAAAAAATGCAAAAATTAATGCACGTTAAATACTGTACCTCTATTGCTTTTTTCATTCTGTGTACACCCAGCTATCTAGTTTCGTAGCAATTTAATGTTGTAGAGACTCGCATGGTAACAGATGTTTTATATCAAGCCCCATTAATAAAATGTGTAATTTGTACTGATTCTACGTTAAAACTCCTGCACCTGATTGCTGAAAAGTGGTATAGATCTAAATATTTCACTGTGGTGTTAGTCATCTATCCGTGGTTCCTTCCTACCTGTCCTTTATACTGCATAACTGCGCTGCATTCTGGTCGCCATTGTCTTTTGGCAACTGAATTCTGGCGAATGCTCAAGGAAAGAGTGGCCTTTCTCTACATCTTGGGAAAAGCTTTCCTTTTTAATTCTTGCCTAAGACGGTGCTCTCTCTTGCGAGACCTTTTGTTATGTTACAGTGGGTTTAGAGGCTGACATTGCTCATCGTTCGTTGGCTTCATTGTCACTCATTTGCTTGCTTCTTATTATTCAACTTCCGTAGTCTTTACTTATTCTTGAGTTGTGCCTTCTTTGGGGCATGTACTAATTTCTGTGACCTTCCATTGCTCGCTTTTTCAGGTGCTACTTTATTCTTTTTTTTCTTTTTTTTTTTTTTCCAAGCACTCTGAGTTTACGTGTGTTTTCCAGCAGTCTCCTTTGTGTGCTTCTCCACCCCCCTGTGTTCCATCCTCCATTGTCCGTGTGCTTGCCTCAACCACCCCTTGCCCCTCCCGGCCACTCTTTGTTGTCCATATGCTTGCCCTAGCCTCTACCGCCCACCCTTCGTAGTCTGTGTGCTTGCTGCTAGCCAACTCTATTCTATTTGGGTTAAGAAAGCTCTTTTCTTCTACTTAGCAATTCTGTGGTTCTCTTGATCATAGTTAATTTTTTACCTGTGTCGTTTGGTTTCTGGGGTAGCATTTGTGGTTTGATTGTGCTCTTATCTGGTCTTGTACATTAAATATGCCTTCAGGTAACTGCGTGAATGATATTACCTGACATTTATATAACTTTGTTTTGAAATTGTGCTTTAGGGTAACAAGCCCTGGATCTCCCTCCCCCGTGGAAAGGGCATCCGTCTTACCATCGCTGAGGAAAGAGACAAGAGACTCCAAGCTAAGCAGACCAGCGGCTGAGCTGGATGGGAACTCAGGAGGAAAACATGTTTGCAGTTGTGGAATAAAATCTTTAACAGTAAACCATGAAGATGCCATCATTTTCTGTGCTTGTCAAGTTTTTAGTGTAAATAAAAATTGGTAATGTAAAATCCTACAGAAAGGCACAGGCCTTTTATTCAGCGAGGTAACTACATCCTGAAAATGCCCTTAAGATTTTGTCTTGGCAAATATTTCACATTTGGTTATTGCATTGACTGTCGACATGGGACACAGAACATGGGTGGCAGTAGAATCTGAAACTGGCAATACAAAGGCCCACAACTATGCAGAAATCCTACAGCGATAGGCCATCCCATTAGCAGAAATGCAGTACCTGAATATAAAAAAAAGTGATACTATCGAAGTTAGACTACTAAAACATCAAGGATGAAACATATCTCCTGTCCCAATAGGAAAGTTGCATAATGTCATGCTGGAGTAGACAACAAAGTTGGTGTCTGTCATGGAAGGTTCTAGTATAATCCATGTGGTGGCATCCTTACAGCATAAAGATGTATGTTATCCCCCCCCCCAACTCACTCCTCAGACTCTAGACTTGGGGCATGCCAGGCGCCGTAAATTATGTGTGGTGTTTCGTTTGGGAATAAACCCGACTTGGTCTGGGTGAATGACTTGTGACATATAGGGCAGTAACCGGGCCGCCAGAATCCCACTCAATATTTTGGTGTCTACATTAAGGAGTGATATTGGTCTATAAGAGCTAGTCAGGAGGGGGTCCCTATCCGGTTTAAGGAGCATGGACACAATTGCCTCCGACATTGTAGGTGGAAGAGTTTTCCTAGTTAGGGCCTCATTAAATACCTCCAGTAAGTGGTCACCAGTAAAGGAGCATATCTCTGATAAAATTCCGCCGGGAGCCCATCACCACCCGGACACTTCTCAGGTTTCAAGTGTCGTATAGATGCTAGAACTTCCTCCCGAGAGATTGGTTCCCAAGGGCCTCCGCCTCCATTTCATCTAGTCGGGGAAGAACCACGCCCTCAAGAAAGTCATTCAGTTCCCTTGAATCAGCCCGCTGGGCTCCCGCGCACGTCGATTCCAAGTACGATCCAAATTCCCTCAGAATCTCCCCTTGTTTTTGTAGTCTGACACCATCACTAGTTTGTAACTGCAATATGGGCATTTGCTCCTTTTCTGTCTTAATTAACCTTGCAAGCAGCGCCCCTGATCTATCCCCTTGCATATGCAACCTCTGTCTATATGTTGTATATGTAAATTTATCTAATCTGGCCCAGGCCTCCATCAGCTCCCGATGCACCCCAGTCCACTCAGCCAGGTGTTCCTGTGTGTGCACGCACAGTGCCCTCCAGGCTCTGCAACTGACGCTCCAGCTTTGAGATGTCCCTTTCGAACTGTTGCCTCACTCCATACGTAGTCTTCATACACACTCCTCTAATAACCACTTTATAAAGATGTATGTTTTCACACTATTAGGAGGGCAACCTAATTTCCTTGTTCACATTCAATTTTCCAATTCGAATTGTAATCACTTGTTTTCAATTACTTTCCATATTTCGTTTTTCGTTAATTTCCAGACCTTGGTGTCTTTTTCCATAAAGTTCCTTTTATTAAGTATCGAATTCCATCACACTTAAAACAGACCCAGCCAACGTGTTTCATCCCTTATAGATCAGACAGGACTAGGACACATGCCGAAAGGCCCTGATGAAGTCCCTTAAAACCTACACAACAAGGAATTTACAGTCCTCAGTATTTGTAGATTTATTCAACCAAGAGTATTATTATAGAAAGCAAGACATTAAGGTCAAGGGAATCGTCATAAAACTAAAATCATCGTAATGCACAATGTCGTGTGCCTTTAAGAAATTGAATGACGACAGATTTTTTGTTAAATGAAATTAATAGATATGCATAAATACAGAAAGTACCGCAAGCATCTAGCCCTCTAAGCGGCGAGCAGGAATGCCTGAGAGCTCAAGAAGATGATTTTTTCTTCCGCAGATAGTGCATCTTTCTAATGTTCTGGACAAAGAAAGCACGTTTATAGCATGATATTGCATAGACGGGCTGCATAAAATGTTGCTTGTGCTGTAAACCAATCATCTGTTAAAGTCAAAACGTACTTTCACATTTCCATTGGCTGTAAATTATATTCGTTGCGCAGAAGAAATTGTACGGTTTAGTAATGCAAAAACAAGAAAGCCAAAAACTGCTTCTTCGCATTTGTAACAACCGAGGTTTAGCTCCTAGCCTTGCAATGTTGCAGCCTCAGCACATCCATTCCCAAGGAAACTAGAGGGAAGTTACATTTGCACACAGCCACAGAAAACCTGGTGTGTATCTGAATTTAAATTTTTCTGAAAAGAAAACACGAGTGCAGCTTGTGTACAATACACATGCACTTTTCTGCAGTGTGACAAGCACTCATGTTAGTGCGGTCTAGTTATGCTAACAAACCCGTACTTGAGTTCACTATTTTCTAATAAAATATTCACTTTCACACTGGCAGTTTATTTAGTAACTTAAATAGAGCGGCAGGTGCAGTGATCAGCGTAAATAATGCTTGCGCAAACAGTCGCAAGCTGACTCGAGTATGAAATGGTGAGCAGTAAGTAATAATGAAGGCGCAAAGTTCCTGGTTTAGATAGCTCTGAATCCCCAGTTAAAAAAATGTAATTCCATGTCGAAGGTCACAGCAAGTAAGGGCTCAACTAGAATAAAGCAGCTGCATGTCTCCATACTGGAACAAACGCAAAAGTTTAATGAAGCCTTGGACAAAAAATACAGTGTAAGCCAGCGCTCCATATTGAGGGCAGACACCTTAACTAAGTTGTGTGTTGTAAGGGCACATCTTCTACTACACCTTTTGGTTCAGTCATATATTCTAGTGAAACATGAAAGTATCAGAATCTCACCGAAAATATGTGCTTGCAGGTGCAGCAAAATGCCCGCTGGTTTCGTCCGTGGGTTCAAAGACTTGAAATGGATTGCGCATTTCATGAGAGATGTAGATAGACCCTCTTCTTAAACGAGAGGGCTCATCCACTAGACAGTCTCCACTGCGCAAGGGAGGCCAGACAGTAGAAATTGTGCCATCATATTTTATCAAGATGCTGGAAATATCTCATCAGTGTATCGTTTGTGTTCGGGCTTAGGTTACTTTTAGAAGTTGACATGGTTTATGGACAAATTTCCCATGCATATATCTGAGCATTAGTGCTACTTAATGCCATGATCCAAAGTGAGCTTAAGATGGAGCAATGGAGGAGCAGAAACTCTAGGAAGGTGACACGTTTCATATAATTAAAACTAACTATCTTGGGATAGGCCATCTTAAAAAGCTCTTTGAGATCCTAGAATCCCTGTGACCTGTATTGTAGGTCCACATGGGCATGTTTTTGTCTTTTTAATTTTCAGTTAGTGATTGTTTTTTTAAATTATTTTTTTAATTAATTTTGCAGTCCAATAACAGCACACAACCAAAAAAGGACAGCATGCACATTACAAGGATTCCAACATTATGCATCAATCCCTACTGTACAGCACACGTCCTAGGCTGGGGTAGGGGACCGGGGAAGGGGAGAGGGACACGGCCACTCGGCTACAAAAGTCCGCCCGATAGAGGTGGCATCCACCATTGTTACAGCCTAATACTCTACAGCAATCGCAGGGTATGTCTCACCACACTGCGGCCTTCCAAACCAGGCTTATCCCCGGGGGGCGTCTCTTGATCATTCTCTGCTGGATCTAGATCAGCATTGTTAATCCCACAGAGGGCACCCAGGTACACCTCAAAGGGGGACCATATATCCAGTAGGCCACATCCCGAAGCCACCCATCCCTCCAAGGCGTCGGGCGGCTCCCCAATGCATTGCCACCCGCTGCGTGGCCAGCAAAAACAGGATAGCTGCCAGTTTGCGCGACTGGCGAGACTTCCGTCACGTAGCAGAGAACCGCGAATCTCTGGGAACGCTCTAGCATGTGCCTTGATTTTGCCAATATCCTCAGACCGTTTCCAGAAGTGCAGTCCCACACTAAATCTGCGTTGGGCGCATGCAGCTCGCATCATCAACCAGACCCATGCTAGGCATAGCCTGTTATGCGGTATAGCCTGTGCAGGATTTGAAATGAAGTGCACCCTATATTTTGGGGGAAGGGCTCTAGATTGAGTGCAGCAATACTTCCATTGCCCTTCATTAAGGGGGACCACGAAGTCTGAAGGGCACTCGTTCTGGAGCAGATTTCTGCTTAGAGATTTGTGACTAGGCTATGCGGGGACAGGCTTGTAAGAGTCTCCTCCAACACCTGAAATGCTGAAGGGGCCTCCAGGAAGGTATCCCGGACCGGCTCGGGGCAACTCGCAGCTAATAGTAGGAGTAGGTGAAAGTTTCCAATAGTGAAGGTGCAGGTCCCTGTAGAACTTGTTATGGAGCGGCAAAGGTTCCATCCAGTTATACAGCGCCAAAGGATGTCCGCTGTAGCCGGGGCAACTGACTCTGAGTGCCAGCGTCCCGAGTGATGGGAAATGAAGAGTGGCCAATAATCTGTACCGACGGAACAAATAAATGGTTGTTGCGCCCTCCACCCCAATTCATTCCACGCCCACACTGTGCACACCACTATATCAGTTACCAATTGTTGATTTACTCTGGTTTGCAATACTCTGTAGAAGAGCGCAGGTTTGAACGAATCCCACTTAGACTTAATGGAAAAAACATTTACATAGTATGGTCATAAGGTCACTGCGTACCTCCCTATTTGCTGCTGCTCACCTGCTTTTGGGGCTGCATTACCCCGATTTAGTCTTTACTGAGTTGGCAGCTTGTTGAATGGAGATCCTTGTTTAATGTTGCTTGGTTAGTCCACAGAATCGTGAACTCTGGTCAATTGCACCTAATGGACTGCATTGGTTCGTGCCATCTACAGACTCGCTACTACTCAAAATCCCAACCTTCAAGGAGAAACGGACCTTGAAATTGTCCTTTTCTGGATGTGACCCTTGAAATGGAGCTCTATTCTTCCAGAAAATGAATGTAGAGCTCTTTTAGGTGAGCGAAGTATAGACAACATATCACCAACGACAACATGGGTGATTGTCACGGACCAATTGCTCCAAAAATTTGCCCGCACTACTTGGCGATTCAATAAAGGAAATCATTGTCACCACATCTGAGATTAAGAAACTCAAACGCACGCAACCATGCGCTAAGAGGTGCCAGGGGGCTGATCTGCCATTTAACATCTATAAGCAAATCCAAAAAGCCTTCAGGCAAGCAGTGTCTCTAGAGAAACAAAACACACTGCAGTTCTGGATAAAACTAGTTCATGCAAGTAAGAATTCAAACCCGAAGGTTTTCTGGTCCCTCTTGAATGGGATAACGAACGGTCAGAGGGGACAAAGCAGTGCCAACATCTCAGAAGAGGAATGGGCATCCTTCCTAACCACCCACTTTGAAGCCACAGACAAGGAAGTTGTCTCGCCTGTCAATCGGATAAAAATGGCTCCTCTGACACAAACAAGTCAATTACAGCCCTTCACAGGTACGATTACCTCTGAGGAAGGTGAGCAATTCCTGGATCGGACCAACTGGACATTACCCATAACAGATAACTAAATCTTTCCCCCCTCCCCCCAAACTCCCACCCGGAGTTGCATCATCTGGACATTAAAGCCCTGGAAGCATTGGTAACGCGAATAGCACAAATTATAATCATAGGCCATGCAGACGAGGCGCCCTGGGCCAAATGGACTACCACAGGCTCTTTATAAACAGGACACACTTTTGGGCCAAACAACCCTATTTGACTGTTGTCCGACTACATCATTGATACCACACGCCTGGCGTGGGGCTATAATACATCCAAATTATAAAGGAGGCACAAGATCTTACCCAAAACATTACAGGCTGATAGCCCCTGTAGACATCGATGCTAAGTATTATGCCAGCCTGCTGTTGGAAGATCTGTCACTGCGGGTTACGCAAAAAATCCACGCCCCTTTTTAATCAGACCGGATTTGTGGCAAAATCAGGAACCTTAACCAATTTACTTGCAGTATCAGTTTTGATGGACAAAGCAGCAGCTTCATAATCACGAATACACGGCTGCTTTGTCGATTTGTATGGCTGCGTTCGATTGTGTGCCAGGGGGCTACTGTGGTCTAAGCTACAGAAATGGGGGATGCCACGTCCCTTATTGGAGGCCATCATTCAGCTCCACACCAACACATGAATCCACATGAAATTGGGTGAGGGAGCATACATCTCGAGGAAAATACAAATATGTGGAGTGAAACGGGTGTGTTGGCACCCCTTCTCTTCATTTTGGATTTATTAAAATCCCGCGACGAGATCAATAGTCACCATCCAAAAATTGGTGGCAACTGGCTCAGTAATCTGCTGTACGCAGATGATTTAGTATTGGTCAGGCATACCAGGGTAGGCTTACAGCGGCTTCTTGACCAACTTACAAATCTACATCTACAAATAAACGAGATGAACCTGACGAAAACAAAGGTAGTAACCTATGGGAGAAGAAAATATCGAGGAGGATGGCTCTACAATGGCAAAAGTATTCAAAGGGAACACTACTACAAATATTTTGGGGTCCACATTGATACGAGGTGTGCCTTTTTCAAAACAACGGCAAGAGGATGGAGCTAAAGCACTGATGTTGCAGGTGACATTTACAAAGTTAGCTAAACGGCTGTCTGGCCCAAGCTTGTCTCCATTACTAACAGCTATGAGGGCAAAAATGTCCTCCTCCTAATCTTACCGTCAGGAGATCACGCTGGGAAAAGACACGCCTGCTGAACAAACTCATCGTAAGAATTTGTAAGCAAGCACTTAGTCTACTGAAAATCTCATCTCCTGCCCAGGTCACACTTTAGTTTGGCCTTTTAGATCAGCAGGTGGCAGGGGTAGGTGCCTACCTTAAACTGTGCAATAAGTTACGAAAGTCTGGAGCAGGCAGCCTGGAGGCAATGCTGTGGCAGGAAATAACTGATCGACAACTAGGGCAAAAACATCGCCGACACCTAGAAGACTCCCTGCAGCTTTTAGATGCAAAATAATGTTGGGACACTAACCCATCTCAGCAAGTCTTCCAAATGTACATTAAGAGGAGCATATGTCTCTGATCGTTTCACTCGGACAGAGCACAACTGGCAAAACGCCAACATGCCTGGTCGATTTATAGCCGGATTTAAACGAGGTATCATGGCATCTTACCTGTCCTGCACATATGCAGTCTTTTGGGGAAAAAAGATTCACGTACCTCAAGTTGGGGGAGTGGCCCTTCCTTTCCCATCTAGCCAGTTGGCATTGCCTAAGTGACAACACAACCTGCAGGGGCTGTGGAACCAGCAAGGAATCGCTTGAACACGTGGTATGCCTCTGCACAGCACTGCTCAAAGAACGCAGGGCTAACCTACGAGGAGAATGGAATAAACTCAGTGTTCGCACGTGTCGGCAGGCCGTCATCGCGTCCCTGAATCCGGACAACACGGTGCTTAACATTCGGTTTGCTAAGTTCGTCACAAGTGCAGCAAAAAGGTTCAGCCAACTGGAGGACTAATACGCAATCCTGTCTCGGGCACTCTTCAATCCGTATTCCGATAAGCCGACTACTTGTACAGACTAACAGCCTCACAGCACTTAACTTTTGACAGTCATTTCTTAGCTGTTCATCTAAAGCCTCGCTTCTTTACTTGATTTTGCAGCACCTCATATTTTATTATTGTTTTTTACCTCGTTATACAAACTTTAGGCAAAACCATGGGAACTGGACACAGTCCCCTGGCTGACTACTGTCTGATAAGCATGTTTTTTGTAAACAGTCATTTGTTCCCCTTTACCGATAATTATACTGTAGCTTAACTGTTTATTATCACCCCCTAAATAAGAATTAATTAGGATCATGCTAAGTGGAAGAACTTGCACTTTATACTGCAGGATTGTATTGAGGATTACATGTTTTAGCAAAATTTTTTTATTTATGAAATAGGTCTTAGATGTGTGACATCTCATTTTTTTAAACAACACTGCCTGCAATTTAATGGACCAGATTGTCTAAAAATTAAGGAACAAATGGCCGTAGGCACTTTTGTGTCCGGAGGTAGCATGACATTTATACCATCTATAATGTGCATTGGTTCACTTTTATAAAAACTTGGAGAGCTACTATTGCCAATTGAATTGCCTTTGGAACCGATGGTGCTTAACCACAACTGAAAAGCTATTTTCAGATTGTATTCTATGCGGTACCAAGGTTTTTAGTATGGCATGATACCCCTAAATTATTCACAACACCAGTAGCATGGTTGCTGAAATCGATGACATTTTAGTGGGCCTCTTCATTTTATCTATTTATTCATACATTTTTTTCTTTTACCGATCGTATGAATTAATGTATATATGATTGTTTGTTCTTATCATTGTAATGATTTTTATTAATCGAACAATAAAGTATTATTACTGCAGAAATTCGATTTCCCTAACAGTGTTTAAAAAAAATACTCAGACTTACTCCTCAATAGGTTCCTCCCATACTGCCTACCCAGCCCAGACTTGGACAAGGTTCTAAAGTACTGGATGCTAGGGAATGTCCTGTAATCTAGCCTCTCTGTGCCTCTGGCTGGAGTTGAGGGCTCTGAACGCCTTACTAGGGCCTCATGCTGTTGGATCATGCATACTTCACTGGATTGGAAGGACTGGACGTAGGACAGTTAATTTCCTCAAGGCCCATATCGTAACATGCTGTATATAGTGTATAGTTGTTTTTCACTGCTGTTGATTGTGTGCCTAGAGCACATGCTCAGTATCTACCTGTATGACCTGTCTTGGAACACTGCAGAATGCTCACAGATAGTGCGCTTTGTGCTGCTTTGAATTGTCACTTGCTCTTGTACTTCATACATCTGCTTTTGCTCCGTTTCCTTCCCTTTGACAGCTTCGTATGTATATCTACATGTTTTGCTGTGTTGTGTATTTATGCTCTAGGGCAGTGTTCTTCAATCTGTGGGGCGCGCCCCCCAGGGGGGGCGCGCAACAATCCCAGGGGGGGCGCGCACTCCACCCGAAAATTTTACCGTTGTTGTCTTGTTTTTCCTCTGTCCCACGTCGCAAGTTATCACCCATTTCAAATGGGGATTTTTGATTGGCTGCTGCTCCCGCTTTCTCCAATCAGCACGCAGGAATGGTGACTTCCACCAATGAGGGGAACAGCAGCTGAGATTGCAGGAAGTGCCGCGAAATTTGCGGGCATAAAGCTCCTGCATTCCACTTTTGCTGCATTTTCTTCCTGGTTTCCTGTAAAGTCAAGATTTTTTAGAACCTCACATTTTATTCTACATGCTCATTTTTATACGAGGCTTTTCTACGTTTTCCTGTCGCCTCGCTGTGAAGGACTGCTGAAATCTGCACAGATAAGAGGGCTTTCTCGAAGTGAGGGGGATGTTGGGCTGATGTTCGGCCCTAACGAAGGTTTTGATCACAATGCGCGCCTAAAAGCATCCTCGAGCACAGCGCTTTATCTGCGCATTGCTGCACTGCCGGTAAGCAATCTAGCCTGTCTGCAGGTGACCTCGTTGGTATTTATACCACACAATACATATGGCAATCACACCAAACGCAAACAAACCACACGCACCTGTGTAAGGTTTTCAACATGCTTTTATTCTGGCTGGCGCAGCCTTCATTAGACACTAACATTATGAAAATGTCACACATAGCAATCTGAAACCTTGGTAGCTCTGCACTTCTCAGAAGACCCGTTGGCTTTAAGAGTCCCACACATGGAAATACCAAAAGATTTGGGGGCAATGGTGTGACGTGTACAGTGTGGAATGAGGTGTTAGGGTACACTTAAGTCAGAGTTCATCAATCAAGGGGGGGCGCGCCACCATCCCAGGGGGATGTCTTCAGAGGTGCCTTTAGGGCAGCAGCCCCTGGGTCTGCACAGAGAAGCTAAATTACACCATTTCAAACCTGTTTGTAAATATTTGGGGAATGTTTAACTTTATCTAAAATATTCCCGTACTGAAGTTCAACAATTACATAGGCCTCCCAGGCAATTGTGTAGAATGTTGCACTTGGGCTGCATTTAGAAGACCACAGCAGCCAAGCTGGAAAATACGTAGTTTCTTTTAGAATTATACAGGCAGGCAGCAACACCCACAGGGCTAGAAGGGCTAGAAGGGCTTCAAGCTGCCAAAAGAAAAATGCCAGCCATGTGTTGTATAAACACCCTGCAAATTGCTTGTCTTGGCACTAAATATGGGTTATAAATAAAGAAGTATGTATTCATTTGTAATGTGACTTTTCTGTCTTTGTTCCCTTTAATTATCAGTCATGGATCTTCAGGCAGCCCTAGAACACAATTTAAAGTGCTTTCTATTTATATTTGCTGTTCGAAGTATGCACAGATAAGTGCTGAAAATACAGCTTTAGGTGACTGCTTATTTTGTTACCGTCTGGGACATCAAAATAAGGAGCTGGCAACCCTAATCATAAAATTGGAAGTTTGTTGCAGGATCAGCACGTTATTTATTTCCTCCACCCTCGATCCCTGGTTAATGCCATAATAGCAATAGTTTAACTTATATGTGAAATCCTACGCCGCCGTCAATAACATGCTGACATACTTCAAGTGTCTGGGAATGCACCCTACATTCAGACAACACACTCCTCATTATCGCCCTTCACTTTCACGCAATCACAATGCCCTCACACTGTTCCCCATGCACTCACACCATTCACCCGCTCACCCTGCACTCACAGTGATCACTCTGCACTCACAATGCACTTGCGCTGTTCACCCTGTACCTCACCCTGCAGTCACACAAGCACACTACTCACCCTGTACTCTAGTGACACTTCACTCACCTGTCCCCCTCACATCTCACTCCAATAAGCCTATCACTAACCATACATTCATTTGTCCCACTCTGCACTTACATCCGCACCCAAATTCATACGTCACCTCACTCACCCTGCAGTCACTCCTCTTACCCTACTCTCTCACTGTAGCATGGCTCACCGCGCACTCACAATTTGCGCACATTTTATCTTGGAAAATGTTGTTTTGAGCTGTGTAATAAGCCTATGTCATTTAACCACACCCACTCACAAACCTACAGTTAACTAAACTCTTATTGCGTTGAACATTATTTGCCGGATATGGCCCGGGATATGCGGTTGGTGGTCAATTATGTAGTGTACCAGATTCCAGAAATTTCTGTCAGGTGGTGGGGGGCCCGACACTTCAAAAAATTCAGCTGGGGGGCTCAACCTACAAAAGTTTGAAGACCTCTGCTCTAGGGCTACTACGAGCTATCCAAAAGCATAAATAAGGTCATGTGGTATTTTATAAGAAGGATCCGACCAGGCAGTAGTAAAGATGAAACATCCAAGTTTATTCTTACAGGAAAGAAGATCTCATCCATCAAAGGCTGCAGCTCGGGACCAGCTGCCACAATACCCCAATGCTTATTACAAGGCTTATGACGTCTCTATGTTCCATTGACATACACAACATTCTACTTGGCTGAGAAAGGGAGGTGACATCACCCTGTCACCGAGCACAGGCAGAGCCAAAAAACAAATTATCCCTTGATTTACTCAATTAACAAGAACACCCTATCATTAGTGGAATTCTTAATTCATATAAAGCACATAGGCAGAGCCAGGCAGACACAGGCATATTGCCCATGCCACACAACTCCCTTCTTTCACAATCTATAAAAAACTATATACAATGAGAAAGAAAATGAGGAAACAAATCTATATGGGTCACTCAACCACTGAGGAAAGATGCTAAGACTGTAGGAGTGCGGTTTAAGCATAATCCCTCAGATGCACAGGACGTCTCACAAACCTGCTAGATCGTCTTCTATCTGCCACGTTTCCCAAATGACGATTCTTTCTCCTCATGACAATCAACTTTCCATCATTCTCCGATCCTACACTGTACGGGGAAGTTCAACCTACCCCGACCCTGCGTTTGGATTGCACAAGACTTGGACACCCCAGAGTGTGGGATGCCTCCTAACAACCATGGGTTGTACTCTCGGACTCTTCTATTTCTCATTCATAGCACAAGGGAGACAGTCACGCACAATCCGCTCCACCTGCTTGTCCATGCCGGGCAACCAATAAGACATACGTAACCTCTCCTTTGTTTTTTGTGATGCCCAGATGAGTCTCGTGAGCTGCATCAATCAGTTCCTTCCTGAGATTACTCAGAGGAACTAATCTCGTCCCCTGAAACAACAAACCCATGTACATACCAAGTTCTTACCGCATACTCCAAAGGGGTTTAGAAAGATCATACCCAGAATTCCTGCTACTCCAACCCTTCTGGATTAGCGACATCACCTCATTCATAACAGGATCAACAGACAACTCATCACACCACCTCACCTCAGAAATGACCTCACTCTCCAACAAACATACCCAATCAGACTCCTCTTCCACCTCATAGTCATCTAACAAGGTGAATGACTCCTTGGGAATGAGACGCGATAACATATCAGCTACACCATTACGCCTGGAATATACTTCATCGAGAAACTGTATTCTTGTAAGGCAATAACCCACTTAGTGATCCTGCTGGAGATTAAGTCTACACTAAGCCTGGGCGGTAAACTCCGCTCGTTGAGTTTGCGGATTTTTGGCAACTCTGCGTTCTGCGTAGAACGCGGAATTACTGAAAGCTCAGCGATCCGCGGTGTAGCGGAGTTTTTCCCTTGTTCGCGCTTTCAAAATGCGTTTTTGCGCGCATGGTAGCGACTTACCAGGATCCCTGCGTTCGCCGACGAGTTTTCCTATCCGTTCACGTGCGCCACGAGATTTTGGTAGCCGGCCGCGCGATCACGCGAGAGTGTGCGATCGCGAACACGTCATTCGGACGCGCCATCGGACATCCGGCGGAAATATGCATCGCAAACGGGCGGGACAAGTGAAAAACAAGATGGCCGCGCCCATTGGCGACCGCATCGGCACGTTCGCGAGATATTTCCCCCCAAACACGCAATACGCGTTCCTGAACAGGAAAAACGCATCGCGAACGGGCGGAACAGGCAACTCCGCGTGCTCGCCGAGTTTTTTTACCTCTTTACGGAAGTCCGCGTAGCGCGACTACGCGGACTCCGCCCAGGGTTAGTCTACACCCTTCTTGTTAAAAACCTCAATCAAATGTTTATGATCAGTTCGAATCTCAGTCAACACCCCACAAAAATTTCTTCAACTTTCTTACAGCCCAGTAGACAGCAAGGGATTCCCTTTCCACTACGGAATCCCTGGATTCCGCATCTCTCAAGCTCTGGGACAAAAACATGATGGTATTCATACCATCAGAACCATGTTGTTGCAATACTGCACCCAGACCTCTTACACTTGCATCAGTTGTCAGTATGGGTTTCATCTTTGGGTCAAAACTCTTTAAACAAGATGCAGCATTCAAACTCTCTTTAATGGAAACAAACTCTTTCTCGCACTGCTCAGACCATGCAAAGTCCACACCTCTTCTTAAAAAATTCCTCATATTACCGCTAAATTCGGCAAAAGTCTTGACAAATTTAGCATAATGTTCCACCATTCCCAAACATTTAATCAATTCTTCTTTAGAAGAAGGGGAACTCATATTTTTTTTTACAGAGTTTTATATAGCATGAACTTGACCCGAGGGTATCTGGTATCAGAGCGCTTTACACGAGCACCAGTTTCGTTACATGAGGACACATTCATTTTTGTTAGGCACGGGGAGATTAAGTGATTTGCCCAGAATCACAGGATGTTGCGCGTCCTTGCCGAGACTCGAACCCGGTTCCCCAGATTTGAGGTCAACCGCCCTAGCCTTTAGGCCAACTCCTCTTCATTATTTTGAATGATGGAAACCACCTCACTCTTTGGTTTGATGCCTTCTCCAGTAATATTGTGGCCAAGATAGTTAATTGAACCTGTGCGAAATCTGCACTTTTCAACCTTGATAGTGAGGTTACATGCACACAACTTTCCAAGCACCTCTTTCAAGCGTACATCATGTTCAGACTCGTCTCTTCTAAAAATCAGGATGTCATCCTGATATATGCTAACCCTTTCTATGTCCTTTAGCACCTTCCCCATGACACGATGAAAAACCGACGAGGCTGAAACCAATCCAAAGGGTAACCTGATGAATCTAAATGTTCCAAATGGAGTAATGAACGCCGTATAATCCCTACACGACTCCTCTAACTCAACTTGATGGTACACAGAAGGGAGGTCAAATGTACTAAAAACTTTAGCACCTCCTAGCAATACCAACAACTTTGTAATATTAGAAAGAGGGGACCTATCTACGATAACGTTCTTGTTTAATTGCCTCAAATCAATGCAAAGGTTTAGGTCTCCATTGGCTTTCTTGGCAGCAACCACTGGGGCAAGCCATTCCATGCCTTCCACCTCTTCAATGATTCCATTACGTTTTAACTTCAGAATCTCACACCGCATGTCCTCTCTAATGGAAATAGGTACATTTCTAAGCTTACAACAGACTGGTTGAGCGTCCTGCTTCAATCTAATTCTATGCTTATATCCTTTTAAGCATCCTAATTCCTCCCTAAAAACTTTGGGAAATTCTCTTCTCAAGACGTCTACAAAACCTCGCTCAGCTGTTATTTCCACTGCGCACACTCTCTCCTTGAGTTGAATGGGAGGATCACTATTAGGGTCAAGTAAAACTCCTATTTCACCTTGATGGCGCCAACTAATAATGCTGTCACCTTTCTTTGATACATAAATTTTCCCCAAAACCAACCTGTCCTTGTACTCAATTAAACCAATAAAGTATCCATGCAACTTTATGGGTTCATCACCATAGGCAAAAGGATTAATGTCAGGTTTAGTTAGCACGATTTTGTCTTTTAATTTAGTACTGAAAAATTGATGGTGAACTTGGCACCTGAATAAAACAGAACATGGGTAGCTTCACCTTCTACCACAATAGTGTCCAAAGGACTAGACCTGATGCTACCAGAATTTTCTATCTGCAGAACTATTTGGCCACATTCAAAATCATCTTTGCTATTGTCACCACTATCACATTCTTCTTCCACATTCATTTTTTGATCTTTGGTTCATACTTGCTCCTGCACACTATCGCAAATTTCCCCCTTTTATTGCATTTGCTACACGTCTGTTTCAATGCAGGACATTTTTGTCATTGGCGAGGTAACCTCCCTTTCCACACCTGTAACATTTACATTCAAGCACTTTCTCTTTTTGCATTTCTTTATCAGTTTGACTCTTAACCTGCACCTTTTTAAATTTCTCTTTTGCTACTTGAACCTTTACATCCTTATCACTCTTTTTTAATGACCACTAAACACTGCATGGAGTGCTCAATCCTTTTTGCCACCCACAGAACCTCTTCAAGAGTAGGCTCTTCTTGTAGCCATAGCTCCTCCCTTACTTTTTCCATATTGCACCCAAACATGAATTGGTCACGAATGCGTTCTTCTACCAAGTTCTCAAATTTGCACGATGATGCAAGTTTTCTTAAATCCGTCACGTAACCTTCAACAGTTTCTTCATCCCTTTGAGTCCTCTTTGCAAAATGATACCTTTCCAATATAGTGCTCACCTTGGGCAAATAATGTTTATCTAACTTTTTAACACAGACTTCATACTCCTTCATAGCTTCCGCTTCCATAGCTGGCAGTTCGGGAAGATGATCAAAAACATCCTGCCCCTCAGAACCCAGACTATGAAGGAGTAACAAAGTTTTACTTTCTGCGCTTAATTAAGCCCCACACACCTTAGCATACCTTTCAAATACTTTATAACTTTTGCCATTTAATTGGCGGATTGTCAGGACTCGACAAGAAAAACGGTGGCGCTGGAACATTCTGAATGGTCTTGGAAAACCCAGCTGTTCACCAATGGTATTGCAGACTCACCAAATTGACAATGCAGAGCACCAGTGTGTGATTCTGAAGCACACAACCCTCAAAAAGGTACATTAAATAGCAAGCAGAACACAAAATGTAAAATACAACAGTGTACATGACTGAAATAAATTGACATAAACTTCAAAATAAAAAAAACAGGAACCAGCATATAGCTCGTCACAAAATTATAAGCAATCCAGAACAATACAAACTAATGGTGTAAGCAACCATGTGCATCACTGAAGTAACGAGCAGCAGTGAGTAATGACACCACAATGTATGCTTCCTGAGGGGCACAAACTACTGATGAAAGCAACCCCACACAGTTTGTGCGTCACTGAAATGACGAGCACGAAACATTGACAAGCGCACACAGAGATGTGCGTCTCACTGAAATTGACTCCTGCACCTCCTAAATGAAGAATTGACTCCTACCTCGCAATCAGAAATCCGAAGAGTGTGCATGTCGCTGAAAGAGCACCTTGTAAATGCGATCTGAGATGCCAAGAAATCCGAAGAGAGTGCATGTCGCTGAAAGAGCACCTGGTAAATGCGATCTGGGATGCTAAGAAATCCGAAGTGTGCGGGTCACTGAAATGACACGCCCAGGCAATGACAAGCAGAGCTTGCACCAAATCTGAAGAGTGTTCGTGTCAATGAAATGACACGCTCCGGAAATCAATACAAAACGCCTCCCCTTGATAGCCTTGGATAACCAATTCCAGAGGCCGGCACAACGACCAATGAAAACTCGCGAGCCAACTTGTAGTCAAAACGAAAGGCTGATCGGGGAAGAAAGCGCGAGTCAGGCTTGAGCCAAGAACTGAAGACTGCTTTTAAATTGTGACCGCTCTGAACGCATTGGGTAAGTAGTTAGGTTTACACCTTGTGCGAGGAGATATTATCTACTCGTGCTCCAATGCCGTACAGTCGGTTACACTTAGGACATGCTGAAGGCCATAACAACTCCGCTTGTGAATGCTGCTCGATCACACACGCGGCTGTTCTTGATTGCTCGCGCCCCACACGATTGCTCGCGCCCCACACTCCACTTGTGCCCAACAGCCACACGCTCGAGTACACTCCTGAAATTAAGTCGCCTCACGCCAATACCGATCCCTTCAAGGCTTCTTCCCAATCATGCGAGTTACAAATGTTCAAATATGCAGCAGTGTTTATTCAGCCAGACAGCCCCTTGAAACGTTCGCTAATCTCCATGCCAGGTTTAAAGTACAATTGAAACCATCTGAGGCCGTAGTTTCAAATAAGCGTCACCAACAACCTGATTAATCATTCAACGACAACAACCTCCGTAAATGGTTATCTCTCACCAGAAAGCTGCGTCCATGCAGGGCTTGAGTAAAGTGCAGACCTCCATGTGTTGAGATCTTCTTTTAGTGGCTTTACGCCTGCTGCCTACGCCACTGTGGTATTCTATAAGAAGGATACGACAAGGCAGTAGTAAAGATGAAACATCCAAGTTTATTCTTACAGGAAAGAAGATCTCATTCATCAAAGACTGCAGCTGGGGATCAACTGCCACAATACCCCATTGCTTATTACAAGGCTTATGACATTTCTATTTTCCATTGACATACACAACATTCTACTTGGCTGAGGAAGGGAGGTGACATCACCCTGTCACTGAGCACAGGCAGAGCCAGGCAGACACAGGTATATTGCCCATGCCACAGGCCATTAGATCAGAATGGCGTTGCAGACTTCTATGGTGCAGAGCGAATCTGATAGCGCTGCCTTATGCTGAAGGCTGTAGGGCAATTGTTTAGATTAAATAGTTGATTAAGAGGCATTGGCCAGGTTTGGGTGACCTCTTGATTTTTTTTTTTGTACCACAGGGATTCTTTAAGCCATTCAGATTTTGAGTTACCTTGAGTAGTTACAAGGTGTTTTGGAAAGTAGGGTTTTGGCAAATACTTTGATCATTCTACTTTCGTCTTTCTACAGATTTGTGGAGGCCATAACTGACGAAAGGGGGTTGTGAAAGGGACTCCTTAATCCGATAGTGGGGGTTGGAAAGTGAGGATGGAGTAGTCTTCTTGATGGAAATGTTTCCAAAGTGATGTATGGAATCTCCCGAAGGCTTTGCTGTAATTTTTACAGTATGGAAAATCCAGTACTTCTTTCTTTTGACCAGATGCATGTATATGTTAAGTGATGTTATGTAGGCAATAGTTATCAGTCTTGGGGGGAGATTTACGAAAAAGTCATGCAATGCAGCGCAGCCCCCGGTGAGGCTGCTCTGCGTTGTGCGACAGGGAGAGAGCAGGAGAGCGCCATATCTTCAAAGATATGGCTCTCTCCTCCCCTTTCCCTTGTGCCGGTGCTGATTTCAGCTGCTGTGCGCCATGCACACACCTTAGCGCCGTAGCGCTAGGGTGTGTGCATGAGTCTAGCATAGGTTTTGTACAGGAAGGGTACAAAATACTATGCTAGACACAAGGGAAAGCTTTTCCCACTTTGTATGCGTGCTGCACAGTGCAGCACGCATGCAAAGTCAGAAAAGGAAGGAGAAATGAAAGCATTTCTCCTTCCTTGCACCTAGTTGAAAAGGGCGCAGTTTTCCCTCACTAAACCCAATATACTGTTTTTAGTAAATTGGGTTTAGTGTGAGAAACCTTGGGTGGTTGCATGGGAACGCCCATGCTCCACCCTTGGTACGCCCCCATGACGCAAAGTAACGCGAAGCAGTGCAATGCGCTGCTTCGCATTACTTTTACGTTATTTCCAGCGCTAAACAAGTTTAGAGCTGGAAAGTAAATTACAAAAAAAGATTTTGCGTCACTTTTGTGACACAAATACGGCGTAAAAGCTTAGTAAATCTCCCCCCTGGTGTCCAATTGTAATGTCTGATTCAGACAAAGGAACCTCAATTGTAAAGTGCATTCTGCAGTATTTAATTATGGAGGGGTAACCACAGGAATATGAGCTTTGGTACTTGGGGATAAGACCCTAAGATTTTCTTTTTACTTCTATCCTGAGCTAGGATTATGAATTTAATGAAGTGTTTTGGGTGTTAGAGAAAAATATATTGAACATTGTTTTCATGGCTTAATATGGTGAATTCCTAGATCTTCATTGAGATTCCTTAGATCTTTAGCTTGTATTTTATGTTGGAGAGGAACGGTACCAAGGGGAAAGGGGAAAGCTGTAAGCATTCATGCCTGCTTTTGTACAGGGTAAAAAATATCGGGGAATAGTTCTTATTAGCAAAGCTACAGTCTTCAACAGTATGATACAGTGTTTACAGTTGAGATGTATGGCCCAGGAACACCCTCCTGTTTTGTCTTTTTAGCTTTTTTGTTCATTGTGGAAGAAGGCTCTTCGCTGATTTTGATGATATGTATTCAATTCAATAATCTTTATTCGGATATAAAGTGTCCATAAAAGTACAAACAATTCGCACAAAGTTAATCACTTAAACATTTACATAAAAAAAAACATCATCTGGATTTAAAACATACATCAAAGCTTTAACTATATAAAAATAATTCGATAAGTCATCACAAAGTTGTCACGGGTGTATCAAGTTATATATATATAGCAGCATCATATAATAAAGTGCCAAAGTGCAAGGTGCAGATGGTTTTGGGGGGAATAGCAGCGGGGGGGGAAATAAGCTATTGAATTGAATTCCAAGCATAAAAACTCCACACATTTGAATATCGATCAGGAACCAAAGAGCATATTTCTTTATCAGCATAAAGCCAAGAAGTCCATATAGTACAATCGGGTCCACTTATCGGGAGTTCATAGAAACACGTGAACGAATAGCCATTTTCAAAAAAGTACAAATACGGAGTGTTAAGTTTTCCCCATTAAGCTGAAGGATAGTCCCGTAGGCAACCTTGAAGTCCGTTATTCCACTGGCCCTAACAAACAAAATCAAAAGTTGCTTACTGTACCTTTGATAAAAATTACAAAAGAACAGAAAATGCAACATGGATTGCTTACCTAAATTGCCGCAAGGGCAAGGCAATTCCTCAATGTTAGGCTAAAAGCCTAAGGGGAAACACAACAAATATTTTAATGTACCAGATCTAAGGCGAAAAAGCAAACTTCGTTCCCAGCGAGTAATCTCTCTTAAAAGGTAACTAACTGGTAAATAAGAGGGAGGGCCTCCGTCGTCTACCATTAATATGTAGCGTGCGACGGATACTTTAGAGAGCTCTTGTTCGTATCTTATGTCCCCATAATATTTATATATAGCTTCTCGAATAGTCTTTTTGTTAATTCCATCTCACTGGTCTGGTTTATGAAAAATGTGTCCAAGATTTACTCTAGTTAAACTTGCCCTCACTTCTGCAAGCCACAGTATATCTCCGCCCTTGTCGCATTTTAAACAGTCGACTATAATTTCCCTGGTTAGTGAGGCTGCCGGATTTTGCCAAACCTTCAACCAGAACAGGGCGGGCGGGACCTGATATAATCTTCTAGATAAAATAATTTTAGCTCATTATGGCAGACAAAGGATGAAGGAGAGATAGGTATCCCCAAAATTCTCCTACAAAATCTATTTTCTTCGACCTGGACGCTTTTGGAATTTATAAAGCCCCAGATTTCAGCCCCATATGTTATAGTGGGTACACACTGTGTTCTATAGATTTTGAGTAGGGACAACACTA
Source organism: Calotriton arnoldi (assembly GCA_963921515.1). NCBI lineage: Eukaryota > Metazoa > Chordata > Amphibia > Caudata > Salamandridae > Calotriton > Calotriton arnoldi. The sequence continues at coordinate 2,560,464 of CAWUFW010001368.1, read as the reverse complement.
CCTCAATTCTTTTCGGTTGGGGGAGATTTAAAATCGAATTAACTGCCTTTAAAAATTTACTCCGACCATAAGCCAAATGGGATACCCAAGATCCATTGTCTGAGAATTGTAAACCCAAATATGGGAAAGTGCGTGTGCGTAACAAAGTTTCAGAGCCAGAAGTAATAGCATTAATAAGAAATTTTTTAGGACCACAACCCATTAAAAAGATTTCTTAAAAATTCGTACAAAGATTCAGGCCATTCTTAAAATCAACAAAACCCCTAACTAATATACGCAGTGCATTGGGTGTACGACCCATTAAAACAGCATCGTCCGCATATAAAAGAGCAGGCAGTTTATTACCATTAATCATTGGGACATCTGTAGTCAGTTCAGACAGCACATTATGTAGTTCATTAATATATAAAATAAACAAGAGTGGGGCTATGACACACCCTTGTCTTACGCCTCTTCTGACCACTGTGTCCCCTGAAACTGACCCATCCTTGCTTATTCTCACCCGATGATATGTTTTGCAACAATCCTGTTACCTCAGGACAAACTGCGTTTTTAGGTCGGGCCTACAGACAGATTTAGCTGTTTGGCCTGCCTCATGAACTAAATAAAAAGCATTAAAAAAGATAGAGGGGCATTGCACAGCCCTTTTCATCCATTAGTCTTTTCAACAGTCACTCACATTTTGCTTCCACCCCACACAGCATGGGGTGGTGAGTCAGCACACTTTAGCCACTGTCTCTTGCGTAGAGAGTGATGGCATTTTGCTTTTGCACATCTGCCTAAAAAGAGGAGTGCCTGGGCTGGTGGTCCAATACTTTAGTTAGCCAATGTTTTCTTTGTTCCTTTCTTATTGTCATCATTGTGTGTGTAAACTGTATTTTGGTTACAGTAATTCAAAACCAGTAGTATATTTTCTTTGCTCCAATAAAATCATATTTCCTGTGATCTACATGAAAACTAAAGTTTATATAACACCTCCCTACTAGGAAGGGAAACAGCCTTCATAACGGAGGCAGAACCCACCATGCCTTTACGGCGCAGGCTTTACCACACATGCGACACTACCAATCAAGTCTTTACCACGCAGGATTTTGCAACGAATATGCCTTTGCCACACATACCATTAGTAAAGGCATGAATGGTAAAGGCATATTTGTTGTAAAATTTTGTAAAGTTAAGAATATGTAAGTATTAATGGTTTTAAGTTTTAAGTGCGTGTATGTATATATATATATAGATTTCGATGTCAATAATTCTAAAACAAGAAACAGGTACTAGATCTTTGATAACATCTTTTATCAATATAGCCCACGCTTTACAAATAGGTACTTGACATTTATAAGTGCATTTATTAACGTAAAATCGTCACGAAATTGATGTTGGAGACATTACTACTTAACTTAGCAATACAATGTATAAACTATTGAAAGGTACATTTCAGTATATTATATTCCACCGCTTTTCTTCGCTGTCTTGGTACTATGTACATATTTCATTATCTTTCAAATTTTTTGAATTTAAATGAATTATATATACAGCACTATGTAAATGATATAAATTGTTTGGTAATACTCACTTAATTAGTGGTGATGATTAAATTGTGAAGTATTTTCTTTATCTCTATGGTAGAGTATAAAAGTCTGAACTTTGAACTAAGGTCATGTGACCAAGAGCTGGATAGCTCGAAACGCGTCTTTTTGCCCTGAAATAAAAATATATTTTGTACCAAACTGGATCGGTGTGGCTCGTGCTTACGAGGATTTGTAAGCTGTCTGGTGGATATATATATATATATATATATATATATATATATATATATATATGTATTTTCTTTGGGTGGGTAAGAGTATATGGGTTTTGGGTTGTAGGAATTTTTGGGGTTTAGGGTGGTTTTGGGGTTTTGGACGGTAAGTGATTTTTTTGGGGGTGGGTTTAGGGTGGGCATGGGTTTTTGTGTGGCAAGGGAATTTTTAGGGTTTAGGGTGGGTTTGGGATTTTGGGTGGCAAGGGTAATTTTAGGGTGGGTATGGGTTTGTGGATGGCAAGGGTATTTTTGGGGTTTAGGGTGGGTATGGGTTTTTGGATGGTAAGGGGTGTTTAGGGTGGGTATGGGTTTTTGGTGGCAAGGGTATTCTTAGGATTTAGGGCGGTTATGGGTTTTTGGGTGGTAAGGGTATTTTTAGAGTTTAGGGTGGGTATGGGTTTTGAGATAGTAAGAAGGGTGTATGTGTGTGTGTTTATGTATGTATATTTAGAGGAATCCCCTGAGAAACGAGATAAGAAACTCTTTGAGCAATAAGAGACACATAATAGTGAGCACGAGTCGTATAACACACACAATGGAGGAAAGACAAGCAAAATGGAGGTTGGCAGCGGAATGCACCTTTCAGGAGAGCGCAAATGTGAGGGGGTCTGACAAGACTTTTGATGTGACAAACAAGACACCCACGCAATTAGTGAGGGATTTGGAAAGAACCAGATGGGCAGAAGCAAAACAATGGTGCGAAATGACTTCCCTAACTAAGTACTTAGAATGTAAAAGGATCCCGAGAGGGTTGAGAATTATGTTACTGCCAACATACGAGGACATGGATGAGGACTTAATTAATGAATGGTGTGGAAACACGGAAGAGTGCTCAACAAGGCTAATGAAAACCTTAATAGAACATGCCAGGAGGAAAATGGGGTTGCAGACAGAAAAAATTGAAATCATTAACGAAGAGCTGGAGAAGTACAAGGAAGATGTAACAGTATAAGATCAGATCAATAAGATGGAGAAATCCTTACAGAATTCTGACAAAGAAATCATGGAACGTAAAGCTGGCAAATTTACAAGGGACAGATCAGACTATCAATATGGCCGCGTTTACACCTTTGCCAAGAAATTTAACAGCTTGAGAGCAAAGGAGAAATCAGGATTACAAGCAAGGAATGTACCAAGTGAAAGCAAATTGAGCTCAGATGCTGGATCCAGTGCAGATGAAGCACCAACGGACAAACTGGATTTTCACAAGGAACTGCAGCTATTAAGGATGACCGTGCGACAAGGAGGAAGAGGCAGGTCACAACTGGGCCATGAAAAAGAGGATGCAGAACAAGAAGGGGCAAAAGAAAGGGGGCGAAGAAAGAACAGGAACCGCAAGTGAGCCCAAAGGATTCTGATGGGGAGAAAAAAGCCCTAGTTGTGAACATCGCGTCAACAATATTGAATGCTAATCAGAAAAGATAACTCGACTTGGGACTAACATTTTGCCCGTCTAGACGCCCTGATTTCGCTGAATCGAGCATTGAATTATATAAATACATCAGGAAGTTAAAACTTCAGAAGTATCATCAGATGAAAACCAAAAGGCCAGGTCGTGAAGTGACAATGCACCCGATACCCTCCTCATTCAAAATTTCCGATATACTAGTGCTAATCCCCTTCCACATCTTGGCTATGGAACATATACCAGGCACTGTCGCTCAGGGAGAGGCAATATCAGATGAAAGGGTGAACAAATTGGGGGTGGAAGACCTGAGAATTGGAACATCTACAGACACCCTACATAGTATGGGTTTTATAACAGATCATCGGGTTGGAAGTGGACTAAAACCATGAAGCAGGTTTTGCCCCCAGCTCCCCCCAGGAAATCCTATTGATCTCTTCCAAGAATTGGTTGTGGAGGACTTAAATGAACTCCGGAGGAAATGGCAGAATAACCCCAAGAGGTGCAATTTCTCCCAACAGGACTGGAAGGATATCAACGAATTAAAGAACAATTAATCTCTGATTATAAAACCGTCTGATAAAGGGGGGAAAATTGTTATAATGGACCAGAGGTCAGAAGACAATTGAGCAACTCTTCACATTATACTTGCCTCAGAACCAACCCCATTAACCAACTTGAAAAGGAGTATCATCTGAAATTGAAAGTGTGGCATGAATCAGTCTTATTGGATTGGGAAGAATATCAATATCTCAGAGTTGAAAAAACGAAAATTGCCACTATTTACCTTTTGCCCAAAATCCATAAGTGTTTTGTGAACCCGCCAGGAAGACCCATAGTGAGCTCATTGGATTGCTGCTGAGAATAGTTCAAGATTATTGAACTTATTTTTGCAAGAATATGTGACTCCCCGGCCATCATATCTAAAGGACAGCACAGAGTTTTTGAAGAAACTGGATCACATTCCATGGAAAGAGGAATATATAATGGTAACCATGGACGTGGTATCATTGTACACGTCCATTGAGCACAGTAAAGGTATCAAGGCCTGTGAAAGTTTTTTTAAGGGATCGACCTGTGGAGTGGCTTGACCATACACAGATGTTATTGGAAATGCTGAAATACTGCCTCACCCACAATGTTTTCATGTTTGATGGCAAATTCTATCTGCAAGAACAGGGGATGGCCATGGGCACCTCCTTTGGCCCCACCTACGCGAACTTGTTCATGGGGTGTTGGTAGAAGGAGGTGGTCTGGGCAGAAGAAAATGAGGGGTTCACTAAGAAGGTGGCATGTGGACCTGGTTCATCAATGACATTCATTTTGTGGGAAGGGAGTGAAAATGAATTAACCTTTTTTTGGATGGTCTCAATCGTAATGACTTAACTTACAGTTCACATATACACAGATCTGTCGACTGTGCAAGTTCTTGGATGTGGAATTGGAAGTTATTGATAACACATTAACAACCAGAATCCATAGAAAACCAACAGCAACAAACTCCTTGCTACACGCAAATAGTGGCCCCCCGGATGCCCTAAAATGGAGCATACCATATAGCCAGATGTTGAAAGCTAAGAGGATTTGCTCAACAGAAGAACTGTATGATCAGGCAGTGTGCAAGATGTTTAAAAATTTCAGAGAATGGGGATACTCGATCAAAGTATTGGAGGATGCTACAAAAAGAGCTAAGGATAAAACGAGAGAACAGTTATTGTACTCAAAGAACAGCCAAAATGGAAAGGATCAGGGAGTGAAGAGGTTATTTTTGGAATACAATATGGCCCAATTTAACATCAAGAGGATCCTTTTAAAAAACTGGCATGTCCAGAAAAAAGATGACCACCTTAGGGAGATTGTAGAGAGAGGACCACAAATAACCTCTAAAAAAGTGAAATCCCTGGGAGACATTTTAACATATAGCCATTATGACCAGAAAAAAGACCAAAAAGATGAACAAGGGAACTGGTTAACGAGGAATATGGAAGGCTTTGTGAGATGCAACTCTTGTAAAGCAAGTAAATATGGGCTGAATTGTAAAAGTTATCGAACATTTAAAGGTCATGAGGTGTTGATCAAGGACAGAATCACGTGCAATACGAATCATGTCATCTATGTCCTTAAGTGTGGCTGTGAGAAGCTATATATGGGCAGCACAGTAAATAAATTAAAATTGAGAATTTTGAAACGCATAAGGGCCATAAAGAATGGTGATAGAAGCTATCCTGTGGCCTGCCATTTTGAACAATATCACAATCGGTCTCTGTCAACATTCAGTTATTGTGACATTAGACATGTTAAGGCCCATCCTAGAGGAGGTGTTCGAGAAAAAGAATTGAGAAAGCAGGAATCTCGATTGATACTATCCATAGGAACGGAGATACATTGGGGCCACAATATGGACGTGGAACTGTATGTACACCTATTATTGTGAGGCTGATTACAATTGAACTTTTAGAGATTGTACATGAGACCGCCACATATGGATGCTCCAATTTTCGTTATAGAGTGGTTTTGAATAAGATCTTTTCCCTCTCCTCCTCTCTCGCTCTCTCTTTTTTATGCTCTTTCATGTCTGGCTTCTTTTCCTTGATACACCCTCTTCCCTTCTCAACTGAATTTCATTTGTTTCCTCTTAGGATAAGTTTTGAAAAAGGATTTAAAAATGGTCTGAGAAAAAGATATTATTTTAATTGGATACTACGGCACTTTACACATATGGCACTTTATGAACAGGTTGCACTTTATGTAAGATCGAAGGATATGATGCATTTGTAATTTATACATCGCACTATGCACTTTATATACATCAAACTGCACTTTATGTAAAATTTAAGTATGTGGTGTGGTTGATACCCCATAGTAACAGTGTGCATAATATAGGAATAGGATATTTTACATCGCAGTATGCACTTTAGTATGGTCCTATAGAATTTATGGAGATTAAGGATCATGTACCCTTTTGGAGTTGGATATTGTGTACTCGGGGAATTAGGATTTATTATGTACTGTGAAACAACCTGCAAGACTTTGATCATGAATTTCTTTGAAAATTATGCACCATACAGTTCGAGAATGGATTTGTTGACTATTACAATTTATCTCACTAACAGAATTAGGAATCGATCCATGCTTTGGAGTACTTAGGGAAACTTGGATCGATAACACCCCTCAGACTTTATTATAGTGCAACTTCTAGAGAAAATAGTTGCTATATCCCTTTGGAGATGGACCATCCAACATAGATGTGTTCAGAAAGTCAATCAATTGATTAATTGAATGCTTAATAACTGTGGGTAAATTTGGCTCACCGCTGTCTAAACTGATGGTATTAACAAGAGTATATATACAAAAATAAAACAGTTGGGTTTAAATGATTGTACGGGTGCGAACCTTATAACAACAAGCATGAAATGTAGGGATGTATGAAGAACTAGAGGGAAGTGAGATAGTTATATAAGGAAACATATGGATGAAAATATGGTGGAAAGAATGTGCCGATATATAATGAGGAAGTTGTTGCTCCAGACGTTCATGGGTCACTGAAGTGGAGAAAGGACTGACAGTAAATTGGTTCACACCCTGTAGTTCGGTTAGACCCAGTAGAAGGCGTCAGCCGAAACGCATCGGTCAGAGAAAATGTTTTTTAATTTTTCTGTGCCATTGTAGGACAAATTGAAGTTTGCACATGGAGAGATAAGGAAGTAAAAAAGAAAACTTGCCTGTCGGATGTTGTTTTTCCAGATCTTGCCTCTGCATGAGGTGTTTTGAGGATTGAATGCCGTAAAGGAGTATGTATATATATATATATATATATATATCCAACAAAGTCTCGAGTATAGCGCGCTCTCAGGTCACAAATACACCAGCCAGTACTCCAAATATAAAAGGGGGTTTATTCAATTCATAAACCTCCGTGACGCGTTTCGACCTAAAGAGGTCTTGATCACACATCGGAGTGAAGTTTACACAGGTCTTACATACATTTCCTGTTTGGACAATGAAAACGGACTAAGCCGTAATGTGTGCACATAATGTTACAGAAAAACAGCCGCCATCTTTAGACGGTAAAATCAAAAGTGAAATACTATACAATTCTGCTTTTCAACCCCTCTATGTTAACCTTCTAAAGTGCAGTAATAATATCAACTTAAATCACATAAAAAAAACAAGCGAAGATGTCTTATCTGAGAGCTGAGACGCAACACGGAGATGTCGCGAAGAAAAGGGTAGGGACCCCGTTGTCACAGGAACAAGGCATGGATCCCTTCCTTTCCTCCTGTAAGAGATACAGAGAGAAAAGAAGCATATTATGTTAAAATCAAATCTTGGAAAATCCAAGTACAGGTGACAATAATTCAGGTAGCAAGGTTCATTAGTACACGCATGTTCTAGGAAGACAGAACAACAGATAGGTAGAATATACCTGATTCACCATCGTGACACCGACTATACCAGTTAGATGGCAGGTATCTGCAAACTTGTCTAAACTTCTTGCAAGTGTACTGACAATTCTTCGTCTAAGTTGTGTACATTTGGGTACAGGGTACCCAGCCCTATTATATGTCTAGACTCATGTTGCCTGAGTTTCAGTGTGCGGTTCCCTCCTCTTCTATTCCCGCTCACCTGTTCTATGGCATAGTACACTAGTTTGGAACTGTCTGAAAAATGGTGCGTTTTGTAGTGTCTCACAATCGGGTATTGTTTATCCTTGTTGTTTATGGCCCTCATATGCTCGAGGATTCTTTTTTTGGCCATGTGGGTCATACTCCCTATGTATCGCAGTCCGCACGGACACTCTAAAACATACACTACAAAAGTGGTACTGCATGTGAGGAATTGTTTAATAGAGATCAAACTGTTGATGCTTGTATTGAAATACTCTTTCTTCATACGGCTGCTAGCACATGCCTTGCAGTGGCCACATGTAAAAAAGCCCTGTAAATTGACTCCTCTAGTTTGTTCAGTACTAGTAAGGACACTGTGCACAAGCAAATCTCATAGGTTGCGTCCCCTTCTGTATGTAATACTGGGTCTGGTAGGCATGCTCCTTCCTATAATGGGATCCTCTCTGAGCATGTTCCAGTTACGTGTGATGGTTTTGCGAATCATATCCGCATTGCCATTGTACGTGAGGATCACCCTAGTTTTGCTACTGTCAATGTTGGTCGGATAACTGATGGTTTTCTCCTCTAGTGTGGTGCACCTCTCTATGTTCCTCACCCTCTGTTGCTCTCTTCAGTACCCATGCTGGATAACCCCTTTCCTGGAATCTAGCGATCATGATTCCTTGTTCCCTGGTGAATGCTTCCTCAGAGCTACACTTACGTTTAGAAGGTTAACATAGAGGGGTTGTAACAAGTACACAGGGTCAAGCATTGCATCCTGGCACAGCTTATGGTCAATAGCACATGTCTCCAACAACATCAACACACCAATAGTGTGACCACAGACAGCGCGGGGAGTGTGCACGAATGGGGTGACACTATGTCAATACCTGAGGAATACTACCACTAGAGTATGGACACACAACATGTAATACCACGGGGTATACCTCCATGGGATATATCTGATGCCCAATACAGCAGGCTGCTGATTAAACCACTTGGGGAATTGAGATAATACAGGAAATGCGCACAACAGGGTTGAAACTATGGGGCGGATGTATCAAGCATTTTTGCATTCGCAAACGGGCAGATTCGCAGAATCTGCCCGTTTGCGAACACAAAAATTGCTTTTCCGACGCAGCAAACCAAATTTTGCGATTTGGTAACCTGTTACCGAATCGCAAAATGGGTTTGCGATTCGGTATTAGGAAGGGGCGTGTTTAGGGCGTCCCTTCCTAATACCGAATCGCATCGCTATGTATGAATGTTTTGTGACCGCATTTGCTGTCGCAAAACATTTGCATGTTACCACCTACTTCAAGTAGGTGGTAACCCATTCGCAAATGGGGGGAAGGGGTCCCCAAGGGACCCCTTCTCCTTTGTGAATGTTTGTAAAACCATTTTTAAGAGCAGGCAGTGGTCCCACGGACCACTGCCTGCTCTTTAAAAATGAAAAGAAAACTTTTCATTTTTCTTTTTGTAAAGCATCTCGTTTTCCTTTAAGGAAAATGGGCTGCTTTACAAAAAAAAAGATTGCTTTATTTAAAAGCAATCACGGACATGGTGGTCTGCTGATCTCAGCAGGCCACCATCCCCGTGATTTTTACGATTCCTAGGGGGTCGCAAATTGCGACCTACCTCATTAATATTCATGAGGTAGGTCATTTGCGACACCCCTAGGAATTGCAAAAGGTGTACTATACAGCTTCATACATGGCATTTTGCGATTCCTTAATTGCGAATCCTTGTGATTCGCAGTTAGGGAATCGCAAATAACTATCTTGATACATCTGGCCCTATGTCACCAACTGGGGATCATTACCACCAGAATATGGACAGACAACACATAGAACCACGGGGTAGAACTCCATGGGACATCAGGTACCAGAATGCCCCACGAGGTCATAACATTTGTAGTAATGGAACTTGACCCCACCCACGTGCACCTAGCATGCTCCCACATAGCAATAATATTACATCGACGGCCTCCGAACTCACGCCCATACAATTTTCTCAAATATGAGACTCAGCGTAGCCACTATGTACACAAGTTCGCGGTGCAGCGGGCTCAAGTACTGTATTTTGAATATACGGAGTCAAATGCATGAACTGAATTTTCAGTATCAGCATGATGGTCAGTACTTTACTGGGATATCATGAACTGTGTGGTACTTTACTTTTGAATGTAGCACTTTACTTTGAAAAGCAGAATTGTATAGTATTTCACTTTTGATTTTACCGTCTGAAGATGGCGGATGTTTTTCTGTAACATTATGTGCACACATTAAGGCTTAGTCCGTTTTCATTGTCCAAACAGGAAATGTATGTAAGACCCGTGTAAACTTCACTCCGATGTGTGATCAAGACCTCTTTAGGTCGAAATGCGTCACGGAGGTTTATGAATTGAATAAACCCCCTTTTGTATTTGGAGTACTGGCTGGTGTATTTGTGACCTGAGAGCGCGCTATACTCAAGACTTTGTTGGATACTGATCGCCGGTCTACTCCGCCAGCTTGTGCGCCACCCCTCGATGGGCAGTGGTCTCCGGAAGAAGTTCTTTGCAAATTGGATGCCAGCATAATCACCCGCGCAACCATTTGTGGAATTAATAATAGTGACACTACAATGCCCACAATGCTCTGGACTAAAGACGCAGTTGAGCAGTCCATCCAGGACGTACAATTTAGTATTTAAATGAAGGGGAGTGTCACACGCACTTTGGGAACTGCCAGAGCCTCTGAGGAAGGAGTTTTATTTACTCTGAAACGCGTCAGGCATTTCAATGGCAGAGCTGTAATTTGTATCGACATGCTGGATTGCGTGCATACCCAATAAAGGCTCGCAGCTTGTAACTGGTGTTGGAGTGCTTCTTGCCTGTTGGGCACCTTTGGAGCAGATATATATATATACCTCAATGTGGTAGAATTCCTGTTCTTGATACATACATTTTATCCATCAACAAACTCATCAAGGAATCAACACCTAAGAGGATTTTTGATAACATTACCCGAGAAGAGAGAAAAGCTCTCCACCTCCTTCAACAGAGAATGGATGTCATTATAAAACTGGCAGACAAAGGTGGTGCAGTGGTTGCCTTGAAAGTAAGTGATTATATTGAGGAAGGAATGAGACAACTAATGGATACCAACACTTACAAACCTTTAGAAACTGATCCCACAGAAGCATTAAACAAAGAAATTAAGAACATGGTTGTAAGGTACAGGAGCTTAAACCTCATTGATGAAACAACAGCAGATATACTTGTTCATCCCAAACCAAGACCTGGGAGATTTTATATGCTTCCCAAAATTCACAAAATGAACAATCCTGGCCGTCCCATCATCTCTGGCAATGACACTGCCACTGAGAGACTATCTTTATTTGTCGACCTGCACCTCCAGCCCATTGTACAGGAACTTCCATCATTTGTTAAAGATACCAGTCACTTCCTTCAGATTATTGAAAAATTAAACCAAACCTACACATTTGATGATGATACTCTTTTGGCTACATTTGATGTTACATCATTATACACCATTATACACCAATATACCACATGAGGATGGGCTTATGGCATTATCTGAAGCTCTTAATAAAAGAACTGTGAAAAAGCCATCAACAAATGTGCTTACCAACTTTGCAAGAGTTATCCTTAAATCCAACAATTTTACAATCAATGGTAAACACTATCTGCAGATACAAGGGACTTCCATGGGCACTCGGATGGCTCCATCCTATGCAAATATCTTCATGGGCAAACTAGAGAACTGTATACTTGCTACTTATAGCATCAAACCACTGGTATGGCTAAGATACATTGATGACATATTTATAATATGGAATGCAGGAAGTAGAGCATTGGAACAATTTACAGCTTATATCAACAATATCCATCCTACCATCAAATTTACCAGCAGCAATACTAAACAGAAGTATCATCTCTCTTTTCTGGATGTGCTACTCACCATTCATGAACAAAAAATTACAACTGATCTGTACCACAAGCCTACAGATGCTCATTTGTATCTAAACTGGACTTCATGTCACCCACACCACACTAAACTGAGCATCATCTACAGCCAAGCACTCAGAATAAGACGCATCTGCAGCAATGAGGAAACCTGTAAAGACCATCTACAGGAGCTTGCTACATTATTTAAAAGACGAGGCTATCCTCTGCATATCATACAGCAACAAATTGACAAGTCTTTGCAGTTACCCAGAGAAGCACTTATTTGGAATACCAACGGCAGAAACAAAAGTGACAGAACTCCATTTGTGGTTGACTATCATCCATCAGCTCCCAACTACAGAAATATAATGCAAAAAACATTTCCCTTACTGTCTACTTGTGAAAAATTGCAAAAGGTTTTCCAAAACCGCCAGTCATTGCTTACCGCAGAGCTCCAAATTTACGATCTCTTATTGTGAGAGCTGAACTCAAGCAAGTTGTAACAAATGCAGGGGTTCATTGCTGTGACTCTAAAAGGTGCATCACGTGTGAATACCTTTTACAAACATCATCAGTAACTAGTTCTGTTACAAGAAGGACCTATGGAATAAGACAGCATCTTACATGTCGCTCAACATGCATTATTTATGTGATTCAGTGCCAACGGCAAAGCTGTAAAAAACAATATGTAGGCCAAACAGTGAATGACCTCCGTACACGATTCAAGAACCACAAATCGGCAATAATTAATAAGAAAATTGACCAGCCTGTAGCCAATCATTTTAACCTTGTGGATCATTTACTATCAGATTTGAAGATTTTCCCCGTGGAACATGTCTCAAAGGAAGAACTACTGGACTCCAGAGAAAACTTCTGGATGTACCGTTTAAAATCACCTATATCCAGATGGACTGAACATTACTGATAATACAACCTGATTACTGCATATCTCAAGAGCTCTCAGGACTGCATTGATTCCACATTCCAAATGGAATCTTCACTCATGATGCTTTTTGAAAATTCAGCTGTGTCATCTGTGCAGCCACTGAGCAAACCATCTTGTACTACCTGAGGAAGGCGGAAGCTGAAACGTTGTAGTGGAAATATATTTTTGTTCTTTGGTGAATCTATCTGTTTGAATCACTTCTTTCTTGGATATATATATATATATATATATATATATATATATATATATATATATATATCACCACATTCCGCGTTTCCCTCGCAGCAATCCTGCCACAACACGGACACGGACCAAATTTCAGTGCAATAACTTCAGTTTATTCCTTGCGATGCCGCCATATATATATATATATATTCGGCTCCAGGATGTGTCCATCAGTTGAGTCGCACTCGGCCATCAGCAGCATGAGAACTCTCTTTCCATGGTATGGACGGATACCGCTTACAGCCATTAACAGCCTCCGTGTAGGTTTGCCTGACGCGTTTCGAAAGCTCCTCAGCTTTCTCTTCAGAGGCTTTCATGGGAAGGATGCGTGCATATGACGTTCCCATCTAAATACTGCACTCCCTCCAATGGGATGGTCATATGGAACTGTGCATTATGGGAACTATAGTTCGTAATCGATCATCCCCCAAATGGATGCACGCATTATACTCTGTATAGGTCACATGGACCCCGCAAGCGGGCCCGTCCTAAATCCTCTGCTGTTGGCCCACATAATCGATTTGGTGAATACCTTGTCGAGTGGCCCCCTATTATGGCGGGGTGGTGCAGACTCCGCGGCAGGACAGCTGCGAATACATTCGGCTCCAGGATGTGTCCATCAGTTGAGTCGCACTCGGCCATCAGCAGCAAGAGAACTCTCTTTCCATGGTATGGACGGATACCGCTTACAGCCATTAACAGCCTCCGTGTAGGTTTGCCTGACGCGTTTCGAAAGCTCCTCAGCTTTCTCTTCAGAGGCTTTCACAGGAAGGATGCGTGCATATGACGTTCCCATCTAAATACTGCACTCCCTCCAATGGGATGGTCATATGGAACTGTGCATTATGGGAACTATAGTTCGTAATCGATCACCCCCCAAATGGATGCACGCATTATACTCTGTATAGGTCACATGGACCCCGCAAGCGGGCCCGTCCTAAATCCTCTGCTGTTGGCCCACATAATCGATTTGGTGAATACCTTGTCGAGTGGCCCCCTATTATGGCGGGGTGGTGCAGACTCCGCGGCAGGAAAGCCGCGAATACATTCGGCTCCAGGATGTGTCCATCAGTTGAGTCGCACTCGGCCATCAGCAGCAAGAGAACTCTCTTTCCATGGTATGGATGGATACCGCTTACAGCCATTAACAGCCTCCGTGTAGGTTTGCCTGACGCGTTTCGAAAGCTCCTCAGCTTTCTCTTCAGAGGCTTTCACGGGAAGGATGCGTGCATATGACGTTCCCATCTAAATACTGCACTCCCTCCAATGGAATGGTCTTATGGAACTGTGCATTATGGGAACTATAGTTCGTAATCGATCATCCCCCAAATGGATGCACGCATTATACTCTGTATAGGTCACATGGACCCCGCAAGCGGGCCCGTCCTAAATCGTCTGCTGTTGGCCCACATAATCGATTTGGTGAATACCTTGTCGAGTGGCCCCCTATTATGGCGGGGTGGTGCAGACTCCGCGGCAGGACAGCCGCGAATACATTCGGCTCCAGGATGTGTCCATCAGCTGAGTCGCACTCGGCCATCAGCAGCAAGAGAACTCTCTTTCCATGGTATGGACGGATACCGCTTACAGCCATTAACAGCCTCCGTGTAGGTTTGCCTGACGCGTTTCGAAAGCTCCTCAGCTTTCTCTTCAGAGGCTTTCACGGGAAGGATGCGTGCATATGACGTTCCCATCTAAATACTGCACTCCCTCCAATGGGATGGTCTTATGGAACTGTGCATTATGGCAACTATAGTTCGTAATCGGTCATCCCCCAAATGGATGCACGCATTATACTCTGTATAGGTCACATGGACCCCGCAAGCGGGCCCTTCCTAAATCCTCTGCTGTTGGCCCACATAATTGATTTGGTGAATACCTTGTCGAGTGGCCCCCTATTATGGCGGGGTGGTGCAGACTCCGCGGCAGGACAGCCGCGAATACATTCGGCTCCAGGATGTGTCCATCAGTTGAGTCGCACTCGGCCATCACCAGCAAGAGAACTCTCTTTCCATGGTATGGACGGATACCGCTTACAGCCATTAACAGCCTCCGTGTAGGTTTGCCTGACGCGTTTCGAAAGCTCCTCAGCTTTCTCTTCAGAGGCTTTCACGGGAAGGATGCGTGCATATGACGTTCCCATCTAAATACTGCACTCCCTCCAATGGGATGGTCATATGGAACTGTGCATTATGGGAACTATAGTTCGTAATCGATCATCCCCCAAATGGATGCACGCATTATACTCTGTATAGGTCACATGGACCCCGCAAGCGGGCCCGTCCTAAATCCTCTGCTGTTGGCCCACATAATCGATTTGGTGAATACCTTGTCGAGTGGCCCTATATATATATATATATTCTTTAAAAATTATATATAATTTAATTTGGGGTTATAATTACCTGATAAGTTTTTACCACACATATGCCTTTACCATACATGCCTCTGCATCATCTTAAATGTTTCTGCACTTCACTGAAGGTAAGTGTAAGCAATTCATACAACCGGCCATAGCAATGGCAGCCTGCGTAATGGCCCCCCAGAAATGTCATCCTCTGTAGAGATGAGGTTCTAACCTATTGATCAGGGCCAATATCATCTCCTGCATGGACTCTACTCGCGTAGTCCTACATTATTTTCCTAATAGATGCTCCGGAGTCCACCAACTCACCAACCGCTCTTGACTGCATCTGCATCTCTGGTCACCCAGAGGTGCCACATCGGTCCGGTCCTTTTACAACATAAGTTTGATATGAGTATTTTTATTGTGATTACTACCCATAAGTGGCACTGGAGCGCCTTGCGAATGCTAGCATGTTACAACTCGGGGGGTCAGTTGTAGTGGTGTAGTCAAGTGTTAGTTAACCATGCATTTTCTGTTCAGTGTCTTGAATTTTCAAATATTATTCTCATGCAGATTTGTGTAATTTTATTGCAGCTTGATGTTGTTGACAACATTGTCAATAATTGGGATCCTACAGTGGACATGCTTGCTTTAATTTAATCGACATGCGTTTTGTGCAATTTTCATACCAATTTGTGGGAAATTTTATTCTTTTTTAAAGCTATAGCAAAGATTAGTGTTTGATTAGTCAGTTAAACGTCTGCAGCTATGGAAACATCTTTACTCATTTATATAGTTTGTGATTCATGCATAGTCTAATGTGTTATCGTTGCAGCATCTCTATCTGAGATACAGGGGTCATGGAGGGTGTAAATTACGCAAAAATGATTCACATTCCTTAGTTGGCTGTAGAGTTTTTTTCATGGAATTTAAAACTAGTATGTTCTAGCTTCTGAAGAGGTTCCTATTGTGTTGTGTTTTACTAGCGCTTATTATTGAGGGCTGGAGCTATTCTAATTGTTTTGTTTGTTGCTGTGATTCATGTTGCCAAAGGGACGAGTGGCTCTTGTTTTCTCATCCAGTAAGGAAAGCCCAGTTTTCTTCATCCTCCTGAATTGTAGGGGGTTATTGATTGTTTGTGAGTATGGATTCATATAGTTCCTATCATGCTGGTGGGAAAGCAGCGTATATGAAAATTGCAGGTCTTCAACACCTTCCTGATTTTCAGATGATTAGTCGATGGCTCGAATCCTTGCTGATGATAGGTTCCATAGTTTAGCAGCTGGACGTGTTAAGGAGCCCATGATTTTTTTTTTCTTATCAGGATGTATCGGGAGATGGAGAGCCAAGCCTAGGCTGCAGTGTCCTTTAGTCAGTCTCTTAAGTTCTGTCTGTTTGAAAACCTGTCCCCTTCCGTTTATTGCCTTATGTGTAATGCAAAGTAATTTGAAAGCCACAATTTTTGAGTTTACTTAGACACTGGGTACAAAAAATACAATATTTGTAGCACAACCACATAGTATGGTGTTATGATGGTAGGAGGAAATCCAGTAGCCGAGGTAAATTTACAGATGAATGTTTTATTGATCTTGGTTCTTAGGATGGTCTTATAGTAAGTTCTGTAGTTAGCCCCACCAGGGCAGCCTCCTTGCTGTTCAGCCCATACTCCAACTGACACTCTCTATCTCACAGGCACCCTAGCGTTCCATTCATCACCATGCACAGCAACATTCCATACAGCACATTCATACTGGCTGAGCAGCAAGGACATAGCAATAGGGAAGATAGATGCAAAGTACAACACCAGATATAACATATGAATTACTACAAAACCTTCTTAACTCAGTCGAGGCTGATGCTTTCTGAGGTTTCCATGCCTCCACCGGGTCACACATTTTCCCCCTTTACACAACCAACAAAAAGACGACAAAATGCTAAGTAGAAACATTGCATAACATAGAGGAACATGCAAGGAAAAATATAGAATGTAATAATGTAAACACTAGGTGGAAACATAGCATTACACAAAGGAACATGCATGGAAAAATATAAGCACGAATACAAGATGGAAACATCGCATTATAATATACACCAAATGTAACACACTTCATTCCCTTTTACAGAACACAAACATAAAATGAATGCAAGATAGAAATAAAGCAATAAATCAAGATCAAATCTTGCTAAATAAAGAGCTGTAAATATACAAGATGGAACAAAACTTACACGCACCCCATGCAGACGCGTACGGAGCAAACATGCTGCTCCTTGTTACCCCACCACAAACACACCAGTTGGCCAGACTAGCATCAAATGAGAGATAACTCAGAACACAAACAATAAAGAGGCAAGAGACACCACATAAAACACCAACAAGGCACACCCAAATACAATTACACAACAGAGGACTCTCCTACTCACACACCAAAACGAAAACCATAAACCTCAAAAAGAAGAAAATGGGTGGCTGACACCCCACACAGTCATCCCTGAAGAAAAAGGGCATCTAGTGTAAAAGCAATAAATGGGTGGCTTACACCCAACACATCATCCCTGAAGGAAGGGCATCTAGTGTAAAAGCAATAAATGGGAGGCTTACACCCATCACATCATCCCTGAAGGAAGGGCATCTAGTGTAAAAGCAATAAATGGGTGGCTTACACCCAACACATCATCCCTGAAGGAAGGGCATCTAGTGTAAAAGCAATAAATGGGTGGCTTACATCCAACACATCATCCCTGAAGGAAGGGCATCTAGTGTAAAAGCAATAAATGGGTGGCTTACACCCATCACATCATCCCTGAAGCAAGGGCATCTAGTGTAAAAGCAATAAATGGGTGGCTTACACCCATCACATCATCCCTGAAGGAAGGGCATCTAGTGTAAAAGCAATAAAAGGGTGGCTTACACCCAACACATCATCCCTGAAGGAAGGGCATCTAGTGTAAAAGCAATAAATGGGTGGCTTACACCCATCACATCATCCCTGAAGGAAGGGCATCTAGTGTAAAAGCAATAAATGGGTGGCTTACACCCATCACATCATCCCTGAAGGAAGGGCATCAAGTGTAAAAGCAATAAATGGGTGTCTTACACCCAACACATCATCCCTGAAGGAAGGGCATCTAGTGTAAAAGCAATAAATGGGTGGCTTACACCCATCACATCATCCCTGAAGGAAGGGCATCTAGTGTAAAAGCAATAAAAGGGTGGCTTACACCCAACACATCATCCCTGAAGGAAGGGCATCTAGTGTAAAAGCAATAAATGGGTGGCTTACACCCATCACATCATCCCTGAAGGAAGGGCATCTAGTGTAAAAGCAATAAATGGGTGGCTTACACCCAACACATCATCGCTGAAGGAAGGGCATCTAGTGTAAAAGCAATAAATGGGTGGCTTACACCCATCACATCATCCCTGAAGGAAGGGCATCTAGTGTAAAAGCAATAAATGGGTGGCTTACACCCAACACATCATCCCTGAAGGAAGGGCATCTAGTGTAAAAGCAATAAATGGGTGGCTTACACCCAACACATCATCCCTGAAGGAAGGGCATCTAGTGTAAAAGCAATAAATGGGTGAACTACATCCTACTAGTGTATCAACAAATCATCAAAATAAAACCAACATGACAATAAATAAGTGAAGATTCCACCCACAAGAACCTTGCGCACAGGTAGGAAAGCACAGGTAAAGCCATACGCCTCGCACGCACACATACTGCACGGTTAGGGATTCACACTGTCACAGGAAATCCATATCATAAAACAGAAACTTAGGAATAATTCCAACGCACAGGAAACATGCATACCAGTAGGAATTCACACTTACACAGTACGACCGCATGTAATGACAACATGCAAAAAGCAAGCATATTATTGAGAAATCAAGGCAGCAAAAATTAAATCGAAAAATCGTATGTAACATCCTGAATATCATGGTACCACTGAACATTTAAAATAAATCAGCATTAAAACATTCTCTGTCCTACAGGAGACTGGTCCTTCTCACCGGTGAGTGACTCCTCACCCGAAGTCCCTCTCAAAACCCAGGTACCTTGAGATGCAGACAAACTGTAAGTTAAAATGATGAAGATCTTCTGACTGGCCATAGAATTTTAAAAACGCTCTGACGATGACTTCTCTGAATAGTGGGGGACTCCCACACCAACAAGGATAAGGTGCCCTAAAATGATGAAATCTCACCAGGAAATAAACAAAACCTTTTCCTACAACAACATTACTAATTGAAAGCTGGGGCACCATTGCTGGAGGGGACCCATGCTACGACGTTGAGAAATGTCGATGGCAAGACTCCGTCGCTTCAATCACAAAGCGTAGCCCTGGAGACACTTGATGACGGTACACACTCCGAGAGAGACGAAATATCCAGCAGCGGGTTCAGATGACGGGTATCCAGAGACAGTCTTCTCATAGCTGCCAAGGTTTCAGATTGCTATGTGTGACATTTTCATAATTTCACTATATTTATGAGTGACATTTCAACAACTATGAGTGACACTTTCTCGCGAGCAAAATCAAGCAAAGAAGATGAGGGAAACATTAATATCAGAAATTACAACCTCCCTCCTCCTTTGGAGTTCATGAGGGCCTATTTTTAAACACTGAAAAGTTTGCTGTCTTTGAGCACGGTACCGTAGGCAGTCAGATCTTTTGAGATCCTGCCTCAGCAGAGATGACTGTAAAAGATCGTCTGCTCTCCCAATGTTCACCATGAGGACAGGCAGCAAACTGGCGGCACACAGAGAGCGGCATTTCACTGTTGGCTGGCCGAGGGGGCAAAGTATTATATGGTGAAAACTAAAGTGGACTCACGGAGGAGTCACTGTCCGTCAACTCTACTCACATAGTACTTGGAGCGGTGAACTCACTGTCTGCACTCATAATCTGCGCTCATTCACCTGCAATGCACTGAATTTACATTCTCTTATATGTACTCACAGACAAAAATATGTGCATCGAAGTCTACACACCTGAGTTTATCGAGGAATGAGCACTCATACTCCTGCCATCGCTGCACATGTGAGATTACCACGAAACATGCACCTTCTCTGTATCTTGTGAATGTGCACCTGCACACTTAACATCCTGTGTACAATACACACACAGGATTATCTCTAAATGTGTACACGCATACCTGTGAGCCAGCACTCCCATATTGAAGCAGAGGCATTTTAGGCTCGAGACAACTAGTACAATGAAGCCATTTTTGGCTTCAAAAATCGGGAATCTCGCGCCTGTGTAGGGTCTGATATCATCTATGCATATTTTTTTACTCGCCTCAAATGCGTGGCAAGGTATGTGCAACAGAAACTCCGGCTGATTGAAGCCCCATACAGCATGCAAATTACCAACTGTAGACGTTGTGTGTAACACAATAACAAGCACAAGCACATTGGTAAAAACACTTCTTCTCCTCCAAAACTATCTTATTTATATATTTCATCTTTTTGTTTACCTGTAGCTGTGCAGCGTCGCAACTCTACTAATCAGCCCAGAGCAAAGCACCTTAAGCTTTCCGAATCTTCAGGCCTTGGCATCATGACCCAGTCTGTAGAATGCGCGCACAGCCATGGGGATGGACCTGCAAAACATTCCGTTATTCTGGCCAAATCATCCAAGACTGCCCGGGCATAAAAACTGATTGTGGCCCGTGCCACATGACTGGTGCTACTTTAAAGCGCTTCTTTGGTTCAGGTTCGCACTGTATAAAGAGCAAAAACAGACAAAGAATATCAGAGGCAAGTGTTGTCAAGTGTTGTCAAAACACGGAAACTAGAGCTCAGAAACCGGGAACAACTGAACCTGAAAGGGTTTTCAAGTTTTCTCAGCACTGCAGCAACATGGTGTGATTCAAAACTCGGGTGGCTGGTACTTACGAGTAGTTAGCCGCCCGCCTCCTTCCTTAGTCCAGGGCTGTTTTCAGCAGAGTCTCCTGCACTCCGGTCTCCGCCGGTGACAGATTGTGCGGCCGCTGCAACCGCCGATCTACTGAGACAGATTGTGTCACTGCACACTAGTTCTCGGTTCCACGGCCGCAGGCAGATCCGGATGACCGCTGGGCATTTTTAAAAATGCATAAAGTTAAAGTACAACTAAAAGAATAAGTCACAGTACCTTATTTCTTTGCGAAGCGTCACTGTAGCTGCAGGCTCTGTGTGCTCTCCGCACTGTACGCAGCGCCCGGTGCAGCCAGGCAGCCAGGCCTCTCATGATTGATGCCAGCCATCTGCATGATGATTGTGACTGAGACTGAGTCTCAACGGCGGGTGACATGCAGTCGACGCGATGCTGACACTAGTGACTGCAGACTTGACTCAGTCACTTCACTAGTAGTCACACTGATCCAGCGCGATATTAGCAAACAGCATTCATACACCATATACTCACTTGGGCCCATACATTCACACTACGTTAATACTTACGCTGGGTTTATCAGTTGTTACTCTTATCAAAAATCCCTGCTACCAATTACCTTCTGATTGAAGAGTAATGACTTACCAATGAATCCTTTGCTAATTGGGAAGTTTAAAATGAGTGACATTCATTATAGTACATAATCCTGAAATAACCCCTGAGTCAGGAAGTTTTAAAATGTTTATCTAAAGATTTAGCAGAGTAAAATACAGAGCCACATGGTACTTAATCGTAATACCCAAGATTAAGCATAGAAATGATTATTGCTAATCAAATGACGGTGTTTAAAGAAAGGGAGAGGATAGAAATAGCAGCGCAACTAAAGGTTGCATTATATTTATCTAAGTGCGAGAACCAAAACCCCTTAGCCAAGGAGTTGGAAAGAATCTCCACCCACGCGCACAACAGCAAGGAACTCTTCATCATCAAGGAGTTTGCCCAACCCACTAGCGAGTCTACCGACATCCCTCCCTCACAAGACCTCTGCGACAAACTCAGCACCTTTTTCCACCACAAAATCAAGAGCATCTACGACAACTTCGACGAAGACAACCAACACACTGAACCCTCACCAACCACCCCCGACACCCGGAAACCAGCGATTGATGGCTGGACAGCCCTCACCACCGAAGACACACTGAAGACAATGAAGTCAATCCACTCAGGGGCCCCCACAGACCCCTGCCCCCACCACATCTTCAAAAGAGCCGCCGACACCATCGCACCCATGCTCCGCCACACCATCAACCGCTCCCTGGCGACCGCCTCGTTCCCCGATGACTGGAAACACGCCGAGGTCAACCCCCTCCTAAAGAAACCCTCAGCGGACCCCACCGACCTCAAAAACTACAGACCCATCTCCCTGCTCCCGTTCCCAGCGAAAGTGATCGAGAAAGCCATCAACAGCCAGCTCGCCACATTCATTGAAGAACACAACATCCTCGACTCCTCCCAATCCGGCTTCAGGAAAAACCACAGTACGGAAACCGCCCTCCTCGCCGCAACAGACGACATCCGCACCCTACTGGACAAAGGAGAAACAGTAGCCCTCATCCTCCTCGACCTATCAGCGGCGTTCGACACAGTCTCCCACCGCACCCTAATACGCAGACTCTACGACGCAGGAATCCAGGACAAGGCCCTCGACTGGATCCGCTCCTTCCTCTCTGGCAGGACGCAGCGGGTCAGACTCCCCCTTTCCTCTCGGACCCCACACCTACCACCTGCGGAGTCCCCCAGGGCTCCTCCCTCAGCCCGACGCTCTTCAACGTCTACATGGCTCCACTCGCCCCCATCGTCAGAACCTACGGACTCAACATCGTGTCATACGCAGACGACACCCAGCTCATCCTCTCCCTATCCAACAAGCCCAACACCGCCAGACGCAACTTTCGAGAAGGCATGGAAGCCGTCGCCAAATGGATGAAAAACAGCTGCCTACAACTAAACACCAACAAAACAGAAGTACTCATCATGGGCCCAAACCCCAATGCCTGGAGCGACACCTGGTGGCCCCCCGCCCTCGGAAACCCGCCAACCCCCACGGACCACGCACGCAACCTGGGAATCATCCTGGACTCCGAGCTCAAAATGGACCGCCAGATCAACTCTGTCTCGTCTTCCTGCTTTCACACCCTCTGCATCCTTCGTAAGACCTTCAAATGGATCCCCCTCGAACACCGAAAGACCGTCACTCACGCACTGGTCACCAGCAGACTCGACTACGGCAACGCACTCTACGCCGGAATAAACAAAAACCTCACCCGCAAGCTACAGAACATCCAGAACGCCGCCGCAAGACTGGTCCTCAACCTGCCAAAACACTGCCACATCTCCCAGCACCTGCGCACACTCCACCGGCTCCCTGTCGAGGCGAGAATCACCTTCAAGATGCTCACCCACGCACACAAGGCCCTCCACGGCACCGGACCAGCATACCTGAACAGCTGACTCAAATTCCACGCACCCCAAAGGACCCTACGATCAGCCCAGCTCTCCTACGCCGTGGTCCCCCGCACCAGAAAGACCAGATCGGGAGGCCGCTCCTTCTCCTTCCTCGCGGCCAAAGCATGGAACGCCCTTCCGCTCCACCTCAGACAGACAACATCGCTCCCCATCTTCGCAAGAAACCTCAAAACCTGGCTCTTCGACAGACCCCCTCCTTGATGGATGGAACCTGCAACCCCCCCCACCCCTAGCACCTTGAGACCCTTACGGGTGAGTAGTCGCGCTTTAACAAACCCTTGATTGATTGATTTGATTGATTGACCCAGGAAGGATGAAGAGCAAAGACTTCTTCCTGAATCAGGACAGGACCGGTGACCTCTCTACAATGACGCCTGCGTCGTTCCCCTCTCTGATACTCGACTTGTCCTCTATTCTCCCGTGCCTTCCTTCTAATGGACTCCGCCGCCCCCTCCTCAGGACCTCTTCTGGACAGGGATTCAGTCAGCAACCGATCAGCATGGCAGTCTGGAGCTAAGAGCACTCTGGCAGCATGGACGCCTGTTCTTCGTGAACGCATGCTCTAACTAATTAACTAATGCTATATTCTATTATACCCTTCTACGCCCATGTACCTCCCCTTAATGTTGCTAAAATATGGGACCACTACTTCTGATTGGACAGGGACAGGGGGTGGATTCTCGCACCATATCGATTTGGCCTAAATTGTAAAGCCTATTGTCTTTACGTTCCCGCCCCTTCAAATTAATACATTCGCTTTATTTCCCACCCGTCTCACGACAAATGTTATACATTTTACAGAGGAAAAGTATCATTTTGTCCACAGGAAACATAAAGTACAGCATCTTCGGCCAATGGGTCATGGCCTTGGGAGACGTCCAAGTTGACTTCACTTGGCAGGCACACAGGATACATGCGCAGAACCATTGTCTCTCGAGTTGCAAGTCACCAACCCAGGCCCAAGTTTACGAACTAATAAAAGTGCAAGAAGAAAATATTAAAATCACAAATAAAATGTTTCACTGTATGCCCACTTTTCCTACTCTATTCCCAATTAATTATAATACTGTCCTGCATTAGTAGCGTTAAGAAAACGACAATTTAATAATGACATGAGAGCAAGCTGAAGCATGTGAAAACATCAAGCAGCCATTTTAATGCATACTGCGCAGAAGCAGAGGTTTCCCACCAAGCAAAGAAAGACGTCACACCATGTGATCAGGTTGCGACATGCGCAGTGAGGTTCCCGCGCTTTAGCGGCCATTTTGGATTACAGACAAGCGTTATTCTTTAGTAAAACACATATGCAAGCTTCTCTCCCCTATGTGTAGTGTATGCAAAGGTTAGTATTAACAATACAATTTTAATAAATTAATACTATGAGGAGGATTGCGTACAAGCAAGTTTCATTTATGAAACCTTGCTCCATCAATCCCTCTCTGATGGCGTTTCTGAGCCATCAAAAACACTAGCCTCAATCAGATGCCAACTTCTAGCAATTCGTTTCATTCTCATTTTTACATTTTCTGTTTTTCACATCCCCTTTCAACTTTTTGTATAATTCACTTCTCCATTCTTCAAGTTCTATTTCATCTAGTTTTCTCTTCTTTCCTTTTCCTGTCACTTTATATGTTCCATTCTTTCTACAGCATTTGCACCATATTGTTATTGCCAAAATTATTATTGCTATCCCTGCTAAGGGTACTAATATTTGACCTATAAGTCCTTTCCCTATATTAGCAAACCAGGTTCCAATTGACGAGATACTATTTGTCAATCTTTCCCATACACTATCAACTTCCAGTGGTTTAAGTTCCTTCTCAAGTTTAGTTATATTCTGTATGTACGTTCCAATTTCTGCACTCTTATCAGGAATATAAGTGCAACAATGTTTCGTTTTCAATAATTTACAGACTCCGCCCTCCTTTGCCAATATAATATCAAGAGCAAGTCGATTTTGCATAACCATAGATCTAATCGCAACCATTTCCGCATTAATCATTAGAAAACCTCCAGCAGTATCCGTTGATAAACGATCAACCACTGTAGACAATTTACATATTTTCCTTGAGTTCAGAATTATTCCCACTGAAGGTATCAATGCACCAAATATATCACCTACAATTTCTGAAAAACTAGCTCTTTTACTACGTGTTAATTCGTTATTGTTTTCATTGCTCTCAGTGTTTCTTTTTACGTGGTATATCTTTGGAAATACTATTCCAAAATAACAACTTCCATACCACCGTGCAGGAAGCCTAAAGTAAGCCTTATTCCCACACACATAATAGAATCCAGGAAAAACTGAATCTGTTCCTCCTTTGAGTCCCCAACCTCCAAGAATTAAAAAATTGTGTTCACATTCACTGGTACCGATGAAAACATTATTATAATCAGTCTTTAACCTATGAAGACAAATTTTTCCTGTCTTTACGAAATCCAGAGCCATAGCAGCTTGAGCCTTGCCAGGTGTGTAACTACCTTCTTTCTCAGCCCAAGGTGGTAAATGAGCCTTATGCTCAGAAGCTTTCTTTTGAAAATCTTGTCTTCTATCTTCTACTGAATTCAAAAATATCTTTTCTTCTTCAACTAAAGAACATGTTAGATTGTGTCTATGTGCATGTGTTATGTCTATTGATTTCATTGTTAAGAAAAATTCTCCCATAAACTGTGCGTCTTGACTACTGAGCACTGGGTTCATACTCTTGCGATTCGGAACCTCAGAAAATATCACATCTAAATTTGAATAATAATACTGAAGTTTCCCTGTTCTATAAAATAAACTAGACAAAACACTACATGATATGCCATATGTCAGTGGCAAATGGTGATATGTTAAACCTTCTGCTACTGATTCGGGTAACTTCATACAGACGTAACAATTACTAACTTCCATGGTGTCTACATATTGAAACAATAACTTTGTGAAAACATTTAAACTAGTGTTATTATCAGCTATTTCATGATGAATTTCTGCCTCATCTTCTGCCATTAGTTCTACTCTATTGCCCTTCATGTTTGCTGTCCTCCCTTTAGTCTCATTATTAATCTTTTTATCTACTATCATAAGGTAAGGAACTGCTACAATCAGGACTAACCATACTATAAGCACCATTACTAGACTACATATGCATATTGCACAGCATCTTCTACAACATTTCTGTTTTGGTCTCCCAGTAACTCTATCATCAGGCATTTTTCGACAAGGAATATTGCTCTTCTTATCTTTTCTTCTTTTCTTTAGCTTATTCTTTTGCTTAGTCAGGGTGGTCTTGTTTCTTCTTCGTATGTCAATTGTGCACTTGTTCCTTCGCCACCACTGTCACTTGATTCTGAGCTTTCAAAATCTTCAAGGATGATATAAGTCCATTCAGGACCCTTGAATTTGTTATTCACAAGTTTCAATCTTTTACTTCTTCTTTTCGCAGTTTTATGTTCTTGTTCAGTTTGACTTGTCACTTCATTCACTTGATCTGGATCTTCACTTCTGGTTGTTATGTGGTACTTTACTCTTTTAATGACACTCGGCTAATGATCTCCTTTTCTTGTTTTCTTTGTTGGCACTGTTTCTTTGCTTTCGTCTTCAGGTATTTCGTTAATTTCACTTCTTAGCACTGTTTCGTTTTCTTCAATTACTGTGTTTCTTGTTTCCTCCTTTTCAGGTCTAATTGGTTTCTCTGTAATAGCTCCGCTGTGAGTTTCCAATAACTGACCTTGTTCTTTATTTATTTCTTCAAGTTCATGTTTTTCAAGGTTTTCTTCTTCTGTGTACTCTTCTTGATCTAACTTGTTCTGATCAGGGCTTATTGCACTGTGAACTTCTGCAGCCTGACCGGATTCTTCTAGATCTGTCTGTCCCTGTTCAAAGTCTATTAGGTTTTCACTGTTTTGAGTCCAATTTTCTTTCCCTATCTGACCTTGCTCAGATTCTCTTATTGTCTTTTCTTCTTGTACCTGAGCTGCTTCTTCTTCACCTATCTGATCTTCTTCAATTTCTTCCAATTTCGCTTGACTTCTTGTTCTGTGGTATACTTCAGGAACTTCTACCACTGGTATCCAATCCTGACTTGTGCTCGGTTGTTCTTCTTCAGCTTCTCTTGAATCTCGAGCCTGAGATTCCTCCGCTGGGCAACCTTCAGCTTCCTTAGTGATTGATGCTGTCTGAGGATTTTCTTCTTCAGGATCTGGCACTCTTTTGGTGTGGCTTACGTGAATCCAATTAGGAAATCCGGCACACTTCACTGCTGTATTCGTTGTCAGTATGACTTGACACGGTCTGCCCCATCTGGGTGATAGACACGTTTCTCTGGTGTGATTCTTCACTACCACCCAATCACCAGGATTCAGATCATATTCTTGTTCAGGCTGCCTGGAAACTGCGTCTTCTCCAACCTGATGAGAGACAGAACGCACTAGGTCAGCCAATCCTTTGCAATAGTCCAAAACCATATCATCAGATATATTCACCAGTTTGTTTGTGGGTACATGTGTTTGTCTCATTGCTCTTCCCATCATTATTTCATGTGGGCTCAATCCTGTGTTTCTGTCAGGTATACTTCTGAGTCCCATTAGAACAAGTGGCAATGCATCTGGCCACTCTAATGATGTTGATGCACACATTTTTCCCAGTCTTGACTGTATAGTGCCATTCAATTGTTCAACCACTCCAGAAGCTTCTGGACGATATGCACAGTGCAATTTCTGTTGTATTTGGAATGCTTCACAGATTAGCTTGATCACTTCACTGTTAAAATGTTTTCCTCTATCTGATTCCAAAGTTACTGGAAAACCAAACCTAGGTATGAGCTCTTGTAGCAACAATTTTGCCACTGTAATGCTGTCATTTCTCCTAGTAGGGTAAGCCTCCACCCACTTTGAAAACAGACACACTATGACTAGTACATATTTCAGCCCTCTACATGATGGTAACTGTATGAAATCAAACTGAAGTCTCATAAATGGACCCTCTGCCTTTCCAATTTTCCCAAATCCAATTACTGTCTTCCTCCCCGGATTATGCATCTGGCAAGTTAGACATCTCTGGCAAAGACTCTCTGCAACAGCTCTGAATTTGGGATTGTACCAATTTTGTCTGAACAGCCTAATCATTGCATCTCTCCCTATGTGTGTGTCTCCATGGTGCATTCTAGCCATTTGTGAGAGTAAACAGTCTGGCATGACTGGTCTGCCATCAGCACTGATCCACACTTCATCATCTCCTCTTTGGGAGCAACCCACTTTGATCCACAAATTCTTCTCACTTTCATCAACTTCATCTTGCAATTTTTTTTACGTCATTCCAAGTTTCAGGTGGCATATACAGCATAAGTTGGCAGCTGTTTCCCATTCTTTCCACCCTCTTATTGACTGACATTCTGGCTTTGGCACAATGTTGAGCCACCAGATCCGCATATCTGTTGCCGACTACCACCCAGTCATCTCCTGACTGGTGTGCGGCACATTTCACCACAGCCAATTCTTTTGGTGCTTGTATTGCTTCTAGCAAATCCCTTACAAATTGACCATTTTTAATTGGGGATCCTGAAGAAGTCATGAAATCCCTCTGCATCCATAGTTGGCCAAAATCATGCACAACCCCGTAACCATATTGGCTATCTGTAAATATGGTCACTCTCTGATTCCTCCCAATTTTGCAAGCTTTTATCAAAGCAATCAATTCAGCTACTTGTGCAGATTTGACTCCTGGTAAATAGGATGCTTCAATTATTCCAGTTAATTCACATACCGCATAGGCAGCAGTTAGTTTACCATCTTCATGTCTTTGACATGAACCATCGACAAATAGCTCCCTGTCTGGCTTTTTAAGAGGCTGTTCCTCTATATCTGGGTGTGGGTTTGTACATAATTCGGTAATGTTAGACTTGGCCTCTTTTGGCGTGTTTGCCCTGACTTTTTGCTTTCTGACCTCCCGGTTTTGACTCTGTTTTTGCTGGTGTAATGATTCTTCGCACTTTCCTCACTGCTGTCCAGTGGGAAAGTGCAAGTGCTCCTGTATAAAATGTGTTATGGATTGGTGTTTCCATGATTGGCCTATTTGGTTTATGTGTCAGTCCCTTGTAAAGTGCACTGCGAGTGCCAGGGCCTATAGACCAAATGCTGTTGGTGGGCTGCAGCACTGGATTGTGCCACCCACGCAAACAGCCCGTAAAGTGTAACTCGGGCCTGCCAACGCAGAGCCTGTGCGCAGCCTGGGGCTGCCATGTCGACTTGGCAAGTGCACACACTTGCAAGTCCCTAAACCTTCCCTTTTCTACATGTTAGTCACCCCTAAGGTAGGCCCAAGGTACCCCTGTGGGCAGGGTGCGTTGTATGCGAAAGGTAGTACATGCCCTGGTGTGTGTGGCATGTCCTGATAGTGAATTACAGCCTAGTTCGTTTTTCACTATTGCAAGGCTACCTGTTCCCCATAGGCCCGAATGGGCAGTTTTGATTATTACAGCTTATAATCCTAACTGACCCCGGGAACATGGTAGAAATTCGAGTTTAGTATGCCTGGATGCAGAATGATAAAATGCATCTTTTAGTGAATTTGGTTTTAACATTCTGTGTTTGAAAATACCACTTTTAGAAAGTGGGTATTTTCTTGTCTAACCATCCAAGCCTGCCTCTGCGAGGTTGTGTATTCCTTGTCTGGAGTGTGAGTGACAGGGGCTTGGGGATGCCAGGAGACAGGGTGAGTCAGCACTGGGCTGAATAGCAAGATCTACATGTAGATGGGTGGGAGGAGTTGCACCTGGGCCCTGATTAGGACAGTGCCTTCCCTCCACAATTCTGGCTCCACCTCCTGTGGTGCGTCTGATGTCCCTGGCCTACTCACTGAAAGAAGGGACGGAGACTTGTCAACAAAGTGCTCCAGAACTGGTTTGGACTAGGCAAAGGCCCTCTGCCTTCAGAGAACAAAGGAATTTGGGATATAAATATTGGGGCCCTGACCCCATGAATTTAGATTTCGCTGGAATCAAGGAACCTGCCAAGACGAAGAGCTGGAAGAGCTGCCAGGAGGAGTACTGCCCCTTTGCTGTGTTGTTGCTTTGTTGGGTTGGCCTGCAGCTGCTGCTTCTGCCTTGGGCAGTGAAAGGACTGGACTGAACTTTCTACTACTTGTGCTGAGTATCTCCAAGGGCCTGGAACCGAGCTGGCCTCCTGTTAAGAAGTCTCAGGGACTGCAAAGACTTCACAAGCCTCTGGGTACCGCTTCTGGAACGCTGTTTCAGTTGCCACAGAGGAAGGGAACCGCAACCGACTCCGTCAACCGAATCCATCCCTGGCCGGTGACCTGTTTGCACCGCAGACCGCATCGCCCCACTTCGCATCGCAACCCTGGTCTCACCGTGGGCGGCGTCCGACGCCGCCAACACCGAGCCGCTGCTTGCACCGTGACCTGTGGGCACCGCAGTTCGCATCGCATCGCTTCACTGAACCAGCCGGACCCGACCGACGCGGTCGCTGCAACTGGCTCAAGAGTCGTGACCGCACCGCATTTGGGGCACCGCTCGCACGTCTGCGACGCACCGCTCCGACTCGCACCGCTGTCCGACGCCAGCTCCCGCACTCCGGCTTGGTCGCCTGCATCGCAACCTGTCAGCACCGCATCGAGCATCGTCTCACCCTGCATCGCACGCCTTGGACTCACCGACTCCGTCTGCACGACGCTCATCGAGCCGCTGCCTGCATCGCATCGAGGGACACCACACCTTGCATCGCTCCGTCTTGCTCCGCAACGGCGACGAACGCCGACCGGCTCGTACACTCCGTACCAGCCACAACGAGAAAGGTACTGTGACCGAGTCTGTTCACGACTCTGCTGGCCCGTATCGACGCGGTCAGCTGGAACTGTTAGACTCTGTGGTTTTCAGCATCGCGGTAGGCTCGGATGGAGCTACCGACTCGGACGAACTTTGTTTTTGAACTATTCTTGCAAAGAAGAAGTTACCTTATCAAGTATTCGTTTTTAAAGTATAGTATTGTGGATTTTTGTCGTAATTGGTCTTGTCTTGAGTATATAAAATATTGGTTATTTTTCTAAACTGGTGTGGTGTCCGTTTGTAGTGCTTACACTGTATTACTGTTGGTTATGTGCAAATGCTTTACACACTGCCTCTGAATTAAGCCTGACTGCTCGCGCCAAGCTACCACGAGGGTGAGCAGGGGTTACTTCACGAGTGTAACACCCTTACCCTGACAAGGAAGAAGGGTCCCTACTTGGACAAAGGTGCAAGCCCTTGCCAACTAGAGATCCCATTTCTAACATTGGTTGTCAGCGGTGAGGATAGGACTTGTGTTTGCACTTGACTTACAGTGATTGGTGTGCACTACTACCATATCGCAGACCATTACGTACCACATACTGGTTCTTTTTCTTTTGGCCTATTTTTGATCTTGCCAGTTTTCAACTCACTACTTTTGTCATGCCTGACACAACTGCATCATCCGTTGCATCTCTGGAAATTATCTTTGAGGAGGATAGGTTGGAAACCTACGCCGTAAAGGAACTACGAGCAATTTGTAAAAACCTGAAAGTCCAAATTAAAGGCCTCATAAGGAAGGAGGAGCTACAGAAGGCGCTGAGGGCCTGGGTAGCAGCCAGACATGCCAGTGGGCAGCCTGGTAATCTCAGTGAGGAGGTGGAGGAGCCTATTTCCAGGGTGGATATGCTTTTGGGTATGGGGGAACCCGACAGGTCAGGCAGCAGCAGTCTGTCCCCAGAGGAGCTGGAGGACAGGCGGGAGGCAAGTCAGTTTGAGCTGCAGAAGCTCAGGCTGGAGAGTGAGCGGGAGGAGAAGAGATTGGCCATAGAGGAGAGGAAGATGCTCTTAGAGCACGAGAGAGAACTGAAGGAGCTAGAACTTAGGAGTAAGTCAGGCTCAGATGGTGGCAGCAATTCGTCCAGAAAGGCAGACAGGATTGTGCACATTCCCAAGAACGTAGGCAAGGGGTTCAAGAAGGGGGATGACATACAAAGGTGGTTTCAGGGTTATGAGGCAGCCATACACATGAATGGGGTCCCTGAGGAGAATTGGGGAGCAGGATTGTGGCCACTTTTCCCTGAAGAAGCAAGGGATGCTCTGATAGCTTTGGGTAAGGGGTATCACCTCACCTATGCTGACATGAAGGATGCCCTTCTCACTAAGTATGGTCTTACCCCTGAAAAGTACAGGGATCAGTTCAGGTCCAGTAAGAAGTCTGATGCCAACACTTGGTTGGAATGTGTGGATGTGTTCTGCAGGTCGCTGGATGGTTGGGTAAAGGGTAGTAGTGTAACAGATTTTCAGGGGCTCTACAACTTGATTGCATGGGAGCACTTGTCTAGTCTATGTTTTGCAGATCTGCGCCAGCACCTAGTGGATAGTAAGCTAACTGACCCCAGGAAGCTTGCTATGGAAGCGGACCGCTGGGTGAGTACCAGGGTCCACAAGAAAGCGTTTGGGGGAGACTCAGCCAAAGGTGGGCAGGGTCCCCAGCAGAAAGGTGTGGGGGACAAGGGTAAAGCACAGGAGTTCTCTAAAGGGCCCCAAACTAGTACCCAGGGTAAAGGTTCCCAGCCCCCCGGTGATAAGAAGAAAGGGGTCTCTACAGGGAAGCCTGTTGAGACCGGCCCCCGCAAGTGTTATGCATGTGACCAGGTAGGTCACTTTAAGGGGGACCCCAAGTGCCCAAAGGGGACACAGCCACCCACCGGTGGACAGTCCAAAGTGTTGGCTAGTGTAGCGCTTGGGGAGGAGGGGTGCCCACAGGAGGGTGGGGATCCCGCAGAAATGACCCTTGTCTCACTAGGGGACAGTGAGATGGTCCCAGGAAACCAGGTGCCCCCTAACACAAAGAAATATAGCACCTGGGTGACCATTAATGGGAACAGGGTAGAGGCTCTCAGAGACACTGGAGCCAGTGTGACCTCAGTCCTGTGTCACCTGGTGTCTGAGAAGCAAGTAGTCCCCGGAGCATTCCACCAAGTAGTTGCTGTAGACAACTCAGAGCGCCAATGTATGGTGGCGCAGGTTCCCTTTGAATGGGGGGTGGGTCTCAGGTCCCTTGAGGGTGGTTGTGAGCCCTACCATGCCTGTAGATTGTCTGCTAGGAAATGACCTGGAGCAGTCCTTATGGAAGGAGGTGGAGCTCAGGTCTCACTTGGAGATGCTTGGGTTGCCAGAGTGGGCATGCGTGTCTACTCGGTCAATGGCAGCCAGAAAGGGTGATCAAGAGGACTTGGAGCCTGGAACAGTGGCCCAAGTCCCTGCCAAGAGAAAGGGCAGGGGGCGCGGGAAACCGGCCCCCGAAGTTCCCACGGACCGGGAGGAGGCGGACCTCGAGGGGACGCCCCGGTGCCTACAGGGGAGCAGGTAGCCGAACTGGGAGACATCTCTGAGCTGACCCATTGGCAGCAAGAAGGGGGTCCCACCAGGGAGGAGTTCTGCAGGGAGCAGAACGAGTGCCCTACTCTGGAGGGTCTGCGGCGGCAGGCTGCAGACCAGGCAGCTGGTAATCAGTCCGGGTCACATCTGATCTACTGGGAGAGTGGTCTCCTATACAGTGAGCCTAAGGTTGCTGAGCCTGGGTCAGCCCGTGTGCTGGTGGTACCCCAGCGCTTCAGGACCTTCCAACTGGGTCTGGCTCATGACGTGCCTTTGGCAGGACATTTGGGGCAGGACAAGACCTTTGACAGGCTTGTCACCCACTTCTTTTGGCCCCAAATGCGAAGGCAGTCAGATGCACACTGTAGGTCTTGCCAAACTTGCCAGGCAAGTGGTAAGAGTGGGAGGAAGGTCAAAGCTCCTCTCCAACCTTTTCCTGTTGTTGGAACACCCTTTGAAAGGGTAGGGATGGATATTGTGGGGCCACTGGATCCCAAGACAGCCATGGGCAACAGGTACATCCTGGTCTTGGTGGACCATGCCACACGGTACCCGGAGGCAATCCCTCTCAGGACAACGACGGCACCAGTGGTGGGCCGGGCGTTAATGGGGATCTTTTCCCGTGTGGGATTCCCCAGAGAGGTGGTTTCTGATAGGGGGACCAATTTCATATCCAAGTATATGACATCCCTGTGGAAGGAGTGTGGTGTAACCTACAAGTTCACCACTCCTTACCACCCACAAGGAAACGGTCTGGTGGAGAGATTCAACCAGACCTTGAAAGGCATGATCAAGGGTCTAACAGAACCCATGAGGCGTAAGTGGGACGTCCTCTTGCCATGCCTACTCTTTGCATACAGGGAGGTGCCTCAGAAGTCTCTTGGGTACAGCCCCTTTGAGCTCCTGTATGGCCACCCTGTCAGAGGACCTCTGAGTTTGGTAAAGGAAGGCTGGGAGGCAGCTCCCAGGAAAACTCCCCAGGATGTGTTTAGCTACATGCTGGCCTTTAGAAACCAAACTGCCCGCTTCAGGAAACTCGCTCAGGCGAACCTAGAAGCAAGCCAGGAAGAAATGAAGAGATGGTATGACCAGAATGCCACTCTGGTCGAATTTCAACCTGGGCAAAAAGTGTGGGTCATGGCCCCAGTGGCACCTTGTGCCTTGCAGGACAAGTGGACTGGGCCATATGAGGTAAAGGAGCGCAAAAGTGACGTCACCTACCTGGTGGATTTGCAAGCTCCAAGGAACCCTTTGAGGGTCCTTCACGTGAACCGCCTCAAGCCCCACTTCGAGAGGTCCAAAGTGAGTATGCTCTTGGCGACAGATGATGGGGTGGAAGAGGAGAGTGAGCCTCTCCCTGACCTCCTGTCTACCAAGGAGCATGATGGGTCAGTAGAGGGTGTGATCCTCTCCCCTACTCTGACTCAGGAGCAGCAGGGGGACTGTCGCCAGTTGTTGGGACAGTTCGCCCCACTGTTCTCTCTGACTCCCGGTGTTACTCACTGGTGTACCTATGACGTGGACACTGGTGACAGCCCTCCTGTGAAGCACAAGATTTACAGGTTGACTGACCGGGTCAGAGCAAGCTCATCAAGGAGGACGTCTCTAAGATGTTGGCGTTAGGGGTGATTGAGCCCTCCCACAGCCCTTGGGCCAGCCCAGTGGTCTTGGTCCCAAAGGCTGCTGCGCCCGGTGCCACTCCAGAACTCCGGTTTTGTGTGGACTACCGTGGGCTCAATGCCGTCACCAGGACTGACGCGCACCCCATCCCCAGAGCTGATGAGCTCATTGATCGGTTGGGAGCTGCCCGGTTTCTCAGCACGTTTGATTTGACGTCTGGGTACTGGCAGATTGCCTTGACCGATGGGGCAAAGGAGAGATCAGCATTCTCAACCCCAGAAGGTCATTACCAATTCTGGGTGATGCCCTTTGGGTTGAAGAATGCCCCTGCCACCTTTCAGAGGTTGGTCAATCAGGTGTTGGCTGGGCTGGAGGATTTCAGTGCCGCCTACCTGGATGACATTGCTGTGTTCAGTTCCAGCTGGGAAGAACATTTACAGCACCTTGAGAAAGTGTTGAGGGCTCTGCAAGGTGCAGGCCTCACGATCAAGGCCAGTAAGTGCCAGATCGGGCAGGGTTCTGTGGTGTACTTGGGACACCAAGTAGGAAGCGGCCAGGTGGCGCCCCTACAACCCAAGATTGACACCATTCTGGCTTGGGAGCCCCCCAAGACCCAGACAGAGGTGAGAGCCTTCTTAGGTCTCACCGGTTACTATAGGAGATTTGTTAAGGGCTATGGCACCATCGTTGCCCCCTTAACAGAGCTGACCTCTATGAGGCAGCCCAGGAAAGTGATCTGGACTGAGTCCTGCCAGAAAGCTTTTGATGCCCGGAAGGCAGCCATGTGCACGGCGCCCGTGCTCAAGGCACCTGACTTCTCCAAGGAATTCATCGTGCAGACTGACGCTTCAGAGCATGGTGTGGGAGCGGTGCTCTCACAACTAAACGAAGAGGGCCTGGATCAGCCTGTAGTCTTCCTTAGCAGGAGACTACTCCCCAGGGAACAGAGGTGGAGTGCCATAGAAAGGGAAGCTTTTGCTGTGGTCTGGGCGCTGAAGAAGTTGAGACCATACCTGTTTGGGACTCACTTCCGGGTTCAGACAGACCACAGGCCCCTCAGATGGTTGATGCAAATGAGGGGTGAGAATCCAAAACTGCTGAGGTGGTCCATCTCCCTACAGGGAATGGACTTTACGGTGGAACACCGTCCTGGTACAGAACACGCCAACGCAGATGGTCTGTCCAGGTTCTTCCGCCTTAGTGAAGAGAACTCCAATGGGGTTGGGTATTTCTCCCTACTTTCAGCTGGAGGGGACATGTGTTAGACTTGGCATCTTTTGGCGTGTTTCCCCTGACTTTTTGCTTTCTGACGTCCCGGTTTTGACTCTGTTTTTGCTGGTGTAATGATTCTGCGCACTTTCCTCACTGCTGTCCAGTGGGAAAGTGCAAGTGCTCCTGTATAAAATGTGTTATGGATTGGTGTTTCCATGATTGGCCTATTTGGTTTATGTGTCAGTCCCTTGTAAAGTGCACTGCGAGTGCCAGGGCCTATAGACCAAATGCTGTTGGTGGGCTGCAGCACTGTATTGTGCCACCCACGCAAACAGCCCGTAAAGTGTAACTCGGGCCTGCCAACGCAGAGCCTGTGCGCAGCCTGGGGCTGCCATGTCGACTTGGCAAGTGCACACACTTGCAAGTCCCTAAAACTTCCCTTTTCTACATGTTAGTCACCCCTAAGGTAGGCCCAAGGTACCCCTGTGGGCAGGGTGCGTTGTATGCGAAAGGTAGGACATGCCCTGGTGTGTGTGGCATGTCCTGATAGTGAATTACAGCCTAGTTCGTTTTTCACTATTGCAAGGCTACCTGTTCCCCATAGGCCAGAACGGGCAGTTTTGATTATTACAGCTTATAATCCTAACTGACCCCGGGAACATGGTAGAAATTCGAGTTTAGTATGCCTGGACGCAGAATGATAAAATGCATCTTTTAGTGAAGTTGGTTTTAACATTCTGTGTTTGAAAATACCACTTTTAGAAAGTGGGTATTTTCTTGTCTAACCATCCAAGCCTGCCTCTGCGAGGTTGTGTATTCCTTGTCTGGAGTGTGAGTGACAGGGGCTGGGGGATGCCAGGAGACAGGGTGAGTCAGCACAGGGCTGAATAGCAAGATCTACATGTAGATGGGTGGGAGGAGTTGCACCTGGGCCCTGAATAGGACAGTGCCTTCCCTCCACAATGCTGGCTCCACCTCCTGTGGTGCGTCTGATGTCCCTGGCCTACTCACTGAAAGAAGGGACGGAGACTTGTCAACAAAGTGCTCCAGAACTGGTTTGGACTAGGCAAAGGCCTCTCTGCCTTCAGAGAACAAAGGAATTTGGGATATAAATATTGGGGCCCTGACCCCATGAATTTAGATCTCGCTGGAATCAAGGAACCTGCCAAGACGAAAAGCTGGAAGAGCTGCCAGGAGGAGTACTGCCCCTTTGCTGTGTTGTTGCTTTGTTGGGTTGGCCTGCAGCTACTGCTTCTGCATTGGGCAGTGAAAGGACTGGACTGAACTTTCTACTACTTGTGCTGAGTATCTCCAAGGGCCTGGAACCGAGCTGGCCTCCTGTTAAGAAGTCTCAGGGACTGCAAAGACTTCACAAGCCTCTGGGTACCGCTTCTGGAACGCTGTTTCAGTTGCCACAGAGGAAGGGAACCGCAACCGACTCCGTCAACCGAATCCATCCCTGGCCGGTGACCTGTTTGCACCGCAGACCGCATCGCCCCGCTTCGCATCGCAACCCTGGTCTCACCGTGGGCGATGTCCGACGCCGCCAACACCGAGCCGCTGCTTGCACCGTGACCTGTGGGTACCGCAGTTCGCATCGCATCGCATCGCTTCACTGAACCAGCCGGACCCGACCGACGTGGTCGCTGCAACTGGCTCAAGAGTCGTGACCGCACCGCATTTGGGGCACCGCTCGCACGTCTGCGACGCACCGCTCCGACTCGCACCGCTGTCCGACGCCAGCTCCCGCACTCCGGCTTGGTCGCCTGCATCGCAACCTGTCAGCACCGCATCGAGCATCGTCTCACCCTGCATCGCACGCCTTGGACTCACCGACTCCGTCTGCACGACGCTCATCGAGCCGCTGCCTGCATCGCATCGAGGGACACCACACCTTGCATCGCTCCGTCTTGCACCGCAACGGCGACGAACGCCGACCGGCTCGTACACTCCGTACCAGCCACAACGAGAAAGGTACTGTGACCGAGTCTGTTCACGACTCTGCTGGCCCGTATCGACGCGGTCGGCTGGAACTGTTAGACTCTGTGGTTTTCAGCATCGCGGTAGGCTCGGACGGAGCTACCGACTCGTACGAACTTTGTTTTTGAACTATTCTTGCAAAGAAGAAGTTACCTTATCAAGTATTCGTTTTTAAAGTATAGTATTGTGGATTTTTGTCGTAATTGGTCTTGTCTTGAGTATATAAAATATTGGTTATTTTTCTAAACTGGTGTGGTGTTCGTTTGTAGTGCTTACACTGTATTACTGTTGGTTATGTGCAAATGCTTTACACACTGCCTCTGAATTAAGCCTGACTGCTCGCGCCAAGCTACCACGAGGGTGAGCAGGGGTTACTTCACGAGTGTAACACCCTTACCCTGACAAGGAAGAAGGGTCCCTACTTGGACAAAGGTGCAAGCCCTTGCCAACTAGAGATCCCATTTCTAACAGGTAATTTGTATACAATCATGTTCATCGTCTTCATCGTCTTTTATTCTCTCATGATATGGGTTTGGTAGTAAGGTTGCTGGATTTATTATAGTACACCTTACCATGCTTACATTTTCAGCACCCATTATTATTCTTTCATATTTAGTCAGCCGACTAGGAGTAAGATGCTGAGTTCGGGTTCTTGTCAACAGAATGACAACTGCATGCGGAACATACACCTTTACAGGATGTCCCATCACAATTGACTCACTTTGTTCAATACTCAAACAAGTAGCCGCCACTGCTTTTAGGCATCCTGGCAATGCGGCTGCTACTGGGTCCAATGTAGCAGAGAAATAGGCTATAGGACGTCTTTCTAGTCCATGTCTCTGAGTTAAGACAGAAAGTGCACAATTTTCTCGCTCATGACAGAACAATGCAAATTCTCTCTTATAATCAGGCATGCCTAAGGCAGGTGCTGAACATAGAGCATTTCTCAATTTTACAAAGGCTTCTACACTTTCATCCTCCCACTCAACAGGGTCCTTTGCTTTCTTTTTTGTCATGTTAATTAATGGTTTAGCTAACACGAAAAATCCTGGTATCCATTGTCGGCAGTACCCTACTATTCCTAGGAACATTCTCACTTGTCTTTGGGTTACAGGCATTTGCATTTTTTTTAATCAATTTTACCCTTTCAGCTGTTACTCTTCTTTTTCCTCTCTCAATTTGGTGTCCCAGATACTTAACAGCTGTTGTACAGAATTGCAATTTTTCAGGTGAGACTTTATGCCCTTCTTCTGCCAAAAGATTTAATAATGCTATGGAATCAACAACACAGTCCTCTCTAGTGTTCGATGCCACCAATAAGTCGTCGATATATTGGACTAAAACTGAGCTTCCTGGCATCACTAGTTTTTCAAGGCACTTTTTCAGTATCTGGTTAAAAATAGAAGGACTTTCTGTGTACCCCTGAGGAACACGATTCCACACATAAACCTTGTTCTCAAATTTAAATGAGAAAAGATACTGGCTGTCTGGATGTAATGGTATTGAAAAGAACGCTTGACACAAATCAATTACTGTGAACCATCCTGCACTCCACGGAATCTGGTATAAAATTACTGCAGGATTTGGTACTATGGGACAACATGGTTCTACAATCTTATTTATTTTCCTCAGGTCCTGAACAATCCTATATTTCCCACTAGGTTTCTTTAATCCCATTATTGGTGAATTACATGGGCTACTCATTACTTCTTTTAGTATGTTTTGTTCTACCATTCGATTTATTTCTTCAATGACTCCTGCTTTTACTTCTGCACTCATTTTGTACTGTCTGGTATTTGGGAAAATTGCACCTTCCTTTACAGTCATTTTAACTGGATCTATTTTAGCTATAAGTCCTACTTCTTTTCCGGTGAAATCCCATACTATGGGGTTTACTGTACCCTTTAATTCTTCTGGCAACTCATCTTTTGTTATTAACGAAAACATCTCGTCTACTTCTGTACCTTGTTTTGCAATCATAATTTTATATACATGATCTTCATCTGGTGTCTGAACTGCCACACCATCCGGTGTGCAGAAAATGGTACAATTCATCTTGCACAGCAAATCCCTACCTAATAGGTTCACTGGACTAGAATCACATACTACAAACTGATGCATTTCTCTGAAGTTTCCAATTTTAACTTCCATTGGTTCGGTAAGAGGTGTTCTAATTCTTTGATTAGCTACCCCTACAACTTGGATATCTTCACCAGAGAGAGGAAGGTCTGGGATGTCTGCTGATCTCACAGTAGACCTGGTAGCACCAGTGTCCAAATGGAAAGTAATATCATTACCTTTCACATTCCCTTCAACATATGGACCTGACTGATCTACCTGTAAGGATGCGCCAAGTATGCACTCCTTCTTCCCCTCTCCTAGGCACCGTCATGGACTGAATCGACAGAAATCGTCCTGCAAAAGAAACTGTGATGTCATATAATCATTCTTACCACTTCCTCCTGGATATCCGATGTCTGTACCATGCTTTGCTCTGCTTACATTACCCTGAATAGGTGCGGGTGGTAACTGACTCTGAGGATTTACACCCTGCTGTGAGTCATTCTGAGTCTGTGGATTTAAATTTTGATTTGGGCCATTATTATTCCGAATCTTTTTACACTCGTCCTTCCAATGCCCCAATTTTCCGCATCCATGACAAGGAAATTTCTTTTTAGCTTCTTCTCTACTCATTCGTCCTCTAAATTTTCCACCATTCCCAGTATCACCACTCGTTCCAGAATCTTTTCCTTGACTTTCACTCGGATTTTGCAAATTAATTCCTTGTTTCTCTGCCATTTTCACCTCAGCCCACATCACTTTTTCCTGCAATTTCTTGTGTCTATCCTCAATATCGTCTCCACAATATTTTGCATATTTCAGAATTTCATCTATGGGCTTTCCCTGCCAACACAGCATGTGCTGTTTAATCATCTGACAAATCTCCGGCTTCAAACCGTAAACAAACCGATACACAAACTGACTCATGTTCTTGTCTCCAATGTCCTCAAATCCACTATACTGTTTAAATACCTGCAATAGACGCTCATAGTAGGAATGTACTGATTCATTCGCTTCTTGGGTAGTTCGATCTATTTTTACCCAATCTGTTTCTTTTGGTGGTATTTTCCCTTTCAGGTAAGTTATCACTTGCTGATACTTTTTCATTACATCATTTGACGGGGCACCTGTCTTCGGATCTCTAGGATATTCATCACTAGGCCAATCGACTGTAATTTTACAATCTGTCCACAAATCGGCAGGTACCACTATGTCAAACAAACCATCTAAATCCTTCAACAATACCTTTGACACCTTCACAAACCTATCAACCTGCTTGTACCATTCAATTGGTTTTTCTCTCAATTTTGGAAAATCATTCGTAAATGACAAAATATCCTGTCTGCTCCATGGGACATGTACATATCCTCCTCCCGCAACTTCTCGCATTGGATACATTTGATCTGGTTTCCTGTTTCCTTCATCACATATTCTGATGCTGTTCTACTTGTTCGTGCTTCTTCCTTTTTCTTGGCCCACCTAGTTTTCCATTTATCTAGGTCTCCCCATTTTTGCAAAACTAACATTAATTCTCTTATTTGTAATCTTCTTCCAGAGGCATTCATATTTTCTAAATCTTTGTCTGAAAATTCTGCTCTATAGGGTTTCTGTAGTACCTTTGATCTCCCTATTTCTATTCCCATCTGTAGTGCTAAATTGGATAATTTTTCATGGAATATCCTTACATTTCTGGTGATACTCCTACACAGGAACAATAATTCTTCTTCATCATAGGAATTTAAGCGTTCTAGTCCTACATTTCCTGCTATTATTTCTTCTAATTCGACTTTCAATTTATGAATGTCCATTATTTTCGGAAGTGTGCACTGTTTAACTGACCCTTGCACCCATCTTTCTAGATCTTCAGGTGTTACTATGGTAGCACTTTTTGCTCCCGATGAAGTTACTAAACTTACATCTTTTGAACCTCCAGGTACATCTTTTCTTGGAGTACTATTTACAGAACCTCGAATAGGCAAGTCCATGAGTGATATTGTGGATTCACAGTCACTAAATTGATCCTCAATTATAACTGGAGCTTCAGGTTTGGGATTATTCACAGCAGTAGGTGTAAGTACCGGTGGAGGACAGCTTCCCTGAGTACCATATAATGGAACTACTGGACCAATTGTTACAGGTATGGTCAATGAATCAGGATGTACTTTTATCTGAGTTATTTTCTGTATTAATTCTGTTCTGGTCTTTTCTAGGGCTTCTTTTTCTTTGTAATGAAGTATTCTACTCGGGGTGAATTCATGCATTACCTGTGGCACTAATGGAGTTTTTCGTGGTGCACTTGGGGTGCATCCACTTGTCCCTTCCTGATAGGGTGGGGGATTTCTTAACATTTCCTCCATAAATTCGTCTTCAGACTCCTCATTTCTCATTAAATGTTTTGTCTTTTCTGTGCACTTTCTTCCTAATTTCTCCTCTGTTGAGAACAATGGATATAATCCTTCTGTAATCATTGCCCTTCTCCCTTGTTTCATCTGACCGTCCCTAGACTCACGTAGATATCTGGGAAAAAATCCTGGATAACTCCTATTACTTCTAGATCTATCCCGCTCAAATGCCTCGGTTTCCCATTCTTCTAGAGCTTCGTACTGGGTTAATCTAGGTCTGGGTTCTAAGTCATTCATCCTCAATCTCAAGTTTTGTAGAATTCGCCCATTGAACGTGCCATTCTCGGGAAATGCTAATATTCCATCATTTTTGGTATATTCTATCCAATTCTCCATCCATACACAAGTATGATAACCTCTCTCCATCATCATAAATGAAGCGGGCGTTTTAGCTGGTGGAATAATAATTCCTTCTCTAGTTTTGAGTGGTTTATCCTTTTTAAAATAGTTCTTAATCTTTTGCAGAAAGGACATTTTTTTCCTTTCTCCGTACATTCTATCTAATCTTTGGTGTACAAAATTATATTCTGCAAAACCTAGGAATCTCCTATCCGGACGAGTTCTTGTTAAAGTCGGATCGCGTTTTAACATGCAATCCTTATCCACTAAGAATTTCGCTTCTATAATTTTGACCAATCAAATGTCCGCTATCTTTTATTTCTGACCCAATCCTTGCGCGGCCTTTTGGTGACGTTTATCTGTCAACCCCTCCTTTACAATCTGCTCTTTTCTGTCCTTGCTGGTTTAACCAATCCCAGCGCGGCACCTGTGACGTCAGTACTACTCCTGACTACTGACCCCTCCTTTACAAGGGTCTTTCCACACCCGCTGATTCAACCAATCCCAGGGCGGCGTTTTGGGACGTCAGCTCCCTCTCCGGCAACTGACCCTCCCTTTACAAAATTTACGCAAACTTATTTTCTCTATAATTCTTTAATTAAATTTCAGTAACAACATAAAACATTCGCTATCGTGCCAGTTTCTTCTAAATTCGAAAAAGATAGTTTCTTCCACACTTTAGTAAAACCTTTCCGTTTACTTAAAACATACACTACGAGTAAAACACTTCCGTCTACTCTTCACACAAGCTCCAGAAGTACCTGTTACTTCTCCAATGTTACCCTTTCTAGGTGATATAACGTCAAATTTTCATCAGCGTACCCTTTTTGCTATTACTCACACGCATAGAGTCCCTAACGAGTACTGAAAGTCCTGCTTAACTTTTCAGTACTAATTCTGCCTGACAGATAACCTCACTGCAGTATGGCTTCCACTTGCCACCCGCTATTCTTTTTACCCCGGGGTATTCTGGACAACATAAAACAAAACTCAAAATTTAAGCGGATGTTAGTTCATAAAAATACAGATAAAATTCTCATTACCCAATTAACAAAGAGTAACCATCCTCTGATAACCAGAAAACTGATCCAGCGCGATATTAGCAAACAGCATTCATACACCATATACTCACTTGGGCCCATACATTCACACTACGCTAATACTTACGCTGGG
Organism: Calotriton arnoldi; assembly: GCA_963921515.1. Lineage (NCBI taxonomy): Eukaryota > Metazoa > Chordata > Amphibia > Caudata > Salamandridae > Calotriton > Calotriton arnoldi. The sequence goes on along the minus strand of CAWUFW010001368.1, from coordinate 2,515,618 downwards.
TTTATCAGTTGTTACTCTTATCAAAAATCCCTGCTACCAATTACCTTCTGATTGAAGAGTAATGACTTACCAATGAATCCTTTGCTAATTGGGAAGTTTAAAACAAGTGACATTCATTATAGTACATAATCCTGAAATAACCACTGAGTCAGGAAGTTTTAAAATGTTTATCTAAAGATTTAGCAGAGTAAAATACAGAGCCACATGGTACTTAATCGTAATACCCAAGATTAAGCATAGAAATGATTATTGCTAATCAAATGACGGTGTTTAAAGAAAGGGAGAGGATAGAAATAGCAGCGCAACTAAAGGTTGCATTATATTTACCTAAGTGCGAGAACCAAAACCCCTTAGCCAAGGAGTTGGAAAGAATAGGACCCAGGAAGGATGAAGAGCAAAGACTTCTTCCCGAATCAGGACAGGACCGGTGACCTCTCTACAACGACGCCTGCGTCGTTCCCCTCTCTGATACTCGACTTCTCCTCTATTCTCCCGTGCCTTCCTTCTAATGGACTCCGCCGCCCCCTCCTCAGGACCTCTTCTGGACAGGGATTCAGTCAGCAACCGATCAGCATGGCAGTCTGGAGCTAAGAGCACTCTGGCAGCATGGACGCCTGTTCTTCGTGAACGCATGCTCTAACTAATTAACTAATGCTATATTCTATTATACCCTTCTATGCCCATGTACCTCCACTTAATGTTGCTAAAATATGGGACCACTACTTCTGATTGGACAGGGACAGGGGGTGGATTCTCGCACCATATCGATTTGGCCTAAATTGTAAAGCCTATTGTCTTTACGTTCCCACCCCTTCAAATTAATACATTCGCTTTATTTCCCACCCGTCTCACGACAAATGTTATACATTTTACAGGGGAAAAGTATCATTTTGTCCACAGGAAACATAAAGTACAGCATCTTCGGCCAATGGGTCATGGCCTTGGGAGACGTCCAAGTTGACTTCACTTGGCAGGCACACAGGATACATGCGCAGAACCATCGTCTCTCGAGTTGCAAGTCACCAACCCAGGCCCAAGTTTACAAACTAATAAAAGTGCAAGAAGAAAATATTAAAATCACAAATAAAATGTTTCACTGTATGCCCACTTTTCCTACTCTATTCCCAATTAATTATAATACTGTCCTGCATTAGTAGCGTTAAGAAAACGACAATTTAATAATGACATGAGAGCAAGCTGAAGCATGTGAAAACATCAAGCAGCCATTTTAATGCATACTGCGCAGAAGCAGAGGTTTCCCACCAAGCAAAGAAAGACGTCACACCATGTGATCAGGTTGCGACATGCGCAGTGAGGTTCCCGCGCTTTAGCGGCCATTTTGGATTACAGACAAGCGTTATTCTTTAGTAAAACACATATGCAAGCTTCTCTCCCCTTTGTGTAGTGTATGCAAAGGTTAGTATTAACAATACAATTTTAATAAATTAATACTATGAGGAGGATTGCGTACAAGCAAGTTTCATTTATGAAACCTTGCTCCATCAACACTGCCCCCGTGAGTGTGACTGACCTCGCCCCGGCCGCGCCGGTGTCCAACGCGCCGGCCAGGGTATTTACCGCGCACCACCACGGCACCAAGTCAGGCTGGCTGCGGCCACTGCCAGCGCCTGACAGAGACTCAGTCAGAGACTCTCTGGGACGGCCGTCGGCAGCAGACGGGGACGACATGATCATCGCTGAGCTGCCTGGCACACTACAGCACAAGTCAGTCCAGGCAGTGTCCCCATCCGCCGCTTCTTCACTCACTGAGACGACTCGAGCCTCACTCCCTGCTTTCTGTAACACAGGACGTAAGGTCATGGGCGCCAGGCGCCGCTGCCCGCACAGAGCCAGTTAACGCACGACTTGAGCAGGCCCCGTCGGGTCTTATTGGGCAGGTGGTGAGTCTGTCAGACATGGCTCATTGCAGTCAGAGCCAGCAGCCTGCCCGCCGGCACGGCGCCCCATATTTAATTTTGCAACATTGTAGCACAAGCAATATTCTCTGAGAGCAGCATGATGTCAATTACTCTCTCTGTCTCCTGGAGTGCTGGCAAGTCTGCGGGGAGCCGAGCTGAGCACTCTGCAGAGCAGCCGGCGCACACACGTGGTCAGAGGCACCAGGCAGCGCGCGCCGCACGCTAGCACCCTGGCGTTATGGTTTAGCCAGTTTCAGCGCTGTCAGTAGAGTGGGCAAAATGCGTGACAATGCATTTCAGTGCGGTGATGCGGAACACCACACTGAAATACGTTAGAGTCACACCTGAGGCGTGATACTTGGCAGGACTGTCTTCTCCACACACAGCTCCGCGCAACGCAAGGTATGCAGCACCGCGTTTGGATGACCCGTGTCCAGGAACAGATTCCTCATTTAATCAGCATGACAACAGCGTTGCTATGTCAACAGCTGGTACAATCTGGTGAGTGAAAAATTCAAACGGCAAAGGACGCGCTGGCCTGATTTAAATAATAACCTGCAGGCCGCTGCCGAACATACGAAATAGACCATTAAGACACTCTGTTGCGCCACCACAGCACAGTACACGATAGTCACTGCTGTCAGTCCTCAACCTGCTGAAGTCACAGGTCTTTAACCTGCCGATGTCACAGGTTCAATTCAAATAACGCAGCCAGATCATGTAAATGAAAGTCCAATAAAGTTCGACCATCCAAAATACTGGCTGCCCGTTTCCTGAAATCCCGCAAATTGGCAGCCAAATATCCATCTGCTGCACCCCTGTCCAAATGGCCTTCAAATTAACAGAGATAAATCTACTGATGAAAAGTAAGATGTACTCCCTGGATCGCAGGCTCTCATTATGCTTCTCAAAATACTTGTGAACACTAAGTAAATAATGTTTCAAAAAACTGCAGTTCAAATGCCTGTACCAATGCCCTGGGCTGAGGCTGTCTGATGGAAACAGATACCGGTGGGGCTGCCAGGCACATTTCCTCTAAGCAGGCTTCAAACAGGCTCTCTTAGAAGTACTCTTAATGTCTCTCCTCCCCTGTTGCAACAGTCATGACTCCGCTTGAGTTTCAATAGTGGCCTCTTCTCCACAGTAGATCCGTTTTCCGCTCGTCGCCAAAAGATGTTATGATGGTAGGAGGAAATCCAGTAGCCGAGGTAAAGTTACAGATGAATGTTTTATTGATCTTGGTTCTTATGATGGTCTTATAGTAAGTTCTGTAGTTCGCCCCACCAGGAGCAGCTGCTGCTCAGCACATACTCCACCTGACACCCTCTATCTCATATGCACCCTAGAGTTCCATTCATCACCATGCACAGCAACATTCCATACAGCACATTCATACTGGCTGAGCAGCAAGGACATAGCAATAGGGAAGATAGATGCAAAGTACAACACCAGATATAACATATGGATTACTACAAAACCTTCTTAACTCAGTCGAGGCTGATGCTTTCTGAGGTTTCCATGCCTGCACCGGGTCCAGTTCAGTTGCAGTGTTCCATGCTTTAGGTCTTTGTCGGCATGTGTTGATGTGGGCAGCACTGGAGAGGTTGAAGGTGCCTTTCACAAAGGGGCATAAGCCCTGTCCTTTTATCTCCCCGACTAAGATCGGGAGAGGATTTTAGCCTCTGCTCTTCAGCATAGATTTGTCACTACAATTGGCATCAAGATCCCGCCAGACCTCACAATAACACCCTATAACATCAATGCAAACCAGAGGAACAAAAAAACTTTTGCAAGTCTGGACCAAGAACTACTAGTGTGAACAAACCCAACGCTTTTCAACTCCGTTAGGCAACTGAAGAGACAGTGGCAAGTCACAGGTCCTCTCCCAGATACAGAAGTAAGCTTGGCTCAGTCCATTGCTCTTTCCACCCATGATACATTTCCCCATGGCTTATTTCAATAGCTACTTGTTGGGGCTGGGGGGACATGGTGGGGAATTGATGAAGGAGGGCAGGTGGGGTGGGGGAGGGTGGGTAGAACAAATGAATCTCACCTGTCGTAGCACAGCCTTTGGTGCAGTTGCAGCTAACTAGATCACTGCTAGACAAATGCTGCACAGAAACCTATTACAGAAATTGCCCCAGGGGTGCAACAGACGTGTGTGTTCGCTTTGTGCTTCCCCAGGGCACTTTGGTATTGCAGAAGGGGGCCGCAGAAGCTTCTGGGTCCCCTTCTGTAATAGTGATAGCACTGGCACACATTTAGCGCCAGAGCTATTGTGAGAGGGCACTCTCTCATTTTCATGTGGGTATGGCCCCGTGCAAATGAAGAACTCACTTTTCTGAACTGTATTGCCAAGGTGGGCGCCGAGGCAAATATGCGCTTAGGAGGCGCACTAAAAGTGCACCACAAAAAGGTGGCACACTGTCAGTGTACCCTCTGAGGACAGCCCTCTCGAGGGATGAAAGGGGGTCCAACAGACACTCCCCCCTCCCAGATTTCCCCTTGGAGGTGGGTGCAGTCACTCACTGCACCTGCCTGCAGATGGATCCCTAATACCTCCTCAAAGTCCAGGCGATTCACTGCCTGCACTGTGAAACATGGAGCCACTTTGAAGCAGCCACTCGCTATTTCATGGAATGCGCTGCCCCCAGTGCAGCACTAGTTCGCGGCTGCCTTGAGGCCAGCGCATTCAGCATTAGGGGGTTCACTTTCCCTGATTGCACCCAGCGCACCTTTAGGAAGGTGCATCGTAGCGCAAACAGAGAACGTGCGCCCTGTGAGAAATACTGCCCTAGATGGCATTTCCGCACATTTGCTGCCCTGGAGGAGGATGAGACACAATGTGAAAGGGAGATGTTTTACCTCAAAAGTACTTCAAAGGTTAACGACTGAACGACTGATGTGTAATCCTGGCAAGCGTTCTATGCTACAGCAATCTGGATGAATATGTTGGGCTCAAAGCCCCAACAGAGGACTCTAGGCTGACTTTCTTGTATCGTCATGTACACAACATGGCATCAAAGTCATAAAGTTGCCACAACAATGCCCTGACCAATGCAGCCCTCATGTACCTGCCCCACAGCCTAGAACGCCAGTCAAGCCTTACTGATTCCTAGCCAGAGCCCAGGCGTGTCCTCACACAGACCGCCCCCTACAATAACCACCGTCCACCCACACCCTCGTGAACCCATGGCACAAGAGCCATTTATTTGGCACGGTGAGGCCACCCCAACAGCACAGTGCACTCTAAACACAGTTGTTGGATTATCCACAACCTCTTCAAAGCACCACAGCTACAGAGTTGGGAAGCGAAGCTCCTAAATTGTTCACGTGCTACTTGTGCAAATTGATGTGCATCCTGAGTCACAATAATCCATAAGATATTGTAATTTACATTGAAATATCTTCCAACTCAATTAAATATTTTAAGCATCATGGAACATGCGTGCTTATGCTAAATATGCAAAGAAACGTACAGAAATTATTACAATGATGGTCGAACACCTTTTAATTTTTGTTTGGGAATATTTTCATATATCACTCGTTTCATATTTAAAAATGTTCATAAGCTGAACATACAGATTAATAAAACGAAAACATTTCAACTACTCATTAACAACTTGCCCGTGAGAACACCACATCAAGGTGTTTTTTCTCCACCAGAGGGCGTGAAGTACAACCATAATTTCAAAAGATGGGGCACATATCAGAATAACAAAAATATAAAAACACCCAATCAAATATTTCTGGGTCACAAACAAACACGCTCCAGTGGCCACATACATTTCACATTGTGGGGCTCCACACTATTTTTTATTTTGCACCTGGTTACTACTGTTTTGCCTTATCTTGGCTCCTACTAATGCAATGCAACTAATTTGTGTTTTACAGTTGAGATAAACCTTTAGTATACAGGTGACATGAGGCTGCTCCTTAGACGGTAACTCCTGAATAAATGCAGCTTCAACAACTTCTTGAGCATTAGCAATACCAGAACACATCTTTTAAACGATATAATCAGCCGGAGTTCCACCCTTGTTTTGTTTCCAATAAGTAAACTTGTCCAATCTGTTGTGACCAGAGAGACTTCAATAGCAATGTATCTGTAGCAGCATTAAGTGCATCCAAATCCACAGATGCGTATTTTGGCCATTCGACTTCACCTTTCTATGAGATTGAGATACTGAGACATCTGGCAGTCTGGACAGCAGATGCTTTAACCCACTAAGCTACTGTACTATCTGTTGGTGCTTAATAGCTGCAAGTCACATTCGGATCCCCCTGTGTTTAGATGCCCTACGTTTTTTATTACAAGTAGAGTGCACAAAGTATAAAATGTACCACCGCTTGCATAATGATAGGCAGTACAAAAAAGAAATAATGCTCCTCCTTAATTCTAACAATTAGTTGGGTATAGTAATTTAATAAACTCTTAATTTATAGTATTTAAGTATTGTAGTCTAATAAAAAAATAAGGTGACCACATCCTACCAATTCTATTACAAATAAATGAACAATTGATAGTACGTCCTCAAATATAGCCAATACCAAAGTTGCATTAACCATATTAATATACATTTAACAACCTTCACTGGGAGATGAGAAGAGTCTGAGAGATAGTGCAAGGCACTCTGGGTTCGGGTTCACCATCTACACCATCTCATCTACGTCCGTTGACATTTGCAAGTCTCAATCCTTTCTGTTAGAGAATTTTAGCTGCGGATGCCTCACCTTTCAAATATTCCCCAGGCGTCAGACAGGATCTGCAAACTTTTTAGCAGTGCCTCAGTACGCCAGAAGGTGGTGCCCTGTGACTCTGCAACAATGCCATTCCCCTCGGGACATGACGTGCGGGGAGTATGTGGGCACCACTCCTCCACACTGATGTCAGTTCCTTTCTTTTCATGCAGCAACATGGATTCGGAGCTCCCTCTTGTCTCTGAGTTGCTTACCTTGATATTATCACACATTTTCTTCGGTGTGTAAGGGGTGTAACACCCTAAAATGACCGGATTCAAGCCCTGTAGGGACTGTTGCAAACAAATGTCTGTGACAGATCCCCATCAGGTATGCCTGTGGCGCCTGGGATCAAGCCACAACTCCAAAGCCTGTGACGAGTGTGCGCACTATACCCGCAGGGCATCAGGGAACGCGAGGCAAAACTTTACTTCACCAGGAATAAGAAGACTCTGTGGTGGGACCGTTCTAACTCCCGCTCTGCACCAAAGGTTTGATCACAGTCCCATTCACGTTCCTGGGGCTGACAGAGCCACTCCAACAGTCGGTCTTTGTCCCGCTGCAAGTTGTCAGGTAAGTGTAAGCAACATAAGAAATCAAAGCGGGATTCCACTTCCTCGCGCCGTTCACATTTGCCTGAGCAAGCGTGGGGATGACGCCACCCTTTTCGATCTCACTCCCTAAGTCGTCCGACTTCTGAGCCGATTCCGCAGCTGGTTCCAGCACAACCTGAGTCTCTGGGGCCTTCAGCCATACCACGTCAGATTGAAGCATTCTGTGCAGTCATGCTCCAGCTCTTTGTGTCCCTGCTGACTCCCCCTGGTGTGCCCTTGGGCCCCAAAGTGTAGAGAGGCCTTCCATCTGGGATTCTACCGGCGGGTTCACCCTTGGCCCCAGCTGAGTCCTCCAAGCCTATCTTGCCTCTGGCTGTTATTCCAACTCTGCTTCCGGCATCATGAACCATGCCGGCCACGGGCACGTCAACGCCAATGCTGACTTCGCTGCCTGAGGAGACGGCCCGACTGTTCTCTCCAACGCCAAGTCGACACTGGTCTGACCTCAACTGATGTCTCGCCCGAATCCACCCGAGACGTCACTTCCCCACTAGAGTTACCACAAGGTCGACATCACACGCTGCATTCCCTTTTTTGGGACCGACTAGAATAATGACTGTGACCTGGGTGATGAGCTCGCGCAGCCCTACCAGAATGGCAATTGGTATGAGGGCTTACAGGAGGCTTGTAGCCGCAATACTGCCCCAGAGGAAGGTCTTTTTTCTCCGTCTGAGCAAGCCACATTAGAATCCACTTCCTAAACCATGGTGATACATAGGGCAGCTGAAATACTTGACCTTCAGCTTCCCACCTTGGAAGTAAAAACAAATTTATTGAAAGAAGTCTTCCAACTTTGGCAAACATCTGAGCCCCTTCTTCCATTTAATTAGGCACTGATGGATAGTCAGTCGACAAATTGCCAGGTGCCATCGACCTGCTCCTGGTGACCCAGCTTTTCTTTCGCAGCACCCCCTCACTAGAAAGCCTAGTGGTGCAGGCTTCCACCACCCGTTCTAATCCCAACACATTTCCCACCACTCCCCCTGATAAGAAATCTAAGCAAGTGGAAACATTTGTCAAACGTGTCTTTTCTTCTACCATTTTGGTCCTCTGAATTGCTAATGACAGCTTTGGGATTTGATGGCATAAGTCCTCCCTGGTGTGCCCGTAGACCTTCGCCCTGTGCTGTCTCAAGCAATTCAAGATGGTTCAAGAGGCAGCCAAGTTCATGATTCGTCAAGGCTTGGACACCACTGATTTCATTGGGTGGGCCATAGGCACCAGCGTTGCCATTCACCACCATTCTTGGCAGTGATTGACTGGGTTCTTCGGCGATGTCCAGCCCTCCCTGATGAACTTGCCCTTTGATGGACTCGCATGTTCAGGGACAAAGCTGATTCGAGCGTGTTAAGGGGTACAGGACTACTGCTCGCTCTCTGGGCTTTTTTTTCCCCACCTTCCCATCCGCAACAGTTCCATTGCTCCTTTCACGGCTTTGGCAAAGGCATTCCTTATTGCCAACTTGTCCTGCCCAAATAGGGAATCCAGCTGTTTTATGGTAGAGGCCATGTATGCCATCACCCTGTTGACCTAGGTCAGTATGCTACCCAGCCTAACCCCCCCCCCCACCAAACCTCTCTAGTTTTTCCTTGCAGGGACTCAGCTATCCAGTGGGAGGCAAAATCCATCATTTCGTACCGGGCTGGCAAGCGATGAAATCGGTCAGGTTGGTTCCATAGATTGTCCTCAGTGGCTACTCTTTACCTTTTCTCTCACCTCCGCCCCACCTTCCACTGTCCCCTCATTGACTGACGTAGGGCCATCTCTCTATTTTATGGTGGAAAGTGGAAGCCCTTTTGTCCAAAGGGGCTGTTGAGAGGGTGTTAGTGCCAGAAGTAGGACTTGGTTGTTATTCCTGCTACTTTCTGGTGCCCAAGAAGGATGGAGGTCTTCGGCCTATTCAAGACCTGCACCCTCTCAGCACCTTCCTCTGGAAGGAGAAATTCAAAATGCTCATCCTGGCCCAGATCTTGAAGTCTGTTGATCCTGGAGACTGGATAGTGGTGATGGACCTGCTGGATGCCTATTTCCATATCCCCATCCTACTAGCCCATCGCCACTACCTGCGGTTCGTGGTGGGAAAGGAGCATTTTCATTTCACTGTACTCCCCTTTGGTCTCACCAGCCCCCCACTGGTGCTCACAAAAGGGATGGCAGTCACCAACCACCTCCAGACTATGGTGAACCTCCTATCATCTTTGGGGGTTCACTATCATTGTGCCAAAGTCACACCTGACTCCTTCTGAGACACACCCTTTCATCTGAGCCATTCTGGACACAGTTCGGTTTCGTGCCTTTTCACCCGGGAAAGAGTCCAGGACATTCAGACTATGATCCCAATCGTATAGCCTCGGTCTTGGATTTCAGTGAAGTCAACTCTGAAGCTGCTGGGACTGATGTCCTCCTGTATCCAGCTGGTTTAGCAAGCCAGGTGGGATATCTGGGCCTTGACGTGTGATCTGAAGTCCCAGTTGACCCAAAATCAAGGGGCCTCTCCGATCACGTTCAGATTTTGGAGGAGACTGAAAAAGATGTGCAATGCTGGTTGCTGGAGCACAATTGGGTCAGCGGCAGACCCCTCTCCCTTCCCCAACCAGAATTCACAGTGCTGACCAATGCATCACTTCTGGGTACGGACAGCCATCTGGGAGAGGTGGAAGTCAGAGGCCTCTGGTGGAGTCCCGGCTTCACATCAACCTTATACAGCTGAGGGCCATCAGCCTGGTGGTCAAAACCTTCCTTCCATCCATCCAGGGGAGGCTGGTAAAAGTTCTAACAGACAACACCACCGCCATGTGGTACTGCAACAAACAGGGTGGGGTGGGGTCACGGACCCTGTGCCAGGAAGTATTGTGTCTTTGGAAATGGCTGGGCCTCCATGGAATCTTTCTGATGGTGGTGACCCACCTGGTAGGAGCCTTGACTGCCAGGGAGGACAAGCTCAGTCGTCGACACCTAGCGGATCACCAATGGTAGTTACACCCGGAGCTGATGCAAGGTATCTTCCATGAATGGGGAGGACATTGGCTCTAACTTTTCGCCACTGCTGAGCACGCGCATTGTCAGCACTTCTGTGCTTTGCCGTTTCCAAGGCGTCTCTTGCTCAGAGAAGCGTTCTGCCTCAAGTGGAACTCAGGACTACTGTATACCTCTCAATTGATACCACTACTGCCCCAAGTTCTCAAAAAGATCAGGACAGTCTGAGCTATCCTAATGGCTCCTGATTGGGCACAGAGAGTGTGGTATCCAAAACTCCTGGGCTTAAGCATATGTCCTCCAATCAGGCAGGCCCTCTGGGAGGACTTGCTATCGTAGCAACAAGGCAGAGTTCTGCACTTAGGCCTTTGCACTCTCCATCTTCATTCTTGGAGATTGAGAGGTGACAGCTGAACTCCTTTGACCTTAGTCCGAAAGAGGTTGATTTCATTGAGGGCTGTTTGGATGACATTATGACAACAATATAAGCCTATACTATATTCACCTGTCAGTGGAACAAATGTGTGGCTTGCAGTGGCACACACTAGATTAATCCCCTCCATGCCAAGTTATCTGACATTCTGTTATTTGTTCTGTCTATTGCCTGGGAAGGCTTTGCTTTGGGCACAGGTAAGGATTACCTTTTGGCTCTTTCAGTCTTTTTACAGTTGTCAGATCAGCACTCATTGTTTAAGACACCAGTTGTAATGCGGTTTTTGAAAGGGCTGCAAAGTATGTTACCCCCTTCCTCCTTTGTCATACCCCAAAGAGACCTTAATCGAGCCCTGACTTATTTGATGTGTACTCCGAGTCGCTTCACAGCTGCTCATTTTCATTAAGACTGTGTTCCTCTTCGCCATCACCTCAGCGTGTGAGTGAGCTTCAGGCTCTTTGTGCCAATCCACCGTACACTTCCTTCTTCCCGGACAAACTGATTCTGGAGATTCGAGCATCCTTCCTGCCAAAAGTTGTGACACAGTTCCACATCAGTCAAACCATCACCCTGCTGACATTTTATGCTTCACCACACCCCTCTAAGGAGGAGGAGAGGCTCCATCGCTTGGATGCCAAGAGAGCACTGAGCTTCAACACAGGTTGTACCAAAGACCACCGGCTGGACGATCAGCTCTTTGTGGGGTTCTCTGGAGTGAAAAAAAGGTAAGGCAGTGAAGAAGAGAACCATCTCCCACTGGATGGTACTCTGCATTAGGATCTGCAACACATTAGCCAAAAAAGCAGCCTCCGGTAGAACTGCATGCCTATTCCTCCAGGGCCAAAGCTACTACTATTGCATTGGCATGCGGAGTCCCTGTCCTAGACATTTGCCAGGTGGCTACGTGGGCATCCCTCCATACTTTCACAAACCACTATTGCCTGGACAATCAGGATCACCAAGAGAGGCATTTTACCTGCTCGGTGCTGCGGAACTTTCTGGCTTAACGCCATTCACAGACCCACCTCCAAATAGGTATTGCTTTGGTATCTGTTCAAAAGCTGAGGAATCTGCAGCTAGAAGTCTCTATCAGAAAAAAAGTTACTTACCTAATGCTCTTTCTTATAGCGACTCTAGCTGCAGATTCCTCGCCCACCCTTCCCTCCTCACTGTTCTGTGACTGGACTCTATCAGTTAACAAGATCCCAAGTGTAGGAATCTGCACGCTGTACCAATTTGCTTTTGGGGTTCTGCGTCTGGGGCACAGACAATCTCAAAAGCAATGGATGTCAGCATCGTAAGTGGCACCTATATAAGCCCCTCATGTCATTTCTGGAGGAGAACAGCATCAGTGCTGAGCTGCATGGCACCACTTTCTGGCACGCAGAGGTACTGCTTAAAAGTTTCGAGATCCAGTCTGACGCCTGGGGAATATTCAAAAGGTGAGGAATCTGCAGCTAGATAGAGTCTCTATCAGAAAGAGCATTACCAAAAATAAGTAACGTGTTCTTTTGAATGCAGTATGGTAATTAACTGCCTCTGCATGGGTTCTTCAGGGGCTTTGCCCTGCGATGGCTTTATCCTTTATCCATGTTATGGAGATGTAGATTTTATTTGGCAGATGATACCATCAGTCCTGTCCAGTCTAATTCAACCAAGCTAAAGCTTCTAATTTAGTAGGCTGGACTGCACACAGGATAACTACTTGCAGGTAGCTGGAGAGCTACCATAGTGCACCAGCTACTGGTTGGAGAAGCGTGACATAGAATGTTTAACTGTCATTCCTCACTGGAACCCTAGGTGGCAGCATACCCATTGCAGAGTACCATGTCTACATTACATCAAGGAAAAAAGTGAGAATTAAAAATAAAAATAAAAATTACCTAAGTACTACTTCAAATCAAGCGTCAAAGTACAATTTTGAAGAATTATCTTTGTTTATGTTTTCAATGTAATTCTGGAATAGCACTATAACAAGATGCTGTAAAGACGGCAAATACAACACATCAATGATAGACACCAAATCGCTTGCTCTCCTTTCTATCGAATGAGCCTCTTTTTACCCTCCACCCTCTGCATGCCTTGTTTTCTCTGCATGTTGCATATCTGTCTGCCTTACTTACCAGTAGTATATTTCAACATTTAGCCACACCTCATTTCATAGACTACACCCTCTCATTCTTTGGATCAACATCCCTGCAACATACCAATATGTATTCTCCTCTTGCCTCTTTGTTCATCTCACCAATCATTTGCATGAGCTCACACTAACGATCACATCTCACTCCTGCTAACTTAATCCACCACAAAGAAACTCGAGTAAATGCATGGAATGGGCTCCTTAGGAGCACACGACTAACCCAATAACTAGCAGTAACCCATAGCCAATCACACTACACTAACCACTAATCTTGGATTCTGGAGTAGAGTGCTACTTGCCGTAAAGTGCTTCAACGCCTCATCAGGACTGTAAGCGCTATAGAAATGCAATTACAGTACAATACAGTCATAGATGCACAGGAGTACTCACAAGCGTAGGACATTTTTACCTGTGAGGAAACCTCTCCCTGTGCTTCCCACCTCAATTTTGGGAATGTTCCATTTACATTCCAACTCTTAAGTCGCATTTACTCACTGCCCTCACAACAGTACACTTCCTAAAATTTTTGAGGTGGGAAACAGCTTGTAGATTGTTTTTCAATATCCTCAAAGTTTGTTAGGGTTTATCAAACTTTGTCAAAAACGTCTGAGAATAAAACCTCATATGTGAGGACCAGTAAGTAAGTTTTCCATTTGTACAGATTTATACACATACATACAAATAAAAAAAAGCTTTTTTACTGACTGTATTCATTTTAAAATGGAAAAAAAATCGAAAATATGTTGTCTTTTGAGCGATTCTCTATGCTGTCATTCATGAATGCCTTGTCACTAGCATTGCACAGTGACAGAAGAGATAATAAGCATTGGCAAAGCCAATCAGTCTCTTTAATGCAAGAGCTATTGGCTTTATCAATGTCTTTATGCTATGTAGCAGCCTGGAATATAAAGTGACATTTATAGTTTTCACTTAATATATATTGGGTAAATTGCTGTTAAATGTTCGATGTAGCAACTAGTACATAAATGCAATTACAATATAATACAACACATTAGCAGGAGGCGTCCAAATACAGTACTTCCCCCCTCCAGAAACCCCCACCCCCAAGAGTTTGGATTTGCCTAATAATCTTCCTCCAAGGAACTCCACCCGCATACCTGATAAAAGAGCAGTGAAGAATGGTTTAATTGGTCTGCTGTAGCCAAATACTCTTAATTTCGGCAACTTGTTAATGGCCGCTTAAAAACATAAGTATACACAGCAAAGAGGAGAATTTCAACTTTAGACTATTATGTTTAATGGTACACATGAGTACATTTTTCGATTCGATTGGTAAGGAAAAACAAATTGACCTAATGTAAAATGACAGTGGTTCGTAATGCAGCGTCTTCCATTGTGTCAAGTAACTAGGAGAAGGTTGCTGAGCTCGTTCTGGCATCAGAAGATCTCGGGTGACAAATGCCACTATATCGGCGGATGTTTATACGTCCCAATGTGCGTCGGTCAAAGTCACATCCTGTTATTACGAAACGAAAAAAAGCAGCATTTCCTGTTCAAATCAAGCGATCCTGGAAGCTTTTAGCCAAATCAATAAAGACAATAAGATAGAAAAATAGGAGGGGCAGACACGATTAGGGGAGTGGCAAATAGTTGATACGTAAAGAACAAGGAGGGGGCAAGCAGCGATGAGGGAGGTGGGCATTCCAAGGATAGTGCATGGGATTTCCAATGCAACCACCCATGGGTTTTGGCACAAATCCCTATCTACAAAGAATAAATAAAGGGATTTGCACCAAAATCCTGCACCTCCTCGAGTCAGGTGTGCCAAACAGAAATGTTCTAATTTCTCCCCCGTTTTCCCACTTTGTATGTGTGCTGCATGTATAGCACATACATACAAAGTGAAAAAAGCCTCAAAGCATAGTTTTTGTACTGCAAGGGACTACTTCCAGAACAAAAACTATGCTGCAGCACCCTTGCACTATGGCACAAGGTTGTCTGCATTGGCGCATGGCTGCCTAAAGTAAGCCAGCGCAGAGAGAGCAGAACAGTGCTATATCTTAATAGCTAGGGTGCTGTTCTGGTCTCTCCCATTCACGCAACACAGCCCAGCCACTTTACATGCTGCCCTGTGTTGCGTGACTTCTATATAAATATGGGTCTATACTTGAACAGACCTAGCACCAAGATACACCTCTTGGTGTGATTCGTTATATCTATATGTAGATATAACATAACATAAATGTCTAAAGGCCAGTGACATGAGTCATTTTAAAAGGCGTGCTGGAATTACTGAAGAGGTCTTATTTTCCTAGGGCAAGTTGCTTGCTATGGAAGTTATTTAGGCATGTTTTCAGTGTGGGTACAGCTGAGGGACTCATGACACAGAGAAAATCAAAACAGGCTAAAGAGGGTGCGGCAGGGAGATTAGGTTGGGAACCTCTATGCCTGAAGACGAGGCCATGGTCCCCCAGAGAGCATTTATGTGTATTGAGGGTTTGACAGGAGGCAGTACAGGGTCTGATTTTACACAGAAAGAATGGGGGCATTAAGTGGGAACCAGCTGTTAAGAGTAATGAGTAAGGCTCTGGGGATGGTAGGTCTTCGGATGATTTAGGTTAGGAGCCCTGGTTTCTGATAAGAGCAGCAACCAATGAAACCATGAGAGTGACAAGAGCTGAGCAACGCACAATGATAGAAAAATGGACATGAGATCATTTGTGTCCTCCCAGATAAAACGTATATGACAACATCCTAACAAAGGTTTGTGCTCACTTCAGCCTCACCCGCACCCATCCACCTGTATTTATACAGATGAAGGAGTGGACCATCTATAGCGAAAGAGAGCAATCTGGATAGGTGGCAGCTCTATTATTAAAAGGGCTGGGACGCATGATGACTGTGTGGAAGATAATTCAGAACAAATTTTGAAAACATGCAAATGCTTTAGTCGAGCTTGTGTTGGAGATGTGGGGAGGGGTGGTGCACGATCCAACAAATTATCAGGGAGAGCCGAGGCAGAGCCGTGCCACTGATCTACCTTGACTGTAAGACCCGTACATAAGCAAAGCCATGAAAACATTTGGAACGTGAACCAACAAAAATCATGAAAAAATATTATATAAAAGACTTACATGCACAAAATTTTAAAAAGTGCATTTTGTTAGCACACAAGAATTTCTGTACATCAGGTTATAAATCAGATTATATCACTGCATTGAGACATATGTATTAAGTGATGGTTGTTAAACATGAATACAGGAACGTTCAATGTCCCCCTTCCTGATGACAACGCCATTGGTGAACTAAGAGGAAATTTAGTTGTCATGTCATGCGTCGTGTCCCAATCTGGTTTCGGGAAAAACCACAGCACCGAGACAGCTCTATTCACAGCCACAGATGACATCCGAATGCTGCTAGACCAGGGAGAAACAGTAGCCTCCAGCCTCCTCGACCTCTCAGCAGCTTTTGACACGTATCCCACAACACACTGATCAACAGGCTCCACCAGATCAGAAGCCAAGGAGCAGCCCTCAAGTGGATCGCATCATACCTCACAGGAAGAACGCAGAAAATCATCCTCCTCCCTACTTCTCACACCTGTGGTGTACTTCAAGGCTCATCCCTTAGCCCAACCCTCTGCAACCCATACATGACCCACCTGGCCACCATAGTCAAATGCCACGGACTCAACATCATCTCCTACGCCAACGACATCTAACTCATCCTCTCTCTGACTAACAATCCTAGAACTATCAAAGACAAGTTCCAAAGATGCATGATCAATGTTGCCAACTGGATGAACAACAACTGTCTCAAACTCAACACTTACTAGAGTGAAGTAGTCATCTTCAGGAAAGGCAAGGTCACACACTGGAACAACGAATGGTGGCCTCTGGAGCTGGGCCCTACCCCGGTATGTACCGAACACGCCTGCAACCTCAACATCAATCTTGGCAACCAGCTATCTCTGAAGAAGCAAGTCAGCACCATCTCCACCGCCTGCTTCCTCATGCTCTGCATGCTCAGGAAGGTTTTCAGATGGCTCCCAACCAACACCAGGCGAACTGTCAAGCAGGCTCTCGTCACCAGCAGACTTGACTACGGCAACTCCCTCTATGTAGGAATAACTGCCCAACTCATGAGGAAACTCCAGACAATCCAGAACACAGCGGCCAGGCTCATCCTCGACCTCCCCAGACATACGCACCTAAGCACTCAGGTAACTCCACTGGCTACCATTCACAAAGAGATGCCAGTACAAGCTACTCAACCACGCATACAAGGCATTACACAACGAAGGACCTGCTTACCTCAACCAATGTGTGACCTTTCACCAGCCCACCTGAAAACTCAGGTCCGGATCGCTTGACCTAGCTGCCTCCCGTTGCATCCGCCAGACCAACAGCGGTGGCCATTCGTTCTCCCATTTGGCGGTCAAGACCTGGAACGACCTCTCCCTGCACCTCAGAGCCTCGCCATCAATCCAGCAGTTCAGGAAGGACCTCAAAACCTGGATGTTCAACCAATAGGAGAACTAACAGCATCATCCAATAGCGCCTCGAGACCCTCATGGGTGAAGCAGCCACGCTCTACAAATCCTGATTTATTGATTGATTGATGTGTAGTCTCTATGTGACCTAGATTATTATACATGGAACATGATTATAGTCAAATAAAACACAAGATGTTTTTGTACAATGCACATCCTGAACTCACGTTTGACATCAAATATTTGCCTGGGAGAGCACAATTTGGTCAAGTGGTGAAGCCAGCAGTGATCCCAAATTTATTGGTTTCAAATTCTGCAATTCAGCCACTAGATGGATAGATGTCTCTTCCTTTCTCTCTTTTTTACTTTGTCTCTAAATCTTGGTCCACAAAGTTATTAGAACACAGGCGTCATGCAGAAATCACATGAAAGCTCAGCTCGCTTTGGGCTCAAAGGTCCAAGAGGAACCCAATCTGTGCCAGAGCCATGGCTCGAGCTTTCAGTGTCTCGCCCACCTCTAGTGGGGAGTTGATCATCACCCTGTCATGGGATAAAAATAATATGCAATGTAATTTCACCCAGGCCCTTGTAACCCAAGAGCGTCAGATAATCCTCTTGCAAGTATTTCCTGTTATTCCTGTAACTGCAAAAAACAGCTGCTAGTGCGATCTCATTGAATCACCAATAACCTCCTATTTTAGGCTTTAACTTTCAGGGGGTAGCAAGGTCGAACTCTTAAATTGTGGGTTGGGCAGAACACAAAATAGTGATAACACAGGATGGCACACAATACATCGATTGCCCAGCCAATGCTATAACTTTTAAAAAGAGACCTGGTCCGGCCCTTACGTACTCAGAGGATCTGAAGAACAATTGCTAAATTACTTTATTCTCTGCCAGAGCAAAAGTTAGATAGAAGCACCCAGGGAAGTGGCTTGTTACGTATCTCAGAGTTCCTTGACTTGTGTCAACACACATCATGGAAACTGTCTTGGTGGATGTGCAGCCACAAGGACGTGGTGACACTTCTGCAGCGGCATTCAAAGCTGGCAATAACTCCATCTTGATGAATCGTCTGCATGGTGAGGGACTTGCTGACTGTGCTGAACTGATTCATAATCTTCTTGAAAGCCCCGACTACAGTGGTCTCTCCCTTCTTTTGATTCAGATGAGGTTCTGGACATCCGAAAAGTTACACAGGAGTCTGCTCTTTCTCCAGTTTTATTTAACCTGTACTTCAATCCTTGTTATGTTATGTTATGTTACCTGAGTTTATATAGCGCACAGCTGCCCCAGCAAAGAGGCGTCCCGGCGCTGCCAGCGTCAGAAGGAACAGGGCTAAGAACACAACAAGTAGGCGTAAGGAATATACAGAAGACAAACAGGACTAAGCAGAAGGAAAAAGGAAAGTTTTAATTGCTTTCCTGAAGTCCACAATGCGATCCAAGCTGCGAATCTGAGGAGGCAGGGAATTCCATAATTTGGCAGCTAAATAACGGAAAGATCGACCTCCGACCCGAAGGCGCTTCACACGGGGGACGATTACCAAATGCTGTCCCAGGGAGCGCAGCTGGCGAGTGGGGACATACAGGGCTAGTAAGTTAGCCAGGAGACTGGGCGAGGCAAGTTTCAGAATCTTAAAAGATAAGCAAAGAGCCTTAAATTGGATCCGCTTGGCCACCGGAAGCCAATGTAACCTCCGGATGGCCCCAGTAGAATGACAGTTACGTGGGAGCCCTAGCAGGACTCTGGCGGCAGCGTTTTGAACACGCTGCAATCGCAATATCTCAGCCTGATTAGCTCCCAACAGGAGCGAATTAGCATAATCCAGTCTGGATAGAATGGCTGATTGAACAATCAGTTGGCGCGTAGATGAATCAAAAAACTTCAGCAGGGGCCTCAGTCCCCGCAGGAGGCCAAAACAGGTACCCGCAACTCTTTTGGTATGTTCTTGAAAGCTAAGGGTAGCATCCATCCATACCCCCAAGTTTTTTACCACCAATTTAGGGGTGGGGGTACAACCAAGTACGTTAGGCCACCATTGTTCACTCCAGAGCCTCCTGTCCCTCCCCACCAACAGTAGCTCTGTTTTCGTCGCACTCAACTGGAGACAGTTTAAAGTCATCCAGTCTGCCACAGCGGCCAGGCCGCTCCGAAACCTTGAAGCATCCTGAGTGGAACCATCGGACAGGGCCACCACCAGCTGTGTATCATCTGCATACGAGACCATGGTGAGGCCCATGTTCCTAGCCACCTTAGCAAGAGGCTGAACATAAAGATTAAACAATATGGGGCTCAATGCAGAGCCCTGTGGTTCCCCCTGCCCGATGGAATGAGCCTGAGAAAGAAAGGGGGGGGGCCGAAACTCGAAAAGATCTCTCTTTCAGGAATGATCTAAACCAATGATCTAAACCTTGGGAGGCTTGTTCACTCCTTCAGCTTGCAGGGCTTCTCCTACACAGATGATAACTAGCTGCTGGGGAAACTTGATCAGGGTTTTGTTTACCTCCATTGGCCGCTTGAGGAAACATCTGGCTGATATCAATCGGTTCACAATGTCTTCAAGCATAGTGGCAATTAGGGCAACTCATGTCAGAAATCTAGGCTTCAGCCGGACCAGGTTGGACACCTGCCTACTCCAGTTACAAAGACCAACACTCGTCTAGTGTCCTCTTAGATCTGGAGCTGCCTTTCAATGCTAAAGGACAGATTGGCTGGTGGACAGGCTTCTGCAACTCAAAATTCTGAGTGTTCTTTTTATTCCTGGATCCGAGGATAACATAACATAACAGGTGTATTTGTAAAGCGCACGATTACCCGTAGGTGTCCTGGCGCTGAATAACAGATGTTTATTGTTACCCAACTCAATGGTACTCATTTTATCGACCTCAGATGGATGAAAGGCTGAGTGGACCCGCCAGGATTTGAACCTGTGACCATGAGGTCGAACACAGGCCCCTGCAGTGGCTGCTTTAGTCCACTGAGCCACCAGACCCGGATGCCAGTATTGTGGGAGCATGGGTGGTCGTGCATTTGGACTGTGGCCGTGCCCTGTACCGTAGGCCAGGACATGGGGCTAGTAGTCATGGCCAGGACATGGGGGCAGCAGTCAACCATCGAGGGTTAGTATTTAGTATTATTCGTGGGCAGACAGACTAGCCGGGGTCTCAGTGAGCCTAGAGACTCTGGAGAACTGGTAGATCTGCATGTGAGGAGAAGATGTGAAAGGCTCAGGATGCCGAAGGAAGACTATTGGTCTTAAGAAGTGAAGGATGGCCGGCAGGTCAACGATACTGAAAGCAAGGCCCATAGGTCCAGGAACTGGAGGAGGACCTATTGTTACTGGTTATGGAAAGACTGGATGCTCACGCCTGTAAATTGAGGACAATTAGTAGGTTGAGATCCTTTATTCAACAAACAAACAAATAAATAAACAAACAATTAAATGAATAAACAAACAAATAAATACATTAATAAATGAAGCAGAACTGACCAGTCTTTACTGATGTGAGGAAGTGGTGGAGGACTGGTGTATATAGGATATGGAAGAAATTGCTGGTAAGTCAGAGAATAAGGGGGAACCAGTAGGTAAAGATTATTTATTCAACAAAGAATAAATACATACATGTATATGGAAGGACATATTATTCAGTCTAGGGAGTGAAGGATGACATGTAGTTACAGAATATGGACGCAATGTTTGGCAAGCCCAGGAAATGAATGAGAACCAGTAGGTAGAGATGCTTAATTTAATCAGGGCACAAGTTGGTGGTACACGTGGGTAGATGGTGTCCACCCACTTTTTTCCCAGGATGAATACCATCCACTGTGTCAAGGAGTTGGGCCCCATTGAAATATACTGAACGTGTTCCGGTGTGATATTCCAACATTGAGACACAATCAGCAGCGCCTGCACGTTGTCTGCTTTCCTTTTCCAGGGGCAAGGTGCAGGCGAGGGGGCTTTTTTTCTTTAAATTCGGATCTAGACGACGTGCAGACGCATATACGCGGCACAAAACCCATACGGCACCGGGATCCTCTAAAAGATCATGAAAAGCCCCCATTGTGCACAAGACACAGTTATAAAGCTTATTTTAAGATTCAGTGATACATTATGGATTCCTGTAATTCTCTAAGGGGGGAAAACTAACCTAAGATGACAAGGTTGGTCCAGGGGGTGATTCAAAGATCGTGGGAAATTATCCTTGACTGGAACTGGATAAACAAATTCACTGGATTTTGACAATAGTCGAACAAACTCTATACAAAAGACTCATGCTTTTGCTTGCTTTTTTTAACGATAGTTACCTATATATGAGAGATATTTGTTGTCTTGAAGAAGGTGGTCCATATCTGCACTAAACCACCAAAACGCGCCGACGCCTATTTTGTGTTAAATTTGGAAGACACATGAGCACAGTAGATAAGGATTGTCAATAATCATGTGTCCAGGTTGTTGATTCAAACAAATTAGCAAAAGTGAAAGACAGATCTAATTGTCTTGTTTGTTCTCTCTCTTTCTTGTTTATACATCTGTTGTAGCGATCTGAACTTTGTCACATCATTGATGTTTTTATGAGTAAAAAGGGTTTTATATTCACTTTTCATGTGATGTGTATATATCTTTGAATTGAAGAATCCATTGGATATAATGTGTTATGAAGATTTTGCATTAAAAATTGGAAATTGTATGTAAACTAATGTGGCACTTGACTTACACAGACTTGAGGACATGAATGGTAGATGCATGGGATCTTGTAAATGCATGTGTGATTGAACACTAACAGGCAGAGAAGTGTGGTGAACTGTGGTACCTATGGGAAAAATGTGTTACTTTACAGTTACTGTCCTGGCTGGGGACTATCTGGAGCCTCACACTTAGGTGCAAATGCAATGGAGGGGAAACAAAAGCACACAGCTCGTTATTACTAGGCAAGTACTTAAGAGAGGCTTGCTTTTGACTTTTTTCAGTCCCTGTATATAGGAGATATGCTCAGTCCCGGTATATAAGAGAAATGCATGCACTGTAAGAATGCCAGATGTGTTGGTCTGTCCCAGTATTTACACAAATAACAATTTAAATACCACTATTTTGTTTTATTTCTGTTATAGTGCTAATCATTCCAATCCGGGGTGTAGGAGCAGTTTACATCACACGGACACATTATACATTGACAATGAATCATATGTGTGTAAATCAATGTACAAGATGTGTTATATAAGACAGTGAGGGTTACAAGGTGTAGGAGACACATGTCCTTCATAGCTCACTGTACTATTAGAAGGATGAACTGCAAGTAACACAAGCATTTCCAATGCAATAGGTCTCGCATTTGCGAGGGTTTGAGCTGTTGGCATTGTAAATGACAATGCCTTTTATTTATGTGTTTTGAAAACCTGCAAAAGGTGCGTAAGCACACAACTTGTACTTATAGGGGCTTATTTACAAGCCTTTTGCACCGCCGGCGCGTCACTTTTAAAATGGGAAAAAGTGACGTATCGGCGGCGCAAGGGGCTTGTAAATAAGCCCCATAGTCCTTGCTTACGAGAAGCAAGTCTGGCAGTAAAAGAGGAGCAGTTACTGCCAGCCTTGCTTCTCGTAAGCAAGTTCTATAAGTACAAAGTGCACGTTTACGCACCGCTTGCAGGTTTTCAAAACACATACATAAAGGGCATTGTCATTTACAATGCCAATAGCTCAAACTCTCGCAAATGCGAGACCTACTGCATTGCAAATGCTTGTTTTATAAGCGACCCTCACTTGTTCAGACGCCTCAACAAAACACGTGAGATGCATTGGACGCAGTACGTTTTAAAATGGTCTCAAGGAAGAGAACTACACTACAGTTAGAGAAAATGTGAAGTGATCGATATATGAAAAGTTCTAAATGCCTAAAAAGATTCCAACTCAAACGTTGCTCACAAATGCATTGAACTAAAACTGCCCACTATCGCCAGTACCTAAATCTAGCGCTTTCAATTAAAATTCAAGACATTTCAACAGGTTTTTAAAGCGCACGCAAAGTGTTCATCTTTTTGGGCCATCTTAGATATCCTCGAATACAATAGTTTCCGCACAGCCTCGTCGCCATTCAACAAATCACAACAACAGAAAAAGTTTTAATCTTTAAAGACTCACCGGCTTAGGCAAAGGGGACTCATTCAGAACACCAACCTAGCCAGGAAGTAACCAGCTTCCTGGTTACTCAGGAGTAACAAGACTACTTGTCACGACCGTGATGTGATGACACAGGAACGATTAAAAAAAAAAAAAACACACTACAGGGACAGCGACGGCAGTGGACAACATGCGCAACATTTAGGAAGGCTACGATCATACAGAGAATCGTGCACCTTTTTGCATACAAGAGAATAAAACCACGCATACATATGTGCAATCAGAGGACAACAACACACACACCATAACAAGAGAAAGCAACAACGAAAGTGACAAGCCTTTCAGTTGCAGGACCTAAGCCATGCAACCCGGTATCACTAACTTTGGAAGCAGACTTATTTGGGAGTTAAAAAAAAAAGTAAGTAGTATTACCCATTCACACAACCAGTCAAACCAAGCTACCTTAAAAAAATGCTACCTTTGCGTTTAAAGTATGATCAATGAATGCTTTGCCCTCTAACCAGACCAGGCAAATGTTATCTTCGCATTTACAGATTACTTTTTCACCCACCTGGAATGTAATTTTATTTCAGCTGACAGGAGCTTTTTCCAGTCCATTAACACTTTCATCTACCTCCCAGGGCGTTGATGCTCGTTATGGCCCAGTCTGTCCCCTTCTTGTGTCACTAAACCCCCATCTGTTCCTCTTAACGTGCTGCCGCAGATATGCCTGTCTCTTTCTGAGCTACTGAAACGGTTTACAATCATCCCTGCTCGTGACTCAGGCTATTACAACGAGTTACAGTCTTGCATGCCCCTTTCTTGGGATATTACGGTTTCCTCCAACCCAAGAACTGTTTCTTCTCAGACTATTGATTGCCACTGTTCTGTCCACTACATTCTCGTGCATGTAGTGCTGCTGGAGCAATGTAAGCCTCTTCCCTGGACAACCAATGCAGATCTGGACTGTCTGTCCAAATGGCATGCAATGAACTGAGGTTAAAGCTCGCACTGTCCCATCTCACCCATGCCCCAAAATACCTCAGGCGCCTCGGCCGGCGTGAGCCCCTGTCAGGGTCCAGGTCAGCTGGACTCCTAGCAGTGGGACAGGAATCCCCACACACCGGCCATCTTGAACATCCGGCTCGACGACGTGTACATTCATACGTCACTCACCCGGCGTTATTGCGTCACGCGAAGCTCCCCGGTCCTGAAAGGGTGCTTCTGCCCTTCTATTGGGATCGCATCTATTTAGCTACAGTTTTAAGTACTCCTCAGCACTGCCCCTAAGTGCATGAAGGAAATTAAACGGTGAACTGTCCGGGTCTCTCTGTCTGTAGACATAAAGGAAGGGCTACGGTGTATAGGTTCTTGCAGAGGAACTGGATGGCTTGCTGGGAATTAAGTTATTAGATTGTGTTTATTTCTTTTAATGATTTTAAAAATTTCTAAATTGTGTCACGTATAAGTCGGTTCCAAACATTTTATTATATTTTTCAAATCCAGTACGACGCAGGAAGCTATGTAATTATTATATGTTATTTACAATAGTAACATATTATACAAGCTCTCGCCATTGCGCAAAGGCAGCCGCTTGTTTATATTTGCATCGCGCTTTTACTTTAAGTGAAAGCGCGATGCAAAAATAAACACGCGGCCGCCCTTGCCAAAGACGACTGAAACAAGCTGTCGCCATTACGCAAATAATAAAAAAAGTGCTTTACCCATTAATTAAAGGAGACCGTGTCAGGCCGCAAGTAAACGATCCAGTCCGGATGGGCGAGCCCAAAAGGAGACAGGGCGGTAACAAAGAAGCCTCGTTTTCAATGGGAAGCCAGCGTTTAGCATAAACGATGACGCCAGCCAATAGGAATGATGGGCGGGGCTTCAAGTCCCCTTCTGAAATCTACTCGATTACAAAAAGCCTCGCAGAGCGAGCAGCGCCTGCGCGCTGCAACGCAGGTCTGCGAGACCTAAAAAGGATCTTTTTGTTAAAAGCAGTAACCCACTTACCTATCTCCATAAAATAAAAACCTGTCATCTGCATGTTACATGATGTGCTTAGAAGGAGACATATTAACTCGCTATGCCACTTTGATTCAAAACTGGGACTAGACAAAACAAAGATCTGTCCAGCAAGTGCATTAACCTCCAGAGTTATCGCACCATTATTATTATTCCCTGACATTTACTGTGCTCACAAAGGTCTATGCAGCAGGTGACTTAACCCCAAAAGATATTTTAAAATGCAGACGTTGCAATCAATTAGGCAGAACCGATTTACTGCCATGCTTCATCTAGTTGCCAATTTCTTTGTGGCAGAGTTTTTAAAAAATAAACGCGTAAGTTGAGGTCCAGATTTTGTGTCAGGGTTGTACACATTTTTGGCACAACTGTGACGCAAAATCTCCTTTGATAAATCTTGTAATGTGCTCAAATGTACTCATGATAAACCTGCTAAACATATGTGTGAGGTGTTAAGATCTGATGTCACTTCTTGTGATGTCACTTCCTGTGAGGCCATGGGTTAATTAGACACTTCCATTGATGTCATGCACAGTGATGCAGCGCCTTGATGCCACGTGCCATGATGTCACTTGCATACTGCCTAACTTGGTTAGTCCCCCCACTTCTTTTTTTGAGACTTGTGCCCTGTATTTATTTAATCAATCAATCAATCAATCAATCAATCAATCAATAAATGCAAATCACTCTGTCCAGGAAGTGGTAGTGGACTGGTTGCTACAGGATAGAGGGACTGACCAGTCAGTCCAACAAGACAAAAGTGACCGGTAGGTAAGAGGGTTTGTCTAGGTTGAGGTCATGAGAGAGGACTGGGGGGTTTTGGGGTCACAAGGGATCAATAGGTAGGAGGCTCGAGAATTTAGAAGAGGTGGGAGATAGGACGGTTGATGCTATTAGGGATGTTTTGTAAAACGGCATGGCAAGGGGCGCGCGAATGGCCACAGAAGAATATGGCCACCTGAATCGTGAGCTCCGCCGGGAGGGGAGCCTCTGATGAAAGGGGCGCGTTTACCTAAGTTGCCAAGGCTGAAGTTTGGACGTGTCCTGATTTACGGAGGGCTGCGGAGTCGTTTGGTGTGCACGCTGGGGCTGTACGAGGTCTGGAATGGCTCCTTCGGTTCAGGCAATGCCCTGAGGTGAGCGCGACGCCAGCCGGCCTTCACCATTTCAGGAATCCACGGTCCTCGCATGCGCGAGGGCCGAGGCTCCTCTGACTGTCTCCGCCCCTTTTCAGCCCGCTTTCACCGTATGTCTGACTCTGCGGGCGGAGTCTTGAGGGAAATGAGCACACTTTGTTATGGAGTGCTCCAACGATATGAGAAATTAATGAGGCAGATTTAACTGACTACTGAGCTATTACCAACTTATGGATATATTTTCCTGTCAAAAATTAATTCTCAATCTACACAGTAATGAAAATACAGCAAAAATGAAGCAGATTTAACTGACTACTGCACTATTAAAAACTTGTGGACATATTTTTCTGTCAAAATTGAATTTTCAACGTGCACAGTAATGAAAATAAAGCAAACATGAGGCAGATTTAACTGACTAGTGTAATATTAAAAATTTGTGGATATATTTTCCTGCCTAAATTTAACTTTTCACACACACCTGGAGAGGCCATATGCTGAGGAGAATATGCAGTAACTCATCTTCTAATAGTTCACGAACTTTCAATTTTCATATACGCGGAAGCCAAGGCCTTGGTGTTTAACTTTGTTCCTTGGAATATCCCTCACATGTACATTTTCACTACTAAACGCAATTTTGAGGAAAATTCATATACCTATATGAATATAAAAGTGGTGGTCATGACAGCTATGTTACAGTTCTAATTTAATGTGTATCATATAAAGTGAGGTGAATATATTCGCTTAGTACAATGTAATTTTTAAACATATCTTATTGCCTAATATTCTGTTTAATACAGCATTTCAAACCTCTTAGGCTAGCTGGTATTTGTGACATACAAAAGGTTACAATACACAGAGAAACGGTTAGACTTAATAGTCAGTTTTGATTTTTACCAATAGCATCTTCTGTAGTTTTATCCTCTCTGATACCAATCGTCACTGAGATAAACCCAACAATTTAGAGCACATAACAGAGGTGTTATTCCGAAGAAGTACTATAGAGGTATAAAGTACGTATCTGTGCACTGTTGTGAGATTGATCTTAATGTCATACAATAAACGTGGAAATAGCTCCTCTACACCACTTCTATTTGCTGAAGTTCTTAAACAATCAAGCAAGATGTCTGGGAAAGGATCTGCTCCCTCTGCGAAAGAATCGCCTCAGAATACCAACATCTCTCCACAAGGTGATACATTGAATCATATCTTACAAAACATTTCCAATGTCAGTCGACGTCTAGAAGGCATGGATGCTAACATATCATCTTTAGCAGATGAAACCAAAACTATTAGTACAGAAATAGCAGGTTTTCATGCAAAAACTGTCGAATTAGACCTGAGATTGACAACAGTGGAAAGTCGTCTGGGCGCAGTGCAAAACAAAGACCAAGAGATTTTATTTCTTCGCAGTAAGCTAGTTGATTTGGAAGATCGTAGTAGGAGGGATAACATTCGCTTCTTTGGATTCACAGAAAATATTGAAGGCCAAAACGCTAGACTATTTTTTTGTGATGTTCTTCCGAAACTAACTGGTATTACCTTTGATCCTCCACTAGAATTACAAAGAGCTCATCGCATCGGTCCTCCACGAAAGGATCATACAGCTCGACCGAGACCACTCATCGCTTGCTTCTTGAGGAATGAACAAACTAGGCATCTGCTAGCTGCAGCACGCTCGCAAGGTTCATTTTCATATAATGGTCAAGTCATCCACATGGCTGCAGATTTCTCTAAAGAGACTAACGAAAGACGCAAAGCGTTCCTCACTATTAGACCTCAGTTACGACAGATGGACATCAAATATGGTCTATTCGAGCCAGCTCGCTTTCGTATTACTAAAAATGGAGATTCTAGAGATTTCTATGATCCAGTAGATTTGCAACAGTTTCTTGATCAGATGAGATTGCAAGACATGGATACCCTAGACTCTTCAACTGATCGTACTCATGCGAGCTTGGATTCTTCACAGCAACCACTCGATAACAGAAGGCGTAATTTTAGCAATCCGCGCCATAGAGGAAGAGATCTGGAAAGATCTGTTTGTACTCAAGATGACAAATCTTCAGCGTCGCATACTGTCTCTACTTTTATGCAAGATCAGCACAGAGATAAATCCCGCTTTCCCCTTAAACCTGCCTCAGATGAGGACTGACAACACTAATATATCAGGATTCAGTTAATGGCAATAATTTGTACTATCTAATTTAAAATAAGATGAGCAATGCATTAACTACTTGCGTCTCTATCATAAGAGTAAGGTTGTTTTTTCAATTTCAAGATGTATGCTGAGAACTGAAATTGTATTTAAATTTATATACATGTATTACATTATTATATATTAGACTATACTGTTTTAATAGGATGTTATATAATATGATGTACTATATAATACTGTTTAATCCAATTTTTATTCCTATATGCATTCTACTTAGCATATTTAATATATTACATTATCTAATTTTTGACCCATATGCATTTATACATTATAATGAATATTCTTATATCTGATATATAACATATTTATTGTATCTACGAGTTGTTAACTCTATCACCGTTTAATGAACTACTGGCTTTATTTTATATGTGTACTCATACTACATAATATCGAACAGATTTTATATACAGTTACAATTTACATTATAGCAAGGTATATATATTATTTAGGAATGGCCTTACTTAATATCCTTTCATCGGGGCTCCTCTCCGCGGTGGTGTTCTGGGAGAAATAGTCCCGCTGTTAACAGTTTAGGACTTTTAGTGTTGTGTATCACTATATATCAATTTGCATACTACATTCATATTCTTTTCTTAATCTTATTATTTTTTCAAATTTCTTATTATAACATTTTAGGCTTCCTTTCTTAATTGATTATCTATATCTCTGTTAAAAACCAGGGGTTCCCCTTTCTCATCTTCCCTCCTTCCCCCTCATATTTATTTTTCAGGATACCCTCCTGATCGTTAAAATTCTATAAGCCTATTTTTAACATTTACACAAATTAATTCGCATTTCCTAGTCATGTCCAATACGACCAACACACGCCCTCTTTCTGTATTAACATGGAATGTACATGGTCTTATCCACTACATCAAAAGAAAAAAAGTGTTATCATATCTTCAATCCAAAAAGACGGATGTGGCATTACTTCAAGAGACACATTTGGATGCAATGGAATCGGAAAAATTATGTAGAGACTGGGTGGGCAAAGTGATTCACAGTAGTGTGCAGAAAGGTGAACTTACAAACACAGGCCCCACCTGCAAATGTGGAGTAGCAATCCTCATCCGCAAGTCTCTCCAAGTCACAACATTAAAGTCATGGATAGATCCTGATGGTCGCTATGTGTTTGCCAAGTTACGCATAGGAGATACTCATATTTGCATAGGTTCAGTATATGCCCCGACAGGAACAAAAAAATCATTTTACCTTCATCTAAACCGTTTACTAACAGAGATAGGTGCATCACAGTATCTTATAGGTGGCGATTGGAATATTGTGAGAGACCCAATCCTAGATAAAACAGGCCCACTAGATAAAAATAATGCAGCAGATAGGGCATTAATGGATGACATATTAGCAGACAATGGATTAATTGATCATTGGCGTCTCTCACATCCGTCGGACACTGAATACACATTCTCTTCCCCAACACATGGTACCCTATCTCGTTTGGATTATTTTTTAATATCCCAA
Source organism: Calotriton arnoldi (assembly GCA_963921515.1). NCBI lineage: Eukaryota > Metazoa > Chordata > Amphibia > Caudata > Salamandridae > Calotriton > Calotriton arnoldi. The sequence continues at coordinate 2,485,370 of CAWUFW010001368.1, read as the reverse complement.
AGGTTAATTCAGTCGGTTCATGAATCTTGCATCTTGGAAGCAGCATTATCCGATCACTCACTGGTTCTCTTAGCTATAGAAGTTGGCATACCCAGACCTGGGCGCAAACCCTGGCGCATGAACGTACAGAGACACAAGTCTCCTGAGGGTAAATCTAAGTTACAAACTTACTTTCAGGATTATCTCTCCATGAACCAGGGCTTGGTGTCTTCAGGTAAAGTGCTATGGCCTGCGGCTAAAGCCACTATTAGAGGCCAATTAATGCGGGAGGCGGCATTGGCTAATAAACGGAATGCTGCACGTCAAAAAGAGCTAGAACAGGATATAATATTTTATACCCGCTTATATACTACTGCACCTACTTTACAAAATCGTAAATCTTTAGAACAAGCTCGAATGGCGCTAAATGGACTATTTACCTCTAAAGCAGAGTTTGCCCTCCAAAGAATGAAAACAAGGCATTACGAACAAGGAGAAAAAGCAGGCAGATTACTGGCGGCACAATTAAGACAAAGAGAAGCAGCCATGGCCATTTCAGCTATTAAATCATCTCAAGGTACTATTCTTACTAGACCGCAGGACATAGTAAATGAATTTGCTTCTTTTTACACATCTCTCTTCACACCTGAAGCGCAAATAGACACAGAAGGACTCACTAACTTCCTTTTAAAGGTAGATCTCCCTTGTCTTTCGGATGAAGGAAGGGCCCTTCTTGAGGGAGAGATTAGCAGAGATGAAATTGCACAAGCGATATCTAATTTACCATACCATAAAGCCCCCGGAGAAGATGGTTTTCCAGCTGAATTCTATCGATGGACAGGATATAATGTGATTGACTCTCTACATACTGTCTTCCAGGAGGCTGAACGGGACAACTCTTTAGGTCCCCTCTCTAACAAAGCAATAATTGCAGTACTTCCCAAACCTGGGAAAGATCCTTTAATTTGCACTAGTTATCGTCCTATTTCACTTCTGAATTGTGATATCAAAATATTTGCCAGCATTTTGGCTTCTCGTCTTAAGAAGGTATTACCTTCCTTAATTCACTCAATCCAAGTGGGATTTGTTCCCGGGCGTTCCTACAGGAATCATATGCGTACACTGGCACACACACTATGGTATGCTAAAAACCTCCCACAAGATGCATTAGCCTTATCATTAGATGCTGAAAAGGCCTTTGACCGCATAGAATGGGAATATCTCTTCAAAGTGCTGGAACGATTCGGCCTTGGAGATCAGTTTATTAAAAAAGTGCGTCTCATATGATAATCCATCTGCACAAGTAAACTGTGTTTTTTTTTAATCAGAACCATTTACAATTCAAAGAGGGACCCGTCAGGGATGTCCTTTATCCCCACTTCTCTTTCTCCTAGCAATGGAACCCTTAGCGGCCACTATTCGTCAATCGGATGAAGTTACGGGTATACATCTTCCCACAGGCGAATCTAAACTTTACTTATATGCTGACGACATTTTGCTTACTCGCACAAATCTTCCTCATTCCCTACCATCTTTACTCCAAATTATAGACAATTCTTCCTCCTTTTCAGGTTATAAAATAAATTGGGACAAGAGTGAAGCTATGCCCATCTCTGATGGAACCACAAAGGCGGCTATACATGGTTTCCATTTTCATTGGCAATCATCAAGTCTTAAATACTTAGGTATGCTAATAAATAAAGGTATGGAAAGCATGATTACAGATAATCTCAATCCACTAATCACCCAAATGCAACGTGACTTTGACAAATGGAAAGTCCTAAATCTTTCCATGTGGGGTAGAGTTCAAGCTATTAAAATGGTTACTCTCCCACGTTTTCTGTATGCTTTAGGCATGCTTCCTCTCCACATTCCCTTATCTACATTGAGACTTATAGATTCTAAAATAAAAACTTTTATATGGGGTTCAGCAAAACCTCGTTTAGCTGTGACAAAACTTAAGGCTCATCACTTTCATGGCGGATTGAGCCTTCCATCAATTGAACATTATAATTTAGCATTACAGATCTCTCAATTATCATATATGTTACCAGGAATTTCCGATGTTCCACAATGGGTCAATTTAGAACGACATCTTTTATCCTTGTATCCAGGCATCTCCGCATTATATGGTACTAAAATTAATCATCACAAACCAAAAAACCCAATTTTATCAGCTATGCTCAAATCCTGGCAACGGGCACATTGCGTATTAGCTTTAAACCCAAATATTCATGAAAAGGCACCTATATGGAACAATACCAGCATTCGTATTAATAAGAAAGTATTATTATGGCCGTTATGGAAAGTAGCAGGTATTCAAACAATAGATCAAATTCTTCATAATGGTGATTTTAAATCATTCACACAATTGAGAGAAGAATTCGGTCTTCCAACACATCAGTCCCTGAAATATATCCAACTTCAACAATGTTTGAAAAAACAATTAGATTTATCCTCTTCGATACTCCAAAATTCACAAATAGTATCATATTTAAATATCTGGGGCAAACATAAAGGAGTAATATCTGGCCTCTACAGGGTTTTTACGACACACATCCACTCTCAAACCCTTATTACAGGCATTACAACTCAAATGGCAAACTCGACTTTCAGTATCTTACACTACTGGGGAATGGGAGGAACTGATGGAAAATTTAGACAAAGGAACTCGTGAAGCTAGGCTTAAATTTTGTCTTTTTAAAATACTTCATGACTGGCATTGGTCTGCTGCAAAACTACAGAAAGCTGGTTTACTATCACATGTCAATTGTTGGAGATGCCCTAATACCAATTGTGATTCAATACACATTATATGTGATTGCCCAATGGTATAATCTTTCTGGTCATATGTGGGTAAAACATTACGATCTACAATGCCATTATACCTGCCACTTACTCCTGCTACTATACTTCTCCATGATTTACGACTCTCCCCAAAACTCTCCAAACCCCAACGCCGTCTTTTTCACACAGCATTGGCTACAGCAAAAATATGTATCTTACGCCACTAGAAATTCACATCCCCTCCTACACAAGAAGAATGGCTGACAACGATGTTACACACAGCATCACACAAAAGAGTGATTTATAATCTTCAGAATCAAACTGACATATTTCTTCAGGTTTGGTCACCTTTCCTAAGTATGAATAGTGGTATCGATACTGATGGTAATTCTTCTAGTGCCACTACTCACATCCTCTAATTCGACATTGTTTTCTCTTCTTTACTCCTTCCTATTTTCCCCCCTCTGGTTATCTTGTTATCTTATGTTTTTATGTTCCTGTTTCTCTACATTTATCTTATTATTATTCTTATTTTTTACAGCATCTTAATTTCCGCTTTTATTATTTTATCTTACATTAATATGCTTTATTAGTTCTTATACAAGTAATTTTACTCTCTTATATATTCATTATACCTTTGTGATTCACTCTATAGTATTCTATCCTTTTTGTGAATTCGTTCATTAATGCTGAAGAGATTTATTATATTTATGTCTGCTTATATATATATACTGTTAAAATTATATATATGATATGTTAAGTTACAATTTGATTTATTCTCTAATCCTTTATACTTCTTCTTCTTCTTTTTCTTTCTTCTATTTGCTTTCATTATCTAAATATTCAATCCTTTACTTATTTACCTATTTATTCTATTATTTATTTATATAGATATTTCATATATTAACAAATAATATTCATCACATATGTGTTTTTCTTCCCATTTTTATATATGTAATATGTTTATCTATTTATTATGAATTGTATGATGTTATTATCATTACTGTTCTTGTAATGAAATTTTTTCAAAATGCTAATAAAAAATTACAACACAAAAAAACAAAAAACAACGGCATGGCAAGTTGTGGCTTTTTTCTGAGCTCACGCTGCCCCTGATTCTGCTGCCTCGTCCAAGGTGGCACTGCAGGTGAAACTGCCAATTCACGCAGGGGTGTTTTTGTGTCCTCCGGTGCCCAGTAATAGGAAGGAGAGCATAGATTCTTTACACTCAGTACGCGAAAGAGCCACCAGGTGGCAGTAGTTTCATGAGGTAAATGACTCTTTTCTTTACCATCTGACTGTCTTGAGCTCTCTGTCGGAAAGGAACATCTAATAACTTTGTTCAATGCGAGCTTCACGCGCCCAGTAGTCCCACTTGCAGGGACTATTATAAAATGCAGAAAATAGAAAAAAATAAACAGATAAGGACTTTGCAATTATCTAGAGGCGAAAGGCCCATGCCACTAAATGCTGAACAAAATCCTCACATCTGCACAAAGAGATTAGGCTCCATGCCAAGTGAGGGGATTTTTAGCTCTGGCGTTAGTCAAGGTGTCTGGTTTTTCCAAGGAAAATATTTCAAAAAACACATACATATACATACGTAGAGGGCCTTTGCGTCTTCTTTCGTCATCCATTGGTCTATTGTAGTGGAATATAAAATTAGCTAGCATTCGCGCCAAGAATTTTCAATTCGATTAAGGACACGGAGGCGAGGATTATGCTTCTCTTTCTATTTATTGCCACTCACAGCAGCCAATGAAAACTTGTATTTTATGTAAATAAACTACATTTCCCATGATGCCCATGGTACACCTCACATCCTGCAGAGCCCCATAAGAGCCACTATCACCGGAAATCGTCCTCTTTCTTTGCTTCGAACAGTAAAAGTCCAACATAATAACTTAAGTCCAACACAATCCTCCAACGTGAAAGAACCAGGCCAGCTGGGAAGAACGTCTTCTTAACCAGGATTACGCTTAATCCATCTTCTTCTCAGATCCTGAAAGAATGAGAGACAAAAACAACCCGTAACTTCTGCATAACCAGAATATAAATACAACGGGCGGGTAACAATTACAATACTGTAATGTAATCGGGTGGGATAATCCTCGCCTCCGTGTCCTTAATAGAATTGAAAATTCTTAGCGCGAATGCTAGCTAATTTTATATTCTATTACAGGACCAGAGGCTCGTATTATGCTAGTTTAACGCTGATTAAAAACCACAGAGGATATATCACCCACCGGTTTATAATAAAACTGTTTAAATGTTGATTCAGAGGACCAATCCGCAGAATGCATGATATCCTGTACAGTAGAACCCAGCATGAACGTCTTAGAGGCCATAGCGCCTCGGACAGAGTGTGCCCCAAACACTTGCGTATTAATACCTGCTTCTTGCATAACAGATTTTAACCACCTGGCTATAGTAGCCGCAGTGACAGGTTTGTAGGGTTTCTGCAAAGCAATTAATAATTGCACCACACCATCAGGCCGAAGAGACCTGGTACATTCTTCGTACGCTTTAAGGCAATGAACAACACAGAGCTTGGAATTGCTGGGAAAAGCATGATATTCTACATTACGTGACATTGTCTTTGTCCTGGAAGTAATGTTAAAAGAAACTCCTTCAGGCGTAAATACTCTACCTGTAACATCTAGAGCTTTGATGTCCGATGAACGTCTACACGCTGCCAAACATAACAGCATGGCCAATTTGGATGAGAGTTGTTTCCTTGTCAACATATCGTTGCTGGGCCATTTATTGAACATGGAAAGAACTAGCGAGACATCCCACAAATAAGAGTACTTTGGCTTGGGCGGATTAGCTACTCTAATACCTTTCAAGAGTTTGCAAATTAATGGATGCATCCCTATTGGTTTGCCCTCCACCTGAGAATGACCCGCCGAGATGGCTGAACGGAAATTATTGATGGAACGATATGCCAGACCATCAGAAGCTTTTTTGGACAAAAAATTTACAACATAGGATAAGTCTGCCCCCACGGGATCCACGTGTTGTTCCACGCACCAACGAACCCAGCATTTCCAGGCTGAAGAGTACCTTTTTCTGGTGGAAGGGCCCCAAGCTTGGTTGATAAAGTCCGAAGCTTGTTCCGAAAATCCTGGCATGTGCCAACGTTGCTGGAAAGTCTCCAGGCCATCAGGGACAACTGCCCCGATGTTACCATCGGGTGCATCTCTCCGTGAGGGCCCTGGAGCATCGTTGAGGACCAGGGAATCCTCCTGGGAAAGTCGCAACTCGCCTCCAATAATATTGGGAACCAAGGCTGCGACTTCCACAGGGGAGTCACCAAAATCACTTCCGCCTTCTGGCGCATTACTTGTGTGAATACTCGGGGAATCAGGATGAAGGGAGGAAAGGCATAATTCAAATTCGGTGTCCAATCCTGTGAAAAGGCATCCGTCGCCAGAGCCAACGGATCCGGTCTCCAGCTGAAAAACTTGGTCATTTGGCGATTCAGTCTGGAGGCAAACAGGTCTATCTCGCAATGTCCCCAGATTGCCTGTAGCCATTGCACTATCTGAGGTTGGAGCTGCCAATCGCTGTAGTCCTTGAGGTGCCGGGAGTTGCAATCTGCCACTATATTCGATTTGCCCGGAATGTACTCGGCTATGACCGAGATCTGATGACTCAGGCAATAATGCCAAAAGTCCTTCGCTATTTCCACTAACAGGGAAGACCTCGTGCCTCCCAATTTGTTGATGTATTGAACCGCTGAGATGTTGTCCATCCTCAAGAGGATGCAACACGAGACTTGTTTGGGTGACAGGGTCCTGATCGCGAACGACCCTGCAAGGAGTTCTAGGCAATTGATGTGGAGGTCCAGCTCGCCTAGGGACCAACGCCCTCCTGTGGAAATATTTCCGCAGCGCGCTCGCCAGCCCCAACGGCTGGCGTCAGACTCTATGATGACCTCCGGCAGAGAACCGAAAATGGCCCTGCCGTTCCATGCCTCTACGTGGGCAAGCCACCACTGGATCTCTTCCCGTACTTCTTGGGAAAGGGGAACCAGGTCTGTGTAAGAGAGGCCTTTCTGCAGGTGTTGAATCTTGAGCCTCTGAAGGGCCCGATAATGTAAGGGCCCTGGAAAGATCGCTTGAATGGAAGACGCTAGAAGGCCCACTATCCGGGCAATCACTCTGAGTGAGACCATCTGTTTGCATAACAGGGAGCATAGCTCCATTTTGATATCCCGAAGTTTGGAGCGTGGAAGACTCAACTGAGCCCTTTGGGAGTTTATGACAAAGCCCAGGAAATCTATCGTCTGGGTAGGACGCAGAACTGACTTGGGTTCGTTGATCACGAAACCCAGGTTTTGTAAGGTAGCAATGGTCATGCGTAATTGCTGAACTGCCAGAATGGGAGATTGCGCCATGATAAGAATGTCGTCTAGATAAACTATCATGCGCACTCCTTGTTCCCTGAGATAAGCTATCACCGGCTTCAGCACCTTGGTGAAGCACCATGGAGCCGAGGAAAGTCCGAAAGGAAGGACCAAATATTCGTACCATCGGTCCCGCCATTGAAATTGCAGGAATCGGCGATGGGGAGGAAAGATGGGAATAGACAGATAGGCGTCCTTCAGGTCCAGACGGACCAGCCAGTCCCCTTGTTTGAGGAGATCCGCCAAAAGATGGATGCCCTCCATCTTGAAGTGTTTGTAGGTCAAGTAATGATTGAAATCCTTTAAATTGAGTACCAACCTGTAACCTCCGCCTTTCTTCTGTACCAGAAAAATATTACTGCAGAAACCGCGAGGGCCCTCGTTGCAATACGCTATCGCGTGTTTCTGCAGCAATTCTTCGAGTTTGGAATCTATAAAATCGCACTCTAGTTGGGAAAAAGAAAGCTGTCTGGGTCGCCTGACCTGAAAGGGGGTCTGAAAGAAATCGAGGTGAAAACCCTGAATTGTCTGCAATATCCAAGCATCCTGAGACAGTTGAACCCAATTGTGATAAAAGAACCGAGTACGTCCCCCCAGGGGTAATACGAAATTGTCCGGAGCACCTACCTGAAGATTCAGTGTTTTGGAAGCCTCCACGGTAGGATCCTCTGTTGAAACGCCTTTTGTTGAAGCGCTGCCTGGTGGGGTAAAAGGTTCCACCACGGGTGGAGTCCCACTCTCCCCTGCCTCGACCGAAGTCTCCTCTCTGAGGACCTTGGGAGAACTGTCGGCCAAACGAGCGTCCTCGGCCTCGTCTAGCCCTGTTGAAAACACCAGCCTGAAAAACTCTTTTTATGCCTGACTGCGCCTTATCCAGAGTTGTAAAGGTGCCCATATATTTGGCTACGTCCTTGACGAAACGGTCCCCGAACAGGTTCCCGTCCGCCAGGGGGCCAGGCTCCGCCGCAGCCAACTCCGTGAGATTGGAGTCCATTCGCATAAGGATTGATTTGCGCCGCTCCGTAGAAATGGCACAGTTGGCATTGCACAAAAGACATGGCCCGTTGGGTCCAGCCTGCCAGGACATGGGGGTCTACTGCAGTCCCAGATTCTTGCGCATCTAAAGCCATCTCCAGGATCTTGGCTAGAGGGCCTACCACATCTAGGAGTTTATCTTGGCATCCACGCCAGGCGCGATCGATACCCTTCTTGGGATCTTTCGCGAACTTCTTTAAGAAGGTCAGGAGGCTGGAGTCTATATCTGGGGTTTCGGCTACCTTATCGGAAATATCCGGTCTAGGGCATTCTGACCGGAGCCTGTTGCGCACCTCCTTCTCAAAACTTTTATGAAGGTTTTCGTGCAAGTATGCAGCAACCTCAGGGGCAGGTAACCAATCAGACGACCTGGGATGGACTATATCAGCTGGATTAAATGTAAATGGAGTGGGAGTAGCCAGAGGCGTTTCCGCGTTCTTTGACTTCTTTGTTCTCTTTTTAGGAGGGGACTCGTCCGGGGTGTCAGTACCCGTAGTATCAGGGTCAGTGTCAGTGTCTGGAGCCTTCGCCTTGTCAGCGTCGGGGCGAGGAAGTGAAGAATATGAGGCAGAGTGAGGCCAGGACTTAGCTTGGGGAGCGTCAGTGGGAGTGACAGTCGGAGCAGTGAAACCATGACGTCTAGCAAATTTCTCGAGCTGTTTTGTTATTGGTTTCAAGGCAGTAGCCAGTGCCTGCTGAACAGTTCCTGGAACTGCTTTCTCCAGGGCCTTGTTGACCGACTCCTGGACAGAAGCGTCCAGGGCCTCAACAATGTTGTCCTCTATGGAAGGATTGGTAACTTCCTCTTCGTAAATGGTATCATCCTCGTCATAATGCACCCAGTCCTCCATTACGGGACCCAATTTTAAAATATATATATTGCACTTAAGGCAAAGGGCAGCGAGGAGTAAAGGGGGGAGCCAATCCACAGCACAAAAGTCAATAAAGGTACCGAGCCCCTCAGCATAGGCTATATCACAGTTCTTGCAGCCCACAGGGTGTAAGTGGAGCCAAAAGAGCAGAATTTTCTACAGGAGGTGTGCTCCCTCCAGGCCCAAATCGTTGTTGCAGCCAGCCAGGCGTAGGGGATGTTACTCGGTGGAAAAGCAGGTGAAATGCTGAGAAAACAAAAGAAAAACGGGCAGTAGCGGTGTGCGTAGCCCAATCCTACCAAATATAGCCCAATTGGGCTACGCACGTCGAAACACGAAAAGAAAAGAAAAGGGGGAGGCTCCTAGCGCACTCGGCCAACAAGGGGAGCCTCTGCGCCTTCAATTGTCAAAATTAATTCACCGCCGTAGGCGGAGCGGTACCTGAAAGCGGGCGGGGGAAGCGTAATACAAGCGCCCGCAGCGCTAAACACCGTCCCGTGAAGCGGGAGTTTCAAACTTGCTTCCTCCTTCGTCCGGGACACAGCGCGCACCTCCGATGGCAGCGGGGGCGCCGCAGGTCGTCAAGACCGAGCGAGGAGCCCGCGCTGTCAAGGCGGAAGGCGCCACAGAAATTTCAAGTCAAAACCAAGCAAAGCAGGGCATATCAAACGCGATAGTCGCGTGCACACATTTTTAAAGCGGCGCGAGCCGATCCAAATAAATTTGCATATCTCATATAAGAGAGCGTAAAATCCACTTAACTGTCTGCGTGAGCGGCAAAGAAAGAGGACGATTTCCGGTGATAGTGGCTCTTATGGGGCTCTGCAGGATGTGAGGTGTACCATGGGCATCATGGGAAATGTAGTTTATTTACATAAAATACAAGTTTTCATTGGCTGCTGTGAGTGGCAATAAATAGAAAGAGAAGCATAATACGAAGCCTCCGGTCCTGTAATAGAATTCACATTTTGCTGTCGCCCACCAGGTTATCCTGCACTGGGTCAGCACACTTCAGTCATTAGGTCCCTTTACCGTGTGCGACATGCTTTTTGCTTGTGCACAATATGCACATCTACGATAAAAGTTGTCCCCTTCTGGGACAATGTGTCCTTATTTATAAAAATTAAATAAAGACAAAAAAGCCCACTATTTTTGCCCTCTAATAAACTTTAAATTTTTCCTTTTTTATGCGAGCCCTGCAGCTTCCCAGGCACTGCTACCGAGTCTCGCTGCTGCTTCCAAGCACTGCAAGCATCACCCACCTCTACGAGGGCTTAAAACCATTGCAATAAGGCTGCCCATACGTGTGCAGATGTACCATAAACCATCTTTGGTTTTTAATTTTTTTTTTATAACAAAGACCATTCCAAAACATTTGTCGGTGCCAGCACGTGCATGCATAGGCGTCTATCTTAGAATGTTTTTAGTAAAGTATAAGAAAAACCATTACATGCAGGTCACGTGAGAATACTGAGGAGATTTCGCTTCATTACTGATATTGGAATGGGACAACAAACAATATATTTCTAAGAAAATGTCTGCGATATGAATTCTTTTGGGCCAAACTATTTGCCTGAATTATCAGCCCTGAAGAAGAGGGTTCTCCCCTTGAAATATATGTTGGCTGGCTGTTTTTATTCCAGAAACGAATAAATATGTGACAAATAATGCACCAACTTTGCGAAATGCAGCAGTTCTGTGCAAGTAAACAGACAGGGCTCTGTGTTCAAGTCCAGAGTATGAAGCATCTCTTTCTAAGCCGAGGAAGGTTCAGGAAAAAAAACACAGGTAAGACAATGTCCTGAGAGCAGTGAAAAGCAGATGGAGCGTTTGGTAGAAAGGATGGACTAGGATTAAGAACTACCTTGTCTGGAAAAAATGCACATGAAAGGGGAGACTGAAAGTAAATCCCCCAACCCTCCCACTCATGGTCCAGAACAAAAGGCTACCAAAATAAAAATACATTTTGTGGCAACAGTTTGAGATCAACTGATTCAAGAGGTTAAACAAGCATTTGCAATGCAATAGGTCTCGCATTTGTGAGAGTTTGAGCTATTGGCATTGTAAATGACAACGCCTTTTATTTGAGTTTTGAAAACTTGCAAACGGTGTGTAAATACGCACTTTCTACTTATAGAAGCAAGGCTGGCAGTAAAAGAGGCACAGTTACTGCCAGCGTTGCTTCTCATAAGCAAGGACTATAAACACCGCTTGCACGTTTTCAAAACACATAAATAAAAGCATTGTCATTTACAATGCCAATAGCTCAAACTCTCGCAAATCCGAGACCTATTGCAAAAGATAAAACAAAAAAAAGGTAGTTTTTTTTTTTTAACACTATCACAATGCTCCTACACTGAAGCCCTTACAGGCTTACACCCTTTCATGCAGATAGTTCACCGCAAATGGAGTCGGAGAGGAGTCCATTTAAAGAGAGAGACGGACGGAGTTTGGGGTGGGAGGAGGGGAGAGCGGGCATTTGAGGGTGAGAGAGTTTGACGAACAGAGACAGGCAGAGTTTGGGCTTGAGGGAGAGGGGACATTTTAGAAGAGAGAGACAGACAGACTTTTGGGGTGGAAGGATGGATGCTGGGATTAAAGCATCTCAAAGTAATACTTTATAAACACTAGAACACCAACAAAAACGGAGACAGGCTTCAGTCAAGTACACACAAAAGAAAGAAGTTGTTTACGAGGTGCGGCAACTGCTCCCCGGCCCTTCCCCAGGGAGGATCTTCAGCCTTCTGTAAACAAAGCTTGGGGTTTAAAAAGTAACACCAGGAGGCGAGCTTTGTGAAAATCAGTCTATGGTTATGCTGCAGCAACATGCTCTTTACAGTGTAGTCAGGGGGAATCGTGCAGCAATATAAAAATAAATAATATGTACATATGTAAGAAAAGCTTCTAGAGCGTGCTGCTGAGAGGCGCAGCCTGATTTTGGTTCTAATTGCAGCCGATATGGAATACGCCTTATGGGCAGCAGGGGTGCGAGGGGCACAGTGTGTGTGATACTCCGGTCTCCCCTCCCAGCCCCCCTCCCCGCCGCACCGTCAGGTAGTCCAGGACACTCTCGCAGCATTGAAGGGAGGGGGGCGAGATTAAGCAGCGGCGGGGCGTGTGGGGGAATGGGAGATAAAGCTGCGGTGGGCCAGGGAAATGCTACTTTCAAGATTTAATGCAGATTACTCGCTGCACGCAGCACCCAGACAGGAGGTCTGTGCATGTTTGCAGAGGCCCCAGGAGGCGAAAAGAGCATAGTACCAGCATTGGCAACCTACCCCACCCCTCCAACGTAACATGCATGCTCATAAATAATCACACAACACATTTCTTGTTTGGGTAAAAATTGCTGCAGGTTTATTACATACATCGTTATGTAATATGGTGGGTTATCTTACGGGCGATCCAAGGGCAGGCAACCATCTAGGCCGCCTGCCCGCCTGATGAGCCAAGCAGCACTGGGGCGAACCCCATCTGTGCTGCCACTTCTGGTGATCCTCTTCCCGGATCACGTGACACATGGTTCCTATTACTCACGCCCCTTTCAGGGCGGAGCGTAGCATAGCAAACCCCCGGTTGTTCAGGCCCACAACCGCCCGAAGGACTAACGGGGCGCCGACACGGTTTTCTAGGAACCTCCCATGAGGCTCCTAGGATTTGGCTCTGGCACCCACCATGGTGCCGCGCAGAGGTACCCTTCTGTACCCCTCTGCTTCCAGATCGCCCTGTAACTCCGCCTGCAACGAAAAAGACAACATTACAACATTCTCTGCCCCCTGCCTGCCACGAACCACGCCGGGTAAGCGGTAGGGTGGGAGACGGCGTGTCCGGGCACGCGAAAGAGGACGACAAGATGGTGGGGGGAGGCCTATATACCCCTCCCCCTGTCCTCGCGCCCCGGACGTGATTCTAGCCTATCGCGCTGCGACCAGGCTTGGGGGACTCCTCCCTGAGTCCCTGCCCCTACGGGGGTGTGGGGTGCCCAGCTGGCACTAGAGGGCTGCCCTCTTTAGTGGCCCCCTGCGGGGGCCTCGGACAGCCGCATAGTACCAGCATTGGCAACCTACCCCACCCCTCCAACGTAACATGCATGCTCATAAATAATCACACAACACATTTCTTGTTTGGGTAAAAATTGCTGCAGGTTTATTACATACACCGTTATGTAATATGGTGGGTTATCTTACGGGCGATCCAAGGGCAGGCAACCATCTAGGCCGCCTGCCCGCCTGATGAGCCAAGCAGCACTGGGGCGAACCCCATCTGTGCTGCCACTTCTGGTGATCCTCTTCCCGGATCACGTGACACATGGTTCCTATTACTCACGCCCCTTTCAGGGCGGAGCGTAGCATAGCAAACCCCCCGGTTGTTCAGGCCCACAACCGCCCGAAGGACTAACGGGGCGCCGACACGGTTTTCTAGGAACCTCCCATGAGGCTCCTAGGATTTGGCTCTGGCACCCACCATGGTGCCGCGCAGAGGTACCCTTCTGTACCCCTCTGCTTCCAGATCGCCCTGTAACTCCGCCACAGCTCTGGAGGTGGCCACCGTCGCCGCCAGAGCCCCCACCAAAACAGCTCCTTTCTCACCTGCAACCTCTCATTTCCAGGCCTCCTGCAAGCTAGGGAAGAGATCCCTCCCACTGGTGATAGTGGAACCCCATCTATATCACAATAGCCCTTGCCGGTAGCCTGGATCAGCTAGTGTCTAATGCAACACAGAGGCCCTTCTGCCTGGTGAATTTGTGCCAAGAACTATCCACCCTCCTGTGGGAAAGTTCCACTACTTCACATAACTCAGTCCCGTGCCAACTCTGGGCGGGGCAGATGATTCCCTGGCTCACATTGCCCCATGAATTTGCTGAGCTCACCTAGCTGCCGTTCTACTAGGACGGTGTGTCTAGCACACCTGTGTCCCCACTTAAGGGACGGCTGCCCGCTTGTTGGGAGACCGCTCCCACACCCACCTGCCTACTTTTGGCTATACGGGCGAGAAGGATTATATTTTAACCTTTGCACCGTCCATTTGCTTTCTAACTCATGACGCACAGGAATGTCCATAACTAGACGTGTGTGACAATGAGCAAGGGTGCCATCCTGCCCTTGCCATGCATCCCTTATTACTTATGGGAATTTCGCCCGCTCAGCTCCCTCAGTGTTGGAACCCCCTAGGCATACCAGCTTAGAGAATCTGTCTGATTTAATACAGTGTGCACTGTCTGCCATGTGGTGCCTAACACTAAGGATTGCTAAGTCCTACTTTACCCCCATCCTCGGGTACTCCCAGATAGGGGGTGGGATGGGGAGTTCACACCGCCCACCCTGAGCTGCCCCGGCGGTGGAAAATTCCCTGCTCCGTTAAATTTACATTTTTGTTGAACACTGGACGTGCCAAATGTTCTTACTGCATAGTAGCCTTTTGTGCTCGACACCGTTTTCCCCTTTATTGGAACAGCAGCACGCTATGTTGGTTGACAGCGTCCACACCCAACGTGGCTAATACAGCTGACCGTGCTGGGCTTTTGAGCTTAACTGCAGCAACAGGTCACCTACCCTTGGTTCTGGGATGCATTTACTTCGCCTTGTTGACCAGCCAATTGCACAGACCCTTCTGATTGCTAAACCCCGGTCAACCCCTTATTGGTGTCAAATCTGGTTTGTCCCACTATTGGCGATACCTCACCCTTTCGTGTAGTGCAACTTACACAGCCCACCCCGCTTGCTTAACTGCCGTCGGATCACAGATGCCAGTACCTATTACCCATCTCTGACCCTGGCTGCTTAAACTCACAAAAGTGTCGGACTCCCAGACTCCCCGTCCTCTGTTCCACTGCAGTACACCTTCAGTGGACCCGCTGGGAGATACCGCGAACCCTAAGAAGCACCCAATTCTCACCTGTGTGTACCTCTAAAGGAGATTGGCTCCACCCAGCTGTAAGGCCAGAAACACACATATTAAACCTATTTACTGGTTTCTGCCACTTGGCACCTTTCTGGTTGCAGCTCTGTGTTTTGTGAAGCGTGCGTGCCCACGGGGCATGCTGTCGCTGAATAACCGGTGTATGTTACCCACTCCCTGATACTGTGCAACGCTAACTGCCCTTGTTTGGGTTGAAGGAATGCTGGATGATTCCCAAGGACTGTGAACTTACTACTCCACCCAGTTTGCCCCAAAATTTTGGGGGACAACCCAAAGAGTGATCATGCCCTTCAAGGCACATCTCCCCAGCGTTGACTATCAACGTATTTGGGACACCGGTCACAGAAGATGCCCCTTCCAGTCTCTGGTTCTAGCCCCTAGAAGGATAACCCAGGGGGCAGACCAGTCTGTGTGAACCTGAGTCGAACATTATGTGCAAATACCTGCCGTTTCCTGAAAATTGGGAATGTCAAATGGTCTATAATACCCTGTCGCCATTTTGCTCTTAACGCAGTGTTTACCAAACTTTTTTGCACCGCAGCACACTTGTTAGACGAAAACTACCACAACCGCCTGCTGCCCTGGCTAAGCGCGGGTGAATATGTCATAACTGAAGCGACCTGTGGCCTGCTCTTGTTTGCAGAGGGCACTTTTTAGCCGCATCGACCAGACATAGCAAGAGGAGACGAGCTTGCGAGCCCCACTCCCACACAACTAAAATTAAACATAGTCCATCAGGGGCCGAGGCGTTGCCTTCGCAGCACCTCTCTTTTCGTTGTAATTGCCCAGAGTAAGTGTAAAATTGTACTGTCCCACCATTGGGCTGGTAACCGACCCGTGCTCTGGCCGAAACTCGGCGATGCCCTTGTGTCGCATTGAACCCCTGGTAAATAAGGGTGCCACTCAACGACTTAAACCAACCCTTGGCCATGAGCGGAGTCTAGCACTCCCCAAACTTTTGCTGGTATAACCCACGGGCACGCCTCCTGTTTAGTTCAATTTAGTCATTCCTGGCACTGGCAGCCACAAGGGCCTACTACTGGGCTGTGTAAATGCGGCCCAGGTGACCTTGAACAACCTGCTTGGTGTGGATGGGTGCTAACATTACCTGGCTGAAGGGCAATCCCTTGTCAATCACTCCTGACAAGATGTGCCAATGCAGGTGGAAGCAATAGTTATCCAGCCTACCTTACTTCCTGTTCCAGGTCTGAGTAAATTAGTGCAAGATGCGCATTTGAACTGGTAGCGGATACTGTTACTTACGCCGGCAGATGCTCTGCTCAGAGCAGCCCGCTAGACAAGGCTTCCCCCTTTCCTATCATTTTGGGTTACACCGTACCTAATCAGGATGCAGTGGGCTAGTTAATCTCCTGGGGCCCCAATGCCACTGCACTTGCGGCACTGATGAAACGTTGTTGATTTGGCTGTCAACTTTGCTGCCTGTGCCACCCTTCAGCCCCATGGAAATTGTGCTGGGCTCTCGCTTACTACCCTGCTGAGTGAGCCCACTGTATTCACCAGATTCATTAACAATTTCCGCTTCTGCCTATGAAGTGGCTCTCAAACTGAATCTCAAACCTGACAACATACAGGGGGTTATGCATATTGGAAAATGCCGCACCATCCAGTTACGGACCTTGCAAGTACATACCAGCTGAAACAACTGCAGGCCCTCCTGCTAAGACACAAACAATACATGACCAGAACGTGCCCATATGTGTCCAATGAAATTAAGCAAGTAACAGGCTTCTTGTATCAGCCAGGCCAAAAGTGCATTGCCTTGGAATCTGCGGCTAAATGGCTTTCTAGGTTGACCCATATGGCACGATGTTAATCTGGATTTCCATTATCGTAATAGGGTAGCTGCTCGATACCAGTGCCAGGGTGCGACTGGGGAATTGCTGTGACCTGCCCTGCTAATAGTCTCTGATATGTGTTTACATCTAAAATTCAACAGAGATATTGCTGTGCTTTAAACATTGTAGCAAAGCAGCAGCTCCTTAGTATTACTGCAAATAATCTGACACTCCCCGTTTCTCCTGAGTGAGGTCCCGTTTTGATCTAGGGAAGGCTTGCCAGGTGGTAGCAGGAGGCGGAAATTTTATTCCTGATCACGCTCTGAACCCAGCCACGAGGGAAACGTCCTGGCAGGCCAAATGTGCTCCCCGGTCAAGAAGGCTGCTGAACATACCACACCCCTGCTGCTGCTAACCTAAGCAGTGTAACCGACGCCCCTACCAATGCACCTAAAACCGGTCTGTGGCCATGACAGTTTTTGGTCCGTTTAAATTTGTAAATGGACCAGTGCTGTGTCTGGTGGGTGCTACCCTCCGTGGGTGTTTCCTGTCCTTACCAAAAGGAGGAAAAGCAGGTAAATGTTATTGACCTTGCTATGCCTAACATAACATGTGTTGGTGCTCACCTCCACCACCCAAGGCATAATCCAACACTGCTTGCAGGTCTTATTGCTAGCCAAGTTAATTGTACTTATTTTATTGCCCTCAGAGGGCGGCAGGAGGCCACTACAGTTTGCACCAGCAAAGCACCAGCCCTGCTAAATGTCCAAGCAACATCACAGCTACTAACCCAAGCTATTGTGTAAGTGTGACAATTCAGACTATTCCAGGCCCCCAGAGCATAAGAATGGCATGGGCGGCAGTCAATAGTAATTTTAATGAATATTGAATTAGTAATTGTCCGATGTTGTGGTCAACTTTAAAATAGAGAGACAAGGCCAAGTGGTGGCGAACTGCCACCATTGATAATTATATGACGGAGCCGAGTACCGGAAACCACCCGGTCGAATCTATCAATTAAACCGGATAATGATTACCTGCAATTATAGAATTGCAACACCCTTACAGCGATGGCGAGGGCTTGAATGTTTTGTCGAGCCACCCCGTGGCCTGCTGGATCATACGATTCACCATTTGTAAATATGGACAGCTGTAACAAAGCTGCGCACGTAAAAAGACTCACATCGCACTACCATATGCAACAATAGCTGCGTGTTAAAATTGACTAAGACACTACCGCTTCGTGGCAGTGTGTCACATTTGCCTGCTAATCCTCATACCATGCACCGTTATTTACATTCGGCAACTTGTAGAGAAGAGGCGCACGTAAAGGAGTCAAAACCTCGCGCTCAATATGCGGACAATTGCAGGGCATGAAGTTCCATCAATAAATTAACACTTCGTGGCAATCTGGAACGTGTGTACATTGCTATTCAAATAACAATTAGTGGCACCTCTTTCGCAGCACAGACTGAAGGCGCCCAGCGTGTCACTGCTCAAAATTCATAGAAAAGGCCTCGACAGGCTCTCTGCACACATCAGAGTGCTGTTGCCAAGCCGGGGATATCTTTGCAGCAGATTGCCCCCCCCCCAGTAAGGATACAGAAAACTCGTCTTGGCGAGTGGGGCACAGGGCGAAATAACTAAACCCAGTGTTTGTAAGTATCAAGTTTGCTTGCTTTTTCCAGATCCCAAGGGAAAGAGGCATAGATTATATTCCCTTGACACTCAACATCCGCGTGATAATAGCCAGCTGGCTGCTGTCCGTGGAAATTATAGGCTAACTTGTACTGAGCACGTTTCCATCCGCCTGCGTTGAGTAAACATGGTATGCCACACCGAAGACACTGCACTCAACGATGTGATATCTTTTGATAACAGAACAACAATACTGCCTTGGAGCCGCATCTCCAATTCCTAAAGTGTGCCACTCGTACCAATAGCGCCAGGCCTACATTTTCACAGCCAGCCTACAAACAACCTGGCAGCCCTGTCCGAGGCGCGTTTTCGACAGGCTTCCTGGTTTACCCCCTGGCCGGAAGCCTCATCATGCCAACGCACCGCGTCCTGCCTGCCAACCACGTGGCCTCCATGGTAGGCCGGAGTCCCGCACCCACGTGGCCAGAGGGGACTCCTGTAATATAAACAGACATCATCCTACCAACACAGATGCACAAGACTCAAGCGGTCTTACCCGGTCCCCATTGTCTGCCCTGACCGGTGATAATGCTGGCTACACCATGCGTGAGTTGGAATTCGGGCCAGGCTGGCAGCTACCGCCGGGGACGACCGGTTCCTACTACCGGCACTTGCACCCCCTTGATTGGAATTAAAATACCCACAATTGATGGACGGAATGCAGAACAAAGCACCTTCCCCATCATCATGAGGTCAGCCACAATCCGACAGGGTCCGCTCTAACCCCGCTGACCCAATGTACAGATGTTGCTCCCCTCACACCCTCAGGGAGGGCACAATGGTGCCACCTCACGTGACTGGTGCCCCCCAGTATAATCCAGCATCAAAATTGTCCTTTGTTCGTTGAGAGAAAGCAAAACACACCACCACTGACGGCCTCAGTTGAAACTTAACATTGGTGCAAGTGGCAGCACCCATAACTACTAGGCCACAGAGGCGCCTACAAACCCCGCGCACAGTACTGGCAAGCACACTTCCAATGGAGCCACACACTAAGCTCCCGTAAACAGGCCCAATTTGCCGAGTTGCCCCTTGATGCCGTAAAGCGGTAAATGCCTCGTTCGGTGCAATCGGGTTGCACAGGAATGTTTTGTCCCCCTGCCCAGCAAGCACACAGACCCACCCATGCCACGACCAGCGTGGTTTTATACCATTATAAGCCTGTCGGGGAAGGATAAACAAAACAGTTGAACAGTGCCACCCAGTGTTGTAAACACCCCCTAGCACTCTGGGATGTACATAGATGGACAATAGGGTGCTAGTACGTGAGCCCCGCAGTGTTGTCCTGATGCCCCCTTGTTAAACGCTAGGACATTCGGTTTGTAATGGCTGTTTTCGGTCGCATTTCCCTGCCCTTCAACAAAAGTGACACTTCAAAAGCATAATAAATGGCAAGAAACCAAGAACCGTTCCCCAAATTGACCTCGCCGAATTTCAAACCTGGTGCCAACCCGTGCTCAGGGGACCTCACAGCAGCGGACACATCGTCAATTACGCTGCATGTGAAACGAGTACTGCATACCGCGCCTCCTAACAGTCGTGAAGTTCATAGCATCTTAATGCTGCCCGGTCGGTGGCCACGTGTATCAAACACCACCTTCCGGCTGAAGCGCTAGCCAAAGCCGGGCCTACGGCCCTCACGCATGCTCACACAGGCGAACGCCCACTCGCGCCAGTAAACACTCCGTCCCCGTTAGCAAATTCGGTAAGGATTGCACCGCAACGTGGCCGGAGCACCACGCTGCTTCGTAAACACAGCGCTCTGTGGGGCTTGCGCAGCAACCGACCTCCCGACTAAGTGCCCCACATGCTACAAAGCCCCCTTTTACCCCGACCAGGCTAGGGAAGCCTCACGCCTCGAAATTCATAGCGATTGGGAGAAGTGAGTTCGGGTGAGTATGGCCCTCTTGCAATACCACTAACCTCTCAATCCGCCGAATAACCCCGACCAAGCCGCCCGACATGGGGAGGGAAACACGACTCCCGATTTAGCCGCAACTGCACCCAACGCCGCGAGACAACCGCCTTGCAGGGTTCAAGTTAATCACCTAAGGTGGGGGCTCCGGACTAGGACTCCTTCACCTTAGATGGACCCCACCAGTTCTCTGCTCGTCCTGCTCCACCCGCATCCGGGCAACCTCACCGCAAGTTGATCCAAAAAATTCAGCCCGACCCGCGATTAAAAGTGCTTTCCAGCACCGCCTGCTCCTTTACTTAAAGCCGCCTCCGAACCGCACACGCGTTGGTACAAGCGGCGGCATTAATCACACCCCTATCAACTGCAGCACTGCTGCCAACTTCCACGTTGTGGTGCGCGACCAACTACCACCGCCTCCCCCTTGCACACCAACCTTCGGCATATAGCGCCGGCTCACGTGCCCCGAACAACCAGGAGCAACCAGCAACTGAGGGGGGGGGGGAGAACAACTCACCGCACAAAATCACCAATGCCGATTCCATGTATGCGGCCAGGGCGATCGGCAATGCTACGCCGACGGACACGACCTTTCTACAAGACGGGTCCCGGGACAGTCCCCGCCCCCCCAGGCCTGGCAAATGTTCCTCCGGCGGGCCCATTCGCACGCCCAAGCAACCCGACTCCCTAACCCCCCGTGACAAACCGCGCCCTACAGTGAGCACGGACTTCGATCACGGGGGGTAGTGGCATCCAACTCCAAGGACTATGTGGGGAGGCGAGAGGAACTGCCCAAATGGCCCGGAGGTGTGGGGAACTGCCCCAGGTGGCCCAGACTCACCGAAAACCTTGACTCTGTCTCCGACGGTGACGCAGAACTGAGAGACGACCTGCAGACGGCGTGTCCGGGCGCGCGAAAGAGGACGACAAGATGGTCGGGGGAGGCCTATATACCCCTCCCCTGTCCACGCGCCCCGGACGTGATTCTAGCCTATCGCGCTGCGACCAGGCTTGGGGGACTCCTCCCTGAGTCCCTGCCCCTACGGGGGTGTGGGGTGCCCAGCTGGCACTAGAGGGCTGCCCTCTTTAGTGGCCCCCTGCGGGGGCCTCGGACAGCCGCATAGTACCAGCATTGGCAACCTACCCCACCCCTCCAACGTAACATGCATGCTCATAAATAATCACACAACACATTTCTTGTTTGGGTAAAAATTGCTGCAGGTTTATTACATACACCGTTATGTAATATGGTGGGTTATCTTACGGACGATCCAAGGGCAGGCAACCATCTAGGCCGCCTGCCCGCCTGATGAGCCAAGCAGCACTGGGGCGAACCCCATCTGTGCTGCCACTTCTGGTGATCCTCTTCCCGGATCACGTGACACATGGTTCCTATTACTCACGCCCCTTTCAGGGCGGAGCGTAGCATAGCAAACCCCCGGTTGTTCAGGCCCACAACCGCCCGAAGGACTAACGGGGCGCCGACACGGTTTTCTAGGAACCTCCCATGAGGCTCCTAGGATTTGGCTCTGGCACCCACCATGGTGCCGCGCAGAGGTACCCTTCTGTACCCCTCTGCTTCCAGATCGCCCTGTAACTCCGCCACAGCTCTGGAGGTGGCCACCGTCGCCGCCAGAGCCCCCCACCAAAACAGCTCCTTTCTCACCTGCAACCTCTCATTTCCAGGCCTCCTGCAAGCTATTGAAGAGATCCCTCCCACTGGTGATAGTGGAACCCCATCTATATCACAATAGCCCTTGCCGGTAGCCTGGATCAGCTAGTGTCTAATGCAACACAGAGGCCCTTCTGCCTGGTGAATTTGTGCCAAGAACTATCCACCCTCCTGTGGGAAAGTTCCACTACTTCACATAACTCAGTCCCGTGCCAACTCTGGGCGGGGCAGATGATTCCCTGGCTCACATTGCCCCATGAATTTGCTGAGCTCACCTAGCTGCCGTTCTACTAGGACGGTGTGTCTAGCACACCTGTGTCCCCACTTAAGGGACGGCTGCCCGCTTGTTGGGAGACCGCTCCCACACCCACCTGCCTACTTTTGGCTATACGGGCGAGAAGGATTATATTTTAACCTTTGCACCGTCCATTTGCTTTCTAACTCATGACGCACAGGAATGTCCATAACTAGACGTGTGTGACAATGAGCAAGGGTGCCATCCTGCCCTTGCCATGCATCCCTTATTACTTATGGGAATTTCGCCCGCTCAGCTCCCTCAGTGTTGGAACCCCCTAGGCATACCAGCTTAGAGAATCTGTCTGATTTAATACAGTGTGCACTGTCTGCCATGTGGTGCCTAACACTAAGGATTGCTAAGTCCTACTTTACCCCCATCCTCGGGTACTCCCAGATAGGGGGTGGGATGGGGGAGTTCACACCGCCCACCCTGAGCTGCCCCGGCGGTGGAAAATTCCCTGCTCCGTTAAATTTACATTTTTGTTGAACACTGGACGTGCCAAATGTTCTTACTGCATAGTAGCCTTTTGTGCTCGACACCGTTTTCCCCTTTATTGGAACAGCAGCACGCTATGTTGGTTGACAGCGTCCACACCCAACGTGGCTAATACAGCTGACCGTGCTGGGCTTTTGAGCTTAACTGCAGCAACAGGTCACCTACCCTTGGTTCTGGGATGCATTTACTTCGCCTTGTTGACCAGCCAATTGCACAGACCCTTCTGATTGCTAAACCCCGGTCAACCCCTTATTGGTGTCAAATCTGGTTTGAACCATATATGTATTGTCCCACTATTGGCGATACCTCACCCTTTCGTGTAGTGCAACTTACACAGCCCACCCCGCTTGCTTAACTGCCGTCGGATCACAGATGCCAGTACCTATTACCCATCTCTGACCCTGGCTGCTTAAACTCGCAAAAGTGTCGGACTCCCAGACTCCCCGTCCTCTGTTCCACTGCAGTACACCTTCAGTGGACCCGCTGGGAGATACCGCGAACCCTAAGAAGCACCCAATTCTCACCTGTGTGTACCTCTAAAGGAGATTGGCTCCACCCAGCTGTAAGGCCAGAAACACACATATTAAACCTATTTACTGGTTTCTGCCACTTGGCACCTTTCTGGTTGCAGCTCTGTGTTTTGTGAAGCGTGCGTGCCCACGGGGCATGCTGTCGCTGAATAACCGGTGTATGTTACCCACTCCCTGATACTGTGCAACGCTAACTGCCCTTGTTTGGGTTGAAGGAATGCTGGATGATTCCCAAGGACTGTGAACTTACTACTCCACCCAGTTTGCCCCAAAATTTTTGGGGACAACCCAAAGAGTGATCATGCCCTTCAAGGCACATCTCCCCAGCGTTGACTATCAACGTATTTGGGACAGAAGATGCCCCTTCCAGTCTCTGGTTCTAGCCCCTAGAAGGATAACCCAGGGGGCAGACCAGTCTGTGTGAACCTGAGTCGAACATTATGTGCAAATACCTGCCGTTTCCTGAAAATTGGGAATGTCAAATGGTCTATAATACCCTGTCGCCATTTTGCTCTTAACGCAGTGTTTACCAAACTTTTTGCACCGCAGCACACTTGTTAGACGAAAACTACCACAACCGCCTGCTGCCCTGGCTAAGCGCGGGTGAATATGTCATAACTGAAGCGACCTGTGGCCTGCTCTTGTTTGCAGAGGGCACTTTTTAGCCGCATCGACCAGACATAGCAAGAGGAGACGAGCTTGCGAGCCCCACTCCCACACAACTAAAATTAAACATAGTCCATCAGGGGCCGAGGCGTTGCCTTCGCAGCACCTCTCTTTTCGTTGTAATTGCCCAGAGTGAGTGTAAAATTGTACTGTCCCACCATTGGGCTGGTAACCGACCCGTGCTCTGGCCGAAACTCGGCGATGCCCTCGTGTCGCATTGAACCCCTGGTAAATAAGGGTGCCACTCAACGACTTAAACCAACCCTTGGCCATGAGCGGAGTCTAGCACTCCCCAAACTTTTGCTGGTATAACCCACGGGCACGCCTCCTGTTTAGTTCAATTTAGTCATTCCTGGCACTGGCAGCCACAAGGGCCTACTACTGGGCTGTGTAAATGCGGCCCAGGTGACCTTGAACAACCTGCTTGGTGTGGATGGGTGCTAACATTACCTGGCTGAAGTGCAATCCCTTGTCAATCACTCCTGACAAGATGTGCCAATGCAGGTGGAAGCAATAGTTATCCAGCCTACCTTACTTCCTGTTCCAGGTCTGAGTAAATTAGTGCAAGATGCGCATTTGAACTGGTAGCGGATACTGTTACTTACGCCGGCAGATGCTCTGCTCAGAGCAGCCCGCTAGACAAGGCTTCCCCCTTTCCTATCATTTTGGGTTACACCGTACCTAATCAGGATGCAGTGGGCTAGTTAATCTCCTGGGGCCCCAATGCCACTGCACTTGCGGCACTGATGAAACGTTGTTGATTTGGCTGTCAACTTTGCTGCCTGTGCCACCCTTCAGCCCCATGGAAATTGTGCTGGGCTCTCGCTTACTACCCTGCTGAGTGAGCCCACTGTATTCACCAGATTCATTAACAATTTCCGCTTCTGCCTATGAAGTGGCTCTCAAACTGAATCTCAAACCTGACAACATACAGGGGGTTATGCATATTGGAAAATGCCGCACCATCCAGTTACGGACCTTGCAAGTACATACCAGCTGAAACAACTGCAGGCCCTCCTGCTAAGACACAAACAATACATGACCAGAACGTGCCCATATGTGTCCAATGAAATTAAGCAAGTAACAGGCTTCTTGTATCAGCCAGGCCAAAAGTGCATTGCCTTGGAATCTGCGGCTAAATGGCTTTCTAGGTTGACCCATATGGCACGATGTTAATCTGGATTTCCATTATCGTAATAGGGTAGCTGCTCGATACCAGTGCCAGGGTGCGACTGGGGAATTGCTGTGACCTGCCCTGCTAATAGTCTCTGATATGTGTTTACATCTAAAATTCAACAGAGATATTGCTGTGCTTTAAACATTGTAGCAAAGCAGCAGCTCCTTAGTATTACTGCAAATAATCTGACACTCCCCCGTTTCTCCTGAGTGAGGTCCCGTTTTGATCTAGGGAAGGCTTGCCAGGTGGTAGCAGCAGGCGGAAATTTTATTCCTGATCACGCTCTGAACCCAGCCACGAGGGAAACGTCCTGGCAGGCCAAATGTGCTCCCCGGTCAAGAAGGCTGCTGAACATACCACACCCCTGCTGCTGCTAACCTAAGCAGTGTAACCGACGCCCCTACCAATGCACCTAAAACCGGTCTGTGGCCATGACAGTTTTTGGTCCGTTTAAATTTGTAAATGGACCAGTGCTGTGTCTGGTGGGTGCTACCCTCCGTGGGTGTTTCCTGTCCTTACCAAAAGGAGGAAAAGCAGGTAAATGTTATTGACCTTGCTATGCCTAACATAACATGTGTTGGTGCTCACCTCCACCACCCAAGGCATAATCCAACACTGCTTGCAGGTCTTATTGCTAGCCAAGTTAATTGTACTTATTTTATTGCCCTCAGAGGGCGGCAGGAGGCCACTACAGTTTGCACCAGCAAAGCACCAGCCCTGCTAAATGTCCAAGCAACATCACAGCTACTAACCCAAGCTATTGTGTAAGTGTGACAATTCAGACTATTCCAGGCCCCCAGAGCATAAGAATGGCATGGGCGGCAGTCAATAGTAATTTTAATGAATATTGAATTAGTAATTGTCCGATGTTGTGGTCAACTTTAAAATAGAGAGACAAGGCCAAGTGGTGGCGAACTGCCACCATTGATAATTATATGACGGAGCCGAGTACCGGAAACCACCCGGTCGAATCTATCAATTAAACCGGATAATGATTACCTGCAATTATAGAATTGCAACACCCTTACAGCGATGGCGAGGGCTTGAATGTTTTGTCGAGCCACCCCGTGGCCTGCTGGATCATACGATTCACCATTTGTAAATATGGACAGCTGTAACAAAGCTGCGCACGTAAAAAGACTCACATCGCACTACCATATGCAACAATAGCTGCGTGTTAAAATTGACTAAGACACTACCGCTTCGTGGCAGTGTGTCACATTTGCCTGCTAATCCTCATACCATGCACCGTTATTTACATTCGGCAACTTGTAGAGAAGAGGCGCACGTAAAGGAGTCAAAACCTCGCGCTCAATATGCGGACAATTGCAGGGCATGAAGTTCCATCAATAAATTAACACTTCGTGGCAATCTGGAACGTGTGTACATTGCTATTCAAATAACAATTAGTGGCACCTCTTTCGCAGCACAGACTGAAGGCGCCCAGCGTGTCACTGCTCAAAATTCATAGAAAAGGCCTCGACAGGCTCTCTGCACACATCAGAGTGCTGTTGCCAAGCCGGGGATATCTTTGCAGCAGATTGCCCCCCCCCAGTAAGGATACAGAAAACTCGTCTTGGCGAGTGGGGCACAGGGCGAAATAACTAAACCCAGTGTTTGTAAGTATCAAGTTTGCTTGCTTTTTCCAGATCCCAAGGGAAAGAGGCATAGATTATATTCCCTTGACACTCAACATCCGCGTGATAATAGCCAGCTGGCTGCTGTCCGTGGAAATTATAGGCTAACTTGTACTGAGCACGTTTCCATCCGCCTGCGTTGAGTAAACATGGTATGCCACACCGAAGACACTGCACTCAACGATGTGATATCTTTTGATAACAGAACAACAATACTGCCTTGGAGCCGCATCTCCAATTCCTAAAGTGTGCCACTCGTACCAATAGCGCCAGGCCTACATTTTCACAGCCAGCCTACAAACAACCTGGCAGCCCTGTCCGAGGCGCGTTTTCGACAGGCTTCCTGGTTTACCCCTGGCCGGAAGCCTCATCATGCCAACGCACCGCGTCCTGCCTGCCAACCACGTGGCCTCCATGGTAGGCCGGAGTCCCGCACCCACGTGGCCAGAGGGGACTCCTGTAATATAAACAGACATCATCCTACCAACACAGATGCACAAGACTCAAGCGGTCTTACCCGGTCCCCATTGTCTGCCCTGACCGGTGATAATGCTGGCTACACCATGCGTGAGTTGGAATTCGGGCCAGGCTGGCAGCTACCGCCGGGGACGACCGGTTCCTACTACCGGCACTTGCACCCCCTTGATTGGAATTAAAATACCCACAATTGATGGACGGAATGCAGAACAAAGCACCTTCCCCATCATCATGAGGTCAGCCACAATCCGACAGGGTCCGCTCTAACCCCGCTGACCCAATGTACAGATGTTGCTCCCCTCACACCCTCAGGGAGGGCACAATGGTGCCACCTCACGTGACTGGTGCCCCCCAGTATAATCCAGCATCAAAATTGTCCTTTGTTCGTTGAGAGAAAGCAAAACACACCACCACTGACGGCCTCAGTTGAAACTTAACATTGGTGCAAGTGGCAGCACCCATAACTACTAGGCCACAGAGGCGCCTACAAACCCCGCGCACAGTACTGGCAAGCACACTTCCAATGGAGCCACACACTAAGCTCCCGTAAACAGGCCCAATTTGCCGAGTTGCCCCTTGATGCCGTAAAGCGGTAAATGCCTCGTTCGGTGCAATCGGGTTGCACAGGAATGTTTTGTCCCCCTGCCCAGCAAGCACACAGACCCACCCATGCCACGACCAGCGTGGTTTTATACCATTATAAGCCTGTCGGGGAAGGATAAACAAAACAGTTGAACAGTGCCACCCAGTGTTGTAAACACCCCCTAGCACTCTGGGATGTACATAGATGGACAATAGGGTGCTAGTACGTGAGCCCCGCAGTGTTGTCCTGATGCCCCCTTGTTAAACGCTAGGACATTCGGTTTGTAATGGCTGTTTTCGGTCGCATTTCCCTGCCCTTCAACAAAAGTGACACTTCAAAAGCATAATAAATGGCAAGAAACCAAGAACCGTTCCCCAAATTGACCTCGCCGAATTTCAAACCTGGTGCCAACCCGTGCTCAGGGGACCTCACAGCAGCGGACACATCGTCAATTACGCTGCATGTGAAACGAGTACTGCATACCGCGCCTCCTAACAGTCGTGAAGTTCATAGCATCTTAATGCTGCCCGGTCGGTGGCCACGTGTATCAAACACCACCTTCCGGCTGAAGCGCTAGCCAAAGCCGGGCCTACGGCCCTCACGCATGCTCACACAGGCGAACGCCCACTCGCGCCAGTAAACACTCCGTCCCCGTTAGCAAATTCGGTAAGGATTGCACCGCAACGTGGCCGGAGCACCACGCTGCTTCGTAAACACAGCGCTCTGTGGGGCTTGCGCAGCAACCGACCTCCCGACTAAGTGCCCCACATGCTACAAAGCCCCCTTTTACCCCGACCAGGCTAGGGAAGCCTCACGCCTAGAAATTCATAGCGATTGGGAGAAGTGAGTTCGGGTGAGTATGGCCCTCTTGCAATACCACTAACCTCTCAATCCGCCGAATAACCCCGACCAAGCCGCCCGACATGGGGAGGGAAACACGACTCCCGATTTAGCCGCAACTGCACCCAACGCCGCGAGACAACCGCCTTGCAGGGTTCAAGTTAATCACCTAAGGTGGGGGCTCCGGACTAGGACTCCTTCACCTTAGATG
Source organism: Calotriton arnoldi (assembly GCA_963921515.1). Taxonomy (NCBI): domain Eukaryota; kingdom Metazoa; phylum Chordata; class Amphibia; order Caudata; family Salamandridae; genus Calotriton; species Calotriton arnoldi. Next base: position 2,456,372 of record CAWUFW010001368.1, on the reverse strand, counting down.
GACCCCACCAGTTCTCTGCTCGTCCTGCTCCACCCGCATCCGGGCAACCTCACCGCAAGTTGATCCAAAAATTCAGCCCGACCCGCGATTAAAAGTGCTTTCCAGCACCGCCTGCTCCTTTACTTAAAGCCGCCTCCGAACCGCACACGCGTTGGTACAAGCGGCGGCATTAATCACACCCCTATCAACTGCAGCACTGCTGCCAACTTCCACGTTGTGGTGCGCGACCAACTACCACCGCCTCCCCCTTGCACACCAACCTTCGGCATATAGCGCCGGCTCACGTGCCCCGAACAACCAGGAGCAACCAGCAACTGAGGGGGGGAGAACAACTCACCGCACAAAATCACCAATGCCGACTCCATGTATGCGGCCAGGGCGATCGGCAATGCTACGCCGACGGACACGACCTTTCTACAAGACGGGTCCCGGGACAGTCCCCGCCCCCCAGGCCTGGCAAATGTTCCTCCGGCGGGCCCATTCGCACGCCCAAGCAACCCGACTCCCTAACCCCCCGTGACAAACCGCGCCCTACAGTGAGCACGGACTTCGATCACGGGGGGTAGTGGCATCCAACTCCAAGGACTATGTGGGGAGGCGAGAGGAACTGCCCAAATGGCCCGGAGGTGTGGGGAACTGCCCCAGGTGGCCCAGACTCACCGAAAACCTTGACTCTGTCTCCGACGGTGACGCAGAACTGAGAGACGACCTGCAGACGGCGTGTCCGGGCGCGCGAAAGAGGACGACAAGATGGTCGGGGGAGGCCTATATACCCCTCCCCTGTCCACGCGCCCCGGACGTGATTCTAGCCTATCGCGCTGCGACCAGGCTTGGGGGACTCCTCCCTGAGTCCCTGCCCCTACGGGGGTGTGGGGTGCCCAGCTGGCACTAGAGGGCTGCCCTCTTTAGTGGCCCCCTGCGGGGGCCTCGGACAGCCGCATAGTACCAGCATTGGCAACCTACCCCACCCCTCCAACGTAACATGCATGCTCATAAATAATCACACAACACATTTCTTGTTTGGGTAAAAATTGCTGCAGGTTTATTACATACACCGTTATGTAATATGGTGGGTTATCTTACGGACGATCCAAGGGCAGGCAACCATCTAGGCCGCCTGCCCGCCTGATGAGCCAAGCAGCACTGGGGCGAACCCCATCTGTGCTGCCACTTCTGGTGATCCTCTTCCCGGATCACGTGACACATGGTTCCTATTACTCACGCCCCTTTCAGGGCGGAGCGTAGCATAGCAAACCCCCGGTTGTTCAGGCCCACAACCGCCCGAAGGACTAACGGGGCGCCGACACGGTTTTCTAGGAACCTCCCATGAGGCTCCTAGGATTTGGCTCTGGCACCCACCATGGTGCCGCGCAGAGGTACCCTTCTGTACCCCTCTGCTTCCAGATCGCCCTGTAACTCCGCCACAGCTCTGGAGGTGGCCACCGTCGCCGCCAGAGCCCCCCACCAAAACAGCTCCTTTCTCACCTGCAACCTCTCATTTCCAGGCCTCCTGCAAGCTATTGAAGAGATCCCTCCCACTGGTGATAGTGGAACCCCATCTATATCACAATAGCCCTTGCCGGTAGCCTGGATCAGCTAGTGTCTAATGCAACACAGAGGCCCTTCTGCCTGGTGAATTTGTGCCAAGAACTATCCACCCTCCTGTGGGAAAGTTCCACTACTTCACATAACTCAGTCCCGTGCCAACTCTGGGCGGGGCAGATGATTCCCTGGCTCACATTGCCCCATGAATTTGCTGAGCTCACCTAGCTGCCGTTCTACTAGGACGGTGTGTCTAGCACACCTGTGTCCCCACTTAAGGGACGGCTGCCCGCTTGTTGGGAGACCGCTCCCACACCCACCTGCCTACTTTTGGCTATACGGGCGAGAAGGATTATATTTTAACCTTTGCACCGTCCATTTGCTTTCTAACTCATGACGCACAGGAATGTCCATAACTAGACGTGTGTGACAATGAGCAAGGGTGCCATCCTGCCCTTGCCATGCATCCCTTATTACTTATGGGAATTTCGCCCGCTCAGCTCCCTCAGTGTTGGAACCCCCTAGGCATACCAGCTTAGAGAATCTGTCTGATTTAATACAGTGTGCACTGTCTGCCATGTGGTGCCTAACACTAAGGATTGCTAAGTCCTACTTTACCCCCATCCTCGGGTACTCCCAGATAGGGGGTGGGATGGGGGAGTTCACACCGCCCACCCTGAGCTGCCCCGGCGGTGGAAAATTCCCTGCTCCGTTAAATTTACATTTTTGTTGAACACTGGACGTGCCAAATGTTCTTACTGCATAGTAGCCTTTTGTGCTCGACACCGTTTTCCCCTTTATTGGAACAGCAGCACGCTATGTTGGTTGACAGCGTCCACACCCAACGTGGCTAATACAGCTGACCGTGCTGGGCTTTTGAGCTTAACTGCAGCAACAGGTCACCTACCCTTGGTTCTGGGATGCATTTACTTCGCCTTGTTGACCAGCCAATTGCACAGACCCTTCTGATTGCTAAACCCCGGTCAACCCCTTATTGGTGTCAAATCTGGTTTGAACCATATATGTATTGTCCCACTATTGGCGATACCTCACCCTTTCGTGTAGTGCAACTTACACAGCCCACCCCGCTTGCTTAACTGCCGTCGGATCACAGATGCCAGTACCTATTACCCATCTCTGACCCTGGCTGCTTAAACTCGCAAAAGTGTCGGACTCCCAGACTCCCCGTCCTCTGTTCCACTGCAGTACACCTTCAGTGGACCCGCTGGGAGATACCGCGAACCCTAAGAAGCACCCAATTCTCACCTGTGTGTACCTCTAAAGGAGATTGGCTCCACCCAGCTGTAAGGCCAGAAACACACATATTAAACCTATTTACTGGTTTCTGCCACTTGGCACCTTTCTGGTTGCAGCTCTGTGTTTTGTGAAGCGTGCGTGCCCACGGGGCATGCTGTCGCTGAATAACCGGTGTATGTTACCCACTCCCTGATACTGTGCAACGCTAACTGCCCTTGTTTGGGTTGAAGGAATGCTGGATGATTCCCAAGGACTGTGAACTTACTACTCCACCCAGTTTGCCCCAAAATTTTTGGGGACAACCCAAAGAGTGATCATGCCCTTCAAGGCACATCTCCCCAGCGTTGACTATCAACGTATTTGGGACACCGGTCACAGAAGATGCCCCTTCCAGTCTCTGGTTCTAGCCCCTAGAAGGATAACCCAGGGGGCAGACCAGTCTGTGTGAACCTGAGTCGAACATTATGTGCAAATACCTGCCGTTTCCTGAAAATTGGGAATGTCAAATGGTCTATAATACCCTGTCGCCATTTTGCTCTTAACGCAGTGTTTACCAAACTTTTTGCACCGCAGCACACTTGTTAGACGAAAACTACCACAACCGCCTGCTGCCCTGGCTAAGCGCGGGTGAATATGTCATAACTGAAGCGACCTGTGGCCTGCTCTTGTTTGCAGAGGGCACTTTTTAGCCGCATCGACCAGACATAGCAAGAGGAGACGAGCTTGCGAGCCCCACTCCCACACAACTAAAATTAAACATAGTCCATCAGGGGCCGAGGCGTTGCCTTCGCAGCACCTCTCTTTTCGTTGTAATTGCCCAGAGTGAGTGTAAAATTGTACTGTCCCACCATTGGGCTGGTAACCGACCCGTGCTCTGGCCGAAACTCGGCGATGCCCTCGTGTCGCATTGAACCCCTGGTAAATAAGGGTGCCACTCAACGACTTAAACCAACCCTTGGCCATGAGCGGAGTCTAGCACTCCCCAAACTTTTGCTGGTATAACCCACGGGCACGCCTCCTGTTTAGTTCAATTTAGTCATTCCTGGCACTGGCAGCCACAAGGGCCTACTACTGGGCTGTGTAAATGCGGCCCAGGTGACCTTGAACAACCTGCTTGGTGTGGATGGGTGCTAACATTACCTGGCTGAAGTGCAATCCCTTGTCAATCACTCCTGACAAGATGTGCCAATGCAGGTGGAAGCAATAGTTATCCAGCCTACCTTACTTCCTGTTCCAGGTCTGAGTAAATTAGTGCAAGATGCGCATTTGAACTGGTAGCGGATACTGTTACTTACGCCGGCAGATGCTCTGCTCAGAGCAGCCCGCTAGACAAGGCTTCCCCCTTTCCTATCATTTTGGGTTACACCGTACCTAATCAGGATGCAGTGGGCTAGTTAATCTCCTGGGGCCCCAATGCCACTGCACTTGCGGCACTGATGAAACGTTGTTGATTTGGCTGTCAACTTTGCTGCCTGTGCCACCCTTCAGCCCCATGGAAATTGTGCTGGGCTCTCGCTTACTACCCTGCTGAGTGAGCCCACTGTATTCACCAGATTCATTAACAATTTCCGCTTCTGCCTATGAAGTGGCTCTCAAACTGAATCTCAAACCTGACAACATACAGGGGGTTATGCATATTGGAAAATGCCGCACCATCCAGTTACGGACCTTGCAAGTACATACCAGCTGAAACAACTGCAGGCCCTCCTGCTAAGACACAAACAATACATGACCAGAACGTGCCCATATGTGTCCAATGAAATTAAGCAAGTAACAGGCTTCTTGTATCAGCCAGGCCAAAAGTGCATTGCCTTGGAATCTGCGGCTAAATGGCTTTCTAGGTTGACCCATATGGCACGATGTTAATCTGGATTTCCATTATCGTAATAGGGTAGCTGCTCGATACCAGTGCCAGGGTGCGACTGGGGAATTGCTGTGACCTGCCCTGCTAATAGTCTCTGATATGTGTTTACATCTAAAATTCAACAGAGATATTGCTGTGCTTTAAACATTGTAGCAAAGCAGCAGCTCCTTAGTATTACTGCAAATAATCTGACACTCCCCCGTTTCTCCTGAGTGAGGTCCCGTTTTGATCTAGGGAAGGCTTGCCAGGTGGTAGCAGCAGGCGGAAATTTTATTCCTGATCACGCTCTGAACCCAGCCACGAGGGAAACGTCCTGGCAGGCCAAATGTGCTCCCCGGTCAAGAAGGCTGCTGAACATACCACACCCCTGCTGCTGCTAACCTAAGCAGTGTAACCGACGCCCTACCAATGCACCTAAAACCGGTCTGTGGCCATGACAGTTTTTGGTCCGTTTAAATTTGTAAATGGACCAGTGCTGTGTCTGGTGGGTGCTACCCTCCGTGGGTGTTTCCTGTCCTTACCAAAAGGAGGAAAAGCAGGTAAATGTTATTGACCTTGCTATGCCTAACATAACATGTGTTGGTGCTCACCTCCACCACCCAAGGCATAATCCAACACTGCTTGCAGGTCTTATTGCTAGCCAAGTTAATTGTACTTATTTTATTGCCCTCAGAGGGCGGCAGGAGGCCACTACAGTTTGCACCAGCAAAGCACCAGCCCTGCTAAATGTCCAAGCAACATCACAGCTACTAACCCAAGCTATTGTGTAAGTGTGACAATTCAGACTATTCCAGGCCCCCAGAGCATAAGAATGGCATGGGCGGCAGTCAATAGTAATTTTAATGAATATTGAATTAGTAATTGTCCGATGTTGTGGTCAACTTTAAAATAGAGAGACAAGGCCAAGTGGTGGCGAACTGCCACCATTGATAATTATATGACGGAGCCGAGTACCGGAAACCACCCGGTCGAATCTATCAATTAAACCGGATAATGATTACCTGCAATTATAGAATTGCAACACCCTTACAGCGATGGCGAGGGCTTGAATGTTTTGTCGAGCCACCCCGTGGCCTGCTGGATCATACGATTCACCATTTGTAAATATGGACAGCTGTAACAAAGCTGCGCACGTAAAAAGACTCACATCGCACTACCATATGCAACAATAGCTGCGTGTTAAAATTGACTAAGACACTACCGCTTCGTGGCAGTGTGTCACATTTGCCTGCTAATCCTCATACCATGCACCGTTATTTACATTCGGCAACTTGTAGAGAAGAGGCGCACGTAAAGGAGTCAAAACCTCGCGCTCAATATGCGGACAATTGCAGGGCATGAAGTTCCATCAATAAATTAACACTTCGTGGCAATCTGGAACGTGTGTACATTGCTATTCAAATAACAATTAGTGGCACCTCTTTCGCAGCACAGACTGAAGGCGCCCAGCGTGTCACTGCTCAAAATTCATAGAAAAGGCCTCGACAGGCTCTCTGCACACATCAGAGTGCTGTTGCCAAGCCGGGGATATCTTTGCAGCAGATTGCCCCCCCCCCAGTAAGGATACAGAAAACTCGTCTTGGCGAGTGGGGCACAGGGCGAAATAACTAAACCCAGTGTTTGTAAGTATCAAGTTTGCTTGCTTTTTCCAGATCCCAAGGGAAAGAGGCATAGATTATATTCCCTTGACACTCAACATCCGCGTGATAATAGCCAGCTGGCTGCTGTCCGTGGAAATTATAGGCTAACTTGTACTGAGCACGTTTCCATCCGCCTGCGTTGAGTAAACATGGTATGCCACACCGAAGACACTGCACTCAACGATGTGATATCTTTTGATAACAGAACAACAATACTGCCTTGGAGCCGCATCTCCAATTCCTAAAGTGTGCCACTCGTACCAATAGCGCCAGGCCTACATTTTCACAGCCAGCCTACAAACAACCTGGCAGCCCTGTCCGAGGCGCGTTTTCGACAGGCTTCCTGGTTTACCCCTGGCCGGAAGCCTCATCATGCCAACGCACCGCGTCCTGCCTGCCAACCACGTGGCCTCCATGGTAGGCCGGAGTCCCGCACCCACGTGGCCAGAGGGGACTCCTGTAATATAAACAGACATCATCCTACCAACACAGATGCACAAGACTCAAGCGGTCTTACCCGGTCCCCATTGTCTGCCCTGACCGGTGATAATGCTGGCTACACCATGCGTGAGTTGGAATTCGGGCCAGGCTGGCAGCTACCGCCGGGGACGACCGGTTCCTACTACCGGCACTTGCACCCCCTTGATTGGAATTAAAATACCCACAATTGATGGACGGAATGCAGAACAAAGCACCTTCCCCATCATCATGAGGTCAGCCACAATCCGACAGGGTCCGCTCTAACCCCGCTGACCCAATGTACAGATGTTGCTCCCCTCACACCCTCAGGGAGGGCACAATGGTGCCACCTCACGTGACTGGTGCCCCCCCAGTATAATCCAGCATCAAAATTGTCCTTTGTTCGTTGAGAGAAAGCAAAACACACCACCACTGACGGCCTCAGTTGAAACTTAACATTGGTGCAAGTGGCAGCACCCATAACTACTAGGCCACAGAGGCGCCTACAAACCCCGCGCACAGTACTGGCAAGCACACTTCCAATGGAGCCACACACTAAGCTCCCGTAAACAGGCCCAATTTGCCGAGTTGCCCCTTGATGCCGTAAAGCGGTAAATGCCTCGTTCGGTGCAATCGGGTTGCACAGGAATGTTTTGTCCCCCTGCCCAGCAAGCACACAGACCCACCCATGCCACGACCAGCGTGGTTTTATACCATTATAAGCCTGTCGGGGAAGGATAAACAAAACAGTTGAACAGTGCCACCCAGTGTTGTAAACACCCCCTAGCACTCTGGGATGTACATAGATGGACAATAGGGTGCTAGTACGTGAGCCCCGCAGTGTTGTCCTGATGCCCCCTTGTTAAACGCTAGGACATTCGGTTTGTAATGGCTGTTTTCGGTCGCATTTCCCTGCCCTTCAACAAAAGTGACACTTCAAAAGCATAATAAATGGCAAGAAACCAAGAACCGTTCCCCAAATTGACCTCGCCGAATTTCAAACCTGGTGCCAACCCGTGCTCAGGGGACCTCACAGCAGCGGACACATCGTCAATTACGCTGCATGTGAAACGAGTACTGCATACCGCGCCTCCTAACAGTCGTGAAGTTCATAGCATCTTAATGCTGCCCGGTCGGTGGCCACGTGTATCAAACACCACCTTCCGGCTGAAGCGCTAGCCAAAGCCGGGCCTACGGCCCTCACGCATGCTCACACAGGCGAACGCCCACTCGCGCCAGTAAACACTCCGTCCCCGTTAGCAAATTCGGTAAGGATTGCACCGCAACGTGGCCGGAGCACCACGCTGCTTCGTAAACACAGCGCTCTGTGGGGCTTGCGCAGCAACCGACCTCCCGACTAAGTGCCCCACATGCTACAAAGCCCCCTTTTACCCCGACCAGGCTAGGGAAGCCTCACGCCTCGAAATTCATAGCGATTGGGAGAAGTGAGTTCGGGTGAGTATGGCCCTCTTGCAATACCACTAACCTCTCAATCCGCCGAATAACCCCGACCAAGCCGCCCGACATGGGGAGGGAAACACGACTCCCGATTTAGCCGCAACTGCACCCAACGCCGCGAGACAACCGCCTTGCAGGGTTCAAGTTAATCACCTAAGGTGGGGGCTCCGGACTAGGACTCCTTCACCTTAGATGGACCCCACCAGTTCTCTGCTCGTCCTGCTCCACCCGCATCCGGGCAACCTCACCGCAAGTTGATCCAAAAATTCAGCCCGACCCGCGATTAAAAGTGCTTTCCAGCACCGCCTGCTCCTTTACTTAAAGCCGCCTCCGAACCGCACACGCGTTGGTACAAGCGGCGGCATTAATCACACCCCTATCAACTGCAGCACTGCTGCCAACTTCCACGTTGTGGTGCGCGACCAACTACCACCGCCTCCCCCTTGCACACCAACCTTCGGCATATAGCGCCGGCTCACGTGCCCCGAACAACCAGGAGCAACCAGCAACTGAGGGGGGGGAGAACAACTCACCGCACAAAATCACCAATGCCGACTCCATGTATGCGGCCAGGGCGATCGGCAATGCTACGCCGACGGACACGACCTTTCTACAAGACGGGTCCCGGGACAGTCCCCGCCCCCCCAGGCCTGGCAAATGTTCCTCCGGCGGGCCCATTCGCACGCCCAAGCAACCCGACTCCCTAACCCCCCCGTGACAAACCGCGCCCTACAGTGAGCACGGACTTCGATCACGGGGGGGGGTAGTGGCATCCAACTCCAAGGACTATGTGGGGAGGCGAGAGGAACTGCCCAAATGGCCCGGAGGTGTGGGGAACTGCCCCAGGTGGCCCAGACTCACCGAAAACCTTGACTCTGTCTCCGACGGTGACGCAGAACTGAGAGACGACCTGCAGACGGCGTGTCCGGGCGCGCGAAAGAGGACGACAAGATGGTCGGGGGAGGCCTATATACCCCTCCCCCTGTCCACGCGCCCCGGACGTGATTCTAGCCTATCGCGCTGCGACCAGGCTTGGGGGACTCCTCCCTGAGTCCCTGCCCCTACGGGGGTGTGGGGTGCCCAGCTGGCACTAGAGGGCTGCCCTCTTTAGTGGCCCCCTGCGGGGGCCTCGGACAGCCGCATAGTACCAGCATTGGCAACCTACCCCACCCCTCCAACGTAACATGCATGCTCATAAATAATCACACAACACATTTCTTGTTTGGGTAAAAATTGCTGCAGGTTTATTACATACACCGTTATGTAATATGGTGGGTTATCTTACGGACGATCCAAGGGCAGGCAACCATCTAGGCCGCCTGCCCGCCTGATGAGCCAAGCAGCACTGGGGCGAACCCCATCTGTGCTGCCACTTCTGGTGATCCTCTTCCCGGATCACGTGACACATGGTTCCTATTACTCACGCCCCTTTCAGGGCGGAGCGTAGCATAGCAAACCCCCCGGTTGTTCAGGCCCACAACCGCCCGAAGGACTAACGGGGCGCCGACACGGTTTTCTAGGAACCTCCCATGAGGCTCCTAGGATTTGGCTCTGGCACCCACCATGGTGCCGCGCAGAGGTACCCTTCTGTACCCCTCTGCTTCCAGATCGCCCTGTAACTCCGCCACAGCTCTGGAGGTGGCCACCGTCGCCGCCAGAGCCCCCCACCAAAACAGCTCCTTTCTCACCTGCAACCTCTCATTTCCAGGCCTCCTGCAAGCTATTGAAGAGATCCCTCCCACTGGTGATAGTGGAACCCCATCTATATCACAATAGCCCTTGCCGGTAGCCTGGATCAGCTAGTGTCTAATGCAACACAGAGGCCCTTCTGCCTGGTGAATTTGTGCCAAGAACTATCCACCCTCCTGTGGGAAAGTTCCACTACTTCACATAACTCAGTCCCGTGCCAACTCTGGGCGGGGCAGATGATTCCCTGGCTCACATTGCCCCATGAATTTGCTGAGCTCACCTAGCTGCCGTTCTACTAGGACGGTGTGTCTAGCACACCTGTGTCCCCACTTAAGGGACGGCTGCCCGCTTGTTGGGAGACCGCTCCCACACCCACCTGCCTACTTTTGGCTATACGGGCGAGAAGGATTATATTTTAACCTTTGCACCGTCCATTTGCTTTCTAACTCATGACGCACAGGAATGTCCATAACTAGACGTGTGTGACAATGAGCAAGGGTGCCATCCTGCCCTTGCCATGCATCCCTTATTACTTATGGGAATTTCGCCCGCTCAGCTCCCTCAGTGTTGGAACCCCCTAGGCATACCAGCTTAGAGAATCTGTCTGATTTAATACAGTGTGCACTGTCTGCCATGTGGTGCCTAACACTAAGGATTGCTAAGTCCTACTTTACCCCCATCCTCGGGTACTCCCAGATAGGGGGTGGGATGGGGGAGTTCACACCGCCCACCCTGAGCTGCCCCGGCGGTGGAAAATTCCCTGCTCCGTTAAATTTACATTTTTGTTGAACACTGGACGTGCCAAATGTTCTTACTGCATAGTAGCCTTTTGTGCTCGACACCGTTTTCCCCTTTATTGGAACAGCAGCACGCTATGTTGGTTGACAGCGTCCACACCCAACGTGGCTAATACAGCTGACCGTGCTGGGCTTTTGAGCTTAACTGCAGCAACAGGTCACCTACCCTTGGTTCTGGGATGCATTTACTTCGCCTTGTTGACCAGCCAATTGCACAGACCCTTCTGATTGCTAAACCCCGGTCAACCCCTTATTGGTGTCAAATCTGGTTTGAACCATATATGTATTGTCCCACTATTGGCGATACCTCACCCTTTCGTGTAGTGCAACTTACACAGCCCACCCCGCTTGCTTAACTGCCGTCGGATCACAGATGCCAGTACCTATTACCCATCTCTGACCCTGGCTGCTTAAACTCGCAAAAGTGTCGGACTCCCAGACTCCCCGTCCTCTGTTCCACTGCAGTACACCTTCAGTGGACCCGCTGGGAGATACCGCGAACCCTAAGAAGCACCCAATTCTCACCTGTGTGTACCTCTAAAGGAGATTGGCTCCACCCAGCTGTAAGGCCAGAAACACACATATTAAACCTATTTACTGGTTTCTGCCACTTGGCACCTTTCTGGTTGCAGCTCTGTGTTTTGTGAAGCGTGCGTGCCCACGGGGCATGCTGTCGCTGAATAACCGGTGTATGTTACCCACTCCCTGATACTGTGCAACGCTAACTGCCCTTGTTTGGGTTGAAGGAATGCTGGATGATTCCCAAGGACTGTGAACTTACTACTCCACCCAGTTTGCCCCAAAATTTTTGGGGACAACCCAAAGAGTGATCATGCCCTTCAAGGCACATCTCCCCAGCGTTGACTATCAACGTATTTGGGACAGAAGATGCCCCTTCCAGTCTCTGGTTCTAGCCCCTAGAAGGATAACCCAGGGGGCAGACCAGTCTGTGTGAACCTGAGTCGAACATTATGTGCAAATACCTGCCGTTTCCTGAAAATTGGGAATGTCAAATGGTCTATAATACCCTGTCGCCATTTTGCTCTTAACGCAGTGTTTACCAAACTTTTTGCACCGCAGCACACTTGTTAGACGAAAACTACCACAACCGCCTGCTGCCCTGGCTAAGCGCGGGTGAATATGTCATAACTGAAGCGACCTGTGGCCTGCTCTTGTTTGCAGAGGGCACTTTTTAGCCGCATCGACCAGACATAGCAAGAGGAGACGAGCTTGCGAGCCCCACTCCCACACAACTAAAATTAAACATAGTCCATCAGGGGCCGAGGCGTTGCCTTCGCAGCACCTCTCTTTTCGTTGTAATTGCCCAGAGTGAGTGTAAAATTGTACTGTCCCACCATTGGGCTGGTAACCGACCCGTGCTCTGGCCGAAACTCGGCGATGCCCTCGTGTCGCATTGAACCCCTGGTAAATAAGGGTGCCACTCAACGACTTAAACCAACCCTTGGCCATGAGCGGAGTCTAGCACTCCCCAAACTTTTGCTGGTATAACCCACGGGCACGCCTCCTGTTTAGTTCAATTTAGTCATTCCTGGCACTGGCAGCCACAAGGGCCTACTACTGGGCTGTGTAAATGCGGCCCAGGTGACCTTGAACAACCTGCTTGGTGTGGATGGGTGCTAACATTACCTGGCTGAAGTGCAATCCCTTGTCAATCACTCCTGACAAGATGTGCCAATGCAGGTGGAAGCAATAGTTATCCAGCCTACCTTACTTCCTGTTCCAGGTCTGAGTAAATTAGTGCAAGATGCGCATTTGAACTGGTAGCGGATACTGTTACTTACGCCGGCAGATGCTCTGCTCAGAGCAGCCCGCTAGACAAGGCTTCCCCCTTTCCTATCATTTTGGGTTACACCGTACCTAATCAGGATGCAGTGGGCTAGTTAATCTCCTGGGGCCCCAATGCCACTGCACTTGCGGCACTGATGAAACGTTGTTGATTTGGCTGTCAACTTTGCTGCCTGTGCCACCCTTCAGCCCCATGGAAATTGTGCTGGGCTCTCGCTTACTACCCTGCTGAGTGAGCCCACTGTATTCACCAGATTCATTAACAATTTCCGCTTCTGCCTATGAAGTGGCTCTCAAACTGAATCTCAAACCTGACAACATACAGGGGGTTATGCATATTGGAAAATGCCGCACCATCCAGTTACGGACCTTGCAAGTACATACCAGCTGAAACAACTGCAGGCCCTCCTGCTAAGACACAAACAATACATGACCAGAACGTGCCCATATGTGTCCAATGAAATTAAGCAAGTAACAGGCTTCTTGTATCAGCCAGGCCAAAAGTGCATTGCCTTGGAATCTGCGGCTAAATGGCTTTCTAGGTTGACCCATATGGCACGATGTTAATCTGGATTTCCATTATCGTAATAGGGTAGCTGCTCGATACCAGTGCCAGGGTGCGACTGGGGAATTGCTGTGACCTGCCCTGCTAATAGTCTCTGATATGTGTTTACATCTAAAATTCAACAGAGATATTGCTGTGCTTTAAACATTGTAGCAAAGCAGCAGCTCCTTAGTATTACTGCAAATAATCTGACACTCCCCGTTTCTCCTGAGTGAGGTCCCGTTTTGATCTAGGGAAGGCTTGCCAGGTGGTAGCAGCAGGCGGAAATTTTATTCCTGATCACGCTCTGAACCCAGCCACGAGGGAAACGTCCTGGCAGGCCAAATGTGCTCCCCGGTCAAGAAGGCTGCTGAACATACCACACCCCTGCTGCTGCTAACCTAAGCAGTGTAACCGACGCCCCTACCAATGCACCTAAAACCGGTCTGTGGCCATGACAGTTTTTGGTCCGTTTGAATTTGTAAATGGACCAGTGCTGTGTCTGGTGGGTGCTACCCTCCGTGGGTGTTTCCTGTCCTTACCAAAAGGAGGAAAAGCAGGTAAATGTTATTGACCTTGCTATGCCTAACATAACATGTGTTGGTGCTCACCTCCACCACCCAAGGCATAATCCAACACTGCTTGCAGGTCTTATTGCTAGCCAAGTTAATTGTACTTATTTTATTGCCCTCAGAGGGCGGCAGGAGGCCACTACAGTTTGCACCAGCAAAGCACCAGCCCTGCTAAATGTCCAAGCAACATCACAGCTACTAACCCAAGCTATTGTGTAAGTGTGACAATTCAGACTATTCCAGGCCCCCAGAGCATAAGAATGGCATGGGCGGCAGTCAATAGTAATTTTAATGAATATTGAATTAGTAATTGTCCGATGTTGTGGTCAACTTTAAAATAGAGAGACAAGGCCAAGTGGTGGCGAACTGCCACCATTGATAATTATATGACGGAGCCGAGTACCGGAAACCACCCGGTCGAATCTATCAATTAAACCGGATAATGATTACCTGCAATTATAGAATTGCAACACCCTTACAGCGATGGCGAGGGCTTGAATGTTTTGTCGAGCCACCCCGTGGCCTGCTGGATCATACGATTCACCATTTGTAAATATGGACAGCTGTAACAAAGCTGCGCACGTAAAAAGACTCACATCGCACTACCATATGCAACAATAGCTGCGTGTTAAAATTGACTAAGACACTACCGCTTCGTGGCAGTGTGTCACATTTGCCTGCTAATCCTCATACCATGCACCGTTATTTACATTCGGCAACTTGTAGAGAAGAGGCGCACGTAAAGGAGTCAAAACCTCGCGCTCAATATGCGGACAATTGCAGGGCATGAAGTTCCATCAATAAATTAACACTTCGTGGCAATCTGGAACGTGTGTACATTGCTATTCAAATAACAATTAGTGGCACCTCTTTCGCAGCACAGACTGAAGGCGCCCAGCGTGTCACTGCTCAAAATTCATAGAAAAGGCCTCGACAGGCTCTCTGCACACATCAGAGTGCTGTTGCCAAGCCGGGGATATCTTTGCAGCAGATTGCCCCCCCCCAGTAAGGATACAGAAAACTCGTCTTGGCGAGTGGGGCACAGGGCGAAATAACTAAACCCAGTGTTTGTAAGTATCAAGTTTGCTTGCTTTTTCCAGATCCCAAGGGAAAGAGGCATAGATTATATTCCCTTGACACTCAACATCCGCGTGATAATAGCCAGCTGGCTGCTGTCCGTGGAAATTATAGGCTAACTTGTACTGAGCACGTTTCCATCCGCCTGCGTTGAGTAAACATGGTATGCCACACCGAAGACACTGCACTCAACGATGTGATATCTTTTGATAACAGAACAACAATACTGCCTTGGAGCCGCATCTCCAATTCCTAAAGTGTGCCACTCGTACCAATAGCGCCAGGCCTACATTTTCACAGCCAGCCTACAAACAACCTGGCAGCCCTGTCCGAGGCGCGTTTTCGACAGGCTTCCTGGTTTACCCCCTGGCCGGAAGCCTCATCATGCCAACGCACCGCGTCCTGCCTGCCAACCACGTGGCCTCCATGGTAGGCCGGAGTCCCGCACCCACGTGGCCAGAGGGGACTCCTGTAATATAAACAGACATCATCCTACCAACACAGATGCACAAGACTCAAGCGGTCTTACCCGGTCCCCATTGTCTGCCCTGACCGGTGATAATGCTGGCTACACCATGCGTGAGTTGGAATTCGGGCCAGGCTGGCAGCTACCGCCGGGGACGACCGGTTCCTACTACCGGCACTTGCACCCCCTTGATTGGAATTAAAATACCCACAATTGATGGACGGAATGCAGAACAAAGCACCTTCCCCATCATCATGAGGTCAGCCACAATCCGACAGGGTCCGCTCTAACCCCGCTGACCCAATGTACAGATGTTGCTCCCCTCACACCCTCAGGGAGGGCACAATGGTGCCACCTCACGTGACTGGTGCCCCCCCAGTATAATCCAGCATCAAAATTGTCCTTTGTTCGTTGAGAGAAAGCAAAACACACCACCACTGACGGCCTCAGTTGAAACTTAACATTGGTGCAAGTGGCAGCACCCATAACTACTAGGCCACAGAGGCGCCTACAAACCCCGCGCACAGTACTGGCAAGCACACTTCCAATGGAGCCACACACTAAGCTCCCGTAAACAGGCCCAATTTGCCGAGTTGCCCCTTGATGCCGTAAAGCGGTAAATGCCTCGTTCGGTGCAATCGGGTTGCACAGGAATGTTTTGTCCCCCTGCCCAGCAAGCACACAGACCCACCCATGCCACGACCAGCGTGGTTTTATACCATTATAAGCCTGTCGGGGAAGGATAAACAAAACAGTTGAACAGTGCCACCCAGTGTTGTAAACACCCCCTAGCACTCTGGGATGTACATAGATGGACAATAGGGTGCTAGTACGTGAGCCCCGCAGTGTTGTCCTGATGCCCCCCTTGTTAAACGCTAGGACATTCGGTTTGTAATGGCTGTTTTCGGTCGCATTTCCCTGCCCTTCAACAAAAGTGACACTTCAAAAGCATAATAAATGGCAAGAAACCAAGAACCGTTCCCCAAATTGACCTCGTCGAATTTCAAACCTGGTGCCAACCCGTGCTCAGGGGACCTCACAGCAGCGGACACATCGTCAATTACGCTGCATGTGAAACGAGTACTGCATACCGCGCCTCCTAACAGTCGTGAAGTTCATAGCATCTTAATGCTGCCCGGTCGGTGGCCACGTGTATCAAACACCACCTTCCGGCTGAAGCGCTAGCCAAAGCCGGGCCTACGGCCCTCACGCATGCTCACACAGGCGAACGCCCACTCGCGCCAGTAAACACTCCGTCCCCGTTAGCAAATTCGGTAAGGATTGCACCGCAACGTGGCCGGAGCACCACGCTGCTTCGTAAACACAGCGCTCTGTGGGGCTTGCGCAGCAACCGACCTCCCGACTAAGTGCCCCACATGCTACAAAGCCCCCTTTTACCCCGACCAGGCTAGGGAAGCCTCACGCCTAGAAATTCATAGCGATTGGGAGAAGTGAGTTCGGGTGAGTATGGCCCTCTTGCAATACCACTAACCTCTCAATCCGCCGAATAACCCCGACCAAGCCGCCCGACATGGGGAGGGAAACACGACTCCCGATTTAGCCGCAACTGCACCCAACGCCGCGAGACAACCGCCTTGCAGGGTTCAAGTTAATCACCTAAGGTGGGGGCTCCGGACTAGGACTCCTTCACCTTAGATGGACCCCACCAGTTCTCTGCTCGTCCTGCTCCACCCGCATCCGGGCAACCTCACCGCAAGTTGATCCAAAAATTCAGCCCGACCCGCGATTAAAAGTGCTTTCCAGCACCGCCTGCTCCTTTACTTAAAGCCGCCTCCGAACCGCACACGCGTTGGTACAAGCGGCGGCATTAATCACACCCCTATCAACTGCAGCACTGCTGCCAACTTCCACGTTGTGGTGCGCGACCAACTACCACCGCCTCCCCCTTGCACACCAACCTTCGGCATATAGCGCCGGCTCACGTGCCCCGAACAACCAGGAGCAACCAGCAACTGAGGGGGGGGGGGGAGAACAACTCACCGCACAAAATCACCAATGCCGACTCCATGTATGCGGCCAGGGCGATCGGCAATGCTACGCCGACGGACACGACCTTTCTACAAGACGGGTCCCGGGACAGTCCCCGCCCCCCCAGGCCTGGCAAATGTTCCTCCGGCGGGCCCATTCGCACGCCCAAGCAACCCGACTCCCTAACCCCCCGTGACAAACCGCGCCCTACAGTGAGCACGGACTTCGATCACGGGGGGTAGTGGCATCCAACTCCAAGGACTATGTGGGGAGGCGAGAGGAACTGCCCAAATGGCCCGGAGGTGTGGGGAACTGCCCCAGGTGGCCCAGACTCACCGAAAACCTTGACTCTGTCTCCGACGGTGACGCAGAACTGAGAGACGACCTGCAGACGGCGTGTCCGGGCGCGCGAAAGAGGACGACAAGATGGTCGGGGGAGGCCTATATACCCCTCCCCTGTCCACGCGCCCCGGACGTGATTCTAGCCTATCGCGCTGCGACCAGGCTTGGGGGACTCCTCCCTGAGTCCCTGCCCCTACGGGGGTGTGGGGTGCCCAGCTGGCACTAGAGGGCTGCCCTCTTTAGTGGCCCCCTGCGGGGGCCTCGGACAGCCGCATAGTACCAGCATTGGCAACCTACCCCACCCCTCCAACGTAACATGCATGCTCATAAATAATCACACAACACATTTCTTGTTTGGGTAAAAATTGCTGCAGGTTTATTACATACACCGTTATGTAATATGGTGGGTTATCTTACGGATCGATCCAAGGGCAGGCAACCATCTAGGCCGCCTGCCCGCCTGATGAGCCAAGCAGCACTGGGGCGAACCCCATCTGTGCTGCCACTTCTGGTGATCCTCTTCCCGGATCACGTGACACATGGTTCCTATTACTCACGCCCCTTTCAGGGCGGAGCGTAGCATAGCAAACCCCCCGGTTGTTCAGGCCCACAACCGCCCGAAGGACTAACGGGGCGCCGACACGGTTTTCTAGGAACCTCCCATGAGGCTCCTAGGATTTGGCTCTGGCACCCACCATGGTGCCGCGCAGAGGTACCCTTCTGTACCCCTCTGCTTCCAGATCGCCCTGTAACTCCGCCACAGCTCTGGAGGTGGCCACCGTCGCCGCCAGAGCCCCCCACCAAAACAGCTCCTTTCTCACCTGCAACCTCTCATTTCCAGGCCTCCTGCAAGCTATTGAAGAGATCCCTCCCACTGGTGATAGTGGAACCCCATCTATATCACAATAGCCCTTGCCGGTAGCCTGGATCAGCTAGTGTCTAATGCAACACAGAGGCCCTTCTGCCTGGTGAATTTGTGCCAAGAACTATCCACCCTCCTGTGGGAAAGTTCCACTACTTCACATAACTCAGTCCCGTGCCAACTCTGGGCGGGGCAGATGATTCCCTGGCTCACATTGCCCCATGAATTTGCTGAGCTCACCTAGCTGCCGTTCTACTAGGACGGTGTGTCTAGCACACCTGTGTCCCCACTTAAGGGACGGCTGCCCGCTTGTTGGGAGACCGCTCCCACACCCACCTGCCTACTTTTGGCTATACGGGCGAGAAGGATTATATTTTAACCTTTGCACCGTCCATTTGCTTTCTAACTCATGACGCACAGGAATGTCCATAACTAGACGTGTGTGACAATGAGCAAGGGTGCCATCCTGCCCTTGCCATGCATCCCTTATTACTTATGGGAATTTCGCCCGCTCAGCTCCCTCAGTGTTGGAACCCCCTAGGCATACCAGCTTAGAGAATCTGTCTGATTTAATACAGTGTGCACTGTCTGCCATGTGGTGCCTAACACTAAGGATTGCTAAGTCCTACTTTACCCCCATCCTCGGGTACTCCCAGATAGGGGGTGGGATGGGGGAGTTCACACCGCCCACCCTGAGCTGCCCCGGCGGTGGAAAATTCCCTGCTCCGTTAAATTTACATTTTTGTTGAACACTGGACGTGCCAAATGTTCTTACTGCATAGTAGCCTTTTGTGCTCGACACCGTTTTCCCCTTTATTGGAACAGCAGCACGCTATGTTGGTTGACAGCGTCCACACCCAACGTGGCTAATACAGCTGACCGTGCTGGGCTTTTGAGCTTAACTGCAGCAACAGGTCACCTACCCTTGGTTCTGGGATGCATTTACTTCGCCTTGTTGACCAGCCAATTGCACAGACCCTTCTGATTGCTAAACCCCGGTCAACCCCTTATTGGTGTCAAATCTGGTTTGAACCATATATGTATTGTCCCACTATTGGCGATACCTCACCCTTTCGTGTAGTGCAACTTACACAGCCCACCCCGCTTGCTTAACTGCCGTCGGATCACAGATGCCAGTACCTATTACCCATCTCTGACCCTGGCTGCTTAAACTCGCAAAAGTGTCGGACTCCCAGACTCCCCGTCCTCTGTTCCACTGCAGTACACCTTCAGTGGACCCGCTGGGAGATACCGCGAACCCTAAGAAGCACCCAATTCTCACCTGTGTGTACCTCTAAAGGAGATTGGCTCCACCCAGCTGTAAGGCCAGAAACACACATATTAAACCTATTTACTGGTTTCTGCCACTTGGCACCTTTCTGGTTGCAGCTCTGTGTTTTGTGAAGCGTGCGTGCCCACGGGGCATGCTGTCGCTGAATAACCGGTGTATGTTACCCACTCCCTGATACTGTGCAACGCTAACTGCCCTTGTTTGGGTTGAAGGAATGCTGGATGATTCCCAAGGACTGTGAACTTACTACTCCACCCAGTTTGCCCCAAAATTTTTGGGGACAACCCAAAGAGTGATCATGCCCTTCAAGGCACATCTCCCCAGCGTTGACTATCAACGTATTTGGGACAGAAGATGCCCCTTCCAGTCTCTGGTTCTAGCCCCTAGAAGGATAACCCAGGGGGCAGACCAGTCTGTGTGAACCTGAGTCGAACATTATGTGCAAATACCTGCCGTTTCCTGAAAATTGGGAATGTCAAATGGTCTATAATACCCTGTCGCCATTTTGCTCTTAACGCAGTGTTTACCAAACTTTTTGCACCGCAGCACACTTGTTAGACGAAAACTACCACAACCGCCTGCTGCCCTGGCTAAGCGCGGGTGAATATGTCATAACTGAAGCGACCTGTGGCCTGCTCTTGTTTGCAGAGGGCACTTTTTAGCCGCATCGACCAGACATAGCAAGAGGAGACGAGCTTGCGAGCCCCACTCCCACACAACTAAAATTAAACATAGTCCATCAGGGGCCGAGGCGTTGCCTTCGCAGCACCTCTCTTTTCGTTGTAATTGCCCAGAGTGAGTGTAAAATTGTACTGTCCCACCATTGGGCTGGTAACCGACCCGTGCTCTGGCCGAAACTCGGCGATGCCCTCGTGTCGCATTGAACCCCTGGTAAATAAGGGTGCCACTCAACGACTTAAACCAACCCTTGGCCATGAGCGGAGTCTAGCACTCCCCAAACTTTTGCTGGTATAACCCACGGGCACGCCTCCTGTTTAGTTCAATTTAGTCATTCCTGGCACTGGCAGCCACAAGGGCCTACTACTGGGCTGTGTAAATGCGGCCCAGGTGACCTTGAACAACCTGCTTGGTGTGGATGGGTGCTAACATTACCTGGCTGAAGTGCAATCCCTTGTCAATCACTCCTGACAAGATGTGCCAATGCAGGTGGAAGCAATAGTTATCCAGCCCACCTTACTTCCTGTTCCAGGTCTGAGTAAATTAGTGCAAGATGCGCATTTGAACTGGTAGCGGATACTGTTACTTACGCCGGCAGATGCTCTGCTCAGAGCAGCCCGCTAGACAAGGCTTCCCCCTTTCCTATCATTTTGGGTTACACCGTACCTAATCAGGATGCAGTGGGCTAGTTAATCTCCTGGGGCCCCAATGCCACTGCACTTGCAGCACTAATGAAACGTTGTTGATTTGGCTGTCAACTTTGCTGCCTGTGCCACCCTTCAGCCCCATGGAAATTGTGCTGGGCTCTCGCTTACTACCCTGCTGAGTGAGCCCACTGTATTCACCAGATTCATTAACAATTTCCGCTTCTGCCTATGAAGTGGCTCTCAAACTGAATCTCAAACCTGACAACATACAGGGGGTTATGCATATTGGAAAATGCCGCACCATCCAGTTACGGACCTTGCAAGTACATACCAGCTGAAACAACTGCAGGCCCTCCTGCTAAGACACAAACAATACATGACCAGAACGTGCCCATATGTGTCCAATGAAATTAAGCAAGTAACAGGCTTCTTGTATCAGCCAGGCCAAAAGTGCATTGCCTTGGAATCTGCGGCTAAATGGCTTTCTAGGTTGACCCATATGGCACGATGTTAATCTGGATTTCCATTATCGTAATAGGGTAGCTGCTCGATACCAGTGCCAGGGTGCGACTGGGGAATTGCTGTGACCTGCCCTGCTAATAGTCTCTGATATGTGTTTACATCTAAAATTCAACAGAGATATTGCTGTGCTTTAAACATTGTAGCAAAGCAGCAGCTCCTTAGTATTACTGCAAATAATCTGACACTCCCCCGTTTCTCCTGAGTGAGGTCCCGTTTTGATCTAGGGAAGGCTTGCCAGGTGGTAGCAGCAGGCGGAAATTTTATTCCTGATCACGCTCTGAACCCAGCCACGAGGGAAACGTCCTGGCAGGCCAAATGTGCTCCCCGGTCAAGAAGGCTGCTGAACATACCACACCCCTGCTGCTGCTAACCTAAGCAGTGTAACCGACGCCCCTACCAATGCACCTAAAACCGGTCTGTGGCCATGACAGTTTTTGGTCCGTTTGAATTTGTAAATGGACCAGTGCTGTGTCTGGTGGGTGCTACCCTCCGTGGGTGTTTCCTGTCCTTACCAAAAGGAGGAAAAGCAGGTAAATGTTATTGACCTTGCTATGCCTAACATAACATGTGTTGGTGCTCACCTCCACCACCCAAGGCATAATCCAACACTGCTTGCAGGTCTTATTGCTAGCCAAGTTAATTGTACTTATTTTATTGCCCTCAGAGGGCTGCAGGAGGCCACTACAGTTTGCACCAGCAAAGCACCAGCCCTGCTAAATGTCCAAGCAACATCACAGCTACTAACCCAAGCTATTGTGTAAGTGTGACAATTCAGACTATTCCAGGCCCCCAGAGCATAAGAATGGCATGGGTGGCAGGCAATAGTAATTTTAATGAATATTGAATTAGTAATTGTCCGATGTTGTGGTCAACTTTAAAATAGAGAGACAAGGCCAAGTGGTGGCGAACTGCCACCATTGATAATTATATGACGGAGCCGAGTACCGGAAACCACCCGGTCGAATCTATCAATTAAACCGGATAATGATTACCTGCAATTATAGAATTGCAACACCCTTACAGCGATGGCGAGGGCTTGAATGTTTTGTTGAGCCACCCCGTGGCCTGCTGGATCATACGATTCACCATTTGTAAATATGGACAGCTGTAACAAAGCTGCGCACGTAAAAAGACTCACATCGCACTACCATATGCAACAATAGCTGCGTGTTAAAATTGACTAAGACACTACCGCTTCGTGGCAGTGTGTCACATTTGCCTGCTAATCCTCATACCATGCACCGTTATTTACATTCGGCAACTTGTAGAGAAGAGGCGCACGTAAAGGAGTCAAAACCTCGCGCTCAATATGCGGACAATTGCAGGGCGTGAAGTTCCATCAATAAATTAACACTTCGTGGCAATCTGGAACGTGTGTACATTGCTATTCAAATAACAATTAGTGGCACCTCTTTCGCAGCACAGACTGAAGGCGCCCAGCGTGTCACTGCTCAAAATTCATAGAAAAGGCCTCGACAGGCTCTCTGCACACATCAGAGTGCTGTTGCCAAGCCGGGGATATCTTTGCAGCAGATTGCCCCCCCCCAGTAAGGATACAGAAAACTCGTCTTGGCGAGTGGGGCACAGGGCAAAATAACTAAACCCAGTGTTTGTAAGTATCAAGTTTGCATGCTTTTTCCAGATCCCAAGGGAAAGAGGCATAGATTATATTCCCTTGACACTCAACATCCGCGTGATAATAGCCAGCTGGCTGCTGTCCGTGGAAATTATAGGCTAACTTGTACTGAGCACGTTTCCATCCGCCTGCGTTGAGTAAACATGGTATGCCACACCGAAGACACTGCACTCAACGATGTGATATCTTTTGATAACAGAACAACAATACTGCCTTGGAGCCGCATCTCCAATTCCTAAAGTGTGCCA
Organism: Calotriton arnoldi; assembly: GCA_963921515.1. Classification (NCBI taxonomy): domain Eukaryota; kingdom Metazoa; phylum Chordata; class Amphibia; order Caudata; family Salamandridae; genus Calotriton; species Calotriton arnoldi. The sequence goes on along the minus strand of CAWUFW010001368.1, from coordinate 2,432,986 downwards.
CTCGTACCAATAGCGCCAGGCCTACATTTTCACAGCCAGCCTACAAACAACCTGGCAGCCCTGTCCGAGGCGCGTTTTCGACAGGCTTCCTGGTTTACCCCTGGCCGGAAGCCTCATCATGCCAACGCACCGCGTCCTGCCTGCCAACCACGTGGCCTCCATGGTAGGCCGGAGTCCCGCACCCACGTGGCCAGAGGGGACTCCTGTAATATAAACAGACATCATCCTACCAACACAGATGCACAAGACTCAAGCGGTCTTACCCGGTCCCCATTGTCTGCCCTGACCGGTGATAATGCTGGCTACACCATGCGTGAGTTGGAATTCGGGCCAGGCCGGCAGCTACCGCCGGGGACGACCGGTTCCTACTACCGGCACTTGCACCCCCTTGATTGGAATTAAAATACCCACAATTGATGGACGGAATGCAGAACAAAGCACCTTCCCCATCATCATGAGGTCAGCCACAATCCGACAGGGTCCGCTCTAACCCCGCTGACCCAATGTACAGATGTTGCTCCCCTCACACCCTCAGGGAGGGCACAATGGTGCCACCTCACGTGACTGGTGCCCCCCAGTATAATCCAGCATCAAAATTGTCCTTTGTTCGTTGAGAGAAAGCAAAACACACCACCACTGACGGCCTCAGTTGAAACTTAACATTGGTGCAAGTGGCAGCACCCATAACTACTAGGCCACAGAGGCGCCTACAAACCCCGCGCACAGTACTGGCAAGCACACTTCCAATGGAGCCACACACTAAGCTCCCGTAAACAGGCCCAATTTGCCGAGTTGCCCCTTGATGCCGTAAAGCGGTAAATGCCTCGTTCGGTGCAATCGGGTTGCACAGGAATGTTTTGTCCCCCTGCCCAGCAAGCACACAGACCCACCCATGCCACGACCAGCGTGGTTTTATACCATTATAAGCCTGTCGGGGAAGGATAAACAAAACAGTTGAACAGTGCCACCCAGTGTTGTAAACACCCCTAGCACTCTGGGATGTACATAGATGGACAATAGGGTGCTAGTACGTGAGCCCCGCAGTGTTGTCCTGATGCCCCCTTGTTAAACGCTAGGACATTCGGTTTGTAATGGCTGTTTTCGGTCGCATTTCCCTGCCCTTCAACAAAAGTGACACTTCAAAAGCATAATAAATGGCAAGAAACCAAGAACCGTTCCCCAAATTGACCTCGCCGAATTTCAAACCTGGTGCCAACCCGTGCTCAGGGGACCTCACAGCAGCGGACACATCGTCAATTACGCTGCATGTGAAACGAGTACTGCATACCGCGCCTCCTAACAGTCGTGAAGTTCATAGCATCTTAATGCTGCCCGGTCGGTGGCCACGTGTATCAAACACCACCTTCCGGCTGAAGCGCTAGCCAAAGCCGGGCCTACGGCCCTCACGCATGCTCACACAGGCGAACGCCCACTCGCGCCAGTAAACACTCCGTCCCCGTTAGCAAATTCGGTAAGGATTGCACCGCAACGTGGCCGGAGCACCACGCTGCTTCGTAAACACAGCGCTCTGTGGGGCTTGCGCAGCAACCGACCTCCCGACTAAGTGCCCCACATGCTACAAAGCCCCCTTTTACCCCGACCAGGCTAGGGAAGCCTCACGCCTCGAAATTCATAGCGATTGGGAGAAGTGAGTTCGGGTGAGTATGGCCCTCTTGCAATACCACTAACCTCTCAATCCGCCGAATAACCCCGACCAAGCCGCCCGACATGGGGAGGGAAACACGACTCCCGATTTAGCCGCAACTGCACCCAACGCCGCGAGACAACCGCCTTGCAGGGTTCAAGTTAATCACCTAAGGTGGGGGCTCCGGACTAGGACTCCTTCACCTTAGATGGACCCCACCAGTTCTCTGCTCGTCCTGCTCCACCCGCATCCGGGCAACCTCACCGCAAGTTGATCCAAAAAATTCAGCCCGACCCGCGATTAAAAGTGCTTTCCAGCACCGCCTGCTCCTTTACTTAAAGCCGCCTCCGAACCGCACACGCGTTGGTACAAGCGGCGGCATTAATCACACCCCTATCAACTGCAGCACTGCTGCCAACTTCCACGTTGTGGTGCGCGACCAACTACCACCGCCTCCCCCCCTTGCACACCAACCTTCGGCATATAGCGCCGGCTCACGTGCCCCGAACAACCAGGAGCAACCAGCAACTGAGGGGGGGGGGGAGAACAACTCACCGCACAAAATCACCAATGCCGATTCCATGTATGCGGCCAGGGCGATCGGCAATGCTACGCCGACGGACACGACCTTTCTACAAGTCGGGTCCCGGGACAGTCCCCGCCCCCAGGCCTGGCAAATGTTCCTCCGGCGGGCCCATTCGCACGCCCAAGCAACCCGACTCCCTAACCCCCCGTGACAAACCGCGCCCTACAGTGAGCACGGACTTCGATCACGGGGGGGTAGTGGCATCCAACTCCAAGGACTATGTGGGAGGCGAGAGGAACTGCCCAAATGGCCCGGAGGTGTGGGGAACTGCCCCAGGTGGCCCAGACTCACCGAAAACCTTGACTCTGTCTCCGACGGTGACGCAGAACTGAGAGACGACCTGCAGACGGCGTGTCCGGGCGCGCGAAAGAGGACGACAAGATGGTGGGGGGAGGCCTATATACCCCTCCCCCTGTCCTCGCGCCCCGGACGTGATTCTAGCCTATCGCGCTGCGACCAGGCTTGGGGGACTCCTCCCTGAGTCCCTGCCCCTACGGGGGTGTGGGGTGCCCAGCTGGCACTAGAGGGCTGCCCTCTTTAGTGGCCCCCTGCGGGGGCCTCGGACAGCCGCAAGACAAGCATCATTATGTCACGTTCACTGTGCACTCACATACACTAGTTCAGATTCTGCCTTTCTTGTCCATTCATCATTAAATAGTAGGTGTATGCTATGGTAAGTATTCTCACGATCCTTATGCAAGGGGTAGCCAGAAGTGCATCATGAAAGGAATTAGTAATTCAAGGATGGCCCACGTCTAAGCCCAGGTCACCTTTATAAGGTGGGGCCAAAGGTCAAGTGGCCTTTTTGACTTCTGGCCCACAGCCACCTGCTCCCTGCTGTTTCTGCTGAACAACACTCAAAGGTGATTCTTATGTTAGGTTTAGCCAGCAAGTCCCAAAGCGATCCAGAATGTGTCATAAATGGTGTTACTCTTAGGACTAGCTAGCATGCACCCAGCAACAGCTGTAACATGACATGTACTCCAGGGGTATCCAAGTCACTGATGAGCAAACACATATATAATGATGGACATAGTCACAGCAAGACATCGAACCTGCACATTTTCAAACTCAGTTAGGATAATGTAAACAGTTAGGTTAAGTCACATATGGAATAGCTTGGGACCTAACACAGATCACGCTGTTGGTACATTCAGTGGTAGGCTGTGGTCTTAGTAAGTTTACAATAGTGGCATTTGAACCTGTGCGTCGCACATCGCTTTCTTCTACAAAAACACTAATGTATTGAGCGATCTTATTGGAACCCAGCACAAAGATTGACGATTGCTTTCTGCTCTCGTTTCCTTCGGCTGCAAACTCTCCAATTGCCATATGTTAATCATCACTCTCCTATAATATGTATTAAACGGCTTTGCAAGAGTTAACCTTTGATGCCGAAAGAGCCATGATGCCTACCCACAGCAAAGACGCAAAGCAGAGTCCTGTAATGAATGTGTTGACACACGTGAATTTCAATGTAATAAAACTCGGACCAAAAGATATGCTCGCTTTTTGAAGCTCTTGAGCCGTGAAGCTTGCACACCATGAAGTGATGTGAAGGCACAGAGATTGAAATGTTAGTGTGGTGAGATCAAACGCTATGCAAACACAGTCTACAGAATTAACATGGGGGTGGGGGGGTTACAGGAATGTAACATTTTAAAAAGAAAAATGCAGCTTTCTTTCATACTTGAACATTGTGTAAATCGATTTTTATCTCCCTTGTTCCCTGAACTGTCAGGTTAAAGGATGCACAGAGTGTTCCTTTCAGTCTCTTTAACAGCTTTTATGGCGCGGTCAGACATTACAAGGTGAAAGCTGCACGGAAAGCTTGGGAGATATTTGTGTAGGCACGGAGGAGCTGGACACTCGCACACTCGAGGTTTCACCCGAGTCTCGACCCCTTAATGCTAGGGCTCTAATGCTGAAAACAGTGCTTTAAATGGGCAGATACTGTCCGGTGCGGAGTACCTGCACTTCAAGGTGAAAGAGAGAGTACCTGCACTTGTCAACAAAGCTGCAATATATTTAATGGGAGAGTACCGGCACTTTATATTTTCATTTAAAGCACTCCCAGGCAGCGCACGCGGGGCCCACAGTAACAGTGCAGTGAAGGAGCTCTGGGGCCATAAGAATACTTCTAAACTGACGCACCAAAGCGCTTCGTTAGCAGACAGACTATGTCCCATATATCCTGACTCACCGTACACCTGGGGGTGTTGTGAATTGGATATATTTGGTGTGTAGCGGAATTGTGTTGTGGAGTGGAATTGCAGGCCATCCAGCGCTGCAGTTACACGACTACATGAGACAATAGGAAGAGCACACACAGGTGAGCATAACAGGGAAGGGGAAGGGCGACAAAGAACAACTGCAAGGGGGGGGGGAGATGTACAGGAGGGAAAACGCTGGCAAACACACATGGGCAAGCACACCAGGGAAGGAGGAGGGGTACAAAGAACAACGTTGGTGTAGAGAATTAACATGCCCGTCTGTGTTTAAAAGGCTAGTTCGGTGATTTCTTTGACGTGTACCTGAACCAAAGTATTGGGGGCCATGATCACTTGCCAGGTACTGTGGGGACAGGGGCGCAAGGACAGACCCCTTTAGATGTGCGTGAGATGTATGAGTCTGCTGGTTTGGAGGGGCGAAGAGTGAAGTGGTATTGTAATGACTGTGCGTCATCCACCACAACACCTCTGCTGATTACCGTGTGAAAGTAAAGTGCCAAGGCCGACACTTGAGGTAAAGGAAGCGGTCCGGGACCCCAACAGGCGACAACTGCCCCGCTCCGCGCTCATCAGCACATCCCATGTTTGTGAAAGTGGGGACGACAAAGAAGAGACGGCTTCTTTGAGGGAATGCGCTTTGTGTGATCCGTGACACCGCGCAAAAGGCTTGCCCACCAACCCCCGGACGGAACAGCAACATAACATCACACACGTTTTCGTGGAATTTCATTTTCCTCGCCACATGGGACAAACAGCCGTGGCGTGTCAACAAAAACTACCGAGTGAGCAGGGACAATAAAACTACCGAGTGAGCAGGGACAATGCACATTTCACACACCGGGAGCACAAACACACTCGCTCCAATCGAAGCAAAACACTGCGGGGAAGGGGGTGCCGCACGCTCGTGGGAAGCACCCCGGTAAAAATTTAAAAAATGCTCATATTCTGGATTTATCCCGGGCTCCAAGCAAAACACTACGGGGGAAGGAGGTGCCGCACGCTCGGGGAAAGCCGCACCGGAGCCCTAAGAGCCAAACAAGCAGAATAAGCATGGAATCGAAACCTGTGGTGCGCGTGAACCGAACGCGGGAATCGAAACCAGTGGTGCGCGCGCACCACAGAGGAGGGGGGGGGGGCGAGGGAGCCTGTCGTCTGTGCCGCGCGCTGATTCGCGTCCTAGACACGGACGGGAATGGGCGGAGCAAAGGCAGGACAAGCGCCCGCCTTTGCCCAATCGCGTGCCGTTTTAAAAAAAAAAAACGCACGCTACAGCCAATGTGGGCTACTGAAAACAAAACCACACGCACGAGCGTGTGGGTCGTTTTCAGAAGCCCTTTCTAAAGGTCTCGCGCTGCGCGAGCAGTGCTGCACACTGCAACGACAGGCGCGAGACCTAAAAAAGGATGAATTAAAACTTGAAGAACTAAGGGAAGATCCCACGATGGAACTGGTAAATGTATAGAAGGGCATTGTAGAAAAAGGCTACGTTAAAGATGTCATGACAAAGCAGCAATGCTTGAATTGCATCCCATTGAGCTGTGATGGTGGAGGCTGCTAAACCCAAGCTAAAACCATCCTGCACAAAAAAACAAAATTGTAATTGGACCATAAAGGGTAGCCTGTAATCCCTTGGAACAACACCATATTTCAAAATTTTCCCAGGACGCCGTGATGCCATGACCGTTGATTGAGCGACCACTAAAAATCCAATCTTATCTGTGACATGTCTGGAATCAGAGCCTCGTAGTCTTGAGAGAGTAGGTTCCAATGGGTCAAGACATGATGGACCAATGGATAATTGTGACGCCTGCTCCATGGAACTCTGGCCAGATCTGAAGCCATCTCTCCCTTACTCCACAACCATAATCTCTCCGGGGCCTGATGACAATGCAACAGTTCTCTCAGATGAGACATATATCTGGGGATTCTGTCTGGTGAAAGAAAGACTTCCCCTGTGTCCATAGAAAACAGGGCTCCAATGAAATGAAGCATCTGAGCTGGGATGAGCTGAGACTTCTTGAAATTGAGTAGAAAACCATAACCCTGAAGAAGAGTGCACACTTCCTTGACGTTGTAATCCACCTTAGAAAAAGAAGGAGAGCTGATTTCCCAGTCACGAAGATAAGGATTTACATGGACACCTTGAGTATGTAAAATACCCACCAAGGGAGCCAAGAGTTTCATACAAACCCTTGCGGCTGAGGTTAATCCAAATGTAAGGACCCGGTATTGGTAATGCTGTTGGCCCACAGCAAACCATAGAAGCCATTGGTGAGCTGGAAAAATGGGAAGATGGAGGTAAGCATCTTTCATATCTAGTGACACCAGATAATCTCCCTGTATGGGGAGTTGAAAGATGCCCTGCAGCATGGTCATCTTGAACATGTGATGTGCAAGAAACTTGGTGAGACAATTGAGGTCGAGCACGGGATGAAAATCGCGTGAGGGCTTTTGTACGAAAAAAAAAGAATTGAGTAATATCCCTTGCCCTGGTCCTGGGGCAGCACCGGGCAACTGCAGTTTTCGCAAGCAGGCTGTGAACTTCCTCCATAGGTCCCTTGGAAGGGTGGTTGGCTGAAAATGGTCTGAAGACAGGTCTGTGAACTCCAGGCGATGCTCTTCTCCCACCAGATTGACTGCCCATCGATCTGAAACTAACTGAGTCCAGATATCCTTGAAAAAAGACAGCCAATCCCCCACTGGTCCATCGCTTTAATTGTCATTGTCTTGAAGAAGCTGTAGAGCTGGCAGTGGGAGTAGTAGTTTGGGACCAGGATTTGTTGAGATCTGTGGTCCCCTGGCCACGACCCTGTCCTCTAGCGGTAGTTGGAGAGAAAGCCCTCTTGTAACCCAAACCTCTTCCCTTAGAGAAGGAAACTAGGAAAAGTTGATTTATCTACATCTCTCCATTCATGATCCAATGTGCATCTGATAAAATGCATTGTAAGTGACTCTGGTTCAGGGCGCATATATTGTGAAAGGAAATCTTCCTCTCCAACCACAGGTTCAGAGGCAGGAAGGTCAATATTTTCCCTTAAATGCTGCAATAAATCAGAAAATTCAGCACCTTATATAAAGTGGCCTCTTTTTTGTTTCTCCTCTGTATCAAGTCAGGATCAATCATCTCTTGTAAATGAGGCACCTTGGGTGGGGAACAGTGGCTGCTGCTCGGGATCTGAAGCAGTGGGGCGGGGGGGAGGGGAAGAGGGGAAGAGGGGGGAATACAAAAATAAACACAGACAATAAAATGAAAAAATAAAATAAAACTTACCTGCCGCTGTAGTCACGCATTGATCCTCCCCCGATCCTCGATTCGGGCTGGTGCACACTGCGCTGGCTCCCAGATGCCGATCCTGACGCTGCTCTCATGCTGGGAATACATGACAGAAGCGCTGGGATTGGTCTGAGCAGCCTGATTTGCCACTCAGACAGTGCCTGGGAGCCTGTGACTTTCTAAGTGTGCATGGCGGTTTTGTCGGCCTAAGATGGCCGACCAAACCGTCATGCGCACTTAGTAGTGCCCATCACCCCTCCTCCCCACTGCTGTTGCACATGGAGTACATGGCCCCGCCCTCGCTGGCAGCCTGCAGGTAAGAAAAAAAATAAAATTGGTTTCATATAATTTTATTTTTCACGTGTTTAACTCTGCTGCCACCTAGTGGGATGACTCTCCTCACCCATAACAGAGGAGCCGCCCCTGGTGGGGAAGGGAAGGTACGTCTTTTGCCTTCAATGCAGCCTCTATGGCTTGTAAAATCATTAACTGGATCGAGGCTGTTGATGGGGAACCTGACGAGGACCCTGGAGCCTCTTCAATTGCTTCTTTCATTGTACTGAGAAGCTGAGGTAACACCAAAAACTCTAACCATAAGCCAGGCACCACCAAAAGTTTTGAAACTGACCAAAACTTCCTGTTTTCAGCTGGTTTCTAAACAGCCGGAGGTCTCTTGAGAATACTTGTGGACTCGTGGACGGACCTTGACAAATTGGGCTGTATAAGAGAAAACAGTGCAATGAGCTAAGTGCAGACCGAACAAAAGGCTGCCCTTCACATAAATCCAAAATGAAACCAGCATTTTCAATACAATAGATCTCGCATTTGCGAGTGTTTAAGCTATTGGCATTGTAAATGACAATGCCTTTTATTTATGTGTTTTTAAAAGCAACACATATATAAAAGGCATTATTATTTTTAATGTCAATAGCTCAAACTATTGCAAATGTGAGACCATTTTAATGGTGGTTGCACCCCTTTCTTTAGACGCTGCTCTCGTATTCAGGTTATAGTGAGCAGTGTGGAAAGAAAGGGGCACAGCCAACATTAAAGTGAAAGCAGTGTGGGGTGCTTTCACCCCAAGTTTTAAAAAACTAATTAATTTAGAAAGGTTCTGTAGCGCGGCCGCTAAAGTGAAAGCGGCCCGGGCTGTTAATTAAATAAACGAATAGGCGCGGCCGCTAATGTGAAAGCGGCCTGCGCTGTAAAATAAATAATTAAATAAGCGCGGCCACTAAAGGGAAAGCGGACCACACCGTAAATTAAATAAGCGCGGCCGCAATAGTTAAAGTGGACCGCGCTGTAATTTAAATAAATACATGACTAAAAGCGTGTGGCATGCTGCGATATGGTGGGTGGAATAGAGGAACATAATTTAAAAAAATAGTGCTCATCGACTTATAAAGCAGATTGTGTAACAACACAAGTAAAAAGTCCAGTTGTTATGGGAGGTTACAAATGCAGACAAGGCGGTACCAAGGAGGGACTATTAAGCCTATTTACAAATGGAAAGCAACGATTTCGCAAGGACAGTAACAGGAGTCAATTAAAAAGATGGGTGGAGCGTCTACGCCTAACCTCAATACAGCATGCCTCACAGAGCAGCGCATGCGCTGCCCAGCCTCGACCTTAACTCCTTAACCGCGGCGCAAATTCCGCCGCGGTGCGGGAGTTCTATTGAGTGGGCGGGGCCGCGTCGGCCAACGGACGTGCGCAGCACTAGCGAGGTAGTGCTCGCGGCGGCCGTTGGCCGACGCACGCACGGAAGGGATTAAAATGGAGATAAACCCAGCAAACAAGCAGCCTGCTTGTACCCAACCTGAAAAACTGCTAAAACAAGCCTTGGTCGGGTGTTGCATGACACACCTGTCCCACCTGCTGGAGCAAGGTGTAGTCAGACATAAAAAGAAAATAAGAATGAAAACTGATGCTGCAAGCCTCAAAGTATAAAGAAATATATTAAAAACATCAAAATAACTCTTACCTGCATCAGCTAGGGTCACAGGACAATGAAAAGAAATGACAGGGAGTGATATCAGTAATCCTTCATTTTCAACGGACTGCTTGGTAGTTGTAGCCATGCTGGAAGGATTTTCAAGTCAGCAAGGGAACGGGTTCTGCAGGACAGAGATGAAATGCACAAGCTGGGATTGGATTGGAAAAGATGGAGAAGGTAATGCCTCTCTCTCTATCTCTTTCTGTCTCTCTCTGATGTTCCGCTCTTACACCTCAGCAGGTCTTCTTCTCTCTCAATGATGGGAGAGATGGTGATGGCCCTTTTCTACTGAGTGGCAATGCCCTGTTCTGTGCCGCCATTACTTGAGAGTGGTCTTTGCTCAGAAAGATATGTTTTGTTTACCCACCTATGTGACCTATAGCCCAGGGACCCTAACCTCTCAGCTCTACCTTTTGCCCTGATACAGTTGCAAAATAGTCTACTGTAGTTGTAAATAGCCATCAGCCTTCTGGTGAGTTTTTTATTGATTTCGGCAATGTCCAGCTTGCTTGTGACGAGGGCATGTGTAATCGTTTTCCGGGTGCTGATTGGGAGCCATTTGAAAATCTTCCTCATCATCTTCAGGGTATGGAAGCATGTGGCTGTGACAGTGTTGACTTGGGCAGTCATGTCAAGTTTACGTAGATGATGATCCTAAGGTTCTTGGCGTGGGTGGTGGGACTGGGTGTCGGTCCTACCTCTGTTGTCCACAAGGAAGAGTCCCACAGTGAGGTACTGTTCCTGAAGGTCATGATTTTGGACTTGTCGTGTTCAGCTTCAGGCAGTTGGTCTTCATCTAGTGGGAGATATCAGTTATGCAGGCATTGAACTTGATCCAGGTACTGGGCGTCTTGTCCAAGAGGAAGAGAACGAGTTGCATGTCGTTGGTGTAGGAGAGGAAATTGATGTCATGAAAGTGGATGATGCTGGCTAAAGGGATCATGTATGCTTTGAAAAGGGTCGGGCATAGAGAGGATCCTTGCAGAACTCTGCAGATGAGGTTGCAGGCAACCAAGGAGTACGGTGCCAGGCTGACTGACCGAGTCCTTCAAGTCAGAAAGAAGCAGATCCAACGAAATGCAAGTCCTTGTATTACCATGTCATGTAGGTGTTGGATGAGGATGGAGTAGGAGACAGTGTCAAATGCTGCGGAAAGGTCCAGCAGGATGAGGGCCGCCATGTCTCCTCCATTCAGAGTCATGCGGATGCCCTCCATGGTGGCGATGAGGGGAGTTTATTGCTGTGGTTGGGTCTGAAATCAGACTAAGTGATATCAAGGAGTTGGTGGTCTTTGAGTTATTCGATGAAGTGTCTGTTGACAAATTTCTCTAAGACCTTGTCCCAGAATGGTGGAAGGGAGAAGGGTCCACAAAGGGTTTCTTCAACAATGGGAGGACAGTTCTGTGTTTCCAAGCATCTGGGAAGGTCACAGGAGAGATGGAGGCCTTCATAATGGGTGTAAGCATGGCCCGATGGGTTGCAGTCCTCTGGAGTAGGTGTGGTGAGGGTAGGGGTCCAGTGGGGTAAATGGGTTCAAGCCCTTGTCAGTGATGCTGTTACAGTTTTGGCGGGCTCGTCTGGTGGTGGTGAATGGGCGTTGGACTAGGACTGGGATGTTGAATTTTACATTGGTGTAGTCTGTCTAGCAGACTGGTGTGGGCTTGTTCTCTTGGATGTTATTGAAGGTGGTGCATATGAAATGGCCACAAATAATTCTCAAACACATGTGGTAAAGTAAGGACTACCTTTTCATATGTTACTCTACTGTGCAACGCTACAAAAACCCATGTTCTAGTCAACTAAAGACAGAAACAGAGCTGCATCCTGGAGCACCCAGCAGGGGACAAATTAATAATGCTGTGTGCCCTATACTTCTAAGAACCTATGCGCTGTGCTCTAGGCAGATATTATAGGAGAAAGACACAGGGGGCCCATTTACTAAACATTCACGAAATGCAGGCCAGCAAGCAAAGTTACTGTGCTGTGTGAAAGGGAGAGGTCAGAAATGCTCCATATTTACAAAGATAAGGAGCATTTCTGTTCTCTCTTTGCGCTGGCGCACTGCGGGTTTCTTTCTGCCCGTTACTGTCCTCTTGAGCTGCGCCCATAGCTTAGCTTGTCTAGTTCTCGCATGTTCTTCGCTTAGCCACGCCCCTTGCTGCTAGCCTCGCCTCTGCCGTCCCTTAGTTATGCCGGCTGAGGTGGGTGTGCGCCATGTATACAAGGTGTCTCGCTCTGGGGTCTGCTGCTCGCTTTTGCATGACTCCGTTTTGTGTCTGGGCGCTGTGAGAAGTTGGCCTGGTATATGCTGTTCACTAATTAAAGTGGACACCTTGCACCAGAACAATTCGACTCTTATGGTAGATAGGTTTAAGACAACCTTTATAGAAAGCTATCCTAGTGGTAGCTGTGGAGAGCAGCCTTCAGGCTAAGTCTTGAAGGAATGTAAAGCAGCTTGTTTTACCACACAATCTCTTGAATCACCAAATGAAAAGACACCACACAGGTATATATATCAAATATATATGTATTTATTAATAAACACTCTCTACTAATCTCTTTATGAGATTAGAGGATAGGAACATATGTACAAGTCAAATATTATCAGGATAAGTTTAGCACAATTGAATATTACAATCTTAGTTTGCTAGACCTAGGTCTAGGGCATCTAGAATCGAGGGACCCCCAAGAACCACCCCAGGTAGTTGTAGGAGACCCACAGGGGACGGACGCAGTGACCTGGCACCGATGCGAATCCTGTACGAGTCTATGCGCTCAGACGCGATTGAGATATCAATGTTCAGGGTCCCTTGCGTGTTCGAGGCGAACACACCGATCGGACTCAGTACGAGTCGAAGGATACGGTCTACAGATAGGATTTGCAAGGGAGTCGGACGCGGTGTGTCTAACACAGACGCGAACCATGTACGAGTCAGTGCGAGAATCGCACGGGGAAAGTAAGAGTTTTAGGATACTTCTGGTGAACCTACAAGCAAGTCACTTACAGGGTAAGCAGTTCGAGGGCCCACACCCACAGGAGCACTGGAGTGCTGGAGTTACCTCACCCAGGGAAGCCGGGTGCACAGGTGTCCTTTGGTGTCGGGTCGCGGCGTCGTTTTCAATGGCGACCAAAGAAGACTTGCTGCTTGTGATGGTTTGAAGAAGTGTCCGGTGGAATCCAAGCATGGATTCAGTGGAAGGATGACCTGAAAGCAGAGGGGACAGTGTTCAAAGTCACTTGGCAGTGACTCGGGGCAAGGAAGATGAATGCCCACCGTCGTCGCAGGGTTCAGGTCGTTCACGCTTGCCTTGACTCTTCAGCCACGAGGTCCAGGAGGCGTCGACGACAACCAGGAGCTGGATTCGGCGTGTCACACGATGTCTGCGGCTTACTGCGGTGTTGGCAACTCGATCGGAGCCAACAAGCCTTGGTAACAGCAAGTCTCGGGGAAAGTGTGAAGAGGCGATGGCGCAGACCAGCAAGGTCTGTGGAACTCACTCAGCGAAGGTAAGTCAGGGCAGGCCTGGAGCAACCAGGGGAGCCCTTTGGTTTCTTTGGAAAGTCTTCTGGGGACCCACAAGCCGGCTGGCAAGGGGTCGCAAAGACGCCTTGGGAGGACTCTCTCACAGGGGCCCACGGTCACTCGGAATGTGGTAGGCCGCTGATCTTAGGAGGGATTTCTGCTGGAGGCTGGGACCACACGTGGTCCAAAGCACAAATTCGTGGAACGTTGTGAGGGGTTGCACTCGACAATAGTGCACGGTACCCAGGGGTCGCGGTTCCTCGTTACTCTTGGGGTCCACTGGCCTCAGCTTCGCTGGGGACTCACGATGGCCTTTGAAAAGTCAGGAAATCCACTTCTTGGGCTGCAGGGACTTCAGACTCTGGTGGGAGCGGCATCGTTTGCGACTGTCGTTTGTAGTTTTTGGTGCCTGCCAAGCAGGGGAGTCACTCCTTGACTCCAAGGGAGATTCTTCAGTCTTCCAAAGGTAGTGGAACGTCGAAGGTCCGGGATTCTTCTTGTAGAGCGTTGTCCAGGGAAATCTAGGGTGCAATGCACAGGTTCCCCCTCTTATACTAAAAGGAGGGGAAGGACTAGCTCTATGACCCTACCTATGGGAGGGTCAGGGGAGTGGGTGGCTACACCCACTTCCCTTTGTCCAGTTTCGCGCCAGAGCAGGGACAGGTAGCCCCTGAGCCAATTTGAACTGGCATATGCACAGAGGAGCCTTCTGCTCCCCCAGTGCAGGACTTCAAAGCACTCTAAGAGTGCACCCACCCAGCCCCAATACACTAAACCCTGTCTGGGAGGTGGTCACACCCCTTGGGACAGGATATCTATTGTTGGGCTCCCTCCACTGCGAGTGTTGGTCATCAGCAGGAGGGCAGCCCAGTGTCTGTGACTGGTGGCATCCATTTTGTGATGCCAGGGCTCTGTCGGATTCTACTGCGTTTCCACAGTAGGTACATGTCTATCCCTCTAGAAGGGTGGAATGCTACCCCCTCCGCCAGGACTGGCGGGGGGTAGTATTCCAAGGTGTTTGACACCAAACACGACATGTTTCGATGCAGCCATTCCAAAGTTAGCATTTTACCGCGAGGATATAATGCACTTAAAAGTATATGGTTTAACCGCATCCACAAACAGCACCAGAGAATGGACTCTGAGAGCTGCAGAGGGGCCCTGCTCAGGCAGAGGCACCCCCTCACATAGAAGCCAAGCACCCTGCCCTCAGGATTGATAGGGCCTGCCTTAGGGGTGACTGATAGGGTTATATGTGTGTGCAGGAGAGATATAGGGAACCTATATCTCAGTGAGGGGTGCTAGCACTTCCTCACTCAGGCTGCAGTAGCAGGCCTGTGGTGTCAGATTTAGTCTGCTTCCCAGGGGTGACATAATACATGCTGCAGCCCCTGGTAGGCCTGTGGAGTACCTATGCCCTTGGTACCTAGGGTACCATATACTAGGGACTCATAAGGTACCACAGTATCCAATCACTAGTGCACCTAGAGTGCACTCCAAATCGTTTAGAGAGAACAGAGAGGCTGGGGCCCTGATTAGCAGGGTCCCAGCCTGACTATAGCCAGAAACCAGTGTAAACATCAGAAAAAAGTGGGGGCAACATAAGAGGCAGATCCTACTCTCCTATACAACCCCCCCCAACGCAGGGACACTAAACTAACCTTGACCAGTTGAGTCTTCGTGTTCAAAGTGGAAATACCTTGAGAGTCCATCTGTATTGGCATGTTGGGTCCCAGGTCTATGTTCCACTGTATAGTCCATCCCCTGTAGGGAAATGGACCACCTCAAAAGTTTTGGGTTTTCTCCTTTCATTTGTTTAAGCCATAGGAGGGGCTTGTGGTAGGTCTGAACTATGAAGTGAGTACCAAACAAGTATGGCCTCAGCTTCTTCAGGGCCCATACCACAGCAAAGGCCTCCCTCTCTATAGCTGACCAACGTTTCTCTCTAGGGGTCAGCCTTCTGCTAATAAAAGCTACTGGCTGGTCTTGACCTTCATCATTCAGTTGAGACAGTACAGCTCCCACACCCAGCTCAGAAGCATCTGTTTGGACAATGAACTTTTTGGTGTAGTCTGGACTCTGTAAGATGGGGGCAGTGCACATGGCCTGCTTTAGGTCTTCAAATGCCTTTTGACAGCTAGCTGTCCACTGAACCTTTTTGGCATTTTCTTTGAGGTCAGATCATTCAAGGGGGTCACTATAGATCCATATCCCTTGACAAACCTCCTATAGTACCCAGATAGGCCTAAGAAGGCTCTCACCTGTGTCTGGGTGGTTGGAGCAACCCATTCCATTATGGTCTGGATCTTGCTCTGTAAAGGCTGAACCTGGCCTCCACCTACAAGGTGGCCCAGGTACACAACCTGACTCTGCCCTATCTGGCACTTAGTGGCCTTGATAGTGAGGCCTGCCTTTTGCAGGGCCTCCAAAACATTCCTGAGGTGGACCAGGTGATCCTGCCAGGAGGAACTAAAGACAGCAATATCATCTAGATAAGCTGAGCAATAAGTTTCCATCCCTGTCAGAACTTTATTCACCAACCTCTGAAAAGTGGCAGGTGCATTTTTCAATCCAAAGGGCATCACCACAAAGTGGTAGTGCCCACCAGGGGTCGAAAATGCTGTCTTGGCTTTTGCATCATCAGCTAGTCTGATCTGCCAGTAGCCAGCTGTTAGGTCAAACGTGCTTAGATACTTGGCTGAGGCCAAAGTATCAATCAGCTCATCTACCCTTGGTATGGGATAGGCATCAGTCCTAGTGACTGCATTGAGGCCTCTGTAGTCTACACAAAACCTCATTTCTTTCTTACCACCCTGGGTATGAGGCTTGGGTACCAGGACTACTGGACTAGCCCAAGGGCTATCTGAAGGCTCAATTACACCTAGCTCCAACATTTTCTGGACTTCAGTCCTGATACAGTCCCTGACATGGTCAGGTTGCTTGTAGATTTTATTCTTGACAGGCAGACTGTCTCCAGTGTCCACCTCGTGGGTGCACCAGGAAGTCTGACTAGGGGTCAGGCTAAACATATGTCTAAACTGTTGCAGAACTTGTCTGCACTCAGTTTGCTGATGGTCAGTGAGGCTGCTTGCCAAAGCAACACCATCTACTGACCCATCATCAGGGTTCTGAGAGAGCAGGTCGGGGAGAGGGTCACTCTCCTCCTCCTGGTCCTCATCAGTTGCCATGAGCAAGCCCATGTCAGCCCTGTCAACATATGGCTTTAATCTGTTGACATGGAGCACCCTCAGGGGGCTCCTGGGAGTTCCAAGATTCACCAGATAGGTGACTTCTCCCTTCTGTTCAACTATTGTATGGGGGCCACTCCACTTGTCCTGGCTGGCTGCTGGGGCCACAGGCCCCAACACCCACACTTTCTGTCCTGGCTGGTATACAGTCAGTACAGCCTTTTGGTCATGCCAAGCTTTTTGTAATTCTTGGCTGGCCTCCAGATTTTTGGTTGCCTTTTTCATGTACTCAGCCATCCGGGAGCGGAGACCAAGTACATAGTCCATCACATCTTGTTTGGGGGGCTTGAGAGGTAACTCCCAGCCCTCTTTTACCAAACACAGTGGACCTCTCACAGGATGCCCAAACAGAAGCTCAAATGGGCTGTAGCCAACCCCCTTCTGTGGAACCTCTCTGTAGGCAAACAACAGGCAAGGAAGAAGAAGGTCCCATTTCCGCCTAAGCTTCTCTGGGAGTCCTTTAATCATTCCTTTCAAGGTTTTGTTGAAGCGTTCAACAAAACCATTGCATTGTGGGTGATAGGGGTGGTGAACTTGTAAGTTACACCACACTCCTTCCACATTGCTTTTAGATACCCTGACATGAAGTTGGTACCTCTGTCAGAAATGACCTCCTTTGGAAAACCCACTCTGGAGAAGACTCCAATGAGGGCTCTTGCCACCACAGGGGCTGTGGTGGTCCTCAGGGGAATTGTTTCTGGGTACCTGGTGGCATGATCCACTACCACCAGGATAAACCTGTGCCCAGATGCAGTTTGAGGGTCAAGGGGACCAACAATGTCAATCCCTACCCTTTCAAAGGGTACCCCCACCACCGGTAGTGGTATCAGGGGGCCTTTGTTGTGCCACCTGCCTTACCACTGGCTTGGCATGTGACACAGGAGCGACAAAACTCCTTAGTGTCCTCTGACATATGTGGCCAATGAAAATGTGGAACAAGCCTGTCCCAGGTCTTGTTTTGGCCCAAGTGTCCTGCTAAAGGGATGTCATGTGCTAAGGTCAAGAGGAACCCCCTAAACTTCTGAGGTATTACCAACCTCCTGGTGGCTCCAGGGGCTGGGTCTCTACCTTCAGAATATAGGAGTCCCTCATCCCAATAAACTTTATGGGACCCACTAGCACTCCCAGCAGCCTCAGCAGCAGCCTGCTGTCTGAGGGGTTCAAGAGAGGGGCAGCACTGTTGCTCCTTCCTCAGATCTTCCCTAGAAGGGCCCCCTGCCCCCAAGAACTCAACCTGATCAGGCTCAAGTCCCTCTGGGGCTGTTCCTTCTTCAGGATCTGCTTCACCTCCCTCTGGGGGTGAATCTGTGATCTGAGACAGAGGGGAAGGCACTGCCTTTACCCTACTGCTCCTCCTCTTGGGAAGCATCTGGTCCATTGTCCAGGATCCAGAGCTGGTTCAGTGTCATGCATTCTTGCTTGTGACCTGGTCACAGCAAATACCTCTGCAGGGATGCCCAACATCTCAGCATGAGTCCATAACTCTACTTCAGACCAGGCTGAAGTCTCTAGATCATTGACCAATAGACATTCGACAGGGAGGTCTGCACTGACTAGAACCCTCTTGAGGCCAGTTACCATTCCCCAGGAGAAATTCACAACTGCCAGACTATGGTTGGTCTTGACGTTGCTTGCATTGGTCACCTGGTACATTTCGCCCAGGATGATCTGTCCAGGGTCCACAAGATCCTCTGCCACCATGGTGACACTAGCACCTGTGTCCCTAAATGCCAAAGCCTGTTTGCCATTTATTACAGGCTGCTGTTTGTATTTGCCCAGATTACTGGGACTCACTAGGAAGGACATATTAAGGTCTCCCTCATAAATCAGCATTGCCTGAGTGGGCACTCTGACTAGGTCAGAGTCCACTTCAGAACCCAGGGTCAACCCTACTACACCCTTATTCTGTGTACTACCTCCACTAGTAGCTGAACTAGGGGGAACAGTTGCCTTAGGGGCAGGAATGGTGGTGGTTTGGTCTTTGGACTTGTTACAGTCAGAAGTCCAGTGCCCTTTCTGTTTACAGAATTTGCACCAGGGCTTCTTTTGGCCTTTTCCCTTGTTGGATTGTGACTCCCCACCAGATGCAGATTTTTGGGGCCCTTGTGAAGACTTCTGGTCTTTTGACTTATCTCCACCTTTCTCAGAGCCCTTAGGATCTTGCTTCTTGGTGTCACCCCTTGGTTCTGGGGTTTCTGCCTCACCCTGGTTCTGACCCACTTGTCTGCCTTCTTTCCCAATTCTTGGGGAGAGGTCAGATCCGAGTCCACCAGGTACTGATGCAACAATTGGTTCTGGCAATTATTAAGGATTTGTTCTCTCATCATCAGATTATACAATCCCTTAAAATCAGTAACCCTACTGCCAACCAGCCAACCCTTCAGAGCCTTGGTTGCACAATCAACAAAGTCAGTCCAGTCCTGAGTCTGTGCCTTCTGGGTGTCTCTGAACTTTAACCTGTACTGTTCAGTGGTTAAGCCAAACCCATCTATCAGTGCACTCTTCAGGACTTCATAATCATCAGCATCCTCTTCTCTAACAGTGAGGAGCTTGTCTCTACCTTTATCTGAAAAGGAGAGCCACAAGATTGCTGCCCACTGCTTCTGGGGGACCTGCTGTACTCTACAGGCCCTCTCCATAGCAGTTATCCACTTGTGGATATCATCCCCACTCTGGTAGGGAGGAACAACCTTGCTCAGGTTCCTATGGTCTGGAATAGATTCTCTGCCTCTAGGGACACTGTTGCTGCCACCAAGGGGTTCTAACCCCTCTCGTCGAGAAGTTCTCTGGATCTCCAGGGCTTCTCTATCCAGTGCCAACTGCTTGGTTCTGAGGGCAACTCTTGCTTCCTCATACTGCAGCAGTTTGCACATTCTTTCAGAGGAGGTCTCTCTTATGGGAAAGTATGAGTTCCTCTGGTGGACAAATTCTCTGCCAGAGTGATAAGAGTGCTCAGATTCCCTGGAAGGGGACCTATGCCTCTCATCCACTCTGTCAGTTCTCTTAGGGAGAATTCCTCTGTCCTTTTCAGGCCCCTTGAGACCTGGCCCTTCAATCACAGAGTCCTGGTCATTCGGATTTTCATCGTCTGACCCAGATACTGTAATTGACCCACCCACTGATTCAGACCCATTAGCTCCTAGAGCCAATCTAAGATCATCTGCTGTCAGCAGATCTATCAGGTGCAGGGTTGAGGGACTCTGTCCTAGTCTCAGGTGTCTTTCAACACACATGGCTCTCAAGTCAGAGAAAGCCATGTCCTTATACTGAGGCTGAGTGGATCCACTGGTTCCACCCTTTAAGGACATTCTAGTGTTGTGCAGTGTTGTACTACCTACACTAGTTTGTGGCCTACTGATACTAGCTTGAGCTGTAGAAAGGGCGTGCTATCCCTTGGCACACAGCTCTAAGTTCAGTAGAACTTATAGATACTAAGCTTGACTTTATATGTACCTTGTCCTTAAGTACTGTTAGAAATGGGATCTCTAGTTGGCAAGGGTTTGCACCTTTGTCCAAGTAGGGACCCTTCTTCCTAGTCAGGGTAAGGGTGTTACACTCGTGAAGTAACCCCTGCTCACCCTCGTGGTAGCTTGGCACGAGCAGTCAGGCTTAATTCAGAGGCAGTGTGTAAAGCATTTGCACATAACCGACAGTAATACAGTGTAAGCACTACAAACGGACACCACACCAGTTTAGAAAAATAACCAATATTTTATATACTCAAGACAAGACCAATTACGACAAAAATCCACAATACTATACTTTACGAATGAATACTTGATACGGTAACTTCTTCTTTGCAGGAATAGCACAAAAGCAAAGTTCGTACGAGTCGGTAGCTCCGTCCGAGCCTACCGTGATGCTGAAACCCACAGAGTCTAACAGTTCCAGCCGACCGCGTCGATACGGGCCAGCAGAGTCGTGAACAGACTCGGTTACAGTACCTTTCTCGTTGTGGCTGGTACGGAGTGTACGAGCCGGTCGGCGTTCGTCGCGGTTGCGGTGCAAGACGGAGCGATGCAAGGTGCGGTGTCCCTCGATGCGGTGCAGGCAGCGGCTCGATGAGCGTCGTACAGACGGAGTTGGTGAATCCAAGGCGTGCGATGCAGGGTGAGACGATGCTCGATGCGGTGCTGACAGGTTGCGATGCAGGCGACCTAGCCGGAGTGCGGGAGCTGGCGTCGGACAGCGGTGCGAGTCGGAGCGGTGCGTCGCAGACGTGCGAGCGGTGCCCCAAATGCGGTGCGGTCTCGACTCTTGAGCCAGTTGCAGCGACCGCGTCGGTCGGGTCCGGCTGGTTCAGTGAAGCGATGCGATGCGAACTGCGGTGCCCACAGGTCACGGTGCAAGCAGCGGCTCGATGTTGGCGGCGTCGGACGTCGCCCACGGTGAGACCAGGGTTGCGATGCGAAGCGGGGCGATGCGGTCTGCGGTGCAAACAGGTCACCGGCCAGGGATGGATTCGGTTGACGGAGTCGGTTGCGGTTCCCTTCCTCTGTGGCAACTGAAACAGCGTTCCAGAAGCGGTACCCAGAGGCTTGTGAAGTCTTTGCAGTCCCTGAGACTTCTTAACAGGAGGCCAGCTCGGTTCCAGGCCCTTGGAGATACTCAGCACAAGTTTGTAGAAAGTTCCTTCCTTTCACTGCCCAAGGCAGAAGCAGCAGCTGCAGGCCAACCCAACAAAGCAACAACACAGCAAAGGGGCAGTACTCCTCCTGGAAGCTCTTCCAGCTCTTCGTCTTGGCAGGTTCCTTGATTCCAGCGAGATCTAAATTCATGGGGTCAGGGCCCCAATATTTATATCCCAAATTCCTTTGTTCTCTGAAGGCAGAGAGGCCTTTGCCTAGTCCAAACCAGTTCTGGAGCACTTTGTTGACAAGTCTCCGTCCCTTCTTTCAGTGAGTAGGCCAGGGACATCAGACGCACCACAGGAGGTGGAGCCAGCATTGTGGAGGGAAGGCTCTGTCCTATTCAGGGCCCAGGTGCGACCCCTCCCACCCATCTACATGTAGATCTTGCTATTCAGCCCTGTGCTGACTCACCCTGTCTCCTGGCATCCCCCTGCCCCTGTCACTCACCCTCCAGACAAGGAATACACAACCTCGCAGAGGCAGGCTTGGATGGTTAGACAAGAAAATACCCACTTTCTAAAAGTGGTATTTTCAAACACAGAATGTTAAAACCAACTTCACTAAAAGATGCATTTTATCATTTTGAGTCCAGGCATACTAAACTCGAATTTCTACCATGTTCCCGGGGTCAGTTAGGATTATAAGCTGTAATAATCAAAACTGCCCGTTCTGGCCTAGGGGAACAGGTAGCCTTGCAATAGTGAAAAACGAACTAGGCTGTAATTCACTATCAGGACATGCCGCCCACACCCGGGCATGTCCTACCTTTCGCATACAACGCACCCTGCCCACAGGGGTACCTTGGGCCTACCTTAGGGGTGACTAACATGTAGCAAAGGGAAGGTTTAGGGACTTGCAAGTGTGTGCACTTGCCAAGTCGACATGGCAGCCCCAGGCTGCGCACAGGCTCTGCGGTGGCAGGCCCGAGTTACATTTTACGGGCTGTTTGCGTGGGTGGCACAATCCAGTGCTGCAGCCCACCAACAGCATTTGGTCATTAGGCCCTGGCACTCGCAGTGCACTTTACAAGGGACTGACAGATAAACCAAATAGGCCAATCATGGAAACACCAATCCATAACGCATTTTATACAGGAGCACTTGCACTTTCCCACCGGACAGCAGTGAGGAAAGTGCGCAGAATCATTACACCAGCAAAAACAGAGTCAAAACCGGGAGGTCAGAAAGCAAAAAGTCAGGGGAAACACGCCAAAAGATGCCAAGTCTAACACATGTCCCCTCCAGCTGAAAGTAGGGAGAACTACCCAACCCCATTGGAGTTCTCTTCACTAAGGCGGAAGAACCTGGACAGACCATCTGCGTTGGCGTGTTCTGTACTAGGACGGTGTTCCACCGTAAAGTCCATTCCCTGTAGGGAGATGGACCACCTCAGCAGTTTTGGATTCTCACCCCTCATTTGCATCAACCATCTGAGGGGCCTGTGGTCTGTCTGAACCCGGAAGTGAGTCCCAAACAGGTATGGTCTCAACTTCTTCAGTGCCCAGACCACAGCAAAAGCTTCCCTTTCTATGGCACTCCACCTCTGTTCCCTGGGAAGTAGTCTCCTGCTAAGGAAGACTACAGGCTGATCCAGGCCCTCTTCGTTCAGTTGTGAGAGCACCGCTCCCACACCATGCTCTGAAGCGTCAGTCTGCACGACAAATTCTTTGGAGAAGTCAGGTGCCTTGAGCACGGGCGCCGTGCACATGGCTGCCTTCAGGGCATCAAAAGCTTTCTGGCAGGACTCAGTCCAGATCACTTTCCTGGGCTGCCTCTTAGAGGTCAGCTCTGTTAAGGGAGCAACGATGGTGCCATAGCCCTTAACAAATCTCCTATAGTAACCGGTGAGACCTAAGAAGGCTCTCACCTCGGTCTGGGTCTTGGGGGTTCCCAAGCCAGAATGGTGTCAATCTTGGGTTGTAGGGGCGCCACCTGGCCGCTCCTACCTGGTGTCCCAAGTACACCACAGAACCCTGCCCGATCTGGCACTTACTGGCCTTGATCGTGAGGCCTGCACCTTGCAGAGCCCTCAACACTTTCTCAAGGTGCTGTAAATGTTCTTCCCAGCTGGAACTGAACACAGCAATGTCATCCAGGTAGGCAGCACTGAAATCCTCCAGCCCAGCCAACACCTGATTGACCAACCTCTGAAAGGTGGCAGGGGCATTCTTCAACCCAAAGGGCATCACCCGGAATTGGTAATGACCTTCTGGGGTTGAGAATGCTGATCTCTCCTTGGCCCCATCGGTTAAGGCAATCTGCCAGTACCCAGACGTCAAATCAAACGTGCTGAGGAACCGGGCAGCTCCCAACCGATCAATGAGCTCATCAGCTCTGGGGATGGGGTGCGCGTCAGTCCTGGTGACGGCATTGAGCCCACGGTAGTCCACACAAAACCGGAGTTCTGGAGTGGCACCGGGCGCCGCAGCCTTTGGGACCAAGACCACTGGGCTGGCCCAAGGACTGTGGGAGGGCTCAATCACCCCTAACGCCAACATCTTAGAGACCTCCTCCTTGATGCTGGCTCTGACCCGGTCAGTCAACCTGTAAATCTTGTGCTTCACAGGAGGGCTGTCACCAGTGTCCACGTCATGGGTACACCAGTGAGTAACACCGGGGGTCAGAGAGAACAGTGGGGCGAACTGTCCCAACAACTGGCGACAGTCCCCCTGCTGCTCCTGAGTCAGAGTAGGGGAGAGGATCACACCCTCTACTGACCCATCATGCTCCTTGGTAGACAGGAGGTCAGGGAGAGGCTCACTCTCCTCTTCCACCCCATCATCTGTCGCCAAGAGCATACTCACTTCGGACCTCTCGAAGTGGGGCTTGAGGCGGTTCACGTGAAGGACCCTCAAAGGGTTCCTGGGAGCCTGCAAATCCACCAGGTAGGTGACGTCACTTTTGCGCTCCTTTACCTCATATGGCCCAGTCCACTTGTCCTGCAAGGCACAAGGTGCCACTGGAGCCATGACCCACACTTTCTGCCCAGGTTGAAATTCGACCAGAGTGGCATTCTGGTCATACCATCTCTTCATTTCTTCCTGGCTGGCTTCTAGGTTCGCCTGAGCGAGTTTCCTGAAGCGGGCAGTTTGGTTTCTAAAGGCCAGCATGTAGCTAAATACATCCTGGGGAGTTTTCCTGGGAGCTGCCTCCCAGCCTTCCTTTACCAAACTCAGAGGTCCTCTGACAGGGTGGCCATACAGGAGCTCAAAGGGGCTGTACCCAAGAGACTTCTGAGGCACCTCCCTGTATGCGAAGAGTAGGCATGGCAAGAGGACGTCCCACTTACGCCTCATGGGTTCTGTTAGACCCTTGATCATGCCTTTCAAGGTCTGGTTGAATCTCTCCACCAGACCGTTTCCTTGTGGGTGGTAAGGAGTGGTGAACTTGTAGGTTACACCACACTCCTTCCACAGGGATGTCATATACTTCGATATGAAATTGGTCCCCCTATCAGAAACCACCTCTCTGGGGAATCCCACACGGGAAAAGATCCCCATTAACGCCCGGCCCACCACTGGCGCCGTCGTTGTCCTGAGAGGGATTGCCTCTAGGTACCGGGTGGCATGGTCCACCAAGACCAGGATGTACCTGTTGCCCATGGCTGTCTTGGGATCCAGTGGCCCCACTATATCCATCCCTACCCTTTCAAAGGGTGTTCCAACAACAGGAAAAGGTTGGAGAGGAGCTTTGACCTTCCTCCCACTCTTACCACTTGCCTGGCAAGTTTGGCAAGACCTACAGTGTGCATCTGACTGCCTTCGCATTTGGGGCCAAAAGAAGTGGGCGACAAGCCTGTCAAAGGTCTTGTCCTGCCCCAAATGTCCTGCCAAAGGCACGTCATGAGCCAGACCCAGTAGGAAGGTCCTGAAGCGCTGGGGTACCACCAGCACACGGGCTGACCCAGGCTCAGCAACCTTAGGCTCACTGTATAGGAGACCACTCTCCCAGTAGATCAGATGTGACCCGGACTGATTACCAGCTGCCTGGTCTGCAGCCTGCCGCCGCAGACCCTCCAGAGTAGGGCACTCGTTCTGCTCCCTGCAGAACTCCTCCCTGGTGGGACCCCCTTCTTGCTGCCAATGGGTCAGCTCAGAGATGTCTCCCAGTTCGGCTACCTGCTCCCCGGTAGGCACCGGGGCGTCCCCCTCGAGGTCCGCCTCCTCCCGGTCCGTGGGAACTTCGGGGGCCGGTTTCCCGCGCCCCCTGCCCTTTCTCTTGGCAGGGACTTGGGCCACTGTTTCAGGCTCCAAGTCCTCTCGATCACCCTTTTTGGCTGCCATTGACCGAGTAGACACGCATGCCCACTCTGGCAACCCAAGCATCTCCAAGTGAGACCTGAGCTCAACCTCCTTCCATGAGGACTGCTCCAGGTCGTTTCCTAGCAGACAATCTACAGGCATGGTAGGGCTCACAACCACCCTCAAGGGACCTGAGACCCCCCATTCAAAGGGAACCTGCGCCACCATACATTGGCGCTCTGAGTTGTCTACAGCAACTACTTGGTGGAATGCCCCGGGGACTACTTGCTTCTCAGACACCAGGTGACACCGGACTGAGGTCACACTGGCTCCAGTATCTCTGAGAGCCTCTACCCTGTTCCCATTAATGGTCACCCAGGTGCTATATTTCTTTGTGTTAGGGGGCACCTGGTTTCCTGGGACCATCTCACTGTCCCCTAGTGAGACAAGGGTCATTTCTGCGGGATCCCCACCCTCCTGTGGGCACCCCTCCTCCCCAAGCGCTACACTAGCCAACACTTTGGACTGTCCACCGGTGGGTGGCTGTGTCCCCTTCGGGCACTTGGGGTCCCCCTTAAAGTGACCTACCTGGTCACATGCATAACACTTGCGGGGGCCGGTCTCAACAGGCTTCCCTGTAGAGACCCCTTTCTTCTTATCACCGGGGGGCTGGGAACCTTTACCCTGGGTACTAGTTTGGGGCCCTTTAGAGAACTCCTGTGCTTTACCCTTGTCCCCCCCACCTTTCTGCTGGGGACCCTGCCCACCTTTGGCTGAGTCTCCCCCAAACGCTTTCTTGTGGACCCTGGTACTCACCCAGCGGTCCGCTTCCATAGCAAGCTTCCTGGGGTCAGTTAGCTTACTATCCACTAGGTGCTGGCGCAGATCTGCAAAACATAGACTAGACAAGTGCTCCCATGCAATCAAGTTGTAGAGCCCCTGAAAATCTGTTACGCTACTGCCCTTCACCCAACCATCCAGAGACCTGCAGAACACATCCACACATTCCAACCAAGTGTTGGCATCAGACTTCTTACTGGACCTGAACTGATCCCTGTACTTTTCAGGAGTAAGACCATACTTCGTGAGAAGGGCATCCTTCATGTCAGCATAGGTGAGGTGATACCCCTTACCCAAAGCTATCAGAGCATCCCTTGCTTCTTCCGGGAAAAGTGGCCACAATCCTGCTCCCCAATTCTCCTCAGGGACCCCATTCATGTGTATGGCTGCCTCATAACCCTGAAACCACCTTTGTATGTCATCCCCCTTCTTGAACTCCTTGCCTACGTTCTTGGGAATGTGCACAATCCTGTCTGCCTTTCTGGACGAATTGCTGCCACCATCTGAGCCTGACTTACTCCTAAGTTCTAGCTCCTTCTGTTCTCTCTCATGCTCTAAGAGCATCTTCCTCTCCTCTATGGCCAATCTCTTCTCCTCCCGCTCACTCTCCAGCCTGAGCTTCTGCAGCTCAAACTGCCTTGTCTCCCGCCTGTCCTCCAGCTCCTCTGGGGACAGACTGCTGCTGCCTGATCTGGCGGGTTCCCCCTACCCAAAAGCACATCCACCCTGGAAATAGGCTCCTCCACCTCCTCACTGAGATCACCAGGCTGCCCATTGGCATGTCTGGCTGCTACCCAGGCCCTCAGCGCCTTCTGTAGCTCCTCCTTCCTTGTGAGGCCTTTAATTTGGACTTTCAGGTTTTTACAAATCGCTCGTAGCTCCTTTACGGCGTAGGATTCCAACTTATCCTCCTCAAAGATAACTTCCAGAGATGCAACGGATGATGCAATTGATTCAGGCATGACAAAAGTAGTGAGTTGAAAACTGGCAAGATCAAAAATAGGCCAAAAGAAAAAGAACCAGTATGTGGTACGTAATGGTCTGCGATATGGTAGTAGTGCACACCAATCACTGTAAGTCAAGTGCAAACAGAAGTCCTATCCTCACCGCTGACGACCAATGTTAGAAATGGGATCTCTAGTTGGCAAGGGTTTGCACCTTTGTCCAAGTAGGGACCCTTCTTCCTAGTCAGGGTAAGGGTGTTACACTCGTGAAGTAACCCCTGCTCACCCTCGTGGTAGCTTGGCACGAGCAGTCAGGCTTAATTCAGAGGCAGTGTGTAAAGCATTTGCACATAACCGACAGTAATACAGTCTAAGCACTACAAACGGACACCACACCAGTTTAGAAAAATAACCAATATTTTATATACTCAAGACAAGACCAATTACGACAAAAATCCACAATACTATACTTTACGAATGAATACTTGATACGGTAACTTCTTCTTTGCAGGAATAGCACAAAAGCAAAGTTCGTACGAGTCGGTAGCTCCGTCCGAGCCTACTGTGATGCTGAAACCCACAGAGTCTAACAGTTCCAGCCGACCGCGTCGATACGGGCCAGCAGAGTCGTGAACAGACTCGGTTACAGTACCTTTCTCGTTGTGGCTGGTACGGAGTGTACGAGCCGGTCGGCGTTCGTCGCGGTTGCGGTGCAAGACGGAGCGATGCAAGGTGCGGTGTCCCTCGATGCGGTGCAGGCAGCGGCTCTATGAGCGTCGTACAGACGGAGTCGGTGAGTCCAAGGCGTGCGATGCAGGGTGAGACGATGCTCGATGCGGTGCTGACAGGTTGCGATGCAGGCGACCTAGCCGGAGTGCGGGAGCTGGCGTCGGACAGCGGTGCGAGTCGGAGCGGTGCGTCGCAGACGTGCGAGCGGTGCCCCAAATGCGGTGCGGTCTCGACTCTTGAGCCAGTTGCAGCGACCGCGTCGGTCGGGTCCGGCTGGTTCAGTGAAGCGATGCGATGCGAACTGCGGTGCCCACAGGTCACGGTGCAAGCAGCGGCTCGATGTTGGCGGCGTCGGACGTCGCCCACGGTGAGACCAGGGTTGCGATGCGAAGCGGGGCGATGCGGTCTGCGGTGCAAACAGGTCACCGGCCAGGGATGGATTCGGTTGACGGAGTCGGTTGCGGTTCCCTTCCTCTGTGGCAACTGAAACAGCGTTCCAGAAGCGGTACCCAGAGGCTTGTGAAGTCTTTGCAGTCCCTGAGACTTCTTAACAGGAGGCCAGCTCGGTTCCAGGCCCTTGGAGATACTCAGCACAAGTTTGTAGAAAGTTCCTTCCTTTCACTGCCCAAGGCAGAAGCAGCAGCGGCAGGCCAACCCAACAAAGCAACAACACAGCAAAGGGGCAGTACTCCTCCTGGCAGCTCTTCCAGCTCTTCGTCTTGGCAGGTTCCTTGATTCCAGCGAGATCTAAATTCATGGGGTCAGGGCCCCAATATTTATATCCCAAATTCCTTTGTTCTCTGAAGGCAGAGAGGCCTTTGCCTAGTCCAAACCAGTTCTGGAGCACTTTGTTGACAAGTCTCCGTCCCTTCTTTCAGTGAGTAGGCCAGGGACATCAGACGCACCACAGGAGGTGGAGCCAGCATTGTGGAGGGAAGGCACTGTCCTATTCAGGGCCCAGGTGCGACCCCTCCCACCCATCTATATGTAGATCTTGCTATTCAGCCCTGTGCTGACTCACCCTGTCTCCTGGCATCCCCCAGCCCCTGTCACTCACCCTCCAGACAAGGAATACACAACCTCGCAGAGGCAGGCTTGGATGGTTAGACAAGAAAATACCCACTTTCTAAAAGTGGTATTTTCAAACACAGAATGTTAAAACCAACTTCACTAAAAGATGCATTTTATCATTCTGAGTCCAGGCATACTAAACTCGAATTTCTACCATGTTCCCGGGGTCAGTTAGGATTATAAGCTGTAATAATCAAAACTGCCCGTTCTGGCCTAGGGGGAACAGGTAGCCTTGCAATAGTGAAAAACGAACTAGGCTGTAATTCACTATCAGGACATGACGCCCACACCCGGGCATGTCCTACCTTTCGCATACAACGCACCCTGCCCACAGGGGTACCTTGGGCCTACCTTAGGGGTGACTAACATGTAGCAAAGGGAAGGTTTAGGGACTTGCAAGTGTGTGCACTTGCCAAGTCGACATGGCAGCCCCAGGCTGCGCACAGGCTCTGCGGTGGCAGGCCCGAGTTACATTTTACGGGCTGTTTGCGTGGGTGGCACAATCCAGTGCTGCAGCCCACCAACAGCATTTGGTCTATAGGCCCTGGCACTCGCAGTGCACTTTACAAGGGACTGACAGATAAACCAAATAGGCCAATCATGGAAACACCAATCCATAACGCATTTTATACAGGAGCACTTGCACTTTCCCACCGGACAGCAGTGAGGAAAGTGCGCAGAATCATTACACCAGCAAAAACAGAGTCAAAACCGGGAGGTCAGAAAGCAAAAAGTCAGGGGAAACACGCCAAAAGATGCCAAGTCTAACAAGTACCTATAGTGGTTTTCAGTTAGTAATTCAAATAGAGATTTTCTGGTAAAACAATAGCAAGCTGGAATCCCACACGCTGCCACCAATGTGAGAAGTTGGCCTGGTATATGCTGTTCACTAATTAAAGTGGACACCTTGCACCAGAACAATTCGACTCTTATGGTAGATAAGTTTAAGACAACCTTTATAGAAAGCTATCCTAGTGGTAGCTGTGGAGAGCAGCCTTCAGGCTAAGTCTTGAAGGAATGTAAAGCAGCTTGTTTTACCACACAATCTCTTGAATCACCAAATGAAAAGACACCACACAGGTATATATATCAAATATATATGTATTTATTAATAAACACTCTCTACTAATCTCTTTATGAGATTAGAGGATAGGAACATATGTACAAGTCAAATATTATCAGGATAAGTTTAGCACAATTGAATATTACAATCTTAGTTTGCTAGACCTAGGTCTAGGGCATCTAGAATCGAGGAACCCCCAAGAACCACCCCAGGTAGTTGTAGGAGACCCACAGGGGACGGACGCGGTGACCTGGCACCGATGCGAATCCTGTACGAGTCTATGCGCTCAGACGCGATTGAGATATCAATGTTCAAGGTCCCTTGCGTGTTCGAGGCGAACACACCGATCGGACTCAGTACGAGTCGAAGGATACGGTCTACAGATAGGATTTGCAAGGGAGTCGGACGCGGTGTGTCTAACACAGACGCGAACCATGTACGAGTCAGTGCGAGAATCGCACGGGGAAAGTAAGAGTTTTAGGATACTTCTGGTGAACCTACAAGCAAGTCACTTACAGGGTAAGTAGTTCGAGGCCCACACCCACAGGAGCACCGGAGTGCTGGAGTTACCTCACCCAGGAAAGCCGGGTGCACAGGTGTCCTTTGGTGTCGGGTCGCGGCGTCGTTTTCAATGGCGACCAAAGAAGACTTGCTGCTTGTGATGGTTTGAAGAAGTGTCCGGTGGAATCCAAGCCTGGATTCGGTGGAAGGATGACCTGAAAGCAGAGGGGACAGTGTTCAAAGTCACTTGGCAGTGACTCGGGGCAAGGAAGATGAATGCCCACCGTCGTCGCAGGGTTCAGGTCGTTCTTGCTTGCCTTGACTCTTCAGCCACGAGGTCCAGGAGGCGTCGACGATGACCAGGAGCTGGATTCGGCGTGTCCCACGATGTCTGCGGCTTACTGCGGTGTCGGAAACTCGATCGGAGCCAACAAGCCTTGGTAAAAGCAAGTCTTGGGGAAAGTGTGAAGAGGCGATGGCGCAGACCAGCAAGGTCTGTGGAACTCACCCAGCGAGGGTAAGTCAGGACAGGCCTGGAGCAACCAGGGAAGCCCTTTGATTTCTTTGGAAAGTCTTCTGGGGACCCACAAGCCGGCTGGCAAGGGGTCGCAAAGACGCCTCGGGAGGATTCTCTCACAGGGGCCCACGGTCACTTGGGATGTGGTAGGCCACTGATCTTAGGAGGGATTCCTGCTAGAGGCTGAGACCACACGTGGTCCAAAGCACAAGTTCGTGGAACGTTGTGAGGGGTTGCACTCAACAATAGTGCACGGTACCCAGGGGTCGCGGTTCCTCGTTACTCTTGGGGTCCACTGGCCTCAGCTTCGCTGGGGACTCACGATGGCCTTTGAGAAGTCAGGAAATCCACTTCTTGGGCTGCAGGGACTTCGGACTCCGGCGGGAGCGGCGTAGTTTGCGACCGTCGTTTGTAGTTTTTGGTGCCTGCCAAGCAGGGGAGTCACTCCTTGACTCCAAGGGAGATTCTTCAGTCTTCCAAAGGTAGTGTAATGTCGAAGGTCCGGGATTCTTCTTGTAGAGCGTCGTCCAGGGAAATCTAGGGTGCAATGCACAGGTTCCCCCTCTTATACTAAAAGGAGGGGAGGGACTAGCTCTATGACCCTACCTATGGGAGGGTCAGGGGAGTGGGTGGCTACACCCACTTCCCTTTGTCCAGTTTCGCGCCAGAGCAGGGACAGGTAGCCCCTGAGCCAGTTTGAACTGGCATATGCACAGAGGAGCCTTCTGCTCCCCAGTGCAGGACTTCAAAGCACTCTAAGAGTGCACCCACCCAGCCCCAATACACTAAACCCTGTCTGGGAGGTGGTCACACCCCCTTGGGACAGGATATCTATTGTTGGGCTCCCTCCACTGCGAGTGTTGGTCATCAGCAGGAGGGCAGCCCAGTGTCTGTGACTGGTGGCATCCATTTTGTGATGCCAGGGCTCTGTCGGATTCTACCGCGTTTCCACAGTAGGTACATGTCTATCCCTCTAGAAGGGTGGAATGCTACCCCCGCCGCCAGGACTGGCGGGGGGTAGTATTCCAAGGTGTTTGACACCAAACACGACATGTTTCGATGCAGCCATTCCAAAGTTAGCATTTTACCGCGAGGATATAATGCACTTAAAAGTATATGGTTTAACCGCATCCACAAACAGCACCAGAGAATGGACTCTGAGAGCTGCAGAGGGGCCCTGCTCAGGCAGAGGCACCCCCTCACATAGAAGCCAAGCACCCTTCCCTCAGGATTGATAGGGCCTGCCTTAGGGGTGACTGATAGGGTTATATGTGTGTGCAGGAGAGATATAGGGAACCTATATCTCAGTGAGGGGTGCTAGCACTTCCTCACTCAGGCTGCAGTAGCAGGCCTGTGGTGTCAGATTTAGTCTGCTTCCCAGGGGTGGCATAATACATGCTGCAGCCCCTGGTAGGCCTGTGGAGTACCTATGCCCTTGGTACCTAGGGTACCATATACTAGGGACTCATAAGGTACCACAGTATCCAATCACTAGTGCACCTAGAGTGCACTCCAAATCGTTTAGAGAGAACAGAGAGGCTGGGGCCCTGATTAGCAGGGTCCCAGCCTGACTATAGCCAGAAACCAGTGTAAACATCAGAAAAAAAGTGGGGGCAACATAAGAAGCAGATCCTACTCTCCTACAGGCGCTTTATGTCTGAAAGTCAGCAACGCACCCTTTCCCATTCTCTGACCTCATTTTGACATTGAGAGCTTTGGTCCTGTACAGGACATGCTGCTTCACAGCTGTGTCCATGAGGAGTTTGAACTTTTACCTTCGAGACACAAAAGACCACCCAAGCGTTGGCTCATTTCACAGCCTGAAGAGACTTTGGCCAACAGGTGGCCCCTGCACATGATGGGCCTGATTAACAGAACTAACTTACGTCAAAAACGTAAAGTTAGTACTTTTTGGTATTCACAGAATACACTTACTCATTTTGGTATTCACAGAATGAACTTACTCATTTCGGTATTCACAGAAGTTAGTAGCCCTAACTTTAGGACTCCTAAATGCCTTCTGTGAATACCGAAAGTCTTAAAGTTAGGATTTTTCTCAGTTTAGGAGTAGTAAAGTTAGGACTTTACTACTCCTAAACTGAGAAAAATCCTAACTTTAAGACTTTCGGTATTCACAGAAGGCATTTAGGAGTCCTAAAGTTAGGGCTACTAACTTCTGTGAATACCGAAATGAGTAAGTTCATTCTGTGAATACCAAAATGAGTAAGTGTATTCTGTGTATGCATACTGACATGAAATTATGGTATAGTAGTAGTCCTTGCTTCTGATTTAAAATGCATTTTGACTATTGATCCCCTGTAATTTTTATGAAAATATTAATTGTAAATGATTTGAATTTTTAAATTTTGTAAATAGTACCCTTGATTAATTTTATTACTGTTTTTATAAGTATGCTTTTATGGTTGTATATTTTACACCGAATAAAGCTGGTTTGAATTGAATTGAGTAAGTGTATTCTGTGAATACCAAAAAGTACTAGCTTTACGTTTTTGACGTAAGTTAGTTCTGTGAATCAGACCCGATATGTAGGAAG
This sequence comes from Calotriton arnoldi, assembly GCA_963921515.1. NCBI lineage: Eukaryota > Metazoa > Chordata > Amphibia > Caudata > Salamandridae > Calotriton > Calotriton arnoldi. The sequence continues at coordinate 2,399,392 of CAWUFW010001368.1, read as the reverse complement.
TTATGCTCTTCTATAGGCCATGGTACTAAAAGTCACGTCACGTGCACTGTTTTCAGCCGACTGGTTGACGTCAAAGAATGCTATAGCAAGATATCCACTCGCATCTTAATTATATATGTTAAGCTGTGAAATGCCACAAAAACAATGCTTCCATTCTAGGGCACCCAAGTTTCTTAAAGTCATCCGAAAGTAGCTCATTTTGTCCACCTTTTCTTATTGCATTCTGACACTTCTAGTTATAACGAGACGAAACACGATTACACGCACTAAAATGCAAAGAAAACAAGCATTTGCAATGCAATAGGGCTTGCTTTACTGAAAATTTGAGCTATTGGCGTTGCTAATAATAATGCATCGCCAATAGCTCAAACTTTCAGTAATGCAAGACCAATTGCATTGCAAAATCTTGTTCTCCATGGCAGTCAATCACATACATGCAAGGACAACAAGTTAATTTCGCTCTTCCAAGCACCCTTGTAAAAACCTACCTTCCACAAAGAAAATTGATTTTGCAGCCACAGGAATAATCCTTTCCAACGACTGTACAAGCTTGAGTTGGCAACGAGGTGAAGTTTTGTATTGGCATCCGAGAGTGGCCACAAACGAAGAGGCGGTTGCATGGAATGAAACTGAAAAGTGTGTGTGCCTTGTAGGGGGGGTGGCTCAAGGTCATATCCCTTGGCTTTAGAAGACATGTTTGCGGTCACTGTAACTGATGAGTGTATCCTGAGGTTGGCACATGTAGGCCACCAAGGCATTGTAAAAACAAACATAGAAACCAGACCATTGGTTTAAGGAAGCAGGCTTTTTGCAGGACCCCCACACACACTTTTTACCCCATTTGGACCACTAGCTGCTGGTTTTATGGCTCTGAGAATTCACTGAGGCCTGCTAGCCAGACCTCAGTGCCAGTGTTCTAAGCCTTTTCAATGCCCATGTCGAATTGGCTATGTCGAAATGGCAAGTACTGACTTACTTATAAGTCCCTACTATATGGTACCCAGGGTACCACAGGCATGTAAGGCAGAGCGTCCACCCCGGGCTGTTTCACTGTTTGTGCCACCCTGTGTGTGACAAAGTACAAAATGGCTACCAGCCTGCCACTGCAATGCCCAACGGGCCCCGCTGGGGGCTCTTTGCTGGAGTTCTTTTGAGCTGCCGTCTGTGAAGTGTAGGTGTGATGGTGAGGGTGTCGTGTGTGAGTAGTGTGCTGCAGAGTGTTGAAAATAACTCTAGGGATTTGTTAATAGAGTCTTTAATGTGTTGAACCCTAGGTTATATTAAAAACAGGTGTGGGCTTGGGTGGATATAATGGTCCACGTTAGCTCAAGGAGTAAGTGATGGTCAACATGTTTCTGGCCGGTAAAGTCTGGGAAGATCAAGGCAATTCGTCAGGACTGTGTGCAAAAACGTACTAAACTACTCATAAGGGGACAGATGCGTACACATGTCTTGCTAAGTGCTGTGCTATCCCATGCACAAAAAAGATATAGAGTATACCTTAATGCGTTCAGCAATAATGTCGACCGCTGGGGTCGGGGGGAAGGCTCCAATGAGCCGATGCGGAGTTGCGCAAAAGCGTCCACCCGCGATTACCGATCGCCGCGGAGAGCGTGCGACCTACCCGTTTGCTCTGCTCTGCTCGAGTATTATTAAGTAGGACATGTATGTTTATATGTGTCTTAGAAGCAAAACCCTAACTTTGTTGTTTTGCTGTGGAAGGGCTAGTAGCCCCATTGGCTAATATATGGTTACCGGCAGACACCTCAGTCTGGCAAACTTCTGAATGGGACTACCTAGCGGGGTACTGTAAGATATCAAATTCATTGTGGCATTAAACCCGACCTGATACCCAGGTCGAATTTATTGTCACTATTAAAGTAAAGCAATTTTAGTAAATTGCCACTTTGTGACCCAGCTGGTCCAGTAGCCTCACTCGGGAACTGACCCACAGACAGCTTTCTGGGGAGTAGTGTGAGTGACTCCCAGGCTCAATAACAATAGAAGCCCGCTGCTGGGAGAGGTGTAACCTCCCCCTCGCAGGACGCCACTCAGAGTGTTAGCCCAAAAGGTGAGCTTCAATGGGGAAGCCACCTTTGATGGACAAATGGTGATAACACACCTATGGTGCAGCCCTTTGTTTAGGTAGACAGGGTGGAGACAGGGCCAGAGAGGGAAGACCAGTGCCCAAACCAGTTTTCCTGTGGGCGTGTAGCCCACAGGTAGCCACACCTCTAGGGTCGGCTACAAAGCACCTCACAGTCGAGGAAAGAATCAGACATCTTGAGAGTGGCCAGAATAGTGCACTCTGAGATTGTTAGGTGCCACACATCACCGGAAAGTCCTCACCAAGAAGGAGGGGACCTGGTAGCCCATTGGCTAGGGACTGCATTGTCGCCTCAGGGCATTTTCCTGGGATAAATATGGCAGCCCTCAGCACCCTGAACCTCAGATCACATCGACATTGGAACAAGGACCAAAGATGGACTGCCCTGCTGCCCCTGGACTGCACAAAGAAAGGCTGCACTGTCTGCTTGACTACACCTGTTGCACATTTTGGATAGTGAAGTTAGGGCTGTGGCTTCCTACTCAGACAAAAGTCATTCCCCAGCCCCAGACCAAAGCAGTGACTGGCCCCTGGAACAACACCAGGGACATTGAAGCTGAAGAAGCCAAAACCGGTGAGTTGGTAGCCACTTCAGAGGAATCGCCGCTGACTGCCCCTGGGTGCCCCAAGAGATTGATCTTTGATGGCCAAAAGTTGCATCCAAGTCAGTCAGACCCAGGAGTGCCTTCAGAGTACAGATTGGTTGCCCTGAGAGGGACACTAGCCCCCACTAAAGGATTTTACAAGGACCACAGTGTACAACAATTGGTAGTCCAGCTGCAGCTGGCCTTCCACGGTCTCAAAGAGGACTTTGAGGAACCCCGAGTTCTGTGGCCAATGTCGCCCCACATGACCTGTGGCCCGAGGAATCACCACAAAGGCACCCCCATCACCAGAGCATCCTTGAGCATCTTTTCATCCTGTATCCTCAGCATCAGTACCACTCCATTAAAGTCTATGGTGCTTGTGCCATAAAGTTTGGAACAAGACTGGAAAACGCTCTGGTGGCTAGGTAACTGTCCAAATTTACCCCATTGTCCCCCTAGACCTTCTCCCTGTCAGATTTGGTCGCCAAAGCTGGGCCGGAGTAGCCAAACTAACTTTCACATACTTTTCGAAAAATTTTAAATTTTTGATTGACCAATGCTTGTTTGCGGTTAAATTAAAAAGTGATAAAACCTTTAAAAATATGTATCTCTGGACCCTTCACATGGATTTTGCCCATAAAGGACTCTACAAATTCATAAAAATATAATCTATATTTATAAATTGCTGTTGTGTTTCTGTTGTATTGTGTGGCTTTCTTATTTTGTTGTTTGGTACTGTTAAATGCTTTACACTAAGGGGCTTATTTACAAGGCCCTTGCGCCACTTTTGCGTCACTTTTCCCATGTTAAAAATGACGCAAAAGTGGCGCAAGGGCCTTGCAAGCCTTGTTGCTCAAAGCCATAGCTACCCCGGGTTGAGCTTGAGGTTGTTCAAACGAGCCTGACTAGATCCAAGACAGTTTTTGCAAGTGTATTCCATGGTGAGGCTGCATCGCCTACCATATAATACACCCAAATCCTCACAACTGGCTAATTGAACAAGTCTGGCTTTGTTTAGAGGAATTGTTTGGTAATATTTGGGTGAATGTGTGTGTGGTGGCTCCGGCTCTCCTAAAAAGAAAATCCCATGATGAAGCAAAATCGTGGGCTAGAATAATATGAAAGCTGAGAGTAGGGCCCCTTTGCTGAACAGGCAGCATCAGCAGAACTAAGCTGTACTCTCAAAGAGTACCCGTATGAAAAGGAGTCAATAAATCAAGCTTGTATTGCAATTGGTGTCCTCAATAGGTATTCACAGCAAGAGATTGCCTAACTACTTTTGACAAAGGAGTGGTATTTCCCTTAAGTTTTTAAGAAAGACTATGTGAGTGCACATCTTTACTTTGGGAACAAAAAGCAGTTACTCCAATTTCATGTTATCATGACAGCAGAGTAAAAGAGATGACTATGCAACGGTGATTCATGGATAACACTGATTTTATGACAGGCTGTGACATAGAAATAACAAAAGACACACAGTTGATGGACGGAATGCAGAACAAATCAAAATATTCACCCCCAGTCAAGAGATCTGGGTTAAATCCACCATTCTTTTGCTCACCATGCCACCCCAGTTTAGACCTGGCCATATGCAAATCAGTCTTGACTCTGTGCCTCATGGGAACAGTCCAGCCTGAACTGCCAAGCCAGGTCCTCCCTGGACCACAAACAAGCATCCTAGGACCGGCGCACTTAGGGCGAGAAAGCAAAAGACACACAGTTGATGGGCGGAATGCAGAACAAATCAAAACATTCACCCCCAGTCAAGAGATCTGGGTTAAATCCATCAATCTTTTGCTCACCATGCCACCCCAGTTTAGACCTGGCCATATGCAAATCACTTTTGACCCTGTGCCTCATGGGAACAGTCCAGCCTTAACTGCCAAGCCAGGTCCTCCCTAAATCTAAATCCGTATTTGTAAAGCGCGAACTACTCACCCTTACGGGTCTCAAGGCGCTGGGGGCCGTCGTGGAAATTAAGTGAGCTGTTGCCCAGAGACACATGGTGCTGAGCTGAGCTGCCGCCGGAGATCGAACCGTGAACCCTGTGCTCTGAAGTCAGCTGCCCTGGCCGCTGCACCACACCTCCCCACTGGACCAGAAACAAGCATCCTAGGACCAGTTTCGGGGTTTCACCCCTCATCCAGTCCAGGAAGGACCTGGCTTGGCAGTTTAGGCTAGACTGTTCCCATTGGGTGCAGGGTCAAGACTGATTTGCATATGGCTGGGTTCAAACTGGAATGGCGTGGTGAGCAAAAAAACGCAATGGATTTAGACCCAGATCTCTGTACTGGGGTGAATGTATGACATTGTTCTGCATCCTGTCCATCAATTGTTATTTTTAGAAATAACAAGAACATACTAAACAAAAAAGCCACAGATCATAAATCAAAATGTTGTTGTGTCAACAAAGTAAATACATTAAAGAACACTCACTGACTGGCAATTACAAGCTTCACATCTTGTCACATCTATAGTCTATGAAAAGGGCTTCTTGACGTGCTATCGCATAACTGTATGGGAACACAGGTAGGAAAATGTAACCATACACAAAATCCCGTAGCTTTGATTGACAGCCTATTCAAGTAATGGCAAACCATAAAAAACACATGGAGGTCAAAGGGTGACTGTGGCTCACCCGGAGCCTACTCCAGAGCCCACTCTCTATCTGCAATTCTTTATACTGTACGTTTTTGAAGAATTGATTATATGAGGTCTTCCTGACTGCTAAATCAGATGAGCTGAGCTATGGGGCCATGATGCCAAAGGAAGTAGTGCACTGAGCAGCATCCTGACAGCAAGGGTGAAGAGCCACTGGGCATGCTCACGGTGTGCCCTGCAGCTCCGCTCCCACTGGGCACGCTTACTGTGTGAGCAGGGTCCTGGTGGTAGGGGAGAGTAGGCACTAGATTGATGCAGAGTTGAAGAGTGCTCAGAAAGGACACAGTGTGAGGTGTGACTGCACTGTTGAGAAACAATTTTGAATGTGGGATGACTGACCATACATTTCATAAGTAAAATAGTCACTCATTCGTCACCATGAAGGTGGAATAATAAACTTGGTTGCTCAATAGAAAGACATTGAGACTAAAATACTCTTTTGGATGGATCCAAGATGTCACTCACAATGTCTCAAGTCATTGACTGAGGGGTCCTGAGCCACAAAAGACAAAGACTGAAGGAAACTGGCCCAAGGCCCATTATATGTGGATATTACACATTTGTTTAAAGAAGAAAAGCTCCTGGCTTCCGTGAAAGCTACATTGTACTTGCAGTTGATGGTCATGCCTTAATCTACTCTCCAACCTACTCCTAACTTTCCACAGGAAGAAACCCATTAACCCTCATCCCTACTGGTCCATGACATCTACCTGCCCCAGAGTTAATATAACATATTCTAGATTTTGGCAGATATTGATATCACCCTTTATGGTGGTGTTAGAGCAATTATCTGAGTCGGGGTGCTGCCACCCATATTACATCACTGAACTCATAGGGATTGTGAAAAATCCAAGCGTCACACTAAGAGCAAGTGTAGAGAATGAGCCACACCCTTTCAGCAAGAGAGTGGGAAGGGTGCTGTATTGTATTGTATTGTATTGTATTTGCATTTATATAGCGCTTACTACCCCTGATGAGGCGTCGAAGTGCTTTTTCGGCGAGTAGCATGCTACTCCGGAATCCATAAAGGATTAGTGGTGAATTAGTACAGTGAAATATGAAAGTGATTTGAGTGGTGAATATGTTAGTCAGTTATTTGGATTGAGAAGGATAGTGGAGGGATAGAAGAAGGAAAAAGGTTTGCATTTATATAGCGCTTGCTACCCCTGATGGGGTGTTTAATCGCTTTTTTGGCGAGTAGCACGCTACTCCAGAACCCATAAAGGATTAGTGGTGAATTAGTATAGTGAGATATGAAAGTAATTTTAGTGGTGGATAAGAGGTTTGCATTTATATAGCGCTTGCTACCCCGATGGGGTGTTGAAGCGCTTTTTTGACAAGTAGTACGCTACTCCGGAACCCATAAAGCATTAGTGGTGAATTAGTATAGTGAAATATGAAAGTAATTTGCGGTGTGGTGGTGCACTTTTGGAGCACACTGTCACATATTTATTAGTAAATCATGGTGTGGTAGCACACTCTCATTTACAGGCAGCACATTCTCCATTGAAATGGCCACTTACATTTTTATAGACATTTACCACTGATAAATTATGTAGCGCACAAATGATAATGTGTGGAAATCGTGTTTCAGCAAATGTTTAGCATTTGCGAATCGCCAAGTAAATAATTTTGATCTTATTAAAATCTTTGTTTCCATCACACTTTAGAATTACAAAAAATGTGCAAATTATGTGCTTTCATAACTGCTGATATAGTTTGACTTATTTGCACAGTTCAATTATAGCTATTTAATTTTGTTGGGTGTTTGAAAAAAATAGCACCTGACAGCCTTTCCTTTCACATCATCAAGATTGTCACATGGTTCACTTTACAAATCCTCTCCCTTTGCAGTCGGAGAAAGAAAAGTAAATGCCAATCTCCGTGTTAAGAGAATAAGCAGCAATTTGTCAGAAGACAGAGCCTGACATGTTACCTGTTGTTGGACACACAGCAAATGTGACAAGATAAAAACTAAATTTAAAGGCATGTTCATTGTTAATTCACCTTTGAAACGCCAGCATAATTATTTTGGGGATGAAAAAGCACCCCAACTTCCAGCATGTATGACTTTCGATTTTTCTTACTCTTTGTTTCGGATGCTTTCACTTGTGAACTTTATATTTGTGCAGTCGATACTTCGTCTACTTACCTGATAGTGTAGCTTTTCCTTCCACAATGGTATTTTTTTGTTAACCAAGGTGTTCTTTGCAGATCAACAAATTCGTAAGATTGTGGCAGCAGACGCTATATTAACAAAATGTATTGCGAAGAAAGGCGCTGTCAGCGCGCCTCCTTAAAAAGCGCCTTAAACTGACCTGTGCGTTCCCCTCCCCCGCCACTAGAGGGCCTGCTCGTATTTGCTTTAAGGATCTGATATTATCTGCTAACTGTATTCTCCTCGCATTCCCTGTCAAGCGCTCCGATACCCTGGGGCGCGGTCAGCGCTATTTGACGAAATAAATAAATAGATAAATACATATATAAATAAATACATACATTGCTAAATAGAGAAATATTTTCAACTACACCGGAGATTGCAGGGCGTTTTCTCAGCTACTGATTAATTAGTAAAAGAGAAAGCGTTATTTCCTCTGATCTCCGCTCGCACCCTTTCGCCTAGCTCTCTTTGAGGGTAATATTTAAGTTATTTGAAGTCCACACCCTCTTCTCTCAGTCCCAGAAATGTCATCTTCACTGATACACACACATCTGGCCGTCATTAAAGGCGGGGGCTGCTGGAGTTAAACTGAAAACAAAACGTGCAGAAAAAAAACAAAAACGAAACAGATCTGCTGATTCACAGGCGACAAGAGGGGCTCCCCACCGTGGAGAGAAATCTGCCAAGTACAAACTGTAGAAAAGGAAAACAAAACGCATGAAAACACATTCATCGCCCAAGGAGTTTGGAGAAGAGAGAGCCGGGGGTGTGGAGATGGTTGGCAGCCGTCCGTGCAAACCCCGGCTGCTTTCTTGGGATGCTGCTGCCTGCGGATTGTTTTATGGGTGACTTTGTTGTGCGGCTTCTGGTGTTTGGAAATAATCTTCGCAACTTCCCGGGGGGCGTCCGATCTGTGCTGGGGGAGTGACTGCGCGTGGACTGATGGTCCTGGTGCAGTAAGGAGCTCGCCACCATAGATCTTTATTCTTGGCGCTAGGGAATCGAGGCGCTATGGTGATGAAAGAGGTACAATTCCGGTGATCGGGAAGTTTGTTGCTTGTCAGCTGAACATCTGGGGGAAGCTTGCATCGCGCCTCTGGCAGAACTCTGGGGGTGCAGGGCAGACTGGTGTGAACTGAACACACGCCGCACCTCCACTTGTTGCATCACATGAACCAAGTGCAGGGTGGCTTGGTCCGGAAAACTTTGCAGAGTGCAGGAGACCGAACCTGTTGCTCGCATTCTGTGTTACCTGTTTCTCGCATCATGTGTTTCCTGCTGCTCTGATGTGGTCCTGTGCATCTTGAACTTGTGTAGAACTCTGCTGCCCCTGCATATTGGAGTGTCGTAATATTCCACTGCCCGTGAATACTGGTGTTCTATAATTTTCCACTGCCCAAGACTCAGGTGTGCTGTAATATTCTGCTGCCCGTGAAAACGGGTGTTCTATAATATTCCACTGCTCAGGTGCGCTATAATATTCTGCTGCCCGTGAATTGGAGTGCTGTAATATCCTTCTCCCCCCGGAGTGCTGTATATTCTTCTCCCCTGGAGTTTGGAGTGCTGTGGCATTAGGCTGACTTCATGGATTAAAGTGCTGCAGTGTCCCCTCGCTCAGCATCCAGACTGCTCTAAAATGAGACTGCCTCTGTACCTTGAACTGCTGTAACATCCTGCTCTCCATGCAGGTGGATTATCTCGATAATCTGCTGTCCGTGCATCCTGGACTGTTGACATACTCTGCATTCTCTGGGGCGTGGCCTGTTGGGATTCCCTGCTGCCCCTGCACTGGAGCTCCCGGCTCTTAGCTTCGGGTTGGTTGTCTTTGTTGGGTGCTTGTTTGCTGAAGCTCTGGGTTTAGGGCCACCGTCACCTTTGATGCCAAGTTTGGATGGTTCAAGGGGTGGAGCCCGGTGCATGCCGGAACCCTGTGGACTTTTGGCGACCTCTCACGCCCTTGAAATAAAGCTCCTCTTTGATCTAACTGCCCCTGGTGGAGGAGTGATGCTGGCATCAGGTGCAGTCAAGATCGGTTAGCCCCGCGCTGCCCAGTGCCCGCCACAGCCTGGCACACTTTGCCTGGATCTGGTTTACCCCCGTCTCTGGATCGACCACTTGTGCTCATTTCTGTGCGCGAGCACTGATCTCGCGCGCCAGATCCACGCTGACCTCTGACCCCGCCTGCCCAAAGCATGCCCTTCTACCGGCGCACCGTGTCCCCGGGCCGCCTGTGCCCGCCTCGCCCGGCCGGGCCGGAGCTGCGGGACCTGGCGGACGTGTGCAGTCTCGCGCTGCACTCCGTGCTGCACCAGCTGGCCGACCTCAGCCGGCACTCGCTGTTCATTCTGGGGGGCATTGAGGGACACCTGAAGGAGCTAAGGGGCAGGACCCGCAGCCTGGAGCTGAGGATGGGGCGCATGTACCTGCTGCTGTCGGGGAGCCACATGGGGCGCCGGGGCGCGACGCCCCCCAGAGGAGCAAGGCCTCAGAGAACAGGTAAGGGGATGGGAGTTTAACACTGCTTGGATGAAGAGACAGGTGTGAAACAGAACTGGGTAGTGTGGAGGGGAGAAATGGACATGACACGTGACGGGGGGGGGGGGAGGGGAGGAAGGAGGGCTGGGGAGATCAAGGTCTGATTTGCATTTTGGCTCCAGATTAAAATGTTTTTAAACACCTGCTACAGTGAAAAACAAACCAAAAACGATTGGTTTATTAACAAAATTCACCTGTGAGATAAATATTTTTAATATGGGATGATTCAGTGCACTTTTGAGTTGTAATATAGTCCCTCATGCTTGGAATGCAAGCTCTCTATTTTAGGCGGAGTCATACATCAAACAGCCATTAGCATGAGATTAGTGGGTACTATGTTAAAGAATTGGTGACAACAGGTTTTTAAGACAACTATACTTTCAAGCTAGACCTACAGTAAATATCAGTCTCCAAAAATGAGTGACTGTGGCCATCTCCTATACAAATTAAGTACAGAGCTCAAGGGTTAGGCAGCATTTGAGATACAACGTCCATGGTGGGACACAGGGAGTGGGCAGGAGGCGAAGTAATGGGTGCATTGTTAGGGTGACCAGACGTCCTGGATATCTCCAGACAGTCCCGGTTAGCAGAGGACTGTCCCGGTGTCCCAACGCTTTTGTTAAATTTAAATAATGTCCCGGTTTTTGGGGCATAGGTCAGGTCATCTTGCAAAGCAGCATTGAAAGGTATGCTGCCCTTTCACAGGCAGCTCTGAAGTCTGGAATAGTTTAGGTAATATATCTGTTTCTGCCAGGCTGCACAGGAGGAGGTTGCTGCCTGCTCCCAGCAGAGAGACAGAGTTGGGAGGAGGGGGCACCGGGGATGGAGGGTCGACGTGCAGCCATTGCTTAGGTTATGTAAACATAGCCTTGTAAATGTGTGTGTGTGTATATATATATATATTTATATATATATATATATATTCAGCAAAATCCTGTAATAGACGATAAGGAAAGCGGTAGACCGATTGAATCCACAGTGTTTATTCGTGCAAGAACAACGCGTTTCGGCCGTAACAACCTTTGTCAAGTTAACATTGTATTCCTAGAATTCCAAATAAATACTTATTACATCATCAAAGACACAGAAGAGTTTTTTCGTCATGGACATGGAAAAAATGTATATAGCCATACATCCGTGTGTCTTAAATACAAATTTAGTTTCAATACTCATAAATGGAGGAATTGAAAGGGGATTGTGTGCAAGGATATTTCAAACGTGACCTAAAATTTGTCAACACAGAATTTCATTCCATTCATTCATGAATATAGACAAAAGACCATACTTCTCAATTCCTTTCATTGATTTAAGTATCATGATTTCTGGGATCATATATGAGATCTTAAATACAAATCATACATTATACTAAAAGGTGCTTTAAGTGATAAGATTAAACCACAGATTATGCAATCATGTTACAATATATCAAGCAGTATTCTCATATATCCATGAATTGATTGGATTACATTAATACATTGATTTTATATGTTATATATCAAATATTTCTGCAACTGCCGAAAAAATCCCGCCCTTTAGTCAGATAAATATCCCAGCGGATGATGACTTTGTGTGTGTAAAGTGCTGTTCCCAGCTGTTTCTTTCCTAAAAAGGCTGGTAATCAACTTGTTATTTTGGATAAGGATGACAATATCCAAAAACTCACAGGATACTCCACTGATTTTGTGAGTAAAGCTCAAATTTAAAGTATTTTTAGACAAAACCTCAATAAATTCTCTGGCTAGATCTATTTCTCCATCCCAAATGATGGAAAGGTCATCAATATACCTTAGCCATAATGGCACATGATCAGTGTACTTTTCGTTGGTGTCCACCCATACCACCTGTTCCTTCCACCAGCCCAGGAAAATATTCTCCAGACTGGGGGCGAAACAGGTGCCCATGGCAGTCCCAGAGCGTTGAAGTGATGTTCTGGTGGCGATATGTTCTTCTCCATATCTACAAAGCTTTTTGTGGCCTAACGCTTCCTTATAAATAAGGCCCTTTTACATGCATCACTTAGCATGAAAGGGGTGTGCAATGGGTGTTACTGTGGGTGTTCCACCACAGCACCCAATGCTTTTGATGCTGCAGAGGTTTACAAGGAGGTGTAAATCGTAAAATCTGAGGCAGTGCCAAAAACTAACACCATGCATGAGCAGGCGTTAGGATGGTGGAACGAGGAGAAACACTTTTATTTAACCTAGTTTTTGCTTTTTCTATGTGTGCTGCAGAATTCAGCACACATAGAAAGAGCAAAATGCCATTAATGATTGTTTATGTGCAGGATGGTGTCCCTTCCTGCACATAAACAATCATTAAATAATGGTGATTTGCTACTTCTATGTGTGCTGCATTCTGCAGCACACATAGGAGTAACAAATCTCCATTAGTGATTGTTTATGTACAGGAAGGGACACCTTCCTGCACATAAACAATCATTCCCTGCAATGCAGGCACCCTTGCATTTTGGTGCAAGGGTGCCTGCGTTGGCACTTGGCAGCTAAATTTAGCACCAGTGCTAGGGAAAACACAGGCGTGTGCTGTATTCTTGTGAATACAGCGCATCCCTGCATTTTGAAAATGTCAGAGCGCTGCACTGCCAAATTTGGCGCAGCTCTGCATGCCGAGATTTTCTTGTAAATATGCCCCTACATTTAAAAAACCTAAGTGGTGCTGGAAAGGCAACAGCTTCTGTTGTAAAACGCCCAGTAGGTTTAATACGTCAAAAGCTAACATTGGTCAAATGTCAAGATGACCTAGTAAAGTCAAGCTCTTTCATTGGTCAAACACCAATGCACTTTTGAAAAGCCAAATGCTCATGTTGGATCTTAGTGTGAACGCCTATAACATGCAGAGTTGCTGTAGCTTTCTCCATCCCTTTAGCATGAATTTACTCTTCCAAAATCACTGCACTTCATGATTGTCATTTTGTACATCCTCATTTCATAGTGTGACGGTCATTGTTCCTTCGAAAGGTTGCTTCTGATTCTTTGGTTCTTGTTTCATGAATGCTGGTGTGGCACAGCGGCCAGAGCGACTGACTCCGGAGCACGGGGCTCATGGTTCGCTCCCCAGCGCTGTCGGCAGCTCAGTTCAGCATCACGTGACTCTGGGAAATAGCTCTCTTAATCCCTCCGACGGCCCCAGCGCCTTGAAACCCTGAAGGGGGTGATATGTTCGTGCTTTACAAATAGGAATTATTGGTGTTCTTTGAGCACAGCTGAAGGTCGCTTGCTGCTTCCATATGTACCAGAAATACGGTTATTTTGTTTAAACGAAGTGTAATTCAAGGGCAGAATCAGACAGCCCAGAGCATCACGCCAATAGCCACATCTTTCCAGCCCTCTAATGTTTTGCTTCCATGGGCTTGGGTATATTTACCAGAAAATGATGTATTACAAATACTCAAAACAACAGATTCTTTAGAAACATATTGATTTTAAATAGCGCACTGAAAACAAGGCCTGTTGGTGTGGGCGCATGCGGTGTATTGTCTGTGGCTCAGCTGTTGTACCAGACATCTGATTGCAGAAAAAGGCCTTGCAGACTCCCTCTCTGAAGAATGCATTATTCCAGCCTACCCGCTGCCTTGTATTGGTTTTCTGTTGTCCTGGGCTGGCCCTAAAAACTCGGATATTTGAGATTAATGTGAGCATGGACAGTAAAAACTTTTCAACAGTTTTGGAGATACATGTCTATAGTTTTGTAACAGCATTACGTTTCATTGTCATTTAACCCCGAACAGTAAACTGTGTGGCAGAAAGCTCTGATGTAGATTACAACCAGTACATCGTAATTTCTAATCACTAACATATGATCTTGCATCCACGTTTTCAAAGTTATAGTACAGCCAACATGTGTTTTCCCCCTGCTGGATATTAGGCCAGGCTTATCTCAAGGCTTATTAGAAGTACAAGTAATCAAGTAACATGGTGTAGTAAAGTCATAATGGGGTCTGTCCCTGAAATTGAAGATGTGGTCTGGATTCAGTCTCCAGTTTCTTCTCGTATTACGGTCTGCAGTGAATTACCATTTTATGGGATATAACCCTAAAATTGTTTTAAAAGTTTTCGTTTGATTATGTTTAAAAGTTTGATTAGATTTGAACCAGATATCTGTGGTTACTTTTTAATCGTACATTGAAATGGATCATCACCCCTCACTTGACAAGCATTTTGCAAGTACAAACAAAAATCTTTTAATAAATGTAGCTCCATCACCCACCACCTATAACGATATGTGGCATTAATAGTACATCTTTTTTTCTTGTCCTCTTTGATGTGGTCGTTCTGTTGAGAATAACTAACTATTTCCATTTGAACATTTAAATGAGGTTTTGGTGTAGTGTCTGTCAGTTAAAGCCACTTTTATGGTCTGGCTTCGGAGCACAGCTGTCTCCAGACAATTATGTGAGCATCACTAAAGAGTTCCTTTGGCTCCGCTCACATGTTGGTAGCCAGGAGTACATGTTTTGATTGGGCAGAAGTTGTGTGCTTCCACAAAAAAGTGCTTGCCCTCCACACAGCTATCATTTTATTTATTTATCCAGCTGGCTGAGACTGAACTTTCAATAGTAATGCTATTAAAGAGTTTTAGATAACTAGATCATTTATATTGTTTTTCTCTGGCAGCATCACAGATGGGAGAAGGGCAGTCATTAACTTACACAGACTTTTAGGGCCTTTTAACCCTCACCAATATTATTCTACAGCCCTTTCCTACCACACAAATAGACATTAATTCCAATGCTATTTACTTGCAATGCTTCACATTACCATCTTTTAAAGCCAGACTTATTGGCATTGCCAATGCTTATTGCAATAATGATTTTCTGCTGATTGGCTAGGCGAGTTTGGAGCTCTGCTGTGTAGGTAGCTCTATTTCAGATTCATACCACAGGGATTGGTTTTATGGCCTGCCGCCCGCTTTAAACCTCCTTCCGTATGACTCCGGATACTGTTCCTCTTACTCTGTGGCATCATGAAACCCCTGTTTTAGCAGCTAAAGTGGGGGTTGTGACTGGAACCAATGGCCCGATGAGCTGGCAGGATAAGGAAGGAAGGGTGAAAGGAAGGAAATGTGAAAGTAAGGGTCAAATGAAGGAAGGATGGCTGAAAAGAACAAGGAAGTGTCGAAGGTTGAATGGACGGGTAAGGGATCAATTGGTAAAAGATGGATGGAAGGAAGAGTGAATGGATGGGTGAAATGATGAATGATCAGTGGCAGCTGCTAACTATGGGGACTGGTGGGGGGGAGGGAGTGATGGAAATAGCTGGCAGGAGGAAAACAAAAAAAGAAAAAAAATCACTTACCTGGCTGCACTCCTCACTCCGGTCCTGATCTTCTTTCCTGCAGCATGGGCCCAGCCAACTCTCTTAACCAATCCTGGCACTGCTCACATGCTGTGAGAGCAGCACCAGAATTGGATGGAGCGGGCTGGCTGGACGCTCCTTCAGGCCCTGTAGGCCTGTGCTTGGTCTCCACCCAGTTGTCTAAGACAGCTGGGTGGAGAGCTTCAAAGTGTGCATGTCACTTTGACCTGCGCAAAACAGCCAGCCAAAGTGACATGCACACTTTGAAGTATCTAGCCAGCCACTGCTCCTGTCCTCTGCTGCCAACTGGCAGAAGAGGACATGCCCCGTATGTGTCTGGGCTCAGGGTCGGCTGGCTGCTGCAGTACGCATGTCGGAAAAATAAAACAGCAATGAAATCTTTTCATTGTTGTTTTATTTTTTCTGCAAGGCTCGCAGCGGGCAGGGGGCGACGCTCCCCTGCCCAAGTGAAGAAACCGCTGCTGTGAATGATGGAAGTCTGAAAGGATGGATGTCTCGATATGTGAACAGAATGATCCATGGATGGATGGAATGGTGAAAGAATTAATGGATGGAAGGATGGTGGATGGTAAGTTAAAAGGGTGAATGGATGAGTGAAAGGACAGATGGGTCGACAAAATGGTCAGTTGATGAATGGAAGCGCGTAAAAGATAGATGATGGAAGGGTGGGAATAAGGATGGCTGGAAATGTGTGAGGATGAATGAATAGAAGTGTAGGAGGATAAATGTATAAAGCGTTGGTTATAAGGTAGGGTTGGGCTATTTGCTTCAATCACTCAGCATCAGTAGGGGTTTGGTTAAAAATGGGGGTGGGCGGTATTTGAGTGTTCTGGCTACTCCCTTGTTCACGCTTTGTCTCCTGACATGTCAGCTGTGGCTGGGGTGGGTTTTCATGTGCGTGATGGTGGGAGATGGCGAGGGTTTCAGATAGGCAGGTGCATTGTTTTTGTACTATGGTCAGGGCCATGAGCCTTTGGTTTCCACAATTACTGGTTGGGTCCGGCTTGCTATTGCTTTAGTTTACTCCCCTTCTGGGGTTACTCTTTCCTTTTCCTGTGCAGGGCTGTTCAACGAAGGGGAAGGCTGCTTCCTGTGCCGAATGTCATGGCGTGTTCCTAGTTGACATCTGCAGGGCAGCCACTTGGGCTTACCTTAACACTCTTGCATGACGGTATCCCATGGATGTCCCTATGGCCCCAGCTGGGCCTGCTGTGTTGAGTGTGGCTGCGTCCCACGCTGCCTGTTTTCTGTTTGAATGCTGTTTGTTTCTTTTGGGGATTGCTGTATTGGTGTTGGGCTTTGTTTTGAATTAAACAGTCATGTTGGTTGACATGTGTGGACTCTGGTGATGTGTTCAGTTGTGCAGCCCTAGATGCTAAGGACGTCATCAATAAAAACGACAGCACCGAGGTTGAGTGGACGAGGGGGATGGAGAATTACCTACCTGTAATCTTCATTTATGCTTGCTAGATGCCTGCCCAGTGAGGCTAAAACTTCAATAACAAGGAATGTGATGAAATTAAGTTTATCAATAAGTAATCCGGGCACTGATCACCGACCCAGAAAAACCTTCTGGGATTTTTCTTTTCGGATTTCAAATTACATACGGTAATCTGTTGTGCAAAAATAATCAGATAATCGGTTGATCATGTAAATCTTACCGGAATTTTTAGAGTGGAATGTATGCAGTCGTGATTGCTTCTTTACACACATTATGCATGCAGTATAGAATGCAGCAAACAGGCATGGAGAAATCCAGTACAACTGTGTCTTTACGGCCTACCAAAATTACACAGAGTTCTCTGCGACTTTTAGTTAAACTTGCAGGACATAGGTACGGATGAAACTAGCCTTCCATCCTTCTGAGTTTGAAGACCATAATGTTTACTTAAAGCGGCAAAGGAATGTAGTTGATGTTGATCACAATGTAAGTGGTTGCAATTATAATTGATGATAAAAATAATAATTATTAGAGTTATCGTTATTATTATTGGGATTAAAAGCCATTGTAGATATCTATAAAGCCTGTACGTGTGCTGTTACTTTATATGGAGCTGGAGTCTGGGGCCCGTGTAATATCATGGGCCTACAGAGAGCTGAGAACACTTTTATGAAACGCCTGTTGACAGTCCCTCAAAGCACTGCTCCTACCATTTGTCATAGTGAACTCGGTGTTATTCCGCTATCTTTTCGTATGCAATTGGCACCTTTACTACTATGGCGCAACATTTGGGCAAAAGAAGAAGCAGTTCTGAACCG
Source organism: Calotriton arnoldi (assembly GCA_963921515.1). Classification (NCBI taxonomy): domain Eukaryota; kingdom Metazoa; phylum Chordata; class Amphibia; order Caudata; family Salamandridae; genus Calotriton; species Calotriton arnoldi. Next base: position 2,381,749 of record CAWUFW010001368.1, on the reverse strand, counting down.
TGCCATTATTTTAGATTGTCTAAAATTGGACTGTGCAAAAAAAATCTCTTGGATTACCTATATAAATGATCAGTTGGAGAAACTGGGACTGTCGGATTGTCTCGATAGCCCTGGAAATATAGCTAAAATAACAAGAGCGAAGCTGAAAAGAGAATTTTTAACATACTCCTATTTGATTAGAGATAAACAGGAGTTGGTAAAGAAAAGGGTCGTTGACCATACATTGCTAGTTTGTTCCTTAGGCACTGAGCCCTATCTTTCTTTTTATTTTACCCATGTCAAAATGTTTTATCTGATAAGGTTTAGGATGGGAATTTCCCACTTACTGGTTTCATACCCCCGTGATGTGTACTGTGATGCTAAACTGGACTTGTGCCCATGTGATTCAGAGTCAGTACAGAGCACCTTGCATTTTATGTTTTTTTGTAAACTTTATATTAACCCAAGACGTGTTTTTTTAAAACCTCTTTTAAGAGTTTTAAATATTAGAAAGTGCCGGGCTGCGTTACATTATCTTTTGCTTTTAAAAGATGAATTTATTTGCCTTATGGTCTATAAGTATATCTCTTCCGCTGTCCGGCTTTGGAATATTGTTGGAAAATGAATATTATGAAAATGTGCCTAAGCCTCAAGATTTTCATATGTTGATGATTAAGCCTGAAATTTGAAAGAGATAACTACCCGTATGGAACCCGTACATAGATGTTCCTCTCTTTATCCACCAATTAATTTCTGTACCCAGGTATTATGGCTCCCTGCCTGTGGATACATTGTTTTAATAGATTGATATCCGGATATTTGTAATTGTCATTGTTATGGAATCATCATCATTGCTTGTATTTTATTATTCTTATTGTAGTATTCTCTTTTGAAATGTTTTTTAATGATGCATTCTTTTATGGCTGGTATACAGCCGAATAAAGATTTTGACTGACTGACTGACTATTGGGATTAATATCATTAGTTCTTTTGTCATGTGGTTCAGAAGCAAATGCTTTTCAAAGTTGCTGCCCCAAATGTCAAGTAGTTTTACATGTTTTTCCCTAAATCGAGGTTGCTTTTTCTTTAGCATGTTACCCTTTCCCAAGTGCTTCTATGTTTATATTGTGCATAAAAAATTGCTAAACTTGTAACATGGGTCTATATTTCCATCAAAGTTTTCTGGTGACATCATAAACTATGAGGCCAATGACCTAGGCAGTGGTTTGCAAACGTCACCAGAATCCAGGTTACCCGGTATATAATTTTTATAGCACATTTATTTTAGGCTAGTTAGCTTGAAAAAAATATATTATGTCAAACTGGGAAATGTTTATTGAAAACAGCAAGTGAAATGCAGGACAGCACAGTTTTATTGTCTACTGGAAAAGGTTGAGAAATGTACTTAACTATGCAGTGAAATTGTAGAATTGTGCACCCCTTGCTTTGCTAACAAATACATTCTGTGTCAGCTGTTCTCTTTGTTCAAGTTTCAGGAAAATAATTCTGATTAAACAATGAACAGTTATAAATATATATATATATGGAATTCACTGAAAAGATACAGTTAAATTCGGTTATCGTTCAACAACCATTCCAAAGTAAAAGCCCTGAAATTAGCCAGTTATGGTTTGCAACTGACAAGGCACACCATGGCCCAGAAATACTGAGATTTGGTGCAACACAGCAAGAGAACTTGGAGAAAGCAAATTGAGAGAGCAGGAAGTGCCATATTTACTAACATATGCCGCATTCCTGCTCTCTACCTGCCAGGGTGCAAGAGAGTCTGTGTTACAGGCAGGATTGTTTTTGTGCAGGAAGGAGCACCTTCATCAGAGGCATTTTTCTCTTTCTACGTGTGCTGCAGAATGCAGCGCACATAGAAAGAGGAAAGAACGGAAAAATATTTCTCCTCTTTACGCCTCACCTGGGAAGCCGTAGCATTTTGACGAATTCCCAGGTTCCCTAGTCTTAGTAAATCTGGGAATGTGCCAAAATCATTGGGTGGATGCGTGGGAAAACGCACAGTCCACCCATGGAACGCCTTCCCATCGTAGAGTAGCGTTAGGTAAGCAACCTGCACTTCCCTCCGTTACTCCAGATTTACTAAGCCACGCAAGGTGGGTTTGCGTGGTTTAGTAAATCTGACTTAGGAGCTTGTGTTGCCTTGCATCCCCTTACGTGACGCAACAGTGACACAAGCCGGTAGTAAGTCTGGGCCCATAACTCTTGCCCTCCATGTTTTGCTCATTGTAGACAGCTTTTTTTTAACATGCCATCGGCTAAGGGGTGTACTGAGCATGGTGGGGGCGTGAGTTATGGTGTGCTTTGACTTTGCAAAACATAACTGGTGAATTCTGAGGACATTTTTAGTTTTATGCTCTGTGAACCACATCATACTTTTAACTGAATATGTTTCAGTGAATTTCAGGTTTTCTTGTGATGTACCACATTCACCTACCATGTGCCCATTCTACACTGTGCATGGCCTTCGGCCAGGCACAGCGTCCGACCCGCTTCACTGTTTGCAGCAGAGGCTGGTTGCTGGGTCTACCTGGCCCTGTGCTTGGCTTAATTCGCTATCTGCCACATTTCATGTAGATTAATGAAATTGCACATGAAATTGAGAAAATGAAGAGTAGGCTAAACATGCCTAGTCTCTGAGAAATCCATCAACTGGTGCCAAAGTTATTACTAAATCAAGAATGTTTTGATCCCCTTTTTTTACCGCTCATCCTGCACTATCTGCATAAAACCTCACTGGTTGCCAACTGCCTTCCACATTTGACATAGATTCCTCAAACAGCACTAAAGTATAAATAAATGATCACTTTATTGGCCCCTTCAACAGTGCCCTCCTCTGACAAACTGGCCCAAAATTGAAACACCAATAGAAAACCAATCCTTCCAAGCTTGTTGTGCAGTCACACAGTGCCAATGTTGTTACCAAATGAACACTTTTTAACATCTCCCGATGGATCTGCATGAACTTAAAAATACAAAGTGAAGGCTAAATAGACTGAAGCCTGGATTTACTAACTGTTCATGCAGCACAGCAAGGAAACTTGCTGCACTGCTTTGAGTGAATGAGAGAGAACAGAAATGCGCCATAACTACTAACATATGGCGCACTTCTACTCTCTGATAGTGCTGGCGCACTTTAGGCAGCCTAGCACCAATGCAGCCGCCCTTTCACCATGGCGCAAAAGTGCCTGCATTATGGGCACGATTGTTTTAGTGCAGGAAAAGATACCTACCTGCACAGAAACAATCCATAATGGCATATTCCTCTGTGCTGCAGAATATGGCGCACATGGAATGAGGAAGTAACAAAGTGAAATGAAGATATTTCTCCTTGACTTGCCTCACTTGGGTTGGTGCACCCTATTGGTGCAAACCCAGGTTTACTGCCTTTTGTAAATCTGGGTTTGCTTCAAAATACATGGGTAGCTACATGGAAATGCCTATGCTCCACCCATGTATTACCTACCAGATGCAGCGTAACGCAAGGCATTGCAAATTGTCCCTTCCTTGACTTTGTAAATCTCAACTAGCATTTTGTGTCATAGCTATGCCAAAAAAGTGTTGCAATCATGACATAAATTGTTAGTAAATCTGGGCCAAAGTCATTGCCAAATTTCGTGCAGATCTATCAAATGGTGCTAAGCTTATTAGTACATCAAAAATATTCTTGACCCCCTTTTAATTTTGTCCATCTACATTGAATTTGCATCAAAGTCAAAATACTTGAACTGGATCTAACTTCCTAAATGCCTGCCACAGCTAATGGAGAACAAAGCAAACAAAAGGGGATGATGGACGAAGCGCTGAAACTTTTCTGACACTCACCCCCAGTCACAGATCTGGGTTGAATCCATCATCGTTCTTTAGCTCCCTACGCCACCCCAGTTCAGACCCAGCTATATGCAAATAAGTCTTGACCCTGTGCTTCATGGGAACAGTCCAGCCGAACTGCCAAGCCAGGTTCTCCCTGGACTGGAAACAATCTAATGGAGAGTCAGCTAACAGCAGCAAAGTTATAAGCAAATTATAATTTTAGTGACCTCCTTTTCCTTTTGTACCTCCACCTTGATGGATTGGCGCAAAACGTGGCATACCAATAGAAAACTAATCCTTCCAAACTTCTGCCAAATTTTGTGCAGATTCATTATACAGCGCCAAACTTATTTGGTACTGAACACTTTTTGCCCCAATTTTTAATAGGCCCAACTCTTGATAGATCAGAACAAATTTGAAAATACCAAAAGTAATCTCAAAATTCTAAGTTTCTGCTAAATTTCATGCCTTTTCGTCATGCAGTGCAAAAGCTATAAGAAAATCACCTAATGGCTTGTCAACTTACAAGCTATACAAAATAGTTAACCCTTTGAAGCCCACCAGGTACCTTTATCAAATGCTAATATCTAAAAAACCATGGAACATATATAGACCACACCACATAAAGCATGCCTCTCGAGTAAACCTCTACTTTTGTTGGAAGTTTTGCGTAAATCCATTTATCAATTTTTGCTGTAGGTGTGAGCCAAATTTCTCTGAGCTGAAAAACACATCTTTTTGACCCCCTTGCGTAATCTCTTCCCTCCTGCATGGAAGTGTACAACAACTGGCATGCCAGACCTGAGCTCCATATGCTAAGTAAGTGCCAAATTTGATGCAGATGCATCCATGGGGACCAAAGTTATAGGATAGACTAATCAACAAATGCCTTTTCAATGGAAAGTGCTGCTGAACCATAATAATAACACAGTGGCATCTCCACGTCCAGTGTGTAGTATAAACATATGTATTATTGAGACTCGTGAGAGCTATATGTATTCCCTGAAAAAGCTACAAATAAAGAGAGGTTATGGTTACAAAACAAAATCCAATTTCACCAGTTATGGTTAGTTCCATAATCCACAACATACACAGCAAGCACACAACCAACAGCTCATTCACCAAATGTAATGCTCATGACCTCAACATGGATGTAATAGATGCAATTACAAATTTCATAAATAATCTTACAATCTTACATACCACATTATTAATAACTCTATGAGTGAGAAACGTATCAATGTTGTATTATTTATTGATTTGAGTATGTGCTGTTATTTAATGACATTGTGCTTTTAGGAGGTGTTACTTATCGTTTTATATATTGCAAGGTTATAGGCATGGCCCTGATTCCAAATCGCTGTGGGCTGCCTTCTCTCGCTGCACAAGCCTTTGGACATGCACAGCTGTGATTGGTCATAGAGCCTGGCCAACTGACCAACCGTGGGTGGACAACCCCTGCTGCACATGACCTTGGGACACCAATTGGGAGATGGCCAATTTTATTTTATTTAAATTTGTTTAACTATTATTATATCTATTTGTAACCTTTTTAGGAGAACCCTTAGACACTTTTGAACACTTGTATCCCCTCTCAGTTTAGTAGACCCGGTCTCCAGGGCCCAACAGGGGTCCATGAGCCCTTGTTGTGGAGTTTATGTACACTGAGGCAGACGTCACACGCCTTGGAGCTGATATGGAGGTCTGTGAACCCCGTTTCCGGGTCTGTGAACCCCAAAGCTAAATTTAAATGTTTTCTTAATTTAACCTTGAGCCAGTGAATCAGGGTATATTTCTCCTCCCCCTTATGTCTCCTCCACTGCTTTAACCTAGACTCAGTGGAACCAGAGTTGGCAGCCCATACAAAGACAAACAATCCAGCTATCTCTGAATATTTAACCCTTTCAAGCCACCACCACACTTTTGTAATGCTGTTCTCTCAAAAACCTCTTTATGAATTTACTCCAAACCAAGTAAAATCCCTTCCTTGAGTAGAGTTCTGCTTTCATGCCAAGTTTGGTGTAATTCTGTTCAGTCCTTTTTTCTGTAGAGGTGAACAAAGAGTACTGTGGGGGTTACCATGGAAGAGTAATTTTTTTACCTCTCTTCACAACACCCTTGATTGATCTGCACAAAACTTGCAATGTTGGACCCACAAGGAAAACGCTGACCTACCCATAACTATATATTCACTGAAAAAACGGCTAAAAAGTGAATTATGGTTCTGGCTCAAATTCATCAAACCTCTGAAATTTACCAGTTATGGTTAGCAACGCATTGGTTAATTTTACTGAGGGCCCAGCAGTGTCTTCCTGTCGTTGGAAGTACCCAATTTTTGGCGGGTCTGCACTCCAATGGGGGTTAGACTCTTGATACCCCAATTATACGTAAGTTGAAGGCGAAGTAGGAGTGTCTTCCCTTTCAGCAATAAATCATAGTCGCAACCGTTTTTATTTGACATTCACTTTGTATTTGAAAGTGAGTAATTCCATATTCAGGGAATAGAGTGTACCATTTGATGCGTGGTATAGAGTTTGAGAACAACCAACACGTGTTTCGCCCCCTCAGGCTGATGTACCTAGGGCTTTCTCGAGGCTTAGAGAGAAAGAAAATAAGTCCCTTAAAGTCTTCATTCAAACAATGGTTTCAATTCTGTATATATCTTTGTCCATGGGTTGAATCCCTGTACAGCATTATTGGCTTTGTGTTTACCACATATCAGCCTGAGGGGGCGAAACACGTGTTGGCTGTTCTCAATCCCTATACCACAAATCAAATGGTACACTCTATTCCCTGAATATGGAATTACTCACCTTCAAATAAAAAGTGAATGTCAAATAGAAATGATTGTGACTATGATTTATTACTGAAAGGGAAGAAGACACTCCTACTTCGCCTTCAACATGGTTAGCAACATATGCGACACATGCCATAACTCATGCCACTCGCCATGCTCAAAACACCAACATGGCAAAGGTACAAAAACAAATAAAAGTGCGATCAAGATAATAATATGCTCTTTTATCTTGATAGCGAGTGGTGTGCGGTATGGCATGTATTGCGTGCATTGCTAATCTCACTTTCATGAATTTCATTGTTTTTTTATGATTAACTTAATTTTTAAACCCCTCTTGCTCACGGTCTTCACCCACACACAACAGGGGTTGGTCAGAGGTGCTCCACCCTCATCCCGTTAATGTCCAACCCCTGCTGTGCTTGGCCTTTTGCCGTGCTCAGTGGGGATTGTCCGAAGGCCGGCGGTAGGACCTGCACCCTACCACCCTACCACCCATAGCCACCCAACACCCACAGTGAATGGCCTTTGGTCCAATGTGCACCCAGGCACCCATGGTCAGCCAGGCCAGCTACTCACAACTGCTCGGTCACAGGGACAGGCCTGGGTAATGGCAGCACAATTATAAAAGGCCAAGCTTACTGCCTTTATCACCCCAAATGAAAAAAGCTAAAATATGACACAAAACACCAGTTCAAAGAAAATTTAAACCACTCTTGATTGTACCATCTTTTAATGATATTCATTGATAAATGTAATGTTTCAGCATTAACTTGGTCATCATTAACAAAACATTGCATGTTTCAAAATACTAAATGCCTGAATCTGTTTTTATCTTTACGCATGCTAAAAAGCAGTCTGAGGACCTATTAACAAAGGTCCTCCATACTAAAGCCATAAGAGTAAAAACCTTAGGTCTAGGAATGCTTAAAAACAGCATATATTTATCACAGGGTTATACATTTAACACTCCCGGTAGACTTAGGATGCCATGTTATTCTCATTAAAGGACTCTTTGGGGGAAGGGGTACACTCCTAGCAGCCCTCAAACACATTAAAAGTTCTCTCGGTGGTGCCACTGCCCTTCTTTGGGCACCAACAGGCAAATATGCAATTTTTCTGTCCCACAGATAGGGCTTATGAGGTGATCCCTAGGCCAGCTGAGCACTGCCTTTGATGTGCCATGGGCCCAAGGGAATGCATTTTTACTTATATTTAAATGCACAGACTTTTTCCCTTAACAGGGTACAGGATCCCTTGCCTCTCTTTCTGGGCACCCAGGATGGACCAAGACAGGGATCTCCCACCTAACTGAAACTGCTATTTTGTGCCAGTGCGGAACGCTTGTTATTTTTCATTGGGTTTCTGGACCCAACTTGGCACACCCAGACTGTCCACGTTGTGAAGCACAGGGGGACCACATAACCCCCATAGTCCCTGGCATCTCACATTCTGGCTGACGCTGTCAATGTCCTATACTGTCACAATAGCTGGCAGCTTGTTTTCGGTACATGGTTGGCTCAGGCGGATTCTATGTGTATGTGTACCATACCGCTTCGCTATACCCAGACAGGCACAGAGAGCAAGGTGTGGTGCACCACGCTCTTCCCAGGGCTCTGGTCCAACCCGGGAGCAGGAAAAATCTACAGTGTGACGGCGCTCAGTGGGGTTGGGGATTTTACTGGTGGCAATTTAAAATTGTGAAACGGGGGGGCTAATTACTTATTTTCCTTTGTCCTATATTAAAACTGAGTCAGCTCTCACACTTTGAAAATGTGATTAGCAGGATTGACTCGCAAGTTTAAATGGCTGAGGTATACTCCCACCCTGCACCTTTTTAAAGGCAGGTATCTCCAAAACTACTGAACAGATTTAATCCAAATAAAAAAAGCGTAAAGTTCTGGTTTCCTGACACATTTGGTGAAAAATCTATTCAGCAGTTGTTGCTCCATCTTGTGGTCAAATTTCCAATGGGAGCTAAAATGGTAAATGACACACCTTTCCCAGTCTCCTTAACTATATTTCTCATGAATGGATCTTCATGAAACTTAGCCTGCCGAAACGTAGCTGACTGAGTTAGTAGATTTCCAAGTTTCATGAAAAAAGTAGCCCAGTGAAAGACTCCACTGGGTAGTTATAGTTAGGATTGTGTTTCCACAGGAAATGGGTTATTTGGGTTGCTAATAACTGTGGCGCTGTTTGACGAATCTCCACAAACCTTTCCAAAAAAGTGATCTTTTTACTCAGCTGCTTCCTGGAAAGTTCAAGGGTAATCCATCAAGAAAGGGCCGAGAAAAGGGGGCATCCCAAAATGCAATTTCCATAGACATTTTAGAATGCGCTACAGCCCAAACGGCTGAACGGAATTATATCAAAGTAGGCATGAAGCTAGCTCTTGTTCCAAGAAAGCGTTCTTTTTGTGATTTGGTGTAAATCTCTTCAGTAGTTTTTGAGAAATTAAGGTTCAAAAATATTTGTGTATCTGAACGGTTGGGTTTGCGAGACCCTCACGAGAGTCCAGCGGTCTTGCAAATTCAAGAAAGGAGCAATCTGATTAGTCGAAAGGGCTTTTTTCCTGTTGGCCTTCTTGTGAGAGCTCACGCTCGGATTGGCTGACTGTTTGAAATTGAATGGCCGCCATTACTGAATATGGGGAAACATACCTGGTGTTGTGAAATTGATAAAGGCATCCTGTCCCCCTGCTAATTGAGAGTTCTATGAGGCCTTAGCAGTGATGAAGCAAACTGTAAAAAAAAATTGAAAAAATGTTGCGATGCCATGGAGTTTGCGGTACACTCTTGCCAGACTCTTGTGGGATCGTGAAAAAAATGGGAGAGAGCAGTCCCTCCCTCCACCCTTCTATGTACACCTGTCATCAAAGATAGAGGCCTCAGGGGAGAGGTTAGTCCTTCTCCACACCCTACTTTGCATGCCTGTCATCCAAAAAAGAGGTCTCAACATATATGCCCGTCCTTTCCTTCACCCTACTATGAACACCGATCACCCTACGGAGGGGTCTTAGTGGAGAGGCCAGTTCCTTCCCTCACCCTACAATGCACACCCGTCGCCCAAGACAGAGTTCTCTCCACACCCAAATATGCATGTCCCTTGCCCAAGAGAGAGGTATCAGCAGAGAGGCCATTTCCTCTCTACATCCTAGTATGCGCACTGGTTGTCCAAGAGAGAGAGATCTCAGCAGAGAGGCCAGTCCTTCTCCACACCTTAGTACGGGCAGCCGTCATCCAAGAAAGAGGTCTCTGTAGAGAGGCCTGTTCCTCTCCACACCCTAGTACGCACACCTGTTGTCCAAGAGAGAGGTCTCAGTGGAGAGGCCAGTCCCTTCCCACACCCTACTATGCACATCCATTGCCCTAAACTGAGGCCTCAGCGGAGAGTCTAGTCCAACTTCACACCCTACTATGTAAATCTGTCGCCTATGGGAGAAGTCTTCTATGAGTGTGATATCACTCTCTTGTGGGAGGATTGTAATAAGCCGTGCAGTGTCATCTTGATCCTGTGCTCTCTTTGGATTGGCCAGGCACTCTTGTGGGACACCTGCAGGATTATACATTTTTTTTACAAAAACTAAACCTTCCTACAACAAACATAGATGTTAAAATACCATTAAGGTTAGGTATGCTTATAAGGTATAGATGTACATTTAAAAAAAAAAATCAAGGAAAAAAACAATTAAAGTAATGTTGTAGTTAGGTCTGATATAAACATCTTATTTCATAATAATATAAAAGTGACAAAAGGAAAGGTTAAATTACATTTACAGTTAAGTATGTTAATATTTTACTGTACATTAAAAAAACATTGAAATTCACTAAAACAAATCAAAGAGGTTTAAGTGACATTATAGTTAGGAATAATAATAAGAAATGTTCAATTTCCATAAAAAAAACAACCTTACTATTCACTGAAAACATCAAAGGTTAATATGACCTTATATAATTATAATTAATAATAATATTTTACATTGCATTAAAAAAAGAACCTCAGATATTCACTGAAAAAAACAAAGGTTAAAGGAACGTTATAGTAATGTGAAAATTTCAGTGCCAAGGTAACATTGTAAACTCACAAAAACACAGAAGTTCTAGTTAACAGTCTTGACATCCCAAATGACATAATTGGCTCAAATGACGTCATTGAGATGTCATCAGTGATGTCATCAATGAAATCATAGAACATGTCACGAATGATGTTATATGTGAGGTCATAAGCAGTGCATGGTGGGGCCCAAGTTATAGTTACTGTTGGTTTTCAGGATTTTTTTAGTTTAAAACATTACCTTGTCACTGAAATTTTCCCCCAACTATAAGGTTGCTTTAAATGTTGCTTTTTCAGTGTTATATATATATATATGATGATGATATTACATAGTTCCATCGAAAAAGCGTTTTATATATTGCTAATGACTTTGGCACCGTTTGACGGATCTCCATGAAACTTTCTAAAAAATTACTAGTTTTTGACTAGAGTGTGCAGGGAAAGTTTTGATCTGTCAAGCGGGGGCTGAGAAAAAAGGGAGTCCCAAACCGCAAAATCCCCGTGCCTTTTTTTACAGACTTGTTTAAGACTTCTTTAAGATGGGCTACTGCAAAGACTGCTGAACGGAATTGCAACAAACTTGGCAGGAAGCTAGATCTGGGGCCACAGATTGTGCTTTTTGTGATTTGGTGTAAATCCGTTCAGTAGTTTGTGAGAAATTAATGTTAAAATATAATTGTATATCTGGACAGTTGGACCGCTAGAGGCTTGAGAGACTCTCGTAGGAGTGCCAATTTCTAAATAGAATGTTCTGATTGGCCCATGGAGCTTTATTTCCCTTGGGCCATCTCACTCCCACAGGAGTCAGACTTCTGCGGGAGTGAGCATTCAGATTGGCTTCCAGCAACATCAGGATAATGTTGCTGGCAGCCATTACATGATTTAGGGATTTAGGCCCCTGTTCTGAAGTAAAAATAAATAAAAATAATATAAGGGGACAGGGTAGGGATACCTACCTAGGTCCCATTGGGGGGACCCAGAGGAAACCCCTTGGGGCCAAAAACAAAAATAAATCAGCAAAAAGTGCTGCAATCCCGCGTAAGTCCCGCGGGATCAAAAAAACAAAAAATAAATGGCGGTGGGCCACATTCATTAAGTTCATGACCCAGGGAGCCCACCACTGGGTCTGTATTCAATAAGGGGAGGGAGGCTGCATGGCCCCGCTCCCTGAGCTATTAGATGCCCTTGGAGCCCACCCCAGGGCTGAAATTTGCATGTAAGGGGAGGGGGGCCATGCAGACCCCTCCTCGAGCCTCCAGAAGCCCCGGGGAGCTCACCCCATGTCCGAAATTAGTGTATATTGGGAGGAGGGCACCTCCCTGTTCCTCTAAAGGCCCTATAGAGCCCACCCCTGGGGCTGAAACATTTAAAAATGGGAAGGGGGGCCACATGACCCCCTCCCCGAGCCTCTAAAGGTCCTGGGGAGCCCACCCCTGCGGCCAATTACTTTAAGGAAGGGGGACCACGCGCCCCCGAGCCATTAATGGGCTCACATTCTGTCCCGGGGAGCCCACCCGGCGCGGGCAGGGAAACTGCCAAACAGGAGCAAACACAAAGTCTGCTCTCCAGCCGGCGTGATCTTTAAAGATACTCCCGCCGGTTGGGAGCAGAATTTTGATCTCTTTCTCTGCCCGCACTGATGTGGACTAGTACACAGATCAAAATATTGCTTCCATTAGTAGCTGCTCCATCCAGTTGAGAGCAATGCCGGCTCTCGCTGCATTCGGGGAGCCGGCTGGGGCCTTGGGGCTCCCCACAGCCCCCAACGAGTATATGTGGGGGATGGGGTCTCGAGGGCCTAACAAGGCTAGTGAAGGGGGGCCACGTTCTAGGGAAGGGGGCCACGTTGCCCCCTCCCTTTTAATTCAAATAAATGCCCCTGGGGAATGTGGTCCCCAGGGCCCAATAAGGCTCAGGGAGGAGGGCCACGCAGCCCACCTCCCTTTTAAATTAAAACAAGCATTGGCATAGCCAATAGGTCTCGCCTTGGGGACCTTATAAGTGTTTAGCCATGCAACGGTTGATGTTGTTGCACCAAGGATATTGTTCTGTATAACTAAATACTTATAAGGTCCCAAAAGCGAGACCTATTGGCTATGCCAATGCTTGTTTCTTCATTCTCACAACTAAGAGCACCTTCACATGTGTGATTTTAGGATGTGTGTAATACCAAACCCTCTTGTGTTTGATTTAATAGACTTTAATGCTCCTCCAGGTATAAGAATCTAGGCCACATAGGGATGCACTACAAATGACTTGTCTCTTAGTTCACTTATGACATTGGTGGCGGGGAAGGAATATTTTAAATTCTTGTTTAAAAATATCCCTCTTAAAAGTATCTCTTAATGCAGCAGTAAAATCTGATGTAATACGGCAAAACGCTTCTGCGTGTTAAGGAAATACACTATTTTGCATTTTGAAGAGACGTTATCATCTTTTTACACGATGTTTCTTACATGATTTACATGCCAATATGTTCAAGGCTTGGGTCGTGCACGGACTCTTAAAGTGACACGAGACCCTTGGGCTGTCTCTGGCTCGGCTCTCACTGTTGATTTGCTGGCTCGCTCACGTCTAGTGCAGCAGGCGCCGATCACTCAGTGGCACTGTTCATAAGGTGCAGGGTGTGCTGTTGACAGTGTGCACAACACACTCAGGAGGCACAGCTCACAGAGTTCCAGGAGAAAGGATCACTTAGGTGGAAAGGTTTCAAAATATTAAGGGGCCGATTCCGATCTCGGCCGGTAGGGCTCCGAATCGGATTCGGCTTTACCGGATCCGATTCGGAGCCCTATTTCCCGACCGAATCGTACGTGCGTCCGGGCGAGCGAGTACGATGCGTGCGCTCGCGAAATCTCCGACCGACTCGTACGCAGGACCCGACCGCTCCGACCGACTCGCACGGGGACGGCTCGCACCGCGCTATGGAGACGTTCCCCGGCCGGGTAAGTACGATGCGCATCGCGACCGCTCCGACCGACTCGCGCAGTCCGGCTCCAAGGAGCTGTCGGAGCCGCACTTTGGGGGTCCGTGTCGGACCCCCCTGGAAGCATAGGCACGCGAGTCGCACACAGGGGGACCCATGGGTCCCCCTACACGTGCATGTACGGCGCGACCCGCATCGACGCGAACACGCTGTAGGGGGCTCCCTTGTTCGCGTCGTGCCCATTGAGTCAATGGGAGCCCGTGTACGCGTCGTACGACTGGCTCCCATTGACTTCAATGGGAGTCCGACCGAATCGAGTCCGATAGCATACGTGCGCATCGTACTCGTTCGGTCGGACTGCTAGAGTCCGATTCGGTCGGAAATCTCTCCGGGTCCGGCTCGGTCGGAGAGATTTCCGGCCCGAATCGGAATCGGCCCCAGAGTGCTGAAGATCAACGTGTGCTTCTGTCACTCAGTAGTAGACACTGGTCATAGGGTGCAGAGAGAACGCATATCGAAAACTGTGTGGGCACCAATTAACCCCAGGGCATTCACAAGGTGTAAAGTGGGCAAATTACAGGGAGGTGGGTACGTCACTCAGTTAGATCCAGAGGGGGCAAGGAAGAAGTGATCACGTAGTTTTATTTATTAATTTATTATAGCGCTTTTGTCCAAAGCGCTGCACGAAATTTAAAAGCACTAGCAATCAATAACTGGTTACACGATTGTCCAATTCCATTGCATGAACATTCAGTGAAGTTTTGAACGGAGCAAAGTTAGTTGTCCTCTCGATATGGACCTGAAGCAGAACAAACAAACAAAAACAGAAAGGAGCAAAGAGGGGTTTGAAACACTTAGAAGGTGAAACTTCAAGCAGGGGTATAAAAAACAATAGAACATAAGTGAAGTGGAGTAAGTAAGTTAACATATTTAAAAACAAGGCACAACACGTGAAATCTAAACTGAAGAAGGGGGCATGGGCTGGAGCTTGACAAGGGAGGGCGAGGGTGAGACAGGCAGGGGAGCGAGAGCAGAGAAATGTCAATAAGCGTGCGCGGCCACGCTAATTGGAAACAGATGGCCCCTGCGCGCCGCTGCTCGCTCCCGCAAGGTGGATACCACCACAAGCATGAGTCTTTGAAAAGTGCAGACCGATACCAAAAAGTCATCTCCTAGAGCAGCGCTGCGCGCTGCACTAGGCTCGACCTAAAAAGGGCCATGGGGTATGGGGTCTCCAGGGCCGGACAATGCTCGGGGAGGAGGGCCACTTGGATACCCTGCCTTTTAATTTAAGTAGTGGCCCTGGAGTTGGGTCCCCAGGTCTTAATAAGGCTCAGGGAGGGAGGCAACGCGGCCCCCTTCCCTTTTATAAAAAAAGCTCCCGGCCGTTGGGGTTCCCCTCCCCTTTAAAATAAACAGCCCTGGGAGATGGGGTACCCAGGGCCTAGTAAGGCTTGGGGAGGGGGGCATGTGAACCCCTCCACTTTAGAAAAGAAAAGGTCCTGTCGCCAACCTCCCACCATGCACGGCCTTTGGCCATACGCGGCGGGGGGGTTGGCTTTACGAATAGTAATCAAATATTACTTTAGGTTTACAAAAAAACTAGAAATTCACTGAAAAAAAACCAAGGTTAAAGTAACGTTATAGTTAGGTGAATATATCAATGACAACATTAACATTTTGAACTTGAAAAAAACACAGAAATTCACCAGTTATAGTTAGCAGAGCTAACTATAAATGAGCCCCTGGCATGCACTGCTTATGACCTCACATATTACATCACTCATGACATGTTTTATAACATAATTTATGACAGCAGTGATAACATCTCAAATGACATATTTGATGACTTCACTGATGACATCATCCAATGAGTGTGTCAGTTTGTTTTATAGTTTACATTGTGGTGGGTAACTACCATAGTACTTCTCTACCTAATTAATTTTTTATAGCGTATGTTCAACTAATGGGTGCAAGTGTTTACAAAATGCATGTGCTCCTAATACATCATAGCTGTGTAGAACCATTGAACACATTATAAATCTTTGCATTGAAGAGTAACCCTGTGCGCAGGTGACAGTTGATGACTTCTGTTCATTATGTTCCTCACAAGTTTTTTGGTACTGCAGAAGTTTCCAGCAGGGCAAAGATCCTACGTACTACATACTGAGGGGCCGATTATGATTTCGTTCGGAAACTGTTCCGAACGAATCGGTTTCGGAATTGTTTCTGAACGAATCGGGTCCTGCGAGTCCAAACGACCGATTACCATGCTTACCAACATCGTTCGGTCGGACTCGCATTGACTTCAATGGAAGCCTGTGTTCCGAAAGAGAACACAGGCTCCCATTGAAAAAAGGGGTGGTTGGGGAAAACCTTGCACCCTGTGGTTGGCACCCCATGGTGCCTGCCACATTGTGCATGGTTGGGAAGAGGGGTCCCTTGGGTACCCCCACAGGCCACAATCGGATGCCTCCAGGTGAAGGGGCGCCCTCAACGGGCCCCCAAAGACAGATTCCGACAGCCGTTTCGTGTCAGGCAGACCGAATCGGAACTCTGCCCGAATCGGTCATCGTAATCGCTCATTCGGAAACTATATCCATAGAGCTGTACAATTCGGCTCTGAAAGGCTCGGGCTGTCTGAATGCCTTTTGGAACTGATTCGGACAGCCCGAATGGTTTCCAGGCATCATAATCGGTCATTGGGAAATGTGTACGATTAGTTCGGAAACAAGAGTTCCAAATCAGATTCTGCAATACCGAATCCTATTCGGACCTTTCCGAACAACATCGTAATCGGCCCCTAAGTATTGTAAGCAGCTTTGAGTTATTAGACAGAATCGTCTCAGCATGACAATTTCTTATTGACATAGAAGACTGTGTGCACCAGGTACTGACCTGTGTATATGTGCTTGTTTTGCTTCAGAAGATGGGTCATCTGTAAAGTTTTCACCACAGTATGAAGGCTGTAGGTAGTATGATCGTTAACACTTTCAGATCCTGGTTATTTTAAGCAAATAGTGTCTTTTTTTTTAGTGTACACTGTTCTAAATAGATACTTTTTTGATACTCTGTGGTGTATTTCTCATGAGAATTCCACTATCTGCAAACAGTGTGGTACAGAACTAACTTTCTCCATAGAGTAAACACTGTTTACAGTTCTATCTTTTCTACTCATATCAACTTCTTTTCTCAGTTTAGGTTCCGTGACTGTCCGTAGTAAGGCATTAGTTATGTAACAGGGCTTCAGTATCTGGAGGAACTTGGCTTTCCCTGAACAGATGTATACAGATTGAACACCGTGTGCAGGATAGGTTACCCTTTCATGTGTGGTTCATAGTTAACATAAACTCAACTACCCATTAAGTTGCACAAAACACAAGCTTGCTTTACCTATGGGGGCTGTATGTATGATGCTTCCTATTATCCTGAGTTATTTTGACTTACTTTCATAGCTCTAATGCTATACCCATTTAAAGAGCAACCTGTACAAAAGAAGCTTGGATGATGTCATCAGTGATGTCATCAATTATGTCATTTGAGATATCATCAGTGATGTCATAAATGATGTCATAGAACAATCAGGACAATCAGAACAATCTAAATCAGGCCTAAAATCTGCAACTGGCTTCAGTGTGAGAAATGCTCTACCAAAGGTTTGTAAACACCAACAAATCTGCAGGTTTGTGGGTGTTTGCTACCTTTACAGCTGTCCCTGTCTAGGAACATCCAAAGGCTGTCTCCTCAGACTTAAAGTCACACTTACTGACGTAATATGAGGTGTGAATAAATCTAGTAGGTGGATCGAAAGATTGTTTTAGTTGGCTGATTTTAGGCATTTTGTTAATCTAATATGGGATCACCACTTAGAAGAGGTAGGAGAAAGCTGCACTGTGACGGGTCTTATACACCATGCCGAGGTTCTAAAACGTAACACGTTGCTTGATCGGGAGCCAGTAGAGTGACATTAGGACAGGTGTGATATGGTGTGTGTGTGCTTTCGGCCAAGGCTGAAGTGAGTTGCATTACTGCACACTCTTTGGAGCTTGACGGTCATCTTAGCAGGGGGAGCTAGATTCCATTGCAGTCATCGATTTGAGAGATGATAACGACTAGAACAAGGTTGATCTTCAAGACCAGCGCACTACATGCAGAATGGCACTGAAGACCGACAGGTAACAGTAAAGCATTTTGCATCATTGTTCACCTGGGGTTTCAGTGACAGATCCAGAGTTACTGCCAAGTTGAGGACCTTTTGAATAGGAAAGTTGAGGGACTATCAGCGAAGAAGGGCTAGAGACACCGCCCTCCGGGTCCCCTGCATTTGTCCAAAATCCAAATTGAAAAAAATTAAATTTCTGTCTGTGGTACCTGCTATGTATTTCTTCTAGAGTGTGTTTCATTGGATATACACAAACTAGTATATAATAAACTGCACCTCTTGTGAAGTTGCTTACCATTGTTATAGGTGGGATGGATAGTACAACACTCTTGAATCATCCCAGACGGTCGCCATTCATTTATATGAAATCATTAACTCGCTGACAGACCTGAACTGAGGCCAACTCCCAATGTTCCCATGTCAGTCCACAGCCTCTAGCTGTCATGGTGACCTACCGTCAACCCTTATTGTGGATGTTTTGTCATTTGTTTACCAAATCCACAATAACCAAAAGCTTGTCTTCCTGTTTGTATGTTTAACACTGAGGGGCCGATTCCGATTCAGGCCGGAAATCTCTCCGACCGAGCCGGACCCGGAGAGATTTCCGACCGAATCGGACTCTGGCAGTCCGACCGAACGAGTACGATGCGCACGCATGCAATCGGACTCGAGTCGGTCGGACTCCCATTGAGTCAATGGGAGCTGGACGTACAACGCGTACGCGGGCTCCCATTGACCCAATGGGTGCGAGGCGAACACGGGTGCCCCCTACAGCGGGTACGCCTCGAAGCGACTCACGGCATACATGCACAGGTAGGGGGGACCCATGTGTGCGACTCGTGCGGCTACGCGTACAGGGGGGTCCGACACGGACCCCCAAAGTGCGGCTCCGACTGCTCTGTCGAGCCGGACGGTGCGAGTCGGTCGGACTGCTCGCGGCGCGCATCGTACTTGCCCGGCCGGGGAACGTCTCCATCGCGTGGTGCGCGTCGTGTCCGAGCGAGTCGGTCGGAGCGCTTCGGACCCGCAAACAAGTCGGTCGGCGATTTCGCGTGCGCTCGCATCGTACTCGCTCGGCCGGACGCGCGTACGAATCGGTCGGGAAAGAGGGCTCCGAATCGGATCCGGTTAAGCCGAATCCGATTCGGTGCCCTACCGGCCGAGATCGGAATCGGCCCCTGAGTGTTGTTGACTTCAGGCTCGGTGGGGCTCAGGCCGCAAACATAGTTTGTTTATTCCTCATACTACTGCCACCACCCATTTAGCCTTCCATGTCTCTCCCGTGTACCTCATTACCATCTTTTTGATGCGCCAAAATGACATTAAAAAATCCCACCAGGTGTCTCACTGGCACACAGTGTCATAGACACTAGTTCACAAATCTTTTTGCACACGAAAGCCTCACTTACATAAAATGTGTCACTTGCAACGTCAAAACACAGCTCCACGTTAACAGCCAAAATGTGTGGGATTATTGCGGAAATCCCATGAGATGGGCGGATTACCTTCAATCATAAGTGTGACAGAAAAAGTGTGGTAGTCCTAGGATTTGCCACGCTGGTTTACACCCTCCAAGCTACATTTTTTTGGTTATTGAAAAGCATTTGCCAGATCTTGTCCCACACTCGTTGCACTGTTAAAGTTTTGCCAGGAGTGGTGCAAGGAACGAAAGTGCTACAAATACACCAATTATTTCAGGTGGTGGACTGAAAGTAAGTTTAGTAAATGAAAATATTTTCAGCCCATGACAAAAAAAGTGCAGCTGCACCTTTCCTCTAATCCTGCGAATATTAGTTGTTCAACTATGGCAGGGTTAGGAATGACAGGCATGTGCCAAGGTCACAACGGTCATAATATCTCCTTAGAATACACCAGTCAGTTCATGCTTCACAAGTGAACCTTTTTGGGATTCACCCCTCCTGCTTTCCTTGATAAAAGCCTTTCCTTATTTCATTCCCTCTTCATTAGTGCAAAAGGCTTCCTTTTAAGTCTTGCCAGTTTGAGCCAAGCAGGTCTTTAACCCAGCAGCGTTAGCTCAGGGCTCCATGTTCCTTTTATATAAACCCCTTTCACCACTCGGAGGTGCCCAGTGCCCAGTCATAGCACATCTTTCAAGCTGGCATTTTCCCTTCAGCGACTCCTTTCTCGCGCTTTTTAAAAAATGTAGCCAAGAGCGGGGTCGGGGGCTGGGGGAGAAGTGCTTCTGTTTAGATCAAGGATTGTCCCCCCACTTACATTTCCAGTGATCATCCCGGGTGGTCCCTCCTTTTATCCCATGCTTTCATTAGTTAATGTTTCGAATAATTCGTATATTTTTCTCTGCTTTTCGCCTGATCACCTCAGTACATTCCCAACCATGTTTTATTCTTCGCCCGAGAAGACACTGCTCGACTTTGGTAACAATTCAAACTCCTACCAAATCTAGAGGGAAAGTATGGTTTTTAAAAGTGGGCTACTAATATCAAAAGAATACTCTTGCTAAGAACCCGAATTTTAAGTGGATGGGAGAAAGAGAAAAGAAGGTATTTCCACCCTCCTCACAATCTCACCTAAAAAAATATAACATAATTGACTATCTCAAAGGCGTCACAGGGTCACACCCCCTAAAATTAGAAAGCAAAGCTATCCCTCAGGAGAAGGGCGGGCTTTAGCACTGGTGGCATCAGGTGCGACCACCCCCCCCCCACCCTCCTCCCCACCCAATGACCTCTTTCTGCACGGGTTCCATCCCTGCCGCCCTCCAACAGTGAACCATATCTCTCCACCATCCCCTCTCTTATATAAATTTCATTTGTTTCATAGCGCTACACATACCAGTGAAGGGTGTCAAAGCACTTTACATCACACACACATTATACAGAGATAATGAATCATATGTGTCTAAATCAGTCTATAGGAAATGTTACATAACACAATGAGGATTCAGTGTGGGAATCATGTGTCATTGATACTAGTAGGCAGTCTGGGCCTCAATTACAAGCCCATTGCGCCGACGGTGCGTCACTTTTTTAATGCACTGGCGGAGCAATGGGCTTGCTCATATTTACCAGGCCACATGAAGTCACCCTGCGTGAATTTTCATGGCCTTGTAAATATGGGCCCCTTTCACGCATTACTCTGCGTGAAAGGGGTGTTCCGTTGGTGTTGCTGAGGGTGTTCCCACGCAAGATCCATGGAACCTGACACAACCGCAGATATGCAATGTTTAGTAAAGCTGGGAATGCATCAGAACCCTATGCCTTCCCAGGGGAGGCATAGGAGTGGCGCAGCGAGGAGAAATACTTTTATTTCTCCTCGTTTTTCCTCTTTCTGTGCGTGGTGCGTTCTGCAGCACACTTTGGGGCCGATTCCGATCTCGGCCGGTAGGGCTCCGAATCGGATTTGGCTTAACCGGATCGGATTCGGACCCCTATTTCCCGACCGATTCGTACGCGCGTCCGGGCGAGCGAGTACGATGCGTATTCACCGACCGACTCGTCCGGGCGTCCCGACCGCTCCGACCGACTCGATCCCGGGTCTAACCGCACCGACCGACTCGCACGGACACGACTCGCACCGCGCAATGGAGACGTTCCCCGGCCGGGTAAGTACGATGCGCGCCGCGAGCAGTCCGACCGAGCCGCGCACTCCGGCTCGAAAGAGCTGTCGGAGCCATACTTTGGGGGTCCGTGTCGGACCCCCCGGTACGCGTAGCCGCGCGAGTCGCACACAGGGGGGACCCATGGGTCCCCCTACCTGTGCGTGTATGGCGCGAATCGCTTCGCCGCGTACACGCTGTAGGGTGCGCCCTTGTCCGCATCGCACCCATTGAGTCAATGGGAGCCCGCGTACGCGTTGTACGACAGGCTCCCATTGACTTCAATGGGAGTCCGACCGACTCGAGTCCGATGGCATACGTGCGCATCGTACTCGTTCGGTCGGGCTGCACGGGTCCGATTCGGTCGGAAATCTCTCCGGGTCCAGCTCGGTCGGAGAGATTTCCGGCCCGAATCGGAATCGGCCCCATAGAAAGAGGAAAATGCCATCAATGATTGTTTTTGTGCCTGAAGGTGTTCCTTCCTACACGAAAACAATCATCCCCGCAATGCAGGCACTCTTGCACCATGACACAAGGGTCCTTGCGCTGGCACATGGCAGCCAATTGTGCGCCAGCGCAGGGC
The DNA here is from genome assembly GCA_963921515.1 of Calotriton arnoldi. NCBI lineage: Eukaryota > Metazoa > Chordata > Amphibia > Caudata > Salamandridae > Calotriton > Calotriton arnoldi. The sequence continues at coordinate 2,359,835 of CAWUFW010001368.1, read as the reverse complement.
AAAGCACACAGAGGCATCGTATTGTTGTTAATACGACGCATCTCTGTGCTTTTAAAATGAAGCAGCTCGGAGCAGCAAAATGGCTTGCGGCGCCGCTCTGCATTATTTTGTAGTAAATGAGGCCCTATATTTTTAGAGTGTTTGGTCTGGAGAAGCACAAACTCGGGATTTAAAACATGCCACATTGGTTGGGGTTGGCTTTACTAATAAGATTGTATTTCTACCTAAACAAACCCTTTTCGCAACATAACGTTCTAACCTATATCATGCAGTTTGCATGCAGGTCTTTGATGACCGTTCATAGGTCACTGTGCGTTATTAGGAATGTAACTTATGAACTGCAAGTAACAAAAGGATCTCTATGACAAAAGTAGTAACCATGACTAAAGGAAGGAAGGGATATTAATTAACACAGGCGTCTGAAAACGGCGCTAAACCAAGTAACGTGATCAGTAAAAAAGTTATAAAGTATTCGCGGTGCTATAGGTAGGGGAAATATCCCATAAACCCCCAAAACCTGAACAAAGAAGTCCAGGGCAGAAACAGGACAGCAATTCCTATGCACACGCAACAGAGAGTAACAGGTATATAACACTGTTCATGTAATTCTCACAAACAAAAGACAAGTTCTTAATCCGCTGTGATTCGTTTTTAATACAAGTTTCCTTATGCAGTGCAGCCAACGCGCGTTTCGTCAGTGGGTCGTGACCCCTTGACTTCTTCAGGGCTCTCTGCACCAAAGATTAAGGCTCCCAACCTATCTACCGGTGATACTTCCAACCCGGATGGGCATGTATAATCTCTGTCAATCCGGTTGACAGAGATCCCGGTTTCGTACTGGACGTAGGACGTACTCGCTATAGTCTGGCAGTAGACGGCTTATTTCGCCGCATGATCGTGTTATTATCGGCATTTAATTGAGACCGCTGCACTCGGAGCCTACTAATTAATTGCAGAGAGGCTCGAACGAGTAATTTTATTAGAATTGGAGATTTCAATTTAATTTTATATGAAGATTTCAGATTTATACATGCCCATCCGGGTTGGAAGTATCACCGGTAGATAGGTTGGGAGCCTTAATCTTTGGTGCAGAGAGCCCTGAAGAAGTTTGTGAGAATTACATGAACAGTGTTATATACCTGTTACTCTCTGTTGCGTGTGCATAGGAATTGCTGTCCCACAAAAGTAGTAACCCACTGCGCTATCCACATAAAATACCGTTCTGAGATCTGCATGGTACACATTCTTTGCAGCAGGCACATTAACCCTCTGCGCTACTTTATGATGAGTCAAAATTGCTACTAGAGAAAACTCCTATCTCTCTAGCAGGAACAGTAATCACCAGAGTTATTTATTGTTCCCGAAAAAATGCTGGACACACAAGAAATGCTGCAGCAGGTGGTTTTAAACCAATAAGTAATTTCCAGCTCAGTGCCAGAGAGTAGGGATATGGGGGGGGGGGGGAGTATGAGGGTCACACCACCCTAAAGCCGGCCCTGCTTAGGAGATGTAAAATGTAAAGTCTTCGGCCTAGCACCAGAGCTATCCTTTGAATGACAGAATGTAGAATTTGACTTTAGAGAGCAGAACTAGCTCTTAAATTGTAGAATTTAAAGGCTCTGGCCTATCACTGAAGATTTATCCTTCAAGAGCCACAGAAAAGCAGGATTTGGCCTTAGACAGCAGAACTATCTCTCAGGTTCTGAATGAACATAACATAGATACTGAATGAATTGCACACAATCACATGGAGCGTTAGCAAAGGCTTGGAACTTTTTCACTTGAAGCTTTGCCTCTGCTTGACTATTAAACTCCACCCTGTACAGCCCATTCTGTGATGAATGCACACCATAGAATTTCAAAAGCTCTTTTGCTTTGGGTGTTTTAGTTTCTTGTTTAAATTCAGTTATTCAACAAACCTGAATATTGCATAGTGCGAGAGCACTGCACCATTAAATGAAGGGATTAACAATATGGACTTGATTTAGAGTCAATTGGTATTGAGTAAATCCACTGATATCTGTAGCAAGTATTGAATCCGGAGAGTAATCCACCAGTGGAGTTTCCTCCACCCTGGGGATAATAGTGGGAATTCTGCAAGTAGATTGTTCTACAATTTTAGCAAAGGTCACAGATGTTTTCATTAGCACCCACCTCTAAACGGATCACTGACATAATATCGACTACATAAATATCCCCATACACAACTATCGATACAAAAATATCGATATCCAAAATATCGACACCCTATCTTTAAAATGTAAAATACAAAAATATTGGAAAAAATATATAGATGTTAAAAATATTGATGTACAAAATATTGATATTTTTTTATATATAAAAAAGAATTTTAAATAAATTAAATAATAAAATTAACTTAAAAAAATTTATTTAGATGTAATGTACATTTTAACAAATATAAATAAATGTAATTTAAAAAAATTAAACGTACATATATAAAATGTAATATATAGATGTATATTTATTGTAAAACAATTAATAAACTAATAACTATAATTTATTTTAAAATATTATAAATATATAAAAATTAACAAAAAATATATATAAATACACCTATAACATAAAATCTAATAAAAAAAACATTATATAATAAATTAAATTATTAAAATATTTAATAATTTTTAAACTTACATTTTGCACTCCATTGAGTGCAACAGTAGTAAAACTGTTAGATAGCGTAGATGTAAAAATTACTATTCCCACTCCAGTGAGTACAACGGTAGGGAAAGTGTTGGATAGCGGAGGGGTAAAAATTACTATTCCCACTCCAATGAGTGCAACAGTGGGGAAAATGTTGGATAGCGTAGGGGTCAAAAAATTCCTATTCCCACTCCAGTGAGTGCAACAGTAGGGAAAGTGTTGGATAGTGGAGGGGTAAAAATTACTATTCCCCCGCCAAACAATGCAACAGTAGGGAAAGTGTTGGATAGCGGAGGGGTACAAATTACTATTCCCACTCCAGTGAGTGTAGCAGTAGGGAAAGTGTTGAATAGCAGAGGGTTAAAATTAATATTCCCAACAAAGTCAATTCAAAATAAAAAAGAAACAAAATATCAACTACAATACAAAAATTGTTAATAACACAAAAATAAAAATTATATAAAAATATTAAAAATTACAAAAAATAGAAACATATTATAATGTTAAAAGAAATCTAAAAATGACCTACACACATTATGTTATAAACATTTTAAAAAGATTTTACAAACAAATAACTATAATATAAATTAATTATAATCAAAAACATTATTACACAAAATAAATATTTTTTATTTCCTACCCTATAACACCACACATTTCACAACACACATCTAAATTTCTAAAAAACTGTACCTCCATAATTAATATAATTAATTGTCAAATAAACAAATATTATTAATTAAAAATCAAATTAAAACATATAAAAATTAATTTACTCACCAAACATTTCCCCTATAAAACCAAAATCCACACACAAAATAAAAGTAAACAATTACCATAAAAATGTATCAATTAATAAATGAATAATAATGAGCAAATAATTATTAATTTAATAAAAGTTAAAATACTTTCCACCCTCTACCCCAATAAACACCACAACACACACAGAAAAATAATTACACAATTTCCATAACTAATTTTACATTATTAAATTATTATCAATTAACAACAGCCTATTAATTAATTGAAAATAATTTACTTCCCACCCTTTACCACTATAAACCCCACAACTCACATCTCAAATTAATTACACAATTTCCATAATTAATTTTTAATTATTTAATTACCATTAATTAACAATTAATTATTAATTATTTTTAAATAAATTACTTCACACCCTATTCCCCTATAAACCCACAACCCACTCCTAAAACAAATAACACAATTAACATAATTATCAATTAATTAACTAATAAAAATTAACAACCAATTAATAATTACTTAATAAAACATTAATTACCACAGTTAACACTATAAAATCTAAATTAAATAAATTCGAATAAATAAAAAATAACAATTAATTTATTATAATTAAATGACTTCGCACCATATTCCCCTATAAACCCACAACCCGCTCCTAAAAAAATTAACACAATTAACATAATTATCAATTAATGAATTAATAAAAATTGACAACCAATTAATAATTAATTAATAAAAAAATAATTACCACAATTAATACTATATAATCTAAATTGAATAAATTCTAATAAATAAAAAATATTATTTAATTTATTATATTTAATTTACTTCCCACCCTATTCCCCTATAAACCCACAACCCGCTACGGAACTAAAATGCAAAATTTAATTAAAATAAAATTAATAACTACTAAAAATTTAACACATATATTAAAAAACAAAAGCAATACTTACACAAAAAATTAGAACACATACATTTAAAATACATCCTAAAATACATAACACTAACTAAAAAACGATATTTTTAACAACTATATTTTTGCAAACGATAATGACTTCGATATTTTTAAAAACAATATTTCTTACCTTAAACTCGATATTCTTGACCATGTTATTCTTGCTGTCGATATTTCTGTATCTCGATATTTCCAACTCGATATTACTGCAAGTCGACATTTCCTACTCGATATTCTGACTGTACACTCTCTAAACAATACCCTAAGCCTTAACCCGACAGATGGCTCACCCTAGCTGTTTTTTTCATTAGGTTTTGCCTAGAGACTTCTTTAGCTGTCTCTTGTCTCTAATACATTATACCACAGCTATTCTATTGCTTTCTCCGCTGACTTTTTAAAAATGTTTTCAACCCCTGATCCTCTGTTGCTCTTTGCCCTACTGCTCCTTCTACATGGCGGTATTGATTTCCTTCTCCCTCTGCTTACCTACTCTTCAGTTGCTTTCCCTTCCCCTGGTGTGTTAATTTGTACATACTTTTGTTTTTGAAGCATCTGACACCAGCAATTTGCTTCCATGCTGCTCCTTACCTAACAGGTGCTTTCGAGCAGTATTTATTTATTTATTTTTATTAACCGCCGTCTTGGAACAGAAAATAAAAAATGTGGCCTCGGTATGCCAAATGCTTGCATGTGTGATGACAAATTGGTATATGTCATCATGCGTCGTAACGCATATGTGCGCCTACTTATTGACAAAAGCACACAAAGGAGCATATTACGATCTCGATCAAAAAGCCTCCGCGATCGTCGGTTACATATCCAACCACCTAATTGCAATTTAGGTAGATGGAATTGAAACCGGCCAGTCATTTCGGCTGGATTCCGGTCGTAGGCCAGCCCGTAATCCCAATGGATGGCGTTTCCTCCGTTAGGATTACGATGCTCGGTTTCCCACAGGCTTTCCATGCTGGGCTTTCTGACATGGAAAGCCTGTCAGAAAGGAAGTTTGGGGGCCCCTAACAGAGCCCCCTTCCCCCTGTGGCCTCCGGTTGGGGGCAGAGGGGGCACCTATGGTGCCCCCCTGTTGATCCCTGCACCGGGTGGCAGGCACCCTGAGGTGCCTGCCACCCGGTACAGGGATGAACACAACCTCCCATTTCCCTATGGGACCTTGTGCTATGGGCGATTTACGGCTGTAGCACTAGCTCCCATAGGGAAATGGGAGTATGTGACTGCACCATGTGCGGTCACATCGTAATTAGGAGGTCGGCACCGCCGACCAGAGGTCAGTCGGTCCCAATCCTGCGATGATGTCGGTCGGAGGCAACTCCGACCAACCTCATAATCGTCACCCCATACTTCCTCACACTTTTATTTATTTATTTCCAGTTGATAATGTTCTGCCTCTAGGAACAAGCATTTAATTTCCCCGAAGTGGGACAGCATCAGCAAAAAGCATCAGCAAAGCATATAGGTCTGTATTTCTCTCCTTTCAGTCCACACCCCTACTCCGGTGTGTGGTGGTCAGACCATTATTTGGTACCCATGTTTCTTTCAGGAGTTATGCCTTCTCGGAGGTTGCAAAACCAAAGGGGATGATGGACGGAGTGTTGAACATTGCAAGCACTCACCCCCAGTCAACTGATCTGGGTTTAATCCATCATCATTCTTTAGCTCACTCTGCCACCCCAGTTCAGACATGGCCATATGCAAATCAGTCTGACCCTGTGCCTCATGGGAACAGTCCAGCCCGAACTGCCAAGCCATGTCTTTCCTGGACCGGAAACAAGCATCCTGGGACCGGTTTCGGGCTCACAGCCCTCATCAGCCAGGCTATCTTGAATCCAGTGGCAAAGTGAGCAAAGGGCCCACGTCTGTGCATACCCTGCCAACTTAGGGTGAACAATGCAAAACCAAAGGGGATGGTTTTGCTAAGTTCGCCCTAAGTTGGCAGGGTATGCCCAGACGTGGGTCCCTTGCTCACTTTGCCACTGGATTCAAGATAGCCTGGCTGATGAGGGTTATGAACCCGAAACCGGTCCCAGGATGCTTGTTTCCGGTCCAGGGAAGACATGGCTTGGCAGTTCGGGCTGGACTGTTCCCATGAGGCACAGGGTCAGACTGATTTGCATATGGCCATGTCTGAACTGGGGTGGTGGAGTGAGCTAAAGAATGATGATGGATTAAACCCAGATCAGTTGACTGGGGGTGAGTGCTTGCAATGTTCAACACTCCGTCCATCATCCCCTTTGGTTTGGTTTTCTCGGAGGTTGCCTCAGAAGTCTGTTTTCAAACGCCCCTGGCATAAGCTTAACCTCGACCAATTTCATGACCTCCTTTCCATGAATGCCTTTATTATGCCAACAGACCCTGATGCCGCTGATAAAGCACTTTCTGACTGGATTCACAGTCCCCTTGACGTACTTATTCCTGCGAAGTGGTCTAAAAGCCGTAACTCTAAATCCAATCCGTGGTGCAATCACAACCTCGCCATTTTGCGTAAAACCTGCAAAAGGCTGGAACGGATATGGAGACGGGAGTATGACCCGATGCAGAAGCAGTGTTATCAGGCAGCTATCAAAAATTATCATCGGGCCATTCATACAGTGTGGGCAGCGTATTTTGCCAGCGAGATCAGGAGCAGTCGTAACCCCTCTAAAACCATCTTTTCTATATTGAAAAAATTGAAACAGCCAGGGGTTCCTGCAGTGCCTCCTAAATCATCGGATGAGCAGTGTGAGTCTATCGCCACATTCTTTGTAAAAAATGTGGAGAATATTTATAAGACCTTTCCTCATGCTGCCAGGAGTCCTGACCATGTGCCTGGACTACCCCCTACACACACACTGGCTGCGTTCCCGCTGGTCTCCTTGGAGGAGCTACAGTTGCTATGTAACAAGATTAAATCTGGCTCCCCTGCTGACCCCCTCAAGCCTGACCAATTCATGAAATCGCTACCTGTGCTCCTGTCACCTCTGAGCCCGGTGATCAATCTATCCTTGTCCAGAGCAGTTGTTCCCAGTACTTGGAAGCAAGCCAGGGTGGTTCCTCTGCTTAAGAAACCTTCCCTGGACGCAGCCAAACTGGAAAATTTTCGCCCTATCTCGCTCCTGCCGTGGATTGCTAAGATCACTGAGACCCACATCAATTCTATTCGCTCTAGATTTCTAGAGGAGAATAATCGCCTGGACATGTCTCAGAATGGCTTTCGCCCAGGTCATAGCACGGAGTCTGCTCTCCTAGCTGTCATCGAGCATCTTAGGCTTGTTCTAGATGAGGGTCGTACGTCGGCTCTGATTCTTTTAGACCTCAGTGCCACATTTGATACGGTCTCTCATCAGATCCTGCAACTTAGACTGGAGGAGGCGGGTATTGTGGGCTCTGCACTGGATTGGTTTGCCTCCTTTCTCTCCAATAGGACCTTCCAGGTTGTGGCCCCTCCATTCGCCTCCACGACCCACTCCAACAAACAAGGGGTTCCTCAGGGCTCTAAGCAAACACAAGGAGATGATGGACGGAGCGCTGAAACTTTTCAGACACTCCCCCCCATTCACAGATCTGGGTTGAATCCATCATCGTTCTTTAGCTCACTTCACCACCCCAGTTCAGACACAGCTATATGCAAATCAGTCTTGGCCCTGTGCCTCATGGGAACAGTCCAGCCCGAACTGCCAAGCCATGTCTTCCCTGGACCGGAAACAAGCATCCTGGGACCGGTTTCGGGCTAACAGCCCTCATCAGCCAGGCTAGCTTGAATCCAGTGGCAAAGTGAGCAAGGGACCCACGTCTGGGCATACCCTGCCAACTTAGGGCGAACAAAGCAAACACAAGGAGATGATGGACGGAGCGCTGAAACTTTTCAGACACTCACCCCCAGTCACAGATCTTGGTTGAATCCATCATCGTTCTTTAGCTCACTTCACCACCCCAGTTCAGACACAGCTATATGCAAATCAGTCTTGGCCCTGTGCCTCATGGGAACAGTCCAGCCCGAACTGCCAAGCCATGTCTTCCCTGGACTGGAAACAAGCATCCTGGGACCGGTTTCGGGCTAACAGCCCTCATCAGCCAGGCTAGCTTGAATCCAGTGGCAAAGTGAGCAAGGGACCCACGTCTGGGCATACCCTGCCAACTTAGGGCGAACAAAGCAAACACAAGGAGATGATGGACGGAGCGCTGAAACTTTTCAGACACTCACCCCCAGTCACAGATCTGGGTTGAATCCATCATCGTTCATTGAGCCCCACGCTTTTTAACCTTTATGTCCAACCTCTGGCAGCCCTGGCGAGGAGCAGAGGGCTCACAATTGTATCATATGCTGATGATACACAGTTGGTAGTCGCTCTCTCGGACGACTCCGTGGGGGAGGCCTCTAAGTCTCAGGACGATCTCACGGCTGTCGCCGAGTGGATGACTGCCAACTGTCTCCAATTGAACTCCAGTAAGTCGGAGGTTCTGCTGGTAGGGAGAGACCCGGTGATATGGGGGGGGGGAATGTTGGTGGCCGGCCGTACTGGGCTGTGCACCCACCCCTAAGCAGGTGGTGAAAGACCTAGGTGTCTGGGTTGACTCGCCCCTCAGCTTTCAGTCTCAAACCAAGAAAGTCGCAGGGACTTGTTTTGGCATATTACGGGGGCTCAAACCGCTGCTGGGGTTCTTTGACCCACCCATCAGGCAGATGATTATTCAGGCCACCATCTTGTCAAGACTGGACTATGCCGATGTACTCTATTTAGGGGTCAACAAGACTGAAGTCCTGAGACTGCAGAGAGTCCAAAACGCTGCGGCCAGAAGTCTTCTGGGCCTCCCTTGAACCTGTCCCACCTCCATTGCGATCCGTCGCCAGATCTGTGACTGGGGGTCAGTGTCTGAAAAGTTTCAGCGCTCCGTCCATCATCTCCTCGTGTTTGCTTTGTTCGCCCTAAGTTGGCAGGGTATGCCCAGACGTGGGTCCCTTGCTCACTTTGCCACTGGATTCAAGCTAGCCTGGCTGATGAAGGGTGTTACCCAGAAACCGGTCCCAGGATGTTTGTTTCCGGTTCAGGGAAGACCTGGCCTGGCCTGGCCTGGCAGTTCGGGCTGGACTGTTCCCATGAGGCACAGGGTCAAGACTGATTTGCATATAGCTGGGTCTGAACTGAGGTGGCGAAGTTAGCTAAAGAATGATGATGGATTCAACCCAGATCTGTGACTGGGGGTGAGTGTCTGAAAAGTTTCAGCGCTCCGTCCATCATCTCCTCGTGTTTGCTTTGTTCGCCCTAAGTTGGCAGGGTATGCCCAGACGTGGGTCCCTTGCTCACTTTGCCACTGGATTCAAGCTAGCCTGGCTGATGAAGGGTGTTACCCAGAAACCGGTCCCTGGATGCTTGTTTCCGGTTCAGGGAAGACCTGGCTTGGCAGTTCGGGCTGGACTGTTCCCATGAGGCACAGGGTCAAGACTGTTTTGCATATATCTGGGTCGGAACTGATGTGGCGAAGTGAGCTAAAGAATGACGAACGATTCAACCCAGATCTGTGACTCGGGTGAGTGTCTGAAAAGTTTCAGCGCTCTGTCCATCATCTCCTCGTGTTTGCTTAGGACACTTGAAGACGGCAGCCAGTCACCACCGCAACCAGCGGCAGACAAAATGGCGGCCGCAACTGTTTCCCCTGAGGGGAGCGCGACGGGGGAGAAGCAGGGGTGAAAAACGGCACATAAAGAAGAAAAAAAGACATCTACCTGCTCTCCCGTGTCAATACTGTTAAATGTGCCTGTCCATGGAGTCGGAGGAGAGATGCTGTCGCTCCGCAACAAAAAAGGTCCCGGCCGATGCACGGAGCCTCAAGGAATCGCGGCCATCTTGTGGCGGCTCAAGCCACGCCCCCCCTCTATCTCCTTGCTTTGGTGTAACTAAAATGGTATGATGAGTAGTACCTTTTACAGTGCTTACAGAAAGTAAAAACTGTGTTAATATGCACAATATAAACAACAACATATAATCAGCGCAGTGCAGCGGCCAGGGCAGCTAACTTCGGAGCACAGGGCTCACGGTTCGATCCCCGGCTCCGGCGGCAGCTCAGCTCAGCTCAGCACCATGTGACTCTGGGCAATAGCTCACTTAATTTCCACGACGGCCCCCAGCGCCTTGAGACCCGTAAGGGTGAGTAGTTCGCGCTTTACAAATACGGATTTAGATCATAGTAATAAGAAGTATTAATAATATTGGTAATTTATTATTATTTTTATTGTTGATAATAATAATAGAAATAACGATAATAATAATATAATTTATAATAATATAATAAAAACGCCTCCCAGATGCACAAGGGGCTGTGTTGCGTTACATTTTCTTATCCAAGCCACGTAAGGTGATGTAATTCGGCCCTTACACGGCTTTGTAAAGAGCTACTAACATTTTGCGCTGGCTGCACCAAAAAAGTGGTGCAACCATGACACAAAATGTTAGTAAATCTGGGCTCTAATCTTCATATCCTGCATGGCCTCTCCTATGGATGGAATCATAGCTCCTAATAAAGCTAATACTATCTGTCCAAAACCACATTACACTTTTGTGAAACTAAAAACATAATTCACTCCACTAATATGATAAACTCTAGGAAACACTAAAGCGAGAGAGCATGAACTCACTAAATATGTGGCAGGTTAAAATAAGCACTCGTACCACACACATAATAAATTCCCCTCACAATTGGTTCATCACCAATGAGAAAATCATCAATAATAAGATAACTTTTTAAATCTCTCTCTCACTCACATAGTCAATTGACCTAACTCCTGTAGGCTCCCTACACACTGTACACAGCTCACCCTTTCTCTCATGCTCCATTCTCCATTTGGGATGCAAATGTGACAATTTAAATGCTTCTTCAGCCTTCATCAGCTCTTATCTTCTTCTCATCTTTCCAATCTCGCTCAATTTTCACTCTTCTCTCATTATATTTCATAACAAATTCACAATCTTTTTCTCTTAAACTGCACACATACTCCTATTTAGTATGGTTAGTATGATGGTTAGCTTGTGCAATTATATTCAGAAATGTACCATATTTTAATCCATTCTTGGCATCTTCGTAGACAGTTGATCTTCCAGCGAGACATTGAAATTTGAGAAATAAGGCAATAGAAATTCATGTTTATTAAAAATACTAATAAACACATTACATGCTGGACCAGATGACATAGGAAGCTGTAGATATGTAGCTCCTTCACCTAGAGAAGAAGGGAGAAAAGTACACACAAAACAACATCCACATATTCACTCAACATTTTAGTATAAATATTATCATGAAATCCACTAATTTATGTGTGAATGTATGAGATTGAGCATCATGACATACTGTAGTTAATTCAGCTTTTGTGGAGTCATATTCAACCCAAGAAAGGAAGCACAACAATAAGCCGACTAATATTATTAGTGTCTTTATCAAAGAAATGTGGCCAATAATTTTCCAACATTTGTTATATGCCATTTTCTATTAAGGTCAACAATAAAAAGGAATGTGGAACTCAAAAATTACCAAAACTTTCTTTAAAACAATACTAGAGCATTTCTTCTTCGCTTTGAAAGTAATAATCAAAAATTAAAATCAAAATAGACTTCAAAGGTTTTCCTTTTTTTAATCAGTTCTTTTAGTTCAGTTCACACAGTTCATATTCTCAAGCAATTTTCTTGGTCTGGATTCTTTCCAAAATTTAAACTATGTTTGTTTGTCTTCCCTGAACATTCAAGGTGATTGTTCTTCTTCTGGTTCACTTTCAAAGATATATTTTAAACAGTTTATTGGATTGTAGATCTATGTTTCTGACTCTCTTTCTTCTACTTCTTCAGATACTGATGTTAGATACACTCATTCAGGTGAAGCATACTTTCTATTTGGAATTATTTTTACGTGCTGGCCTTTTAGCAACGGGTGATTCAATTTCACTGTTCTCTGAGTTGATTTTATTTACTTAAGGTTCTTCATTGATTGGGTTAGTCTTTCATCATGCCAGTATTTTATTTTACAGGTTCCTTTTAGTGTCTCTGCTGTTTCAATTCTTGCATCTTCACTTGTGACTGTTACTGAATCTTCTCCACTCACTGATGGACTTGAACTTTGATCAGCAACAACAACTCAATTCACTGTGAACTGTTCTTTTCCTCTGGGGTTCTTGTGGCTCAAATTTTTAACTAGAGTTTTTTACTGGTGGGATCAGAGACTAGTTATTCTTGCTGCCACTCATGACTTTATAACAGTTCTTCACTCTGGCCCTGGACTTGAAACTGGCCACTGCTGCTGGTACTTTCACTAGAATCTTCACTCTCATCATCAGCAACTTCTATAAATTAAACATTTTCACCAGCTTAATTTTCAAATTTTCTCCCCCCCTTCTTGATCCATGCTGCAAACTTGAGCTTGACACTGTAAATTAGTGGCTGTTGTCACCCCTTTTTCATCTGCCGCATTCACTCTCCTCGCGTGTGTGGCGTGTATTCAATGCGGAACCCTGGGAGACTTCAGAGCAGTGTTAGTCACAAGTATGACTTGGTATGGATCTCGCCAGCGTTCTTCCAGACAATACTTGTGGGCATGTTACTTGATGACCACCCATCAAGTATTGGATTCAATGGGTGGCATTGAGCTTCTTTGGTCGGTGCTGTAGCCAAATTCATCTGATGAGACACAGATTTCACCATATCAGCCAGGCCTTTACAATAATCTAGAATGATGTCATCACTTATTGAAACAAGTGTAGCTGAAGGAGTATAAACCAATCTCATTGTTTGTCCATTAACACTTCATGGGGTGAGAGACCAGTCTTTTTGTTCATGGAATTTCTAATACTCATTATGACAACTGGAACAGTATCAGGCCATTTCAGTGTGGTGGATGCACATGCTTTGGCCAGCTTGTTTTTGATGGTCCCCTTAATCTTCTCAACAATGCCAGATGATTGAGGACGATAGCTGCAATTAAATCTTTGATCAATTTGGAGAACTGTACAAATCAATGTTAAAATTTCATTTTTAAAATGGGAGCCACCTTCTGTCTCAATAGAGATTGGCAGGTCAAAATGAGGAATTCCCTTAACAAGAGCTCGGCAACTGTCATACTATCTGATCTTTGGGTGGGGAAAGCCTCAACCCATTTAGAGAATAAGCAGACAAACACAAGAATGTACTTAAGGCAATTGTAAACTGGCATCTCAATGAAATCTTCCTAAAGTCTTGTAAATGGGCCATCTGATTTGCCAATATGATACATGAGGACAGTAGCCTTCTTTCCTTGATTGTTTCTCTGACAAATTAGGCATCTGCAACACTTCTGAATTTGTAATTTGACCAATAGTTATGGAATGTGCACGTCATAGAGTCTCTTCCTACATGTGAATGATTATGTAAATACATAGCCATGCAATTTAACACTGTGACAGGCAAGATATATTTGTACTCAGGAGGGAGGTAAATATCTTGGCAGTTCTTTTTTTTGTAGCCCAACATTTCCCATTTTCTTTTCTCATCCTTTGGGGCTTCCTCTTGGAGCCCCGTTAATTCACTGAAGGAAGTCTAGATTTGATTTAATAAGAAATAATTTACATTTTCTGCATTTACCACAGAATTTACATTTGATTCATTTTGTTCTGTCCCTTGAATTTTAATCTGTTCATTTAATCTTACCATTTCATTCACAATTGCACAATATCTGGCCACCTGGCCTGCATATTTATTTCCAAGTGTGACCATATCTGTTCCAGTCCTATGAGCAGCAGACTTTACCACTGTCAGTTATTGTTGTTGCTGTAGTGCTTCCAACAAATCAAGTGTGTATGAACTGTTCCTGATGGAGTTCCAGGGGATGTCATAAAACCCCTTTGTGACCACCATTGTCCAATGTCATGGACCACTCCAAAACCATATTGGCTGTCTGTATAGATTGTCACATTCAAATATCCTGACAAGCCCTGACAAGCAACAAGCTCTGCGCTTGTGTTGAAGTTACATTCAGCAGGTACAAGACTTAAAGAATTACAGACATGGAAAATACTGCATAAGCAACCTTTAGTGCTCCACGATGGTCTTGTCTCTTAAACAAGAACCATCAATAAACAGAATCAGGCCAGCCATTTCATGGGAAATTTGTTAATGTCTGATCTTGGCTTGGCACAAAATGCTGTGACATTGATCCAGTGTGCCTCTGGCTCATCATCATCACTCCTGTTTTTGACTTCATTCTTGTTTGGAACAGGAAGCAGTGTTGCAAGATTTAGGAAATTGTATCTTTGATTGAGATATTCTCAACTGCCAGAATGACTTGCTCATATCTCAACAGAATATGGAACAAACATAATCAATGTATGTACTATTACAATTCCTTCACTATGCTCAGTTGCAATGCAAACAGTTGCAACTGCTTTCAGACAACCAGGAAGACTTACAGCTACATGATCTAATACAGCTGATGGATATGCTACTGGCTTCATGACTCCTCCATATTGCTGTGTAAGTAAAGAAAGAGCACATCCGCCTCTCTCATGACAGTAGAGGTAGAATTCCATATAAAAGTTAGGTATTCCAAGGGCTGGTGCAATAAATAAAATTTCCCTCAACACTCTGAAAACCACTAAACATTCAGCATCACATGGTACCGGATCCCTGATGCCACTGTTGATCAGCCTTGCTAAAGGCTTTCCAATCAAAGAAAAATTTGGAATCCACTGATGACAGTAGCCAGAAATTCCCAGAAACATCCTCACCTCCCTCTGGGCAGTAGGGGGACCCATCTTTAGTATTGCAGAAAGGTGTTCTTTTAAGACTTTGTGCTTTGATGATGACCAAGGTAAATCAGTTTCTTTTTAAAATACTGTATCTTTGTGGGGGAGAACATGTGACAGTTGTCAGTTAAATGGTTCAATAGTGCAATTGTGTCAAGCTTACACTCTTCTTTTATCTTAGATGCCACCAATCGGTCATCTATATGGCTAAATTACAGGGTAACTGTAATGTTTCCAAATCTTTCTTTAGAATCTGACTACGAATTGAAGGTCTTTCAGTATACCCCTGTGGAATTCAACCCCAAATGAGAACTTTATTTTGAAATTGGAACGCAAAGGGATATTGGCTGTTTGCATGCAGAGGAATGGAGAAGAACGCTTGACATAAGTCAATGACTGTATGCCATTCTGCACCTGTTGGGATTTGGAACAAAGTTACCTCAGAATTCTGTACCACTGGACAACAAGGGATCACCGTTTTATTTATTTTTCACTGGTCCTGCATGCTCCTCCATCTACCACAGGATTTCTTAATACCCATCTCGAGAGAATTGCAAAGACTTCCAAGCACTTCCCGAAGAAATCCTTGTCCAGTCATTTTTTATTAATGATGGGCTTGATTCCGTCTTCTGCTTCTTCTGAAAGTCTGAACTGTTTAATTCTAAGGAAAACTGCATTTGGTTTCACATTTATCATTTCTGGCTTTGCACTTTTAATCAATCCTATCTCTTTACCAGTGAAATCACAAACCTCTTCTTTGACAGTATGTCTTAAGTCCAGAATAAATCATCTTTAGTTAAGACTGGAAACAACTGTGATTTAGTTTTATCCACAGAATCTCAACCATTGGGTTTCTATTGCAACACTATCTGAAGTGCAATAAATCACTCAGCTCATTTTGCAAAGCAAGTCTCTACCTAACAAACTGACACTACTCGAATCACACAATATGAGCTTATGAGTATTGTCCATTGAAAGTATTCTAATTCTAATAGGAACATATGCTGTAACCTGGTTAACAATCTGTTTATTACTAATGTCTAAAACTTGGAATTCTGTTCCAGAGAAGGGTAGGTTTGGATCTTCCACAGAACATACTATAGATAGGGTAGTCCCCTTATCTATCAAGAAAGAAAAGGGGTGGCCATTGACTTCACTGTCAATGTATGGGCCACTTTGTTCTACCTCCAAGACTGCTCCAAGAAAGCAATCCCCTCCCCCCAGACCACCAGGCACCATCATTGGTAATTATTTTCTGTAGAAAACTGAAGAAAATCATTGCTAAGAGTCAATGGATTCTATTGGCAACCTTGATTGTTTCACACTTATTTTTTCATATTTTGCTGCAACACTGGGGCTAGGGGCATATTCATACGAAACTGTTCTTCATTTTGTGTATTCTGCACAGAAGCTGTTTGAGCGGGTGCTAAAGACTGTGTCTACACCTGATTCACATTCCGCTGCATCTGGGGAACCAAATAATTTTGAGTTTGATCTGGAATTTGTTTACATTCCCGCTTCTGGTGATCGATTTTACTGCAGAAGGACAAGCAGCGCTCTTCTTTAACATATTAATATTTGCACTCATTCCAGAATTATTCAGAACCCATCTTTCGCATCTGCACCATTTCATTTCCTATTTTCACACCTTGTATTGAAGACATCACATGCATTCCAGCATTGTTGAATAGCACAAAACCCAATTCAGACCCATCAACTGATTCCTGCCATTTCTCTGAAACTGGTTTGTCTGGAAAACCATCTATTTCTCCTTGATCTTCTGCTTTGCATCAAATCATTCATTAGTGCACTTAGCATACTTTAGGATCTCATCTATAACCTTAGTTTGCCAGCACATCAATCTGTTGTATCTGTGAACTGAGCTCAGATGCAAACCCATAACAAAACCAGATATGAAACCGCAAGCACCATCTTTCTCTGGATTTACAACTCCATTGTGTTTCTTACAAATCTGCTTGAGCCTCTCAAAATAAGCATGTACTGATTCTTTTGGCTCTTGTGTAGATCTCAAAATCTTTGACCAGGTAATTATTTTCTCTGGCACCTTCTTTTTCAAATGTTCCATCACTGCTCTGTACTTATCAGCAATCACTTCAGAAGGAGTATTATAGGAGTAACCCTATTTGGTTGCTCAGTTGGTCACACAACAGCAACCTTACACTCGGAAAACAGATCACTCAAAACAACAATCCCAAACAGTGCATTCAAATCAGGCCAAAGCATTTTCTAAATCATTGTCAATCTATGAACCTCTTTGTATCATTTCTTCGGTTCCTCTCATAATTTTGGGAAATTTGTCCCTCAAGCACAGGAGATCACTGCTTGTCCAAGGCACATGCACATAGTTCCCCCAAGTACTTCTCTCAAGGAAAATTATGAAACTGTCTCTAATTTGAAATCACTAACAAACCCCTTTGCTTTCTTCCCTGCCTCTGAAGCTTTCTTTTTATTAGTCACCCTCTTCTTCCGTCTTTCTCTGTATTTCTTCAAATCTCTATAGTCCTCTGTCTTCTTGACCACATCCTTAATGTGAATTCATAAGGTATTAAACGCAATTCTTATATTTCATCATTAATCAAATCCATTTCGTAATTTCGATGCACATTTTTCATTCTACAGCCAATTTCTCAAGTTTATCATGTGATTCGTTTGCACACCTTGCTGGTTTGTTGATCAAGTACTTAAGACCACAGTAAGAGGCACCCTCGCCTGCAGACCCCCGGGACCCTGACTAGCCTTCTGCAATGACATCTCCAACATCATCGCCCCTCTAGCCATCGGCTCAGACCACTACATCCTGCTCGGTGATCTCAATTTCCATGTCGATGACACCAACTCTAACTCCCTCCAGGAGAACCTTAACAACATTAATCTCATGCAACTGGTCACTGAACCCACGCACAAATCCGGACACACACTCAATTCCATCTTTACCTCCAGTGACAGACTCAAATTCACCCACGCCACTGAACTCACCTGGACCAACCACGCCACCGTTCACTTTACCATTTCTGACGCCCAGAACACTTACGCCAAGCACCACAGCTCCACCCACCGCAGTTGGAGCAAGTCACCAGCATGCAGTGGACTCTGAGCACCACACAACCAGAACCTCAGCAGATCCTGACCAAGCCATCCAGAACTTCTCTGCCTGGATCAACAAATGCTCCGACAAGATCGCCTGCTGAAACATGCATAAACCAACAAATCCTCAAAACCAGCTGGCTGGTACATCCCAAAGCTCAGAACCACCAAGCGCAACTGCTACCGACTAGAGAAGAGATAATGAGCCCCAAAGGACCCCTTCGATAGAGCTGCCCATAAAGCAGCCCTTAGTGACTACCACTGATGCATCGAAGAGCAACCATCACTCACCATATCAACACCGTGGCCAACCACACGAAGGAACTCTTAAAAATTGGCAAGGAATTTTCCAACCCGGCAGCCACAGAGAACACCTTCCACCCCTAACAAGAACTCTGCACCACCTTCTCCGACTACTTCCACCGCAATATTGCCACCATCTACAACACGGGTACTCATAGTACGGCCCGCGGGCCGCCAGCGGCCCGGCAAGCCTTTCTTGGCGGCCCGCGGACCTTGCAGATATCGTACCTGCTTTTTAAAAAAAAAATTAAAGTGTGTCAGCAAACACCGCCGGTTGCAGCAGTGGGACTCCAAGAGACTCTGCTCTATGGGGGCCGGGCGATTCCAGGGATAGTCAGAGTGGAGATGCAGGGGCGCTAAGAAGAGGTGAAATACAACAAAGCCTCATTAACAAGTAAATGGTCTTTTAAAGACCTGTGAAGTACTCGGGTGCGGCTGTGTGTGCGCCCGGGAAGCTGTCTCAGCCCGGCTGACACACAGGAGGGGGGAAGGGGGAGGGCCAAGCCCTTTGAACTCCATGGGCGTTGCGCGCCTGTATGTGGCACATATATTTCCTGCAGGGCTTTGGCCTGGCACGCAGGTTTATGGTGGTCACATACATAAGCTTGCTTGCCCCTGACTGACGGCAGGGCTGTCCTTCACAACCTACTCTTAATAACAGTGTCCAAAGCTTCACTTTACACCCAGCGCATGGCTGGAGCCGGGCCTTGGGAAGCATCTGACCAGGAGCCCCTTTGGCTCTGTGACTCAGGGGCCAACCCTGCGGTTGCGGGGAGCAGTCCTCCCACTTCGCTTCTTTCTCGGCTCTCTTGTAATCCGGGAATTGTTGCACAATTACAGTGACCAGGACTCAAAGACAAACCCTGTGACTGATTGAACCGAGCGTGAACTCAGAGATCACTCTGCGCAGCTCGTGCTCCCCCGAGTAGCATTTGTTTTATCGACACTGAAGGGATGAAAGTCTGAGTAGGCCCAACCTTACTTGGAATCTCTGCCCTCCGGATTACACCTGATCTCTGCCGCGGCGGTCTAGCCAGCTCTCGTGCACCCTCTACATTAGGGTGTCAGTAATAACGTGCTGCAAATTTTGGGAAGGCTGGGGAAGGTGGTTCGATGTGTGCAGCAAAGTGCTCTTGCTTTTCGAGATATTTCTAATAGAATTATTACACCTCGCCTAGACAGAGATAGGGAGGCGGAGAAGGAGGGAGAGAGAAGGGAGGGAGAAGGAGGGAGAAAGAAGGGAGGGAGAGAGAAGGGAGGGAGAAGGAGGGAGACAAGGGGGAGGGAGACAGAGGGGGAGGGAGACAGAGGGGGAGGGAGACAGAGAGAGGGAGACAGAGAGGCCAGAGGGAGAGGGAGGGAGTCAGGGGGAGACAGAGGGAGACAGACAGAGGGAGACAGAGGGAGAGACAGACAAAGGGAGATAGAGCAACGGAGACAGAGGGAGACAGAGGGAGGGAGACAGACAGAGGGAGGGAGACAGAGACAGACAGAGGGAGGGAGACAGAGAGAGAGACGGAGACAGAGAGGGAGGGAGACAGAGAGGGAGGGAGACAGAGAGGGAGGGAGACAGAGGGAGGGAGACAGAGGGAGGGAGACAGAGGGAGGGAGGGAGAGAGAGGGAGAGAGAGAGAGAAGGGGAGAGAGAGGGAGACGGAGAGAGGGAGACGGAGAGAGGGAGACGGAGAGAGGAGGGCGACAGACAGAGGGAGACAGAGAGAGAGAGGGAGGGAGACAGAGAGAGGGAGGGAGACAGAGGGAGGGAGACAGAGGGAGGGAGACAGAGGAGGAGGGCGACAGACAGAGGGAGACAGAGAGAGAGAGAGAGGGAGGGAGACAGAGGGAGACAGAGAGAGAGAGGGAGGGAGACAGAGGGAGACAGAGAGAGAGAGGGAGGGAGACAGAGAGACAGAGAGAGGGAGACAGAGAGAGAGAGGGAGGGAGACAGAGAGAGAGAGGGCGGGAGGGAGACCGAGAGAGAGAGGGAGGGAGAGGGAGGGAGGGAGTCAGAGAGAGGGAGGGAGACAGAGAGAGGGAGACAGAGAGAGGGAGACAGAGAGAGGGAGGGAGACAGAGAGGGAGGGAGACAGAGAGAGAGGGAGACAGAGAGAGAGAGGGAGACAGAGAGAGAGAGGGTGAGACAGAGTGGGTGAGACAGAGTGGGTGAGAGAGAGAGAGAGTGAGAGAGTGAGAGAGTGAGAGAGAGTGAGAGTGTGAGAGAGAGAGAGTGAGAGAGAGAGAGTGAGAGAGAGAGTGAGAGAGAGTGAGAGAGTGAGGGAGACAGAGGGAGGAGGGCGACAGACAGAGGGAGACAGAGAGAGAGAGGGAGGGAGACAGAGAGAGAGAGGGCGACAGAGAGAGGGAGACAGAGAGAGAGAGGGAGACAGAGAGAGAGAGGGAGGGAGACAGAGAGAGAGGGAGGGAGACAGAGAGAGAGGGAGACAGAGAGGGAGGGAGGAAGACAGAGAGAGAGAGAGAGAGAGAGAGAGAGAGAGGGAGGGAGAGAGAGAGGGAGGGAGACAGAGAGAGGGAGGGAGACAGAGTGAGTGAGACAGAGGGAGACAGAGTGAGGGAGAGAGAGGGAGACAAAGTGAGGGAGAGACAGAGTGAGAGAGAGAGAGGGAGGGAGAGAGAGGGAGGGAGACAGAGAGAGGGAGGGAGACAGAGTGAGTGAGACAGAGGGAGACAGAGTGAGGGAGAGAGAGGGAGACAGAGTGAGGGAGAGACAGAGTGAGAGAGAGAGAGAGACAGAGAGAGAGAGAGAGACAGAGAGGGAGGGAGAGAGAGAGAGACAGACAGAGATAGAGAGGGAGGGAGACAGAGAGAGATGTGTGTATGCCGGGTGTGGTGGCTCAGTGGACGAAGGCGTCCGCTGCAAGGGCCTGTGTTCAACCTCATGGTCACAGTTTTTTTTTGCTCTAGCCCCGCCCCCCTCTCTCACTGACCCCGCCCCCACCAGTGCGGCCCTCGGCCACAAACCACACTGTAAATTTGGCCCCTAAGAGAAAGTTTGTGAGTACCCATGATATACAACTTCAACCCTCACCCTCGACAACAGCACTCAACCAGAGAACACCAGTCGAACGATAACCACCTGGTCTCCATTCACCACTCAGATCACCATGACTGTCATGTCGTCCATTCACTCCAAGGCACTCACCGGCCCCTGCCCCCACCATCTCTTCAACCTCGGAGCCAACCCAATCAGCACAGAGCTCACCAGCGTCCTCAACACCTCCATCTCTACAGCAACCTCCCCAGATGGATGAAAATGCACAGAGGTCAGACCAC
Source organism: Calotriton arnoldi (assembly GCA_963921515.1). NCBI lineage: Eukaryota > Metazoa > Chordata > Amphibia > Caudata > Salamandridae > Calotriton > Calotriton arnoldi. The sequence goes on along the minus strand of CAWUFW010001368.1, from coordinate 2,338,005 downwards.
TCCTCAGGAAACCCTCCGCTGACCCCAGCGACCCCGACCCATTTCCCTGCTCCCCTACCCAGCCAAAGTATTCGAGAAAGCCATCAGCCAACAGCTCACTGAAGACCTGGAACTTAACCACCTACTCGACACCTCACAAACAGGATTCCGTGCCAACCACAGCACCAAGACCACGCTGATTGCCACCACAGACGACATCAGAACCCTCCTCAACTGCAAAGAAACTGTGGCCTTAATCCTCCTCAACCTCTCTGAGGCATTCAACACTGTATCATACCACACCCTCATTGACAGACTCCACAACATCGGCATACAGCAAAACGCCCTCAAGTGGATCGCCTCCTTCCTCTCAGGATGCACACTGAGCATTCGACTGTCTCCCTTCATCTCCGCACCAAAGAACATCATATGCAGGGTACCCTGATGATCACCCCACAGCCCCACCCTGTTCAACATCTACATGACCCCCCTTGCAGACATTGTCAGATCTCATGGACTTAACATAATCTCATACGCCGATGACATGCAACTCATCCTCTCGCTCACCGAGGACCCCTCCAAAGCCAGAACCAACTTCTGCAATGCCATGACCAACGTAGCCAGATGGATGAGGGACAGCTGCCTCAAACTCAACTGTGTCAAAACAGAAGTGCTAATCTTCGAAAGGAACACCTCCCCTTGGGACCACAGTTGGCCGCCAGCGGAACTCGGATCAACATCCACACCGACAGACCATGCACGCAACCTTAGCCTCATCCTCGACAACCAACTAACCATGAAATGACCAGTCAACACAGTTGCCTCCTCTTGCTTCCACACGCATCGCATGCTTTGCAGAATCTTCAGATGGATCCCAATCAACATCAGAAAGACAGTCATACAGGCAATCATCACCAGCTGCCTCGAATATGGCAAGGCTCTCTACGCCGGAATCTTCACCCAGCTTCTCAAAAAGATCCAGACTATACAGAACACTGCTACCAGACACATCCTGGACCTCCCCAGACAGACCCACATCACCCCTCAGAAACCTCCACTGGCTACCCATCCAAATGAGATGCCAGTTCAAGATCCTCATGCACGCTTACAAGGCATTACAAAACCAAGGATCATCCTACATCAACCATCGACTGAACTTCTACCTACCCTCAAGACACCTGCGATCTGCCTCTCTCGCCCTTGCACATCCCCCGCATCCTTCCCAGCCGTAGCAGGGGCCGCTTCTTGTCCCACATTGTGGCCAAGACCTGCAATGCCCTGCACCCTCCCTGGCGGACTTCAGAAAGAAGCTCAAGACTTGGCTTTTCGACTGAGACACAGCACCCTAAGCGCCCAGATACCCTAGGGGTGACAATGTTGCATTATACAATTGCTGATTGATCGATTTCATCCACATTGTATGAGAATAATCTGTTTGTGTTAATTGTTCCCTGTATAATTTTCTCAAATTCAATTTTTAAAAGCCCAACATTAATATCCCTCTCTTTTGAAGATTCAGCGATAACAGTGGCAGCAGGCGTGTCAATTGAAACTGAACAGACAGCCGTGATAACTCTGCTAGTACTCGGCAAAACTGTCAATGTATTCTCAGGTGGGGCCTTTGCTGAGGCACTCACAACAGTAAGCTCTGTCGAACACTGTGATTGTACATCCGTACCATCTCCCGCTGCACCCGTATTAGGTACTACAGAACTCTGCCCCTGTCTATGGATTTCATCAGTGTATGGAGGAGGTCTGGATTTCAAACAATCATTTCAAAAGTTAGCCTCCTCATCTGAGTCTTGTTCTCAGTTCTATTTCTCTCTGACTCCCTCATCTGTTTTCTTTTTGTCTGTTGTCTCTGTTTATTGCAGGAAACACCCTCACTCCCTCCATCATATCCCCCTGTCAATTTTTCTCTTGACGATACCACTTGCCTTTCAACCATTATCTGAATTAACATAAAAGGTACATAAGATACTATTCCTTTTTCATAACTTTAAAAAGGGAGCTTGAGTGCACTACAGAGTCACACAATGTTATATATTCTTTGGTCATACCGGTTGCTGAAGGGATTACTAGTAAACCTCAGAAGCCACAAATGTTACATGATATTTATGTCTTCATTCTGTTATCCCTTTACAGTTCTAGGTCTCATGTAGAGCCAGTAACTGTTTCATAATGAGAGCAAAGTGGGCTCACAGAAGAAGATGGGTGAGTAACCAAACTAGCTCATAATTTTTTTATGTTATTGAAGCCTCCTGAAATTTAGGTCTTCAACTATTACGGTCCTGATGAAAGCCACAAGACCCATTAGGGCATACATTGTCATAAACATGTCGACCTGACTACCAGGTGTTGTGGACTAATAAACCACCCATATCAACACTGCACAGTTTTTAACTTTATCCTTGTCCAGCTTTTTTAATTAAAATCATTCCTACTGGACAATAGATAATTTTAAGCACATGCCACTGTTGTTACACAGACAGTCTTCCTCCTGCTGGAGGTTGTAATACTACTTGGAGAATGGAACACTCAAGTGGTCAAGACCCGATGATGACGCTATCTGCCTGACCATGCTAGCAGAGATAAACATACACTGCCGGCTGTAAAAGCGTGTTTGAGGGTCTAAAAGATATATTTTTAGAGACTCTGGCATAAGAGACACAAGTGGTTCATTCCCCCTCATGATCCTTGGTCTATATCATGGGTACTCACAAACTTTCTCTCGGGGGCCAAATTTACAGTGTGGTTTGTGGCCGAGGGCCACACCGGTGGGGGCAAGGTCAGTGGGGGAGGGGGCGGGGCTAGAGCAAAAAAAAACTATGACCATGAGGTTGAACACAGGCCCCTGCAGCAGACGCCTTCGTCCACTGAACCACCAGACCCGGCATACACACATCTCTCTCTCTCTATCTATCTCTCTCTCTCTCTCTCGCTCTGTCTCCCTCTCTCTATCTCTCCCTCCCTCTCTCTCTCCGTCTCCCTCTCTCTCTCTCCCTCTCTCTCCCTCTCTCTCCCTCCCTCCCTCTCTCCCTCTGTCTCACTCACTGTTTGTCTCTCTCTCTCTGTCTCCCTCCCTCACTGTCTCCCTCTCTCTCTCTCTCTCTGTCTCCCTCCCTTTCCCTCCCTCTGTCTCCCTCCGTCTGTCTCCCTCCCTCCCTCTGTCTCCCTCCGTCTGTCTCCCTCCATCTGTCTCCCTCCCTCTGTCTCCCTCCCTCTGTCTCCCTCTATCTGTCTCCCTCCGTCTGTCTCCCTCTATCCTTCTCCCTCCCTCTGTCTCCCTCTATCTGTCTCCCTCCCTCTGTCTGTCTCCCTCTCTCCCTCTGTCTCCCTCTGTCTGTCTCCCTCTGTCAGTCTCCCTCTGTCTGTCTCTCTCTGTCTCTCTCTCTGTCTCCCTCCCTCTGTCTCCCTCCCTATACCTCTGTCTGTCTCCATCTGTCTCCCTCCCTCTGTCTCCCTCTCTGTCTCTCTCTCTCTCTGTCTCCCTCTCTCTGTCTCCCTGTGGAGATGCAGGGGCGCTAAGAAGAGGTAAAATACAGCAAAGCCTCATTAACAAGTGAATGGTCTTTTAAAGAATCGCCCGGCCCCCATAGAGCAGAGTCTCTCAGAGTCCGCGCTGCGGTGTTTGCTGACACTTTAAAAAAAAAAAAAAACAGGTTCGATGTCTGCAAGGTCCGCGGGCCGCCAAGGAAGGCTTGCCGGGCCGCTGGCGGCCCGCGGGCCGTACTATGAGTACCCGTGGTCTATATGAACAGTAAGCTAACTGAACCTCTGCTTCTTTCTTCCCTCAGCTTGATTTGCAATACAACCAATCTAGATTAGGCACACAAACTCCTCGAAAGAAAACTTGTTAGTTCAGACAAATCCCTATCTCTGTGCATGTGGCGCCTTGCAAAACAAACTACCTTTGTGCAGACAAGTTAAACAACAATATCTTGAGATCTAGGATCTCAAAAAATTTGATAACCAAACCAACCAATAAAAAAACCCCAAACCTTTTTGACGCAAATTACAAATAAGAATTATACATTACAATCACAGTAATCAAACCACAAATTGAACCCACAAACAACTTCACACTAAAAGCCTCACATATAGCATAGCAATCTATCACACAGCACAAGTCTCCACACTGCAATAACACAATAGAACAAAATCTTAGACTCAAGAATCATTCTGCCCTATCCATACTTACAATACAATTTGTTCAGGAACAAGAACAGCAATGCCAGGCAGAATCTTGGCAAAGTCCACCATCAAAATCCACACTGGAAAAATCCACTAAACTAGGGACATGCGGACTGGGACAAGAGAGAGGACAAAATCTCTAAAGCAGAAAAGAGGTGCTCCCAACTTGCAACCATCCTCTGCTACCCAAATCTTTGTGCAAGGGGAACCCTGCAATATTGACACCCAAAATTTACCTCAACAGAACGCCCACATTTCCGATGAATCAGAGATGGTGTTAAACCTTAGCTTCATGAGACAATGTGCCCTGAGGTAAGGCACCTCCCAGCACATCAAAAATATCAGAAATACGGTCAATTAAGTAAAAGGGCCCACTCAATAGCCGAGTTCTAGATCAGCCGAATAGTTTAAAGATTTATTACAAAAATTCAAATGTATGGCACAAGTTAATTGCCATAAAGGCCCTCAGCAACTAAAACACTATAGAAAAAAGCAAAATCAAAAAACATTTTAAGTCCCAAGTAGGCAGCAAAATCGGGAAAGAAACCAACAGCATCTGTAGTAAAACAGGAAAGTCTCTAGGACCCGCCTCTAAATCGTGGGTTTTATACATTATTTTTACATGTAAAAATAACAGATCTGCAGAATCATCGCAGTATGATCGAAAATGTTACTTTCTTAGCAAATCAGAGCAACGTCTCATAAAACCTCATATTGCATTAGCAGTGGCACCTAAGTACTATCCCACTATGAATAATTATTCTGTCCCTCTATGCTAATGTCATCCGGAGATGGTGGAACAAACTAGATACATAAGCATAGTGTGTTATGTGAATGAATGGGGCACAGAGAGTTAGCACGAAGACCTTGAAGAAATAATTGCAGTTTTGGGACTGAAAGTTCATCAAAAACAGCATGAACAATGACGATGGAAATAAACAAATAATATTCTACTTGACTTTGTGCTGTTCAAATCACAGGCAGTGAAATGTGCAGGGGAGCACAAGTGTCACAAAGGTAACATTGTTTTTGGAAAAAATGGCTGCTAGGCCCAAATTGAGGCCTGGTTGGCAAGAGTTAGGAAAACACATTTCTACGCATCATAGGAAATTTGGTTAAAAAACAATAATACTATATTAGTGTAGAAATGTGTAATTGAGTGTAAAACTGTATTCTGCACATTGCTAGTGATGCATACATTTATAAATGCACATCAATTCTTTACAACTGTATCATTCACATTTCTTCAACCCACTACATCATAGAGATGGGGCATAGAGTCAGTCCACTTGAGCCATTCACTAACTTCACTGTCAATGATGACATCTCCTCCTTTACAAGGAGCACGTCGGCACACAAAGCAGTCCTTTTTGTAGAACAATGGAATGCTGTGACAATGTATGCTTTCTAAGACCCCAAAAAATATGTATGCTTTTGCCACTGTTTTTTTATATTATCGATATCCCAGTAGCTCTTCCAGCAACAAAGATTTATAAAAACCATGACAAATCAAAACAACCATTGACAAAGTCAAAAGGCTGGCAGCTCATTTCAGACCTATTGGCTTTGCCAACGCTTGTTTTTAAGGTTGACACTGTGCTGCATTTAGCTGACTGTTTCTTGTGGTATATGCATGCTTGTGCTCAATGCTCCTATGCACTCATTACGAATTGGGTTATTTCACCCGGAACACGAATTCTGAGTGAAATAACCTAAGTTCCTATTGCAAGTATATCCTGGCCTGGAAATATTTGGTCCGAAAACATGGGTCACCGGACCCCTGGGGCTTGATGCAGGGCACGGGCTCTGCGCAGCAGGTATACCTGGCCAATGTCTGGTGACCCCTACAGTAGTCCGAGGGGAGCAGATAATGCCCCCCTCAGATAGGCACAAAAGTGCCCTTCACCTTGCCTCCCACACCGACCTCCCCACACCCTAGTGGTAGTCCCGCAGACATTCACCACCTGTTCAGGGCTGTGCATTAGCGTGGAAGGGAGGCGTGGTGATCCTATGCAGTGAAGGAGTCCTGAAGCATCAGGCAGCTAGCATTGGAGGCTTTGAAGCTGCTGGCCAGCCGGGCATTGAGCATTCACATCACAAAGTCAGTGTCCAGCCCATATGTGGGGATATCTGTGTTTCTCTTTCTTATAAAATGCATTTTTCTAATTCATAGTTCAGCAACTCAAGTAAGATAGTGGGTGATGCTGTGAATGGGTAAAGGAAAGAGTTCCCACCACATTCCTTGTCGTCACTAAACCATGTGTCCAATGCTGAGTTTCCAACTTGCCGTTTGTCAACCTAATATGTTATGGGAGTTGTAGTTTTGCTTTGATTCTTTTGATTCAATTGGACCTAAAGGCCCTGAATGAGCAAATTACATAAGTTTAATAAACAACCAATATTATATAAACACATCCGATAATGATTTGTTACAGAACAGGTGAGGGCGGATCATGAGGCATGCGTATGTGTGGGAAATGTCTGCCACTGGTGCGTTTGGTTCCAAAACAAATGATATCCTCTGGGCATGCAGGGGTAGTAGCAGTAAGGATGGCTAGAGCTATGACGAATTCTTCATTTTGTAAATTTCCAGTTACCCTGACCAGGCTCAGGGCTTCTGCAAGGCAGGCATGGAACAGAAGTGTCCCATGCTGCACTGAAGCGTAGTACAGTTGAGTAGTGGCATACAGGTTTGTGTTCCCACACTAGTACTCAGGTGGAAATGTAAATCGAAATATTGACATGTAAGAGGCTTTTTAGGTACATACTTGTCAGCGCTGCTCCCAGTAGTGACATGGACACGGAGCAGGAGACTTCTGACATCCCCAGTCCCACGTGACTTATGGGAGCCAATCAATGCAGAGCATTGGGCTTGAGTCTGCTGTTTTCTTGTGCGTGAAGTAGCATGACAAACATGCGAGCTGATCATCTCTGGTTGCTGCCAGACCCTCCTCTTGCCCGCAGGACTCATTTATGGATCGAGACCGGCAGGTTTTGACCTTGAAATTGCGAGGTGCCACAGCAGTGTGAAGCAGGGTCATGCTATTCGCAATACACACATCACATTTGTGTGGGATGGCTGAGGTGAGAAGGATTCTATTCATTGACTCTTTTTCACAACCTTAGGCTCAATTCACAATAACTTTCTTTGGAATAAATGGGGAGCCCGACAGCTCCTCAGATTCACGCGTTTTCAATAAAAATTGCAGTGGAGAAAACCCTGAGTGGCCAAGGGGAGCAAGTGTTTGTGACTTCCCTTTTCACACACTCCACTGATGATGTTCCAGCCAGACCCAAATACTAAAGAGCAAAACAAGGGAGACTGTGCCACGAAATGAGAAGGGTAAATAAACTCAGGATAGTCCTGGGCATCTCCAGTGCATAATTTGTGGGAAAAGTGCAGGAGCCTAGAGTTTTTTCTCAGGAGCCGGGTGCAATGCCAGCATTGTCACATGCCAAGGCTGCATCGTTTGGATTCCACCTCACGCCTCTTTCTTCCACCACTTGCATTCCCTGTCTCTTTATCTCACTCCGGTTGACTCTTTTTCATCCACACTGCCATCCTTTGTCATTGTTTTCTTATCTAATCTCCCTATCTGCCTTTCTTTTCTGTCTTTCTCTGGATTAAAGTCTTAAAAATAAGTCCAGGTTTCCAAAAATAACTGCCTGGGCCCACCACCTGCATGTAACAGCACACATTAAACATTGGGCATCTCTTAAATTAATTCTTATTAAATCTTTGTAAATTTAGACCTTTGGGCTCCCAGTTTTCCAGCTCTCACTCCTCTGTCCAGTATCGGTCTCTCTGATGCTTCCCACTCACTCCTCCCTTTCAAGCTGCTCTCTGCTTTCTCAGTCGAACCATTTCCTGTGTTTTCTTGTTTTGTACATGCCTGGTGATAATGGCTTCCAGATCCCATAATGTGTCACACAGGAGTGACATCTGCTGCTCCCACGCCCTGCCTAGTTTGCATGATTATTTCGAGAATTTTGCTTTTGATGTAGATGAAGTGTTTGTCTAGCTCGGAATTAACAAGCAGAGCTAATGTTTTTTTTTTTTCATTCTCTGCCATGCTCTCGTGTATTCACTCGTGTATTTTCACTACAAACATATGGGCAACAGGAGTGACATCACGTGCCCCTGAAACTCCTTGTGACTTCACAAGACATGACATGAAACGGCAGTTAACTCACCTCATAGAGGGCGTTAACCACTTAATTGTCAGACTGAAATTATAGGCCTGAGACGAAAGCGAGGATGCATAAAGAGAGGTGTGATGAATTACTAGTACAATTCAAGAGATTGTGATCATTAAAACCAGGGCACTGGAATTATGTGATTTTCCGCATAAGTATGGATTTGCTCTTCTGCCACACAATCCAACATCTGCTTCATAATCCTCAGATTGTAACAAAATGAACTTGTTTCCAGCTCAGATTAAAATTTAGTAGACATGCAGCAACACGTGTTGCCGTGCAGTGGAAGGCCCTTAGCAAAGGCTGACCGGTCACCTTTCTGTTGCTTATTGCTGTATTTGGTTGTTAAATTGGTACTAGTTAAGTGAAACCTTGTCCAGACAGCCTGAGGCGAAGAATGTAAACACCGAGGGCCTGATTCACAAAGAGCCTCTGGACTCACGGCGGAGGCTCTGCAGCCGTGACGGGATCTCCGCACTCGAGGCGGGCAGGATCACCGCAATGAGAAACTGCAATGCGGAGATCCCGCCACGAGGGCAGAGGCTTTTTGTGAATCAGGGCCACATTGTTTATCACACATACTGTTGGGAGCTGTTTAGTCTGTTGAAGATGATGAGTGGGTAGTAGCAGAGGTCGAATAGTCATCTTGTGACACAATTTTGGTGGATGAACGTAAAGGAACGGTAATGAATGATATGATAAAACCATGAAATTGCTCTTCAGACATCTTCCAAAAAGTTGGCATAGAAAGTTGCTGCATTGGATCTGGACGGATTCAAAGATGTTTGGTCTGAATGGTCGGTTGTGGATGGAGTGTTACGGAGATGTGATAGGATGGTCGTTCTAGATAGTTTAAGAGAAAGGCTCTTGATTTTGTTGCATGAGGGTCTGCCATTAACAGGAAGGTCCTGTGGACTTTTGGTGGACAGGCATGGATGTGAAAATTAGAGAAATGTGCATGACTGTGTCGCTTATACAAGTAGTGATACGTTATGTGTTGTAAGAAAAACACCAAATGAGTCTTCGGAATTTCCCAAAAACCGGTTGTGGACATCTGTGCACCTTTTGGTTGTTCAGGTTTAGTAGGCAGATATGCCGGGGTGTTGAATGATTATTTCTTGAGGTGGCCAGAGGTTGAGTTTTTGAAAGAAGTAAAATCATCCAATGTAGTGAATTTTTTGTGATGAGATATTTGTTGGAAAAGGTTGTCTGTGGGTAGTTGCGATGGACAATGGTCCACAGTTCGTCTTGGCTGAGTTTGAGTTATTCTTGAAGTCGGAGGGGATCCAACTTCACTAGACTGCATTATATCATCCTAGCGAGAATGGTATAGTTTAGCGGTTTAATACAGTATTGTGTGAGTGTGTGCAACTTGCTATGCAGAGTGTATTGGATTGGAGACGACTTTAAGAAGATGCTGTGAAACTAAAGAATAACATCTCATTCCATTATTGGGGAGACTCCTTTTTTTGTTGAAGGTTAGAGTGCATTGGATAGCGATTGCCAGAGATGGCCAGAGGTGATGGAAAGGTGTTGGAAAAGGGGCGGTATCGTGTAATGTTAAGCACAAACTGAGGGCCTAATTTATGAAAAGTGTTGCATCGCTGCGTGAAAACAGCGATGCAACACTTTTCAGTGCGCGCTCTTTGCAACACCATGGATGCTCCGTATTTACCGTACGGCGCTCCATGTCTCAATGATTTACAGGTACGTCAGTATATCTGTAGGTGCAAAAGTGGCGCATTGCTTGGGTGTGTCTGAAAACAGACGCAAATCCAGCAATGTGTCCTTTCACATGGGGCAAGCCCTATGTGAAAGGGCCTGCGTCAGTCTTACGTCTGCTGTGAGGCAAGCATAAGATTTTGATGCAGTGGCGTCCTAGAAGTGTCGCAGTGAAATCTCATAGATTTCACTGTGCCAGTTCTACGACCCTTTTTTGCGGGAGAATGCCCACCCTGCATACTTTATACCTGACGCAGGTATAATGTACCACAGGGCTTTACAAAGTGACGCATCTATTGGCTGCCCGTGGTCCACGAAGGGGAAACTCCTAAGAGGGCGGCCGCCTTAGTGCCACATGAGGGCACACGAGTCAGTCCAGTTGTCAGGGACCCACGATGGGTCTGCGTGCCTCGTCACTTCCGGTAAGGGGTGGGCGGGGGATGCAGTATAAGTGCTTCTCCCCGCCCATATGGCGGCCTCTTTGTGGCTGCCCGTTACGCTATTTCCCTCCCTACCACTTACACGGCGTATGTGCAGGGTTTGGGGTGGGAGAAGTGTACTAACGTGTTATTTTGTGTTGCAGGCGGAGTTACAGGGCGATCCAGAGACTGTAAGGTACAGACGGGTACCCTCTGCAGGAGCACAACAAGGGTGCAAAAGCCAAGTGTACCCAGGGATGTCCTAGCATTGTCCCCTGGAAGAGCGACGGCGCCCCGTTAGTCCTACGGGTGGTTGTGGGCCTGAGCAACCGGGGGCTGCCTGGAACGCTCCGCCCCCTTTTTGGGGGCGTGAGTAAGGGCGTGGACTGGCGGTCCACCACTGGGAGGGTTGGCTCCTCCCAAAATTGGTAAGCACCGAATGGCGACGGCCACGGTGTAACTTGGCTCATCAGGCGGGCAGGCGGCGTAGGGGGGCTGGCCTGCCCTTGGATCGCCCGTAAGATAACCCACCATGCTGGCATATTTGTTATGCAAATAAACCTGCAGCAATTTTCTCCACAAACAATGTGTCGTGTGGTTTATTTACTGATGTTATTGCTGTATGTGGTATGGGGAGTGTTGCCGATATTGGCACTATGCTTAGATGCCTCACTTTGTAAATATGGCGCAACGTGGCACATTTTGCAGGACCTGAAACTACGAAAGGGGTGTCCAAATGGTTCGTCTTAAAGAACAGTTGTGGGAGTGAGAGGTAATTGCATACTTTTGGAAGATAGAAAAGGGTGGGTTGTGAGAAGAACTACAAAGAGCAGTGCTCTTGAACGAAGAATAAGTCTCTATTCCCTGGACCGGGTTTCAAATAGATGAAGGTTGTAGGCATGTGAGAGCTAGTGAGTGGGAAAAGAAAAAAGATGAGAAGTTGGATTATTATGTTCTTTTGTACTAGTATGTCCATGACTTCAATTATTTCCACAGTGGTGTACATTTTTCTAATATCACTTATAATGCATGTTTTCAGAGTTCTGTTCTATTTTAAAGATGTTAAAATGTATTACGATTTATATCACACTGCAGCGTCGCGCTATATATTTTACTTTATATTATTTTGTTTTAGTTTGATCTGTTCAGTGTCTTGTAGCACACATGCCTGCAATTCAATCTTCTGTTGGTGCAGGAACTCATATCAGTTGACGTGTCAGTCTTTCAGCTCCTGTCAAGGTTTTCAAGCCTCTCTTGGAGGAGACAGAGGGACAGGTGGGTCTTTAGCAGAACACACAAGTCATTCCAGAGGCTCTCCCACCGCTTTGGGCCTGATTACAAGTTCCATGGTGCTTGAGTAACAGTAAAAGCACTTGATTTTACCATTACTAAGCTGTAAAGCCGCATCAGTATGGTGCAATTACAAGTTGCACTGTACGCAGATACCGGTAAAATTGCCGGCGATTTTACCATTAGAGTGTGGTGAATCTACACCAATACTGTGTAGTTACGAGTAAACCCCTTTGGAATGGGGAATTACTCTTTGAGACCGATTTTTCCAGTTGTAAAACCACACAGAATTTTCCATCAGGTATGAATGCATGTGTTTATTTTGCACTAAGAGCTGGTGGTTAAGGTAGGGGGGTTCAATCGGTGGGGGGCAAGGGAGGGTGGTGGCTGGGAGTAGGGAAGAGAAGGGGATGTGTTTTTTCTGGCAGGTGGTGTGGAAAACCCTACCCTCTGTGAATCAAGCTAAGCTAAAGACCATGCGGTAATCTTGTTCCGCCTGATTCTGAATCGGACATATGTGTCTGTGGTGACTACAAGCTTCGGTATGGTCCTGTGAGAGAAGAGGTACATGGTTCCTCTCTAGGGACTGTTGTCTTCCTCCTTGGTGGTAGATATATGAGTGATTCCATTTTAAACTTTTTTTTATTGATGGTATTTATCAATGTGTTGTGCATGTTTATTGAAGGTATTGCATCCACCTGAAGCATTTATCTGTAAGTTGGGACTTACATTTATAAAAATGTACTATTTTTTCAATTTTATTCAACCAGCTCAGGAGGTCCATGCTCTCAATGTAGAAATGTGTGTCTTAGCACAGGATGAGATCTAAGCAGGGCCGGCCCAATCGGTCCTCCTCTTGGGGTCACTGCAGTGAATGCTCTGGAGTAATACCCAGGGCCACTGGAGTTATGCAACAGGGATGGACAAAATTAAGTAGCATAGTTGACTATATTATGCGTCAAGAAACAACAAATGATGCAGCGTAATGTGGCACATTTTGTAGCCGTATCACTTCAATATTTTCTTATGTTAACACTGTATTGGCAAAGGTTTTACCGCATAAGTACAAGTTTAACACCCAAACACATTAACAATCAACTGAAATGTAACCAGTTAACATTTGTGAAGGGCCTTCCACTGCACGGAAACATATGTTGTGTTTTTAATAACTTTTGATCCATTTTAGCTAGAACTATTTTTTTGGTACCATCTGACAATCATGCATCAGATGATGGATTATGTGGCAAATGCAACAAATCCATAATTATGAGAAAAAAACGCCAGAGCCGCAGAATCGCATAATTTCATTTCCCTCGTAATACATCCTCTTAGCTGTAACGATATGAAATAGCAAAGTCTGCAGTAACAATCGCTATGTAAACACAAAGTCTGCCAATTAATAACCAAACAGCCATGTAATAGGTACACGTGTAAATGTAAATTACACATTGCATACTTTACTTATGTAACTCCACCTTTGGGAATCCGCCTTTATTTCTTTGTAAATCTAAAGTCAGAAAGTTACCAGTGCTTCATCAGTGTCCTGCTCACTTTCAACTGCAGAAACAATACACTGTTGTTACTGCATTTTTTAAAATGCAGTATCTTTCTCCCCCACTATAAAAGAGTGATTTGCAGGCGGGCTCTTCACTTTGTTTTTTCCTGCAGCTAAGAGGCATTTCTCGGTATCAGAGCGCGTGTCCAACTGGTCTTGGAGACCATTAGCGGTTTCCTTTCCCCAACTTTCCCATGTGATAAAGTGATTTCGTCAGGGGTGTCCTGTGGGAACTCTTGCTTGAAACGTTCCAAAAGAGGCAGCATAACTAACTATGCGCTAAATATAGCACACTGCTGGCACACCAGTCCTAAAATTACTAAAGGAAGGGCTGCATGCGAGTATGGTTTGTTATTTCCAATCCCTTGATGTTTATGACGTTACTAGGATTTTTATAGCGGTCTTCTACGATTTGTATAAAACTGTAGTGCTTTCGGAGACTAGGGGGCAGATTTACCAACGACTGGTGTTGTCAAAGCCACTTTGCACTTTTCATGGTTTAGTAAATACTGTCGTGCGTTACTTTGCATTGGGTAGGCGTTATATGGGCGTTTCAATGTATCCACCCATGTATTTTGATGCAATCCCAGAAATGCAAAGATCTGTAAACCTACCTGACAGAGGCATAACGAGGAGATATATCTTTATTTCTCCTCGCCAACTCCTCTTTCCGTAGAAAGAGGAAAATGCCTCTAAGGATTGTTTTTGTGCAGGAAGGGGCTCCTTCCTGAAGAAAAACAATCTTGCCCATAACGTAGACACCCTTGGGTGCCTGTGTTGGCTGTAGGCAGCACAAAGTGCACCAGCGCAAGGACAGAGCAGGCATATCTTTGTAAATATAGAACCTTTCTGCCCTCTCCCTTTCACGCAACCCAGCGCAGCAAGTTGCCTGGTTGCATTGCGTTGCGTGAAAGGATGGTGAATGTGCCCCTGAATGTCCTTTCTATTTGCTCCTGAGATTTACATCAACCAATTTGGTTAGCAAACTCGGCTTTGCCCATTGGTGCCTTTTTGCATCCACCTAGAAACTGCAGATCTCAGGTTGCGTGACTGGAGTGATGGTGCCCAAGGATGGTTCATTGTACAGGGGGTTCAAGGCTGGCATGGCAGTGTGATGGAGAGTGAGGACTCTGTGGAGGCTCTTTATGTATCCCAGCCTGCTGGACTGTAGAGCAGTGGACCGTTGATGATGCTTATTCTACCATTTACCTAGGCTATTTCAGGGTATTAAAAGTGAGACAACTATACTCTGTACTCTGTAAAATAAACAAAAGTATGTTTTAACATCTCCCAGATGGCAGTACATATATGCACCAACATTTCAGCGAGTGTATTTAGAAAAATAACACGCATTAGCAAAGCCAATAGGTCTCACCTATGCAAGAGCTATTGGCTTTTGCAATGTGTTTTAGCCATTATGTATACCAGTGAGGCTGCTGTTCAATCTGGCTAAAAACTAGTGGCGTGGAGTGGGGTGGGGTGGGGTAGATTGGGGTAGAGTGGAATGGGGTAGATTATGGTAGAGTGGAGTGGGGTAGATTGGTGTAGAGTGGAGTGCGGTAGATTGGGTTAAATTGGAGTATGGTGGAGTGGGGTATATTGGGGTAAATTGGAGTGGGGTAGATAGGAGTGGGGAAGTTGGGTAGATTAGAGGGGTAGATTGGAGTGGGTTAGATTAAAATGCGGTAGATTGGGGTGGCGTGGGATAAATTGGGGTGAAGTGGAGTAGATTAAAGTGTAGTAGATTAGAGTGGGGTAGATTGGAGTTGGGTAGATAGGAGTCGGGTGGATTGGGGTAGAGTAGAGTGGGATATATTGGGGTAGGTTGGAGTGGAGAGGGGTAGATTGGGGAAGAGTGGAGTAGGATGGATTAGGGTATATTGCAGGGGAGTGGGGTAGACTGGAGTGCAGATTGGGTGGATTATAGTAGGGTAGAATGGAATGGAGTGGAGGTAGATTGTGGTAAGTTGGATTGGGGTAGAGTGGAGTAGAGTGGGATGAATTGGGGGAGTGGGATAGATTGTAGTGGTGTGGGGTAGATAAGGACAGGGTAGGGTAGATTAGAGTGGGGTAGAGCGGGGTAGATTGGGGTAGAGTGACGAAGATTGTAGTGGAGTAGATTGTAGTGGAGTACATTTCTGTAGATTGTAGTGGGGAAGTGGGTTAGATTGGGGTTAAATTGAGTAGATTGGGGTCAAGTAGAGTGGAGTGGGGTAGATTGAAGTGGAGTGTAGTGGGGTAGATTAGGGTGGAGTAGAGTGGGATAGATTGGAATGGAGTGGGGTAGACTGAAGGGGGATGATTGCAGTGGGGTAGTTTGGAGTTGGGGAGATTCGAGTGGAGTGGGGTAGATTGGAGTGGAGTGGGTTGGACTGGAGCAGGGTAGGGTGGGGTGGGGTAGTGTGGAGTGGGGTAGATTGCAGCGGGTGGGGGAGTGGAGTAGATTGTGGTAGAGTGGGGTAGATTAGAGTGGAATGGAGTGGAGTAGAATAGAGTGGAGTAGATAGGGGTATATTGGAGTAGGGTAGATTGGGGTAGGGTAGATTGAAGAGGCGTAGATTGGAGTAGGGTGGAGTGGCTTGGCGTGGGGGAGATTTGAGTGGGGTGGATTGGGTGGCGTAGGCTAGATTGAACTGGAGTGGGGTAGACTTGAATGGAGTGTGGTAGATTGGAGTGGGGTAGATTAGATGAAGTGGAGTAGGGTAGATTTGAGTAAAGTGGAGTGGACTGTGGTAGAGTGGAGTAGATTAAAGTGGAGTGGAGTGGGGTAGGTTGGGTGGATCGGAGTGTGGTAGATCAAAGTAGAGTGAGGTAGATTGTGGTAGATTGGAGTGGGGTAGATTGTGGTAGATTGAAGTGGGATAGATTGTGGTCGAGAGTGGGGTAGATTGTCGTGGAGTGGGGTAGATTGGAGTGGAGTGGGGTGGATTAGAGTAGAGGGGAGATGGATAGATTGCAGTTGAGTTTGGAGTGGAGTGGGGTAAATTGGAATGGAGTGGGGTAAATTGGACTGGGGTAGATTGGATTAGAGTTCAGTGGAGTGGGGTAGATTGGAGTGGAGTCGGGTAGACTGGAGTGGTGTCGTGTGGGTTGGATTGCGGTACATTTGAGTGGGGTGGATCGGAGTGGATTGGAGTGCAGTGGAGTAGACTCAGGTAGATTGGAGCAGAGTGAGGTAGATTTGAGTGGAGTGTTGTAGATTGGGGTGGAGTGGGGTAGATTGGAGTGGGGTGGAGTTGATTGGGTTAGATTGAGTGGAGTGGGGTAAACTGGAGTGGAGTGGAGTAGATTTGGGTAGAGTGGAGTGTGGTAGATTGTAGTGGAGTGGCGTAGATTGGATCATAGTGGAGTAGATTGGGGTATATTGGAGTGAGGTAGATTGGGTTAGAGTTGGTAGATTGAAGTGGGGTGGATTGGAGTGGGGTGGGCAAATTGCGGTGGGGTGGGTAAATTGGGGTGGGGTAGATTTGACTGGACTGGAGTAGATTGGAGTGGAATGGGGTAGATTGGGTGGAGTGGTGAAGGGTAGACTGGATTGGTGTAGAGTGGAGTGGGGTTAATGTGTGGAGTGGAGGGGCGTAGAGTGGAGTGGAGTGTTGTGTCATAGAGTGAGTGGCGTAAATTGGAGTGGCGTGGAGTCAAGTGGCGTGATGTGTTGTAGAGTGTCTTAGAGTGGAGAGGCGTAGAGTGGAGTAGCATGTCGTAGAGTGGAGTGGAGTCTTGTAGAATGGAGTGGCGTGGCATAGAGTGGAATTGAGTGGTGTAGTGTAGTGTGGAGTATGCATGGTGTGGTAGCACACTGCCATTACAGACAACATATTTTTAATTGAAATGACCATTACATGTGCACCGAAATACGGTTTTACTGCACACAAACGATAATGTGCGCAAATGACACCACCAAGTGTATTGATGTGTTTTGATCGTATTCAATTATTTGTTTCCAACACACTTCAGAATTACAAAAAAAATGTACTTCATTTGTACGAATTCTGAAACTTTTTTTGTTGTGTGCTAGAAAAAAAACACCCTACACCCTCTCCTCTTTAATGGATACTAAGAAGGATTGTCACATAAATTCTTTCACTTTGAAGTCAGAGAAAGAAAAGTAAACACCAAGCTCCCTCAGAAGAGAGAGCTTGGCATTTGACCTCTGTCTTTGAAAGCACAGCAAAAGAGACAAAATAAGGAAAAGATTTAAAGACCTGTATGAGGAAAGTGAGTTTGTGGAAGAATACAGTAAACAAGGTTTGGGCAACGGGAGGGACGAACTCAAGCTGGACAGCCTAAAGCAAATAAAGCCAGCAAATAGAAAGCCAGAAAATGTGAGTTACAATCCACAGTGCTAATGATAAGCAACGGGCGGAATGCATTTCTAGGTCAGCTTTCTGAATGTCCCCAAGATGTCTTTAGCAAACCCGAGAGCTGTGCTGTCTTGTAGACTTCAACCTAAAAATGAATGAATCTGAGATTTGTCTGAGGAGATTTTATATGCAGAGTATACTGTTGTCACAGGTTAAAATTGGTTCCTTAAATTCTGTCAGCCTGCCAAGTCCAATAAACAAAAGATTGATGGGCCAGAAATGAGAAAAACCTATATAGATCTTAATGAGCTTGGTTTTGAAGGAAGCCCTGCTTGGAAGGTCTCAACACAGCCCAGGCATTTGTGCTCAGGTGGGGAAATGTTCTCCCAGGCAGCATGGCTCAATGCTGGTTCCAAGGCAAGATTGCTTTGATTAGGGGTGGGAGAATTAATCTTTTTTTAATCAGTGGTAAGCGGATGAGAAATTTAGGGCAATTCTGCCATTTTCCACTGGTTTCACATCTACCTGCCCTGGATTTAAAAAAGTTTGAATTCATGTGGAATGTTCAACTCCACAAGAATTCTTTGTTCTGCCTATTGAGGAATTGCAGTACGAGAAATACTTGTACTATTCAGCACTGTCAGGGTTAGACAAGGTGATTGCCTTAATCATGGTTGCATTATTTCAATTACACTGCCTCGCCTCTGAGAGTGCACAAAAGCCTGTTACACAGTAGGGAACCGCTGCGTGTGGCGCCTGTCTCTTAGAGAGCCCTGAGGACGGTGCAGGCTGCACACAGGTGTCTCTTGTGGCGAAGTCACCACCAAGCGCTTTGTCAGGGGTCTGGCAATGTAATTACTTTAATGCAATTATTAAGGTATTTACATTGCATTGTCGTCCAAGTGACCTTAAAAGCAAGTGTGTTGGCATTTTGGCTTTTTTTCACCTACAGAGCAACTCTAATTTGGCTCTGTGGGAAGAAAAACAACTGCTGACTCAGCAGTAACATTATTTTTGAGGTAGTATGAGAAAACAGCAGCGCTTAATTTGTAAAAAAAACTGATTTTTTTCTTAGTTGGCCAACACCAACTCCCAGAACAGGTGCTAGCCACTTCTACACTGGCACAATGCAGTTTCACTACCCACAGATGGAGTGGAATGAGTAAAGCTAATGAGTCCATATTCCTCAGAAGTGGTTCAGAGGTTCTCCCTGAGAAAAGTTTGAAAAAATGTCGTTCAATAGTTCATTTTACAGCCCAATCTTCACCAAAAGTTGCTAATAGTAACATGCCATAAAAAGGCACTCCGAAAGGCCATTCATGAAATTTGCCTTTACTTTCTTGGTCCAGTTTATGGGGGGGAGGATAAGGGCTGGGGTGTGTACAGACATGTTTCGCTCACAGCATGTACGATCTTTGTTTAGCCATAATTAGTTGATGGTGAAAGTTAGTCATGTTAGTGTTATGGTGGCCTTTTGGTAAGTGTTGGGTTAGAATCTATGAAAGGGGGACCTATGACTGTGTGTCGTTGATCAAAAGCCACAGTGTGTTCGATGGCATATGGCATCTCCTTTCGTCTGTGCCCACTCATTTTTTGCCATCTACAAAGTAGAAAAGTCATTCCCACATTCTTGCTAGCGTTTTCCGATGCTGTGTTGCTTTATGCGGTGGCCATAGTGGATCTTGGATCGCCTTTCCAATTTTTGTCGGAGGACAGGTTGCCTTCCACCTTCCGAATTCACCCAGGTATTTCCCTCCACCTACGTTGCACCATCATCAGCACTTTCTTGGAAATTGACCAAGTTTAGCCCATAGAGATAAGATGATTCTTGAGAAAGTTCTAGACATGGTAACTGTCCATTGATGTATCCCATTGTCAACCTGCGAAGGCATGGAGCCCTATCTATCATGGATAAAGGCATCAGAACACAGATTTTATTTAACTCGCCTTCGAGTAAATATGATTCACTTCCTGGTGTCCATACGGTCCACTAAGCACTTAATGTTATTTTGCACTTTATATTCTGCTTTTAGAACCCAATTTTTATGCTCAGTTTTAGCCTGGAAAGGTTTTAAAACACATCAAGAAGATTTATTGTTTCTACAACGCTGTGAGTCCCCAACGATCTGTTATGCAGTGTTGAATTTTATTACTCAGTCGAGGTCTTTAAGGAAAAAATATGCAGCATGATTCAGCTGTAATGCCATGGATGGGCAATGTTAACGTACATTTCAGTAATTGACTTTTGTGATTTCAATGTGTGTGATCTGTTTGTAATTATTTTGAACATGTGCTTTTATGGTCTTTTTTAACCAAATAAAGATTATTTTGAACCTCTGACCAAGTTTAGCCCAAGTTTAGCCCTGTGTGTTGGCCCTGGCAGGAGCCTGGTGCTTGGCACTCAGCGAGGACCCATCTTCTCACGCCCCGCCCTTGCCACACCCCTGCTTCAGTTGATTTCAACGTATGATCCTTGTAGCAAACCAGCATTCTCCTTGGAAAAAACACGGATCTATTGCGCTCTAAGCTCTTGAAGGCAGTTTTAACTGCTGCTTGCTTATCTATTTATGGATTTAGGAATTACTTTCCCATCAAGTAAAAGTCATAGACTAAAATAGACACATCTGTTTTGTGTGTGATTATAACTAAAGAAAATACCTCATCGTACAGCCAATCTAATGTATTACTTTCTAAATGAAAGTGGCAAATATTATGGCATTTTGACATTAAAATTGCAGAAATTATTCCCTGCTTACATTGGAAAAAAGCCTAATAGATTAGTTTCTTTGTATCTATCTTCTTAAGTACTGAAACGCTGTTTAATCATTTCTTAAAATACCATTGAAAAATGTAAACAGTGGTGATTTCTTAAGACATATTTTTCACAATGCAGAAATAAAATGTGGGTCTTATTCCGTGTATAGTGTAAATCCTGATTAGAGCTGGCGCACAGGAATCTGAGTTTTGTTGTAATTACTGCACATCTGTGCAAGTGTATCAAGGCTTGTTTTGCAGAGAAACTTTTGGTTATCTTTCCTTGTGAAAAAAGTTTTAAAAGAAACTTCAAAACTGCAGGTTCTGCTTCAGTCATAGGAGCAGAGCAGAAACCAGAATGGTGCTAAAATAGCACACCTGTGGCCTGATTCATAAAGGTGGGATAGTCCTATGTTTTTATGTGCGCGGACTCCGCAGTCGTAAAGATACCACTAATAAAATACCTTTGGATTGGCAAACAATCGTAAACTTACACAAAAGTGTAAGTTTCCCTTTGTGAATCAGGGTCATAGAGAATAGCTCACCCAAGGGTTATCAGTATTTGACTGGTATTTGATTACCACCTGGAATACCGTAGGACTCATAGTCATTCTAAGTGCCTAAAATTCCTGATTCAGGCACAAATTGTTGATTTCACCCATATGAAGTTTCTGAGTTTAGTGGTAATTACCACACCTGTGTTTTTTCCCTGTACAAATTTCACCAGGTAGAAACTTCGGGGCAGATTTACAAGAAAGTGACGCATCTGTATAGATGCGTCACTTTCCCTGCGCCACTCTGAGAAACCCTTGCGCCACCATGGTTGCGCCGTATTTACAATACGGCGCACCATGGCGCAAGGATTGACAGATGCGTCAGAAATTCTGACGCATCTGTTGGGGCAAAAGTCACGCATTGCTGGAGTCGTGTCGCAAGCACGGCGCAACTCCAGCAATGCATTTTGCTGCCTATTCCCACTACACTGCGTCACTACTTACGCCTGCTTTAAGCAGGCGTAAGGTTTTGACGCAGTGGCGTCCTAAAAGTGGCGCAGTGAAATCTTGTAGATTTCACTGCATCACTTTTACGAGGCCTTCCTGCGTGGGAACGCCCACCCTGCATACATTATACCTGACGCAGGTATAATGTGATGCAGGGCTTTAGAATGTGATGCATCTCCCTAGATGCGTCACGTTGTAAATAGGCTGCATTTTTTGCGCCGCCGTTGCGTCAAAAAAAGTGACGCAATGGCGGCGCAAGAAGGCACAAGGGGCTTGTAAATCTGCCCCTTCGTGTGAGGGAAAACTGCATGAGCATGCGAAAACATGCACTATTAAGGACTTGTGTCCCATCCCAAGGTGCAAAATGTTGACGTCATATTGCACCCACTAAAACTGAACCCTGCAGCCTTGGAAATTCAGGGTGCTTTTACTGTATGAGTGTGCTACAGTAGAGGTAGTGGAACCTTCAACATTATCTCCATTTTGCATAATAATAACAGTAATAATAATTCGATTTTTAAGTAGCCTGTCATACCACACCTTTGTACAGTTTTAGGCGCTATGCCCAACACTTGTCAGATATTCCTAATTTATATTTTCTCAATTTATAAAACAATGGAGAATGAAATATAGATATGAACATGCAGTGCTAAAAACATATAACCTTTAAAATATTCTAGGAACTTACAAGCAGGCATGTTAACACGCCGAGGAAACGTTCCAGCTATAAAAAGTATTAAAGCGCACTGCACTTTACAAAAACATGACTCCTTACAGATTGCAAAAAATAAATTAAAATGTTCCCCATATAGTCTATTTTTAAAACGACATACGATTGATGTCATATTTTACTAGAGTTAAACATAATTGTAATCTCTCTTAAAAGCTCCATTACTTATTTCTGCTAGTCCGTTGATGCTCGAATGAAAGACTATGAAATGGACCGGATGGGTTTGTAACTCGGTGTGTTACGAGTCTGTGAACTGCAACAAAACCACACCTGGTTGTTGTGACCGGGCTGGCCCATACCAAGCGCCATGATAGGGAAGGGGTTTTACACTTGGCGCGCATCCTTATTTTCATATGAATTGTGCTCAGTCCTGGGATATTTGCAGTCACAATTTCTTCCAGGTCCTGACAGGAAAAAAAAGAGTGCACACAGCAGTTCAATCAACGTTATTCCTCATTCTTCAACGTTATTCCTCATTACTTTGTGCAAAGGTTGGAATCGGGTACAAAAGTCGACCTGACACTGTGCACAAAGGGTACCTTCCCAGACAGTGTTTGTGCCCGACTCCAACAGGCCACTCAGAACGAGGCATGCACCATGAGGCACGGCTGCGTCTCCTTCAAACAAAGGGTCACAGCACCTGCTGCAGGTCCGCCTAAGCCAGGGCGGGGGCGTGGCCCCAAGGCTCAAGGGATTTTCTGTGCTTGTGTATTTGTTTCCATGGGATAGTTTCTGCTCATCAATGTTTCATAGCACCGGATGCAAACACATTATGAGCAGAAATGGCTCTTTCCGAGAGCGTTCCAATTTAGACACATCTTTTGAAACAAGAGAAAGGTAACCAACAACAAAACAAGTGTCCTATGAAGGATTTTTGGTGCCCTGAGCAAGATATATTTTGACTCTCCTTTTTCGGAGCAACTTTTAATTTTATTACCTAATATCTGCTAATTGAAGCTTGGCTGCTGCTAAACAACATCTACCGAAACATTCACACAAAAACAGCTGCAATATGTGTTGCCCAGGGGCCCAAAATTCCTTAAAATGACACTGGCCAGAGAGAGAGACATTAAGAGGGGAGCTAGAGGTAAGCAAAGAGCGGATAAGACAAATCAACAAAGGTGGGATAGGGTGAGAAAAAGATTACCAGGGGGCCAGACAGAAAACAGTCTATTTTCTTGTCTGTATTTAATTGTAAATATGGAAAGATACAGAAAATAGGTTTTCTTCTGGACGATTCTCACTCTTGTAAATTTTAATTGTAATTGCATTTATTTGGTGCTTACTACCCATGACGAGGTGTTGAAGCGCTTTTCGCCAGGCAGCACACTTCTCCGGAACCTAAGGTTAGTAGTTAGTTCAGTGTTATTGGAATTAGCCTTGTGCCCTCAAGCAAACCATTCTATGCAGTCATTCCTGTTTCTTTCTGGTGGACTAAATTAATGGGGTTAGTTACAATCATTAGTGGGGGGTATGTTAGCTCATGCACATGGTTGGTGGGATTAATAGATGAATTAGAGGAGATTCAGTATTGTTGGGTTGCATTGGTATGCCTTTCAGAGGAAGGAGGAGAGATTGTGATCTTGTTAATGAATTGTTTGGCAATTTGCAGAAATACAATAATGGAGAATGAGGCATACATGCATGTTCCAGTGTAGGTTGTGCTCAGAAAGAGAAGAGGGAGATCTGAAAGAGAGAAAAAAAAGGAGAGGCGACAAACAGAAGTTTTAATTAAAGGGCAGTTTTTCATGCCGAATGTAAGGAATGTAGATAATATTTTTGAGACAGCATGCAGGATGAGGATGAGGATAACATTTACTTGTGAAGATTGTGTGATATTAGGTATTAGGCACTAGAATCAGGTAAACCCTCTATCCGCTGATAAGCTACTGCTAGACCACCGGTCAATCAATCAATCAATCATAGGTTTGTTAAGTGCAACTAATCATCCGAAAGGTTCTCAAGGCGCTCGGGGGGGGGGGGGGCAGCTCCCCGGTGTTCACAGTGATCCATCGAAGAGCCAGGTCTTGAGGTCCTTCGTGAACTTAGAGAGTGTTGGCGTCTGTCGTACGTGGAGTGGGAGGGTGTTCCATGCCTTGGCCGCAAGGAAGGAGAGGGAGCGACCTCCTGTTCTGATGTTCTTGATGCGCAGCACCGTAGCGAGGGAGAGCTGGGGTGAACGGAGGGATCTTTGGGGTGCGTGGAACGAGAGCCGGTGGTTGAGGTAGGCAGGTCCGGTGTTGTGGAGGGCTTTGTGGGCGTGTGTGAGAAGCTTGAAGGTGATTCTCTTCTTGAGGGGGAGCCAATGTAGTGTCCGCAGGTGTTGGGTGATGTGGCAGTGGCGCGGTAGGTTGAGGACTAGTCTGGCGGAGGCGTTCTGGAGTTTGCGGGTGAGGTTCTTGTTGATTCCGGCATAGAGGACGTTACCGTAGTCCAGTCTGCTGCTGATGAGGGGGTGGGTGACGGTTTTCCTGTGTTCGAGGGGGATCCACTTGAAGGTCTTTCGTAGGAGTCGTAGGGTGTGGAAACAGGAGGAAGAGACAGTGTTGATTTGGCGGTCCAATCTGAGTTCGGAGTCTAGGATGATTCCGAGGTTGCATGCGTGGTCAGTGGGGGAGGGTGGGTTCCCGAGGGCAGGGGGCCAGCAGGTGTCTTTCAAGGCGTCGGGGTGTGGGCCCATGATGAGTACTTCGGTTTTGTCCATGTTTAGTTGTAGGCAGCTGTTCCTCATCCACCTGGCGACTGCTTCCATTCCTTCTTGAAAGTTGTGTTTGGAGACGTTGGGTTTGTTGGATAGGGAGAGGATGAGTTGGGTGTAGTCTGCATGGGATACAATGTTGAGTCCATGGGATCTGACGATGGGTGTGAGCGGGGCCATGTAGATGTTGAACAGGGTGGGGCTGATGGAGGATCCTTGGGGAACTCTGCAGGTGGTCGGTGTGGGATCCGAGAGGAAGGGTGGGAGTTTGACCCGCTGCGTTCTGCCGGAGAGGAATGAGCTGATCCAATCGAGGGCCTTGTTCTGGATTCCAGCGTCCTGAAGTCTGCATGCTAGGGTGTGGTGAGAGACTGTGTCGAAGGCTGCGGAGAGTTCCAGGAGGATAAGGGCCACCGTCTTTCCTCTGTTGAGGAGGGAGTGGATGTCGTTTGCAGCGGCGAGAAGGGTTATTTCGGTGCTGTGGTTTTTCCTGAAGCCAAATTGGGAGGTGTTGAGGATGTTGTTTTCTTCAATGAAGGAGGCGAGCTGGCTATTGGCGGCTTTTTCGATGACTTTTGCCGGGTACAGAGTACGGAGATAGGTCTGAAGTTTTTGAGGTCGGTGGGGTCCGCCGAGGGTTTTTTCAGGAGAGGGTTGATTTTGGCGTGTTTCCTGTTGTCGAGGAAGGAGGCGGTTTTGAAGGAGCGGTTGATGATTCGTCGAAGCTCGGGGGCAATGATGTCGGCAGATGTGGTTGGGACAGAGGTTCGTGGGGGCCCGGATGTGGGTTGACTTCATAGTCTTCAGGGTGTCTTCGATGGTGAACGTGGACCAGCTGTCAAGAGTTGGCTGCGTGGTGTCGGGAGTGGGGGGTGTAGGTTCCGCGTGTTGTTTGTTGTTGTCGAAGTTGTCGTAGATGGTCTTGATTTTGTGGTGGAAGAAGGAGCTGAGTCTGTTGCAGAGGTCTTGGGAGGGGGGGATGTCATTTGTCTCACTGTTGGGTTGGGCGAACTCTTTGATGATGCCGAAAAGTTCCTTGCTGTTGTGTGCGTGGGCGGAGATTCTATCCTGGAGTGCTTTCTTCCTTGTGTAACTGATGAGCTTGTGGTGGGCGGCGGTGGCTGCTTTGAAGTTGTCAAGGTCTGCTGTAGTTTTGGAGTTCCTCCATATCTTTTGGAGGTGTCTGCAGTTTTGTCTGGATGCTCGGAGTTCGGTGGAGAACCAGCTAGCTTTCTTGGCGTGTATGTTGGTAGTTTTCTTGAGGGGGGCGATGGTGTTGGCGCAGTCGGTGATCCAATTGTGCAGGATTCAGGCAGCGTTGGTTAGGTCGTCATCCGTGGCGGTTAAGCCAGAGCTGCTGAGGGAGGCGCTGAGCTGATCGTCGGAGATCTTGTGCCAGTTACTGCGCGGAGCTGGTGTGGAGGTTTGCGGGTGATGGTTGTTTTGAAGGTGAAGTGGATGCAACGATGGTCCGTCCATGGGAGTTCGGAGGTGTAGCTGAAGGTCCTGCTGTGAAGATGGGGTCATGGATGTGTCCTGCTGAGTGTGTGGGTTCTGGAACGATCTGTTTGAGTCCAATGTTGAGGAGGTTGTCCAGGAGGGAGGTAGAGTTGGGGT
Source organism: Calotriton arnoldi (assembly GCA_963921515.1). Taxonomy (NCBI): domain Eukaryota; kingdom Metazoa; phylum Chordata; class Amphibia; order Caudata; family Salamandridae; genus Calotriton; species Calotriton arnoldi. The sequence continues at coordinate 2,311,545 of CAWUFW010001368.1, read as the reverse complement.
CTTGGAGGTTGTCGAGGTGGAAGTTGAGGTCTCCCAGCAAGGTGAAGTCGGTGGAGGTGATGGCTTGCGTGGTGATGATGTCAATGATGGAGTAGGAGAAAGGTGCGCGTGGTCCGGGGGGTCTGTAGATGAGGGTGCCTCGGAGGGTGGTGGTTGGGTTTGTCTTAATCTTGAAGTGAAGGTCCAGCAAGTTTAGAACAGATCAAGGGTTGAAAGTGAAAAATAATAGCTGGAGACATTTGTCGAGAATTATCTAGAGCTTTAGGCTGCACTCAGAGGAAGCAGTAGGTTCATGGTTATAAGCAATGTGAGAAAAAACATGGGTAAATAACATACTTAGGACCACTGCCTGCTCTTAAAAAATATTTGTTTTTACATTTTCATAGGTAAAGGGGTCCCCGTGAACCCCTTCCCATTTGTGAATGATTGCCACTACATTTCAGTAGTCAGTAAAAAATTAATGTTTTGCAACCGTAAGTTGTTTGCAAAACATTAACACATATTACTGTAAATTGGTATTTGGGAGGGGCGCCATAAATACGCCCCTTCCAAATACAGATTTGCAAACCCAAACTGCTCTTCTGTAGAATCACAGTTTGGTGTTTGTACATACTAGAGAGCATTTTTGCGGTCGCATACGGCCTGATTCTGCAAATCGGGCCATTTCTGATCTCGAAAAATGCTTCATACATCAGGCTGCTGGTTTAAAATAATAGAGGATTTTTGAGTGTGTGAAGTCTGAAGTTGCATCGGGAATGAAAATGTGACGTTTGAAGAGCCTTTGATAGCGTGGTATTGGATTTACCAACAATTCTCAAGACAAGCTGTGGAGGAGGAATACTTTCAGGCTCACGCAAGCCAGCTACCATTGTGCTGGTCTGAGGGCAAAACAATATCCTTGACTTTGACACAAAGGGAACTTCCTTTATTAGCTTGTTCTCTTTTCTCTTCTGCACATGAGACTGGACCTTTCTTGAAAAGTAAGCAATTCTGAGTCACCACTTGGTCATCATTGGCAGCTGTCACAAGTGAATCCCTCTTTTTAAATACTCCCATTGGAGAGGTCTCATCTACTGAGGCTCCGATTCCCTTGATATCACCTTCTTGCACACTGACAATGGCCGATATATGGTCTACCTTCTTTTCCCTCTTGCAATTGTTTTTCTGCATTTCTTCTGCGCCGCCGAATGGCCTACTGGACTGGGCTACTGTGAGGATTTGATCTGGACATCGGAACTTACAAACCAACTCTTCATAACTAAGGGTTGAAACATTTGCTTGAACAATGGGGAGTGTTTTAGTAACTCCTCAGAAATCCCCACCTCTTTGTTTGCCCCGTTTGTATACAGCCTCTTGTTAAGGGCTATCATAAATCGTTCAACTTCTCCATTAGCTTGGGGCAGCAGAGGGTGGGCCGTGTGAGTCTTACTTCAGCTTAATGAGGCCCCGGACTTATTTTCCTTGGAATTGCAGACCATTGTTTGATTGTACTCCTTCCAGTAGACAATGATTCACCTTGTGCATGCGCACGTAAGTGCATTCACGCTGGGTCCGCCATAGCATCGTGATATGATGCTACTTGCATATGTATTCATCATCACAGCTTTTTTTTTTTTAACTAAGGCTGTTCTGTATTGGCAAACTAGCAGTAAAGCATCAGCAGAAAGTATTAGCAAAGCCAAAAGGTTGGATGTTGCCATTATTAAGTGACACCTATTGGCTTTGCTAATGTTTATTTAGCCTCAGCACCCTTTCCACACCCGGTGAGATGCCTGAGGGGCCGGGATTTAAGGATGTTCTCCAGTTGTCTGATGACAGTATCTGTCTGCTCTGCTGCAGGGCCTACATTGACTCCATCAGTCACCTGGACCAGCGTACATGTTTCCTTTCTCATCACTTATTTATTTTTTTATTAATTTATTTATTTCCAATATTAATGTTGCACGTGATAACCAAAGACATAGATGCTCTTTGCATGGTAATAATAAATGCGCATCAGGTCTTGCATAAAACTGGAATTAGCACACACAGAAGAGGAAGAAAAAGAGGAGTGGTGAAGGGAGAGGGTATAATTAGGTGAATGGACAAGGAGGTGTAATAGGGGTTATAGTGGGGAGAGGACGGATATGGGAAGGGAGAAGCGGGGCAAAAGGAAATAGGATCGAACTGGGGGAGTCGAGAAGAGAGAGGAAGGAAAGCCTGGAGAAAAGTGAAGAAGAGAGATTAGGGTGACGAGGAAGGAAGGTGGATGACTATTGCATGTCAAACAGTTCAGCTCTGACAGTGAAAATGGGAGCAAGACTGAATTATTGGGTCAGGTACATTCTAAACAGATGTGTCTTTAGCAGATGATGGTCTGGTCGTTGCATGAGTGAACTTCTCACCATCATGAGGCCTAGGCAATTTAAAGGCTCTATTAATCACTGCACAAGTAATATAGACAAGGTGCAGGACATACGTTGATACCAGCCTTTGGAACCTGTCCATGTTTTGACCCTCGACTTGGCCGTCATATGTACCAGCCCCAAAACAATTCACCACTAATAAGCTTGCAAGAACCTTCCCATTTTTGCTGGATAACGTATCCTGTAAAGACATTGTTCTGAGCTCCTCAATGTCAGGTGGTGGAGATGATACTCTTCAAACAAGGTGTGTACCTACCCTGATCTGAGCAGTCTCTCTGTTAATTAGGGGTGAGCGAAGTGAACCCCAGCCCTAACCCAAAGTAGTGAGGTCAAATTAGTTATATTAGCACTTTCCAGACTTCGCTGAGGTGTAGTTTCACCTTACCCATCCCATTCACTGCAAACAAAAAATTAGGGCCTGGGTAATCTGGCAGCGGACAAATGAGCCAGTGTAGTGCCTCTGAAAATTAAGAAGTAAGTAGAAGAGATAGGTCGAAGAGCAGAGGTTTTTCAGGGCTCAGTTCCCAGGAAAGACTCTACCATCAATAGCTCTGCCAAATTACTATGTGTAATAAATTGGGTTATTGACTGGAGGTGGTGGAAACCCATATTCAAGCAACAACCACAACCTTTGGCAGGGTGAACCACAAAGGTCACTAAAATAACCTGTGCTTAACCCTGTGGTAGCTTGGCACAAAAGCAGTCAGGCTTAACTTAGAGGCACTGGGCAAAGTATTTATGCATCACACAAACAGCAATGAAGTAAATACTCAACACAAGAAAAATCCCACACCAATTTAGAAAAATAGAGACATATTGAATAAATAAAATGATACCAAAATGACAGAAATCCAATCAGTTGACTGGAGATATGCAATTTTAAATTTTCAGGGAGGCATAGCGCCTAAAAGCACAATGCGACACTCGTGGTCATCTGGTCGTGCTACACCGGGGGAAAGTCTCAAGTTTAGGCCGATGGTGATGGAATGCGGGCACAGATACAGGGACCTGGTAAGTCCCTATCAAAAAGTTACCTACTCAAAGACGTGCGCGAGGAGTCCAGAACTTCAGGATTTCTCCTTTTCTTGTAGATGAGTGCACTCTGATGCCAGCCAAGAGTCCAGGACCTGGGGAGGCATCTCTTAGGGATCAGGGGTTCCCTCTAGCAGAGGCGAGCAGAGCTCAGGCAGATCCAGTTGTAGCAGGTCAACTGGCAGTAGCAGGGAAGCCTCTGGAGTGTGTTGTGTCCCTGTAGCTCAGAACAGGAGTTCAGCCAACTGACCCATGGAGTCACTAAGGAAAGCCTGGGATGAAGGGAGCAGGTCCAGTCTTCCTTCTCAGAGAGTAGGGCAGGCCTGAAGCAGCAGGGCAGTCCTCTGAAGAACAAGACAGGCCTCAAGGAGCAGGGCAGGCCTCTGGTAGCAACAGGGAAGTTCTCTGAAGAACAAGGCAGGCCTCAAGCAGCAGGGCAGCCCTCCAGGGAACAAGGCAGTCCTTTTGTATTGTCAACAGGTCCAGGAGTGTAATGATGAATGGCTCAGGAGATCCAATATTAATACCTAGCACCACCCTTAGAAGTGGTGGAAACATCTAGTCCATCCCCACATCTGTTTCGGGAAAGTTCTTTCCTTCCCTTTCTTCCCTTACCCAGACTCCAAGATGTGTAGGGGACAAAAGGCTGGTGTCAAGTTCATTTGTGAGTGTGCTGGAGGAAAGCCCTTTGAAATGTAAGTCGGTCAGGGAACAGCTCCACCCCTCCGACCCTGGCAGAATGGCCCTCTCCCAGCTACACCCAGGTCCTATTGTTTGCTGTCTGGCCCCAGTATGCATTCCTGATGGGTAAGCATTTAACAGGCCCATGCAGCTGGAAACTCATAGTAGGCCTTAGAAAGTTTAGGGGATGAAAATGCCAACTTTCAAAAAGTAATGGAGCCTCGTCAGGTTCCAACACAGATTGCACTGCCACAAGAGAATTACTCCAACAAATTGATTCTAAACGTTATTCTTCTTTTTAATCCATTTTATTGTTGCCAACTTTTGTGATCCCATAATGCTCATGCATGGTGTAAATATCTTGCTCCATGTACAACGAATGCCTATCCAGGCCTTTCGAACAATATCTGGGGATTCACCCCTCCTTATAGCGTGACGTTTAAAAGTAGTTGTTAAACCCAATGCATTTCGGGCAACATGTGCCCTTCCTCAGGGGTAGCTGTAAGGAGACAAATAACCATAGTCATTAATCTGTTATGTTATGTTATGTTAGGGTTTTGTAGCGCGCACAGCTACTCAATAGAGTGTCCCGGCGCGAGCCCAAGGGATCAAAGGGAACAAAGCGTAGAGGGACTAAAAACAGGCTAGTTGAACAAGAAAGTTTTAAGCTTTTTTCTAAACTGAGAAGGATTCTTAAGATTACGCAGATCCAGAGGCAGAGAATTCCAGTAGGTTACTGCTAGATAGGACAAGGAGCTGCCACCCTTATGTTTCAAACGAAACCTGGGAACAGATGCTAGAAGCATATTCGAGGAACGAAGGCACCTGCCGGGGGTGTAGAACTGAAAGCGTTTCCTGAGATAGGCAGGGCCATACTCGTAGAGTGCAGCATGAGCAATGGTCACAGCTTTGAAGATTATCCTAGCCTTAACTGGCAGCCAGTGTAAGTTACGCAAATGTTGCCTAACACTGGAGCGCTTAGGAAGATCCAGTAGAAGACGAGCGGCCGCATTCTGAACAACCTGTAATTTGTCCAAAAGGTAACACGGCAGCCTGACGTAAAGTGCATTCGCATAATCTATGCGAGAGGTAACCAGAGCACGGATAACCGTTTCTTTAGCAGAGAGAGGCAATAACGGCAAGAATCTGCGGAGGAGTTTTAAAATACCAAAGCAGGTGCCAGTGAGTTTGCCAATCTGGTTACCGAAACTGTAACGCTCAAACCGTGCTGTTCTTGTAACAAATTGTACTTAAACCCTGCAATATAACCTTGGCTGACAAATGGCTTGTGAAAGACAAAAAACTTGCGAAACACAAAAGGAATTACATTATAAAAGTGCAAATCACGTGCAAAACGTATGAATAAATACATCAATCAATATCTAGAACACAAAATGCTCATTCCCTTATCACAAACCCCCAAACCAAACACGTAACTGCTATTTAGTCACATTAGCAGTTACGTAATCTAAAAAAGGCAAAAAGAGCGCACAGGATTGTCGGCACGCAAAGAACAGGGGACAAGTGCAAAGAACTCTATAATGAGCGCAAACAGCTGCTGTGGACTCTCAAACAGAATATACTAGAGGAAGAAGGGATCAAGATCCATGAGCAAACAAAGCCCCATAAACACTGACAACTATGGCAATATATAGCTCGTTATATATATAACTCGTTTGGAAAACGACAAAGTGGACCATGCGGATGCATGGTTGAGACATGTCTCCACAATCTATATAGAAAAGGAAGGTCGCATTTATCCTGGAAGTATAGAGGAATGCCCTACAGAGAGTACAAACAACGAAGTGGTGCCTATATCTGAAGGCGGGGGAAAAGATCAAGACGGCTCAGCCGTTGAAAAAATAAGAAAAAAGATAAGAAAAGACGGGGCACTTGGTCCCAATGGTCTACCGGGAGCAATGTTTAGAGAAGACTCGGCATACTGGGGTAGAGTTCTATCCAACCTATTCACCGAATGCCGACTACAAGCTAAGGTGCCAGACTCATGGCGCGGGTCATTCCTACAACCAATATTTAAGAAAGGAGACAACACAGAACCAAAACACTACTGATTAATTGCCCTCCTGGACATCGAAGGGAAAGCCTACGCAAGCACCCTATTGACAGAATTGAACAGATGGATCGAAGAAAATGAAATCCTCCCTCCCTACCAAACAGGGTTTCGCAAAGGCTGCTCAACAATTGATAACATTGTGGCCATATCGTACCTAAGCCAGCAAGCAAACGGCAAAAATAAGAAACCAGTCTTTGCCTGCTTTGTAGACTACTCAGCAGCTTTCGATGGGGTGCCACATTGCAAGCTTTGGACCAAATTGCGCAACTGGCAAATTCCAGCAGGTCTCCTTAATGCCATCATCTCGCTGTATAGTAATACTTGGATTAAAGTCAAGCTAGTAGACAACACTACAACAAAAAAGTGCTTCACAAATCGAGGCCTAAAACAGGGATGCGTACTTGTCCCTACACTTTTTAACTTATATACAGCAGATCTGGGCAAGATGCTTCATAATGCCAACCTTGCAATCCCTAAAATCGGAGCGAACAAATTGCAAGTATTACAGTAGTGGTGATGGACCATACTAAAATTGGTCTACAAAAGGGTCTAAATGCCTTAAATATTTACAACGAGATAAATGAATTAACAATAAACTCTCATAAGACCAAAGTAATGATCTTCGGGCGCTGCGCAAAAAAAGCACTACTCAAATGGCATGTGGGTGAAGAGATAATTTCTGCTTCGTAATCCTATACTTACCATGGGTGCTGGCTAAGCGACTCGGGTAAAGCAACTCTACATTCACATAAAACGAACTCCAAAGTACAGTCGACAATTTACGCTCTGTGCAAATTACATGAGAAAATGCAAAGTCCAACGACAGTCCCAATTAGAAAGGTACTACGATCCAAAATAAGGGCAATTGCGGGGTACGCACAGCAGGCATTTCCAGGCAAAATGGATATTATGCTAGAAAAAGCACAATGCCAGGCGTATAAACGCATATTCAAGCTAGCAAAATACACTCGTAATAGCCTGATCCGCCTGGAGTTTGGTCTGGTGCAACAAAACAAAGAATGCCTGGGCATGCAGGCGAAATACTACTACCAAGTACTTAAAGCCCCCGCTGGAAGCTTGAAGAACATGCTAAAACCGATCTATGGAGGGACAATCAACCCATGGCAACTCTATATGCAGAAAGCAGTGGAAACACTGGACCTGGCGATACAGAACTGGGGTCAAGAGGACATAAACTACCCGGCCATCAAAAATGCAATCAACAAACAATGCTATCAACTGTCACGTAAAACTGACTTAGCACATTATGAAATGGGAGGAGGTCAACCTGGGCTGATCGCAACATACATGGAGCATAAAACTCAGCCTTACCTTAGTCAAGCATTGGGGAGAAAGGCCCTAGAAAACATTCTGTGGGCCAGACTAGTGCCCCTCCCAATCAAAGAACTAAATCCCGGGTGGAAATCCCTTGATCTTAAAATTAACTGTAGAATTTGCAATTTTAAAACAGAATCCCTGCCACATCTGATATGCTGCTGCCCCGGCCTGTTACAGCCTCGTCAGAAGCTTCTAAAGCCAATGTGGCTATGCAAAGGAGTTCGGACAGTGAAAGAAGCAGCATTGGTTCTATTTTCTTGCACCTTACCAACAGACTTGGCTAGATTTGGGAGCTACATGGACGAGCTGCGCACCAGACTTACTGAAGAAGGTCCTGGTAACACTGGAGGAGTCTTGAACTGCATCAAGCCATCTCCTAGAAATTAGACCTGCCGCTGATTTGATGAAGGCAAATCTTAAAATGATACATCAAATTCTGTCGCAATGCTGTTTAAATAACTCTTTCTCCTTTTAACATAAATAGTATTTTACTCAGAATTGAAATTGGTTAGAATCTTACGTGATACTCTTTTTTTAATGTTAGATGCACTGTGAAGAATTTTAAGCACTCATGTTTTTGTTTATAATTTCATTGATGTAAGTAATACTGCAAATGGTTTTAAGTAACTGTGCAATAAACTTCTATTTCATTCACTGGACATTCAAGATAAAGAAATTCACGCCAAGGGAAGGACGTTTCCCTCTCTAGCAATCCTGGACCCGATGAGAGCGTGGTATGGGCTGATGGAAGGCCTCCTCACTCAGCATCAGGGCATTGCCGAGGATGGTGATGACATGTAAATGTTGTTATCATTGTCGCTGTTCATGCTGCTCGTGGTCCGGCCGCCACTTGTGAACTGGTGCTTCTGTAATAGGCCTTGGTGGATTCAGGATGAGGACACCCTATCAACCTGATAAAGACGCATGGGGCATTGGTGGAGACAGTCATTGCCAGACAGCAGAAGTAAGGTGGTAGGGCAGCGAAAGGTGTACTGCAAAATGATGCCCTACCGATATGTATAGTACGGTTACCGTAAATCTAACTAAACCAACAATACTAATGGCCCAAGTCAGTGGGTGCGCATAAAGGGTCGTCCCTCCTTGGTCCACTTAGATTAGCAAAAGACAGGAGAGGGACCTTATAGTTTTATAAGGTTCCACATATGGTAATTTAACACAGCTTCTTATGACACACTCCAGGGAACATTTGTGGAAACCTACCTACATAAATTTCATCATGGAACACTTTCAATTGCATTTCAGGACTCTCTGTAGTGGAGAAGGTGTATCGGTGTTCGACTGATGGAAAAGGCGATCCACCGGTGTGCCTTGGGCTCTGTCACTTGACCACGCAGGGATCTGACTTACACACAGAAAGCCGGTCAGTCTTCCAATGCTGCAGACCAATGCAATGGAAGTCACTGGACAGTTGCCTGCTGGTGCTGCTGCTGCCACCCTGACCTGCACCATCCTCTGTGCAATGCTCTTGCAATCCATTTGGCTCTCTGATGTTTGAGTCTGTCTGCTTTCTCTATGCGTCTTTCATTTTCAGATGCTTCACTCCTTCTGAGGAATCGTCTGAGCCTCACCAGGACCCACCTGCTGCACAGACCCTCCTTGGTGGCATTTCACCCTCCTCACGCTGCATCGCTTCTATAACAGTGCAGCTGAGGCCAGGGCAACCATTCTTTCCCTTGCCAACCTAACTCATCAATCACCTGTTTGCCTGAAAATATCCCATTCACAGTCCCTTGCTGGCTCTTCTCTTTCCTGAGGGGCTAAGCTCCCTTCACACTCATGGCTTCTGCTTCTCATCTTCCTGGGACCGTGGCTCACTGGTTACAGAGTAGGTAACATTACATGTCATGGTAGATGTGTAAGCCATGAGAAAGGGCTTGATCCGCAGCTGAATCTACAAGCCCTGAGAAGATCATGAAGAACCCTCGAGATGGTTTCTTGTTTCATTAGAATACAGAAATCGTACTGTTCGGTAGAATCTTAGAACCATTCTATCAAATATTCCACTTGGGACACACAAGCACCTTATTTAGTTTAGGCGTATGGAGCTGTGTGTCTTATGTGTAAATTTTCAGACACAAGACAAGAGGAACCACAGTCATTATCCCATCTCAGTCGCCATAGTCTCCCCATTTATTCAATCTCTATCTCCTTCCCTTACTTCATTCCCTTAGAAACAGGAAAGTATGCACGTACAACTACGCAGATGATATGCAACTGGTGTTCTCTATCAATAACTCACCTGAGTCGATATCTGAATTCCAGGCAACAATGTTGCACATTCGCGACTGGATGAACAACAACCAGCTAAAATTAAATCCGGACAAAACCGAAGTGATTCTGTTGGGAGGTCCCTTGAACCCATGGAATACACTGTTTTGGCCGAGTGAACTGGGTTCCCCACCGAATACTTCTGTCTCAGCCAAAAGTTTGGGAGTGATTATTAATAGTGATCTCACCATGAAAGCTCAGATAGGAGCAGTAACTTCCACTTGTTTTTTTCAATTGAGGAAAATAAGAAAGATTAGGAGATTGCTTACACGGGAAGCCTTAATTCAGGTGGTCCTAGCCATGGTGATATCACATTTGGACTATGCCAATTCTTTATATTTTGGCATACCACTTTATCTCATCAAGAGACTGCAAATGGTACAGAACCAGGCTGCCAGATTAATATCCCAACAACCAAGATGGGAACACATCACTCCCACCATGAAAGAACTACACTGGCTTCCCATTCCACAAAGATGTGCGTTTAAGGTTGGTTGCCTTATCTTTAAAACTCTGTATGGTGCTAGCCCAAAATTTATATCTAGACTCATTCAGAAATACGTACCTGCACGTAGTCTACGCTCTGCACATAAGAACCTCTTAGCCATTCCTCCCTATAAACGGAAACGAATGGGAGGTTGCAGGTTTGCAGTATTAGCACCCAGTTTCTGGAACACCCTTCCTTTGGACATAAGAACTTGTACTGAATTTACAAGGTTCCGTAGACTTCTTAAGACTTGGCTATTCACCCAAGCGTACAACTAGTTCAGACAATTGAATACAGGAGGCCTCAACAGTTCCTTAAGTTTAGCGCCAAGAAACCAACTGGTGTACGTGCGCTCTATAAGAAACTTTAACATAACATAACATAACATAACATAGTTACTTCAAGTTCGATGGTGTTCCTTTCATTTTTTATATAAAAGATCATTTTTTATAGGCCTCACAGACATTGATCAGAATCTATATCAACCCATATATTGTATACTATGCTCAGAGTGGTTTGTCATGATATATATATACATATATTTTGCGATAAGCTTTACAGAATTGCCTTAGGGAACTAAAATGGTTAAATAGTTACAAGATGACAAGGCACAGTGTAAGAACTGAAATTCGGATTTCAGGTTCTCGAGGAGCCTGAAGTATGGACTGTTTGGTACCTTGCCCTTAACAGAAAGCGATCCGAAATTTCCATGGAGGAGAAAGGATGCATTCCTACAGTTTTTGCTTGGAAGAGGCCTGTTGTGGGATTCTTTTCAGGAGGACTAACAGGGGTTATGGGCTCACATTGTGACAACTGGAGCCTTTTACCATTGGTGACCTGGGACTTAACCTTACTGTTGAGTGCAAAAGTGCACCACTTTATCACTTGACCATCAGGCTTGCGAGGTTGAGCATTCCAAGGCTTACTCAGGAAGATGGTGTGGGTTAGAGACTCATAACTCAGACAACAGGTAATAAATTACTGTCCAGCCAGTGCTTTAGCTTTTACTGTTACACCTCAATAAGTAAATATTGTTCATAATCAAAGGAGGGCCTTCATAAATGCCACTGATGGAATACAGTATCTTTGACAATCTGTGGGGGAGGGAGTCTTTAGTGGTGATGTGTGTTGGCCCTTGGTCCTTTCTTGCGGAAGACTCAGTGGAGTTACAGGTGGGGGGGGGACACTGCAGTGACTTAATTTGTTTCAGTCGCAGAAGCCCCTTTCAACTATTGGGCATGATTCCCACCCATCTTGGGGTACAATCACCCACCTACTTTTCTGTCCTGGATATGCGTTCAAAGGTAGACTGCACCAGCGTCTGGCGGGTGGCGCATGTTGTTTGTTGTGGTGTTCATGGGCATGGCACATAGAATGCAGGAGGCAGTGATCCTATCCCAGCCCTATTGGCTGGTGCGCAAGCAGCATTTCCAGCACTGACGTGCGGTGATTAGAGGCTGCGTCAGTACCATGTGATGAGTCCGTGGTGAGGTCATGGTAAACGCTGCTCATTGGCTCTTCCAGCTGGAATCTTCCTTGGCCCAACAACTAAAGCCCATCACCCCAACAAACTAGGGGGCTCCTCTCCATGGGCTTGGTGAGTTTGTGGTCCTTGGTGGCAGTCCCTCCGCAGGTATGACTCTCCTTCGGCACTCTTGATTTTTTCATGGAGGTCTGCAGACGGTAGCCTAACCTTGTTTCTTCACTACATGGTTTTGTGGTTCTTTTTAGTTGGGGAACTCGATTGGTTAAAAGTTCTTTGGTACCCTCGATCCACAGGATTGTCCAGTTCGATCACACTGTGGAGATTCATTCTGGGATCCCTGGCCTCTCCCTCGCAGAATGGTGAAGGTCCTTCCCGGAGGTGGCAGCAGATGTCTTCAGCACTTCCTGCCTCGGCTCTTTCACAGTCCCTTTTCTTCTGAGCAGTGTCTTGCTCATGCAAGGCCGCCTCCAAACCCCTTGCTGAACAGACAGCCAGCTCTCTTCCTCATAGCAGGGTCCAAGCAACATCTCCTGGCAGTTTGGGGTCAAATTCCCCGGATTACTGCTTACGAAAATGGGAAGGGAAGTTGGCAGTAGTTACAGAAACCCAGGAGCTCAGAGTTTCTTGAGACCCTGGATTCAGAAAATAAATATTGGTACATTGGCTTGAAGTTTCTTTTTTTGTTGCATATTTATATAGCGCGAACTCGACCCGAAGGTATTGGAGCATTTTACACGAGCACCGTATTTACATTACACATTCAGGCACAGGGAGATTAGGTGTTTTGCCCAGAATCACAGGATGTGGACGCGACCCCGAGGCTCGAACCCTGGTTTCCAGCACCAAAGTCGGCAGTCTAGCCGACGGACCACATCCTCTCCTTCTTCCCCATCTTTAACCCAAAGTTGCAGACAGCAATTTTGTATTCCAAATGTCACATCTGGGCAGTTCTGCCTTTTTGCCTATTCCATTCCGACTGGTAGAGCCAGTGGCTTTGCTATGAAGTGTGAACAGGAAGGTGGGTTGGAGCTTGGAGTCACCTATCAGGAGCAACCCAAAACAAAGGCACAAAGGCAAGGAAGGCTTCTAAGCACTTGCTGGCTTTGGGAAGGTAACTTTTACAACAGGCAATAGGTGAAGAAAGGCAGGGGGAATCTCCCTAGCTTCAAAGGGATGCTCTATCTCATCTCCTTAAAATTTCTCAGTCAGACCCACTGGAGAGGATCCCCAGCATCTTCAGGGTAAAGCCCCGCAATTGACTTCTGCTGTCAGCACTCTCCCTCCAACCTTCCATCTTAGGTACCACTTGAATACAGTAAACATACAATGGAACCCAGAGTGGCCATAGCCACATGTGTCATACATGCTTCATGCACATCCTTTGCATGCACAAGTAAGATACACACAATCAAGATCCATGTTCCACATGGGTGGATGAAAGACCTGGTTGTAGGGGGCTGACAGACCAATTTAGACAAATGCACGAGAGGTCAGTTGGTCGCTCTCCTTGGCAGGGGTCAGGTAAGAAGGCTTCATCAGCTATTATAACCATTTCTCTGCCACCACTGCGAGTCGACCACTGCCTGGTGACTTGACAGTAGTCACACTTGGCAAAGAGGGTACACATGTTGTGCCCCTCTCGACCACTGATGCCAAGTCTAGCTCTCAATCCTTGCTGTAAAATGCCTCCAATGCACACTCATGATGTCCCGGTTTATGCTGAAGCAAGTTTGAAACAAGCATTGGCATAGCCAATAGGTCTCGCTTTTGGGACCTTATAAGTGCTTAGCCATGCAACAGTTGATGTTGTACCAAGGATATTGTGCTGCATAACTAAACACTTATGAGGTCCCAAAGGCGAGACCTATTAGCTATGGGATTTTATGATCCTATGGGAAAAATCTCTTAATCGAGAAATTAGAATAAAGGATATTTGCTTAGTTGATTTGTCAATTTGAAGAATTACATCAGTTTTGATAAATTCATGGTAACAGGTTCAAAAACAAAAGGCTTGCTATAACCCGTTTTACCAAGTACATTTTACTCAAAAAACACTACCAATGGGACAGTGAAATTAATTACAAAAGCCTCCCTTTCCTAAAATGTCACTTTCATCAAAACATCTTTCTATACAACGATCAAGTTTATAATAAATAGGCAATATCTATAGCATGAGCCTGTACCTAAAAATGTTCATTTGCTCATCTAGTTGTAGTCATCACAGCTCCTATTTGAACATTCGCGGTCACTCTGACCGTAACCCACCATGTGGCAAAAAGGCCAAAAAATACCTCACACTTAATGTTGATCAATGAGGCCCAGAATTAGATCTGCAACTGTGATATTGTTGGCTGATTAGCATGTTATGCCCACTTCGTCGGGAACATTATTTACCAGAAGCTGGAGTGACTGATTTTCATGATCTCACTATGAGATAAATTTGTACATAGCAAGTGTAAACTTTAAATTGCATACACACTTTGTGATCATCATTAAAAAGAGACACTTATCTGGACTTTGTGGCTCACTGTTGGACTGTCACAAACTTTTGTCAAGAGCACAATTTCGATACAGGGCACAATCATTTGCTGTCCCTGGGCTCAAAACGTCTTAGGGCATTCCTCCCCCCTTTCCCCCCCCCCCACTCCCCAGCCCACCCCGCCCCTCCGCCCGCCTCCACAATTCTATAAACTCCAGGAAATAGCTGGAGTGTCAGTGTATCACTGCTTCACTTACTGACCAAGGAAAGTTCTCGGGAAAAACGAGCGTGCCCTTCTGGCCTAGAATTTAAAAAAAATTAAAAAAGCAAACAAATCCATTTTAACATTCGGCCAAACCGAATCAACTGGAAAAGAACACTATGCAACTGGTTAAATAAGGTGTATTGGTTGGCACATAAAAAGACTTGCAATGTAGGTATCCGTTTCTTTAGTTCTCAGTGCCCTAAACCACCTGACAACTGTATAAAAAAATACAAATTCAGTAGGTGAGCTGAGCGGATCACGCAGAATAAATGATCATGGAAAGATGCAACCACAGCATTTCCAAGTGCAAACGTTCATCTCCCAAAAGCCCCTTTAATGAGGAGTGTTTTCTTACACAACACTGATGACAGACAAAGCCTTATTGATTTATTGGTACGGTTGCCTCAGACTCAAAGATTCTCAACAAGACTATTGATTTCTTTTTATAATTTTTATTTTTCTAATCTCCCAGGACAAAAAGCGTTTGAAACCACCAAAAGGGGTTAAGGTTTCAGTTCCTGAACTTGACACAATCCTATACGCCCCCAGCTGTAACGAATACAATGGAGAAGGAGGAGGCTGCAGGCAAAGTGAAAACACCATTTTCTGTTATTTCAGCATGGTGATCACAGTGTAATAGAACTCATCTAAAAACGCGATTACTATGGCACTGGCGATTGCACCTCTGAAACACCTTAGTGCGTTTTACATAAACTCAAACTTAACATTTTTCCTCCGACCTTTAAAAGCAGCACTCGTTTATGCTAAAAGACTGCAAACAGATGCAGCAAAATGAACACAAATCAAATAAAAAAAGCCATTAAAGTAACGAGCATTGGCAAAGCCAATACATGGCATCTTTGGAGCCTATTGGCTTTACAAATTGTTTTAGGCATGAGGCCCGGCATCTTTTGCTGCTATGCTTCATAGCTAATGAGTTAATTAAAAACATAGCCAATAGGTCTCGCTTTTGGGACGCTTCAGAGTTTAGAGATATCTATGAACAAAAAGTGATTCAGTGGTACTCACATCATTCTTTGCATTCAGCTGCTGCAAGCTATGTCTGGCATCTGACACGCTGCAAGGTGGTATGTTCAGATCGGCATGCTTTAAGTACATTTTCCTGTACAGGATTATTTCCGTAGTTCTCGGAGTGCCGACTTTCACTGAATGCCTGCTGTCCAGAGCGCTGCACAGACTGTCACTGGATGTTTCCTATCTGAGTAAGGAGGTCTGCACCGATGGTCACTGAGTGCATGCTGTCTGCACAGCGATCTCACCTTAGACTGTCACTTGGTGGAGTAGACATGGGTCTGATGCCTGCACTGACACTTCAGTAGTACATCCGGCCACTGACTGTGTGCTGCCTGCTGCTGCCCTGAACAGGCTCCACACAAGTAGGGCTTCGAGAGCCGGGAGCGCGCAGCCACGAAGAGTGGACAGTGGAACCCAAAGACAGAAAACAAAGGTAAGGTGCCTGCTTCAGCGCGTCATACGGACACGCAGACCCCAGACATGCTGTGGGAGCAGTGGAAAAAGACACTCTGCGAGAGGCAAGGGGCATGCTGGGAGAGAGAAGAACGGTGTTCAACCGGCTGTCAGATATCCACACACGGAGAGCATGTGAGAGAGATACAACGAGATAGAGGCTGTGAGGGAGGCACACATAAGCAGCATGAGAGAGGGAGACAGCGCGAGACAGGGTGTAAAACAGGAACACTGTGGACTCACTGGCTGCGAGATAATCACAAGTGGACTGTGACAGAGAGGCACATACACCCCTGGTCTGACATAGGTACCCGACCCATGGATAGTTTGTGAAAGTGACACAGTCAGAGACAAAAACACCGGTCCAAAAAGTAGTATTTACTTACTTTAATCCATCCATCCAAGTCTGTTACCTTTTTAGCCTCCTCTTTGTCGTGATTGTTCTTTCTATAAATAGCAGCTAAATTTAACAAATAGAAACCACCAGCATGAAAACAGAAAGTTAAACAGACAAATGAGCAACAGATCCTTCGACAGATGCATAGAGAGACGAGCAGACTGAGCAAATAAACCGAAGACGACCAGACGGACGGAGTGCGATACTTTGAGGATTACGTCTGTCCGCTCATCCTTTTACTCATACTAGCTGTCTATCCTTTCGCGTCAGTATCTTTATATGAAATACATGTAAAATATACATATAATTAGGAACGAAAAAATCTGAGAAAGGGAGACGTGTGGATTGTGAGACAATAGGTGGATGGATACCTAGATATTTTAGATAGCGAGACAGGCATACAGATACACATTGCCAGATAGATTCAATGCAGGCATTTACGATAGATCGCCACTGTACTTTTAATACGTAGGCAGACTAATAAAGCTTAGTCTGGGAGGTAAATAATTTAGAAACGAGAGCTGAATGCGTGAAAAGTCATTTACAGGAGGATACACTTCAATCAGATTGCAGAGCACGTATAGGGCTATGTTAAATACAGCCTGCTTTCTGCGTTGTTTAACACTAATTGGGGTTTTCACGGCATTGTCGCAATACTGATGCGTGTTTGTCACGCTATGCGGGGGCGACATTCTTGGATTTCCTGCTCCTGCTGCAGAGGCTGGGGCAGCTACGGTAAAGAGTGCATACATTTAGAAGATTACCCCCCACTACCACTCGTTGTAACATCGCTTTCCGTCCCCGTGGTTAAGAGCGAGGACGGACAGACACGTCCCATTGCCATGATCACGGCACAACCCCCTCCGTAGGGGAGTGAGGCAAATAAGCGAGTACCCTTCCTGCTCGGGCTTTAAGCAGGCAGAAACCCTTTTAAAAATCTGGAACCACAGCGAACCCCACTGACGCAGCCTACATTCAGTTCAGGTGTTTACATGTGCATCCCTCGTGTACATTGTTAAGGGAACGGGGAGGCATTGCAAACAAACAGATATTTGTTTAACACCTCATTCGTTTGCAACAGTCGAGTTAAAGTCCCTCAGTTACAAACTCGAGCTTCTGGTGTGGATCTGTTTCGCCATAAACTGACGTCTATAATAAAATGATGCGAATTTGTATGCAGGGATTAGCAGAAAAGAAACCGTATATTTCTATGTTTCGAAACAGTAGAGTTAAATAAAATGGAAACTACAACCTCATTTTCTGCACATAAAGTTCACTTTTTCTGTAAGACGTGGGGAAGGAGATTGTATGCACCATTCAAAAACATTACAAAGACGGGAAACCGTGACCAATAGCTTTTATGTAAACATACACTCACACAATGTTCAAAACAGCGATTTAAAATGTCCCGCAAAGTATTTGAATTATTTTTACTTTTTATTTAGTCCCAGTAGCAGCAATGTTTTGAAAAATACTTGGGCTTTGTTTCTTTTAAAACAAGCAAAAGCGCGCCTCGCGCGGCAGCAGGGGAGGAGGGGGCCTGCCGATTCCCTTGCGGGAGCCAGCGGCGATAATTGACACCATATGGCGCTGCCGCTCGCTCCCGCAAGGCAATCGCCACACGTGCACGCGTTGCCATTGAAGGCAATGGAACGCGTGCACGTTTTTGGGGAAAAAAGGGAACCGATGGCTAAAGGTCTCCTCTATGCAGCGCATGCGCGCTGCGTAGGCGAGACCTAAAAAAGCGACAGCTTGCTGAGATGATTTCGAAGCATCCTTTCCAGAGCCATGCAGGGGACTTTTCTCCATCCCAGCACCTGTCATTGTCAGTTCACGCACCTCACAAACGCCCACTCCAAGTCTGGCATGAATTAAGAAACCAGAGCAATAAAAACAGAGCTGAATTCCCAAACAGGTGTGTAAATCGTGAGCAGTGGCAGACAGTGGAAAGAAATATCTGAAAGTACAGACATTTCATCATAATTTATAAGGATGGAACCGCATACTTTCTCCCCGTGTCCTTAATGAAATCCACATTTTCAAGCAAAATCCTTTTTGAAAACACCATTTTCCTGCTACATCGCTGACGTACATTTTCAGCGCTAGGTTAATGTAGTTGTCAGACAGCTGAAGATGGGAAACAGTATCCTGGAGGCGTCATGACGTAGCACGCTCCTTTTGCACTTTTCACTCCTTTCCTGCTACTTCCATCTTTTCGTCCGGGAAATTCTACCAATTGATAGTTGAGGGCCACTGTCTGTTCAAACTAACTGAGTGGCGGTCCCCATATCCAGCTGCTTCTAGTGTCTTAAACTCTTCTGAGAAAAAAATAACGAGTTGTGTGACGTGTTAGTTTTCCACAACGGCTCTTTTTCGGTCCAAGTTCATATTGTCTAATTAGCAGTGCCACTAGTTAGCAAGAAAACGCAAGCCATCGTCGAAGAAATTGCTGCAGAAATACATTTCAGAATCTTGGGCTGGAGTTCTGATTGATCACCTTAGAATCTACATAACAAATAAAAGGGAATAATTCAGTCTATTGCAGTGGTCGAAGGGGGGAAAAAAGTAGGGGAACTGTGGGCGGAGAATCAGAGGGCGGGAACAACCCGAGGATGGGGTCAGTGGGCAGAGTCAGAGGTGTGGCCAGAATGCGTAAAACATTCCAATTTTTAGTATTTGTTTGGCATTTCACTGACCACTTACAACTTATTATGTTATTTAGTTCAACCAATGGATACACATGAATATTTAAGGTTTAATATGAGTTATTGACATTAAAATACATTCACAAAGTGGGGTATGTTTCCAATCACAGAATGTCCCAAATACTCTTAAAAATGGAAGCACAAGCCATTTGTCTCCGAGCCATGGAGTTTCTGCCATCAGCACTTCTCCCTTTTTCCACAAGAGTAGTTCAAACATGAATGGCAAAATATCCAAGTTTGCAAATGTTTTCTATATAATTATGGCTCTTCCCTATTTGCCACATAATATATCATCTGCTGCATAATTTGACAATTTTAACTAATAAATTGTAGCTCAAACGGATCAAAGTTACTAAAAAATGTGACTTGTGTTGCTGCGAAGTGGACGGCCCTTTGCAAAGGTTGACTGATCACCTTTCTCACTGCTGCATTTGTATGTTACCCTGGTACTAATAAGGCAAAATCTTTCCAGAGACTGTTAGCATGTGTAAAATGTCAAAATAATAGAGTATCAGGAAATGTACTGCATTACGCTGCAGCTTTTTTTTGCTGCATAATTTAGTCAATACTGCTGCACCATTTTGTCCTTCTTTGCTGCATAATTCCAGTGCCCCCAAAGCAGGCAGCACATGTTAAAAGTCCTTGTGCATGAAGCAGAGAGACTGTGAAGTTTGCAAACTTAGTTTGGTGTGCGTGAAAATCCTGCATTGCAGATCCCTGGTCAGTTGCAGCTACTACTGCTAAAACAAGGCCAATGGAGGTAATATATGAGTGAGGCGGACTGGCCTCAAGGGCAGGGCTGGCTTTAGCGCTGGTGGCTCCCTGTGCAGCAATGTTTGTTGGTGCCCCCCCAATGACCACCCATGCCATGGATTCCCTCACTACCGCCCTTTAACAGTGCCCCTCAAGTCTCCATAACCACACTCTCTAGCAGATGCATTAATTTGATTTACAGCGCCAATCATACCAGTGTAGGGTGTCAGAGCACTTTACATCACACACATTACACAGAGACAATCTATTATACGTGAGTAAATCACTGTGTAGGAAATGTTACATAAGACTAAGGACTACAAGGTGTAGGAGTCACATGACAACCATACTAGGAGGCAGTATAGTTTAATAGTGATTGATATGGAGAAACACAAACTCAGAATTTAAAACATAATACCATGGTTGGTGGTTCTCTTTATTAATCGGGATTGATTTCTATCCAAATGAACACTTTTTGCAACATTAGGATAATCAAAGTCTGGGGGGAAAAACCATAATGCTCTAATTTATACCTTGCAGTTTGCATGCAGCTCTTATATGACAGTTAATAGCTCACTGTTCAATGTTAGGATTGTAATTTATAAACTGCAAGTAACAAAAGGATGTCTGACAAAAGCAGTGACCCACTGACCTATTTACATTATGTGCACTTTGTGATCTGCATGGTACATGTTCTTTGCAGCAGACACATTAACCCTCTGCTCTACCTTTCTATGAGTCAAAACTTCCACTAGCCAAAATTCTGATCTCTCTCTAGGAAGAACATTAATCACCTGAGTTATCATGACATTTTTATTGTTGCTGACGTCCCCACCCAAAGTCAGCGCCCGGTGCGGTCACACCGCCCTAGAGCCGGCCCTTCTCAAGGGTCCTGTGACCTCAGTGACAGTCGCTCTAGGGTGTGCTGCTTCATAGGCCTGTCCGCAAGACTGGAGGTGAACTTCAGTATGGATTGTGGTGGACAAGCCTTCAAGGTTAACCCACACTTGCCACTGCCAGGGTCCACCTGCTGGTTCTAAGACACCAGGGTTTCTAAGTTCTCGTGGGGCCTTCTAAGGTCTAGCCTGGGATTGTGCTTCCTCAGGAGAGTGGTCTGGGGGACTGGTCATGAAGGCTGAACCTGGTTCCCCAGTTCCAAATTCGGCAGCTCTGACCATAGTGCCACATCCTCTCTCCTACTCAACACCATACTGCCCAACTGAGAGAAACTCACACTGTCTTTAAGTACAACCGAATTGTGCCCCGCTATAAACACCTTGATGCGACTCAATTCAAATTACACACTAGACAAGAGCACTATGCTGCCTAAAAAAAAAAGTAACAACATCCTGGAAAAAGCAAACCCTCATAGGGAATGCAAGATTAAGTAAAGCATGTGAAATGTAAGCAGGAACAACATGGTTACCTTAACGCTTTTACACTCACTATTCAGAAATCAGTGAGTGCTTTTGCCTGAAATGTTAAGGACATGACTGCAGGGCCCGGAAGTGACCCATTTCAATGTCCAGTGCTTATATTCTTACAAAAACATAAGCAGTATGGTTTACAAAGACCACATGGGTGAACACAGAGCTGCGGTACACATTTTGTTTTCCAATTCACCCATCAATCAGGCATTGCAGTACCTCCAGGATTGGTGCACTTCTGCACCCGAGGAAAACAATGCTGTTCAAAGAAAGACAAGAAAACAAAAGAAGCCCTTCACTGGCAAACTCTGTAAAGTGACGCTAATGTGTTTGGGTGTGAATAAAATCAATGTGGCCACTTTGCGACCACTCTGTCTTGCTTTATTTAGTTATTTATTTACTTTTCACATTTTGAACCTTGTATTCCAGAGGCTGCACTTTGGAATAGAAAAATGTCATAAAAAGATGACATTTCCAACAAAAGTGTTATTCGTTTTTGGATCCATTTCACAGGGGAACAAATAAACGAAAGGAGGAAAGAGAGGGTGAGAACCGTTTCTTGAAGTCACGGTTTTTAGTAAGTGAGGAGGAGCTAGACAGAAAGAGAGGGAATAAAAGAAAGAAAGAGAGAGGGGGGCAGCTGCCAGTGACAGAGCAGAAGTGGACACTGTCCTTGTCTTCTCTGGGCAAGAAGGAAAAGACAGAGTCCTTTTCCTTCTCTGCCCACCCATCCGTCCCAAAAGGCCACGAACACCGAGTCTTATCTGTAGGCCTTGGCTATTTCTGCCATCCTGGGACACATGTTTACATTTAAAAATTAGGGGAACGGAACCTATTGAATTAAAGAAGTAAGGGCACGCCATGCCCTGCCGATCCCGCCCACTTCGGCCACTGGTCTATTGTTATTCATTTAACCATATGCATTTTTTTTATTGAACATTGTGCCCCATTGGATGTTAGCGAACATTGCAGTTTGGTGTTACTTCGTACAGTGGTCCGGCAGTATCAGAGCCTCATTTATGAGGCCGTACCTGCACTTTTGCTCCAGCAGAACTCACTTTTTTGACGTTCCTGTGGCGCAATGTACCACTGGCATATTTATAAGGCCACGTAAAGCCACGCTATGTGGCTTTTCAGTGCCTTATAAATATGAGCCCCTTTCATGCAGAAAACTGAGTGAAAGGGGCGTTCCATGGGTGTTGCTGGGGGCGTTCCCAGCAACATCCATGGCTTTTTGACACTGCCCTAGATTTACGAGAAATCGTAAGTCTGAGGCAGTGCCAAAAATGTACGCCTCCTCAGGGGAGGCGAAAGCGAGGCCCAAATAGGAGAAATATCTTCATTTCTCCTCGTTTTTCCTCTTTCTATGTGTGCTGCAGAATTCTGCAGCACACATAGAAAGAGGAAAAAGCCTCTTGTGATTGTTTTTGGGCAGGAAGGTTTACCTTCCTGCAGAAAAATAATCATCCCCGCAACGCAGGCACCCTTGCACCATGGTGCAAAGGTGCCTGCGTTGGCGCACGGCAGCCCATTGTGCACCAGCGCAAGGGCAAAGGACAGGAATGCACCGTATCTAATAGATATGGTACATTCCTGCCCTTTTCTTTTGCCGTAGGGCAGCAGTGCAGCAGTGCAGCAGTACCTGTCAGGACAGGTATGTAGGGTGACCCAGTCCCATAGGCAGGACATTTTCCTCCCTATGGCCATGTTATCCTTAGAATGGGAGAGGGCACTTGCCCAGAGGAGGTCCATTGTCAGTCCCTAGATGTAGTGGCGGCTGCTTGCAATGCCAAGTGGTGAGGCAGCGTGGGGGAAATACAAAAAAAAAAGAAGCATAGACGAAATAGTTAAACCAAATATAAAATAGTGCTTTCCTGATACTGCGGCTGCCGCCTTGCTTCTCTCCCAATCCTTTACTCCCGGCAGTCCACGACCTGGTGCACACTGCTCAGGCTCCAAGATGCCAATCCAGATGCTGCTCTCATGCTGGGAATACTATTACCCAGCATGAGAGAAGCGCTGGGATTGGTCTGAGCGGCGTGGTTTGGTGCTCAGACAGTGCCTGGGAACCTGTGTCAGTTCTCCACCCGGCTGTGCAACACAGCTCGGGTTGGAGAAATCCTAAGTGCACATGTCAGTTTGGCCGTCCTAAGACAGCTGTTGAAACTGACATGCACACTTATAGTGCCCACCACCCCTTCCTGAAGCTGAGTATAGCCCTGCTCCGCCCTAGGACTCGGCTGGTTCTGGCTCAGTGAAAAATAGAATGATAATGCAGTTGTTTTATTATCATTTTATTTTTCATGATACCTCTGCTGGCTATCAGCAGTGGGGCGATGCTCCTCCACCATAACGGATGAGCCGCCCCTGCCTAGATGCCCATTGTCTGCATCCTTGGCAATGAGCTCCCACTGGCGAGAAAAGAGCCAGGAGGGTGCCTGCCCAAGATGTCCTGGACTGCCAGGGACCTGAACAGCCTCGGGGTGCATACCCTGAATTAAAAGACCATCTACATGGTCTCGCCGAAGAGATGGTAGGAGAAAGAATAGAAGAGGGTGTGTAGCACCTGAGGGCGAAGCTCCCCTGCTCTGAGAAACCTAAGAGACCAGAGAGACCTCAGGAACAAGTGGGGTACTCCTTCCCAGCCCCATGGTTGGAAGTGAAGCCTCAGATTGGAGCCTAGACCTAGCGTGAATGGACAGGGGCCTGGTTCTGGACAAGGACAGATATCAGTCGCCTCTGTTAGTTGTAACTTTTTGGGCAGAATTTGCTTGGCTAGGGGACAGAGCCATGTCACCTGTTGACCATGATGGTACTGTCTGCCTGTTGGGATGCCCCTGTAAACAAGCTAGGGTTAGTCACCTCACAGGTGGGGTCTGCAGGTGAGTAGAAGGGTTCCCCACAAACAGGCTTAGAGGCTAGGGAATATGTTGACACAGTAGTACAGATAGATTCAGGTAGCATTGAACAAATGAGTGCCACTGTAGAGGTAGGTAATTGTCCACATTCTGTTGCCTGAGCAGGGAAGCTCATTAAGGGTTAATTAGTCTACTCTAGCTCTTGGCTGTGGGTGGCCTGTGTAGGAAATCAGCTGTGTGGTCACCCCAGATGTTTTGTCTTTTCCCTATTTGGTATATTTAACTTACCTATAGGTCCCTTGTAGATGGTATAAAATGTACCCAGGTCCTGTAAAGTCAAATATCCCTAGTGGACTGTAACACCTATTATGCTATCCACTACAGTGACAGTGTAAACATGGCTTCTGGCCTACCATTGAAGCCTGACTATGGCAGTGTAAGTGTTGCATTTTGACCTGTAAAAAGAAACCCTTTTGACAAGTCAAAACCTCCCTCTTAAACATTAATATGTCACCCCTAGGTAGGCATTGTAGCCCACAAGGCAGGGCTTATGTTATTTAAAAGTAGGACATGTAGAAATGTAGTGTTAACATGCCAGTGCAGATTAAAGTACTAGTATTGAATTTCCGGAATGGGACTAGCTAGAAATATAATTAAACAACTATTTTTAATAATTATTACAAATATAATTCAATGGTAAAGTATTTTTAATAAAGATTAAGGAAAAGTACCTTTTAGAAAGATACATTTTCCCTGTCTGAAGTTCCTGGAGGCTAATTTGCATTTCCTGTACAACATCATTCAGCCAATAATTAGCATTTGAATAGGTGTGAAAAAGGTGTGAAATGCCCCCCTGGAGCAAACAATAGGCTGACCTGAATGGGCAGAGATGACTCTTCTGAACCTCACATAATATACAGGGTGAGGGCTGTGGACATTCTGTTGACTCTACAGTGTCAAATCCAGGTGAAGTGGCAAATCCTGCTTGACTGGTCCGTCCAACTTTTAACATGTTTATGTTTTTTCAAAAACAAAATCCCAAAGTGGGATTTTCTTTTTGAAAAAACCAAAACAAAAACTAATGGCCCTCTCACCATCGGAGTTGTGTCCCAAGTTCTGAGGATTATTTAAATGTTTTACTGCCTTTTACAGCCACTAAGGGAGAGTAAAAACTGGCCATTCAACTGCCCACTCTAAATCAGGCGAGCGGATGAATGGCCATCACCCTGTTGGGCCGTCCAAGAAGTATAGTTGGAGACAGAGAAGTTTCCATTGTTGACATACTTTTAAAAAAAAACCTGTTTCTATTAAGAGTTTTCAAGAAAACATAGGGTTTCAGTAATACAATTGCACCATAGTAAAGACAACTACAGTATATAGATGCAGTGGTAAGTAACAATGGCATTCTATAATGTTTAGACATCAGCTGGATGGTAACCTCACAGATTGGCCCTACACACGCTGAAGAGTAGAGGTGTAGTGTTTATATGCGTGTCTTGTGTGTGCAAGGCAGACATCCTGTTCAGGGAAAGTACCCCAAAAACCGATAATAAAGTAAGGGAGAATGTGTGGAGGGGGGGAAGGTGTGTGAAATTGGGGACTAACATCTATGGGATGGTGACGGTCAGGCTATAGAGTAAAGTGTCGTTCGGATCCCAGCCATTGAATCGGTAGCAGTGGAGGATGTCTACAGTGCGAGCATGCTGGCAGGACAATGAGCGCAAACACCAGATATGTGCAGTTTGGAGAGAGGAGGTCTCCAGGCTGTCGAACGCAGAGTCAGGGTGCCGATTGATGGGGGTCAATAAGGTGGGGCAAGATGTTCATGGGCTCCCGGGGTGAGGTGAGAGAGGAGCCCCAGGGTGGCATGAGCTGGTGGAATTGGTCAAGTAATGTGTCCCAGGTGTCAGAGATAAGAATCTTGCGTAGCCGTCAAGCCTCTTCTTCAGTCATCCCCCATTTGGAACACCGCCACAGGCGGCGATGATGTTACCCTCCAGTACATAGTCAAGGCTCTCTTCGCCAACAGGAGAGGCAGGCTGACAAAGCGAGTGCGCACCCTGTGGCATTTCCAGCGTTTGAAAATACCGAGGGCACAGGCCTCTTACATGATATATAGGAGGAAATTCTGTAACACATTGTGCAGAGTTGTGTGTTTGGTGGGCCAGTAGGAGGAGTGGGAGGGGCAGGACCAAAGCATGTAGCACAGATCTGCTGATGCCGACTGGCACCGAGGACAGCATAAGTGTGCATGAGGGAAGTAGCGGTTAAGTTGGTGAGGTGTAAGGTAGGCCCAGTGGAGGATGGAGAATTAGGTGTTCTTAAATCATACATTCCAAGAGACAACCAAGGGAACGTCATGGCCTGCTCCCCTCCCTGTCATGTAACACCCTTCCGATATCATATTCCCACCTGGTACTTAACTCTGTGAGTGGAGACCGGGTATGCTCCCTGATTGCCTTGTATATTCAGGTGATGAGGTGCCGTCCGGCTCTCATTTGAAGCAGTGTCTGTAGAACTACCTGGGTTGGAGGCTTTTCATCCACTGTGGACCAAAGGGTTCGACAAGTTTTGTGGGGTTGTCCATACATTAGGAATTGGCCTGTAGGTACATTAGCAATTGCCCATCCATAAAAATATCTCCTATCGTGTCTAAGGAGTGCTGATGCCAGTGACGGAGGACTGTTGCGGTGTATATCCCTGAGGGGTGCGATAGACCCTGCATTGGGAGCGCTGGGGCGTATGGCGGAGCGTGATCTGTGAGAACATGTACCCTGGCCATGAATTTCTAGGCTATCCTCATCTGTAAAGAGCATGAGCGTGCGGGGGACCACCCTGGGACTAGGAATCCTCTAATTATGGTCAGCGTGTGGGTGTGCGTCCCCTGTCTTGTTTCGCCTAGGTTCTGTCCTGCAAGCCAGCGAGACAACCACTGCAGTTGAGCTGCCAAGTAGTAGGCCTCAAAAGACAGTGCGCCTAGTCCTCCCATGTCTGTCGGTAGCTGCAACTTAGCCAACACGATGCGGGGACACTTGTCACCCCATATGAGTTTCCCTAGGAGTGTGTCTAGCTCCCAAAAGAAGGATGGGGGAGGTACAAGGGGGAGATGTGCGAAATAATACAAGAGTTGGGGGGGATGACCATTTTCAACAGGGCTTTTTTCCCCGTTATGACCAACGGGAGCTGTTTTCATAATTGCACCCAAAGCCACAGGGACGACAATGCCTTTTCCAGATTCCCGTCAATTAGATCTGCAGTCGAGTGGAGGAGGTGCACCCCAAGGTACCTGAATATGGTGCCCTGCCACCTGAGTATGGATCCCCCTAGTGACACATCTCGTGGGGAAGCATCGAGCCACAGTGGGTAAACACTGGATTTGTCCCAGTTGACATGGAGGCCTGCCGCGTGGGCAAACGCATCCAGTGTGGTGTTAATTGATGCAAGATTAGAACGCACCTCTCAGAGGTAAAGCAACAAATCATCCCTGTAAAGGGACACCGCATGTATACCATCGGCCAGGGGGATTACCCAATCTTGCCCCTCTCTACGAAGGCGGATATTGAGAGGCTCCATTGCGATGAGCAAGGGTGACAAGGGGCATCCCTGTCTAGTCCTCCTGCCTACCGAAAAGGCCAGTGAGATGAGCCTCCCAAGCCTCACCTGGGATGTGGGTTCGGTATGAAGTAATCTTGTGTACTTTAGGAGCTGACTGCTTACTCCCATGCAAGTCAAACTCCAAAAGAGGTAGTCCCATGTGAGCGTGTCAAATGCCTTTTCAAGGTTCAAGATCAGACAAGCCGCATGTGGGAACTGGATCAGGGCTTGGTCCTGTACGTAAAAGAAGTGCCTAATATTTTGAGAGGTGCTGCGGCCGGGCACAAAGCTGTCCCAGTCGAGGTGAATGAGTTCAGAAAGAATCCGTGCGTAGCTGTCTGCTAGTATTTACCCTAACATCTTGTGGTCTGTTCTGAGGACGGTGATCAGGTAATAGGAGGACAGTATGGTCGGGTCTCTGTCAGGTTTAAGAAGAGAAACCAAAAGGGATTTGTGGAGGGATGGCGGCAACACTCCCATGTCCAGGGCTTCATTGTGCATCTCCATTAGGCGGGGCGTGAGGCCCGAGGAATAGGTGGCATAGTACTCGACGGACAAGCCATTGAGGCCAGGAGTTTTGTTCCTAGTGAGGTCTTGGATAGCTGGCTTCACATCAGCAATTGAGATTTCATCAAGACTCTCGCAAGCTGATGCTCTAATGCGGGGCATAGGTAGACTGGATGGAAAAGTGTCCAAAATGCCCGCAGCAAGGGGTGGGGCACCTGGTACACCGCAGAGTGCACCCAGGATGGTAGACTGTGAGTATAAAATGCCTCCAGCAGGGGAAGAGATTTCAAATACAGAGCTCCGGCTGGTGTCACAACGAATTAGACAGGCAAGTAGTAGGCTGGAGTAATCACATTCGTGGTGTATCTTGGCAGCATAGACATTGATGCACCACAAGCGTTCCAAGAGGGCAGCGTGTTGCTTCTTAGGTTCAGCTAGTGCTGATCCCCTAGTGCCACCACTATCCGCTTCCCTCTCCAGCGCCTGGAGCATTCTCTCAATAGCCTCGATCTACCTGTCAAGGGTCCTACGCACACCCGTCACCTCCTGCATGCACATTCCCCTTTGTACCACTTTGAATGCGTCCCATTCCACTGCCCTGGTTGATGCTGAGGCATGGTTTTCCCTGAAGTACTGGCAGATAAGGGAGTCTTGTGAGTCGCAAAAGATTGGGTCCTCCAGCCAGGCTCAGAGGGGACACCTTGTGGGTGTCGCAGGGAGTGGGGCATTTTACTGCACATTGACTATGCGGGTGTCATGATCAGATATCACCCACCCTAGGTAGTCCGCGTCGTGTACCGATCCCAATATGGCGTGGGAACAGAGTATATAGTTGAGGAGTACATACAAAGTGTAGGGTGCAGAATAAAACAAACAGACCCGAGCTTTGGGGTGTTTTGCCCTGCAAGCATCTGCAAGCGCCCACTGGCGAACCCATCCCATGAAGCGCTCCATTTAATTATGTGGAGGAGAACGGGGGAGCAGTGGGTGGGAGCGATCCAGGTTTATATCAAGTACACAATTTTAGTCTCCCCCCAGAATCCATGGCATGTGCGGTTTTTTGCACTAGGACCCCAGAGAGGGAGTTCCAGAAGGGTCCATGATCCACATATGGGGCATAGATGCTCTCGAGTAGGACCCGTGAGCCATCCAGTCAGCCCTCCATGAGGATGAACCTGCCCTCTCTATCTATGGTCATGTCAAGGACTTGGAAGGGTACCCCTGGATGGATCCAGACTATCACACCTCGGGCACGGGCCGATTAGGCACTGGCATAGACCATCTCTCTCCAGCGCTTTCTCAACCTTTCAAATTCTGGGGCGGTGGTGTGAGTCTCTTGGAGAAATATTTTGTGTGTGTGTTGCCGCTTTAGATAAGAATGCACTGCGTATCTTTTCCATCCTGTGTGCTTGCCGTGCACATTCAGGGTCAGGAATCTAGTGAGCACAGGTGGAGCCACGGAAGGTGTAGTAAGTAAGGTAGGTCACCACCATGTGTGGAGCCCACACCCTTTGTCCGTGTCACCACCATTGAGCTTCCAGGGGAACAGCACACAGTTACAGGGGTCGCCAGTCAGGGGCTCGGTGGGCTCTCTCCAGGTAGTAGAAAGGAGTGAGATCGGAGAGGTCAATGAAGGTTCGGAACCAGCCCTCTAGGAACAACAGTGGGTCTCACCCCTTAATACCCTCAGGCGTTCTGAGGATTCAAACATTGCTCTTTTCGGAGCAGCCCTCCGCATCATCCGCCCTCTCCTCAAGGATACAGACACATTTCTGCAGGTCCTGGATGGTGTTGTGCTGGTCGGTTGTTTGCGGTTGTAGTGAGGCCAGCTCCTTTTCCCCCGCTGGCACTCTGTCTGCCATTTTTTGGTGATCGTTGAGGAGAAACCCCGCTTCAGCCACAAGGGAGCCCAATTTGGACTCCATGGAGACTCTGGAGCTCTCCACGACCGCTAGGACAGTATCCAGTTTGTACGCTGCGTGGGACAGGGGATGTTGTGAGGCCTCCGAGACCTGGGTGTCAGGGACCGCAGTTGGTGGGATGGCTGACAGCGGCAGTGGCGGAGGTGCATCAGAGCGTAGCCTGCCCATGACTGCTGGTTCAGGTTGAGCAAGGGTAGAGAAGGTGGTGGGCAGCTGCACATGAAGCAGAGTGTTCAAATCCTCTTTTTGGGTGGGGCCAAGGCTGGACGTATCTCACTCCGCAAATCAGGATGGCTAGTGCACGGTCCGGACAAGGTGATGTAATGGAGTTCAGTGGCCTCTGGGGCCAGTCACCGCATCTGCTGTCCAGGCGGTACCTCCAGGTGGCAGCAAGAACAGGCTATTGAGGGTCCCCTGCACATTCGGCTGGTGGAAGCCGGTATGTGAGGCCGGTGCGCTGTTGTTAGGTGGGGCTCCCGGGAGGGCGAATCACTCTGTATCTTGCTGGGAGGGTCCCAGGTGGAGACGGTCAGTGCGACGGGGGGTAAGGTCAGCTGCCACTTAGCAAGGTGAGGAGCAGAGTCTACCGGAAGAGGATGAAGAGGGACACCTCCCCCCACTGCCATCAAGCTGCTGAGAAGTCTCCAGCTGGTAGGGCCCCCAGCTATTGTGTTCCATCCTGGATGTTGCAACCCCTATCCTGTACTTGTGATGTCCCAATGTGGATGCAACAGCCATGGGGCCCCTGCCACAAGGCCGGGCCATCCCACTGGCCAGAAAGTATGAGGTGCAGGAGACCCCCTCCCGTCCCCGAGGTCCACCACAGGGAGTCATCCCCCTGTCACATGCGGGTAGAGGAGGAAGAACTCGGTGAGGAGAGCCTCGTCCAGGGCTCAGTGAGTCTGACCCTGATGGTGCCGCTGCGTGGGACTCCCTGGCCCATGCAAGGAAGCGATGGTGGGCCCTGTCACTTGGACAAGTCATTCACCAGGGGGAGCGGTCCAACTGGGTGCTGTCCTGTCTTCTCCTGGCTCGGGCAGGCCGCACCCACTTCACTAGTGTATCTGCTGGCCTGTTAGGGGGCTGAAAGGCCCAGCAGAGAATGCTGCAGAATGTTCGGTCTGCAACAGGGGTGCCGCTGTGTGGTGGGAAGCCTCGCCCCCGCCTCCTCCCCAGGATCTGTGTACGGCCCTCCGTTTCACAGGGTCCATGTGTTCCCCTGCCCGGGTCCCCCTGCCTCAGGGGTCCCTGTCAACAGCCCAGGTGCAGAGGTAAAACGGGCGCGCTACTTCTGCTTCCTGTTGGTGGTGCACTGGACCCGTAACTCGGCCATGGGGCAGGTCTCGCTGGCCTCCAGGAGCTACTCTGTGGTGCAGCCCAAATTTCTGGGCGTCTGCCACGGCTGTCGTCAGTATCCTCTGGCCTTGCTCATGGGCAGCGACAGCATCAGTGGGCCACCCGGAGGTTCAAGGGGGCAGCAGGGCAATCCCGGGTCATCAGCTGAGCCCAGTCCGCGGATGGATGGCAATAACGGCGGTCAGCGATGTGGAGCTCTAGCTTGGAGCACCTGCCATCATGGCCGATCAAACCACACCCCCTCAGAACAGGGGACCTCATTTATTGCAGTTGCAATCACTGACAAAATGCATGCTATTGGCCGGTGTGTCCCCGCCATTTTTTATTGACATTAGCAAGGGCAGTGTCAGCAAAGGCCAGTGCCCCCTAGTGTGGTGGATGCTCACCCATCTGATTACTCATGGACTCTGTTACTACCTAACCCAGTCCTAAAATCCTGCTGCCTTGTCAAAACGCATGAGTAATACAAGACATTGCAGCACCGATTGTAAAGATGGCCTGTAAGGTTTTCTTGCAGAATCAAGGCATCCCATGAGGACTCAATAATGATGGAAAAATATGAACTATTCGAAACAGAGCAGAAAATGGCATCTAGTTCGGTTCTGCACTGAATTGTACATAAAACGCTGACTACCGTTAGATGCAGTCTTTTCTTACTTTCCAAAAAGAAATCAAAGAAAATTATTCAAAATAAGACAATAACGGAGCAGACATTCCAGACCCCAAGACAAGGCAAATTGTCTGTTTCTTAATTAAAATGCATTTTAAACGTATTGAGACATAGCTCACCAGTGTGACATATTGTAGAAGAAAATAGACAGGCAAGAGCCAGTGCACATGTATTGATGGAAAGGGCGCTCTAGGCTTTTTTTACCCTTAATTAATATGAGGTCATTAAAAATGCCTGGGAATAAACACAGGGAAAGGGGCTGTTTCTGTAAGTGTCACTTCCTTATTTGGATGGTGTGGTTCAGATATTACATTTCACAATGATACATAATGCAGCTGTGCAGTTGTGCAAGCTGTTGATAGAATGGCCAATCAGTTTTAAGGGGACTGGGGCTTAAAGAAATAGTTGGAAACTTTTTTGTGACGATGGATCCTACTCCCATAGCTGCCAATCTCAAGCACTTCTATATCAGGAGATCCACATCTTTGGTCCCCTTAGAATAAGTAGCTGTAGAAAGGCCTCGATTCCCCTGGACCGGCATCAAGTGTACAACACAAGCAATCACCAACCTGCAGCTACTCCACACTGCATTCTATGGTATGTGGAATATCCAATGGCTGCATGTTCCTACTGTCTGTTACGCCAGTATCCAGACCACGCCCACTGTTTCTACCTCTCTGACACAGCCTGTCAGGCTCCTCCATGGTCACTTAGGGGCAAGCCCTCAAAGGCCTACTGCTGAAACATCCACCCAAAGGCTTTCCCACCAGGGCTTCCTCAACCCTCTGACCAATAATGATGTCATCACGGGCGAGCACGTGGATGGCAGGATGGGCATTGTGTTGGAAGAGATGCTGCGGATGAGATGATGATGCATCCTTCATGTGATACATTATTCCAGTCTGATAGTTCATTCATCATAAATATTGTGTATAATTCTAACCCGCTGCAGGAAAATGTGGCCAGAGATTTATCAGACCAATACACAAAAGTATTTACGAGTACGGGAAGTGGCACTACAAAGAACTCTTTCATGTACTCTTACATGCCTTGTGAATCGGCCCTGAAACGTCCGACGGCCTGTGGTAGAGGCTAAGAGTCCTTTCAATGCCATTCCTTTCTGTTTGTACTAAATGTATGAGAATATTCCCTGAATAATCCCATTTTAGATTTGTTGGGGTCACTTTACAAAGGCATGTAAGAATACCCAAAAGACTACTGAAGGAGTACTACTTCACCCGCTCCAAAATGCCCTAGGGAATCGGACCTTCTGGGTCTGTATATTTTTGATTTAAGCACTTTGCTCTGTATGTCCCTTGGTTCGTTCAACTTCAATAATATTGTCTAAATTCTCTGATCTCCAGTAATCCATTTTGAACCCAAACATAACAAGAGGAGTGCTTCCAGGATGCTCAAACATTTCTGTGAAATGCTAAAAGGACAGAATACGCATTATTTCAAGTAAATGGATGAATTATTTTAACCCATGTGTAGTTAAGACTCCTTTTAAACCACTTGCCTATAGGCATTCATTCAGGCTCTAAAAATTGAAGAGCCAATTCCCTATGGAAAAAAGGGGAAAAAAATCGAGTACGTTTTCAGAGTTTTGACAAATCACCCAGTCCAGTTTTGCTCTGCTTTTGGATCAGCAGGTCCCATTTTTGTCGCTCCACGCCAGAACATTTCTCAAATCACTTCCAGATTTCAGGAGCTTGGCGCGTAATATCTGCCTCTGGACGGTGGTGGGAACGGATGCTTAACTCTGTGGTCTTTGGCACAGGGACAGTTAATAGTGGAAAATTAGAGCGTGCACTTTTGCCCCTTTTTAAATACATCTTTTTTTAAGACATTGGATTTTTGGGAATTTCAGCACAGGAGATATTGGAAGATTTCCATTTAACATTGACATCTAATGTGTTTAGTCACTCTTCGATTACTGTGGTGGGCTTGGGCAAGTTTTTAGTTCTTTCTAGTTGGAAACACAGATGTGAGCGACCATGGTCGGCAAATACGTCTCGCCAAGCGTTATGTTATTTAGTTTTTGACAATTCTCCATGCATTTGTCCATACTAGTTTTTTTTGCATTGCCCAGGTACTTATTCACATTTATATTTTTAATTGGTAAAACAATACCTTTCCAGTTGTATTTTCAGCATTTATTCAAGCAATGAATGTACACTTGGGATTCAATGCCTGTAGCGTGCTTGCTCTATATTAGCACACATAATACAATCTTTTTTATTATAATTTTGTTATGCAGACATCATGGCCTCTGTTGGTTATACGTGCCCTGTAAATATTAGTGCCCGTGAGGAAGTTGCCTGCTTATTGGCCCTGGAGACTGAGTTGTCCAGAACAGCTGGATGCTCCCCCTGGCGTCCACCAGCATGCACTGAACCTGCTCCAAGGGTGAGGATGTAGTTAAGTTAGTGGTGCAGGTGGACATGACAGCAAATAGTCAGAGCTGAGCCACAGCCGAGCCAAGGTGTTAGGTTTCATATAGGTACACTAATATCGGCCCGGGTAATATCATACACCGTCACCTACATTATCTGTATTTCTGTATTTCTGTGTGGTATTTGTAGAGCGCACAATCATCCCGAAGGACATCCCGGCGCTAGGATCGCATACCAATTGGTGTAAGGGGAAGTGTTTAATTAAAGCTCCGACTATATTTGAATAGATGACTAAATTGACTTAGTGCCTGGGGTACAAGACATTTTTTAGCTTCTTTCTGAAAAGCAAATAATCGCCTGTCAGGCGCAAGTCAAGTGGGAGGTCGTTCCACAGAACAGCGGCTGATTTGGAGAAGGAGCGGTCTCCCATCCTAACTCTTGAGGTGCGTTTGACTTTTGCAAGGGCCAGATGGCGCGATCTCAAGTTGCGGGACGGAACATGGAACGCCAACTTGTCTCGCAAAATGTGTGGGCCGTTCTCGTTCAAGGTTCTGTGAGCGTAGCAGAGAAGTTTGAATTTGGCTCTTTGGCGCACCGGCAGCCAGTGTAGCTCTTTCAAGCTGTCGGATGCTGAGCTGTATCTGTTTTTATTACAGATCAGTCTAGCGGCTGCCTTCTGGACAACTTGGAGGTGAGAAAAAAAAGGTAGTCAGGCATGCCCACATAAAGCGCATTTCCGTAGTCCAGCCTACTTAGAAAAAGAGCCTGAGTTATTGTTTTCCTGCAGTTCAGAGGAATCCAAGGAAAAAGTCTGCGAAAAAGTTTCAACGTGGTGAAACCTTTTCCACATATCGTGCATACTTGGTCCTGCATGGATAGGGCGTTATCGAATAGGATGCCCAAGTTTCTAGCTACACACTTGGGTTATCTCCCTTATACTGCACAGTAATGAGCCTTTAGGATTGAACCTTTACCTAGTTCTAGTCCTGGGTGCAGAAGGAGGGTTTTTCCTAAACAATTGAGTCCTATAACTCCATCAATAGACTCACACAGTATGAATGAATATTCATAAGGGTTCTTGGAAACCAGGCAGGGGCTACACCACCTACCCCACCATATCTACGTACAAGGTTCATCCCATACGTCATCCTCAAATCCAACAATGGCTAACACAAGAAACAAGGGACAAAGGAACCCTAGATACTTTCTGTATAAATACAGCTCATCTTGCTAGTGTTAGTTAGAGGGAACCGAGACTTCCAGGCCGACACACTGACCAGAGACGCTGAGGCTCCTGCATGCAGACGCTCCAGCTGACAGTGGTCTAACACATCCCTTGCGGGGCTCCTACATTCTCACACTTCAGGTAATGGGGTTCGACTAAATCCTAGAGGGATTCTTGGCTTCACACCTACTCACATGCTAGGTACACTTAGGTACATCTAGATAGGCATTGTAGGAGTACGCGCTTTCTTTTATCATGCATTTCATATTCATGTATGCATTTATGATTATTGCAAAATGGTAGAACTGTACTATCCATTTATATTCACTATACTGCTATTTATATATATCTGCTACTGTCTAAGTATTATTGCAGCACATCTATTTTACACTAGAAGAACAACTGTGCAATAAATACTTATTGTAACACGCCCAACTGTTTCTTCTGTGTAACTCTCTGAGACCGAATAAGTGAGCACGAGTGACTGAGCGAAAAGTAGTATATTGTTTCCACAATCCTGAGGGATCAGGGTTGTCATGTTCTAAGGTTGCCAGAAACTAATCTCTCTCCGATAAGAGGAGACACTAGTGGCACTGTGAGTTAGCTAAGCACTCTGAGACTCACCCTACACCTTATCTCACGGACGGACCACAGCGACCAGGGGGCTCCGCGGTAGGAGCAGGAGAGGAGCTGGGCAGAGCTGAAGGCGCCATCCTGCGTATAAAAACCGCGATTGCCTCCCGCAGCGCGGGACGCACTCTGAGACTCTCCCTACACCTTATCTCAAGGACGGACCACAGCGACCAGGGGGCTCCGCGGTAGGAGCAGGAGAGGAGCTGGGCAGAGCTGAAGGCGCCATCCGGCGTATAAAAACCGTGATTGCCTCCCGCAGCGCGGGCGAAGCCCGGGCCAAGGGCGGGCCCGTCCTTGCCCATCGAGGACCGGAGAAGACTGGGCTGGGCCTATCCTCTGACGCCCATCACAAAGTGGGTGGTTCCGATCCCCTGTCAATAAAGGTACTGTCTCTGGTTTACAAGTAGTATATGGTATAATCTTCCATGGCCAAACGTGTAAAACGTAAGGAGGCTCGGTCTCCCGTAGGAGGAGGGGGAGGTCTAACGGGGACTTTGGATGCCTTTTTGATCCGAGCAGAGTCTGTTCTAATCCATGAAATCCAAATAACGGAAAAAAGACTCTCGTTGGGGTCCCCAGCGAATTATAAGAGGTCCTCACTGGGGGAGATTAGAGAGGCTAAATTGCCAGGTACCACTCACAGAGATCCGGGACACTTGCAAAGTGAGGCTGTTCTCGAGGAGAGCTGCGAGGATGCGCAGGTTGTAGTGGTGATTGATGGAGCTAACTCGCATGCCCGGGGAGACACTGCTGTAATGGGGGATGTGATGCAGGAGGGAAATGTTGTTATGCAAGTCGAAGAGTTTCCCACACCCTCAGAATCTTTATGTTTTACCTCTTCAATTACCCCGCCCGAAGTACCGGAGAAACAGGGTCCCAGGTCAGGAGAGGTGGCGACAAGATCCAAGAAACAATTAAGAGTTAGCCCAAAAGGGAGAAGGGCGGGTCTAGGTTCAATAACTAATAATGAACCACCAGCTAAACGATCGAGGAATGTTATCCCACATAATCCCAAGCAGAAATCAAAGCAAGCAATCCCCAAACCTCCCGTTCAGGATGGTACGGCTTCGGAATCTCAACCTGGGACCCAGGACCCCGATTGGAGCATTCTCGAGCAGCACTGATTACTGGAGGAAACTAGAGACACTGATGATAGTTTTGCTAGATCCCCTAATATGTCAATTAAGGGTGATTGAGGAGAAGATCGATGCATTTGCACTTGCTCTGTTAAATAGGGGATCTGTAGACCGTGCTAAACTGGGGGAGTGTTTTGGTAAACAGCAATTAGCGATCATACCATTGGTGGAACAGGGAGCAGTGGGAGGAGTGGATCTAGGAACAAGGTCCCCCAATTTAGTGCCCTCAACTGGGTCTGACCCTAAGTTGTCCCAAAGAATCGGGAGCTGCAATGAGAAAGCATTTAACCACTCACAATCGAACACAACAGGTGTCTGCCCTGAAACACGATCCGATCCGGCAAGGACTTTAACAGATAGGGTAATAGGCCTAACCGAGGCAGTTCCAGCGAAATCGCAGCAAACCTTAGTGGGGGGCCCAGTAATGCAGTCTAAGCACTCGAGGGGAGGTGAGGCAAGGGTATTGGTGCCTCACACCATAGGGCTTCCAGTTATAGATCTTCCACCACCTTGCTGTCCATACACAGTGGTACTGTTAGGAGTCCCCGGGTGTGACAACTCCCAAGAGGAGACCACCCCTCAGTTGGTGAATAAAGTTGCACACTGGATGTCTAAACATGCCGGATTTAACATCAGAGAGCATCGGCATATCCTAATGGCAAGACGTGTAGCTTGGATAGGGAAATCAAGGGAAGTCTGTCCGGGGGACTGTGTCATTGTCACGTTCAGATATCCAACACTTGTCCAAGGTATCCTCAGGTATTCCCCTGGCGTATTTGTCCCAGACTCTACCATCAAACCTTTGCCCCTGGGATATTTTTATAGACCAGGGCTCACCATAAACCATGCTGACTGTTATGGGGGCAAGGGACAGGGGCCGGATCGGGCTGCAGGGTGTGGGGTATCCTCAAACGCATTTTCTTTACTCAGGGATTTGAATGACATCGATTGACTCTCACATAGGGAGGGTTCGGGGGGAGGCAGTAAGAGGCAAATGGTAAATCCCAGGCTGGCAGAGATGAGTTTGGAACCCATCACACAGAGATTATTTCCACCGACAGTTGCGCTTAAGGAGGTGACAAAAGGGGAGACAAACCAGGGTGAAGTGGCTGCAAGGCCGGGGATCAGTGAGGGACCGAATGTTCTAAATGTAGGAAGTAGAGGTGGAGATATAAAGATTATATCCTGGAACATAGCGGCCCTATCAAGCAAAATTGGTGATGAGCAGTGGCTCACCAAGGTGAGGGAGTTCCACATAATATGTCTCCAGGAGACATGGGAGTTAAACAAGAATCTATTAATTGAAGGGTATAAATCCTTCTTTTCTCCTGCAGTTAGATCAGTTTCTGGCAGAGCCAAAGGGGGTTTGATTATATTCATAGATGTGAGATTACAAGGTAATTGGAAGAATTTGGACTGGGACTCAAATGTTGCCCAAGCTATTAAATTTATAAATAACTCACACAGGATAATTTTAATAAATTTTTATAATGCCACAACAAACTCACAGGGGAAGGGCAGCCTTTGTGAGTTAAACACATGGTTAGAAAAGACACAAGGGAGGGGGTGGGCTCAACCCAAACTGATATTAGTAGGGGATTTTAACTGTCACCTCTGCCCCCAACTGAAGGGGGCACAGGAGGACTGGCTATCTTGTCCACTAAGGAAAGGTCCTCATATGGAGCACACCAAAATGGGTAAAGAACTCACTGGTATATTATACACCTTTGAACTGATTCACACACTGGATATGTTTCCTAACAAAAAGAACAGCCTGGTCACCCCCACATATAAAGGGAGAGGTTGTCATTCATTTATTGATTTTATCTTTGTTTCCCCTTTATTAAGGGGCGAGATTTTGGGATTTGACATTGAACACAGTGCATTCAGTGATCACAACCCTCTTAATCTTGTACTTGGGACACAGTCACATCTACAGGTATTGGCTAAACAAGAAGGATGTACGGAAATCGTTGCCACAGACCAAGGTAGAAGGCTTAGATGGGCCCAGGTTGATATGGGCTCTTTTAATGCTTCCTTATTTGATAAAGGAAAGCAGGAAATATTGAAGTGTCTAGATATAGGAGTGGACGGAGTTGATTTAATAGAGGCCTTTGAGAATATTGCACACGTAGTAGAACGGTTATTGAAGGTTCCTGTAAGGGGGCATAGTGGGACTGCACCAAGATGGTTTGACAGCCATTGCTCGGGGGCACTGAGTAAATTGAAAGGAGCTCTCAAACATAAACCTAGGGATAGGGCTCTGGTGGCTGCTTGTCGCATTAGCTACAAGTCAGCTGTCAAAGCAAGAAGGAGGAACTTACAACGTGCAACCTGGGAAGAACTTATAGAGGCGGCAGAATCGAAGAATTCTGCTCACTTCTGGAAAGTAATTAATAATCCCTGCTTCTCAGATCCAAACAAACCGGGGCTAAGCAATAACATTCAGCCAGACCAATGGCGAGAGCATTTTCAGGGTCTATATAACCATCCTGTCACCCAGAAGGAACAGCTAACCCTACCTTTTTTACCATCAGGTTGTACCCCTATTGTTTTTAGGATGGATGAAGTAATAGCAGGAATTGAGGGTCTGACAAGGCACAAGGCGCCGGGGCCAGATGGGATTCCACCAGACCTTTTTAAATCTAATATCGAGGTCAGGGCTCCCCTCTTAACAAGGGTTCTGAATGCAGCAGCAAATACAAATATGCCAAATTCCTGGTCATCCGCTATTATAGTGCCGATTTTTAAGAAGGGCAATAGGGATAGCCCGCAGTGTTACCGCCCAATATCGCTGATAGATGTTGCAGCCAAGGTCCTGGGGAGGGTGCTTTTAAACAGGCTAACAGAATGGGCTGAGGAGTCACACATTATCACGGATGTGCAATACGGGTTCCGACCAGGAAAATCTACCGTAGACCAGTGTCTCAACCTGTACCTTATCTCTGCTAAGTATGTCATAGCGAAGGATGGGGCACTATATCTAGCCTTCATGGACCTCACTGCGGCCTTTGACCGCGTGAATCGTAATAAGTTGTGGGCTTTAATGAGGGACCTGGGGGTGGATATAGCTATAATAAACACTCTCTATTCACTGCACAGTAACACAACAGCAGCGGTAAGATACACAAAGGAGGGGGAAGTTACAGGGCGTTTTAATTGTTCCAGTGGGGTGAGACAAGGATGTATTTTAGCTCCATTTCTGTTCACCTTATATATTAATGGGCTTGATGCCACTCTGCGGAACATAGAGGCTGATTTACCCAGAATAGGGGGAAGAACAGTGCCGGTGCTGTTATATGCAGATGATGCGGTGCTCTTGGCCCGCACCCCACATAGTTTACAGCTTATAATTGACGGTTTTGTAAAATTTATGGACCAACTAGACATGTCCCCGAACTTAGCTAAGTCCTATGTTATGGAGATGGGACAGAAGCCTAGGAAAAAAAACCACATTTATTCCATAGGCTTACACACCCTGGGTAAAGTCTCAACCTTTGCCTATCTGGGTATATTATTTGATGATCGCCTGAATTTCAAAAACCTTATAGAGGAAAAATGTATGACTTTGAATAGGTCCACAGGTTCAATTGCAAATTATGCCCGGAGGTTGGGGCTTTGGACCCCGGGTGTGATTTTAAAATTGTATAACTCAGTTTGCTGTGCTAATGTTCTGTATGGCAGTGAGGTGTGGGGTTTTGTGAAATCTACCTCATTGCAAAGTGAAGAGAACAAATATTTAAGGCGGTTGCTGAAAGTCCCACATAGCATTCCAGCATATTGCATACACGAGGAGATGGGTGTTAGGTACATTATAGACAGTATGGGAGTGAAGCCCCTAGTATGCTGGTTGAAGTTGTGGACTAACGAAGAGGTCGGTCTGACAAGGTTGGTAGTACGGGACTGTCTCTCTTTGGAGTATGCGCAGAAAATCCCATGGTTGAAATATGTCAGGGAGTCCTTTGTCAACCTTGGGCGCGCAGATTTATTTGATAACCCAGGGATAATAAAGCCAAAAGATATAAATCACATTAAAACTTTGCACAAAATGTTTGTGATGGCTCATCGTGAAACTGTTGAACTGGGGAAACACTCGGTGAGAGATTATATTTTAGTCAAAACGAAACAGGGCATAGAACCATACTTAACATTAATGACCAACGCCCATGATCGTTTTTTAGTAACCCGTTTTAGACTGAATTATATCCATCATTTACTGGCAGTACCGGAAGGTTTTATTTTAAATACAGAAGAGAGAGGGCCCTGCGGCTGCGACTTGAAGTCTCCGCAGGACACACTTCACTTAGTTTTACTCTGCCCGTACTATGCCCACCCTAGGAAACTGTTTCTGAAAGAGCTGTTAAGAAAGGCCAGATTTAGGCAGGCTCGGGTTGCATTGCTATTTTTAAAAATGTCAACTGATGTTTTTACTCTTTATTGTGTGACAAATTTTTTAAGAGCTGCTGTAAAATTACGTACAACGAGGGGGGATTGAGTTTTAATGAGTTGTTTTATAGTGCTTTTCAGATAATTATATCTCTGTGAATCTTATGTGAATTTTATATCTGTGTGTTTTATTGGCTGTTATTTATATGCTTTTATGGTTTGTTGTCCAAATCGAATAAAGCTGAATGAATTGAATTGAATTGAATTGAGTTAGCTAATGCAAACAGGCTAACATTTTCGGTGGGGGTGCTCAGAATCAGTCTGCCACCAAGCCCACAGTTCATGTTATCCGAACGCGCAGATTATGTATAGGTTATATATAGGAACTACACAACAAGGGGTCTGGCTTGATGCCAAGAGCCAAAGCAAGTGCCGAGCCCTCAAAATATTGGCTACGTAAATGTGAAAATATGATAGATTTTAAAATTAAAATAAATAAAAAGTGTTCTTTAATTTATCACAATAGAAGCACTGCATTGAGTGATGGTTGTTGCAAGGGATAGTTTCTAAATATGAATTTAGGAACATTAATAGGCCACCATCCTGTCTGCACGATGAAGATGTCATTCATGAACCAAAAGGCAAGTCAATTGACTTGAGGCCCTTGCTTAAGGGCAATATTGTTTTTATTGATGGATCAGTATTATAGTCCATCAGCGACTAGATCAGTCAGATCACAGGGGTTACAAGGCAGTAACATAGTGGTAGCAACTACCACTAAAAGAGACATGTAACCAGTTGTATCTACCTGGTACTTGTCCAGTCATAAAACTACACTAAGGGGCATATTTACCAATGTGTTGCAAGGGGGATGCAAGGGTGACACAACATTAAAGTAAGATATATTAAGCCACGCAAAGCTACCTTGCGTGGCCCTGCGTGGCTTGATAAATCTGGAGTATCTGAACACACAGCAAACCACGGTATTGCATTACTCAGCCCCAGGGAGGCCTCCCATGGGTGGAGCGTGGGTGTTACCAGGCAACACCCATGGATTTTGGTGCATGCCCAGATTTACCATCACTGGGAGAGCTGGGATTGCATCAAAATGCTACAGCT
This sequence comes from Calotriton arnoldi, assembly GCA_963921515.1. Taxonomy (NCBI): domain Eukaryota; kingdom Metazoa; phylum Chordata; class Amphibia; order Caudata; family Salamandridae; genus Calotriton; species Calotriton arnoldi. The sequence continues at coordinate 2,268,437 of CAWUFW010001368.1, read as the reverse complement.
CCCCAGGGGATGCGCAATGAGGAGAAATATCTTTATTTCTCCTCGTTGTTACCTCTTTCTAAGTGTGCTGCATTCTGTGCAGGAAGGTGCCCCTTCCTGCACAAAAACAATCCTGCCTAAATGCAGGCACCCTCTCACCATGGCGCAAGAGTGCCTGCATTGGCGCTAGGCAGCCTAAAGTGCGCCAGCGCAAGGAAAGGGCAGGAATGCGCCATGTAATGTTAAATACGGCGCATTCCTGCCCTTTCCCTTTCCTGCGGCGCAGTGCAGCAAGGTGGCGTGCTGTGCTGCGCGAAAGCTTGATAAATGTGCCCCTAAATCCCAACTTCCTTTTCACCCTGGCCTCTTAGAATGAAGAAAACAAGAGCACAACATCAAATAATCCTCGAAGACTTTGCTTCCGCTGAGAGCATAAGGATTTCTCTCTTCAGGGTCCCTGCCATGCTTGATGCTGGTGCCAGGCAACGCACATCTGGCAGAAGAAAGACACGGCAGGCACCGCGCCCACGGGGGTCCATCTAGCCCGAGGGTTGTTCTCCAGCTTTGCCTGATATGTTTGTTTTTCTTTGTCTGATCCGCTGATGTTTGACTCTTCAGTTGGTTTCAAGTTTAGGCTATCAGCACTTCTTTTGGCTACAGCCATCACTGTGTTTTTATGCATCCCATGTCTTAAATGGGCTCCAAGTGAGGAACAAGGAATGCACGGGAAGCCATGCTCACGCCACTATGCGGATACACATTTTTCATTCACAGAATGGTGTTCAATAAAACCATGTCAGAAGTCTGGTAAGTTATTTATGCCTGTGTTGACATATGTTCTTTATAAATACACATATGTTTAAGAAAGTACATGAACACTTTTATTTGAAAACATAAGGTTGCAAAGGTGGGAAACTGACCAAATGTAATTATTCATTAATATTTTTTTAAATGCCATCTAAAGCTCGCATACCGCTTTAGAAGGCCAAATGCCAGATTTTGTAAGAGGCGCTTGGCATACTTGGCACCAGGATACACCTAAGTTTATTGTGTTTGGGTGTGCCACCTGCAGTCTGGAAGCATGCCTCCAGTTAACAAACAGGCACTGGCAAAGCCCACAGGTTTGATGTTGACAATCGAGTGCGGACAGAAGCAACAAACATGCCTGCCAGAGCGCAAGATAAAAAGGATTGCTTTGACTATATAATGCAAGGATGAGATAAAAGATTACACTTATGATAACAGGGAGCACTATTCGGGTGTGAAATAGTTCCTCCTGCATTCCAGTGGACACAGAAGGATATACTCAAACAGCCAATAGTAAGAAGGTGAAACTAAAATACTCCTGGTGGATGATCCAAGATGTGGTTAACAATGCCTAAAGCCAATGGGCGAAGGTTTCTGACCCAAAAAAGCCAATGAGTGAAGGACGCTTAACCACAGAATACAATATGTTTGACGTGAATGGTGCAAGTGACCTACACCATACTATACATCAAAACAAAAAACAAAAAAAATGATCTTCAACCAGCCCATGCACTAACTGAAATAGTTCTCAAATGTGCTGTGCACAGCTCAGCTCAAAAATATGCGGCGGCTGTTTACCCAGTGAGTCCTGCTTGCATGCAGTTGCCTACCCGTCTTTGAGTGGGGCACTGAGGGGCCCAGGCATGGAGGGTGCAGTTTCAGACTGCATCTCAGGGGACAACAGTCAAGGTACCCATCACAGATACTGCATCTGTGCTGCACCCTTCCAAAGGGGAACCCCCTGAGTGTCACTGGAGCACTCTTTGCCCCCTTCCAAGCAGAACTCATTCTGTATACGCCATACCTCTGAGGTGTCACGCATTCCCCTGGGCGGAAGAAACTTAATACCTGTTCATATGCTTCAATAATGAGGGACATGCACAACAGCAAGTGGAGTTCCTCGTTTGCCTGGGCGCCGCCTGGAGCAAATGGCAATTGTGCATATACCAACTTTGTGTCTGTCCAATGGTTATTATAGAAGAGGCAGACAAAACAGTTGTCACCCCTTCTGTAGTATTCATTAGCCTATGAAGCGCAGAAATAGGCAGAAGCACCTTTTGTGGTCCAAGGGCAAATTGAGTTATTTGTCCCCAGATGAACTAGCTAATTATATATATCATCCAGCAGAAGCAGGGGATGAACCAACCCAATCTAGTGCCCCGTAACACTTCTCAGCACTCCAAAAAGTGGAATTCCTATAGGGTGTTTGCATGTTGCTCAAGAACTTTATCTGTGTGATCCCTGACCTCCAGTATGGGTAGTTTCATGCTTGCGGCTGTTTTTGTGCATGTAAATTGTTCCCCTCTAGGAATTAGGCTAGATTTCGAAGTCACTTTCACTACTTTGCAGAACAGTTTGTGCACAATTATAGTATACAATCACTTGAGGTGAAACACTATTTACACAATAAATAAATTATTGAGCCACCCCAAATTTAGTGCTTAAATTCCTACAGGTGCTTTCAGGTAGTGGGCAATGACACACAGTTTAGCTGTCAAAAACAAATATCTATCGGAAACATATAATCTGCATTATTATCTGTCTACATTGCATATATGTTATACTCTGTTATTTGTATATGTATTGTTTTCAGGTGATAAAGGGCATATTCCTCGCCCTCTCTTTTGCTTCTGTTTTTATTATATTTGTAATTGTATTTTATTCCATCTGCTTGTATGCAATTACCAGCGAATAGCTTGTTTTTGTATATAAATTCATCCTCAATTCTTTGACTCTTTGCTGCAACTTGTGGACATATTCTGCTGAAAGTTTAACTATCCACATTTTGTAAATAGCTCTGTTGTCCCATGAGCGTAGTTCATGCAATATAAAGCTTCAAACACTAACAATTGAAAACAATGGTTCCTATTGTTTCTCCAGATTCTAGAATGCATTTTTTTCCTGGTGGAACAATTATCAGTTAGCCACTATTGTATGTGTGCTCTTTTGTTTTACACAGCAAATGTTTCTTTCTCTTGGGAGCGTGAATGTCTTTACAGCCACAGAGGAATAATGGTCCTTGGTACAGCAGCAGAATGTTATTGCAGCGAGTTTCTCGTCAGAACTCATCCTCAAACCTCTGTTTATTTTTCAACAGTATATGTGTATAAATGGTACACAGACGGAATAAAGAGCCTTGCAGCTCACTGGGTTTTCTTAAATCTTTTGAAGTTTTATTTTCACATGTTCATGCCACTGCTTAATATATTAAAACCCCATTAAACATGTTTCGGAACATCTTGGGCTTCTTCAGGCTTCACAGGGCTAATCCGACCTTTGTCCAAAGGGAAGTGTGATGCGTAGGTATTTGGTTTGAGATATCTGGAAAATGCATTTTAAAATATTTATGGTCCCTATTTCTACAACATTTGTTAGCTCTTTTCTTTGTGCAAAATTTGGCCCCAAAGGTGCTCTCAGATGACTCAAAGTTCGCAACTGAGGCTAGACAACAAATCAATACATTTAAATAACGTGAAGCACAATAGGCTCTACGGGAAAGATAGCAAATGGTTACGTTTTCAAACCATAAAAGTTTATTAAAGGTTAAAAGGTTACGGAAGGTAAATCAACAAATTCCTGTCAATCAATAAATGAATGCATTAGTCAATATGAAGTTCAAATCAATGAAAGTCATATAAGCAAGAGGACGAATTATCATAAAGTCACCTCAAAAGGAACAGTTAAGTAAATAAGTTCTCCCATAAGGTGAGTACTCTAATCGCCTGCTGTGCTCAGAATGTAATTTAGAAGCCTTCTAAACTCTAAATTTCTCTGCAGAGGCTTAAATCATACAATCCTAACATTTGCTACTTACACATGGTTTGCATAAAACAATCTAAGCAGCTTATCTAAGCTTTTAATTATCGGCATCAAAACAAGATACATTAGGCCAGCCTGTACCTTGCAGGTGTACTGTTGCAATCACTTAACACATTCTACAGTTATAACATAAAAAAAGCATTTCACATGAGAAAGAAAGCAAAGGCACATTACATATGTTAATTGGGACTTCAGCTTCTAGAAATAAAATACATATGTTTCAGAAAACAAGATGGCAACCAAACGTTAGCCATTTTACAAAGCAGGCCTACATTTGCTATGATCAATCCAAATGTGAATCATACACAGTTAATAGTATTTGCACGTTTTTGCATGTTAATGGTGATAAAATGCAAAACATTTAATATGGGAAAACCCTTTCACATTTATTGAGGAGGTTGCTACTTCCAGATCACCTTGGATGTTCTGCTGTGTTCACATTGGGAACTTAGAAACTGTTTGTAGCCCCTAAAATTTGGATGAATTAATGCAAGTGGGTGAGGGGGCTATTCTAGATGATATATTCTCTTGCCTTGATGGCACTGGATCATTTATAAGAATGTAATCACCAAAAGAACCTTGAACCTCAGGAGAAGTGTTCTATGATGTATGGGGTAAAGGCAAAAAGCTAGGTGCAAGTTATAGATTCAATTTAAGTAACACATTTCAGGCTATATCTTCGCATGTAAGCAGAGTGGAGTGCACTATCATAGACATATACACATGACCAGAAATGTATATATATTTTTTTTAAAAAGATGGTTTTATTCAAAGTTCCTTAATGGTGAAATTTTCACCATTAAGGAACTTTGAATAAAAACATCTTTTTTAGAAAATATATACATTTCTGGTCATGTGTATATGTCTATGATAGTGCACTCCACTCTGCTTTACATGTGAAGATATAGCCTGAAATGTGTTACTTAAATTGATTCTATAACTTGCACCTAGCTTTTTGCCTTTACCCCATATGTAATTTTCCCTACAGCTAGCAAGTTCCATTGTTCTCCGTAGGGGTCCCCTTCTTACCAAAACACGAAGTGTTCTATGATGGGCAGGATTCGTAACAGCAGTGGAGTCACAGACAAACTAGAAATCAAAAGCTGCAGAAAATCAAGAACTGCACAAAAGGGAGAGCCAGAAAACATCCATACATGCATGGTGAAAAAAATCAGAGCTAACTCAAATAGGGACATCGTGAGCTCCTGAGCCAAGACTCTTATTGGGTCCAAAGTCTCCCATCCCCTGAAGGTGCTGGAACCAACACCCATCCCCCACCCCAAAGGTCTTAACTTGTCCTACATTGCTCTTTGTGTAAACAGCTTCTGAATTGTGCCACCTGTAGTAAAGTTGCACTGTACTTAGCCATCATTAGCTTGTTGCACCTACAGTGATCTACCACTTCCAGAAGCCCACACATTGCAAATAAAACCCCAGTTTTACGGTATTTATGTTTCCAATTTTTCTGCCATTGATGTCGGACCCACCAACATCATAATCAGCCCCTGTGTGTGTGTGAATGTGCTGCTCGTAACAGCGCAGAATCCCAAAGGCTGAAGTGGGCTGACCAATCATATTGTGTGCTGTAGTGGATGGAAGACAAATGTGATTGACACAACAACAGACCCATGGGTGAAGAGGGCTAGCTGAAAGCCCCTTTAGGTAAATATATTATAGAAATATAATTTTAGTGAAATCTAAAGATCTTGGTAATTCCAGAAAGCAAGAAATGATATGAGCAGAAAGGTATTAATGTTGGTTTATGAGAGCCAGAGCTATGTCTCTGAATATAAACCACATTCATTGGTTGTCCTGAAAATCTGGCATGGCTCTAGTTCTTGTTGACCTGTTGGATGCTACATAGAGCTCTCGATTTAATGAACGTTCCCTGGAATATCATATTAATCATGAGCTGTAATCTATCTTTGACAAAGATACATTTTCGATAGTGAACAGGAAGTTTAGAAACCTACAAAAACCTTTGGCCAAGACACTCGTGATTCCACAGTAAATCCTCAGTAGAACGAATCACAAGTTTCATTGGCTGTGGGCCATGTAAACATGCAGTGACACTGTAAGCTACAGAACAGGTCATGCAAACAGCAGATTAAAACTTCAAAGCAGCACAAACGAGCTGACATTTAACCAAGAAATGTGTTCGCTGAGGTCAACAATGAAGATGGAGTCATAAACAAAATGAATGCGCAAAACTCTGTGTTTTATGCCATATTAAACTGTTTAGAGAGCCTTAGAGGAGAACCTTAATAAGGTTCCAATGAGAAGCCATGGCCGCAGACAGACATAATATTAGCAGGTGACCCTCCAATATTGGGAACAGCAGGACTGTGTCTCAACAGGATACATTTGTTGTATAAAAAAATGAGGATATTTCCTGACAGGTGAATGACTCTGGAAGGGTCACCCTGCAAGATCATAGCAGCAGTATGCTTGTGGGATGCTACCAACCCCAGTACACCAGTTACAAATTGGTTTTATTGGATTCAGTTGTGGCAAATGGGCCTATGACGCAATATACTCAGTAGAGCATCTACTGCTTTAATACAAACATCAATTGAAATCAATGTACATGAATAATCAGCTGTGTGCACCAGGAATTCTTAGTCGGTCAATACATTTCCAAAGCAACCATGCCAGCAGAAGAAGCCAGGAAAAACCGTATGCAAAAGGTGAACTGGAATTTCCACTAGGCTGGCAACTGGTGGCTTTTCAGCAACACTTGTCTTCTTGGAAATCTTCCTTTTTTCCATAGGCCGGTCCACCTCGTCTGTGCAGTTTTTGGTATGATAGATGTAAGAAAATTAATTATTAATTGGGGTGGGTGGTAGTTCACCACAAATATAAAGTCACTAACTTGCTAGGTCCAAGCAAAGGTTTCAGTAATATAAAACTGAGCTCAACCCCTGTGTTTTACAGAGCAGAAATGCTCAACTAAGAAAAAAATGTGTGAAGCGTTTAGAAGTACCAAAACAGTTCACAACAAAAGTCCCACTCCAATGTGTAAGAATAGAGGGTTATTATTAAATTAAATGACACCAAAACGCCAAAAGTCCACATTGGTGAACTAGAGTAGAGATAAGATTTGTTTAAGATTTAGGAGAAAATGTGCTGAAAAAAACGTTATGCACCAATAGAAAGTACTTTTTCCATGAGACTAGAACCTAGGCGCTATTTCAGGCCAATCATCATGGAGCGCGAGTCAAATACGCCTAGCAGGTTCAACAAGGTCAAAGTTTATACTTTCTTCATTTTTAGGTCGAGCCTCGAGTAGCGCGCAAGCGCTGCTTAGAGGCGAAGACTTTTAGTAAGCGAGTTTGAAAACCAGTCCCAAAAACGCTCGTGCGTCGTGGCTGGCCTTTTTGGGATGGGTACGCGCGGCAAACATGTGTTTCCAATTATCGTGCCCAGACGCGGGCGCGATAATTGTAAACACATGTCTACCGCGCGTACCCATCCAAAGGCCAGCCACGACGCACGAGCGTCTGGTCAGCTGAGCAGGCTGCCGCGCTCCCTCCTCCCCCCCTCCGCTCCTCTGTTCTGCGCGCGCACCACTGTTTTTTTTTTTTTACCGCGCGCGCGACGGACCCACAGTTGAAGGAAGCTGGCGCGCACCTCACAGGAGCCCCAGCCCTACCAGCCTCTCTCAAGCCAAAGGGGGTTATTAGAGCCAGTCTCGCGCTTTCCTGCCTCATTGTGGGTTGGCCTGGCAACAGGGCAGGGTGGAATGCTAGGGCTTTTGTCGGAGTTGACACTTTGGCAGGCTGCAGCAGGGTAAGCGTTTCATTACTTACACCTTATTCTTACTCCTTCATGAACAGGGTGGAATTTCGAGCAAAATATGGAGCAGAATCGGTTTACCTAGGCTGTGGAAGATGGGGAGAATTATTTGCCAAGGCAGCCCCGCGGTTTTAAATGAGGAAGCAAATCTTTATCAATAATACACCTCTTTCTTTCTGCACAAGCAAGTTATCTGTCGCCACGCTAAGCTGTTCCTTTTTTAAAAAAATCCAAAATGCATTATTTCCAGTGTGTAGCTTCTCAGAACGTGTTAAGTAAGGTGCGTATACTTTTCAGGGTCTCCGATTTAAAGCTATGGATTTTTATATTGGAATACTCGGGTGCGAGTTTACTTTTTCCCTTCAATATTAGAAAGTCTGCACTCTGATGGAGCGCCTTAATGTGAGAGTCTGGACAGGGGCGTCATGCCCTGCTGCCACTTACATTGTCTACACCGCTGAATGTGGTTCTGGATTAGTTTGGGAGTATACGGTTTGCTTGGGGTGCAAGGCTTCGCAGGAGCTGTTTCGGTTAGTGTCACAGTACAAGCAGGTCGAGTTGGACTCGGATGTGAATCTTACAGCTCCCAACATGCAGTAGAAGTTGGTGAACGGTTATGGAGACCAGGTGCAGTCTGAATGAGTTCCGTGGCTTTTCTACATCCTTTGTGTCTAGATCTACAGGGCACTGGAGAACCCCAGCGTTACTCACAATATTCAAGCTGCGGCATTGATGTGCACTGTACCTGCTCTCACTTGCTGGTTGTGAAGTATTTTCTCCATGTTATGTGTTTTCGTGTAGTTCTAATGTGCTTTCGTCCTTTGGAGTGGCTGATAGCTGGCATACAGCTACTCTGTAAAAGCCAACCAAATGTGCATTCCAGTTTTTGCCGGCACACGTTCACCCTTTGAAGGCCAAAATAGTTATTGCCTATGAATTTTATTGGAGTGCTGCTCTTATACACATTTTTAGAACTCCTACCGTAGAACACATAGGAGCGGATTCCATATTTGTGAGAGTCCCTATACAGTTAGAACCAACGTTTCCAGAAGACACAGATTCCATTGGTGTAATTTACATTCATTTTGGGACGACCTTTGCAAAATGTCCCTTTCTTTTTGCACTTATGAAGCCTTGCAAATATCGGCACTAAATTCAAAAGTGCAGTTGTGGTTGTAACCTGCCTTATTGTTGGTAAACAGCTACTTTGATTGCCAGTTATGCCTCCCTTCTTTTTTTCTCTGTTCTGTTAAACGCAACAGAGCCATTTCTTGGTGTGGTCTTGAGTGAATGATGTTTATATAGTGTACCCAAAAAGTAAAAATACTCCTTGTTGAAAAAGTCGCCCTCATCTTCAATTCAAATATTGCTGTATTGTGTCATGTCATGCTATATATCCAAAGCATCTCTTACTCCCGGACTTGGCCGATCGCCTTTCATTTGTCACCGGTGGCTCTCTCTCTCATCCTCACCCTTAACCCTCATTTCTTTCTGCCCCTCTGTAGTACTTTGACACAACTTTAGGGCGTTTAAGCGCTGCACAATTACTCACCTGTACATAATAGCATGTACACACCTCCCATATGCGGTACACTCGCTCTATGTCTAGTTATTATAAATTTTCAGCATGCTGCATAGCACCCACACTGCTCTACAACATAGCTTAAAGACATTGGCAATGCTGATAGCTCTGGCTAAACACTTATAAGGTCCCAAAAGCGAGACCTATTGGCTATGCCAATGCTTGTTACTTTCTGATTTAGGAGCCTATTTATTTCGTGGATGATGGCCCGTTGTTCCGCCATGGTGACGGAGTAACATACTTCGTCGCCCTGGTGAAGGGACCACTGGCCAGATTTATAAATGACTGCCAAGGTGGAGATCATTTATAAAACATTGCCAGGAACCACCGTCATGCCGGTTCCTGTTAATGCATTTCACTGTTTGATGCAAGACTACGTCATGCTGACGGAGCCCTGCACCAAGCAGTCTTCTTTTTTATTTTCAAAAAGAAAATCCTGAAAGGGGATGTTCTTTTTGAAAATAAAAAAGACAATGGTCCCCTCGCCATATGAGTTCTCTCCCATGGCGAGGGGAACATTTAGCAGTTTTCACTGCCCTTACCACCAGGGTTTTCCTGGTGGTGACGGGCAGTGAAACTGACCTGGAAGTCCCCCATCTAAATCAGGTGGGTGCATTTACAGGTCTGCCTCCAATGGTCCTTACTCCACAGGGCCGTCGTAGGAGTTTAATCACAGCGGAGACAGAGTAGGCTCCGCCATAATTAAACCTATGATCTGCCCACATCTAAATTGGTGAGGCAGACCATTATCTTGGCAGTAAGCATACTCCTTCGGTATTGCCATGGAGTATGCTCACCGCCAAATATAAATCGAGCCCTTAGTTTATGAAATGGAAGTCAGAATCAACCAGTGGGGCAAGTTAGCAGACTATATCCGGTGAAGTAGACCATATCCAGCGAAGTTCCTCTGAAAAAAATCGAAGATGTGCAAAATCAAAAATGTAAGATAAAATCCAAAGCAAAGTTTCACAACAGCCGGCAAAGTAATGTAAGAAGGTGGAATCTGACTACATGGTTGCCCCCACTTTTTTTATGGTGTTTTGCTGGTTTATGACTTAGTTGGACTGGGATCCTGCTATTCAGGGCCCCAGTCTATCTGCTTTCTCTGTAAAAGGTTTCCATGTGCCTTAGGCACATCTCTGATTGGAATCTGGAGTGCCCTTATAAGTCCCTAGTATATGGTATACTATGTACCAAGGGCATAGGTACCTCAGAGGCCTACCAGGGGCTGCAGCATGTATTATGCCACCCCTGGAAGGCCATCCAAACTGACACCACAGGTCTGCTACTGCAGCCTGGGTAAGGTGGTGCATGCACCTCTTACTGTGATATAGGTTACCTATATCACGAAATACATACACACATATAAACCTATAAGTCACTCCTAAGGCAGGCCTTATCAATCCTAAAGGCAGAGTGCGTGGTTCCTATGTGAGAGGGTGCCCCTGCATGAGCAGGGCCCCTCTGCAGCGTTCGGAGACCATCTCTGATGCTGTTTGTAGTGCAGCCTGACCATATACTCTTAAGCGCATTATATCCTCGCGGTAAAATGCTAACTTTGGAATGGCTGCACCTAAACATGTCGTGTTTGGTGTCAAACATCTTGGAATACTACCCCCCGCCAATCCTGGCGGCGGGGGTAGCATTCCACCCTTCTAGAGGGAAAGACATGTTAACTCTAACTAGTCCGGTAACTTCTTTCCAGAGCCCTGGCATCACAAAATGGATGCTGCTGCCACAGACACGAGTCTGGCCTCCTGCTGCTGGACGAAACTCCGGCAGGGGAGGCCTGGACAATAGGTTTCCTGTCCCAGGGAGGTGTGACCACCTCCCCAGACAGGATAATGTGTATTGGGGCTGGGCGGGAGCACTTTCGGGTGCTTTGAAGTCCTGCACTGGGGGCACATTTGGTGTCCCTGTGCATACCCCAGTTCAAACCGGATCAGGGGCTTGCAGCCCCTGCTTTGGCGCGAACTGGACAAAGGGAAAGGGGTGTAGCCACCCCTCTGCCCTGACCCACCCATAGGTGGGGCCACAGAGTAGTCCAACCCCTATCTTTAGAATAAAGGTAGGAACCCAGTCCTTAGGACTTTAGATTATACCTGGACGAAACTCTGAAACTGAATCCTGGACCTTCGACGCTCTACGACAAGATCAGAGGACTGAAGAATCTCCCTTGGGGTCAAGGAGTGACTCCCCTGCTTGGCAGGCACCAAAGAAGCATCTGTCCGGTTCGCATCTCTGAAGCTCCCGTCGGACGCTGAAGTCATCGCATCACCAGAGGTTCTCAGGGTCTCCCAAGAAGTCGTGCTTTGGGCTCCGAGTAGCCCTAGCCTCCAGCACCACCTGCACCGAAGATCACTGGCCCCCACTCCACGAGTGTCCTGTGAGCCAGATCCACGTGCAGCGTCACGAGGCTCCTTTGCGGTCGCTAGCCCGTTGGCTAGTAGCCCTTAACGAAGGCCAATCCTTTTCTTACTTGGCATCCTGGTTGCTCCAGGCCTGCCCTCACTTACCCTTGCTGGGTGAGTTCCACAGACCTTGCTGGTCTGCACCATCGATGATCTACATCTTCCTCGAGACTTGCCGTCGCCAAGGCTTGTTGGGTCCAATCCGGTCGCCGACACCTCAGCACTCGACAGACATTGTGTACCAGCCCGAATCCTGCTCCTGGTTGCCGACAACGCCTCCTGGACCTCGTGGCTGAAGAGTCAAGATGACCGTCAACGCACCTGAAGCACTCGACATCGGTGGGCATCTGTCCATCGCCTTCCTGGTCACTGGCTAGTGACCCAGACTCTGTCCCCTCTGCTTTCAGGTTCTTCAGAACTCCGATCCACTCTTGGATCCACCCGGACACTTTTCTCTTGGCCGCCAGCAGCACTTTGCAGCAGATCGCCATTCGAATCGACGACGAAACCCGACCCCGAAAGGCACCTATGCACCCGGCTTCCCTGGGTGAGGTAACACGAGTACTCCGGTGCTCCCGTGGGTAGAGACTCTTCAAAGTCCTAGATCTCAAAGGGTTTTGTCCTAGTCCTCTTTTAAGTGTCCCTTTTCTATAATTTCCCGATCCCGACTTTCTCCATAGAAGTCAACGGCGTATCGCGTTTGTGTATTTACACTGCACGCGTCTCCCGTAGGTCCCCTGTGTCACTACCTTGGGTGGTTCCTTGTGGTCCAAGCACTTCTAGAGGCTCTAGGCCTAGTGTCTAGTTCAGTCGTGGTTCGCATACCACTTTATTGGTATATGGTTTGGTACGCCCCTGGGGCCCAAACGTGTATTTGTGCTATTACTGTGAATTAATAACTTATAACTTATGTACTTCGAACTCTAGCCTCATAAAGAGACTAGAGGGGTGTGTTTAGCAATAAATACATATATTTTGAATATATACCTGGTGTGGTGCTCTTTCATTTGGTCACTCAAGAGATTATAGACTGGTAAAACAAGCTGCTTTACATTCCTTCAAGGCTTAGCCTGAAGGCTGCTCTCCATAGCTACCACTAGGATAGCTTTCAATAAGGTTGTCTTTAACCTATCTCCAATAAGGGGTTGTTTGGACAGGTGCAAGGTGCCCACTAGAATTAGTGGACAGCATATGCCAGGCCAACTTCTCACATTGGTGTGCAGCGTGTGGGATTCCAGCTTGCTATTGTTTTACCAGATCATCTCAATTGAATTGATCAACTGAAAACCACTAAAGGTACCTAAGGTACATATAATAAGCTTAGAATACAGTAAGTTCTACTGAACTTAGAGTTGTGTGTTAAGGGATAGCACAACCCTTTCTACAACTCAAGAGAGTTTAGTAGGCCACACTAGAGTAGGTAGTGCATACACCACACCACACTAGTAATGTCTTTAAGGGGAGGATCCAAAGAATCCTTGCAGGAAGCCATTGAGCTTCCACCCTCCAAGTATGATACACTCCCATTCTTGGAATTGAGAGCTTTATGCAACTTGAGAAAACTAAGGACAGGCCAAAGCCCCACCACCCAACACCTCAAGGAGTTGTTGGTGGCTTATGACCTTAGTAAGCCTGTAGGGACTGAAGGGGTAGGAGCTGAGGGTGGGCCAGAAGAAGAGGAGGAGGCCAGGGGTACCAATACCCCCAGCCCCCTCTGAAACTGGCCAGGAGGGTGACAATGACCCTGACCTGGAGAACCCAATCCCTCCTGTGGATGATGATGAGGATGATCAAGATGATGCCCTCTTTGTCCCCCAGGAAGGATTAAGAGTGTGCCCAGGAAGTCTAGATCTCCTTCTCAGGAGTCTAACCACTCTGGCACCTCCATAGGGAGCTCTATCTCCTCTCACAGGAGGGAATCCTCTCATGAGAGAAGAGCCAGACTGGTCCAGTATGAGGAAACTCAGCTGGAAATCAGAAAAAAGCAATTGGCTTTAGATAGGGAATCCCTAGATCTCCTTAGAGAGAGAAGAAAGTTGGGACTAGAGTCCCATGGTGGCAGCAATATCCCTAGAGATAGGGACAGGTCTTATGACCATAGAAACCTAAACAAGATTGTCCCTCCCTACCAGAGTGGGGATGACATCCACAAATGGATAACTGCACTGGAGAGGGCCTGTAAAGTTCAGAAGGTCCCCCAGAGGCAGTGGGCAGCAATCTTGTGGCTCTCCTTTGCAGACAAAGGTAGAGACAAGCTCCTCACTGTAAGAGAAGAGGATGCTGACAATTACACAGTCTTGAAGAGTGCTCTGATAGATGGGTTTGGCCTAACCACTGAACAGTATAGGTTGAAGTTCAGAGACACCCAAAAAGCTCAGACTCAAGACTGGGTTGATTTTGTAGATTGTGCTACAAAGGCTCTGGAAGGTTGGATACATGGCAACAAAGTGCATGACTTTTTAGGATTGTACAATTTGATTATGAGGGAGCAGATCCTTAATAATTGTCAAAACCAGCTTTTGCACCAGTATCTGGTGGACTCTGATCTGACCTCTCCCCAAGAATTGGGAAAGAAGGCAGACAAATGGGTCAGAACCAGAGTAAAAACTAGAAATCAGGGTGGTGACCAGAAGAAAGATTCTACTAAGTCCCAAGAGAAAGGTGGGGATAAATCTAAGGATAAGTCCCCTACAGGGCCCCAAAATTCCTCTTCTGGGGGTGGGTCCCAAACTCCTTCCTCTCCTGAAAAGAAACCATATTGCCAGGTCTGTAAAAAGCCTGGGCACTGGAAAACTGATCCCAGTTGCCCCAGGATTGGCAATAAAGAAAATGTTCCTCCCACAACTACTACCACCCTTCCTGGTACTACCAGTAGTAATCCTCCAGTTGGGAGTAGTGCACCCAAAAATTTAGGTGCTTTTGCAAGAGGAACAGAGGTGGGCCCTAGTTTAGACAGGGACCCCTCAACAGACTCCTCTGACTCTGATGGTGGTATAGGATTTGCCACCTTTACCATGGGTCCCATAGCATTGGGCAGGTACAGATTGGAGCCAATAATTAATGGTCAGAAAGCTGTGGCATTTAGGGACACAGGGGCTAGTGTCACCATGGTGGCAGGGAAACTAGTCCCCCTCACCAGCTTTTACCTGAGTTTAAATACCAGGTGACCAACATTGATGGTGTCAGAACAGATCACCCCATGGCCATAGTCAATCTCAGCTGGGAGGGGGTCACAGGCCCAAAAGAGTGGCAGTGTCCCCAACCCTACCTGTAGATTGCCTGATGGGCAATGATCTGGAAATTTCAGCCTGGGCTGAAGTTGAACACCAAACCCATCTTAGGATGTTGGGCGTCCCTGTAAGGTTAGTGGGGCTGTGATGGCCACAGCCCCAGCCCAAGAATTTGGAGAGATGGAGCCTGAAAGAATGGCCCACTCTCCCCCAAAGAGAGCACAAGGGTTGAAGAAAAGTCTTCTTCCCCCAGACAGTAGGTAAGGGTCAGCCTCCTCAGGGAACTGACCCTACCCCTAGTGAAGGAACTGCCACAGAGGTAGTCAGGCCTGGTCTGGCCACACCCCTGATGGCAGAGGACCCTTCCAAGGTGGTACCCCGTCTGGAGCAGGTAACCTGCCCCTCTCTACCCTGCCTCAGTCAGCCCAGGGCTGCAGAGGTCAGGGAGGTCAGTGGACCCCCAGGGCCCCCTGTCCAGAGGAAGCCCCCATCAGCAGATTAGGGGCACCCAGTCTAGTAGCCCTAGCCAGGTGAAAATTCCTCTACACACTGAGGGATCCCCCATACCTTTATGTAGGGACCTCCCCAGAAGGACTCTGGTAGGCAAGGGCAAACCTGGGACCAGAAGGTTCCAAACCTGCCATGTCCCTCCAGTAGTCCATCCAAAGGGACCCAACCCCCAGCTGTAGGCAGCCAAAGGTTGACCCTTAGAGCAAAGTGCAACTCAGTCATGGAAAGACAGGCATACATGGTGACCAGTGATCTGAGGAAGCTGAGGCCAACATTCCTAGGGCCTCACTTCCCTACTCAGACACCTCACCAGCCTTGTACTTTACCTAAGCACACCACAGGTAGTGATTCCCCATGGTGGAGACCCTCTCATACCCTTAGGGTGAGGGATTGCTTAGTGGACCATAAGACAGGGGGCAACCATGCTAGTGCAGGTGCTTCCTTATATGACCACTTAGTCAATGAAGGCTCAACTGGCCAAGGTTAGCCTTATCTCCTTTCGTTTGGGGGGGTTATGTAGGAAGGTGGAATCTGACTATATGGTTGCCCCCACTTTTTTATGGTGTTTTGCTGGTTTATGACTTAGTTGGACTGTGATCCTGCTATTCAGGGCCCCAGTCTATCTGCTTTCTCTGTAAAAGGTTTCCATGTGCCTTAGGCACATCTCTGATTGGAATCTGGAGTGCCCTTATAAGTCCCTAGTATATGGTATACTATGTACCAAGGGCATAGGTACCTCAGAGGCCTACCAGGGGCTGCAGCATGTATTATGCCACCCCTGGAAGGCCATCCAAACTGACACCACAGGTCTGCTACTGCAGCCTGGGTAAGGTGGTGCATGCACCCTTACTGTGATATAGGTTACCTATATCACGAAATACACTACACACATATAAACCTATAAGTCACTCCTAAGGCAGGCCTTATCAATCCTAAAGGCAGAGTGCGTGGTTCCTATGTGAGAGGGTGCCCCTGCATGAGCAGGGCCCCTCTGCAGCGTTCGGAGACCATCTCTGATGCTGTTTGTAGTGCAGCCTGACCATATACTCTTAAGCGCATTATATCCTCGCGGTAAAATGCTAACTTTGGAATGGCTGCACCTAAACATGTCGTGTTTGGTGTCAAACATCTTGGAATACTACCCCCCGCCAATCCTGGCGGCGGGGGTAGCATTCCACCCTTCTAGAGGGAAAGACATGTTAACTCTAACTAGTCCGGTAACTTCTTTCCAGAGCCCTGGCATCACAAAATGGATGCTGCTGCCACAGACACGAGTCTGGCCTCCTGCTGCTGGACGAAACTCCGGCAGGGGAGGCCTGGACAATAGGTTTCCTGTCCCAGGGAGGTGTGACCACCTCCCCAGACAGGATAATGTGTATTGGGGCTGGGCGGGAGCACTTTCGGGTGCTTTGAAGTCCTGCACTGGGGGCACATTTGGTGTCCCTGTGCATACCCCAGTTCAAACCGGATCAGGGGCTTGCAGCCCCTGCTTTAGCGCGAACTGGACAAAGGGAAAGGGGTGTAGCCACCCCTCTGCCCTGACCCACCCATAGGTGGGGCCACAGAGTAGTCCAACCCCTATCTTTAGAATAAAGGTAGGAACCCAGTCCTTAGGACTTTAGATTATACCTGGACGAAACTCTGAAACTGAATCCTGGACCTTCGACGCTCTACGACAAGATCAGAGGACTGAAGAATCTCCCTTGGGGTCAAGGAGTGACTCCCCTGCTTGGCAGGCACCAAAGAAGCATCTGTCCGGTTCGCATCTCTGAAGCTCCCGTCGGACGCTGAAGTCATCGCATCACCAGAGGTGGATTCTCAGACTTCCCCAAGGCTACCCTGAGTCCCCAGCAAAGCTGAGGCCCGTGGCTATTGTGGGTGACTTGAGACCGTGACCCCTGGACACCGAGCACATTTGCAAGTGCACCATCTTCTGGGTCTCCCAAGAAGTCGTGCTTTGGGCTCCGAGTAGCCCTAGCCTCAGGCACCACCTGCACCGAAGATCACTGGCCCCCACTCCACGAGTGTCCTGTGAGCCAGATCCACGTGCGGCGTCACGAGGCTCCTTCGCGGTCGCTAGCCCGTTGGCTAGTAGCCCTTAACGAAGGCCAATCCTTTTCTTACTTGGCATCCTGGTTGTTCCAGGCCTGCCCTCACTTACCCTCGCTGGGTGAGTTCCACAGACCTTGCTGGTCTGCACCATCGACGATCTACATCTTCCTCGAGACTTGCCGTCGCCAAGGCTTGTTGGGTCCAATCCGGTCGCCGACACCTCAGCACTCGACAGACATCGTGTACCAGCCTGAATCCTGCTCCTGGTCGCCGACAACGCCTCCTGGACCTCGTGGCTGAAGAGTCAAGACGACTGTCAATGCACCTGAAGCACTCGACATCGGTGGGCATCTGTCCATCGCCTTCCTGGTCACTGGCTAGTGACCCAGACTCTGTCCCCTCTGCTTTCAGGTTCTTCAGAACTCCGATCCACTCTTGGATCCACCCGGACACTTTTCTCTTGGCCGCCAGCAGCACTTTGCAGCAGATCGCCATTCGAATCGACGACGAAACCCGACCCCGAAAGGCACCTATGCACCCGGCTTCCCTGGGTGAGGTAACACGAGTACTCCGGTGCTCCCCTGGGTAGAGGCTCTTCAAAGTCCTAGATCTCAAAGGGTTTTGTCCTAGTCCTCTTTTAAGTGTCCCTTGTCTATAATTTCCCGATCCCGACTTTCTCCATAGAAGTCAACGGCGTATCGCGGTTGTGTATTTACACTGCACGCGTCTCCCGTAGGTCCCCTGTGTCACTACCTTGGGTGGTTCCTTGTGGTCCAAGCACTTCTAGAGGCTCTAGGCCTAGTGTCTAGTTCAGTCGTGGTTCGCATACCACTTTATTGGTATATGGTTTGGTATGCCCCTGGGGCCCAAACGTGTATTTGTGCTATTACTGTGAATTAATAACTTATAACTTATGTACTTGAACTCTAGCCTCATAAAGAGACTAGAGGGGTGTGTTTAGCAATAAATACATATATTTTGAATATATACCTGGTGTGGTGCTCTTTCATTTGGTCACTCAAGAGATTATAGACTGGTAAAACAAGCTGCTTTACATTCCTTCAAGACTTAGCCTGAAGGCTGCTCTCCATAGCTACCACTAGGATAGCTTTCAATAAGGTTGTCTTTAACCTATCTCCAATAAGGGGTTGTTTGGACAGGTGCAAGGTGCCCACTATAATTAGTGGACAGCATATGCCAGGCCAACTTCTCACAAGTAATCCTTTTGTTTTTGTTTTAGCAAAATTGAAATTGGATGTAGTATCTGGTTGTCCAACAGCTTGTTAGCTGTACACTGACCAGTAATATATAAGGAAATGACATTCCTACCTTCTGTGGTTCCTCTGAGCATTGCCATTGAGACCTTTAGGGACTACCCTGATTGGCTCTAGCGATCCTACTGAAGTTGCCAATTGGCTTCATGCCTTACTTCCTCACAGGAATAAGCTATTGGATAGAATCTCCCACCTTGTGAGGAAACATATTTGCTTGAGGTATTGTTTAGGATTAGATTGTTGTGGAAGGTTGGCTGCTTGTGGTGTTAAGGCTGATTGAAAACAGGGCAACGTCACATATGATTGTCATGTGCAGTAGCCAATCATACCATTTTCTCGCTTATGTCCCACTTTTGCAGTGTCTGCCCTGTGTTAGCTGTCGTATCAGGCTCATCTGGTGCAAGGAGCCAATATCCTGTTTTTTGTGGCCAAAGGACGGTGGGACAATTTATGAAGCACACGGGCCCCTTAATGTGCTGATCACCCCTCTGGTGGATTTGAGACAAAGAGCGAATGCTTAGGAAGCTTTAAGCGTACCTGTGGGTACATTTTGTGCCCATCTCAATGTTGATGATTGTTCTACTGAATACTGACCCCCAGAATATCGAGGACAGACTATTGAAGGACAAAATATCAAAAGGTAAGAGCATACATAGTGTAGATTTACTATTCCTAATTCAACATCTACATACCTTGAAGATATATGTACAGTGTAAGTACATATATGTGGAGTTTTGTACAGAAAATCTAGACTTTTTTACCTGTCAGTATTTTTTGGACATTGTGTTCTCGATATTAAGGGTGCACACCCATCAAAGTGGGTGTCCTGCAAAACACAGCTTCAGGAGCATCTTGATATTTAGAGATGAAAATAAGGAGAAAGATGAAAATCTGCCCTTACGATGCCTGGAAACAGCAAGGGAACAGCCCTACAATAGCAGGGTGGCTGTCTGAAAGCTCTAATGGAATATAAGTACGAATGTTATACATTTTAGATTTTTACTCTTAAAGTTCAGCAAATTTATGTTTGTATGGTCAGGTCTGATCGTTACTTGCCAGCATAGTCACAGACATAAGTTAGAGACCTGGTTTGTCTATATACAGACTTAAACTCTGAACAACGAAGAGTTTCTGGTAAACTGTCAGACAACAAGATAGGCTTTAAATTATTTTTATGCACGTACTGATGTAAAGATTTGCAAAAAGTGGTGATGTTTATAATTAATATAGCAAAACTTTGAAAATTAAGACATTCAACAAGAAATTATTTTTTTACTTATATTGTATTCTATTAGGGTCGGTGTATAGATGTCTTATTAAGTTAGTAAAAATCTTATTTGATTGCCTTTACAATAATAGTTTGTTTTAGAATTGTTACGGTTTGCATTGACTAAACACAATCAACTATCACTATCTTTAATTCAGCCCAGCTGAATTAATGGACAGTCAGCCCGACAGCACACATAGGGGAATATTCTCAAGAATGTGCGATAAACATCGCCAAAATAGGTTAACGCAAGTTTTCATATCGCCGTCTATCGCGGGAAAATAACTCCGGGTTAACATCGTATTCTCAACACGGCGGTAACATGCGATAGTCTCCCAAGAACGCGTCAAATGTCCGCAATAACATTACCAGGACGGCGATGAAAATCCAAACCCGAACGCGAAAAAAGTTGCGATGTGCCCAACAGCGATAAAAAATCCAGCGAGAAGCAGCGCCAGGCCTGCAAGTCCCACAAGTCAGACTGCAAAAAGCACAATAAAAGCGGCAACACAAAACACAAACAACTGCAAAGCACCATGGAGGTAGCCGGAGCAAGCACAGAGGACGACCAGAACCCCACAAGCCCCACGGAGGACCAGCCTGGGACCTCGGGGTCAGGGAAGGGCAAGGAGAAGAAGAAGAGGAAGACGCGGTTCAGTCCGCAGGAAAACAGGATCCTGATCACGGAGGTGATAGAACACCATCAACAACTGTACGTCACCTCCACTGTGTCATTGACAACAAAAAATACAATATGGCAGTCCATCCTGGACAAGGCGAATGCAGTCGGAGTGCTGAGGAGGACAATGGACGAGGTCAAGAGGCGCTGGAATGATATGAAGCGCAAGACCAAGCAGAAACTTGCAGATAACCAGAAGGCAGCAATGCAGACTGGAGGTGGGAGTCCAGCGCCACAGGAGGAGCTGGATGAGATGGAGGAAATGGTGTTCACAGTCATCAGTGGGGAGACGGTGGCAGGAGTTGGGGGACCGGACACTGCTCAACATGACCCGACACAACAGCAACAGGGTGAGTAACCACCAGGGACTGGGGGACGGGGGAGATGGGCACAATGGCACACATGCACAATTAAGTAGAGCACATCTGCGGACAAACCATGCCCAAGAGTCACAACTCCAACCAAGAGCCCAATTTACCCAAGTCTGCAACATCACAGCACTGCATAAGCACAGAAGTGAAAGCCACACCGCCTGAAAGGGATAAGGGCCAGCCAAATCAGAGCTGAAGGGGCAACTCACCTACAATGCAGCACACATACATAAGATCCAGAGCACCGCAACATTTACAACAATGTTGAACAAACAGCAACACCAGCACAACAGAACAGACACAACAGCTGCCACTTGTGTGTGGAAAATGGCCATTCGCATGTGACCCAGCAGGAAACTGTGAGATGATAATGTACTAGTACAACCCCACATCCCTGATGGTGCAGTAATGCATGTATGGCCGTGACCCAGATAGGCAGTGAGACACACATTGTCATGCAAATCAACACTCATCACAGTTGAATACAAGTGAAGGTGCGTAGACTTTATTAGCATATGCGTGTCAGTACGGCCAAGATAAGTGCCGCAACATGCAGACCAATGCAGCAGTATGTCAGAACGTGGAACGTTGCCAAGCGCCGCTGTCCATTCCGGGGGAGTGCCGCACCATTCACAGGTGTGTGTTTACCCGCGTTGTTGTCCGCTCATGTATTCGGAGTCCAGGCGAATGCAGCCATGTCCACTGTCGTCGTGGGAGATGTGACCAGAACCCCAAGTTCCAACAAGGTGTCGGCACATGTGCAATGTGTTCCAAACTGTTGTGTCTGCAGGTACGTAGTTACACATCCATGAAAGCTAGTGCAGCTTCGTAGGCAATCATTTCCAACATGAGGTCGTCGTCGACTTCATCGAACAGGACAGCGAGGCTAACCATTAGCAGGTCCGGACAGATGTGCTGCGTCCACCCCCTTTCACCAATTAGCACTACAGCCCAATAGGGGAGCGGCTCAATTTGCTCACTGCACACGAGGAGTTCTGCAATCTCCCATGTCCAGCTGCCAGCATGTATGCCAAGTATCCAGGCATCCCATAGACGGGTGTCACGGTGACACTCATGGTCGTGGGCCAACAGGGGGCGCACACACATGTCGAAATCCAGTTCAGCTACCGTCCTGTTGGATAGGCAGACATCCATGGACCATTCGAATATGCACGAGCGACAATGCAACACAGGCTGCACGCAGGTGACGTTGGCAAGGCGGAAGCTCAGCCGGTAACTGATCCGCAGCACTACCAATGGCAGTGCCCCCAGTAAATGCAGCATACGTGCACGGTACAGTTCCACCTGACAGGGGTTGTGCAAGTGTCCGCGATGGTCTGCCATTGCGTTAGTGGCTCTGGTTGAAGCGGCACTGTTCTGACCTGCGCCAGTTCTGTGGATGAAATACCACAGCTCGGAGCAATGAGTTGTTTTAGTGTGCAACAGTTGTACGCCTGGGTTAATGTGGGAGTAAGTGTGAAGGCCATTCCATGCAAGATAACTTCGAGCAAGGACTTCTATGTGTGGGGTGTGTATACGTTGGTCTCTCGTCGGGCTGTGCGTAGTGTGGGAGTCATCATCAGCTTCTATAGTATCTGTCAGGGGGTGCCGGGCACATGCAATTGCGAGGTCGGAGGTGCAGATGTGCTTCCGCCTGATAGCTCAGACAAAGTGGCATTCATCCCTAATGTTAGTTTCTCATCTGCTTGCATTCAGGTACTGTAAAGTGGCTTGTTGGGGGTGGGGTGGGATGTGTGCGATTTTGGGATTCATGTTCGACATGTCTTGCATGTGGCAAATGAGCGGCATCACTGTGTGTAACGTTGCCTCACAGCTGCTCCTCCCTCCCCCTGAGCCTATTCACTTGTGTGCGCTGCGTGGTTGCATCACTGGCACTCCTACGGCACACCATTGTCATGCCTGTCTGCGCATGTGCACAAGCCTGACAACGACACTGTGATGTTGGCTGTTGGAGGTGGGCGGCCACGTGAGTGTAGTGCTGTGGGAAGGATAGGGTGGACACAGACGTAGAGTTCATGCCTGGCTGAACTCGCGCTGCGATTAAGGCTAGGCATTTGGCTCATGCTGCGGCAATACAGATACACACAACACTTGGCATGTATGAGCCAAGACCCCGAGCGGTATTGCGCTTCTTTATTACCCCGTTCGTGCGAGCCCGCCCTCCGGGTGCATGCTACATTGCAACATTGTCGATTGCGGACTGGGTGGCGCCGACACTACAACAGAGACACACGCATTAGTTACTTCCTTGTCCAGGCCAGAACTGAACCACGCCCAGAGCCCCGGGGAAATCCTTCACACCCCTACGCTGGTTTGGCGTACGCCGGCCCAGCCCACTCCACTTACGCTTACAGGGGTGGGACAAAGCTACGTGTCCAAGGTCGTACCCAATGCCTGAGGTGACATGGTTGCGTCCGCTGTCCACAGCACAATGTAATGTGGTAGGGCCCTGGCCCATCATGCATACATAATGACCACACGGACACACTTAGCTAGATAGTTGAACTGGCTACGGGCACGTGCGCCCGGCCACTTTTTATTACCAGGGTCACATGTCCAGTGACGCCTGTGCTGGATGGGTGTGGGGTGAGTGTAAGCCAGCCCTCAGGGAGTGGTTGGTGCTGGCAACAACTAGAACAGTGATCATCGGATCACACACACAGATTCAATCATAAAGGGTCCATGACTTGCAGTGCACTGAGGTAGGGGCACCAGAGCTGAGCGTGCTCATGTGAAGGAATTGCTAATGATTTGGTCCCTTCGGGATATTCCTGCTGCAGCTGCATTGGGGTGTGGTACACCTGCATCATCTTCATCATCATCATCCCAGGTCTTCCCCACTGCCTGAGGTGACATTGTTGCGTCCGCTGTCCCCAGCACAAAACTCAAACATGAAGGGTCCATGTGTTGTGGTGCACTGAGTTAGTGGCACCTGAAGAGCTGAGCAGGGTATCAAGCTGATGATGGCATCCAAGACAGGTGTGAGCAACTTAGATAGGCTGGCTGTGGGACTCCTCCGACTCTGGCAGTTGTTGGTTGGAGGTGGTCCTGGCGGTGGTGGCAGGTGTGTAGCCAGCGATGATGGCGTGTCCTTGTATGTCAGGATTGGATTTGGTTTGCGAGCCCTGCTGACCGCAGTGTAGGCCGGAGGCAGCGGTCAGCAAGGGCACACAGCGACGTGGCATCGACTTGTGTTGCACAGGGTCAGTGGCACCTGGAGCGCTCAGCAGGTGCACAGCCAACGACGATGCGCCGACCGTGCGGGCCGCACTGGGTGCAATGTTTTTCACCTACTGAATTCTGCCTCAATATTGCCATGTGGCGTTGGCTTGTGTTGCACAGGGTCAGTGGCACCTAGAATGCTCTGCAGGTGCACAGCCAACGATGATGCGTCGTTTGACTTGGGGGACCTGCTGACCGCAGTGTAGGCCGGAGGCAGCGGTCAGCGAGGGTCCACAGCCACGTGGCATCGGCTTGTGTTGCACAGGGTCAGTGGCACCTGGAGCGCTCAGCAGGTGCACAGCCAACGACGATGCGCCGTCCGTGCGGGCCGCACTGGGTGCAATGTTTTTCATCTACTGAATTCTGCCTCAATATTGCCACGTGGCGTCGGCTTGTGTTGCACAGGGTCAGTGGCACAGGGTCAGCGCTCAGCAGGTGCACAGCCAACGATGATGCATCGTTTGACTTGGGGGACCTGCTGACCGCAGTGTAGGCCGGAGGCAGCGGTCAGCGAGGGCCCACAGCCATGTGGCGTCGGCTTGTGTTGCACAGGGTCAGTGGCACCTGGAGCGCTCAGCAGGTGCACAGCCAACGACGATGCGCCATCCGTGCGGGCCGCACTGGGTGCAATGTTTTTCGCCTACTGAATTCTGCCTCAATATTGCCACGTGGCGTCGGCTTGTGTTGCACAGAGCCAGTGGCACCTGGAGCGCTCAGCGGGTGCACAGCCAACGATGATGCGTCATTTGACTTGGGGGACCTGCTGACCGCAGTGTAGGCCGGAGGCAGCGGTCAGCGAGGGCCCACAGCCACGTGGCGTCGGCTTGTGTTGCACAGGGTCAGTGGCACCTGGAGCGCTCAGCAGGTGCACAGCCAACGACGATGCGCCATCCGTGCGGGCCGCACTGGGTGCAATGTTTTTCGCCTACTGAATTCTGCCTCAATATTGCCACGTGGTGTCGGCTTGTGTTGCACAGGGTCAGTGGCACCTGGAGTGCTCAGCAGGTGCACAGCCAACGATAATGCGTCGTTTGACTTGGGGGACCTGCTGACCACAGTGTAGGCCGGAGGCAGCGGTCAGCGAGGGCCCACAGCCACGTGGCGTCGGCTTGTGTTGCACAGGGTCAGTGGCACCTGGAGCGCTCAGCGGGTGTGCAGCCAATGATGATGCGTCGTTTGACTTGGGGGACCTGCTGACCGCAGTGTAGGCCGGAGGCAGCGGTCAGCGAGGGCCCACAGCCACGTGGCGATGACTTGTGGTGCACTGAGTTAGTGGCACCTGGAGCGCTCAGCGGGTGTGCAGCCAACGATGATGCGTCATCCGGGCGGGCTGCACTGGGGGCAATGTCTGTTGACTGGTGGTTTCCTCCATTAACAGAAATGTGGCACGATTTGAATTGTGGGACCTGCTGACTGCAGTGTAGGACTAAGGCCGTATCCGGCACACACATGACTCCGTGTTGCTGGGCCGCTGGATGCGCTGGGGGCCTGTGTCGCGGAGTCTGGAGGCCACGGCGGTGGACTCGTGGCAGGGTGAGGTGCGCCACCCTGGCAGATGCGTTGCCCATCACGGAAGAGAACCACGCCCAGGGCCCTGGCCTTTTTATCAGCACTCCTACGCTGGAGTGGCGTACGCCGGCCCAGCCCACTGCGCTTACACTTACAGGGGGGGATGGCACAGCTACATGTCCAAGGTCTTTCCCACTGCCTGAGGTGACATGGTTGCGTCCACTGTCCACAAAACTACACACACCAGCAGTATATGTCCACATGGACATGTCTGTGCTCTGCATTCTGTGGTCTGTCCAGCACATCACCGCCACACTTGGCATTGTGTACATTCTTCTTCATGGGTGAGTTGCCTCCTTCACACATACTTGGTTCCCACCTCTCCCCACATTCTGCACTTGTGTGGCTGAGGGGCCATGCTGTTTTCGGAAGGTCCGCTGTCTTGTCCTACGCTGCCTCGGTGGTAGTCCGGAGGGGGTCTGGAGGGGAGGGGTGGTCCAGGGGGTGGTGGAGGTGGGTGTTGTGGCCCTCTTGGGTCTCCGGGCTGCATGTTCACTGTCTCCATGGCATCTGTGGGTCTTCAGATGTGGCTCTGGGCTGGGCTCCTTTTCATACTGCAGGTAGTCGTCCTGCTTAGCACCAGCAGAAGGCAGGTGTTAAATCCTTGCTGCAAACGCGCCTTATCGTCTGTTTTTGGGTCGCATCGCAGATCTGGCTGGTCGTTGAGAATATCGCGAAGTGGTGTTTTCGTGTGTTTTTGCACGGGAAAGCCTACTCTGCATATCATTAGCATTAGTTGTCTCTCTCATCCGTGGCGATGTTTTTTGCGGCAGCTATCGCTGGTAAACTGGCGATATCAGCAGTTTGCACCAGCTTGAGGATAGGGCGATAAGTCTATTGCCACTTTTGCGGCGCTAAAGTGCCGATAAATCGGCGATAAGTCCTTGAGAATATGCCCCATTGTATGTTACCACGAGACAGATTACTCACCCAAGTTTGTTATAGTTTACTCACCCAAACGTGGTATAGGGTAAAGGTACGGGTAACCATCATCTTCAACTAACCAATGTAATAAAAACCTAGGACATATTCCCAAGGCAGGGTAGGGCAGATCCCAGAGTAGCTTTTGCTGATATATGATGCTATTTTACCACATTTTGATGGCAAGATGCTTCTAACTGACAGTTGATGACCATCTCTTCTGCTTCTACCTCTGCCTGAGGAAACATCTTAGCATACCATTTAGTCTCAAGTTCTGTCCTTGTTCTTACATTATGATTACAAGAAAGATGTTTGAAAAGATAAAACTTCCAAAACAAACTTCCAACACGTCCAGGAAAACAGGGGCCTGATACACATAGGGACTTACGACTCGTAAAGTAACGAGTGTTGATTCTCCACACTCAGGGCAAAATCTCCGCGCTGAGCACTGCAGTGCGGAGATTCCACCTGAGTGTGGATATTCCACCATGAGAGCTGAGACTCCGCACTCGTAGCTTTATGGGTCGTAAGTCCCTTTGTGAATCACGCCCACAGTTTCCAGTCACAAAGTTGTATTTCTCTGCTCACATAAAGTAAAATTAGCCTGACTCACTACGCCTCACAACAAATAGAAGTATTTTTCTAAACCATATTTAGGACACAATATATTTGTCATGCGATATTTAGGCCACAATATTCTGGTACCATAAGGCAAAATATCACACCTGCTACAAAAATGAGACATGGAATAAATATCACATTGATGCAAATTACAGAAAAGCCAGGGCAGGTAAGAGCGATGGGGCGGCTTGTGGGGGGGAGTTGACGGACGACGACGAGGGAAAATAAAATAGAAAAAAAAGAAAACCACTTACCTTGCGCTCACCATGGGTGGCAATCAGCATGGGCTTTTTAGGGAGTGTTTTTTACATACAAATATATTCAAATAGGTGTATATACCCATACATAAACACACACATGTACATACAGTATTTCCAAATCTAGATATATATAAACTTTACAGATCGTAAGTCCCTTTGTGAATCGGGCCCACAGTTTCCAGTCACAAAGTTGTATTTCTCTGCTTATATAGAGTAAAATTCGCCTGAGTCACTACGCTTCTCAACAAATAGCAATATTTTTCTAAACCATATTTAGGACACAATATATTTGTCATGCGATATTTAGGCCACAGTATTCTGGTACCAAAACCCAATATATGACACCTCTTACAAAAATGAGGCACGGACTAAATATCACATTGATGCAAATTACAGTGATGTCCGATGCAGGTAAGAGCGGTGGGGTAGGGTGTGGGGGGAGTCGACAGATGACGACGAGGGAAAATAAAATTTAAAGAAAGAAAACCACTTACCTTGTGCTCACCATGGGTGGCAATCAGCATGGGTTTTGTAGGTAGTGTTTTTTAAATATAGATATACTCAAATAGGTGTATATTCCTATACATATCCACATGCATGTACATACAGTATTTCCAAATCTAGTTATACAAATATATGTAATGCATAAATATACATACATGGCATGTGCAGATGCAAAGTTTATGCACGCAAACAGATATATTTTTGCAGTGGGAGCTGTGTGGGCTTTTTCCATGAAACTGGGTCCATGTAAGTTTCTGGGTGTTTATGCTGGTGGGTTCCTCTGGGATTGATTTGTTCTTCTGTGACTGGAGTTTCATCTTCTGGGCTACCTAAGCTGCGAGGTCCCATTTTTTCTATCTTGTTCTTGCTACTGCCTTAAGTTGTTTGTTGGTGAGCCTTATGATGAGGTAGGTAAGAGTCAGCTCTCACTCAGCCTTCTGAAGGTAAAATGGTTCTCAGTAGACATTATCTTTGCTGGTAAGAAGTACCACAGTTTGGGTGCTTGTACCCTCATATCTTCCCTCCTCTCATCTGTCCTTCTCATCATATTACATCCCTGGTTCTTTATGCCACTTCTTCCCTGTCTCTGTCCTTACCTCCTAAACAAGTGAATGGGGATATTAGAGATCAAAGCATCTTGTTACGATAAAATATGTAATTTAACTGCTATGTCTAAGAACATTTTAAGAAACTTTAAGAAAAATCAATAAAAGAGTTAGCAAAAAAAGCCAAAACCATCAATGTGTGTATCTTTCTAGAAACGTGTGCTTCCTCTATCCTCCCAGTCACTCCTGAGTCCAGCAGCAGCCTACAGATGTTGGGCATCTGCCGGCACTGGATCAGGAGTGCCCAGCAGGGGGAGCTGAACAGTATCTTGGGTGAATGAGCAAAGGGCAGCAGGCCCTCCCTTTGCCTATGTTTGCTTCACATTGTTTAACATAGGTTGTTTTAACTAAGAGGGACTTGCGGCTTTTATTCAAAAGGAAAGGCAACGAAGTGGAGGCAGGAGGTCCAAACATCTGGAGGCCGGTTACATAAACAGCTCAGAGTTCTTCATCCTGTGCTGGAAAGTGGTAAACATTACTCACACTAGGCAGTCAACTGAACGATCAATCATGGGACCTTGAGCAAGACACATACTGTAGACAGACTCCATACTGTGAAAGCCTCAGGAGGCTAATAATGGGAAAAAGGAGCACACACGAACCTTAAAGAATATTGTGAGTAAAATAGAATATTATTGTGTGGCACAAATGGCCCGATATGGTCAGGGTGCACGGAGTTTTACTTCAAACCCAGTTCTGTATTGTTTGGGTGGAATAATGCCTCCAATGTAATGTAAAATGTGCTGATGGAGAAATTGATCAGCGGATTGCTTCCCTTGTGATTTAATGTGCTGATGTTCATGAAAACATTAAATGTGCTGATAGATCTGGCCAATGGCAAATCAATGCTGCCGTGATCTACCAGTTGTACACGTATGGAGTGAGAACAGGTCAAGAAGACCACGGTCAAACTGACCCTGTACTCCTCGTCCTGCAAGGAGGTGCAGTAAAGGTCTCCACTATAAACTTCGCAAGGGTCCCAGTGAGATCATGCATGGGCCAGAGATGTGTGAGCATGCAGCCACCGCAAGGTAACCATAAATGTACGATCGACTCATCCTCACCATAGGCACCATATCTCTTACCCATATGCAATCTTGGGTTTCTACTGACAGGCAAGCCTGTTCTCAATCAATCTCCAACATCAGGACCTGCATTGAGAAGATCACACCACACGGCCACCTTCACCATAATGAAGTTGTGGAGATTCAGCATGCCATGGCCTCTGGGTCTCCCATCCTCGCACCATTATCATATGCAGCTCTGTCAAAATGTCTGGCGTTCCAGACATTCCTGCCTAGTAGGCACTGGGTTTAACCTGCCTTTCTGTGTATTTCCTTGTCCTAGATTCTCTATTGTAGCTCTTCATTCTAGTATCTAAGATCACTGTTTTGTTGTCAGTGTCTACCTTGCAAATGTACTCACTCTTTTGGTGTTCTGAGTCTTATCAACAAACACAGTTGACCTTTTGGCTTAGAACCTTTCAATCAAGCCCTTCCAATCTGGTGACTCCCTACTACCGATAGTTCGTACAGCCGCGGCCTGTGCAGGTAAGAGCGGTGGGGCGGCAGGGCCGGGCTGGGGGGCATTTCGACAGACGATGACGAGGGAAAATCAAATAAATAATTAATTTCCCTCATGGTCATCAGTCGAAATCCCCCCCACCCCTACAGCCACACCGCTCTTACCTGCACGGGCCACGGCTGAGTTCATAAGATCCCGCTTGCCACAATTGGTCACAAGGTTGCCAGTGGAGTGAGTTTATGTAGTCTTTTTTTTCAGAATCTTTTATTTTATTAGCACTAGCTAATTAGTAACAACTTTAATAGTAATATGTACAGCATGTACATCTCAACAACATGCCTGCTTAGAAAAAGTAATCTACATTTAATTTAAACATGTCTTCCCCACAAACTAAGGCTTGAACCATTTGACACCTGGTGTCTGAGTCAACAATGCCGTTTCAGCCACGTTTTTACAATGGCCAGCCCCTGCCCGGTACATACAACTTCTACACGGTTGTGTGTCTCCACATTTTTCACTGACTAATGGCATTTCGGACAGTGTCATCTTATGGATTTTTGGGGCTCACGCAAGACATATTTTGGAGCCCCAGTTAGTAATTTTACTGCTCATTTTCTGCTTTTGAAGCCTGCATGTTGCCAAACAAACTTTCAGAAATGAGGTTAACACAAAAACAATTGAAATATGTTTTTCCAGGGCCCACAAAAATCCTAAAGATGCCACTGGGCAAAGCAAGGGAAATTCAGAGGTAGAAGTAGGCAGAGAAAAGAGAGGCTGAGATATGGGAGTAGACAGAGGTGACCTAAATAAACAGAAGGACTACTTACCCAGGTGGGCAATTGCCCACTTTGCCCATGCCTTAAAACGTCTCTAATTTCGGACAATTCTATGACATATAAAGTTTCAGGTTTGATTTCTGTTTATGATACTAGCAGGGCTCGAGTCGAGGGTAGACGTGGGTAGGAGCGTCTACCTACTTTTTTCAGAGAATAGACACCGTCTACCCTACTGCAAAGCTGGCCACTTTCAGCAGAGTGCCATATTCCGTTCCTACTTTACTGGAATTCACAGAACTATTCTGAACTCATCACAGTGTAATTTTCTGACACCAGGACACTTTCAGCAGGGCCTGCATGTTGTCGTCTTTTGTTTCGAGCAGCAACATGCAGGCGGGGAAGGGTCCTATTAGATTACAGCTCCGCCTATAACAAAAGCTGGAGTTAGGGGCCATTGGGCCTCTTTTTTAGGTCTCGCCTAGCGTTGCAGCACATGCGCTGCTCGCTGGCGAGAGATATTGTGGATGAGGACTTTCAGAAGGGGGCTTGAAGCCCCGCCCCTCATTTCCATTGGCTGGCGTCACCGTTTATGCTAAACGGTGGCCTGCCATTGGAAATGAGGTGTTTTTGTTGACGCCTTTTCGTCCGGCCGATCCGGACAGGGTCGTCTGCTTTGCTGCTGTCGCAAAGCACTTTCTTATCTTTAGGGGGGACCATCTGTTTCTAATTAGCATGGCCTTAGACCGGCCATGCTAATTAGAAATGATGGCCCCCCCTAAAGATAAGAAAGTCTAAGTGGTAGAAGGATGACAAATCTGTAGCCGAGCTGATGGAGCGTTATGAGAAGGGCATTTAACATCTGTCTGTTTGCCAGGACGTTGGCAAATACCTCATGTTGCCTCCCAAGTCACCTACCCATCCCCGCACGCAGACCCTTGTATCTGCCGTGTCCATCCGTTTCATATCCCAGCACTTTCATTTCACTGCGACTTGGGAGTGCAAACTTCCGCAGTCCATACACCCAGTGTCAGCTTTCCGACTCGCCGAGTTAGAAAATTCTTTGTCATTTTCCAAGTTTCGGATCACCAAGACGAAAGCTATTCAGCTTGTCTGCCGATTTAAATGAATGGGAGGACATTTCGCCATCCCAGACCCAACAGTGCAGCTCCAGTCAGTGTTGGCGAATGGAAAATGTAGTGCATAGTTACAAAATATGCATGCACTTTCACACAGCTTTGTATATTTACTCACCATTTACAGAATGTGCGTGCCTGCTGCAGAATGCCGTGCACACGGACCAGACAGACTCCGCCTTTCATCTTTCGAACAAACAAAATGAGTATAACACAAAACAGTTCCAGGCGCTAATATTGCACTGTTTGATAAGGACAACGTCTTGAGAAGTGCGTGCAGGGTGCTATTCGCGCGTGTCAATAATTAAATAATGGAATGGGGCGCGTGGATGGTGCTTGTGAGATGCAAGGCTGAGGGCTCCCTTTGAAGGCAGCGATGTACCGTGCGAACAATAGCCCGCATCACATATTTGATGAAATGTGCACTTCATCTGCCTTAGAAATGTGTACGTACCCTTAATTGCAGATGCTGCTATGCTAGCCTCTGACTCAATAGTCGAGACTGGGTGAAATGTGACTTTGTGCAGCTCGCCCACGCTAAACTGCTTGTGGGCTTCGTAAACACTTCCTTTTTGGCTGTTTTAGAAGCATACTTGGGGTTTCAGCTGTGGCGTGCTAGGCCGGAGCCTCGCGCACAGCGCGATCATACCAAGGAGCGGTAAAGCGCTTGGTGGGAGTGCACGCGCGCGCTTGCATCTTTGCAGGTCCCACATGTGAGGGCGCACATTCCTTCATGCATGACGGTCGATGGAGCCTATCCGGGGCCAGCACCGCTCCTTCGTCGCTCTTACGGCGTGGGAGGCGCGCTAGTGCCAGGAACACAGACCCTTGTTCACACGTGCGGGAGGAGTGTGGCGGGGGCCTTGGCGCTGGCTGCTACAGGCGTGAATGGGGGACTCCCACTTTTTTTGCAGATTTATGAGATTAACTGATTTGCCCAGAATCACAGGATGATGAGCTGACGCCGAGACTCAAACCTGGTTTCCCAGGTCCTTAGTCGGCAGGTCTAGCTGGGTGATAGGCGGTGGCCTGCTGGCTGGGTGCCGCGAGTGTGTGCCGAGCACGCGCTGGCCCTGCTCCTCCTGTTGTGGAGGTGTTCCGGCTGCTGAGTGTTATTGCTAAAACAAAAATAAAAGGCATTGTTATTTGCAATGTCAATAACTCAAACTTGCGTGAAAGCGAGACCTATTGCATTGCAAATGCTTGTTTTGGAGTATCCTAGCTGGGAGCTATCAGGAGCCTCACACCTAGATGCAATGGAGGGGAAACAAAGGCTCACCTCTTATCACTTCACAGGTACTAAAGAAAGAAATACTTTTGACTTAGTTCAGTCCCTGTATATAAGAGATATGCATACACTGTAAAAATGTTAGTCACCCCAGTATTTACACAAATAATTTAAATACCACTATTTTGTTTTATTTCTTTTATAGCGCTTTAACACTACTCATCCCAATGCAGGGTGTCAGAGTGCTTTACATCACATGTACAGATTATACATTGACAATAAATCATATGTGTGTACACCATTATAAGACTGTGTTACATAAGACATTGAGTAGGTGCCACATGTCCTTCATACCTCACTGTGTTATATTAGAAGGATTACAATTTATGGACTGCAAGTAACAAAAGGATCTGTGTCGTAAAAGCAGTAACCCACTTACTGATTTACATAAAATAAAAATCTGTGTTACATAATGTGCTTTGCAGGAGACATATTAACTCTCTATGCTACTTTGATTCAAAACTATGACTAGGCAAAACACAGATCTCTCCAGCAAATTCATTATCCTCCAGAGCTATCTTATCATTATTATTATTCCCTGAGATTTAGCTGGCGCACAAAGATCTCTGCAGCACGTGTCTTAACCCCATAAGATATTTTAAAATACAGAGGGCAGATTTACAAGCCCCTTGCGACACTTTTGTGCCGCCGCGGCAGCGTAAAAAATGCAGCCAATTTACGACGTGATGCATCTAGGGAGATGCGTCACATTGTAAAGCCCTGCGTCACATTATACCTGCGTCAGGTATAATGTATGCAGGGTGGGCGTTCCCACACAAAAAGCCATGTAGAACTGACGCAGTGAAATCTACAAGATTTCACTGCATCACTCTACGCCTTCACTGCGTCAAAATCCCTACGCCTGCTCAGACCAGGTGTAAGGAATGACGCAGGGCTTTTTGAATGGGGCTCACCCATCTGTTGTGGCGCATTGCTGGAGTTGCGTCACTTTCATGAGCAACTCCAGCAATGCGTCACTTTTGTGCCAACAGATGCGTCAGAATTTCTGACTCATCTGTTAATCCTTGCGCCATGGAGCACTGTATTGTAAATACAGCGCATCCATTGTGGCACAAGGACATTCGGCACTGACGCAAGGAAACTGACGCATCTATGCAGATGCATCAGTTCCTTGTAAATCTGCCCCAGACATTGCAAATAATTAAGCAGAACACATTTACTGCCACGTTTCTCTTGTCAATTTCTTTGTGGCAGGGTTTAAAAAAACAAATGAATAAGTTGAGGCCCACATTTTGCGTCAGGGTTGCGTCAAAATTTTGTCACAACCCCAACGCAAAATTTTATTTGTTAAATATTGTAATGCGCTCATGATAACCTCCTAAACATATGTGAGATCTTAAGATCTGATGTCACTTCCTGTGAGGTCATGGGTTGTGATACCATTTCCTGTGATGCCACATGCGATGTCACATGCCGTGATGCCACTTCCTGTGATGTCACAAGCGGTGATGCCACTTCCCGTGATGTCACGTGCTGTGATGTAACATACGGTGATGTCACACCGATTCTACCTAACTTGGTGAGTCCGCCCACTTCTTTTTTAAGGACTTTAGCCCTGGCTTCTAGCTCCCTTACAGTGTGTCCCTGTGAGTTGGCACTGCATTCTTTTTCGAGGCCAACATACATTTTTCAATAATGTTGAAAGTTTGTCCTAGCTTCTCTTACATAAAAGCAGTGAAAATCCTAAAACAAAATACTCTACAAGAGCAACTAAAACGCTATTGTTTGACCAATAGCAAGGCTAGAGTGGATGTACTGCTTTACACCTCCACCCGATCACTTGGAAAAATATTTTCAGAGTTTTTCCAGTTGCCTGTAAAACTGCTCTCATCATGGGCGCAAACTCTCCACTGAAAAAGAAAAATGAAACCCGCACGAATTTGACCACAAGTTTAGGCTTTTATCATTTTTACTGAGAACATAATCGGTTTGTCCATCTACAAATGCACCATCAGTACACCTTAATAGACACCATCTATTTATTTATTTACTTGTGCATTTTTATATAGCGCTAACATTATCCAAAGGTGCTAGAGTCCTTTATAAAAGAGTTGGGCCATTACAAAAGGTACAGATTTACATAATCCGATCATTACATAGATGCAAAATTATATTAGCAGAAGATGTAGGTAAATTTAAAAACCAAGAACGTTGGAATCTGGAATATGCAGTCGCGGCTCCTAGTGGGAGTGCTGCGGGGCGGTGGGGGAGGGACAGGTGGGGGGTAGTAAACTCCGGCATACGGCAGACCGGAGTTAAGTACATAAATAAATAAATAAATAAATAAAACGAATTACATTGCGCGCGCTGCAACGCCATTTGCGTTACAGCGCGCGCAATGTAATTCGTTTTATTTATTTATGTACTTAACTCCGGTCGGCCGTATGCCGGAGTTTACTACCCCCACCCTGCCCCTCCCCCGCAGCACTCCCACTAGGAGCCGCGACTGGGAATATGATGTCGTAATTAGTGTATCAGGGTGTCGTCTGCCATCACATACAGGATGGAGTGTAGTGATACCTCCAGTAGACTTGAGGAAGTGCTGTAGATCACGAGGCACCGATCAGTGCGGGGACTGATCCGGGGAGATAAAACTGGAAGGGAGCAGGTAGCTAAAGTAGGAGGGCTTTCAGCTCTGATTTAAAGATATTCTTTGAGGTGGTGGTGCGCATGTTTGGAGGTAAGGAGTTCCTTATTCTGGTCACATTTCCAGAGAAGGAGTGAGACATATTTCTTTCCCATTTAAAGTTTGGGGGTTCGCGCAGAAGGTTTCGAGATGGTTTAGTGCCCCAGATAGCTTAAGTTTGTCAGCTAGGTATTGTGGTGTGGAAGTGTGTAGAGACTTATGAGTGATATAAGATGTCTTGCAATATGTCCCTGGCTTCTACGGGCAGCCAGCGAAGTGAAAGCCAGCACTGGTGTGATGTGGTCATTCATCTTGGCCCCATAGACGAAAAACGCTGCTCAGTGTAAGATTGATTTCAGAGGGGTGAGACGAGTCATGGGAAGACCAGTCAGAGAGTTACAGTAGTTGATTCTGGAAAGCACCAGTGATCTACTTCTGGGCATCTCACATAAACTTAACATGTACCACCAATTATGACATTACTACTGTCTCAGTAACAGGAGAGGAACATTGGAGGAGGGCAACATCAGAGTCAAAAATCCTAGAGTGAGGCTGAGTGCAGAGGGAGCAGGTGAGAGGGATCCTTGAATAAACACACCATGGCAACACAAACTCAAGACCCATATCTAATTGTCTTTGCCCAACGTGTCAGCCTCACCTAGAACTATTTCCAACAAAAGACTGGAATTTAAGGACCAATCAGATGTCTTGTGTACGGTTCCCTTCAAACACGCACCTGGGGTACATAAGAAATAATAAAATAAAAATTGCGATTTGTCTCACTGCAATGCTATTTCATATACCTCTAAGAAATGGCAGTTTCCAATATATAAATATTGCAGAGTCACAAGAAGCATGGATGCACAGTGCATATCACCCTCCATTAAGTGGTGGCCGAAACAAACAAAAGGTGGTAGGGTAGGTGGAGGGGGTGCAGGGGGGAGCGTGGGGGGGATGACGGGAGGGGGAGCGTAGGGGGGTTAATAATAGAAAAATACAAGACTTACCTGAATCTGCTGGCCGCCTCTCACCTCCTGTTCCTCTGCTTCCTGGTTCCAGTAGACACTGGGACAGCATCGGAGACTCCATGTGGAATCCCTGCGCTGCTCTCATGCAATGAGAGCAGCACGGGGATTGGCCTGAGTGGGCTGGTGTAACGCTCGCTCAGGCACAGGGAGTCTGTGCTGTTTCTCCAACCTGGCTGTGCAATACAGCTGGGTTGGAGAAACCTAACTGTGCATGTCTGTGTGGCCGGCCTAAGATGGCCGTCCAAACAGGCATGTGCACGTAGAAGTGCAAATAACACTCCATTCCTCCTCCCTCCCATGGCCCGGGCCGACCCTCCCTACACCCGTTGGTTCAACCAGCAGCTGAAAAATAAAACGATGATAAAATATTGTTTTATTTTTCAGCTGCTGGCTCTGAGCCAGTGGGGTGACGCTCCTCCGCCATTGTGCGGTGTGAGGTCCATGTATGCGCATACACCTGCATGCTTGTGCTTGTTTGTATCTGCGGGCACCACATGCATGGGTGTGTTTGTGTGCACGCACATGCAGGCTTCAGTGTGCTTCTGTGTGCGTGCTCGGGTATGTGCGTGTGTGTGTAGAAGGAGGGTGTTTTGCACATGTTCCCCCGTAGCTATCCACACACATTGTTACTCTGACCGGACAATGGTAACATTTACCTGCACATGCTTGTAAAAAATTCTCTTCCTCGGTGGCAGTGGAATTGGGACAGAAACTGCATTACAAATAAGAAAATAAAACTATATCCACGTCAAAATGTGCTCTACCAGGTTATTTATTTCATAATACTTTGCAACACACACTTCTAGTCTACCATTTGACTTCTTTTCCTTTAAGAGTGATAATTGCCAAAACAGTTCCAATTTCAGCCCATGCTTGCTTAGCATCACTCGAATTAATGACTCATTTCCTTTGGTAAACAGAACAAGTTGAACTCTCAGATCAGCTTCCACTTTATAAATATAAGTGAGTGAAGGAATCTGTAATTCTCCTACAGCTTTCAAAACATATGGTTTTCCTCACTTTCCTTTCTGCGTGCCTGGGAAAGGGAAGGACGTTTTCCCGCCAACTCTTGAATTCCCACCGCTGTTGGAGGAGGAGAGCAACAGCATCATCTTCTCCATCCTCAAGGAGTGACTGACAGGGGTCCAAAGCTGCTTTGGACCAGTCACTGAAAGAATGCCCACGATGACAAATGGTGAATACTTACAGTGAATACTTTTCCAGCTGGTGTTTCACTACTGAGGAGTTGGCTCTACAGTTTCCTATGTCTTAACTCTATCTCCATATCTCTTGATAGTAGATTGTTTCTGAAACCCTGGCTGTCCCCATGCTGTTCCTATGGCAGGGGCTGCTTACTCACCTTATAACCCAACACAACCTAGGTGACAACGGGGGTTGCCAGTAGCCATCTTCAGTGAGGTAAGATCCCAAAATTCCATAAGTCTTGACGAAGGTGTTGTGTTCAACATTCCTTCATGGTACAAAGAGTGTTAGAATGTCTGTGAGTGGATACGATGGGGATGTGAGGGATTGTCTAGGCTAGGACTGCAAGGGCAAGGGACTCCGAGGCTGTCTTTTGGAAGTCAGAGGGGCATATTTACAAGAGGATATCGCCATCAGAATGTCACTTTTAGCGACGTTCTGGTGGCAATATGCCCTTCTCCATATTTACAAAGCAGCTTATCACCACCTTGCAAATAAGGCCTCTTTACATGCATCACTTAGTGTGAAAGTGGCGTGCAATAGGTGTTGCTGTGGGCGTTCCACTGCAACACCCATTGCTTTTGACGCTGCAGATTTAGAAGGAGGTGTAAATGTGAGACAGCACCAAAAACTAACGCCATGCAAGAGCAGGCGTTAGAATGGTGAAAGGAGGAGAAACACTTTTATTTCTCCTTGTTCTTGCTTTTTCTATGTGTGCTGCATTTTGCAGCACACATAGAAGTAACACATCGCCATTAGTGATTGTTTATGTGTAGGAAGGGACACCTTCCTGCACATAAACAATCATTCCCTGCAACGCAGGCACCCTTGCACTATGGTGAAAGGGTACCTGCGTTGGCGCTAGGAAGCTAATTTTAGCGCCAGCGCTAGGGAAAACACAGGGGTGCGTCGTATACATGTGAATACGGCGCATCCCTGCGCTTTGAAAATGTCAGCGCGCGGCGCTGCCAAATTTGGCACAGCTCCATGCTCCATTTTCTTGTGAATATGCCCCATAATCTTCTAGGCAAGGCGCAGAGGCCATCAGGAAGAGGCCAGAGGTCAGTGGATCTTGGTTGCCTTTAGGCACTGTGTGCATGGTCATAAACGGTGGTGAAGGGACCCTGTGGTGAGATGCATGATCATGAATGACAGTAAAATATTGTGCTATGGGGGTGCACATTCCACAATGTGATGAACACCCACCAGCTCGCAACATTGTGGGTACTCATGAACATTTGAAAAGTTTTTCTACCCTTACTCTGCATGTAAACTTATTCATTAAAACAGGTAGGTGCAGATGGTGCAAATAAGTCAGAAAAGGGCATGCATCATGCAAATATTTTTGGGGTTACTGGGCAATAGACTACACCACATGGAAAAAATATATATGTAGACAGAAATAGGAGGCAAATATGCAGATGGACATTTCCCCTAACCCTATGTGTGTAGGCTTGTAGCCTTGGAATGTGTGTGTCAGAATATCATGTACAGAAACATCATCTGATATTAATAAATATTGTATCCTGAATATCATTTACAAAAATATCATACTATTGGCTGTAGATTTCCTATTGTTAACACAAATGGGGCAATATTTTTGTAGTTGTTATTTAGGACACAATATTTATGTCAGGCAATATTTTGACAATGATGTTTTGTAATCACAACCTTTGGAATAGCACAGAGGCATAGGGTTTGGGCTGTGAGGCCTCTGAATGTCATTGGGCCTGATTCACAAAGGTAAACGTACACTTTTGTGTAACTTTACTGCTTTTCGGTATTGACAAACAATGTGCAGCGTTTTACGACTCTGCTGTTGCTATACTTTTTTTCCAAATAATTTTCCGCACTTGTTATACTTATGTGTGTGGAGTTCTCCACCCTGGTTGTGGAGTTTCGGGGTGCAGAGAAATTTACACGCATAAAGATAGGGAGTGCGGAGTCGTAAACTTCGCGCATAGTATGTGAATTTTCAGTTAGTACGTATGACCCCCTTGAGGTACGTATTTATTTTAATGGCACATTATATTTTAAACCAAACATTATTAGTAGAATATATTGCTACTTTCATGACTCATTTTAAATTACTGTTTATTTTATTGTTTATTTTGAGGATCCATTTTGTTAAGTGACATTGGACCTTATTTAAAGGCTTGCGGCAGGGATACTCTGACACAAACTTGGCGGATGTCCCGTTGGCGAAATTACAGGTGCATTACAACAACCTATCGCTCTTGTAATATGGTGAACGGGATATCCTCCATGTTTTGATGGAGTATTTGGTCCACCAAAATCTAAATAGGGCCCAGAATTCTTTCTCCCCCTTTCCTTCTCTTTTCTTTTGATTCTCTTCTGTGCCACTGCTCCCTTTTTAACTGTATGAAATTGTAGTGTATGTTGTTAATCTTCCAAAACAATTTATTCGCTATAGCATGCATTTTATATTTTATCAATGATATGATATTGTTGCTCTTTATGCCAACCTAGGGCCAGATGTATGACCCTAAATTGCATACAGTGCCATGTACAATTCCCAATTAGCAAGTCGCAATTTATTTGCGACTCGCTAATTAGGAATTGTGAGTCGCTATTAGGAAGGGGCGTGCCAAGGGCGTCCCTTCGTATTAGCGAGTATCTACCCTATGTAAGAATGTTTTGCAACCGCAATTGCGGTTGCAAAACACTTGCAAAATACCGCCCTGTTCAAGAGGGTGGTAATGGAGTCACAAATAGGAAGGGTTGCCCAAGGGACCCCTTCCCCTTTGTGACTGGCTCAAATAAATTTTTTAAGGGCAGGCAGTGGTCCCAGGGACCACTACCTGCCCTTAAAAAATGAAACGAAAATGGTTCTTTTTTTTTTTAAATGCATCCCGTTTTCCTTTAAGGAAAACGGGCTGCATTTTTAAAAAAAACTGCTTTATTGAAAACCAGTCCCAGACAAGTTGGTCTGCTGAGCCCAGCAGGCCACCGTCCCTGGGAGGGCCAGCCATTCCCAATGGGGTCGCAAATTGCGAGTGGCTCATTAATATTCATGAGCCTTGCATTTTGCAACCCATTTGGGAATCACTAACAGTGTCTCTGACTGTTGTACATTTGCTTTTGCGACTTGCAAATTGCGACTCGCACTTTTTCGCAATTTGCAAGTCGCAAAAGCAAATGGTTGTACATCTGGCCCCTTAGCTCATAATTTATCTTTATTTTGTTTTCAAAAAGAGGTTTTGCTCGCATTTGGCATGGTTGCATGGTGTAACAAGTTTGAAACAATGCAAACAGAATTAATTATATATGATGCGAACGAAGTATCGGGCTAAACCTGATACTCCTTTTCGTTTGCTTTTCATATGAGCCACAAAATGATTTCAAACATGTTTCTGAAACCCATGTGAAATTCTCACAGAGTTTATGTGAATAAGGGTATTTTTAGGAATTTTGGTGTAGAACGTCCAGATTGGATCCTTGGTTTGTGAATTGTCTAGAATTGCCTTTTGAGACTGTAGTGTGTAGTGGTAGTGTGCACTGAGCACTTGACACCCATCTACAGTCTGTCTGTGCTGTGACATCATCCTTGAAACGTTGAGTGCAGGCTGACTGATTTAAATGAGGGATACGGGGGAATTTAGAAGGGGAGGTAATAGGCGCTGCAAGGCTGATGCTCTGTCAGGTTTCCTTTGGGGGTCCGCTGACATTGAAGATCTCAACAGAGGATATGTTTTAAGTATTGTCCCAGATCCTCCTGCTGGACATGATGGGGGCCCTCATAATCTCAGCTTCATGTACCAAACTGTGGCACATGGGCCTGATTCACAAAGGTAACATACACTTTTGAGTAATTTACACTTTTGAGTAAGTGTACTACTTTTTGGCAATTCACAAAATCCAAGTGCAAATTTACTCCAAAAGTGTTACTTGTATGTCTCCACCACCTTGGCCTATACACCTTTGAGTAAGTTTACTCCTTTTTGGATATTCACAAAATACTTGTGTAAATTACACTTTTGGAGTAAATTTACACTCTGATTTTTATGAATCCATTTTGGACACGAGGTGGCATTTTTGTGCTAAGAAAATAGCGCTAAATGCTGAATTACCCTTTTTGTGTAATACCATGTAATCATGTGGAATTGTTTGGTAATTTTGTGTGATTATGCTGAACGGAATTTTGCGAGATAATTCCACCCCTAATATAGAACCATGACTCAGCGGTAGGTCCGGACTGGCCATTCTGCCATCCTGGCCGCACTCTCCCAAGCAAGAAACTCCACTCTGGACCCGCCCGGCGGGAGCAGTTAAAAACCAGCTGCTCCTGCCAGGAGGGAGCAAAGAGAAAGTGCCGGCTCCCTCCAGCGCCCAGTATGGTGCTGGCTTGGGAGCCGGTTGAGGCCGCAGGAGCCCTGGGGCTCCCCCCAGCTTACTGCTTTGTGTGTCCCCTGGGTGGGCACTGGGGCATCCACTAAAGGCCCTGGGGGTGTGGTTGCCGGGGCCCATGCTTTCTTATTTTGAATAAAGGCCCCAGGGGATGGGGTCCCCAGAGCCTCTTGTGGTTCTGGGAGGGAAGCTGTGCGCCACCATCTCCTTATTAAAAAATACGTCCCAGGGATGGGGTCCCCAGGCCTGGAATGGCTTATGAAGAGGGGGCAGCACAACCCCTCCTCTTATTAGCATAATATATAAGTGTTGCAGATGGGCACAGGTAAACATCCAGTAAATATATATATTTTTTTAAGTAAATAATAAATGAGCGGTAGGAGCCACTAATTTATTTTTCACTACTCCTTTGAAGTAGCGCTCCATAATGCTCTGCAAGGGCTTTATTTTTTGTATTTTTATTTAGCCTGGTGGTGCCCCTACAATAGGGAGGGGCACCACCAAGCATTTTTTAATGTTGTTTGGGGCTGCAGGGAGTCCAGCACTATCTCCTGTGTCATTGAATCCATGGCCCCAGGAGAACTTACCATATTTTTTAAGCACCCCTAGCTAGAGCTCTATGCTGTTCAGCTGGAGTGCAAGGCCCTCTTGTGGTTGTTTTTATAATTGCATTTTCTGGCTGAAAAATGTTAAAAGAAAGACCCAGGGACATGTTAGTTATATATATTTTTTTAAACCCAATAAGTCTTTGACTATTTATTTTGACATTTTTCACCCAGAAAATATAATATTAAAACTATGTAGAAAGAAAGAGTCTCAGACATGTTTTTTATTACAATTTTATTAAACATTTTTATAATAATCACATTTCATTGTGTGAATTATTGAAATATTCATTTGATTAAAGATATTGGTGATTGTTGGAGAAAGATGACAGATCTGCTTTATATATATGACCTCACAGATTACATCACTCATGACATGTTCTGTGACACAATTGATGAGATCACTGCTGACATCTCAAATGACATCATTGATGACATCACTGATGATATCATCCAATTACACTGTTTTATACTTTGAATAGAGGGTGTTAAGCATCATCCTATTTTTCTACTGAATATGTAATATGTGAGGTCATAAGCAGTGATAACTTTAACTGTCGAATTTCTGTGGGTTTTTTTAGTTTGTTTTTTTCAGTGAATATTATGGCCCAGTAGAAGGCTTTGGCCTGTGTTTTGTTTAGCACGATGTACTTTGGCTGAAAAATAAAAATAAAAATAAAAAAACATACCTGAAGAATCTGTTTTGGCTGTGCCACTTTCCTGTCTATTGTAAAGATAGAGGCCCCCTGCTAATAGGGTACAGTTCCTTAAGGCAGGGTTAGTAAATCTAGTGTAAAAGACTTAAGGCAACAATAATATCAAATCACAGCAATTGTCTAATGAATTGAAGCACATATATAGACAAAAGAGAACCACAATATCTGATAGTTATATATAAAATATAAAAAAATGTTTTATTAATGAACAATGAATTAATGGCAGAAATGTATAATATTAAAACAATACCCCAATTATACTAATTCAATCATACTATCATTCATACATTAAAAAGTCACAATTTATTTGACAGTATAATAAAAACACTTAATATCTAATATTCTTGATCATAAAAGTACAATGTGGCAAAATGGCAAAATGGCAAAATGGTAATAAACTATTATGTTCCTGTCTACCCAGTTCCTAGGAATCGGATTCAGATGTTTGAAGTGGTGTGACGGGAACAAATATCCTATAGTTATAGTATAGTATATGTGTATATATATATATATATTCCTGCTGCAGAGTACAAAAAGCACAGCACTCGCGGGAAACTGCTAAACCCA
Organism: Calotriton arnoldi; assembly: GCA_963921515.1. Classification (NCBI taxonomy): domain Eukaryota; kingdom Metazoa; phylum Chordata; class Amphibia; order Caudata; family Salamandridae; genus Calotriton; species Calotriton arnoldi. The sequence continues at coordinate 2,223,863 of CAWUFW010001368.1, read as the reverse complement.
GATTTAATCCGGGTTTACCAAGCACAAAAAGACGCGTTTCGGCGACTGCCTTTGTCAATATTACACGGCAGCCCGAGACAGCGTTATTTAAATCAACACATATATACACACACACACACACACACACACACACATATACACACACACACACACACACATATATATATACATATATATATATGTGTATATATATATATATAAGGAAATAAAATGTTGGATACCCAATTAGTGTGTGAACCACATTCTGTTTACCCATTCCCATATAGTTTGAGAGAAATGCCTTTATCCTCTTCTCAGATTGTAACTTTTTAGTGAACTGGTTAATTCTCATAGTCTGTACATGTATGCTGAGCACACATTGTTAATGGACGGTTTTCGTGTCACATGACTGAAAATTTCAGCTTGCTGACCCTCCCTGTTATGCTGAAGTGAGACACCGTCTCCTGTTGACCATATAGCACCATCGCTGTTGGTTGATCCACACATATAGGAAGGAGATCCATATGGCAGCATGAGGAGCAAATAGGAGCTAAACTTACCTGTGGAAAATACTTCCCGTTGCACTTTTTCTGTTATATAGATAGTGTCAGACTCTCCATCTGCCAGTCATGAAGCATTGTTTTAGAATATCAACATGCTCCTCTTAACTGCTGATTTTGAGAAACCACCTTTCAGTAGGCTGCACCTCTGCAACTCCTGGGCATTTATCCCCACAGACTCTTATTTAACTGTGTTGGGGAGTTGTGCATTCTAACGGAATGCATGTGCACCACTTCTCAGGGGACCCCCATTATCTACTAACTGTTATTTACCGGGCCCTGTCCACTCCATGGAACAGAATCAACTCACGTGCACAAAGATGGTAGCAATGAGCATGTGAAAATGCATCTCTCACTTCATTTTACTAAACTCCGTGCTTAAACCCAGCTACAAAAATGTTTCGCCCACGGCCAGGTTGGGCCTTTTATTCCACCAGGCATAGCGAGTAACTTGCTGTAGCAATGTCCTTTTCCCACCCCCGCAGGGGAGTTTAGATTCTTCGCTTTGGCCTTCCATTCCGACTTTGAAAACAGAGTTCAACAAGTTGAGCAGGCTCAAAGCCCTTTTATTCCAACAAGAGGTGGCCCTCACTTCCGCCCAAGAAACATTCAGATTGCAGTTGGCTCGGACCTCGAGTGAGATACAGTCCCTTCTTATCACTAACCTCCAACTTCATTTTGGGGAACTAATTCACCAAATATTTAATGCATCTGAGGCGACAGGCCTTGCACATTTTTTTAAATGTGTGGGATCTGGCCTGGTCTCTTCATTTCAAACTATATTCGGGGTAATACCGTCTTTTATTCATTCTATATTTTCCAGCGTTTTCGGAGGGTTCCCCTTAATATTGGCGCTGGCAGCTGGTGTCCTGCTTCTCCTCCTTGTGCTTCGTAATGGATGCTCACTTTGTGGCTCTGAACAAGCCGGCCCAGCTCCAACTGTACCGTAATCGCTTATATGAGGCTTTTGGATGCTTGCCTTTAGCAACGCTTGGCGTAAGTTACGACTTGACATTCCGCTTTGCCTATTTTACTTGCGTGCAGCCAGTGCTTAATTGCAAAAGATGTCATTTCTCCTGGGCGATAGAACTTTGCTTATCGAACACGTGGTGTCCAATCCCTGATTTCAGCCGGTTGATGGGTCCCTTAGAGGCGCATGACGAGGCTTGTTCTGTGGATGGTCAAATGACGTGTGCAGCTTTACTTGGAATCTTGGATCAATGGGATATCTGTGCGGCTGCGCAGACTTTCCTACAACGAAGTTTCATTGAATATCACGCAAGTTTCCCATTTCTACTTTTGGATGCTCCTGCTTGTGAGGAACATGATTGTTCCTTCGACTTACTAAATTGGATGTCATTGCTTTTTTCTACCAATGACAAGGATGAACTATTGGAAGGAATTGCATTCCTTTGCACCCAAACCTTCATGGATTGACTATTTGGGTCGTCCCTACTCCGCTGCCTAGAATACAGACTCTTTTTTCCAGCTCAAAGTACCTTTAGCTTTTTCTTCGAACTTTCCATTTTTTCTCCGATTTGTTTTTTTTTAGAAAATGTCCCTCACCAATATTCTAAACACTGCCTGACTTTTGAACTCTGTTTTTGTTCTTCTGTCTATGTCCTACTGAGTTACCAGAGGGAGGGTGTTATATGGGGTTATGTGGCCCTTAGATACATTGTCGACATTGCTAAGTTAGCATGAGTTTTGCTTGCCCTATGCTGCTGCCTTTGCGCACGCCTCTGCTAAGAGTTTGTTTTCGCGACACTTTGCCTCTGCCCTGTACATGATAACAGATTGCTTTTCACGTTTTCAGCTTTCCCTTCAATTCTGTCTGAACATAATGTGCAAGGTCGATTAACAATGTCTCTTGTTATTCTGTTCTGGTCAGTCCCTAGACAAAACATGTGACCAACAGCTGCAGTATGGAAGAATCGAGCTTTGATATAGCGTTGTTGCATGTTTTTGAAACACACTCGAAGAAAGCCGTTCCATGGAGCTGAGCTCTGCTGTTCCTATGATGTAAACCTTTGCGTTTAGGCTTTCAGGTAGGGGCTCTGCTAATAACGCCTAGAGATCTTCTGTTATATAAAATAGCTTCTTACTACCCAGGGAGGGTGATTAGGCCCAGTTATTTTGCCTTTTTCACAGTCTTTATAAAATGACAACTCCATTTGTATTCTATGGTATTGTAACAATGCTAATGGTGTTAGCTTTATGCATTTTGCTGCTGGTCGTGGTTCGCATACTGTTTTATGAATCACTATAGTCAAAATAAACATTTTGAACTTATTTAGTGACTCTGATTATTCCTATTGTGGACAAGTACGTGAGGGCGAAAGAGTGTCTTGTTCCCGCGACTCTGAGGTGAGTCGGGAGTGCTCGTGTTCTGGGTTGTCTAAACATTCGTAGCTTCTTGATATTTGTAGGAGACCGAATGAGACACTATTGCTAGTCGGTTGGGATTTTGGGTACTAAGGTGATAGGAGATACACCCCTATTTACTGAGGTCCTGTTTTCTTGTGCATAGTTCTGTGTATGAGCAGAATCCCCACAACAGCATTATTTTATTCCATCCAGCATCTCTGAGCATGTCACATGAAGTGATTTGAACAGTAGCGTCTAACGTTGATCTACAAGAGCTTTATCCATATCAGATTATCACGATAACTGCTGATTATGTAAATGACTCCCTTTTGATTAACTGTATGTAAATTTATCTTATGTGGATATCCTGAAAATCTGTCTGGCTCCAAACCCTTGTTTACTTACTTTAGACACCCCTCGCTTAGAGCATGGACCACAAAAGGCACAAAGTATTTTTTTGACATCAGGGGCATGAGGGTAGCAATTTAAGGCACATAAGTCAATGTTGTATTCCCTGGGCAGAACTCAATGCTGAGACATGCATGTGGAACTGAAGCAATGTGACAAGGAACTGGCCATCAGATCTCTAGATGCACATTTACGTACTTCTCATGTGCTTCTGCTCAATAATTTCCAAAACTTTTTGAATAAGATCCTATTTAAACTACTTAAATTTGGCAATGGGCAAAAAGTTAGAGTATATGAGGAAGACTAGATCATTTTTTCCCACAGACAGTTAGTAGTGGCGGTTGGTAATTTTGGCAGAGAGGTGGTTGGGTGGGACACACACACACACACATACACTCACTCACACCCATGCATTCGCAAATGTGCACACACACACACACACACACCCATTCACAGCACTCACAGCAAATTCATACATTTATACATACACGCACGCACGCAAGCATGCACCAAACATTCAAAAACATAAAACGTACCTGCTCATGGAGAGGAAAGCCTCGGAGGTACTAGGAGGGTTGGGACTGCTGCCTTCTCTCATTGGCTGATCTTAGGTCAGTCAGTGAGGGGAAGCAGCAGTTCCTCACTTATCACAGAGTAGGATGGGGTCAGTGAGCCTTGCTGACCCCACCCCAGTCTGTGACAAGTTGTCACTGATTGACACTCGGCCCTGGTTACCTCGGGGCTTAAAACGGAAGCACCCAGGTCCGAGGCAATCAGTGACGCTCCCCTCGTCTCAAGGGGGTGGGCCTTGAGGCACTTTTACCAAGCTGAGGAGGTCACACCCACGGGGCTGTGAAATCCTAAGCCTGGCAAAGATCACCTTAGGCAGCCAGGAGTCTGTGCATTTAACTCATTTCTAGCTCTTGGCTGTCTGACCTGAACAAAAAGAGTGTCTGTCAGACCAACCTTTGCTGAGCCTGACAGACACTCTTATTCTCTGGAAAAAGGTGAGTGGCCGTGGCCCCTCCGCCCGTATGGACAGGCTGTGGCTGACAGTTAGATGATCACAGGGAGTTATTTTGCTGGGATGGGAGAGCTGCAAGTACGTAGAAGGGATATGGGCATGGGAACATGCATAAGGCATTAGTCTGTGTGCATAATCACAGTGTCTAGCAATGAGGAAGGATGTGGTGTGCATACAAAGGTGCAAAAGCAGCACAATATGCAATAAAACGGGCCCCATGTCTATTTTCTTTTGGTTTTTGCATTTTACAACCATCCCACAGTAAAACCTGTGGAAAGTATGTTGTACCATGTGGTGCTGAACTGAAGGCTGCCTATAATGTAGTTCTTTCACAGAAAACATGCACAAATAGATGTAACAAAAGGTAAAGAAGAAAAAATAGTCCAGTCTTGGTTGTGCTACACTTCCCCCTTTCATGGGATGTGTATGCGATGTTTAGGTAATGAAAATGTTTATCTGCACCTGTGCTTTTTAAATCAGTCCTCAAACTCCTGACATGGCTGTATAATATTTGAGGACATCACTGCTTCAATATTCCTTTTATAGTAAAATGCCCCTAAACTCCACATTACGTTGATAGATCATTTATTATCTGAACTGCCTTTGGACATAAATCCCTACTGTTGAGCCTAACAACAGCCATTCACACTGATATTTGCATACATGTTTGAATGCAAATGCAAACTAGTTGGTGTGAGGGTGTTTTATATTACAGCAGTGTGGAGAGAAAGGGGAAAGAGTTGAACAGCCAGAACAGCTTTGTTGAAAGTTCAAAAATTCCTATCAAGATCCAAGTCTAGGAATTGTCGGAAAACATGAGCCTTGAGTTGTTTGAAAAAGGTTGAGGTTTGGAGCTCCAGGATGCATTGGCACTGATATTCTGAATTTAGGATGTTGGTGGAGAAAGTTGTGGTGACCTATGAGACACTCGGGACAACTTGAGATATTTAGTAGCTTTGCTAGGTAGGACGGGCATTTTCATATATGGATCTGTTTATGAGACATAAAAGTTTTGAAGGTAATTCTAGAAGGGATGAGCAGCCAATAAAGGCTGCCAACTATATGAGTGACGTAGTTGTATTTGCTTGAAGAATTTACAGAATTGCTAGCAGAGTTTTGAATAGATCTGTGTGGACCGATGGATGTTTGGTGGGCTACTGCTAAAATGACAATTATGAAATCTAGTCTGGAGACAACTAGAGAATGGACTGCTGTTTTGTGTTGTCCAGGAGAAATTAGATGATTCATTTTTTTTCAGGGTGGGCAGGTGGAAGCTGGCAGATTTGGCCAGGCAGTGATATGCATAATTAATCTCAGGGTCAGGGCTAGAATCAAGCATAGAGATTTGGCAGATTGAGTGGGTCAGTGAGAAACCCTCCAGTTTTGGAGTTTGGCTGTTTGGGCACCTTTAGCACCACTTCCAAGGGTCCAGGACTGGGTGAGCACCACTTGCAGGGTAGAACTCACTCCATGCAGGGTCCAGGTGCAGGGTTAAAGCTGTTGGAACTTTTTGTGTCCCTGTAGCTCAGAACAGGAAGCCAGTCAACTAGCCATTGGAGTCCCTCTGGTATATCTGGAATCAAGCAGCAGGGCAGGTCTCAAACAGCAGGGCAGACCTCTGAGGGTACAAGGCAGGCTTCAAGCAGCAGGGCAGGACTCTGGCAGCAGCAGGACAGTCCTCTGAGGTACAAAACATGCCTCAAGCAACAGGGCAGTCTTCTGAAGTACGAGGCAGTCCTTCAAAGGAGTCCGCCTCAGGCCCAGGAGTAAACTGAATAGCTGGTCTGTGGGTCCTATTTTTATACATGGTGCAAGCTTTGAACTGGAGGAAACTTCTAGAGTTTTCTCCCCTACAGATGGTTCTGGAATTTCCTTACTCCCTGCCCAGGCTCCAAGAGGTCTGGGTTGACAAAAGGCTAGTGTGACGTTCTTTGTGAGTGTGCTGAGGCAGCTCCTTTGAAATGTAAGTGGAACAGGACACAGCTCCACTCCATGCACCCTGGCAGGGTGGCCCATCCTGCCAGCACCTAGTCCCCCTTTGTCTCACTGTCTGGGAGGAATACACAAAGGCCACCTGTCATGCTAAACACAGTCATGTGACTAAGGACACAGGCTACAGGTACCAATTGGCTAGGATAAGAAAATGCCAACTTTCTAAAAGTGGTATTTTCAGAATTGTGACTTCAAATCTGTGTATACCATTAAAGAGGACTTTAAATTTAAACTCTTTTGAGACCAAACATGATATTTCTATCTGTTCCCAATAACAAGCTATTACTTATTAAATGTAATAAGGTAACTCAATGTTATCCTACGGGAAAGATAGGCCTCACAATAGTGAAAAATGAATTTAGGAGTTTTTCACTACCAGGACATGCAAAACTTATAAGTATATGTCCAGATTTTTACATACAATGCACCTTCCCCTATGGGCTGTTTAGGGCATACCCTAGGGATGACATATGTATTAAAAAGGGAGGTTTGGGTCTGGCAAAAGGTTTATTTTGCCAGATTGAATTTTCAGTTTAAAACTGCACAGAGGTTGCAATGGCAGTCCTGAGACATGTGTTAAAGGTCTATTTAAGTTGGTGGTACTGTAAGTGCTTCGGGCCCACTTGTAGCATTTAATTTACAAGCTCTGGGTACATGTGGGACCACTTTACGGGTTGCTTATAAGTAAATTAAATGTGCCAATTGGGTGTAAGCCAATTTTGCCATGTTTAGAGGAGTGAGCTCAAGCACTCAAGCACTGGTTAGCAGTGCTAAAGCGCACAGAGTCCTGAGGTCGACAAAAAATGAATTTAAGCAAACAGGTGAAAACCACCCTGAGGGCTGTCAGGTCTAACAGTCATCAACTGCACTTTCGGTACTAGAGGCACCAAAGTACAGGCAGGCACCATACAAGATATACATGAGGAGGCTCATCCATCTATCTTACTCCTGCTTCCACTGTCCGTACAGAGCAAAAACAGTACTGGTGTTGCCACCTTGAACTGTGTCTCCTCTCGACAGTGCTCTTATCAGTATAATATAACCCAAGGCAAGCTCGTAGTTACTAACCTAAAGTCACTAAAAACTGTGTAAGTGGCACCAATCATTCCTTTATTCTTGGTAACCTTTCTTGAGTGGGCTGATTGGCATGGAGACCTCCTCTCTGTTTTTAATTTGTGAGGTGTGTTACTGTGACTGCATTGCTTGAAAAATAAGTAAATCTGGACCCATGTGTCCTGAAAGATATGGAAATTTGGCTTGATAACTTTGGTTGGAATGGGGTCATGGAAATAATTTGTGGGTCTTACATCTTTTAAGCTCAGAGCTAATTATTTTGTGTTAATGGGTGTGAAATTCCGCATTTGAGAGTACTTTGAATAGGGAGGAGTGAATGGTGCAGATATATTAAAATTGTTTTTATTGCTGTAATTTTCCCCATGAAGTAGGTGAGGAATACTTCATATTCTTCCATTGTGGGGGCCAGGGTCTGTTCTGAATTTAAAGATCAAAGCTTTTGATGGGCCAGAATAGTCGAGAGAAGCTCGTGGAAGTGGGTAGATTTTGCAGAGGAGATGATGGATTTTTGGGCATTCCTACGTTTGTTGAGCTTGCCTAGTAGTTTGGCTAGTTTGTATCTTCTCTATTCATTTTCCACTTTTCTGAGCATGCTTTTTACATGGGCTAGGGAATCAGAGAACCTGGGTGGGCTGGGTCTTTTGATGAATTTTTCAAGTATTTGGGTGTTGGGAAGTCTACTGTAGTTGTGATGATAGTCTCATAGTCGCAGGCAGTGTCTTTGATGTTCTTGTGTGAATCTAGGTGTCTATGTTTAGGAGCGATGAGGGAAGCAGGGAGTTGTTTTCAGTGGGCGGATGAGTCTTCTGGTTATGGGAGGCTTAGCAATGTGTGGGTCGAAATTAGTAAGACTGTGTCATGGAATAGGCAGGTGATCAGACCAATCTATATACAATGGAGGATGAGGGCAGATTCAATTGAAGTCATCAAATATGGGGCAAGCGTTCTAACTTTCGTGTGGGTGTCACCAGCTGCCTAGGATTATGTAAAGATGTAAAGTTATTTAGTGCTATAAACTATTTGCATTGGCCCAATAAATATTGAAATCCCCTAGGCATATACTATTGAGTGAAAGCATGCAACTTTGGGTTGAATTTTGTATTTTGCTCTTTGGTGGGTGATAAATGAGCTGCAAGTATAAGGTGTTGGTGGGGGATAGGTTGAGAGCTAATGGTTTAGGGAATGGTATGCTTGTGTGAGAGAAATCTGACAATTAATGGGTTGCTTGATGATGATAGCAAGTCCACCTACTGTTTTGTGTTGTGTGCATTTTCTGAAGATTGTGTAATTGTGTAGTACAAGCAGGTCTAAAATGACATTTGAATATTCACTTAAAATGGATTCCCTTAAGTATATTGCATCAAGTTTGTGGCTGGTTATGAGATCAATCAATGAATTGCACATTTATTAATACACGTGTTGTTAATGTGCAAACCACTCATGAATCTAGGTGCAAATGTTATTTGAACGATGGTGTGTTTTTTGGAGCATTCTTTATTGGGCATCTTGTATTCAACACAAGTGTACCATTGAGACATTACCAAACAGCTTAGCTTTCAACATCAATTATCCTTCAGGTAAGAACATAGCAACAGAGAGCGCCATGTTTTTTTGCACATTTTAACACCTAACCAAATGAATTTATTTATTTATTGTCTATTTATTTAGGAGGTTTGTAAAGTGCCAACCATATCACCTTGTTTAGACTACAGAGAGTAAAGAGTTGGCATAAATAAGAGGTAGCGTTAAATGAATGCCAGGTGCGGCATCCCTGTTTATTACTCTAATGATGCTCTTGTTGAAGCAAGTCATCACTGATGAATGCCAGGTGAGGCATCCCTGTTTATTACTCTAATGATGCTCTTGTTGAAGCAAGTCATCACTGATGAATGCCAGGTGAGGCATCCCTGTTTATTACTCTAATGACGCTCTTGTTGAAGCAAGTCATCACTGATGAATGCCAGGTGAGGCATCCCTGTTTATTACTCTAATGACGCTCTTGTTGAAGCAAGTCATCACTGATGAATGCCAGGTGAGGCATCCCTGTTTATTACTCTAATGACGCTCTTGTTGAAGCAAGTCATCACTGATGAATGCCAGGTGAGGCATCCCTGTTTATTACTCTAATGACGCTCTTGTTGAAGCAAGTCATCACTGATGAATGCCAGGTGAGGCATCCCTGTTTATTACTCTAATGACGCTCTTGTTGAAGCAAGTCATCACTGATGAATGCCAGGTGAGGCATCCCTGTTTATTACTCTAATGACGCTCTTGTTGAAGCAAGTCATCACTGATGAATGCCAGGTGAGGCATCCCTGTTTATTACTCTAATGACGCTCTTGTTGAAGCAAGTCATCACTGATGAATGCCAGGTGAGGCATCCCTGTTTATTACTCTAATGATGCTCTTGTTGAAGCAAGTCATCACTGATGAATGCCAGGTGAGGCATCCCTGTTTATTACTCTAATGATGCTCTTGTTGAAGCAAGTCATCACTGATGAATGCCAGGTGCGGCATCCCTGTTTATTACTCTAATGATGCTCTTGTTGAAGCAAGTCATCACTGATGAATGCCAGGTGAGGCATCCCTGTTTATTACTCTAATGATGCTCTTGTTGAAGCAAGTCATCACTGATGAATGCCAGGTGAGGCATCCCTGTTTATTACTCTAATGATGCTCTTGTTGAAGCAAGTCATCACTGATGAATGCCAGGTGCGGCATCCCTGTTTATTACTCTAATGATGCTCTTGTTGAAGCAAGTCATCACTGATGAATGCCAGGTGCGGCATCCCTGTTTATTACTCTAATGACGCTCTTGTTGAAGCAAGTCATCACTGATGAATGTCACTCTAAAGACTGCCATAGACGTCATTTGTGAGTAGTCAGGGGTCGCAGCTGTAACCGCTAGCTTGCTCCCTGATACCCCTGGCACTTCCTCTGCAACCCCTGGCCTCAGAGGAGGCACACAGCTGCAACCCCTGACTACTCCCAGCTGTGACTTCTAGCTTGCTCCCTGCAACTCCTGGCACTTCCTTTGTGACCCCTGGCCTCAGAGGGGACAAACATTTACCTCCTCTGAGGCCAGGGGTCGCAAAGGAAGTGCCAGGAGTAGCAGGGAGCAAGCTAGAGGTCACAGCTGCAACCCCTGACTACTCCCAGCTGTGACTTCTAGCTTGCTCCTTGCAACTCCTGGCTCTTCCTTTGTGACCCCTGGCCTCAGAGGGGACAAACATTTACCTCCTCTGAGGCCAGGGGTCGCAAAGGAAGTGCCAGGAGTAGCAGGGAGCAAGCTAGAGGTCACAGCTGCGCCCGCTGACTGCTCCCAAATGACGTCCACGAGGACTGCAGTCTTGTTCTAAAGCTGCGGTTCAAGGCATTCTAGAGTTTGATGCCCTGGGTGGCCACAGATGTGCGATCATGTTTTTTTTTGCTGAAGGTTTGTGGAGATTTGTCGACTGAAAGGTTGTAGCTGGAACGTTATTTGGGACCAGGTTGTGAAGGTCCTCTGCTCCAGTAAGACCTGAGATGGTGCACAGGATTTTAAATTTGATTCTGGATTTCCCTGGGCGCAAGAAGAGCGTTTTCAATGCTGATTTTTGGCGGTTGTGTTTTCGGTTGAAGCAGAGATTGGCGGCTAGATTTTGTAGTCTTTGCAATCTGTCTTTGAACTTTTTTCAGGAGCCCTTTATAATACACCTTACAGTGGTCCAGCCATCCCTTTACTAGGGCTCTTGTCAATTCCTCTATATGAATGGCTTGCATTAGCGAAGGCTTCTAAGGGCAGGCATACTTGTAGGATAATAATACTGACTACGGCATCCAGACCGACCTTCTAAGTGCTTTGCTGCGACATAGCCGCTGACAAGTATTGGAAACATCCACAACTCCTTGGCGATTTTTGCAGACTCAAATGTGGTAGGAAAGCCGGCTTCTGATGGTATCACCTTGTGACATGCTAAATCACCACTCCTCTCAGGTCTGTGAAGACACATTGAAGGCTAGCACGGCAGAAGACATAGGTGGTGGTAGAAAAACAGTTTTGTAGGGTCTGTGGAGACACACTGGATGCACCAGGCGACAGGGGAGGCATCCCCTGTATTGCTTTGCAAAGCTCTGATGTCAAAGCAGTGAATAACTGACAATTGATTTTGCTGTGTTGGTGATGGCTTCCTAAAGAAGCCATACCTACGAAAAGCATTCTAATCTAACTGCACAGCTCCTCACTAGTGAAGCTCATAGATCCGCCAAACGAACACCGGGGACCGCTCCTTCTCCCACCTGACGGCTAAGACCTGAAACTCCCTCCTCCTGCACCTCAGAGCATCACCATCGCTCCAGCAGTTCAGGAAGGACCTCAAGACCTGGATGTTCAACCAATAGGTACAGGCAGCGCGATCCCGCAGCATGATCCCACAGCGCCTCGAGACCCTCACGGGTGAAGCAGGCACGCTTTACAAATCCTGATTGATTGATTGATACATCTGTTCGCTACCTACTTTTGTAGCTGAAGAAAAACGTTTTCAGGAATTCTTGGCATTTCCTCCTGAAACTGAGATAATACTTCAAAGAGTGGATGGGTACCAAATTTCAGTTGAGAGTTGTGCAATAGTCAAAGGCCAACAGGATGAAACACATTTGTGAAACTGTGTTCATTAAACATAATATTCCAATCTTTGGCTGTTTTTAGTAAAACAGAAAGCCTTTTGCTCAACCACAGTGAGAGATGGCAAGAGCTGCGAGGATTATGCAAGAGAGAGACAACTCAGAAGAGAGACAGGCAGGAAAGCAACAGACAGGCAGATAGAATAAGGGAACAAAGCAATAGAGGAAGAGACTTTGGGAAGCTCGAAAGGAGACAGAGTGTGACAGAGAAAGATAGGAGGAGACAAAGGGCTTGGCTTTTAAGACGGGGTGGACATTGGAGAAGAGACAGTGGCAAGAGTGGGAAAAGGAGTGAAAGAGGGAGTCTAGGACCCCAATTATGGGTAATGCCAGCAGGAGTTCTGCCATATCCAATTATATGTTGGCGGGTGTTACTGCACCCAGATTTTGTGGGTGTAGGAACATGGGAGCCTATTTTACGGGCCAGAAATTCCTTACGGTAAAATTTGTTTGGGAAAGGGCTTCATTGTTGCCGAGGCACTTTTCCAGCCGCTGTCCAACCCTCCAGCAAGGCACAGGGGGAACATTTCATGCCAGGTGACATTTTCCTATTCCCACCACTGCCATCCCCATGCCCAAGGCTTTAAGTGGGCCGGGTCTCACCGGTGCTGAGCACCTGCAGTTTTTTAAAGGGGGCCTCGAAACTGGTCTCTATCGGGCTCTGTTTTGTGCCCTGGCACAGGCGGTCCGTTTTTTTCCGGACTGCAGTGACAGCAGGCACATCATGTGCGCTGCTCACACTGCTCTCTTCTCACTAGTGGAGGTTACGCCATGACGTCATGCCAGGTGAGCGTTGTAGGGGAAGGGAAATCCTTCAAAGAGAGTCATTTTCTCTCTGGATTTCCCTTCTCTTTTTGAAACTCAGGAGCAGCAACATTGTCGTCGTGTCACCAGGGCTGTAAGTCGAAGCTTTTTCAATATTATATACAAGCCATAGTTGCTGCTTATTTATCTTATGCAACTAACCACCATTGACAAAGCCAATAGTCCTGACTTGTTGTAGGTATGATGTTACTTGTTGTATCATATATCTCGATGCAATCACAGAAACAGCAAAATACAAGTCGGGCGGCACACTATGCTAAGCACAGATTTTTAGCTTACGTGTTTTTAAGCCACGCCCTTAATTACATTGGCCACGCCCCTTTGAGAGACCCCCCAGTTTTTTCATCCCACTTAAAGCCCTGCCCATGCCTCTATCCCTCTTCGGCCAGTCAGAGACTCCTCAAAGACAATTACCACCTATTCAAAGCATGCGAAATATATCTGCAGTAAACCCTACAAAATTGGGAGTTCCATGCCGAATACCAGCTTGAAAAAACTGTTCCACACAGTTATTCCCCATTCTGTAGGCCCCACCTCGTGATGGCAGGAATTCCAGGCAGCGATTCTGGACAGTAGAGTCATTCCAGCAGGCGGAAGCCTCTGAATGGAATTCCACGTTACCTGAATTCTGGGCCTACGTTGAACTTGAGTCCACAGAAACATCCCTTTCCAAGCTTAAATGCCACATTCTGAATCATAGGATCAGGATTGGTGGAATTTTAGTCTATAAAGCAATATTACAAAGACTGGTAAATTTTCCGCTACTATTGTGGAATTGCTTGATTCGCAAATTTTGGGCTAGAGCTGGCATCCTAATGTAGGTGAACAATTACAAATTTATAAGCTAAACTTGGGCACTCAGAAGGCTCCTGTCACTTCCGGAGGAGTGTAGGAAGGCGGGGATAATAGAGAAGCAAATCCTCCATGTTTAATGTGGATTTAAGGGAAGGTATTTTTCCTCTGGAGAAAAAACAATACTTGTTCCTATGCTTATTTATCATGTATTTATATCAAACGATTTCGGTTTGCTCATGGAGAATTTAAAAGCAATTTAGAATCCACTTTTGTACATATTAATCACCGGAATACTCCAGGAGGGCTTCCGGAAATCTGTCTCGGTCAGTCCCAAATAATCAGAAATGTGCCCTAAAGATACAAGGAATTCCGGGAAAACAAATGTAGGCTTTGAGAAGTGGGCCCGAGAGAAAGACAAATGCAGAGAGAGGACAAGGAAGAGAGAGGCAGCCAGAGAGAGTAGAAAGAGAGAGTTAAAACTAGGAGGTGCGATGCAAGAGGAATCAGTAGTATCCGTGTGGTCCACCCAGGCGAAGTTATGCTGGAACAGCTGTTTTATGTAATGGCGCATCCCTTCACCAAGCCTATTTTGCTGCTGTTTTTCTGAAACAACATTCTTGCCCAAGTCTTAATTCCGTTTACACTACTTTCGCGAACACATGCCATTTTTGGGCCTTTTTTCATCACTCACATATCTTAGTGTGACATTTAAATGTTTCTTCCTGTTCTCCAGAATGTTTCACTTTAAAGTTCTCAGATGCTGGCCGGCATGTGCACTGTGTTTGTTCCTGCTCCCAGAATGATGCCAGAGGCTGCTTTGGCTGAGGGTGGCCTCTTCCCCTCTCTTCTGTATAAAGTGTGTCCATTTCTTCAGCTGTGGTTCACAGATTTGATGGCAAAATGAGAAGTTTTGTGCAATGGTGGCTGTCATGGCTCGCGGGTGGCGGGGCAGGCACAGGGGGTCGTTGGGGTGGGGGGGTAGAGTGTCACGCAGGGGATTGGGGGGGTTAGGGATTTGAATTTAAAAAAAAACTTACCTTGAGGACGGGTCCCGTGTCTTCTCTGGTTCTACTCTCCTGCCTCCGTCTCTGACAGGAACAGGAAGCAGGAGGCCAGGCTCCATCCCCTAAGCCAATCACACTGTTTCAATTGGTCTGAGCGCCATGACACGGCGCCCAGCCGGGGGTTGTAGGGGTGGTCATGTTCTCCATGCAGACTGTAATGCAGCTTGCATGGAGAACGGGGAAAAGGCCCGAGAGGGCCGACCAAACAGTCATTGCACACTTAGGAGTGGGCAAACCACTCCTCCCCTGCCCTGCTCCCAGAGCACAGCAGCCCCGCACACCCGCCCGCCTGCAAAGCAGCAGGAAGCAGCCTAAAATTATAATAACGCAAAGTTATTATCATTTTATGTTTCTGCTTCACACTGCTTAAAAGCAGTGGAGTGACACTCCTCCACTATAGCGGAGGAGCCGCCCCAGGTTATGTGTTCGGTGCTAAAATCACCGATCTTGGTCGCAGGTTCACTGCCCAAGTTTCCAACCACACCGGAACACGATGTATTTGTTCTTAAATTATGAAAAGCACCAATTGCCAGATTTATCAATTTTTCACGCAACGCAGCAAGACAACTTGCTAAGCTGTGCAGTGTGAAAGGGCAGGAATGCACCATAATTAGCAATATATGGCACATTCCTGCTCTCTGCCTGCGCTGGCGCACAATCTGCTGCCTGGTGCTAACGCAGACACACTTGTACCATGGTTGACGGGACACCTTCCAGCACAAGAACAATCCTCTGAGGCATTTCCTCTTTCTATGTGTGCTACAGAATGGAGTATTCTTTGAAAAAGGAAACAAGTTGAAATAAACAAATTTATCCTCATTGCGCCTCCCCTGGGAAGGTGCAGCTTTTTGAGGCATTCACAGGTTCCCCAGTCTTGGTAAATCTGGGAATGCGCCAAAATCCATTGTGAATGCCTGGGAACAACCACCCTCCACGCAGGTGGCCTTGCCTTGCTTGGGAAATCTGACTTTAGTAATGGTTGTTTATAATTGAGGGTGTGCAGTTCCTATCAGACAGGAGAAAGTTGTGAGTTCCAGGTCACAGGGAAGGGCTCCAATAGGAGCAAGTGCCCTTACACACCCTGAGAGGTGTCATGCTTCATCATTTGGGCATGCTCCTCGTCGGGTTGACAGGCGCCCACTAGGGGGCTCTTTGCCGGAGATCTTTTCGATGCCGTCAGGTGAAGTGCAGGTGTGTGGGTTGTGTTGTGTAATGAGGTGATGAGAGGTGGGTTAAAACAGGTGTAGTGATGCTAAATGTCAATTTATTTATTGAAAAAAGCACACTACCCCAGATAAAAACGTGGTGCTCAACTAAGAAATAATA
The DNA here is from genome assembly GCA_963921515.1 of Calotriton arnoldi. Classification (NCBI taxonomy): domain Eukaryota; kingdom Metazoa; phylum Chordata; class Amphibia; order Caudata; family Salamandridae; genus Calotriton; species Calotriton arnoldi. The sequence continues at coordinate 2,207,787 of CAWUFW010001368.1, read as the reverse complement.
GTCTTGACTGAGCTAGATGCGACAAATAGTAGTATAACGTGGTCGACATGTTTCTTGCCTCTAGTTGTCCACAAGGATCAAATGGCAATTCTTCAGGACCTAGTGTTACAAACCTACACTACTTTGTGACTAGAATCTAAGGGTAAACCTCAATAAAAAAATAGTAGACAGCCACAACTCAGGTCACGAGGCGCAAATTTACCTGGACCTGGTCAGGCAAAAGGACCCTCTCTAAGGCTAGACTCGCCCACAGTAGGCAGTCACGGAGCTTAAAGCTTAGTCACGTCTTCGACGCGGAGCAGTGTCCACCTTTTGAACCAACCCCGGCTCCGCTGCCTTGGTACTGGTTGCACATGTGACACCTTGTGTGACACAAGGACAACAAAATACTCTGATAAATCTGGGCCCAAATTTGGCACCTTTTGACACTTTTGCATATCTTGTGATTCTGAAGCTGAAAAGGTCTCAGCCAAAGATCTTCCAATTAGTGATGCTTGGTGGAGATGGAGTTCAGAAACTTATGACCAGAGGTTACTAAGGATGTTGGGGCCCAGGGCCAGTCCCCTGGTACAGATGTGGTTTTGTTTGAAGGCTGCTTGAAAAAGAAGCTCGTCAGCATTCATTTGAAGGCTGGAAGGCTTTCCAGCTCAATCTAATGATTCATTTGAGTAGGTAGAAGTACCCTTCTTGGATCATGAGCAGACACTTTGGCCCTCATTACGATGGTGGTCGGAGGGTTTTCCGAGCCTCATCACGGTTTCAGTTTCGACCGCCGCATTACAATGCAGATGGTCGAAACTGAAACCAGCAGGTCATTCCGGCTGGATTCCGACAGGCTCATGTTTATAGTTGCAAATTGGGTTTGTAATCTGTGAAAGTGAGTCCAACCAGACACTGAGGTTTTTATGGTCTGTCTGGACAGCGCAGCTGTTGCCAGACAATTATGTGAGTATCACTAGGAGAGGGGTTTTGGCACTGTCCACATGTTGGGACCCAGGAGTATCTGTTTTGATCGGCTCCGAAGTTGTGTGCTCCCACAAAAAAGTGCTTGCCCTTCACACAGTTGTGATCATTTTGTTTATTTTTCCAGCTGCCTGAACTAGAACGTTTAGAGGCACACACATGCCATTATAATGAAGTGTCTTAGATAACTAGATAATTTATGGTGTTTCTTTCAGGCAGCAGCACAGATGGGAGAAGGGCAGTCAAATCAAATGGATTTTTAGGTCAGGCTTGACAGTGCATTCATAAGCCAGACCAATTGGCATTGAAAAGGCTTGTTAACTTTCTGTACTGGTGAAAGAGTGGGTTTACAATCCTGCGGCTCCCAATTAACAGGATATACATTTTAGATATGATCATACGAAGGTTGACACCTTCCATGCCACGATACATATGGCTCAAGCATAATATTTTGATGTTGCATAGACTTGCCACCTGGCCAGATATATATTATTAGAAAAACAAGGAGACCCAATTACTATCGGTCAGGGACCTAGGGTAAGTTAACTGTTTCTAAAGACAATGGTCCCTAGACAATGGGAATGTAGGGGAGTAAATATAGACTCAATCAGTGCTATATTCCACTGTCCAGCCGGACAGGATTTTAATACGAAATCAAAGTAGTTTCTTCAAATAATGTACATAAACATTATAAAGTGGGACACAAGCCTGCATCCAACTTAACAAAAAAGGGGAAAACGAGGGAACGTAAAACATACAGTGAAGGGTTCAGGCAAGGAAAAACAAGCAAACTTTTCCTTGCCTGAACCCTTCACTGTATGTTTTACGTTCCCTCGTTTTCCCTTTTTGTTAAGTTGGATGCAGGCTTGTGTCCCACTTTATAATGTTTATGTATATTAGTTGAAGAAAGTACTTTGATTTCGTATTAAAATCCTGTCCGGCTGGACAGTGGAATATAGCACTGATTGAGTCTATATTTACTCCCCTACATTCCCATTGTCTAGGGACCATTGTCTTTAGAAACACCTAGCCAGATATAGGCCTGGCTGTTGTTCACATACAAATTAACTTCAAGTTGATGCTGAAAAGTTGTGTGTAAATGCTGAATAGCAAAAGCAACAGAGAAGAACCTTATGGAAGGCCAAATTTGGCTAGCTTTAATGAAGACGGTGAGATGCTGCTTGCTCTCCACACGTCTGATATTTTGCTGTGACAGATTCAGTATTGCAAGTGTGATGGTGTTGAAGCCAACCCCTCCCTCTCCCCCCTGTATGAGGACAAAAATAGTACGGACGACCCAGGCTAAGATGAAAAGGGGGTGAGGAGAGGTAGAGAGAGTGAGAGACACACTCCTGCAGGTTGGTAGTTGGAAGATCCAGACTGGATTCCTACGCACAAAATCTCAAGTCAGATTTATCAAGGTTAGGTGCACACATACAGGTTAGAGAACACACATTACTAGGTATACACAGAGACGGTAAGTATGAGACACAAATAGCACAGACAGGGACTTATTCGGTGCAAGCAGATGGTATGTGGTAGCTTGCCCCCGGTGTACCATGAAACCAACTCAAGAGCTGAAGATGAAGGCCACTGCTGCACTGGGAAGGAAGGAGTCTGAGGGAGGGTTGGGAGGTGCCAACAAGAAAAGAATGAAGAAGAGAGCTCGGAACCCGAGTCCTGTGCCAGGGACTGGTGTGTTGGAGGCACATTGACAATCTACTGTCTGAGTGTGAGGAGCTACTGGTCCTGACTGCCATCGTTAGTGGTCCAAAGCCTGACACCTCATGTGCACACCCCAGCCCCACCAAAACTAGGCATATCCTGAGCATGTTCAGGAAGCCACCCACCAGGACTCAACCCCTTGACGCCACGGATGTGCCACCCACGTATCTGACCAGCACCGATTGCACCCCACCTGCGATCACAGTCGATTTCCCATGCAGTAATAGATTCTCACCCCTTGCAGATTCACCAGAACCACTGGACATTATTCCTATCTTACGGGACCAGATGGGTGGGGAAGATGCAGAGGCTGGTACATCAGACAATATTCCTCGGGTCAGGGGTGGGGGGGTTGGACGATTGCGAACTCTTAGCACCCAAAACTGATCTTTGCGGGGAAATCTCCACCTTGAAAAAAGCTTTTGGGACATTGGATGGGCTAATTTGACACAACCCTTGCAACCCGCATATACTGCTCCACTTGCTCCCCCACACTCCCGACATGTAACCCAGGCCAGCGCGACACGGGCTGTCAGAAAATACCACCACCTTGGGCGAAGAGGCGGCAAATCATCCACTCTGCAAACCCTAGATGAGCTGCTGGTAGCAAGGGGGGGTCGTACACCCATTTATTATAGGTGGTGACTTTAACGTAACCTTTGAGCCCCTCGACAGTGAGGATATTCAAGACATCATCGAGGAAGACAATCTGTAGTCAGTTCCATCTCCCGACCTCCCATCCATAGAGAATTGTTCACATTCTGCTCTACAAATAAACGCACTGATGCTAGAGTACAGGTTGCGGGCTACCAACAGAAGAACGCGCTCTGACAGAGAAGGGGGCCTGACTTTCATTGCCCTAACTGACGCCAGCCGCATAGACTATATCCTCGTGGGCCTCAGGTTATGGCCAACCGTTATCGATATGGCCATAATCAAAAACTGTGGAGGAGATCACAACACCCTAAGCCTGTCGTTAGGGCACCCCTGGGGCGAACACAGTATCATAGGCAAAAACCTCTTACTCACTAAGGAGGTTGTACCGTCAAACGACAAGCATCGACTCAAATGGCCAATGGTCATGAGGGAAAAATCCATACTCAACACCCTGAAAAGCGAACTTGAGGCACACTTGGCTGCGAATCGATTTCTACCAGAAGAGCTGAGCTCAGCAGCGAATGCCAGTGCCATGCATGAAAAGTTCTTCACTCAACTAGCTTTAAATTTTACTGCCCATCGCCACAACGCTAGCCCAAAACAGAGGGATGCAAACAGTGCAAACTCATGGTTCACATGGGAATGCAGGCCCCTCCGGAGATGCTTGGCCACAGCCATCAGAACTAAGAATATACCCCTGACACGCGAGCTAAGGAGACTCTATAAATCATGTCAAGCAAGGGCCCTGCGAGATTGGGACGAGAAGAGGTGGACTGAACTCAGGGAGGCTTGTTCCCAATCAGACACTAGGGAATTTTGGGCACTTGTGGCGAAGGGGAAATTCACCTCCCCTGGCCAATAACATTGCGGTCAACTTATGGTTTGAGCACTTTGATCCCCTTTGATCACCTTAAGCCCCGCCTTAGGCCTATCTCCTCTTGATTTATCCCAACCCACACCAAGCCTCTCATTTTCCAAGGAGGAACTTCTGGCCTCTATAGAGGACATCGTTGCTGTGAAGGCAAGGATCCCGGGAGATCTCTTCTGTTCAGACAGGGACAACTGGTCTCTTTATATAATGGCACTTGCCAATGACATTGCTGGGGGGGCCCTATTCCCGCATCCTGGAAGGGAGCCGAAGTGATCCACATTTTCAAATAGGGTGATAGGAGCAATCTGGCCAACTATTGGCCCATTAGCTTGATCGATTGTATCCAAAAAGTTTTCTGTCGCTCCCTCTTAGTGAAGATCCAAGACTGGATGGCGGACAATCACATGTTGTCCCCACTACAAGCAGGGTTCCGCCAGAAAATGGTAACAATCGACCAGGTTTTCCGTTTTCTTCTGCTTTATTGGAAGGTGGTAATATTGGGCAAATGGAGTATTTACATAGCATTCATAGACCTGAAGTCGGCGTTCGACCTTGTGCCCAGGGGCAATCTTTGGCAGGTCCTTAAGGAGATGGGGAGCTATACAAATGCAAGGCTGTAAGCAGTGCCCTTTATGGGGCTGAGCTTTGGGGTTTTGATAAATTGAGCGACCTAACAGCGACCGAGAATAAATACCTTAGGAACTTAGTATCCCTTACGTTGAGCACACCACTCTGCCCCTTAAAACTGGACATGGGTATAAAACCAATTAAGGATCTAGCCAAGCCCCGCCCACTTCTATTCTGGCAGAGGCTTGTATCCACCCCGGAGCTGTCCAAGTACACGGCTGCTTTTGATGAGGTTTGTTCATTAGACACATCAAACAAAATAGGATGGATCAAAAACATCAGGATCCTCATCATCAGCATTGGGCTAACAGGACACAGCATCAACCGCCCAGCGCCATTCACCAAGGAACAATTAAAAGCTCTGTACTGGGACTGGGTAGCGCAGAACAAACTAAGGGCTAGTAAGCTGGGCAGATTAACTGATGAATTTACAGATTTTAAATCACGCTGCTCTTTGGAAGACTATCTCGACCTCATCAAGTTGCCGGCAGATAGGAAACTATACATGCAATTTAGGCACAGCTCCTTGCCGGTCAATTCATTCACTAGCTCCTGGTCATGTAACGCTGCCCAGACCAAAAGCTGCCCCAGCTGTTCCGCCCCAAACAAATCAATTGGTCACGTCTTCTTTGCCTGTTCTGCCTATTCTAGACCCAGGGCAAAATGGTTATCTCCCATTTGCAAGCAGCTCGGAACCCGCGACTCTGGTGCAGCTTTGCGCTTATTGAAATCGGACACTAGACCAGCACTCGTGTGCGCAACAGCAAAGCTTCTGGGCCACATGTGGGGAATAAGAAGGAAGGCCAGAGCCCAACCCAACCCTACCCTAAGCTAGTGGAAATGCATCACACACCATCTCATCTGTACCACCCCGTTGTAAAGCCACAATTAATCAGTCCCCCACATGCACAGGGCTCCCTGAACTAGCTAGCTTTTAGTTTTTACAGCATCTACTGCATTGTTTTTAAGGCTTAGGTTATATTGATAAAATCGTTGGACAAAAGGATAAACAAACAGGTAAGCACGAGAACTGAGAGAACTGAAAATTGAAGGAACAAGTCAATCCTATTTAAAACTAATGCAAGTAGTGAGGAGTCACAGCAACCACTGTTTCCAGACCAACTGAGCTCAGTGTGAGTCAGGCCTAAATACTTTAAAAACCACTATTGGGCAGAGCTGTGACTCTGAGAATTGTAGTCCTATGTGTTAAACGCTTACATTTCCATTATCCTGGGTGCCATCTCTTGCAGGTTTGCCTTCTCTTGTGCTACACTGTGTCCCGTGACCTGACTCTTGCCACCTATGCCCACCATCCATTTCTTCACACGGAGACCCCCATTACCAGCTCTGTCTCCATATCTGTTGGCCATGCTCTGCTGACCAATCAGCATACCTTCCTTTTCTACTGTCATTTTTCCATGTTTCACCAGCTCCACCCTTACCCTTCTCAGAATTCCACACCTCTGCACGCGACTGATGTTTCAGAGAACACCAGATACCACGGGCACGTGTAGGTGACAAATGCTGATAATCTCAAATAACTCAGCCTACCACACAAAAAGCAGAGGACAGTTGGTGGCCCTTCAGATTAAAGCATGATGATGAACACAGTTTTGTGCAATCTCCAACTCGCCCTGCTTGGGTTTTCTCTTCCCAAGTGCACTGTTTAATTCAGCTGCAAAAGCTGAAAATGCATTGAGCTACTTAAGACCCAGAGCATCAGTTCCTTATATTTTCTGGGAGTATTCCCTTTTAAAATGTACAAAGGATGCTCATTTACCAAACCCTTGACCTTCTCATGTAAAATCCTTCATGCCAGGATTTGTAAAAGTTTGTCCTAGTGCTCATCTAAAGTCATACGCGGACAATGTCACACCCGTTTCATGGAATCGCATAGAGCTTACGGAGATATAGTTGAGCACAGGCATACAATCCATAACTCCTACTCTTACTAGGCTGTACATGAGAGTTAAAGCCCAGCAGATCTGGGTACCAACAAATATACCAGCTACCATCTCTCCGTTTACAGCATTCTTGGTCACATCATTGAAGGCCATGGGTGTGTAGGTCAGTTTGAAGCAAAGAGACCACCTATAAGACTAACACGGGGACCTTCATGACTCGCCATAATGTGATTATTTAAGAAAATAAAAGTCGCCTACAGAGACGGTTGTTTGCTAAAGCGTAGCCATTCAAACAGAGTTATAGTGTAGATGATTTTCAAGAACTTCCCGAAGTAACACAAATCCCAGCACAGGGCCGGCTTTAGGGCGGTGCCATCGGTGCAGCCGCACCTGCTGCTGACCTTAGGGGGCGGTGTTTAGAAATAACTTATGGATTTACAAGTACTTGCTGAAGAGTTTCCTATGTGTCCAGCAGATTTCAGGCAACAATAAAACTTTCAACGCTAGTAATGAATGTTCCGGCTGGAGAGCGATGGATTTTTCTCTAGGGGCAGTTTGACTCATCATAAAGTAGCGGAGAAAGAACATGTACCATGCAGATCACAGAACTGTATTTTATGTGGATAGCTCAGTGAGTTACTGCTTTGGTCACAGAAATCCTATTCTTCCTTACAACCCATAAGTTACTATGATAGTATAGCAAAATGAACTGTGAACTGTCATCAAAGCGCTGCATACAAACTTTTACTTGCACAGTTGTCAAGGGGTTGACATTTGTTCTGGAGAGTGTATCTCGAGCGCAACCTCATGCAATGCAGCAGTGGGTCGACTCTGAGCTATAGTGTAATGCTTAGCACCATAGTAAAATGTCTATTTTAGTGCTGCTGATGGCATCACAGCTGTTAATAAAAATGGTGCCGTGCAGTTTTTTACCTTTCGCACAATGAAGCACCAATAATTTAAGCGCAATACTGCATGAAGTTTAGTAAATCAAGGCTGTTGGTTCTGGCTCTATGCGTTCCTTTACCAACTCATTGCATTATGGGAGATGTAATATTTACTTTCATTAAACCAATTCGGCAAAATTCTCAAGATAGAATGAATAAGATCTCAAGTTCCAACATGTCTGGAAGGAGTAGCTTTTTAAGTCATGTTTTTTCTATTTTGCTCTCAAATACTTGTACTTTGCTAGTGGGAGTCACAACACTATCACCAGGCCTTCCAATGGTTGTCCAGGGGAGCGCCATGTATTGTACAACTTTTGGTAGTCATCTCTGTTCCTAGAGGACAAGATAGTTCCTTAGACTACTGTCAGAACCTGCCGCTCTGCTTAGCTTATTTATCTTAGGGAGTAAGACCAAGCTCTCATCAGTGCTGCAAAGATCTGAAATGCTTCAGTTCTTTTGGTCATTTCACTATATGTCTCTAAACTTTGACACTCAGGGATAAGAGGTTATTATGTATTTACTAAGATTTTGCAACAGGGTTGTGTCACTTTTTTGGTGCAGCACCGAACCCAAAAGCACATTTTGGAATTAATAAAGCCACGGAAATCCTGCACCTTCATGCTTCTGCAGCACACGTAGAAAGAGGAAAAAATGAGGAGAAATAAAGATATTTCTCCTCATTACGCCTCACCTGGGGAGGAGTTAGATTTTGGCGCATTCCCAGGTTTACAAGTCCTTGGTTAAAACCATGGGAGTTGCGTGAAAACACCCAAAACAACGCCCATGGAATGCCTCCCTTGCGCAGAGTAAGGCAACGCAGCGATTTGCACGGCGTTGCCTTACTCCAGATTTATGAAGCCATTCAAAGCCACGCAATGCAGCTTTGCGTGGCTACATAAATCTGACTTAGAGGCTTGTGTCATGCATGTACCACTTTGCCTGGGGCAAACGTGACGCAAGCCTCTCATAAATGTGCCCCATAATATCTGCTGTCTCCCTTTTACACAACATAGCAACTTTACTCGTTACGTTTGGGAAATGTAAATAAATATGCCCCACAGTGTATAAAGTATGACACAAAATCAATTAGCTCTGATTCCAGCTGTAAGTTAGCGCTTGCAGGAGTTACCAAAGGGAATATTTTCCACTGACATTATGCAAAACGCACGACCACCTGCATTTTCAGACAACTCAAAGTGGTCTTTTGCCAAAGGACATTTGCAGAGGTCGCATACAGTACATAAGTCTTAGGAACTGATCCCATTAGGGTTGATAACCCCATTTTGGGAGCAAACTCCCAACAGGATTACAAATTTGGTGCTAATTGAGTCTGACACGAATCATGCCTGGTGAAATCAGGAGGGCAAAAAGAGATAAAAATACCTCTTAGTGTGAGATGGGGGAAAACATGGCAATCTGTGCGCTATCACCCATTCAGAGATCTGCAACTCGAAATCAAAGGCAAATTGCACACCTACAAATTACTGCATTCAGCTCCATTAGTAATTAGTGGGCGTGTAATATGCCCCCAACTCAGCGCCAGGATACCCTCGCTGGTGATAAAGCACTTTGCAAATACACATAACATAACTTGTGACCTGGCCCTTTCAAGCACTTACTTATGGGGCCAGTTAGTTGCAGCACTGGCGGCCTGCTATGGCTACGGCTTAATACAATTCTTTGACATTGCATTACGAGATTGTCAAATACCTAGAGCAAAGATAGCTAAATCAGTTACCCTGGGCAGTGAGATTTTAAAAGAAGGTGTTAGAAAGCAGAACACCGTTTCTGAGCAATATTTGCGCCTTTGGTAGGGCCACTGGAATTATACAGGGTGGAGGGTCAAATTATGCAGCTGTGTTGACATAGTTGTGCAGCAAGAAGAAGTTAATTATGCGGCATATGGCAGAAAATGTTTCGTGCAACCAACTTCCGGAATATGCGCCTTTGGAGGTTAGACTCCTGCAAGAGGAGCTCGCCCAAAAGGTGGTCTCATTTACATACAAAACCATTAACAACAACATCCCCGATGGGCTGGTGAGACTTCGGTCACAATGGGAGAGCAAGGTGAGGGCCATGGAGGACATAGCCTGGGAGGCGGCGTTAATGCACCACAGGGAAGTGGCCACAAAGGCGAGACTCCGACTCATTCAGTTGAAGATACTGCATCGGTCATACTACGATAGAGACAGACTACATAGAATGGGGAGGGCGGAGTCTCCACTCTGCCTGGCCTGCGCCGCAGACACTGGCGGTTTCTTCCATACAGTCTGGGCATGTCCTGAACTTCAGCCATTCTGGGGACAAGTGGTGGGGCTACTAGGTACTGTCCTGGGGGTGACGTTACCAATGGAACCCAGGTTCGTGATACTTGGGATTCCGAGTGAGGTTGACATCACCAGAACGCAACTGACCTTTGCTTCCTTGGGGTTGGTGGTCGCGAAAAGAGACATTGCCAGGAAATGGGGAGTGGCAGATAAGCCGACTATTCAGGAATGGACGAGGGGTATAGACATGTACATGATAGCCGAACAGACCACATACCGAAGCAGAGGGTGCCCAAAGAAATTCCACAAAATCTGGGACCCCTGGAGACGACACTTCGGACTTGACGTGGGGGGGGATATACAACAGTCCGCCGCATGTACTACACAAGGGTCCCCGACTCGGGGGCTCGACGAAGCGGTACCCTCGTGATCACTGGCGAGGCCCAGACACCACTGTTCCCGGACTCCATGTGTATATACAGGACCGTAGAGTAATGACATGTGTGAAGAATACTGGTCTACATGAATCCCGGGAAGGAGGGTGAGACGACCTGGGGCTGGTGGGAAAATGTATGTATTGATTCATGACTATGTTTTTGTGGAGATCTCATGCAAACTTGTATTGCGCTGTTTCTTCAGTTTTAAAAATAAAAATATATTTAAAAAAAAAAAAGAATTATGCGGCATATGCACCACAATTTGCAGCAGCATTATTTCATTATTTTGTCATTTTAACAACTATTACTATGGTCTGGGCAAAGCTGCACCTCATTAGCACCAGTTTAACACCTGAATGCAGCAATCAGCAACTACAAGTTGACCAGATAACCTTTGAAAACGGTCGCCCCTGTGGAACAACGCCTGGCCCTTTTTGTTTAATAAGTTTTGATCCGCGTAATGTATAAAAACATTTTTGGGGTGAAATCTGCAAATTATGCAGCAAATTATGGATTATGTGGGAAATGTGTCAACTTCATTTTTGTCAAGAAAAAGCTGCAGAATCCCATCATCAGTGGCCCTAGCATTAGGACATAAATAAAGTAATTCTTGCCGTTACGGCTTGGCTTATCAAACTGAGGAACAGGAAATTTCAGTCAGGTTTTCAAAATATCTGTTAATAATATGTAAGAGATGAATCTACACATAGTGGCATTCACTACAGATTGTGTGCATTTCTTTGGTCATTCTGAAAATTGGACTTAATTTTACTGTCTGCAAGCCAAACTGTCATACCATTAAGCTTAATTGGGCATAATGTAGAACTAATGGCTTTAGTTAGCTGCGGTTTCAGTCCTAACTCCCCCTTTAACAAACATTGTGATTCTGTGCAGAACACTTTTTGTCACTTGGTCCCCTTTGATTTATTGGAATTGCTCAGAGCGCAATATTAGTATGAAACACTTTATCCACCCTAGCCCTCTGTGCTGAATGGCAACTGCCCGGCCTCTTGTAACTATTGCTGCTATTAATTTTTGAAAACTAAATCACTGAGTCATTTAGAAACCAGTAAAACATTTTGCGTTTTTAATATATATATATATATATATATATATATATATATATATATATATATATATATATATATATATATATATATATATTTTAATTTGGATTGTTCTGTTCGTTATTACGACTAGTATGGCCCCAGGCATATCTGCACCGTTCCCTTCCTCACCATAATCTATCCCCTCACATATTTATTATTTTTGTTGAACGCAGAGCAGACCGGTTCAGGGGTCTTCTATTCATTTTCCTCTCCAGTCTCCGAGTTCCCTCCTCACATGACTGCATCTTTATTTTCCCTCCAGCCCATCTCCTGCCTTCTTTGTGTCCATAGAGAGAGAGAGAGGGAGAGAGAGAGTGACAGAGAGATATTAGTTCCTGCAGACACTTGCAGCTCTTGGCCGCTGGCCCTGTAGTGTGCATTTCATAGTGAGAACCTTGCCCGGCTGCCTCCACGCTAATACAAGACATGAGTGTAGAGATCTCTTGAGAAGGCGCCTTTATTGTGCTCAGGCCCCGCCTCCTCCGGCCTGCCTTCCTCAGCCCAGAACTCAATTGGCGTTTGTTAGATTAAATGGCGGCAAGCTCTCCTCGTGGCTTGGGTGCCCCGGCCGTGCACTCAGGGCGATGAAGCCTCTCCTCATCGCGTCGAGGTGCGGCGAGTAATGCTAGGGTATGGTTGCAATGGGGACAATGACAACAGTGTCTGCGCGGGGGCCATCGGGGCTGGACTGCTCGCCGCAGGAAGCTTCTCTGCCAGCACAGGTTCTCTAGAGGTACAGTGCATCCATTTTCATATGTTCAGATGGATAGGTGATGAACCATCACCTTTCTGTAGCACCATAGACTTCTTCTCTAGACCTCCCATGGCTCCCAAGCTGTGGTTGCACCCTCCCATTTTGTTCCAGACCTTTTTAATTAATTTCTGCAGGGTTGTGCCTCCACCCTTGATGCTGGAAACCACAACCATGTGTTGACCACCCATTCTGTAAGAAATATTCTTACTCCTCCCCCACCCTGATAATCCTTATTTAAGACCCTAGACAGGAAGAGTATGGATTGAAATGCTTGAATTTAATAATTACTTTAGTAATAATAATTAGTTTTGTACTTAGAACATTTGTTTATAAGCAATGTAAATAACAGTTGTTATTATGACCATATGTAATAGTAGACTTAGCTGCAGTCTATTTGTCATTACTGAAACCAACCAGTCACATGTAAATAAGTCTGCACCCCTCCACCCCAAACAAGCCAGCTCAAGCTACTATCCCACGTGAAAGGTAATCTCGGCTCCACCAGACATAGAGCAGTTTTACCCAACTTGCTTAAATTCATCAACACTGAAAGGGAGTGTGAGCAGCTACAGATGTTTTCCACTCTTGATATGCATATGGCTGTTGCTTTGAGCCCATGTCTGAGCTTACCTTTGACACTTAGGGTGAGTTACACTCATAGCACAAACGTTGGTGGATACAATTGCTTAACTAATTCTGGACTATTGATAATTACTCTGGGAGCATGTTGTCACTTTTTTTGACATTACAGAGAGGAATCACTGATATGCAAATGTATCTTGGCCCTACCAAACTGCTACTGAAATGTGATTGCTGCAACTAATAGGTTTAAGCATCTTCTTCGCTGACTTTCATTCCATCCATCCAGCTCCCTCCTTTCTTTCATACTTTACAACAAAATTTGTGGCCGGGTGTGCAAAGAGAGTGTGCAAAGAGAAAGGTTGCAGAAAGTGTCTATAAATTGTATACTGCTTATTTGTGAACCGTCTCTGATTTTCTGATGCGACCTGTATCCTATGACGTCATGTTGTAAACTGTCCAGTCGTCAGGGTTGCAGAACGACCTGCCCAATGAATATTAATCAGTCAGGTCGCTGTTTGCAACTCATTGTGATTGGCTACAAACACAGGGATGGGGGCCTGTTTGGAACAGTAGACCACCATACCTGCGTTTGCATACCCAAATCGCAAAAAATTTTTACTGAAAGGAACCAACAGTAGAGGTTGGTAGTGGGAGTGTCGCCGGGCGCTGACGTGGGGCGGGGAGGGGCAGGGTGGGGGTAGTAAACTACGGATTACGGGTGATTACAGGTAGTCACATATAAATAAATAAAGCGAATTTCGCTTCGCGCTGCATCGCCAAATGTGATGCAGCGAGAAACGAAATTCGTTTTATTTATTTATATGTGTACTTACCTGTAATCGCCCGTAATCCGTAGTTTACTACCCCCGCAACCACGTCAGCGCCCGGCGGCACTCCCACCACCGACCGCTACTGGGAACTAATGCTGCTTTTGAGAAAAACAATACTGTGTGGGAAGACATTGGGAGAGAGGAGACGGCAGTGGTCCTCTTGTCCACTAGCTGCGACTGTTCCTCCTGAGGTACCTGAAGACACAGGGCCTGGTTTGTATTTCAGCAGATAGGATACTCTGTAAAAGATGAGATGGATATCCCTTCCTCCGTATTACAAGGCCTTTCAATCCATGGCACTTGTATTACAGCAAACGGAATATCTGCCACGTTTGTGATGAAGTATCCCGCCCGCCAAAATAAAAATAAGGCCCCCCGTTCTTAAAGGGTAAGCTGTCAATGATGGGCACAGTTTTGCCTTTGTGTAAAGGTTGCCACCTCCTTTGAGGAGTCAGTAACTTGTCAATTGTTTTGCCTCTGCTTTGGTGGTCGCAAACCATTGATACTTCTCATTGCAATTTGCAGTTGGAAAGGAACACCACTTTCAGGCCCCTCCTAATTGTGATTCTGAATGAGTTCCCAGACCACTTTTGCTATTTAGAAAGGGCTTCCCGAATCACAAAAGGAGTTTAGTAAATAGCAAAACGGCATTTTGGCATTGGAAACCCACTGAATTTGTGAATCGCAGGGTTTGCGCTCTCAAAATGACTTTGTACATCTACCTCCTAGTACTTGCACCTCACTAAGAAGATAGATGGTACAGGCCGAGAGCACCACCAGCTATCTCATTACTGAGATGCAAGTACTTATAGTACCTCTTTTCAGGAATGCTTTTACTAGGGGCCCAATTTAGATCTCAGCGGACAGGTTACTCCGTCACAGCGGTGACGGATATCCCGTCCACCTAAATATAAATCCCATCATATCCTATGGGATTTATATTTTTGGGGACGGGATATCATTCACCAATGTGACTGAGTAACCTGTCCGCCGTGATCTAAATCAGGGCCTATGTTTTTATCTTCAACAGAAATATGGTCTGCAGTGAATTACAACTCTCTGCTGGTTAGCCCTCGTTATTTACTTACCCCTGGCACTGCGTACTGCTTAAGACGCAGCCTTGGGAGATGCAGTGGTAAGATTTGAGCAAGAGAAAAAGACTAAGAGGCATATTTATCAAATATTCATGCAACACAGTGCAGCGCAGCAAGCCACCTTGCTGAGCTGTGCTGCAAAAAAGAGAGAGGGCAGGAATGAGCCATATTTAACAATATATGGCGCATTCCTGATCTCTTCCTGTGCTGGTGCACAAACTGCTGCCTAGCGCCAATGCAGGTATCCTTGCACCATGATGCAAGGGTGTCTGTGTTGTAGACAGGATTGTTTTTGTGGAGTATGGGGCACCTTCCTGCACAAAAACAATCCTCAGAGGCATTTTCCTCTTTCTAAGTGTGTTGCATATTGCATATACTCACCATGATATGGAAAATGGCTGAGGGTGATTCAGAAGGGGCCCAAGTTATGTTGTATTCCTGTGTTATGATGATTGTAACCAAGAGTAATGAAAGGCAGCACGGTGTGTTGCCTTTTGTTACTTTGCTTCAAGGGGATGTTCCATGGGTGGCACATGGGAGTTCATATGCATCCATCCATGGGCTTTGATGCATATCTCTATCTACAAAGCATTGTACACAGGGATTTGCGCCAAAGTTCTGTGCTTCCCCGAGACAGCATTACTGAGGGGAAATGCTTTCATTTCTCCTAATTTTTTTCCTCTGTGCATGTGTGCTGAACACTTACAAAGAGGAAAATGCAGTTGGGGTGGAGAACTCTGCACATACAAAGATAGGGCTGTCCCACTTTTAAAGGGGATTAGAGATCCCCTTGCAGGTGGATGCAGTCGGTGACTTTCCTCCCTCCAGAGGGCTGCCATCAGGAGGCGCACTGACAGTGCGCCACCTTTTACCTGGCGCTACTATCAGTGCGCCTCCTGAGAGCTTCCTTGCCTCTGCGCACGCTTTTGTAATACAACACGGGCGCAGAGGCAAAGGGATTCCCTCATTTGCATGGTGCACGCCCCCATGCAAATGAGGGTACGATCCCTTAAGATAGCCCTGGCCCTTTATGTGCGCCAGTGCTATCAGTATTACAGAAGGGGATGCACAAGCATCTGCTGCCCCTTCTGTAATACCAAAGTGTCCTGGGGGCGCACAAAGCAAGTGCAAACGCCCATTGTCCCCTTGGGGCACTTATGTAATACGGCCCCTGAAGTGCCATAAAACACATGGGTGCTTCAGCCCAGGAGCCGATTAGACTCACAAAAGACACAGAAGTATCTGGTTCTGGATTAGTTGGTGATGAATCAAAAACAAAAAGTGACAGTGCAGAAAGGGTTGTTCTCAGAAGGCAGGTTCACCAGCATCTCACATGCACACTTAGCTGTTGAGCCCATGGGGAGCCCATCCTTGTTTCTGGTTGGGGTTTGTAGATGCTCATGAACACCAGCAGTCATCAATGGCTGCTCTTTAGTGGCCTGCCTCGGTCTCCTATAAAGGGGTATAGTCGGCTCCGTCTCAAGTCAGCCGCACAGGATCCTTTGGGCTAGCTGGGGTCTTCCACACAAGGCAAGGTCAGCCGGAGCAGCTGGGCAGGCAGGCAGAGCCTCAGCAGGGCCAGTCTTAGATCTAGCCAGAGGGCATGAGTAGCAAGCCCCTATACTCTCTGGAATTCACCTTTAGCAACAGAGTTCACCCAGGTCGGCAGTACAGATGTCGTTCAGGGAGCCAAGCAGCTCCAGGTCATATACACAAATCTGAAGCGCGGTGCCAGTCATTGTCGAGAGCATCTGGCAGATTCAAAGGTTCAGCCAATGAGGCTCAGTCAGTCTGTTCTCTTCAGAGTGGAGTCTGGGAAGACATGAGCCTCTGCCTAGATGCATCTCTAAGAGCTCTTGGTTGAGACGGGCTGGCTTTTTCACAACCCCTATGACTTCAGTGATGTAACTTTGATGGCGGCACCCCCATTCCAAAGGATTCAGAGAGTTGCAGCACCACTACGTGCAGAGATCCCTACTGATTCCAAATGCAAAATTTGTAGACAAACAGGCTAATCAATTGCTTCAGTCTAGGCGCACACGTTGGTTATGTCCTTTTGGGCTCATGCATGGGCATGTCTGTTGGCATTCCTTGAGTATAAAAGCACTTCCATAAGGGCCCCTATGCACTCACACACTCTTTAGCCAATCATTCATTTATCCACTTCAATGCCTTAGTGCTCTATCTACCTCACTCCTTTTGGCTTGAGCCTCGCGCCTAAGTGCAACAACAAATAATAATAGGAGCACAACCCTGGTCCTCACACATGACATTGAAACACTACCCGAAGTGGCCACAGTACAGACACTTTGCCAGCTAGAGCGCTCCCACTGAGTAGCGTGCTACACATCAGCAAATGGCGCTTTGTCAGGGGTATGATCTCTGTGTGAGCACAATTTCAATGCAATACAATATAGTGTAAGCATCCTGTTCATGTCTCCTAACCCCTTCCTTCCTGTCCTTCCTAAACTCTCCCCTTCTCTGTCTTTCTCATGCCAATATTGAGATAAGGGCTCCCTAATAGTCTTAGTTCAGCCGTTATTAACCTTCTGACTTCTGTGGACCCCCACAAAATCATTACTGGACTCCGGGGACCCCCACTGAATCATTATTGGAATCTTGGGACCCCAACTGAGTCATTATTGGAACACATGGATCCCGACCTAAGCAATTTCGGTGATTTGAATCGCACACCACACAAATGATTAAATATTTTATTAAATTCACAAACAAATATAAAAACATCTCAATTGGAATTTTATCGGGAAGGCTGGTGCTTTTCTAAATTCAGCTGAGGCCACCCATGTTCTGTTTGAGGAATTTGCACTGCTCCCACCAATCAATCTGATGACACTAAACTTAATTTTTAACCTCCAATTTCAAATCCCTTCACATTTACAGAACATTTTAAAATTTTCATTTTTACATTTTGCTTCTTTATTAAAATACACTTTATTAATAAGTTAATATTATTTAATTTTCCAAGCAGTTGCGGACCCCCTGAGAAAGCATTGCGGACCCCCAGGGGCCCCCGGTTCATAAGTTAAAAACCCATGCCTTAGTTGGCTTTTGTGCTTAGTGCAAAGAGACCCCGGTCTGTTTCAAAGGAAACAAACATGTTCTCTGTGAATCTGTCCAGATAGTGCTGGTCCTTTCTAGTGAAACGTTTCACAGCACACAATAAAGTAACTGGGGTATTAAGAGTGGTGTTGCTAGCACTGCGAGCGCCTGTGGTGGTCTCTGCGTTTGCTGCCCCACGGCAACCGCAGTGAAGAGTGGGGGGGATGGTGCTGGCGAGTATTACCTCTGTTTGCCGCCCCGCAAACGCATTGAGGGCGTTTGCTGTTGCCGCCCCGAGACGGCAGGTGATAGCGGGGGAGGCCGCCACCCCTAAAACTTGTGCCGCCCGGGGCGGACCGCCCCCCTCGGCCCCCCCTAGCTACGCCACTGGGTATTATAGTGTATAGTCTGTGATGGTCACTGAAGTGGCACTTTTCAAGCAGCATAGTGTTCAGCGTTGTATACACCAGTGTGTTTTCACTGTGCTAAGTTCTTGGCACTAGAAGGACAATGAGAACATGACGGACAATGTGGAGATGCTCTCACCCTTTAGAAGGACCTACTGATGACTCATATTCGAAGAGCTTGGCTCAGTCAGACCACTGAAATGATCATTTCAGGCTTCACTGTCAGCCCAAGAGCACACATCAGGGTGCTGTCCTCCAGCTGCGCCCGCTGCACAAGCATCTATGTCATTTCTGAGCCCACAGCCACACAGGAGAGTCCTTTTCACGAGCACAATGTGCAATTGTTTCTGGGTTCTGTTAGTCATTAACAAAAGAAAACAGAGAGAGTATCAGGCAGCGCTGGGATGAATGGGCTGCGCTCAGCTGTGCTGGCCACCTCTGCTGGATCTGGTCTGAGTTACTGAAGTATGACCTTGAGCCCCAGTGGGGAGGGGGCCTGCAGGTGTTTGTACAGGAACCTTAGACCGTGTTTTCACAGAAAGAGGTCGTATTTCACCAACGGAGACATCTTTCTCATTATTTTTACTTTATATGGACACAAGTGCTTTTCCCCAAATGTGCCCTCGGCTATTCCTTAGATCTCTGCCTTTTGAGACCCACAAATGCAGCCACCTGCCACTGGCGTGATTCTCTGGTCTCTAGATCAGCGTCTACGAAAATTAAAATATAAATACATAAAATATGCTGTTTGTTGCAGTCTGCAGAAGGAACTTAAACTTTATTTTTATATTGTTTGCCATTAAAGGAGTGATGTTCCACTAAGTGGGTGATCATAGATGCACTCTGTCACTCATCCATGCACTCATCCATTCTTTCATTTACCTGCTGACTCATTTGTGCATTAGCCAACGTGCCCATACATAATAAAACACACAGTAAAAAAGAAAACGTTTCTGCAAAAATGTGGCAGGTCTGTGCTTACAATAAAAATAAAATTATACATAGCAACAGGGAGCCGCCTTACAATGGTATTGTACATATTGTGTCACTGTTTTAAAGTTCCAACATGTCTGCCACGTTAGGAACCATTGCGTTGGCCATCTTTGAGGGGCAAAACAATAATATACTATGCACAATAATATCCCAAGATGGCTGCTCAGTTAAAATTGTGTTGGGCAGCCATCTGGCCAATGGTATTGTGCATTGAATATCATTGTTGCATAGATCCAAGATGGCCACAATAATGCCTCTAAATGTAGCAGCGGCAAGTAGTGGACACAAAGATGGTCTGTTGAGTACCCTTTTTCATTTAACAAAGAAAGGGTGACTCCTTCCTGTAGCCACGGGGCCGCCCTACGCAGAATAATATATGTGTAAGGTGTCAACTACCTCCTGGAGAGGGTCCCAGGCTGGAGGGGGGAAAACACAAATGGTAAAAACGTCCTTTAGCAATTGTGCAATTCCTGATCGGAGATGAAGATAGTACTGGAGTAATCAGCAAGGCAGCGAGCATCTCTTGACATCAGGATGGAGAAAAGAACCAGGCAATTCCAGAACAAAATTCAAGGAGAATACAAATGTCCAGAAGCAAAAGTCACGGACAAAAATAGACGAAAAGGGTGAAGATTACAATAACAAATTAGGGAATTAATGCAGCGCAATGGATCTTCCTCCCATAGTAGCCTCTTGTATGTATGCTTCAAACAGGAAGTGACATCACACTAGGAACCTCAGACAGCCTCATATAGGCAGACATTGACAAAACAAAGAAGATGCCCAGGTTGGACATCCTTCACGCTGCTTTCACCTCTGAAGCAGTGATCCCCCCGGTCCCAGTTCTGTGCTCGATGCTGCTTGCAGTACATCCCTGTGGGTAACTGAGTGCAGAGATGCCTGACCAATCCAGGCGCCTACCATGAGCTGAGTATGACGTCTATCAATGTGCTGATGGGCAGCTCATGGAGCGCTGTTTCTTTCATTGAGTACGATCAGTCTCTGGTGAGCTCTTAGTACTGTTCTCATCACAGATCTAAGCAAAGATGCACCAGGCAGCCATTTTGCAATGGTAAATAATGGTACACTATGGCCAATACCATTGAAAGATTGCCCCGTGGTAAGTAGTGCACCTAAGATGAAATGAGAAGCAAGCGGTCTGGGTACATGCTGCTGGACACTGTAAAAAACAAACAAGATAAAACATGGAGAAGAAAAGAAAAGACAGGGGACCTGTCAAAAGAGAAAATGGATAAGTAAAGGACTAGACCACCAGCCCTGGCAATGAAGCACGTTCATTTTCAGGCTGATGGGGACATGTGATGAAGCAACATGCACAGAGCAATAGAGTCAATAACTGAAGTGGACTGACCCACTGTGGCCTGCTTTAGCTTGTGAAAAGTAGAAGCACACTAGGAATGATATTCAAACCCACAGGAATGACTTAACCCCCCTCTTGTTATGTATATGTTTGAATGAATATATCTTTATATTTATGCTTCTTTTGAATTAGAAGAGACTGGCTGATTACTAAACCCATTAGGCCCTTCTAAGAGTGTCAGGGTCACTACCTTTTTTGTAACTTTCCATTATAAACAGATGAGATCTATGGCATCCGACATAACGTTTCACAATGAACCAATCAGGCCATTTCACTTTGTTATTGGCTTGTCACCAAATCAACTCAGGCCTGCTATATTGTGCTAAGCTCCCCCACAAGGCAACCATTAGGAATACAGTCATTAAGTTCTAAATATGCACAAAACGTGTTAAAATTATGTAAACCCCCTCTTAGGGAGGCCTAACAAACAAGGTTTCGAACAGGGCATATATTTTAACCATGGGGTTTGTCAGAAGGGATAGCGTACACCAAAACCCTTGCTCACTATGATAATCTGCGAAATTCCATTTTACAAAATACCGGTCTGGAGTTTTTAACACAGTGTAATAACAATCCGCTCTTACGGGAATATTGGCATTAACATAAGCTTTACACAATAAGTATGTCAGATTTACAGCCTTTGTTGTAACTTTGCACATAAACAGATCAGACCTATGGCCAATGGCATAATATTTCCCAATGAACCAATCATGCCTTCTGCCTTTACAATTGACTTGTAACTGTAACAATCCCAGGGCTATGATATTAAGTGTAAATCTTCCTAGAAGCCAATCATCAGGGATATAGTCATAATAATAATAGTATGTACACAATTGCAGTTGACATGACAATATACAACCCATCTAAGAGGGCTTAACAAAGCTTATCACAGTGCAAATACTCTATCACAGGAGTTTGCCAGAGGGGTAACCAACACTAAAACTCCTGCTTGCTACATTAATCCTTGCAAACCCATGTACCAAAAACCCTGTCTATAGCAAATAACAAGTTTAATACCAACCCTTTAAGTCCTCTTGGCTTTAACATATGCTATTAGCACAAAATGAGATAGGCCTACTGCCTTTGTAATACTATTTCATATTAAACAGATTAGATCTATGATTTCTGACATAACTTTTCCCAATGACCAATCAGGCCTATTGCCTTTATCCTGGGCTTGTCAGCATAACCAACCAAGGCCGACTGTATTGTGCATAAACTTTCCCCCCCGAGGCAATCGTCAGGCCTATAAACATAAATTCACGAATCTGTACAAAATGACAGTTAACAAAACAATATACAACTTCTCCTAAAAGGGCTTAACTAGAATTATCAAAGTACATAGCACCCCTGGGGTTTGTCAGATGGGATAACCAATACCACAACCTTTGCCTACTTCAGTAATCTGTCGGAATCCATGTAACAAAATACCTGTGTATAGGCTTTACCATAGTATAAACACAATCCACCTTTAAAAGTCTATAGGCCTTAGCATAGGCTTCTCACAATAAATAAGTCAGACCTGCTGCTCTGTCAAGCCAGACTTAAAAATAGATGTTATAGAAAAGAAAAGGTTGCTATCTTTTCCGCAGCATCCACTTTTCAAACGCTTTTATCTTGGTTCGCTCCCCGGTGTTATTGCACCTATCGCTGATTATAAATATGAAGGCTTTCTGGAATTATAAACCAATAATAGGATATGTGGAATACTGACCTAAGATGGCTGCCGTGTTTATAATCAGTTGATGAGCGGTGCAGAAGGACTGGACAGCAAGCTCTGAGAAAAGCGTCTGCAAAATGGATGCAGCAGAAAATGAACCATTTGGTTTTCTGTAACATTCATTTTTCAGATGCGTTTGTCAGGGTATTCTCCCAGTACGACAGTCCCTCGTGCATTCCAGTGGAGGTAAATGGACACAACAACACAGCCAATTTAAAAACAGTGATACTCCTGTAGGTTGATTCAAGATGTGATTGGCAATGTATGGAGATTCCAAGGCAAACAAGCCAATCCATGAAGGAGTCTGACCAAAAGCCTCTTTATGTAATTATACAATACAATATGGGGCATATTTACAAGGGCTTATCGCCACAGCATTGTCACCTTTTGCGACTTTCATGTGGCGATAATCCCTTCACCTTAATTACAAGGCGGCATTAAGCCACTTGTAAATAAGGCCGCCTTTCATGCTACACTTAGGGTGAGAGGGTGCGGGGAATGGGTGTTGCGGTGGGTGTTCTGCCGCAACACCCATTGATTTTGACACTGACCCCTATTCACAAGGGTGGCGTATATATGGGACAGCCTCAAATTAAGACCAGGTTAAACCCTGGTCTTAACATGGCAAAATGAGGAGAAATGTTTAATTTCTCCTCATTTTTGGGGTTTCTTTGTGTGCTGCATTGTGCAGCACAAATAGAAACAGAAAATCACCATGAATGACTGATTATGTGCAGGAAGGTGTCCCTTCCTGCATATAAACAATCATTTAAAAAATGACGATTTTCAACTCCTATGTGTGCTGCACAATGCAGCACACATAGGAGTTACAAAACACCATTACTGATTGTTTATGTGCAGAAAGGGACACCTTCCTGCACATAAACAATCATTCCCTCAACGCAGACCCCCTTGCAGTGTGGTGCAAGGGTCCCTGCGTTGGCACTAGGCAGCTGAATTTAGCACCAGCACTAGGGAAAATGCAGGGATGTGCCGTAACATTGTAAATACAGCGCATCCCTGCGTTTTCAGAATGGCAGAGAGTGGAGTTAGCAATTGTTGCTTAGTGCCACTCTTCGCCATTCACTTGTAAATATGCCCCCATGTTCACCATGTATGGCGTAAGCACCATACATGTCAGGCTTAAACATTGGATTTGTAGAAACAAGCTGAGGGGATAAAGATTTTTAAAATGGGAGTACTGTATTTCAGTCTCCAGTACTTTCCAAGAGATCTTCTCAAGGCCCCAAAACATGAGCAGAGGGTTGCACCTGTCTGCCATGTAGAGTCCAGCCGCACAACATAGCGCTTTCTTTTTTTTTGGAGGTGGAGGGGGGTTCACCTGAAGATAAAGTAAAAATAAGGCAATCTTATTGGCTCCATGGACACAGAAGTTAATGTATGGATTTTTATGGGGTGCTCAAAGATATGGCGGTCGGTCAGCGAAGAGGTCACGGTAGCATATTTAAAGTGTAAAATAGGTCGAAGGTGCTGAAGACAGACGTACAGTTGAAGGTCTGTACCTTCTTCTGTTGATAACAGCAAGACCTTTTTCCATTGGAATATGAGGTTTTGACTCTTCATTGGGTAATGCACATGTGCCGGCGAATTCAGATGTTGCATCAAATTTGATGATGTTACATGGGTGAAAGATGTTTGGCTTTTTGGTTGTTTTTGGAAAGTCCAGATGATTAAATAAAAATCACCATTCTGTCGTGTTTTATTTGTTTTCAGTACTTAGCTCTCTGGCAAGGGGGCCTTACATTCTCATCCGGTAGCACCAGTAAGGTGTACAGTGAAGGCGTCTGTATTACTGGCACAGCTCGGCTGGAGTGGATTTGCCTTAGCTTTACTTTAGTTTGAGCAAGCTTGTGCATCAGAATGCAGCATGCTTTGGTGTTTTGCCTTAAGTTGCACAGTACCTATGTGTGAATGACATGAGTGATTTCACTCAGGACACCCTCTGGTGCCAGCCAGTGCTGCAGAGAGTCTGTGATGTCATCGTGGAATGTTGGGCTGGTCTTGACTGTAAGCAGTGTCTGTGTATGCGTGTTTACTGTTCCTTCTTTCATATAGTCTTAGGGTCGTTTTTGATTTAAATCCCTAACAGGTGCCGCCTCTTATTCTTATTTTTTTTTGGCGGGTGGGAAGGAATGTTCCAGGATTATTGACATGATATCAGAGTAGGACCAAGTGAGAGGGGAGTCCTGTAGTCACAGGATTACAGTTGAACCACCAGGGTGGTGGCATTTAAAGATTATCTCCAGAAGCTGACAGAGTCAGGCAGAGGTTTTTTAGTGTATAGAAATGCAGAGCTACCAAATAACACAGCATAGTGACAAGAATATTCGTGTTTAGTCTAATCAAAGTGTGACCGGGGTAAAGGTTATGTTTTAGATAGGTGTGTTTGCAAACAGTAAGAAGTTAGAACTTGGCAGAAAGATGTCTTAATGGTCCTCACACACCCCCATACAAAATAATGCTTCCTTAAGCCTGCCATCCCTTACTCCTGTCATTCTCCAAGAATCTCCTAAAGAGAGAGATGTATGTAACTAGATTAATCCTATGGGTGATGAGGACGCCTATGCTGGTTTGAAGTACAGTAAAAAGGTGTATTTAAAACTACCCCTAACCCTCAGTGGAAGAGTATGTGGACTAAGTTCAGAAAAATGTTACATGTTTGAATTAAGCTACAGAATAAAAATGATGAAAAAAGAGATATTCAGAGTCTGGTCTATACCAGGAACTGATGTTTGATGAGTTTCCAGAAGACAAATCACTGAATTGTTGCATTTCTAACCAAGAGGTTATTGTGATTGTAGGGTCAGAAGAGACTGGCGTCCTTTAGTAAACCCTGTGGGTTAGAAGAGTGCTTTCACCGTCTCAGAGCTTTACAGATAGTCATCTTTCAGCAATCTCTGAGATGCTGATGGGGGCTGTCAGCACAACCTGCTGTTCTAGATCAGGTATCCAAGAAGGATTCCTTAACTTAACACAGTGTCATGCAGGTCCTAATAAAAGTGAACGTTATGGCAGTTATATATAGTTATACAGTTCTCAAATAAATAAAATGTTAAACACTCTCACCATGGTTCGGGCAGTGATTCCTATGAACTGCAAGGATTTCTCTGCTACATCTCCATAACATTTAGAAGATGTGACAGAGTGGAGGCACTAGAACACAATATCATTTGTATGTGACATTATTGGTTAGTCACTGTAATCGTATTGCACTGAGGCGCAGTGCACAAATTCAGGCTGACTCGGTCTTGTTAAATTTGGAGCACACATGTTCATCATCGTTTCAGTTCTTCTTGCAGGAAGTTACCAATAGTGGTTTCCAATTTATTTGCAAACGAATAGCTGCTTCAGGGCCTTTTTTCAATTGCAAACCAGGTACAGGGATAGATATCAAGTGCCATAGTCCTCCTTGGCCTGCACCCATTATGTGAGCCAATGATAGCTGGAACAGTTGCCCCAATACAAGCTTGACAGTGGTTGACTGCTCCTGAACATTTTTCATTACTTTTTGCTTGGTACAATAACTCCCTATCCATGGGCAAGGGGGCAAGGGCGTGGGCTTGCAGATGCTACCTGCACCTGGGCATTGTGAGTGGGTAAATGCAAACAAATACTCCTGTCATTGGTGGGAGGGGCACATCAGAGAGCTTTCTGCTCTTGAGCAAGGAGGGGCCTAGCAAAGACACCAGCCTGCTATGGGGCAAGGTGGGGTGGGCTACCAAAAACCCATCCACTCTTGGGTAAGATTGAGAGGGCATATCATACCACCACACATCATTGGGTAGGGGGGGGCAGGCTACCACATACCTCTCTGCCCTTGGGCAAGGAAGGTTTTGCACACCAAACGCCCCCGCCCATGTCCTAGGCTAAGGCAGACTCCCAAATACCATCCCTGGCCTGTGGGCAGGGGAGAGTGATAGCTACATACTCTCAGCTGTGGAAAAGGTGCTGGGCTAACAAAGAAGCACCCCCGGGGGCAATGTGGAGGAGCCAACATCCCATCTGAACTTTGTCATGGTGTGGGAATTAAAAAAATACACCCCTACCCCTTGGTGAAAGAAGAATTCTGACTGTGGATTCCCCTTACTCTTTCCAAGGTCAACTACAGCCCAGATGGGCAATCAAGCCAGGGCACCCTTCCCTCCACCTGCTGACATCATTTACCAGCTGACTGCTGCCCTTCAGCAGAGGAGGTATGATGGATGTCAAACACCCTATTTAACCATGTTAGGAACCCAATGATCTATCTATTGAGAAATCCGCACAGGAAAACATGGATCTAATTCTCTAGACATGCTCTGAAAGTGCTGGTGAGCAAGATGTTTAGAGAGCAACAAAAGCTTCAATAGATAAGTAAATACGGTGTGCACACTGAATATTGAATCCAGAATATCAAGGCTTGCAAATACCGAGTACAAAATATCGAATCCAAAATATCGAAAGGTATGTAAGTATACATTTTCAATAACTAAGTCCACATATATATACCTTGACGTATATATATATATATAAATATATATATATATATTCACTGAAAAAACCACAGGTTTTTCTGGTTTTGTACGTGTGAAATTTCCAACTAGCTATAACGTCCCGAAACCTGTGGTTTTTTCATTGAATTTCAAAGGTTTTTTAAATGCTAATTTCTAACTATAACGTCCCTGAAACCTATGGTTTTTCAGTGAATTTCAAAGGTTTTTTAAATGCTAATTTCTAACTATAACATCTCTGAAACCTATGGTTTTTTCAGTGAATTTCAAAGGTTTTTTAAATGCCAATTTCGAACTATAATGTCCCAAAAATGCTTTTTCTAAATTTTTAAACTTTTATAAAAATAATGTGATGTTTTCTCCTTTGTAAAATATGCGTTTACATTTTTTACTTTTTTTTATTTTTAAAAGTGGATTTGCGTACTGATCGTGTACCGGTCATGGTGGTTGCGCGAATCCAAGAATTTTGCCGCCATATTGGTTGTCGTGTACGATGCGTGTTTGGTTTGCGGAGGGTGTGCGGTTCTCGGCCCCGCACAACGTCACATACGTATTTCCGGGGTCGCGCCAGGTGCACGAATCTACCGTAAATTTTTTTGTTTTAAAAGTATATGTATATAACTTTATTATATATATTATACCAAGAGATTATTTAACATAATTGTAAATATCATATATTTGTAACTGGAATAAAGATATATTATTATTAAATATATTTTTCCGGGTGCGCGCTGGTTGCGTGCCGGGTGCGCGAATCCCATGTGACTTCAAAAGAAAGCATTTCATTGGTTAAGAAGCTTTTTATTCTAGAACTTACAGCACCCTTCCCAAATTTCTCATTCCTCCAATGACATCCTCAGGAGACACACATTTTGTGTTTGCTGCTCATGTTGTATTTCTTTGGTGTTTTAAAAAAAAATAAAAAAATACTACAATGGCATCTTTAAATCCACCTGACAACATCCTTGGTGAAGAAGATGACTTGGAGGAACCAAAAAAACAGTGGAAGGAGAGTATCGTCTGGGCCTTCTTTACCTTTCCACCCAGTGAAAAGAAGGTGAACGCAAGAAAGGTGACCTGCACTGTGTGTGAACAAATCATATCTCGGGGCTCCAAGAAGAAATACTCATGCGGTACTTCGTCCATGTTAAAACACCTGCAAACTATGCACCCTCGTCGTCTGGCACGAGAACAACATCGACGTGAGCTGGAACGTCAAGCACAGCAAGGTGATGATGACGCAGGACCTAGCACCTCAGCCGGTACATCAACATCAAGCAGAGGACCTGACATTAGACCAGAGTTTGCTGGTCTTGAACAACGCTGCATCGAATGCAATAAAGTTATTTGCTATGGTGAGCAGTCAATTGATGCAATTGTTTTTGCAGCAAAAAGCCACCATTGTTAATTTTTTTTTGCAATGATTTTTAATTGCAAAATGTTAGAGAAAGTTCTCAGTTTATTCTGTTGTTTTTTTTCATTTTTTTTTAAAAAACACCAAAAAAATATAAAAAAGAGTTAAAAAAATCACAAAAAAATTATAAAAGAAAAAAATGGTTCTTGTTCGAACCGCCTATCTGGTTAAAAAAAGACACATTTCTATGTGTTGTATGAATTGCGGCAAGTGTAATATATGGAGAAGTGCATGGGTAGTGCATGTGTGATTGCATGAGTGCATGTGTAGTACCTGAGTGATTGCATGAGTATATGAGTAATGCCTGGGTGATTGGAAGAGTGCATGGATACTGGCTAGATGTTTGCATGAGTGCAGGGGTAGTGCCTGCATGATTAGAGGAGTGCATAGATAGTGCCTGAGTGATTGAAGGAGTGCATGGGTAATGCCTGGGTGTTTGCAAGAGTGCATGGGTAGGGCTTGAGTGATTGAAAGAGTGTATGGGTAGTGCCTGAGTTATTGCATAAGTGTATGGGTACTGACTGAATGATTGGTTGAATGCATGGATAGTGCCTGGGTGATTGGAGGAGTGCAACGGTAGTGCCTGAGTAATTGGAGGAGTGCATGGATAGTGCCTCAGTGATTGGATGAGTGCATGGGTAATGCCTAGGTGTATGGAGGAGTGCATCAGTACTATCTAGGTTATTCATGAGTGTATAGGTAGTACCTGGGTGATTAAATGAGTGCAGCAGTACTGCCTGGGTGATTGCATGAGTGCATAGATAGTCTGTGGATGATTTTATATGTGTATGGGTAGTGGCTGGGTGATTGAAGGAGTACTTGGGTAATGCATGGGCGGTTGCATGAGTGCAGGGATAATGTGTGAGTGTTTGGAGGAGTGCATGAGTAATGTCAGGGTGATTGCATGACTGCAGGGGTAATGCCTGGGTGATTTTATAAGTGTATGGGTACTGCCTGAGTGATTGAAGGTATGCATGGGTAATACCTACGTGATTGCATGAATGCAGGGGTAATGTCTGGGTCATTGGAGGAGTGCATGGATAGTGGTTGGGTAATTGCATGAGTGTAAGAGTAATGTCTGGGTGGTTGCATGAGTGTAGTGGTAGTTTCTGGGTGATTGCAGAAGTGCATAAGTAGTGTGTGTGTGATTCCATGAGAGCATAGGTAGTGCCTGGATGATTTTATAAGTGCATGGGTACTGCCTGAGTGATTGAAGGGCTGCATGGGTAATAGCTACGTGATTGCATGAGTGTACGGTAAATGTCTGGGTCATTGGAGGAGTGCATGGGCAATGCCTAAGTAATTGCATGAGTGCACGGGTAATGTGTAGGTAATTGGAGGAGTGCATGAGTAATGTCTGTCTGATTGCATGAAAGCAAGAGTAATGTGAGGCTTGTTGCATGACTGTAGTGGTAGTGCCTGGGTGAAAGGAAAAGTGTATAACTAGTGCCTGGGTGATTTTTTACGTGTATGGGTACTGGCTGGATGATTGGAGGAGTGCATGGATACTGCCTGGGTGATTGCAGCAGTGCAAGAGTAGTGCCTAGGTTATTCTATGAGTGCATAGCTAGTGCCTGGGCGATTGTATGAGTGCAAGAGTAATGTCTGGGTGGTTGCAGTAGTGTAGTGGTACTTCTTGGGGGATTGCAGGAGTGCGTAAGTAGTGCCTGGGTTAATGCATGAGTGCATAGGTAGTGCCTGGATGATTTTATAAGTGCATGGGTACTGCCTGAGTGATTGAAGGGCTGCATGGGTAATACCTAGGTGATTGCATGAGTGCAGGGGTAATGTCTTGGTCATTTGAGGAATTCATAGGCAATGCGTAAGTGAATGCATGAGTGCAGGGATAATGTGTAGATAATTAGAGGAGTGCACCGCTAATGCCTAAGTGATTGCATGAGTGCAGGGGTAATGTCTGGGAGATTAGAGGAGTGCATAGGTAATGCCTGGGTCATTGCATGAGTGTAGGGATAATGTCTAGCTAATTGCATGAGTGTAGAGGTAGTGCCTGGATGATTTTATAAGTGCATGGGTACTGCCTGAGTGATTGAAGGACTGCATGGGTAATAGCTAGGTGATTGCATGAGTGCTGGGGTAATGTCTGGGGGATTAGAGGAGTGCACAGGTATTTGTCTGGGTAATTGCATGAGTGTAGGGGGAATGTCTAGCTAATTGCATGAGTGTAGAGGTAGTTCCTGGGTGATTTTATAAGTACATGGGTATTGCCTGGGTAATTATATGAGTACAGCAGTAGTGCCTGAGTTATTGGAAAAGTGTATAAGTAGTGCCTGGGTGATTTTTTAAGTGCATGGGTACTGGCTGCATGTTTGGAGGAATGCATGGATAGTGCCAGGATAATTGCAGCAGTACGGGTAGTGCCTGGCTTATTCAATGAGTACATAGCTAGTGCCTGAGTGATTGCATGAGTGCAGGAGTAATGTTTGGGTGGTTGCATAAGTGTAGTGATAGTTCCTGGGTGATTTCACATTTGCATAAGTAGTGTCTGGGTGATTGGAGGAGTGCAAGGGTAGTGCCGGGGTGATTGGAGCAGTGGATAGCTAATGCATTGGTGATTCCATGAGTGCAGGGGTAATGTCTAGGGGATTAAAAGAGTCCATAGGTAATGCCTGGGTAATTGCATGATTGTAGGGGTAATGTCTAGCTAATGGCATGAGTGTAGGGGTAGTGCCTCTGTGATTTTATAAGTACATGGGTATTACCTGGATAACTATATGAGTACAGCGGTAGTGCCTGAGTTATTGGAAAAGTGTATAAGTAGTGCCTGGGTGATTTTTTAAGTGAATGGGTACTGGCTGGTTGATTGGAGGAGTGCATGGATAGTGCCAGGATGATTGCAGCAGCACAAGAGTAGTGTCTGGGTTATTCTATGAGTGCATAGCTAGTGCCTGGGTGATTGCATGAGTGCAAGAGTAATGTCTGGGTAGTTGCATGAGTGTAGTGGTAGTTCCTGGGTGATTGCAGAAGTGCATAAGTAGTGCCTGGGTTAATGCATGAGTGCATAGGAAGTACCTGGGTGATTTTATAAGTGCATGGGTACTGCCTGAGCGATTGAAGGACTGCATGGGTAATAGCTAGGTTATTGCATGAGTCTAGTGGTAATGTCTGGGTCATAGGAGGAGTGCATGGCTAATGCCTAAGTGATTACATGAGTGTAGGGGTAATGTCTGGGGGATTAGAGGAGCGCATAGGTAATGCCTGGGTAATTGCATGAGTATCGGGGTAATGTCTAGTTGATTGCATGAGTGTAGGGGTAGTGCCTGGGTGATTTTATAAGTGCATATGTACTGGCTGGGTAGTTGCATGAGTACAGGAGCAGTGCCTGGGTGATTGGAAGAGTGCAAGGGTGGTGTCTGGGTGATTGCATGAGTGCAAGGGTAATGTTTAAGGGATTGGAGAAGTGTATAGGTAATCCCTGGGTGATTGGAAGAGTGTACAGGTAATGTCTAGCTGATTGCATGACTGTACAGATAGTCCCTGGGTGATTGGAGGAGTACATAGGTAGTGTCTGGGTGATATTATAACTGTATGGGTACAGGCTAGGTGATTGGAGAAGTGCATGGATAGTGCATGGGTGATGACAGAAGTGTGGGAATAGTGCCTAACTGTATAGATGAGTGCATGGGTAGTGTTTGAAAAAATAGATGAGTGCAGTAAAAGTGACTGTAAACATTAGTTCATATTATCATGCTTATTACATTATTTCATCTTACCTTTTTTATTAAAGAAGATACAAAACTCAGTGAAACTATTTTACAGTAGTTTTGTTCTAAACTGAATTTAAAATCTTTTCAAACGTTATTATTACTTTCTGTAAAAAAAAAGAAGAAAAACTAATATTGCATATAATATTATAGTTTTAAGAACACAACATAATTTTAGAATTACATAACATATTTAGTTTCCCTTTTTTGCTGTTTTCAGATTCTACTGAATTTCACCATACACAGTGTCTTCAATGTAGATCATCATATAACAGCGGGGAAAAATACAATCAATGAGATTGTAAAATAAAAACAAATCTGCGTTGAAAATATTTACAACAAGTTCTGTTTACAACAGTATCTGTTTACCTATCTACAGTTTTTAAATTACATTCTTCAACTACATTAAATCATTTATTTCTCCAAGTATATTTTGTGAAATGTACACTCCCATTTACATCACGTATAATATAAAGATCAAATATATAAACTACTTCTTTCAAACACAATTTTGCAAAAGCAGTAAGAATTAGCACAAACAATAATCCAAACAGTAATTGTTCACATCTTCCCAATAGGCCGAATAATGTTTCCAAAACCATTTGCATTGAAAATATCCAAAATAAACTCGTTAATTCATGTTCACATCTTCCCAATAGGCCGAATGATGTTTTCAAAACTTTGGCATCAAAAATATCAGATATGAATTTGGTAATTCGTAAGGCAACCAACATTTGAATTCCAAATGGGCATCATTACAATTTGTCCATCCTTTATTGCACTTTAAATACACAGTATAGTGTCCAGATGTTGTAGGAGGTCCATCATGGAAAATAATAGCCACTGCTTTAAAAGTTCTTCCTGAAATTGATACTTGGCTTGCCACAAAATTTTAATTTTGGTTTCCAATTTTCTTCCATCTGCTCTACAAAGTTGTAGCATTAAAATGACATATTGTCCAAATCTTTCTATAAATAATGTTGACAACATTTCTGATTTACAATGAGAACATTTCCTATCTTGATTAGCTGTTTTTAGTAACTTGTTAAAAGACACTGGTATTGTCATATATCTGAATCGTTCAGTGTCTATTTCAGTGGTAGAAGAAAATGAACACTCTTCACATTTATGATCCCATCTGTAACTTAGTCCAAACAAATTTTCCATTTGTATTCCTTCATCTTCCAATACTGCAAGCATAAACAAAATAAATTCTTGTGCATCTTGTTGTATATTAAGTGTAAATTGCTAAAAGAACTAGTACATATAGCCAAAAGATGCTGAATGCCAGAAACAGTATGGATTTTAGTTCTATCAGTTACCAACTTTTGAAAAATATAATGTAATAAAGAACAGAATCTTTTTTCTCGATTTTCCATAATTTCATGATGAAGATCTTCTAGATAAAAGACAACATTCACAATTACATTAGCACAACAGTTGATACCTGAACTATTTTCTAACTGGTATCCTACAATATCATCAACAGTGTCTATTTTCATTTTCTTTGCACCTTCATGATTCTCTTCAATTGTTTTCTTTTTTTGAATCTCAGTAGAATGTTTGTCATATTTCCTTTTGGACACACTACACGTTTCTCATATACAGGATATTCACCTACGTTAGGAGCATAAAGTCTTCTTAATCGATTGTACTCTCTTACACAATTTGCATCAGCACTAATCTTTTTCTCATCAAAATCAATCAAATACAAACCAGATAATGTTCTTACTCGAGACAGTGCAACGTATGCCATGCCTTGTTTGAACACTGTACTTCCAATATTTACCAAAGCACTGTCTACAGTTAAACCTTGAGATTTATGAATGGTTACTGCATATGCTAAAGAAAGAGGAAACTGTTGTCTACGAACATACAAGTCTTTTACAAGCAAAAAACGAACAGCACAACGTCCAATTTGTTTTACCTCTTCAATCTGATCAAATTTAATCTTCAAAAATTCAATTCCATCTCTGTTCTGATAATTAGGAAAATCAACAACTTTTCCCATTGCTCCATTTACTAAACCTTTTTCTACATCCAAATTACGCCAGTAAAATTACCCGACAGTTTGCACATACATATAAAGTCTTTTCTAAACTAGCTTTCTTAGATACAGACTTTTCCAAAGAATCCAATTTTGACTGTAATTTCACAGAGAGAAGAATAGTAACTCCTTTGTGTTCCATTTTATAAATGGCTTCCATTTTCACTATTGGTTGTTTTTCCAATTTCAAAAGTTCCTGATTGAATGTAGAAGACTCTTGCAGTGTTGGCATTAGGCAAACTATAGACTTCTTTTCTGCAATTTTTTTGTATATTATTTCAGGTGCTATATTTTCATTTGGAAACAAGTTCATTAAAAGCCAACTTTGTAAAGCTTCTTTACCATGTTTTGTCAAAACACCAATTCTTATATCTTGAAGAATGTTTCCATAATGTTCATCACTTGCTTGTCGCATATTCTTAATACGTTCTTTATATTCAAAATGAGACCAAATGTTGACATTTCCAATATTTCCCAAAGATTTCCTAGTGTCTTCATGGACAAGTGTTTAAAAACAGGTTGCCCTTTCACAGGAGTAAGTTGTAGTAGGTCGCCAAATACAATTACACGTTTTCCTCCAAATAGAACATAATAATCTGTTTTTAAAATCTGTTGCATTCTTAAATGTACAAAGGCAAGCATTAAGTTTGAGACCATGCTCACCTCATCAATGATTAGAAGTTTCATTTTCTTCAGTTCTCTTGAAACTTCATAACAAGCTTCTCCAGATAGCTTGTGATATTCCAACTTATTTTCATGTTCAACTGGTAGCATGAGTAATCGATGTAATGTAATCCCTTTAATGTTTTGTGCTGCTAACCCAGTTGGAGCGGTTACAACACAAGATAAATGTGATTCAGTGGTTTTGTGTAGATAACTGGTCAAAACATTAATTAAAAACTTTTACCTGTTCCAGCTTGCCCATTAATGTACATTCAAATAGGATTAAATGATGTGCATTGGCATTCTTTTTTCATGCAGTAAACCATGCTGTATCTGTTGTGTGACTTCCTGATATATTTCTTTTTGTTCAATATTTAGTTTTTCTTTTAAGTTTCCCAACTCAATAATATCCTGTTGTGCTTGTTGCATTGCAGTTTCTACTTCATTCATGGCTATTGCTGCTTCATTTTCAAGAATTGGTCGTCCTAGTGGATCTTGACTTAGTGGAGCAGAACTTTGACTATCTTGAGAACTGTCTCTAGCTATTTCAGCTGCAATAGTAGTTTCTTGTTCAATCTCTTCATTTAACATTTGTAGATAAGTTGGGAAAATTGTGCATTGAATGCTATCTTTACATGCGTTAAAAGAATCTTCATAGCAGTCAAAATCTCCAAGTAGTTTTATTTCACTACGCACTGAACCCTCACCAACCACCGCCGACACCCGGAAACCAGCGATTGACAACTGGACAGCCCTCACCACTGAAGACACACTGAAGAAAATGAAGTCAATCCACTCAGGAGCCCCCACGGACCCCTGCCCCCACCACATCTTCAACAGAGCCGCCGACACTATCGCACCCAAGCTCTGCCACACCATCAACCGCTCCCTGGCGACCGCCTCGTTCCCCGACGACTGGAAACACGCCAAGGTTAACCCTCTCCTGAAGAAACCCTCGGCGGACCCCACCTACCTCAAAAACTACAGACCCATCTCCCTGCTCCCCTTCCCAGCGAAAGTCATCAAGAAAGCCATCAACAGCCAACTCGCCACATTCATCAAAGAGCACAACATCCTCGACTCCTCCCAATCCGGATTCAGAAAAAACCACAGTACGGAAACCGCCCTCCTCACCGCAACAGACGACATCCGGACCATACTGGACAAAGGTGAAACAGTAGCCCTCATCCTCCTCAACCTCTCAGCGGCGTTCAACACAGTCTCTCCCCGCACCCTAATACGCAGACTCCACGACGCAGGAATCCAGGACAAGGCCCTCGACTGGATCCGCTCCTTCCTCTCTGGCAGAACGCAGCGGGTCAGGCTCCCCCCTTTCCTCTTGGACCATACACCTACCATCTTGGGAGTCCCCCAGGGCTCCGCCCTCAGCCCGACACTCTTCAGCATCTACATAGCTCCACTCGCCCCCATCGTCAGGACCTACGGACTGAACATTGTGTCATACGCAGACAACACCCAACTCATCCTCTCCCTATCCAACGAACCCAACACCGCCAGACACAACTTTCGAGAAGGCATGGAAGCCGTCGCCAAATGGATGAAAAACAGCTGCCTACAACTAAACACCAACAAAACAGAAGTTCTCATCATGGGCCCAAACCCCCATGCCTGGAGTGACACCTGGTGGCCCCCGCCAACCCCCACGGACCACGCACGCAACCTGGGAATCATCCTGGACTCCGAGCTCAAAATGGACCGCCAGATCAACTCCGTCTCGCCTTCCTGCTTCCACACCCTCCGCCTCCTTCGTAAGACCTTCAAATGGATCCCCCTCGAACATAGAAAGACCATCACTCATGTCCTGTCACCAGCAGACTCGACTATGGCAACACACTCTATGCCAGAATACAAAAAAACCTCACCCGCAAGCTACAGTACATCCTGAACGCCGCCGCAAGACTGGTCCTCAACCTGCCAAATTACTGCCACATCTCCCAGCACCTGCGCACACTCCACTGGCTCCCCGTAGAGGCGAGAATCATCCTTCAAGATACTCACCCACACACACAAGGCCCTCCATGGCACTGGACCAGCATACCTGAACAGCCGACTCAAATTCCACGCACCCCAAAGGACCCTACGATCAGCCCATCTCTCCTACACCATGGTCCCCCGCACCAGAAAGACCAGATCGGGAGGCCGCTCCTTTTCCTTCCTCGCAGCCAAAGCCTGGAACGCCCTTCTGCTCCACCTCAGACAGACAACATCGCTCCCCATCTTCGCAAGAAACCTCAAAACCTGGCTCTTCGACAGACCCCCTCCTTGATGGAATGGATCCTGCACCCTCCCTACCCCTAGCGCCTTGAGACCCTTACGGGTGAGTAGCTGCGCTTTACAAACTTCTGATTGATTGACTACGCCAAGGCTTGAAGAGTTGCAGAAGTGCTAAATAGAAAAATTCCCTTTTATCTGGAGTTTCGCAACTGAGTTTTCTGTGGTTAATAAGATTTCCTTTGGCATGTTTTACCAAACATCCATCACATCCAATTACTGCATATTTTTCTTCATTTATATTTTCTGTAACATTTCTCTTAAAGCTGTAATGTTGCCATGCTTCTTAGAGACATATGTTTTCCAGATGTGGACTACTTTTGGGATAGTACGTATCCAACATATTAGTTTTAACAATATCTGTACTTTCTGGTTCATTCAATGCTAAGTATTTAATTTCTTGTAGAGATTTCAAAACTCTATTTCGTGTAGCCGCAAGACCTAGACTTACCCAAATGATTCCTCTTGACTTTAAATATAAACTCGCAGAGGTCAACCGATCCGAACATTCATAGGATCCAATCTCTCGATGGGAAAGCATCTTCAAACTAAAGCTGTACAATTTGTTACTAAGACTCTTCTCTTGTGAAATTTCTTCCCACATTTCCTTCAACTCTGTCTTTTCAGATTTAGTTATATATGATGTAACGTAGCGAGCAACAGCAATTTAATTATCTGCAACATACTGGATATCCATGTTTGCATTCCACATTGTCAAAATCACTGAATTGTAGTCATTAATATACTTTGAATCTTCAGTTCTTTTTATGTTGTATGTATTCTTCAGGGATTTTCGACTTATAGTACGTCTTACTGCTGACATGAAACTATTGACTCTTCCTTTTGAAATTACTGAACTTGGGAATCCAAAACGACATTTTGTATAAAATTTTCCTTTGACTTGTATTTTCAGTCGACAATATTTTCCACATTGATGACTGCGAAACCGTAAAACTTGTTCTCTTAACCTCTGGTCTCCTCCTTTTTTTGGAATGGCACAGGTAACATAGTCTTCAATGAAAGACAAAACAGTATCATCAGAATAGGTTCCAAATTTAGGTGCATCCTTGATCCATAATAACATGTGTATATGAGGAGCACCTCTGGCTTGGTACTCCTTTCTCCAAAAGAAATCAGTAACTTCTCCAAGAGGTGGATTATTTTTATTGGAGATAAAATACATCATAGCTTGAAACCTATGATTAAAATACCTGCACACATTCACAGGATCCAAAGAACACAGTTCTCCAGCTGTCTTCAATTCAATATTCTTGGCATTTGAATTTGCTTGTCGTAGTAATTCAAGTAAATCGTCACACGCGTATTTAAGCGCAGCTAAGCGTAAAAACCACGTAGGAGTACCTAAGTTTCTTAACATACATTTAAGTTCTCCGTGACAACGATACCAATACTCATTAGTTCCACATTGACACGTCATCAAATTAATTAACTGAGATACCAAATGATCGTCTCTTTGTTGAACTTTGTCCATGAATTCCTTTGCAGAAACATGTGTAAGATGTAAACCTGTTTTTAATATGTGATTCACTGCATATGATAGCCCAGACAAGTCACTTTCATATAGAAGATGAAATATATATGGAATACACTGTCGAAATCTTGGATCTTCTGAGTACAATCTTGTCAAACGGTATTCTGAAGCTGGAATCTGTACTGCCTCGCTCATCATATCGGCCACCTTCTCCAGTGGGGAACAGCTGTGGAAAACAACGAGCTTCTAAACTTTTTTCCCATACACTCATGGGAGTTCCCTTTGCTTTCTTCATTTGAAATAATTCAATAGTGTTTCCAATCACTTCTTTTGAATGTAGAGGATGTATACTGTAATGTTCATAAATCTTTTCACTCCTGGAGTTGTCCACTTTTTCTATTTGGCCAGTTGAAATTTCTGTATCTTCTTCTAAACATATTTCCTATTCTTCCACATTTACAGTTTTATAATAAATATTGTTCTGTACAAGACATAATGTAGCCTTTGAAGTTTGGTGACATCTACTAACTATTGCCATATTTTCCGACTCCTTGTTGGTACACCATTAACTAAAATAACTACAGGTTCACTTTCCTCTCTCTCTATACCAACAGTTTCAATATTTTTCTTAAAATCTAAAGGTAAGTACACAACTCTTCCTTTCAGACCTCTTTGTAAATCTGTTGGAGGAAGCTTACCTGGTTTAGGCTCTATACGAACAATAGCCTGAAACGGGTGAACAGATTGAATAAGAATGGACTCATATGTATTTAAATCTACCAGTTCTGGAAGAATAGCTACCAACTCTAAGTTGTTATGTACTGCTCTAGCTGGCATTTTGTTCTCTTCTAATTTATTGTAACAATATTTACAAATACGTTGATCAGTACCCAACTCAAAACGACCTTCCACCAACAAATAAGCACCAAATTGCTCCCACTAATCATTATTTTCCTTTTCACTTTTAAATATACATCAACATTCCTAGTTTGACTTCTATACGTCGACAACAAATACAAGCATAGTTTGGTTTTTCACATGAAAGTATCTTAAACTTTGTAATTTCTCCTGCAAACTTCTCAGCACTAATATCTTCTACCTGTTCTTCAACACCTACACTTATCAAACTCTCACTTTCTCTACACTCCTCTTGTGAACCAAAGAAACAAAACTGTATATCATCACAAACTTTTAATACATCCGATACTGAACCATGCAAAAGAGCTGCGTTCATTTCACTTAAAGATAATGCAGGACTTTTTACGTAGTACAATCTCCTTACTAACTTCCGCATTTCTGAGTGATGTACTGCTAACATTCTTAAATGATGAAAAATACTTCGACACACTTTTCTAGAAAGACAAGTCAGAGAATGAACCTGCAACTTAGTATATTTTCTCACTTTACAAGGATCTAGTCCTTGCAACATCTTAATCTTCTGTTTAAAACTTTTTTGGCATATTCTCGTAAGAAAACTCATAATATATCAATAGATTCCTGTCTAATACTACAAATACTACTACAATCCCACTTATACACTGGAGCTTTTGTATGTCTCCCTTGAACTTCTCCAACTATTACTTCTTCAACATCTCTAGGAGCCATCTTTTCTTTTTCAATTGCACAGCCATTTTTGATGTCATAACAACGACCACTGGTATCAACTGCATGAACTAAATTATTTTGTTGAAAGTAGCTTTCTTCATTAAAGAAAGGCTCAGTACTGGAAGTGTGCTTCCATTCACCAGAAAAAGTTTTGCAAAAGTTACTTCTATTAACACATCTTTTTCTTTTGCTTTTCTCCTTCATAAACTGCATTGTTTTATTCAATGTTTTCATTCTCTTCAATACTAATATAAATCATTTTCATTTCAAGTCAAAAGCAGTATCTACTACACTTTCAATCTGTTGCTTTTTCTTATATGCTGCAGATCTTTTTATACTTTTTACAATTTTTTATTAAATTTTGAATTACTCTATTACGAAACATACATACACGTATGTCCTTAAAATGTTTCTGTCTTTTTGTCACATGTGCTTCTTTTCCATTGTGTTTCTTTATTTGCTTCTCCTTTGTTTGAAAAATGTCTTTCCTCCTTTGGTTCGTATTTTGATCGCTCAATCTCTCCACAACTTTTTGAATACATTTTTAGTTCTCTTACCAGAAGCCACTTTATCCTCAGCATCCTTTTGATGTTTTTCTACTGCACTCGCTTTTAGTTTTCTTTAAGTATTTCTGTTTCCTTTGTTCTCTTCTTTTTTCATGTTTTCTTGCCATCTTTTATTTCTAATCCAAATAAAATATCTTCCTAAAAAACAAATAGTTTAATTATTTTTGTACATTTATTAAAATTTCAAAATGAATAACCTTTCAATTTTGAAAATAACAACTAAGTGCAAAATTACAATTAATTTTCTATTGCACTTATAACTCATAAGAAGCAACAGTTGCACAGAAAAAGGCAAGACAGGTGCAGAAAGAGGCAAGAGAAGTGCAGAAAGAGGGAACAGGGATGTAGAAAGAGGGAAGAGAGGTGCAGAAACACGGAGGAGGGCTGCAGAAACAAGCAAGATAGGTGCAACAGAGACAAGAGGGGTGCAGAAAGAAGCAAGTGAGGTGCAGAAAGAAGTAAGAGATATCCAGAAAAAAGCAACAAACATGCACAATGAGACAACAGTGGTGCAGAAAGAGGCAACAGGGGTGGAGAAACAAGCAAGAGAAGTACAGAAGAAAGCAACAAAGGTGCAGAAAGAGGGAAGAAAAGTACAGAAAGATGCAAGAGAGTTACAGAAACAGGCAAAAGAAGTGCAGTTAGACAGAACAGGGGTGCACAAAGAAGCAAGAGAGGTGCAGAAAAAGTGAAAAAGGATACAGAAAGAGGCAAGAGAAGTGCATAAAGAGGGGAGAGTTGCAGAAACAGGCAACTGAGGTACACAAAGACAGAAGCGGGGTGCAGAAAGAGACAAAAGAAGTACTGAAAGAGGGAAGAGGGGTGTAGAAAGAGCAAAGAGGAGTGCAGAAAGAAACAAGTGAGTGCAGAAAGAGACAACAGAGGTGCAGAAAGAGGGAAGAGGGGTGCAAAAAGAGGCAAGAGTGGTGCAGAAAGAAGCAAGAGAGGTGCAGAAAGAAGCACTTTTGGGCTGCAGCTTCACTATTCAACAACTACTCAGAGTGTTGGGCCTACCAAATACAAAGCAGCAAGTTTTTCAATATGTCTGTTAAAAGACTCACAATATTCCAGAAAGCATGCATGCATGTGTCTGTACCTTTAAAAGTGCCATCATATATCAAATAAACATGCAAATAGATTGCTAGTGGGCAGTGCTTGAGAAAATACATGACTAGATGGGTAGTGTCTGAGGAAATAGTTCACAACAACAGTATTGCGTGGGTGATTGCATGAGAGCAGCAGTACTAAATGGGTGATTAGATCAGTGCAGGGGAAATACCTTAGACAAACCATTTGCGCAAGGCTAAAACATGGTTGAAGATATGAGTGTATGAGTATTGCTTGAAAGAATAAAAAACTGCATGGGTACTGCCGGAGTGATTCTATGACAGCAAAGGTAGCAACTAGATGAGTGTATGACTGTATAGGAAGCACCTGAGAGAAAATAAAACTGTAATGGTAATGCTTGAGACATTCTATTACCTCATCAGTAGTTCCATATTTAGTTGATGAGAGCATGGGTAGTGCTTGACTGAATCTTTGAGTCGGATAGTAGTGCCTGCATAATGGCACAAATCTATGGTCAATATCTGAGGGATTACATAACATATATGTATCTGTGCCTTTTCCTACTGCCATCATATGTAAAACAAACATACAGATACATGTGTACCAGAGTTTTACACCTCTACCATCTCTTCAACATAACACATAAGAGAATACATGAGCACGCAGACACATACCTCAGTCATAAGACTAAAAAGTCCCTTAAACTTGACAGACTACACTTCTCATTTTAAAGAGACACTTAAAATTCTGCAGCATACTTCAAGTGTACATCTCAATAGACCAATACGAGCTAACTAAATCACTAATCCCTCTGCCAACATGTCTTAAACCTCAGTTTTGGACTGCAGCTTCACTATTCAGTAACTACTAAGAGTGTTACACCTAAGCAAATACAAAGCAGCATCTTTTTCAATATGTCTGTTAAAACTCTCACCATATTCCAGAGAACATGCATGCATGTGTCTGTACCTTTTAAAAGTGGCATCATATGTCAAAGAAACATACAAATAGATGGGTAGTGCATAGTGCCTGACAGAATGGATGACTAGATGGGTACCACCTGAGTAAATAGTTCAGTGCAAGAGTACTGCCTGGGTGATTGCATGAGAACAGCAGTACTGAATGAGTGATTAGATCAGTGCAGGGGAAATACCTTAGACAAAACATGAGTGCAAGGCTAACGCATGGTTGAAGACAAGAGTGTATGAGTAGTGCTTGAAAGAGCAAACAACGTGCATGGGTACTGCCTGAGTGATTCTATGACTGCAGTGGTAGTAACTGGATGATTGTATGACTGTATGGGAAGCACCTGAGAGAAAATGAGAGTGTAAGGGTAATGCTTGGGCCATTCTATGAGTGCATCAATAGTATCAGAGTGAGTAGATAAGAGCATGGGTAGTGCCTGACTGAATCTTTGAGTGGGATAGTCGTGCCTGGGTGATTGCACGAATCTATGGTTAATGTCTGAGGGATTACATGGCATGCATGTGTCTGTGCCTTTTCCTAGTGGCATCATATATAAAAGAAAGATACAGATAGATGTATACCAAAGTTTTATACCTCTACCATCTCTTTGACATAACACATCAGAGAATACATATGCACGCAGACTCATACCTCACTCATAAGACTAAAAAGTCCCTCAAAACTTGAGAGACTGCACTTCCCATTTAAAAGAGACACCTAAAATTATGCGGTATACTTGAAGTGTACATCTTCATCGACCAATACGAGCTAACCAAATCACTAATCCCTCTGCCAACATGTCTTAAACCTTACTTTTGGGCTGCATCTTCACTATTCAGCTACTACTCAGAGTGTTGGGCCTAGCCAAATGCAAAGCAGCAACTTTTTCAATGTGTCAGTTAAAAGACTCACAATATTCCAGAGAGCATACATGCATGTGTCTGTACCTTTTAAAAGTGGCATCATATATCAAAGACATATACAAACAGATGGGTAGTGCGTAGTGCCTGACAGAATGGATGACTAGATGGGTACCACCTGAGTAAATAGTTCAGTGCAACAGTACTACCTGGGTGATTGCATGAGAACAGTAGTACTGAATGGGTGATTAGATCACTGCAGGGGAAATACCTTAGACAAACCATGAGTGCAAAGCTAACACATGGTTAAAGACAAGAGTGTATCAGTAATGCTTGAAAGAATAAAACATGCATAGGTACTGCCTGAGTGACTCTATGACTGCAGTAGTAGTAACTGGATGATTCTATGAGTGTATGGCAAGTACCTGAGAGAAAATATGAGTGTAAGGGTAATGCTTGGACTATTCTATGAGTGCATAAGTAGTACCTGACTGAGTAGATGAGAGCATGGATAGTGCCTGACTGAATCTTTGAGTGGGATAGTAGCGCCTTGGTGATTGCACGAATCTATGGTTAATGTCTGAGGGATTAAATGGCATGCATGTGTCTGTGCCTTTTCCTAGTGGCATCATATATAAAAGAAACATACAGATA
Source organism: Calotriton arnoldi (assembly GCA_963921515.1). Lineage (NCBI taxonomy): Eukaryota > Metazoa > Chordata > Amphibia > Caudata > Salamandridae > Calotriton > Calotriton arnoldi. Next base: position 2,163,599 of record CAWUFW010001368.1, on the reverse strand, counting down.
CATGTATACCAGACTTTTATACCTCTACCCTCTGCTTAGGCATAACACACGAGAGAATACATGTGCACGCAGACACATACCTCAGTCATAAGACTAAAAAATCCCTTAAACTTGACAAACTGCACTTCCCATTTTAAAGAAACACCTAAAATTATGCGGCACACTTGAAGTGTACATCTCCAAAGACCAATGCGAGCTAACCTAATCACTAATCCTTCTACCAACAAGTCTTAAACCTCACTTTTGGGCTGCAGCTTCACTATTCAGCAACTACTCAGAGTATTGGGCCTAACCAAATACAAAGCAGCAACTTTTTCAATATGTCTGTTAGAACTCTCACCATATTCCAGAGAACATGCATGCATGTGTCTGTAACTTTTAAAAGTGGCATCAAATATCAAAAAAACATACAAATAGATGGGTAGTGGGTATTGCCTGAGAGAACGGATGACTAGATGGGTAGCACCTGAGTGAATAGTTAAGTGCAAGAGTACTGGCTGGGTGATTGCATGAGTGATTAGATCAGTGCCGAGGAAATACCTTAGGCAAACCATGAGTGCAAGGCTAACGCATGGTTGAAGACAAGAGTGTGTGAGTAGTGCTTGAAAGAGCAAGAAAAGTGCATGGGTACTGCCTGAGTGATTCTATGACTGCAGTGGTAGTAACTGGATGATTGTATGACTGTATGGGAAGCACCTGAGAGAAACTGAGAGTGTAAGGGTAATGCTTGGGCCATTCTGTGAGTGCATCAGTAGCATCAGAGTGAGTAGATAAGAGCATGGGTAGTGCCTGACTGAATCTTCGAGTGGGATAGTAGTGCCTGGGTGATTGCACAAATTTATGGTTAATGTCTGAGGGATTACATGGCATGCATGTGTCTGTGCCTTTTCCTAGTGGCATCAGATATAAAAGAAAGATACAGATAGATGTATACGAAAGTTTTATACCTCTACCATCTCGTTGACATAACACATCTGTCTGTACCTTTTAAAAGTGGCATCATATATCAAAGAAACATACAAACAGATGGGTAGTGCGTAGTGCCTGAGAGAATGGATGACTAGATGGGTACCACCTGAGTAAATAGTTCAGTGCAACAGTACTGGCTGGGTGATTGCATGAGAGCAGCAGTACTGGATGAGTGGTTAGATCAGTGCCGAGGAAATACCTTAGACAAACCATGAGTGCAAGGCTAACGCATGGTTAAAGACAAGAGTGTGTGAGTAGTGCTTGAAAGAGCAAGAAAAGTGCATGGGTACTGCCTGAGTGATTCTATGACTGCAGTGGTAGTAACTGGATGATTGTATGACTGTATGGGAAGCACCTGAGAGAAAATGAGAGTGTAAGGGTAATGCTTGGGCCATTCTATGAGTGCATCAATAGTATCAGAGTGAGTAGATAAGAGCATGGGTAGTGCCTGACTGAATCTTTGAGTGGGATAGTCGTGCCTGGGTGATTGCACGAATCTATGGTTAATGTCTGAGGGATTACATGGCATGCATGTGTCTGTGCCTTTCCTAGTGGCATCATATATAAAAGAAAGATACAGATAGATGTATACCAAAGTTTTATACCTCTACCATCTCTTTGACATAACACATCAGAGAATACATATGCACGCAGACTCATACCTCACTCATAAGACTAAAAAGTCCTCAAAACTTGAGAGACTGCACTTCCCATTTAAAAGAGACACCTAAAATTATGCGGTATACTTGAAGTGTACATCTTCATCGACCAATACGAGCTAACCAAATCACTAATCCCTCTGCCAACATGTCTTAAACCTTACTTTTGGGCTGCAGCTTCACTATTCAGCTACTACTCAGAGTGTTGGGCCTAGCCAAATGCAAAGCAGCAACCTTTTCAATGTGTCAGTTAAAAGACTCACAATATTCCAGAGAGCATGCATGCATGTGTCTGTACCTTTTAAAAGTGGCATCATATATCAAAGAAATATACAAACAGATGGGTAGTGCGTAGTGGCTGACAGAATGGATGACTAGATGGGTACCACCTGAGTAAATAGTTCAGTGCAACAGTACTACCTGGGTGATTGGATGAGAACAGTAGTACTGAATGGGTGATTAGATCAGTGCAGGGGAAATACCTTAGACAAACCATGAGTGCAAAGCTAACACATGGTTATAGACAAGAGTGTATCAGTAATGCTTGAAAGAATAAAAACATGCATAGGTACTGCCTGAGTGACTCTATGACTGCAGTAGTAGTAACTGGATGATTCTATGAGTGTATGGCAAGTACCTGAGAGAAAATATGAGTGTAAGGGTAATGCTTGGACTATTCTATGAGTGCATAAGTAGTACCTGACTGAGTAGATGAGAGCATGGATAGTGCCTGACTGAATCTTTGAGTGGGATAGTAGTGCCTTGGTGATTGCACGAATCTATGGTTAATGTCTGAGGGATTACATGGCATGCATGTGTCTGTGCCTTTTCCTAGTGGCATCATATATAAAAGAAACATACAGATACATGTATACCAGACTTTTATACCTCTACCCTCTGCTTAGGCATAACACACAAGAGAATACATGTGCACGCAGACACATACCTCAGTCATAAGACTAAAAAATCCCTTAAACTTGACAAACTGCACTTCCCATTTTAAAGAAACACCTAAAATTATGCGGCACACTTGAAGTGTACATCTCCAAAGACCAATGCGAGCTAACCTAATCACTAATCCTTCTACCAACAAGTCTTAAACCTCACTTTTGGGCTGCAGCTTCACTATTCAGCAACTACTCAGAGTATTGGGCCTAACCAAATACAAAGCAGCAACTTTTTCAATATGTCTGTTAGAACTCTCACCATATTCCAGAGAACATGCATGCATGTGTCTGTAACTTTTAAAAGTGGCATCAAATATCAAAAAAACATACAAATAGATGGGTAGTGGGTATTGCCTGAGAGAACGGATGACTAGATGGGTACCACCTGAGTAAATAGTTCAGTGCAACAGTACTGGCTGGGTGATTGCATGAGAGCAGCAGTACTGGATGAGTGATTAGATCAGTGCCGAGGAAATACCTTAGACAAACCATGAGTGCAAGGCTAACGCATGGTTGAAGACAAGAGTGTGTGAGTAGTGCTTGAAAGAGCAAGAAAAGTGCATGGGTACTGCCTGAGTGATTCTATGACTGCAGTGGTAGTAACTGGATGATTGTATGACTGTATGGGAAGCACCTGAGAGAAATTGAGAGTGTAAGGGTAATGCTTGGGCCATTCTGTGAGTGCATCAGTAGCATCAGAGTGAGTAGATAAGAGCATGGGTAGTGCCTGACTGAATCTTCGAGTGGGATAGTAGTGCCTGGGTGATTGCACAAATTTATGGTTAATGTCTGAGGGATTACATGGCATGCATGTGTCTGTGCCTTTTCCTAGTGGCATCAGATATAAAAGAAAGATACAGATAGATGTATACGAAAGTTTTATACCTCTACCATCTCGTTGACATAACACATCTGTCTGTACCTTTTAAAAGTGGCATCATATATCAAAGAAACATACAAACAGATGGGTAGTGTGTAGTGCCTGATAGAATGGATGACTAGATGGGTACCACCTGAGTAAATAGTTCAGTGCAACAGTACTGCCTGGGTGATTGCATGAGAACAGTAGTACTGAATGGGTGATTAGATCAGTGCAGGGGAAATACCTTAGACAAACCATGAGTCCAAGGCTAACGCATGGTTAAAGACAAGAGTGTATCAGTAATGCTTGAAAGAATAAAAACATGCATAGGTACTGCCTGAGTGATTCTATGACTGCAGTAGTAGTAACTGGATGATTCTATGAGTGTATGGCAAGTACCTGAGAGAAAATATGAGTGCAAGGGTAATGCTTGGACTATTCTATGAGTGCATAAGTAGTACCTGACTGAGTAGATGAGAGCATGGATAGTGCCTAACTGAATCTTTGAGTGGGATAGTAGTGCCTTGGTGATTGCACGAATCTATGGTTAATGTCTGAGGGATTACATGGCATGCATGTGTCTGTGCCTTTCCCTAGTGGCATAATATATAAAAGAAACATACAGATACATGTTTACCAGAGTTTTATACCTCTACAATCTGTTTAGGCATAACACGTGAGAGAATACATGTGCACGCAGACACATCCCTCAATCATAAGACTAAAAAACCCCTTAAACTTGACAGTCTTCACTTCCCATTTTAAAAAGACACCTAAAATTATCCCTCTGCCAAGATGTCTTAAACCTCAGTTTTGGACTGCAGCTTCACTATTCAGTAACTACTCAGAGTGTTGGACCTAAGCGAATACAAAGCAGCAACCTTTTCAATCTATCTGTTAAAAGTCTCACAATATTCCAGAAAGCACGCATGCATGTGTCTGTACCTTTTAAAAGTGGCATCATACATCAAAGAAACATACAAATAGATGGGTAGTGGGTAGTGCCTGAGAGAATGCACGACTAGATGAGTAGTGCCTCAGTGAAAAGATCAGTACAAGAGTACTGCCTGGATAATTTGAGAAAGCCAACACTTATCCTTCTGCCATGTTACTATCTACAAACTATTTCAAAACTCTTTTCATTACAATAATACAAAGTACAATAGAGAGCTGTACATTTCATAACATATTCCATACATCACACTTGTCTTACAATTTCATCACTTGGATTTTTTTTTAAAGTAAAAATATCACTAGAAACAATAAAGCAGTACTAAATAATATATTATTCTAGATAACAGAGCACAGCACAAAGAAAATTCAAACTGGTGAAGAATCAACCAGTAAAGTGTTTAATACAAAAAGATCAAAAACAATTTCCAAAGTCTTGACACGTTGATGTTGTAAGTATATCGGCACGTAGATGTTGAAATTACACAGCCAACACGTGTTTCGTCGTAAAATGACTTTTTCAAGGCTGTTGACAAAGTGGTATAACAAATTGCTTAAACGTCAAACATAAGGAGGAATGAGCTTAACAAATAACCAAGAATCAATATCCCATTATTAACCAAGTAATAAACATAGATTTATAGATAGACGTATTGACAAAATTTCTAAATACACATATACTTAATCAAAGGAGTGCGCAGATTCAGATAAGAAACCAGAATGTGAAAAAATGTAAAGATACCACCACCATGGTGAAAAAATAAACAAAATAAGTTGATATTGAGCGGTGACAATATGATGGAAACATTTCTCCGTTTGGTAACGACAGACTTCTACAATTGGGAAGATACATATAAGTCTAGGGCTCCTTTAAGAAATGATAACCTGACAAGTGGTGAAAGACATGCTTTACGTAATTTGAGTCAACTCCCTGATTTGATTTTTAAGGAGGCAGACAAAGGTGGAAACCTGGTACTTATGGATACCAAAGACTACCTTGCAGAGATTGATCGACAATTATCAGACACCAATGCATATGTTGCACTAACTGCGAATCCAATGAGGTCTATAACGATTTTACTGGAGAGCAACCTTAAGAGATGGAGAGAATTGGGTCTCATTAATGAGCAGGAGTTTAAATATCTATATACTCCTAATCCTGTGGCACCTTGTATATATGTCTTACCCAAGATTCACAAGCCGGGAGGTTTTCTCCCGGCAGGCCAATAATCTCAGGCATTGGTTCTCCTACAGAACATATTTCAGAGTATATCGACCAGTTTTTACAACCTTTTGTTAAAAATTTACCATCTTTCATTTTAGACACCAAGGATTTACTTAACCAACTTAATGATTTTGTATGGACTGAAGATTGCTGTTTTGTAACCCTTGATATCAGTTCCCTTTATACGTCTATTCCCTCTGTCATGGGATTAGAAGCGGTTAAGTACTTTTTGTCTAAAAGGGATGCCTCCCTATGGGAACATACAACCATGCTTGTGGATATGATTACCCTGGTCCTAGAAAATAATGTTTTCATACACAATGGCAGTTGGTTTAAACAACACCAAGGGGTGGCCATGGGATCGAAGTTTTCTCCTTCATTTGCGAATCTGTTCGTGGGATGGATGGAGTAATTCTTTATCTGGTCCAAATGTCCAGACACACTGATTAATCACGTTATCTATTGGGGCCGCTACATAGATGACGTGTTGCTATTTGGAATGGCAACACTGACCTTCTACATGACTTCTATCTTTTTCTCAACTCGAATACCTTTAACATCCAGTTTACTTACCAGTTAGGAGGGAAGAGATTACTTTCCTTGACTTGAGATTATACATCAAAGAAGGTTCCATTTTATCTGCATTACACAGAAAACCAACTGCGTGTAATGCAGTGTTGCACACTGACACTTCACATCCTAGATCACAAATTAACTCCATACCACTAGGAGAACTTACACGTTTGAGACATAATTGTAGTGAGGATGCAATCTATATGAAGGAAATGACAGATACTATTGGTAGATTCAAAGCCAGGGGCTATAATACCAAAATCTTACAGAAAGCAAAGAGCAAAGCCCTAGGTCTCAATCGGAATCATCTGCTCAAACAAAAACCCAAGTCAAAAGACAGTCAAAAATACAAAGACAGGGTATCTTTAGTGACTCCCTATAATTCCACCAGTCACATACTTTACAAAATTTTGAGGAAACATAGGCATGTTCTACGAGCAGACCCAGTTATCAATAAAGTCATAAGTGTGAATCCTGACATTATCTACAAACGTGGCCAAACTCTGAGGAACATTCTCAGTCCCAGTTTCTATAATCCTAGAAATAACAGGAAGGACACACATTGGTTAGGCACACCACCAGCAGGCTTTTATAAATGTGGACACTGTTCTTTTGCCCACATACTATGGATAAGATCAAACACTTTAGATACAATACACAGATAGAGTATAAAATTAATTATTTTATTAATTGTAATACGAACTTCGTGGTATATTGTATAATCTGTGTATGTGAGAACATCTATGTGGGCAGCACAATAAGACCGGTAAAAGAAAGGATACAGGAACACATTAGGGCAATCAGAAATGGGAATGCAGCTTACCCATTAGCAGTACATTTTAATACTAGACATGGCCTTGCTGATTTGTCTCGAATAAAATTTCATGGACTTGAAACTGTTACGGATAATCCTAGAGGAGGTGATAAAGTTCACCACCTCCGTAAATTGGAGGCATCATGGATTTGCAAATTGCGAACAGTAGAGTTTGGGCTCAACATTGATAAAGAGATGTATGTATTTCTGAGGGATTGAGCATCGACTGTAACCAATTGTATCCCTCGTATTAGGTACGATATCTTCTGTGTACATACTGATATGGTCATACTTAGGATTGAACACGCTATCCATTTTGTACTCAAATGTATGATACTGTAATGACATGAGATTCTCCTACATTACTTGTATGTTCTAATTCAACATAGATTCTTGGCCAATATGTTCTTTTGGGACTATATACTCTGCTCATGTCTAGTGCTTTTATGATGTTGCCCTACTGATAATGACCGTTGTTCTTGGTGATTTAATTGTTGTTTGTTTTTTTGCAATGAGATCTTTTTCATGACCTAAAGAAATATTGTTTAATTGGGTTCTGGGGGCTACTATGGTGTTTCTGCCTCTCCTGATTCTGTATTCTATTGACACATATTTACGGGTGTACCCAAGTCATTTATTTTGACTTTTTTATATATCACCTATCATTTCAAAATATAGATATGATATCCTAGTTTAATGTCGGTTTATCGTTATTGAGTCGTTGTACCTTACATGGGTTTTTATGCTTAACGGCATCTTGCTTATGTTGGTTTCAATAGAAACTACAATAATGGCTGTCATATAACTGCTGACGAGCACACTACGTTAACGCGCTGTATTAGACACTCCCTTCACGCTTTCAAGTTGTTGAGCCCTATATGGGCTATGTTATGCTTAAATGGCTCTCTGCTTGCTGGGATTTTATTATGAAACTACAACAATGGCCGTCATGTTACTGCGGACCTGCGTTTTACGCAAACACGCTTTGTAGACGTTTCTTTCTTTCATTGTTAAGACATGTACCATTAGTTTAGCGGCGTTTCTCTATGGCGGCCGCCTACACCGTGAGAGCGAATGCTGAAATCTGACCTGGACGGGGTAAGCTCAGTCTTAAACGCTGTATGCCTCATACACGATGTATTACAAACAGGACTGTTTAGTTATACTTCGTTTCATTTCAGGTCGGACCGATGCTCGCATGAACTTATAAAACTTGACATTTTGCCTTACGAAACGTTTATCAGGACGTTTCCCTCAGCTACTTTACGTCGCTTTTAAAGTAAGTTTTGTGGACAGTTTTATTTGTGATTAGGAACGGACCGGGGTTTCTAATGGATGGCTTGGGGTGTTATTTGTATAGTGCCATTTTTCAAACATGGAGCTTGCTTTAGGGAAAGCGTGCTTTGGTCGTTTTTTCTTGGCTACATTAATTACTTTTTGGTGTGTTCCTTTTTCCTGCGCTCCTTCATTTGTTCTGGTTTTTATCGGCTAACTTTAAAGTCTCTTACTTAGGCTCTTGTGAATGCTGACCCCTTTATATTAAAGACTTCGTTCTGTGCTTAATTCACTTTAGAGGCATTTACTGTCTTAAGAGCGTTGATGCTCTTTTACTAGCTATGTTTTGCTTTGCAAGAGAATTATGTGGTTAACTTGCCTTTTTTAACTTACATATGTCTTCACTTCTAGTGATTACTTGGTCTATTGCTGCCGTCTGGACCTATATTGAAATTTGTACTCAAATTCTGACCGCTGACATTATAAAACCAGATTGATTGCTAATATTCTTGAAATATACGAGTACCATTTTTAAGGTAACTGTAACGAATATCTCTCTCTTTTCCCTTGGGTATTTATTATAAACACAATCGGGTGTTTACATGAGGTTACTTTGATTCAACTTATTTTGTTTATTTTTTCACCATGGTGGTGGTATCTTTACATTTTTTCACATTCTGGTTTCTTATCTGAATCTGCGCACTCCTTTGATTAAGTATATGTATATTTAGAAATTTTGTCAATACGTCTATCTATAAATCTATGTTTATTACTTGGTTAATAATGGGATATTGATTCTTGGTTATTTGTTAAGCTCATTCCTCCTTATGTTTGACGTTTAAGCAATTTGTTATACCACTTTGTCAACAGCCTTGAAAAAGTCGTTTTACGACGAAACACGTGTTGGCTGTGTAATTTCAACATCTACGTGCCGATATACTTACAACATCAACGTGTCAAGACTTTGGAAATTGTTTTTGATCTTTTTGTATTAAACACTTTACTGGTTGATTCTTCACCAGTTTGAATTTTCTTTGTGCTGTGCTCTGTTATCTAGAATATTATTGTAAGATATGTTTGGAGGAATTTTTTATTTCTCCCCATATTGAGTAGCATTGTGGATGGCACGGTGCTTAACATTGAGCACGCAAACGGACTTTTTCTGTGACTTATATATGCGAACTCTGCAGAGGTGCTGACTATTGCTCGATTAAGACCACTGCCATCATCCTTGTTCATTACTAAATAATATATAATACACCTTACAAATTGGTTACTCACGTTTGAGGTAGTATTGCAGAATACCAAATATAAGAAACTATTAACAGATTTTCTTTTCCACACAACAAATGCAATGCACCTCTCTCAGAAAGATGAAACCAGAAATGGCAAACTTTCCCTCTCTTTTTGCACTCAAATAAATGTAAGTATCAAATCGCATTGCTTCTATCATTATTTCAAATTGTAAAACACATTTCTATTGGTTAGACATATTAACCCTTTCTAACTGTCTTCAAATGGTGCCCAAACTGCTTCTGTAATTTTCTGGAGTCGCAACTCCACCGCAGTGGAGCCGCGAATCCACACAGGAGTTCAAAAACCTATTTTTAATAATACTAGTATAGATTTTCAGCAACACACTACTTCTCCACAGACTACTGTCTTAGAAAACCTTAATTTACTAACTTTTCACTTATATTTAAGTATCCATTTCACATTTTAAGTTCACACTTAAGTTTCAACCCTTCCCCCATTCAACTTAATGCCAGTTTCCATAGTAGCAGTTCATGGAACTTTCAACTGTACTGGCAGGTCACAAGTTTTTAAAAAAAAGTTTTTTTTTACCAACACTGTTTTAATATCCCTATGCAAATGGACTGAGTAGGGAGTTCTTCTCTACAGCAAAAAACACAAAAGCATTACACATTTAAATATATGTTAAAGTAAGTGGCAAGGATCATTCAAAACCTCTAATGAAAATGTTTCTTTTCGCAGTTGATACCAAATCAGGTATTTTGAATGGGCACTGATACTTTTTTTAAAGTCTGGCATATTGAATCATATAGTACCCCATAATTAGATACTTCTAAAATACATATGTATGGTACAACACAGTTTTGTAGGGTTGTTTCATGTAGAAAAAGAGTGCCTAGAAGTCTTACTGTGAAAATACAGCATGATGTTGAGAGGAAGATTTTAAAACAGCAGGGGGTGTATACAGAACTGGTCTAATGCATGGACTATTGGGGCGCGTGGCCAGGCTCCCCACCTATCAATGGTTCCCTCTGGTAAAGTTTTTTTTTTTTTCTTACTGTTTTTCTTGCATTTTGAATCACAAAAAAACACAAACGAAAATACAAATAAATTAAAGAAACAGATCACATAGACCAAAATCAGATTTGAAACACAAAATGTCGATACATGGTATAGCGGCGATCAGGGGGAGGGGGAAAAAACCCATAAATGGCACCACTGCAGGAGAATTTAGTTACACGCAGGACATTATACAATAATGAGCGTGATAGACAGGCATTCATAAATCACAGGGCAGTGCCAAATTGTCTGCAAAAATACACTAGGGCATGAAACAAAAAATAATGACAACAATACTGCATTAACCATCTTGCACGTCTTCAGAAGTTTGCTGGGCTAGGCGATATTGGGCAAACAGACCCCAAAAGCTTTTCGGGCAGTTGCAAGGCGGGAGCATTTCGTTATAAACATCTGATTGGGTGTTACAGTAGATCATATCTCGCTCCCATTCTGCAACAGTAGGTACAGGCCCCCTCATCCACCGCATCGCCAGTCGACACTTAGCCAACAAGAGGCCCATCGCCACAAGTTTACGTGCGTTTTTCCGGAGATGTTTAGTGTACCCTAGGAGCGCCAGCATGGGTTCCGGAGCAAGGGTGAGCCCAATTATGTCATTCAAGACGTGAAAGATCTTTCCCCAATAGGCTTCCACCTGAGGGCATTGCCAGGCCAGATGAAAGAACCCAGCCTCCGGCATATCACAGCGCTCACAGTTATCAGAATCACGTAAACCGTATCTAAAGAGGCGTAGAGGGGAATAATAGACTCTGTTTAAAAATTTAAAATGTGCCAACCTATGACGACCATTTATGGAGATCTTACGAGTGACTTCACAGCAATAGGACCATACTTCATCCGTGATTGGGACGCCTATATCCACCTGCCAGGCCTGTCTAACCTTACTGAGAGTGGAAGTCTTAGTGGCTAAGGCCAAGGCATAAAGTCTAGATATTAGCTTAGCGGGAGTCTGTGAGCTCAAAATTGTAGTCAGGGGTGGGATGTCCATCGGTTCTAGGAGCTCATCCCTAAGGACAGCTCGCATAGCATGCCGGGTTCTAAAAATGGAATTTCATCAGTGCCGATTGTGAATTGTCATCGCCAGCCACCTCATCCCATGTGCCCACCCGTCCATGTTTGAACAGATCTCCAAGAGCGCGAACCATTGGCACCACTCCACCCACAACCGAGGCGAATACAATTGTGCTCCATTGTACATTCTAAGAAGTGCATTCCATGCATGAACAGTGGAGTTGACCGAGTCAAGTATTCCGCAACGTCTCGTGGGAGCCTGAGTTAAAAAGCGAGGCAACGAGTACGGGGCAGCAGTGACCTTTTCTATCTGGAGGTGAGGCAAATCATGTGGGCCATGCACCCAGCTGTATGCGTGAGAGGCCTGCGCAACCCTGTAATAAAGTTCAAGATTCGGGGCACCCAAACCCCCAGCCGTGTACAGGAGCATGAGAGTATCCAAGGCAACTCTAGAGGATTTACCCACCCACGCAAGCTTAGTCATCAAAGAACGAAGATCTCGGAACAGGTGCTGGGGCACCACTATAGGGATATTGACAAACAGAAAGAGCAGGAGAGGCAGCACTACCATCTTCATTAATGAGACCCTACCTGCCAGGGACAACGGGAGCCGAATCCATCTATCTATATCGTCGCCGAGCTTATCAATCACCCTACCGTAATTAGCCTTGATTACCACGTCTGCGTCTGAGTGCACTTGGATGCCCAGATAACGCACCGGGTCGGACGTCCATTGTAATGGGAAGTCAAGTGGGAACTGCACAGTGGCAGGAGTCAATGGGAATATTATGGACTTATCCCAGTTAATCTTAAGGCCAGTCCCCCGAAGCACAGCACCTCACGCACAACAGGAGCCAGATGGACCTCGGGATCACGAACATACAATAGTGTATCATCAGCATAAGCTGAGGTGATTAGATTGTAGTTAGGAAAACAAAGCCCTCTATGCCCATGATACTCGCGTAACGCCCGCAGCAGGGGTTCAGCAGCCACTGCATGTAACAACGGGGATAAAGGGCACCCCTGTCGGGTGCCTCTGGAGATTTGAAAAGGAACTGAGACCGCTTCACCCGTGCGAACTCGGGCCATTGGTGAATTATATAGCACCGAAATCAACTGCAGAAAGACCTCACCGACTCCCATTCGACGCAGCACCGCATACATGAATTTCCATTCGATCGAATCGAAGGCCTTTTCGGCATCTAAAAAGACCGCAGTCGCCTTAACCTCTGACCGAACATGTTGCATGGCACCAAACACCGTACAGAGATTAGACGAGAGCGTGCGTCCAAATATAAAACCAGCTTGCTCAGGACCGATCAGTTGGAGAAGAAGTGGGGATAGACGATTAGCTAGTATTTTCGCGTAGATTTTGGTGTCTACGTTGAGTAGCGAGAGCGGGCGATAAGAGGGGCACCTACCTGCCAGGGACAACGGGAGCCGAATCCATCTATCTATATCGTCGCCGAGCTTATCAATCACCCTACCGTAATTAGCCTTGATTACCACGTCTGCGTCTGAGTGCACTTGGATGCCCAGATAACGCACCGGGTCGGACGTCCATTGTAATGGGAAGTCAAGTGGGAACTGCACCGTGGCAGGAGTCAATGGGAATATTATGGACTTATCCCAGTTAATCTTAAGGCCAGTCCCCCGAAGCGCAGCACCTCACGCACAACAGGAGCCAGATGGACTCGGGATCACGAACATACAATAGTGTATCATCAGCATAAGCTGAGGTGATTAGATTGTAGTTAGGAAAACGAAGCCCTCTATGCCCATGATACTCGCGTAACGCCCGCAGCAGGGGTTCAGCAGCCACTGCATGTAACAACAGGGATAAAGGGCACCCCTGTCGGGTGCCTCTGGAGATTTGAAAAGGAACTGAGACCGCTTCACCCGTGCGAACTCGGGCCATTGGTGAATTATATAGCACCGAAATCAACTGCAGAAAGACCTCACCGACTCCCATTCGACGCAGCACCGCATACATGAACTTCCATTCGATCGAATCGAAGGCCTTTTCGGCATCTAAAAAGACCGCAGCCGCCTTAACCTCTGACCGAATATGTTGCATGGCACCAAACACCGTACAGAGATTAGACGAGAGCGTGCATCCAAGTATAAAACCAGCTTGCTCAGGACCGATCAGTTGGGGAATAAGCGGGGATAGACGATTAGCTAGTATTTTCACGTAGATTTTGGTGTCTACGTTGAGTAGCGAGAGCGGGCGATAAGAGGGGCACCTATGTGGGTCCTTATCCGGCTTCAACAAGGTGATGATCAGCGCCTCGCGCATGGAAGAAGGCATTATACCACCCGCCGCTATTTCATGAAATAAAGTTATAAGATGCGGAATCAGAAGATCACTAAAACCCTTATAGAAGGTGACCGTGAGACCATCCAGCCCGGGGGCACTGCCCTCCCGTATCGAGCATAGAGCTAGTTGGACCTCTGAGACCTCGATGGGACGCATCAAGAATTCGCGTTGCCAATTCTGTAACCAGGGGAGTTGAATATATTCTAGGTAGTGCGCTATGTCATCGTCACTAGGGGAGAGCTTGGAGCAATAAAGCTCCTGATAATAGGAGCGAAACTGTTTGTTAATTTTAATTTGTTCCGTCAGGACTGTACCTTCATCGTCTATTATTTCAGTAATGCACCCAGAGTCCATACGGCAGCGAGCCAATGCCGCCAGCACCGAACCCGGGCGGTCAGCCTCTCCATAAAGTCTGGCTGAAGCGTACTTGCCCATATGCTTGACCTCATTGTCAGCCTCCACCTGAAAGTCAGTCAACGTGGCTTTGAGTTGCTTGCGCAAATCGGGGTAATTTCTGAGAGACAGTTGAGCCTCCAGGTCGGACAGACGGGTCTCCAACAGAGCAAGACGATCTCGAATGGACCGGAGAACACCCGCATGTTTGATAATGGCAACACCTTGTATGAAAACCTTGAACGCCTCCCAAACCGTGGCGAAGGAGTCAACCGATCCCACATTAATATCAAAAAACTCAGAGATCGCGTCACGCAACTCAGAACTAAAGACTGAATCCAGTAATGAATAAGGGGGAAAGCGCCACAAAAAAGGAGGAGGGGAACGCGGGGCACCGAAATAGTTAACGTAATAGGCGAATGGTCTGAGAATGAACGGGCCAGGATCGAGCAGTCCTGAACTTTAGGTAACAGAGTCTGTGAAATGAACCAATAGTCTATGCGCGTATGCGTATCATGCTGCGCCGAATAGTGTGTGTAACCGCCACGTGTGCTAGATCGAGATCTCCATACATCAGCCAGTTGAAGCTGTAACGCGATATCTGTTATTGCCTTCGCTGAGGCGGATAAGGGGCGAGAAGGGCGCTTCGAGTGGTCAAGAGATGTGTCTAATATACAATTAAAATCCCCCCCAGAACACCGGCAGGGGATGGCGATCTCTGAGTAATGAAAAAAGGGACTGATAAAACCCCGGATCGTCATAGTTCGGGCCATAGGAGTTTACAATCAAAAATTCCCACTCAGGACCATAACACCTAGACACAACATATCTACCTGCCGGGTCCGTTTCACATTGTTCCAACTTGAGACCCGCTTTGGGGTTAAGCCATGTCAGCACACCTCTAGAATGGGAAGTAAAGCAAGCAGCGTGAGAGGTACCAGCTAACCTGCTACCGGTAAGTAGTGCGCACCCAGGTTGTAGGTGCGTCTCCTGAAGTAAGGCCACATCAATCTCCTTACATTTCAGGTAGGCAATAATTTTTCGCACCTTACAGGGGTCGTTTAAGCCCCGAACATTCCATGTCATGAGAGTCAGTCTTTTAACCTGGCCTGTACCCGCAGTGAATTCTGTCATGTAATCCGAAAGTGCTCATAGTATGACCTCCTTCCGAACCCCCGTCTCACCCCGCCGATCATAAAGAAAAAAGGACATGTGATCTGTAAAAAAGAAGAAATTAAACCTGAAAAACATTCCCACCCCCACCCACGCCCTGCACACCCCAACTTTGCAAAGGCGAGTGGCAGCCCTCCCAAATACTACGAACAAACATCCATGACGCAAACACATCATGTATACCACAATAACCCCCTAGAAGAAGAGAAAAAACAGCGGGTAACGCAATGGGGCGGAAGTTACCCAACAATACAAACTAATCCAGCCCACCGCCACGACACTGCATACTAGTCATAAAGCTTCATAAAGAATGACACATATCAATAAGGAAACAACTAAGCAGCAGCTTAGGATGTGCGATTTTGATACCAGTGAGCAACATGGGGTCGTCCCCTGTACGTATGTATTCAACTCCACACCCACCCAGACCAAAGGAAGGAGGGGGGGGAGAGCAAAGAAAAAAAGAAAAAGCGTGCCCAATACAAATAAACAATACCACAGTCATCCCAACCAACCCCACGGCCCACCAACCAACATAGCATTGTGCATGTACCCCCATAACGTAATAATACCACTACAGTAAGCACAACTAATCAGCAATCCGTTAATGATAATAGCACACCCCTTCAGTCATTGTCGTCAAGTCCTTCAGCCCCTTCAGCTGCAGCAGGAATGTCACTCTGCCCTTTCCCACGCTTGCCTGCTCTTTCCCAGTCTTTAAATGCTTTCTGAAGGGACTGGGGGTCAGAGTAGATCCTAGGTTTGCCATCAAACAAGACCTTTAGTCGTGCCGGGTATAGCATCATACTCTATGTGCTGCTCACGTAGTTTACGCTTTAGGGGAATAAACTGCCGTCTGGCCTCGCACTTTCAGGGTGAAGTCCGGGAACAGAGAGAGGGAGGCCCCCTCATATTGTAAGGTGCCCAGTTCTCTTGCCTTACGCAGCGCAGCATCCCTGTCCCAGTAGTTTAAGAGTTTTGCAGTTATAGGCCGAGGCGGGGCACCAGGCTGAGGGCGAGGGCCAAGTGAGCGATGCGCTCTCTCCACGACAAATAGGTGAGAGAAGGTGTCCGCACCCAACAGAGTCGTAAGCAATGTTTCTACAAAGGACTCCATATTCCCCGTGGCTGTAGACTCTGCCAGGCCCATAATACGGAGGTTGCTGCGCCGTGACCGGGCCTCCAAATCCTCAGTTCTGTCCTGCAAGGTAGACAATGCGCGTTCGACACGTTTCTGGCCGCCACCAGAGTCAGACTTGGCCTCCTCAATCTCTGTGATACGGCGCTCTGCCATATCTATACGCTCGGAATGCTTATCGACCCTCTCCGACATCCTATCCATTCTGTAGGCTAGCGTATCAAATTTTCGAGTCGATGGCAGATAGACCCTTCTGCATGGATGCGATAATCTGTTTAATGTCACCTACCGGGTAATCAGAAGGTGGATCTGACTCAGATAGCGCGTTGTCCGCCGTCTCTTCATAGCGCCAAGACTTGCGCTGCTCAAAGTTGAGCTTGGGTTGAGATTTGTCCGGCTTCCCCATCACGATAGCCGCAGCGCAACGGACCACACAGGAACACACTCGCTGGATCTAGTCGGGGGAGCTGAGCAAGCGGCGAAAGTGACTAATAGGTACGGGCTGTGTCAGCGAGAGTGGGCAAACTTAGCACGAGGCAAATAGTAGCAGTGCCAGCCAGGCCACGAACAGCCCGCTCGTCCTTCAGACTCCCGGGGGGGATGGGGGGCCGCCCAGCGTGTACAACAGCGCAAAGAGGAGGATGGTAGCAGGATTACGCCAGGCAGCACCCACAGGTATTACACCCCAGTCGGGGACCAGCAAGTCAGGTCACGAAGACGTAGGCCAGCGGGGTCGGGAGCCAGTTCTCAGTAGCGCGGCACAACCCACAGTTCCACGCCCCTCTGGGCTCGGGTCCACCGCTGATGCCTCACAATGCCTCCAGGAGCGGGGACCACGATGTAGGGCCCCCTCGGCTGGTCCGGAGCTCCAGGATCCAGCAGCCGGGCCAGATCGCAAGAGAGGCCGCGCAGAACCCAGGAACCCAATCGCGGCGCTGGCCCCCCGCAACCCGGCCCAGCCACGACTCACCCGACTCACAGCTCTCCAGGCAGCAGGGCACTCCAGATCATCCGCGGCCTCAGACGTCCGCGACAAAGGCCGGGGCCGGCAGGGACTCCGCTGGCCCGGCCGCGTCACCGGCAGCAACTGCTCCTCACCCCCGCAGGCACAGCCTCTCTCCGTGCGGATCTAGGCCTCGCCGACAGCAGGTGCTCACCGCGGTAACCACGGCACCGAGGCGCCCCGGCAGATCACAATGCAGCGCCGGGGGGCACACAACCGGATGCAGCCGCGGCAGGGGCGTCCCCCAGTGTCGTCGCTCTGTCCACAGCCAAGGGGGCAGTGCTCACACCAGGCACCACCCTCGGCAGCACAGCAGGTAGGCCTCTCCGTGCCGCAAACCTCTCCAGCCAGATTATCGGCCCTCTCCAAAATATAGCAACTTCAGGCACAGCCCCAGCGCCAGTGAATCATCAGAGCTATTAATCCGTCGTCCCCACAAAAGATAGGGCCAGTTGAAGCCTCACATACTGACGGATAGAGACGGTGTGTGGCGGAGCTCTATCACAAGGCGGCCATCTTCAGGCCGGGCAAGCTCCACCCCCTGCAGGTCACAAGTTCACCGTAGTTTCAAGTTCAGCACACAAGCTTACTAATGCAAACAGCAGGTGTGGTTGACTTTTGCAAAATATTACCTTATGATATCTACTGTACCTTTCAAACATTTTCTAATAACGAATCAGAAAAATGATACCTCAGCAAAGTAGCATGCATTCTATTTTTGAGTGCACAATCTTGATGAACAGCCAATCACTTATCAACTTTTTTAAAAAACAACATGTTCTCCACCATTTTAGATACCTCTCATTCTACCAACTGACTACCTCAGCTACAGACATATTTTCATTCCTTCCAGACATCCCTTCAAGATGTTCACAGTGTGGATTGTAGGGCACAACTATGTTTTCTGGTGCAAAAGGTATGCTGAACGCAGAGGTATTGCCAAAGACCTAGTTTTGCAAAATGTGGATATTAAATGGATTGCACAGAGAGGATTAAAGTGGCACCAATTGATGCCTTTGGTTAAAACCTTTTTCCATCTCCAACCCCCTGACCTCATGATTGTGCACTGTGATGGCAATGACCTAGGCACATTGACTGGGGTAGGTCTGGAAATGCTAATGAAGGATACCTTTGCACAGTTGATGTTGCTTTTGCCTCAAACTGTCTTTGTGTTCTCTAATATATGTCAAAGACAGAAATGTAAGCGGTCAAATTAATTCTGTCCACAGTTTGAGAAAGCTAGGAAGAATGTCAATAAAGCTGTTTCTGCATACCTCAGAGATCATAGAATGGGGTCCATCTACAACAAAAATCTACATTTTGATATGAACGACATCTACAGAAGTGATGGTGTGCACTTCACAGATCAAGGAAACAGAGTCTTCCTCAACAACCTAAAGCTGTGCATCCGCACTTATATGTAGTTACAACAAACTCATTATGAAAACAAGGGCTCTTTTTAGAGCCACCCTATAACCCAACAGTTAATCTTACTTTTTTAAAAACATACATATTCTTTTTTTAATTTTGCTTGGTGTCGCAAACCCATCGCGTTTACACTGGGGGCCGGGCTGAGAGCCGCGATGGAGTCG
Source organism: Calotriton arnoldi (assembly GCA_963921515.1). NCBI lineage: Eukaryota > Metazoa > Chordata > Amphibia > Caudata > Salamandridae > Calotriton > Calotriton arnoldi. The sequence goes on along the minus strand of CAWUFW010001368.1, from coordinate 2,144,363 downwards.
CGGCTCCAAGCACGCGAGAAATAAAAAAATGCCCCCCATTCTTATTACTCAAATTCTGCCTCGGGGACCCCATCCCCCGAGGCCCAGCCATTTCATATATTTTATAAAAATAAAAAAATTATCCCCCCAGGGCTTTTTTTTTGCCCCGAGGACCCCATCCCCCGGGGCATGTCCTCACGTTGGGGACCGCGGGGGAGCCCCAATGCCCCCGCAGTCCCAGCCGGCTCCCCGCCTCCTGCAGGAGCCGGCATTGCTTTTGGACAAGGGGAGATGCCGACACGCAGCTCCCCTTGTCCAAAAGCAATATGCTTCGCTTCATGGAAGCGAGAGCAGGTTTTCGGCTCTCGCTTCCATGAAGCGAAGCATAGTTTGCAATGACAGGGCGGAACCCCCCTTTTTTCTCGGCCCCCGCTTAACAAATCACCTTGAAACTTTCAAGACAGGAGCTGACCAGAGCGCCCCATTAGTTTTGAAAATTTCGCGAAGATTAGTCAAACAGCGCCAAAGATATTGGCAAAAGAAAAAACGCTTTTCCTATGGAAATTAGGTCCTAACTATAACTCACTACTGGCGACCGCCAGTAGGTAATATATATCTTTAACCATCGCTTCCTCCACGAAACAATAGGGAACACAGCAGCTTTGCAAAGGTGAGTTTTATTTCTCATGGCATAACGCGTTTCAGCTATTGCCTTTCTCAAATGCCAAACCCTCTGGCTTTCATTAACAGTTCACTTTTAAATGCGTGTTAAACTCACTCCCATTGGAGGAAACCTGATGGTACTCAAAACTGCATGTCCCAGCATCCCTTTCAGTGGGTACTGCCGATTACTCTCCACCACCAGAGTCTTTTATGGAAAATATTATCTCTGTCTCTGCAAAGCCTGACGTCCTCCGCAATTCCAATTGCTTTGCATACCTGAAGGCGCGGTGTCAGTACAGCGCATCTCACCATGAAGTCATGGTCCATTTTCCGGCAGGCTGCCTTGCCTCTTTTGTTTGCGGTGGTCCTGGGTCTTTCGATACCTCGTAAACCAACACACATCAAGTGCCACTGTTGACCCTGGACCCTAGGGACGGGTTCCCCAGCGTGCTAGTGGCTGCACGCAAATATCTTTAACCATCGCTTCCTCCACGAAACAACAGGGAACACAGCAGCTTTGCAAAGGTGAGTTTTATTTCTCATGGCATAACGCGTTTCAGCTATTGCCTTTCTCAAATGCCAAACACTCTAGCTTTCATTAACAGTTCACTTTTAAATGCGTGTTAAACTCACTCCCATTGGAGGAAACCTGATGGTACTCAAAACTGCATGTCCCAGCATCCCTTTCAGTGGGTACTGCCGATTACTCTCCACCACCAGAGTCTTTTATGGAAAATATTATCTCTGTCTCTGCAAAGCCTGACATCCTCCGCAATTCCAATTGCTTTGCATACCTGAAGGCGCGGTATCAGTGCAGCGCGTCTCGCCATGAAGTCATGGCCCGTTTCCCGGCAGGCTGCCTTGCCTCTTTGGTTTGCGGCGGTCCTGGGTCTTTCGATACCTCGAAAACCAAAACACATCAAGTGCCACTTTTGACCCTGGACCCTAGGGGCGGGTTCCCCAGCGTGCTCGTATGTGATCAAGGCCGGCAACGGCCGAAACGCGTCATGACTGTTAACTGTGAGCAATAAAGAAAATCGCACAATTGAAGAGGAGTTTGTGCTTTCTTGTTTTCGCCGCGAGGAAGTGAAGGAGTGCATCGCTATCGAGTTTGAGATATATATATATATATATATATATATATATATTTTTCTTTTTTTTTTTCTCAAGGAACGTAGATGTAAAGTTAGGAATAGTAAATCTATACTTACACATTGATATTTTGTTCCTCAATATGCTGTCTACAATAATCTTGTATGTCGATATTCTTGGGCTCGATATTCAGGAGTTCAACCAAAAAGTACTTAGGTATTCATATGAACATCACGACAAAGCTTCAACAAGTCAAAAACCCTTAACAGCTCCTGATGAGTCGTAGGCACTTAAGAAAATGTTAAATAAATTAAGTTCATCACGAGTTACGTGCCAGGCAGGGTTCGTGTGGGGTCCAATTCACCAAAGATACAGTTGTACTTTTTTAATATTCATCAATTACCTTCTTTTGGTTGAAAATATCTCACCTGCATTAAGAAGAAAAGAGACATTTTTTTCTTAGGTGTGGCCTGTCTGTACCGCCATCTGCCTATTGTTGGCAATTTTTCCAAATATGCTTAGGGCGGGCCATGGCTGCATGCAAAGTAGTATGCCTTACTCACCACATACTATTGGCAGTTTGGTGTATCATCTCTTATGGAGTGCTTGCACTGCATTGCAATAGGGACTATTTTACATACCAAAAGTACCCTGAATCCTCACATATTAAATTATTTTTTCTCATGAATGTGTTGTATGTAGAAATCAATTGCTTTTGTTTTGTTTTTGACTGTAGAAAGCTTTTTTAATGTTTTACCGATGACTCAAAATGCAAGCCACTCCTATTGCCTATGTTTGTTTATACAGGCTAGCTGCTAACAATTATTTCCAATTGTATTTTTTTATCACAGTTTTAGAAACAAATGCCAATTTAGTTTAAAACACAACAGAAATGTCAACTGTAAACTTTTTGTAGAGCGGTTCACGTACATGATTTCATGATTTCACAGTTGTCGCTGTTGCCAGGGCAGAGTTCTGAGTTTGTATTTTGATATCAAAGTGGCCCATTTCGGTTTTTTTCGCGCTCCTACCCCTATTTTTTCAATTTCATATGTTGGACACCAAGGGAAATATGACGTTTTTGGATTAAAATGTAATTTGCCTTTTTCCCATATGTTCCAGAATTTTCCAGAGTATCCTGAAATTGTTTCTCTGACCAATGGTGCAGGGCAGGTCTCTTAATGTCCTTAATATACTTTAATTGTTCGAAGGAATGGAAGGATAAAAACACACCAGTGCCTATTTCATGTTCCCAGTGTGCAGCGTCTGTCCATGGATAGGCGAAGAGAGAGTCAGTGCCATATGGACATAATAGGCCTGTTGTAAGTGACTCAAGCTCGCAGGCAAAAGGATTCATCATAGGAGTCGAGGATGTGCAAAATAATATCATAGACACCCTACCTTGCATTGGTGCAAAAAAGTTTGACAAATCCATTCCACTACTTTTGCTATGTGTGTGTGTTATGGGACACAGCGTTTACATTGCATGCTTTACATCGCATGCCATTACAACGTGGTCGTTACAACGACCGCGTTGTTACATCTCAAACCATTACATCGCAAGTCGTTACAACGACTTGCTGTAGGGGGCAGAAGGTGTTGGATTTACAATCCAACACCTTCCCTGCTGTTGCACAAACTGGAGTAGGAATAGTAAATTATACTATTCCTAAGTCCAGCGCGCCCCCTACAGCAAGTCGTTGTAACAACTTGCGATGTAAAGGTTTGCGATGTAACAACGCAGTCGTTGTAACGACCGCGTTGTAATGGCATGCGATGTAAAGCATGCGTAGTGATGACATATATTCGCGTGTTATCGAATGGACCAAACAGATTTTGCTTCACTGCATGTCACTAGGAAATGTATTGCAAAATGAGGAAAACAAATTGTAAAATTGTATGCAACACTTGTATTGCTCATGTCATCACACATAAGTGATTTTAACAAAGAAATCCTAATCCATGATAAATCTTTAGAAAAGAGATAAAACTGATTTTGCAGTAGCTTGCTGTTCATATATAGCAAAATATGTAAGAAATAGATTATGCCTCAACAACAGACCCATTCCCGTTTGATAAGTGAATTTAATGTTTCAGCTACTTATTGGTAATTCTATTACTCTGAGTCTTACTCCCTCACTTCAAATCAGACACCATCAATCACCAACCTCGCTGCCAAGCTCCTTCGCATGTCATGTTTTTGCAGAAAGCAACAGACCAACCATCCTAAGTTGGCGTAGAGTGGACTGGGCAGTACGGAGGAAAATAATGGATTGAAGCAAGAGAGTAGGACTCAAAGTAATGCAATTACTGGTAAGCAATAAAAATATTACTTCATCGACCCTCTTTCACTTCAATTCATTACACTATGAGATGTGCCAAGGCAATCCCAGAACAAAGTAAATGGAATGAAAAGTACTTTAGGAACATGTAGTCCTCATCTATTCACTTCATAGAAGATTGACATAATGATTGACAAAGGTAAATGGAGTTGACCAGGTGGTTGCCCTGCATATCTTGGTAATAGATGTCCCCTAAATCTCTACCAAACAAGCTGACATATATATAGTTGATCTACTTTGAATTCTAGAGGTGGAGGGACCCCGTGGCCAATAGGCTAAGGAGATCAAATATCTTACCCACCTACTAAGCTTCGGTGTTGATGGTTTAGGTCCCATCCTAGCCAGCCTAAACTTAACAAATAAAGAGCTCGAGTCTTTAAAATAGGACACCCTATCAGGCAGGTGAGAACAGCCCTTCTAACATCAAGGCTGTGCAACCTGACTTCCTTAGAAATGTCAAGAGAAGGGAAAACTCTCGTAAGGCCACCTCCTTTTCCCTGTGAAGGGTTTATCTTGGTAACAATCGAGGGGCCTCAATGTAGGATGATTCGATCCTCAAACAATGTAAACAATGGGAGTCTACAAGGCTCCAAGCTCACCAAGCCTTCTGTGTGAGGTAATTGCCACCAGAAAAAAGTCACTAATGTAAGAAGTTTAATGGATACCAAGACCAGAGGATCAAATGGGGGTGAGGTAGGGGTATTTAGTGCTTCTGGCACTAATAGGAGATCCCAAGAAAGAAGTAAAGATTTGGTGAGAAGTCAAATGTTATAAAACCCCTTAAATAAATGCTGGAATAAACCCTCATAGCCCGAAAGGTTTACAAATGAGTTTCTGAGGGCTCTAATAGCTGTTCACTGACCTTTAAGTGTTGCGACTTTCAGCCCTAACTCAAACCCATCTTAAAGGAAAGACCATATGTGGACTAAATCAACCTTCTGGGGATTGAAGTGCCTTAAATCACAACATTTTCAGAAAGTATCCCACTGTCTGGAATATGATCTTAGTGTCGACCCATTCTTGAGGTCTGCACTGTAGCAGCCATGTGTTCAGAAATATTCCTCTTACCCTTTCAATTTTCAGGCCTCCAATGAGAGCCTTGACGGGGTATTCTAATGGAGAATCAGAAAAGCCAGAGGGAAGGAGATGTTTGAAGCAACCTCTCTTGACAGGACTTCATTGTTATCAAGAGAGGATACCTGCAAAAGCAGGGCCAAACTGGAGCAATCAAAATCAATGAGGCTCTCTCTTTCTTTTCACGCTGATCAAATAGTTGAGGAAAAGAGGAGAGGTAATGCATAAAGGAGCCCTGGGGGGCTAAGGGAAGGACAGAGCATCCAACCCCCAACTCCTTTCTCCCTTCCTCTTATACAAAAGACTGTCAACATAGAGTTGTGAGGAGAGGTAAAAGGTCTATTATCGAATTTATCCACATTTGGAAAAGCTGAGCAAGCAACAGAGGATTCAGACAAAGCTCCTGTGAGGCAGGGACATCCCCTCTTCGGTTGTCCACTATTGAGTTCAACACCCCCTGAATGTGAATTGCTCGAACCAAGTCCACATTTAGCTGTGCTCAAGTGAAGATTTGGTCTGCGATTTTGGACAACGAAGCTGATACTTGTCTTCCCTGCTTTTTACTAAATAAGCTTGCTGTCATATTGTCTGTTCTAGTCAACACTGATTTGCCCACAAGATAGGGAGAAAAAGATGTCACAACTAGTCATGTGGCTCCTAATTCTCTCCAACGGAAGCTTTTGAGCTTTTAAGAAAGAGACCATAGTCCCCGAAGGTGCCTGCAAGCCATCCAGGACCTCACCCTGCTGAACTGGCATCCCATCTTATGATTATCAGAGAAGGAAGGGGTATAGGAACACCTTTCAACAGATTTCGGGGTCCATCCACCAACTCAGTTCCTGAATTAATGCCTTAGAAAGAGGGATCTGTAGACTGAGGTTCTCGATATCAGGCTACTGTGAAGAAGGATGTGCCTCATGATTCTCTGAAGATGGAATCTGAGCTAAGGGACTAGAAAAAGTGTTACCGCCAGGTCTTCCTTAACCTGTAACCAATCGGATCCAGTGGGAGAGGTGAAAGAGAAGATTCGCTATGTGTTTCTGGATCCTCTGAATTGTTCTGTTTGGAAGTGTCATGAATCCCACATCTGATTTAAACCTTGCTTCTATGAACACTTGATCTTGAGTAGGCATCGACCAAAATGTCTCTAGGTTCACCAAAAACCCATGATCTCTTAAAATAGAAAATACTATTTCCTTGTGGCGTCCTAGAGCTCTTGAAGAGGAGGGGATAAGTCAATTGTTCAGTTAGGGAGGAGGGAGGATCCTCTTGTGGTGCAGCACAGCTATTAATGGAACCAAAACCTTTCTGAAGACCCTTAAAGCTCGTTTCAACCCAAAAGGGAGGACTTTGAATTGAAAATGGAAATTGCCTACAGAGAACCTCAAAACCTTTGATGATTTCTGTAGATCGTGTATGTGCAAGCAGGCAAGTTGCAGAGTTATAGTGGATAGAAAGTCCTGTTTCTAAATCATAGGATTATTATTTGCAATGCCCCCATCTTGAAGTGAATTTTTTCTACCCAAGAAGTCACCTTCTTTAAATCTAGCACAGTCAGTAGGTTCCCGAGGCTTTTTGAACCAGGAAAAGTATAACATATACTCCCCTTTCCTGCCGCCCAGTGGGACCAGAATGATTCCCCCTTTCATTATCATTATCAAAATCCCCTCCAATTGAGATTGGTGCTTCTTTGGGTCTCTGGGAATGCACATACACATGGTTCCCAATTCTGGAGGACAAGAGATGAAGCCTACAAGATAACCTCTATGGATGACGTTCAATACCCACTGACCGACACATTTTTTGTCAAGCTGAAATAAAATTCTGGATCCTTCCTACCATCTCTGGGCCAGAAGGAAATCAGTAGTAGTCAGGACTTCTGCCTGGAACTACCCGGCTGAGTTGTTGACTCCACCTTGTTTGATGTCTTCTTCAGTTGGAATTTCTGCCTGCGTAAAGACAAAGACTTCAATTATCTCTTGAAAAAGTCAGAAGGAAAACGACCCAAGGATTTGTAAAATCTAGAGGACTAATCGTTTTGTAAGGAATAGGGTGTTTTCTGTCCTTAAATGCCGTTGTTATCATTGTGTCAACTGGTCTCCAAACAATGTTCTGCCTGGAAAATAAATCTTCATTAATGCTGACTTCTCAGAAGTATCTGTTTTCCAATTTCTCATGCAGAGATTTCTTTTGGCCAATGCCAAAGCGCCCGAAGTCACCATTGCTGATCTTATCATATTGCAGGAGATCCCGATAAACCTTGGCTTCCTGCTCCATCTGTACACGAAGATCTGCACAATCGCTGCTCTCCTGTAAAGCAGCTGCTAGATTCTCAAAATCTCCCATAGGAGACTGTGTAGTATAGGCTGAGTGGGTGACTGGTCTCAGAAGCAAATAATTTACCGCAAATGACTTCTTGAAGCCGCTTTCCACCGTCTTGTCTACTGGATCCGTGAGAGAGCAGTCTTCCAGGTTGACCAACGTGCACCTAATTAAAGTGGCCAGAATTGTATACATTTTAATGTTATAAGGAATACCTTTCTCCAAGTCCTTCAACGTATCTAATTTGTGCAGGAATCTGGGAATATTTGAGTGGTCTACGTCCTTCCAGTCCCTGAAAACTACATCTTTAATTTTCTTGTGCAGTGGTAGTGCCAAAACCGGAAGTCTGTCATAGTGAGGAAAACGATTCTCAGAATACTAAGAAGAGAGTGAGGGAGAAATTCCTAGATTGTCTCTGATGTGTTCTAGTAAGAGCGGATCCTCCTCCCTTCTTATGTATTTGCCTTATGTAGAGGTACTGGGAAGGTCAGAGTCTGAAGCAGAGGAAGGATTCACCAGATGATGAGAACTGGATCTGGAAAGATTTGCATCCTTTCCATTGTTCTGGGCCTTCACTGCCAGAGCCTTGGACACTGCTTCCTCAACCATATCTTGTACTTCTGAAGCAGTCATCCAAGCAGAACTACTTGAATATAAGGAGGAAGGACCCTTTGACGTGCTGCTCCTAGGTTGCTCACCTTCCTCGTTTGACGAGGATGGAGAGACATGCCTCCTCTTCGCCTTACTCTTGCGATACAAGTGACAAACACAAAACCAAGAGAATGTAAAGGAGAATCCTGGGTCATTGAATACTTGCCAGGCTCTTTTAAACCTACCCAGTCAGCGAAAGGGAAAAGCTTATACATATACAACCCTGCTGAACCAACCAGGAACCTGCATCAATCAGATCCCTTTGGGCTCACCTGTTACTGATCATCCACTATTAAACACACTGAAATGTGTAATACCTTCACACACACTTCCCCAGGCTTGATCAAATTTAGAAGTCTTGTTCAGGGAGAGCCACGCTACTCCCTCACCCCCCGCTGGCCAAGGGCAGCGGAACAACAGGCAGGTTCACTGAATCAACTTACTCGTACGCTGACTCAACTCACTCTTCTGCCCTGAAAGGAGAGGACCAGAAGTCTGATAGCCTGCCGGACACCATGCTGGTCGACTTCCTAAATTCACTCACTCCCTAGGAGTGCAGTGTGACTCCATCGACTGATGTGTAGGCGTGATGGAGGTGTAGCCAGCACTTGAGTGCCCCACAAAATCCCTGAGAAACAGTAAAGTAAAAGAAAAACGCGATGCAGCCAGTGCCCCCACACAACTGGAGGTTATAACTGTTGAGACACTGAAAAAACTAAACAAATGAGGAGGCGGGCGTTTTTAAACTTGCTGCAAGGTTATTGATTGGTGGTGTCTGTGACAGCAGGATTCCCTCATAGTGTAATGAATTTAGGTGAGGGAGGAATAAGGAGGTGATATATATTTTTACCACTTCTTGTTATGCAAACAGCAAACAATATGCATATATGTGTGTGTATATATATATATATATATATATATATATATATATATCCAAAAGGCGCGTCGTATACTCCTTTCAGGAAAACAACACACCGCGGCATTGATGTCATTGGATGAGGTTTGAACATGGGATTAATTAATCAGAATTGAGATGCCCGACCTAGAGGTGTAGAAAGACTGAAGATTTCGATTGGCATATGAGATGAAAATAGATGGTGCCGAAATGCGTCTTAACACCACAATCCCACTAATGCCCACTGGGACAGGAATGTAGATGGGTTGAATTAACTCCAGTGTGGAGAGAGTAATGATTAATTACCCATCGGGGCCCACTGGGGCAGTAGCATGGTGGAGTCAAAGCAATTTTAGTGCGTTTAACGCACTTTGTTTAAAATAGGTTCTCTATATAAATTCTTTGACGCAAAGTGGGAGATTAAAAACATAGTGGAAAATGCGCTGACGCAACTAGATGGTACCAGATTGCACTAGATTACACTTGAGACAGTGTTTCGACATTGAATAAGATGCTTGTTGTGCTCGCCGGGTGTTAAGTATAAAGTTTCGGAAAATGATACAAAACTTTATTGAGACATAACAAACTAAAGAAGGCCAAACGGTGGTAACCATCTAGTTTCTGCAAATTAAAATAAGGATTTATAAATTGTGACTCTGCCCCCACTTGTGAAAAACAATGAATGAAATTGTTATCAAAGATAGTTACTATGTTAAAAATATGTAACAAATGAAACGGAAAGTCTGTTCTTGATGTTTATCGTCAAGGTGATGTCACATGGTGTTGTATTTAACCAATGACTGTGCAACAATTTACTCGTGAGCAAGGAGCTTCGCGCTCCGAAACGCGTAGAGTTGTCTTGCCTAAACAATTAAACACGCTTGTAAGCAGTTTTGGGCCATGGTGTGTTGTTTTCCTGAAAGGAGTATACGACGCGTCTTTTGGATTTATAGGGGCTTGCTACCCCACTGCGGACCGCCGGCATCAAGTGGCTCGGGTCTGAAGCGAAAGTGACTGTTGGGATATATATATATATATATATATATATATATATATATATATATATATATATATATATATATATATATATATATATATATATATATATATATATATATATTATCTACTGGCGGTCGCCAGTAGATAGTTATAGTTAGGACCTATTATCCATAGGAAATCTACGACATTCTATTTGGAATAACTCTTGCGCCGGTTGACGAATCTTCGCGAAAGCTTCCAACTTGTTGGGGCGCTCCGCTCCTACCCTGAAAGTCTCGGGTTGATTCGTCAAGCGGGGCCGAGAAAAAGGGGGTCCCAAAACACGTTTTCCCCATTCATTTTTCCATAGGAACCTTTAGTCGCAGCTACAGCCCGAACTGCTGAACGGAATTACACCAAATTTGGCAAAGAGGTAGCCCTTGGTTCAGTGTCTGCCTTTTGCTTAAATGGTGTAACTCCGTTCAGTAGTTCCTGAGAAAATCAAAAGTAAAGTCACATATATATCTATGGGCGAGTAGGGTCCGCGTATCCTGAGCGCACCCTGCGCGCACCGCCCCGATCACGAGCTGCATGCTAATTGGCTGTCAAGTGGCTGTCAACACTCCAAATCAGGAAGTGTTGGCAGCCATTTTGTCCCTCGATAGAACCGAGGGACAGAAACAAGTGCGCAAGCGCAAAAGGGGGCAGTGTAGAAACACCCTGACCCCTAGGTCTGCTCAGGGGGTCCCACAAGGACCCCCTGGGCAGAAAAAGCATTTTTTTAAACGGCGGGATGCGCTTAGGGTGCGCGGATCCCGCCGATTAAAAAAAAAAAAGCACTAAGAAACAAGTGCGCAAAACGCACAAAGGGGGCAGGGTAGAAACACCCTGACCCCTAGGTCTGCTCAGGGGTCCCACAAGGACCCCTGGGCAGAAAAAGCATTTTTTTTTTCAAAAATCAGCGGGATGTGCTTAGGGTGCGCGGATCCCACTGATTTAAAAAAGAAAAACACAAGAAACAAGTGCGCAAAACGCACAAAGGGGGCAGGGTAGAAACACCCTGACCCCCTAGGTCTGCTCAGGGGGTCCCACAAGGACCCCTGGGCAGAAAAAAGCGAAAAAAAAAAAAAGACCGGCATTGTGCCGAGGCCCCGCCCCCTCCCTGCAGCAGTCTGCAAACGCGCCCCCTGGCGCGTTTTAAGAAGGGAAGTAATTCCCCTTGAATACTGGGGGTCCCTGGGGGCCAACTAGCCCACCAGGAACCTCCGGTATGCGCCAGGGGCTGCGTTGCAGAGAGGTGTACAGAGGCCACGCCCCTTTACACCTCTCTGCAACACAGCTCTGTGGCGCTTTTTGGAGGTACATGGTGGGCTAGTTGGACTCCAGGGACCCTCAGTATTCAAGGGGACTTAATCCCCCAACTTAAAACGCGCCACGGGGCGCGTTTGCACAGATGTCACCTCAGGCCCCGCCCCCTCCCTTCACCATTGTGCAAATATTCCTCTAAAATCAGCCGAACTACGAATTCCGATTTACTCACCTGTTATCAGGAGAGACCTCAGTCCTGCATCTTTCAGCCCAGTACTGATCCTGAAAAGTAATTTTAACCGTACTTACCAGTAACTTGAATTTCCTTCCATAGGATATCATTGACTGGTTTCACTTGGAAATTCTTCTAAGTGTGGAGTTTTGGAACTTTATAATATTCCTCTAAAATCAGCCGAAATACGAATTCCGATTTACTCACCTGTTATCAGGAGAGACCTCAGTGCTGCATCTTTCAGCCCAGTACTGATCCTGAAAAGTAATTTTAACCGTACTTACCAGTAACTTGAATTTCCTTCCATAGGATATCATTGACTGCTTTTGCTGAAAAAGTTTCTAAGTGTTGATTTTTGAAACATACAAATATTCCTCTAAAATCAGCCAAAATACGAATTCCGATTTACTCACCTGTTATCAGGAGAGACCTCAGTGCTGCATCTTTCAGCCCAGTACTGATCCTGAAAAGTAATTTTAACCGTACTTACCAGTAACTTATATTTCCTTCCGTAGGAATCCATTGTCTGGTTTTCAGCAGAAAAGTTTCAAAGTGTTGATTTTCACAAACTACAAATATTCCTTAAAAATTGCCTGTATGACTTAAACGCATTCTTTCAACTGTTTACAGGAGATGCACCAGTGCTGGATCCAGGATCCACCACTGAGTAAGAAAAAGTAACGATAACACTACTTACCTGCTAAGTGAATTTCCTCCCATAGGATAACATTGGTGATTCTATGTGAAAAAGTTTCTGTGTCAACTTTTAAAATACAATAATATTCCTTAAAAATCACTACTGTAACCAAAACGCTTTTACTCAACTGTTTACAGGAGATGTCCCAGGACTGAATCTAGGATCCAGTCCTGTGGTTAGAAAAAGTAATCCATAAAGTAACTAATTGCTTTTAGCTAGAAATTCACATTGAGCTCAATGTTGCATTGTGTTTGAAATTGTGTTGCCCATTGCAACAACTGTAACTACTGTACTTAAAAGTCTATTGCCTATTTGCAAAGTATTTAAACTAAAGTAATTCATTCTGAGAAAGTATATTTTGTAATGTAATGTATAATGTAATTACAATGTAATTTAAAAATAAAATATCTAAAAATAAATAGTTTAAAAAATGTAGTAAATCAGTATAAAAAAAATATATAACAATTAATACATTTAAAAATTGTCATTTACAAAACCTTTGAAATTCACTGAAAAAAACCATAGGTTTCAGACATGTTATAGTTAGGAATTAGCATTTAAAAAACCTTTGAAATTCACTGAAAAAACCATAGGTTTCAGGCTTGTTATAGTTAGGAATTAGCATTTTAAAAACCTTTGAAATTCACTGAAAAAACCATAGGTTTCAGGCCTGTTATAGTTAGGGTTTAGCATTTAAAAAACCTTTGAAATTCACTGAAAAAACCATAGGTTTTAGGGAAAGTTATAGTTAGTTGGACATTGCACTCGTACAAAACCCGTGAAATTCCCCGTTATAGTTAGTTCAGCTAACTATAACTCGCGCCCGCAATGCACTGCTGATGACGTCACATATTACATCACTCATGACATGGTCAGTGACATCACTGATGACATCACTGATGACATCTCAAATGACATCACTGATGACATCATCCATGTGAGAATTTAATGCATCTTCTCACACCCTAATATAACTTTTGATACACCCACTCTAAATTACAGACTGCCATTCTCAAAACCATACACACTCCAATACCAATAAGTACATACCCACTCACTGATTCTTAGGTCTACACACACACATCTACTCACTCACCCGTACAGTCACTCATACTTACAGTCACTCAGTACAGGACTATCATATGCACTCATACACCTATATAAACACTCACACAACGCAACTCATCCATAGAGGTACTCACACACCTAGTCAGTCATGCAAATAATTAATCACACTCCAATTTACTCACCTATACAGTTATACACACCAGTTCACTTATTCATAAAAATACTAGCACATTCTTACGCTCCTATGCAATCACTGATGCAAGCACACACTCATCCATATAGCCACTCTCACAATGACACACTGTCACTTATAGCCATTTATATACTCCAACACACATATATACTGCCTTTCACATATGTAGTTACTCACACATGTACCACTGAGATATACATTCAATCACTAACACACCCATACACACACTCACCCACCCATACAGTCCATCACAGACGCACTGTTGAAACCATGCACCCAGTGAATCACCCACTCACACATCTATGCACAGAGTCACACACACCCCACCCACACAAACACTGAGGCACCCATATAGATACTCAGAGAACCAATCCATAACCCATATAGACACTCATTTAGCTAGTCAGAAACCCATACAGCTGCTTACACAACAACAGACAGACGGATACAGACATTCACACAGTTTAGTCACTCACCCATGCATCCAGTAAGATACATTTAATCACTCACTTATAGACTCAGTCACGCACCTACTAAATCATCCATTCAGACGCTTATACACCCACTCATTCTTCAATACGCCTTTCCCTATATATATTAAACATATTTAAACTTTACAGAAACACACAGTCACTGGATGATGTCAGTGATGTCATCAGTGATGTCACTGACCATGTCATGAGTGATGTAATATGTGACGTCATCAGCAGTGCATTGCGAGGGCGCGAGTTATAGTTAGCTGAACTAACTATAACGGGGAATTTCACGGGTTTTGTACGAGTGCAATGTCCAACTAACTATAACTTTCCCTAAAACCTATGGTTTTTTCAGTGAATATATATATATATATATCTCCAACAGCGTAGTCCAAGACATACAAAACTGCGCACTCTGGCTCAATTTTCATAAAAAAGATTTTTTTATTCCAGCTCCTTTAGAAAGTATAGACTAACAAACGTGTTTCAGCCGCCTGGCCTTCGTCAATGTTAGTTACCTCTCGTATTTTTTCACCTTATAACAAAGACAATCATCATTGGTTGCGAATTCATAACAGCAAACAAGAAAGGACTAAAATACATGGGTGGTTTCTAAATTATACTATGGCAGACATTTTGGCACATTCCATCTTACTTTTAGCCATAGGGCATTTTACTCTCAAATTCCCTACAAAGACTCCAAATCATAACATTATTCAAGTGTGAGTCTAAAAATAAGATAAGATACATTTCAATTCAATTTATATCCTAGCAGTTCATGTTGGTTGATCATGAATCTCCCTTGCTGGTCTATGTATATACTACACCCTCCAATGCCATTATCCTATAGATATCGTTGTTCTTACAATTGTGGTTTCACGGTTTATAAAATCACGCCCTGAATGGGCCCTCATTAGGTGGCAATGTCGGGAATACGTCTATCCAACAAATGGCTCATCATCCCTGATTCATGAATAAGAAAAAAAATTCAAAAAAACATTTGTATCAAGAAAGTAAAAAACAATAACATGAAATATATTCAATTCATTCATTTCTCATAATTACCAATGTGAATGTATGGGACCCCTAGTTCCATCCTGTCCATGGATGGACTAAATCAAGCTAAGAGGCTCAGATGTTTAATTAATTTGCGTAATTCCATTCATCAATAGTGATGCAGCCCCAAGTTCAATTGAGCCCTCAAATGGACTTCTAACTCCTGGCACATACGATTATGCCCCGTCTATAAATCACCTGTTCTACATTAACAGATGGGTAAAAAAAATTAAATTAGAAGTGCCAAGGAAAATAAAACGAAATATAATAAAAATACCCAAAGGGATATTTCCAACAAGTATAATGCAATAGAGAACCTATGAAAGGGTTACACTTATTTTTGGCCAGTATGTTCATTACATAATTCCTACCCAACAAACGACCATAGCTCCTCCTCACAATTCAGTCCCCATGGGGTACGGGTCCTAAGCTCGACTATATATCTTGCCTCAAGCTGTCGCAGCAATTTGACCCTATCTCCTCCCCTCTCTTTTACTGGTACCTGATCCAGGCAAAAGTAGCGTAACCTGTCGCTTCTTGAATTGTGGGTCTCTGCAAAATGCCGGGCCACCGAATATGAATTATCGCAGTTGGTAATTGCCCGTGTGTGCTCCAATATACGCTTCTTGGCTGGATGGATCGTACTTCCAATATATTGGAGTCCACACGGGCACACCAAACAGTACACTACAAAACTGGAATTGCAGTTGAGAAATTTACTAATAGTCTGTTTGGCTTTCTTGCCCGGGGCTGAGTAATCTTTTACTTTCTGGCTGTTCTTACATGCCTTGAAAGTCGCACATGGATAAAACCCCTTTAGAAGATTTTTCTTTATCATTGAATCTTCAGAGCAATTACTTTGAACCAAAATATCTTTGAGTGATGCATTTTTTCTGTATGTGATATTCGGTCTGTTAGGTAGTAATCGTCCGATTACCCCATCCCTCTGCAGAACTTTCCAGTTCCGCTGGACCAGACCTCTAATTCTATGTGCCTCTGCTGAAAAGTTCAAAATCAACCTCACTGCTGCTGTATCGTCTATGTTCTCAGGAGTGGTTACTGGTTTGTATGTGAGTAAATCCTGTCTCTCTTTTGATTGCACCTTAACTGCAGCCTGATGCAAAACATGGCCCTTGTATCCTCTCTTCCTGAACCTACTCAGAGACTCCCTTGCAGCCTCAGAATAGTCATCTTCTAATGTACAGTTTCTTTTAAGTCGCAGTAGTTCCCCATAGGGGATGCTGCGAATTAGACTGTAAGGATGCTGGCTCCCTGAATGCAACACAGTATTTCCTGCGGTTGGCTTTCTGTATAGTTTTGTGCAGATTTTGTCTTCTGCCACGAAAACCAAAAGATCGAGAAAAGCTACCTCAGTACTGCTGATATTGCTTGTAAATTTTAAATTCTTGTCGTTATTATTCAGGATCCGAATGTATTCATCCGCCTCAGCAGCAGTACCTCTCCAGACGATAAAGAAGTCGTCGATATATCTTGCCCAAAGGGCTATCTTATCGACCCACCTCTCCTTGTCCTCTGCCCAGGCCACGTGCTTCTCCCACCAGCCTACGAAAAGATTTGCATATGCTGGGGGTGAAGCACGTGCCCATGGCAGTTCCTTGGACCTGTAAATAGAGTTGCACCCCCAAAAAAAGAATATTATTGTTTAAGCAAAATTCAACAATCTCAAGTAGCATTCTACTGTGGGCCTTAAATTTTAACGGTCTCATTTTAAGAAAGTATTCAAGGGAAGACAGGCCATGACGGTGTGCAATACAGGTATACAAACTTGTAATGTCCATGGTTATTAGTAGGAAGTCAGGTTCCCAGCGTATGTTCTCTATCCGCCGTATAAAATCCGTAGTGTCCTGAATAAAGGAACTCAGGTCTCTTACAAGTGGTGCAAGAAAATAATCTGCATATGTTGATGCTCTTTCTAAGAGACTTCCTTGGCTGGACACTATTGGTCGTCCAGGTGGTTTGCTTTGGTCTTTATGGATTTTGGGTAAGTGGTAGAAGGTGGGGAGGACAGGAAAATCTACTTTCATGTATTGATACTCGTCCTCCTCCAATATCCCACTGGTCCTCCATTTGTCAAATAATTCATAAAAGGCCAAAACACTCAAGTTGAAGGTTTCTCTACTGACTCTTTTATAGCTTTCTGCATCGCCTAAGATATATATATATATACACACATACACTAGCTCCATTTGCACAATGACAAACCATGGAGCAAGCTCATATATATGCACATATATATATATGTGTGTGTGTGTATATATATATATATGTGTGTGTGTATATATATATATATATATATATATATATATATATATATATATATATATATATATATATATATACATATTATCTACTGGCGGTCGCCAGTAGATAGTTATAGTTAGGACCTATTTTCCATAGGAAATCCGCAACATTCTATTTGAAATAACTCTTGCGTCGGTTGACGAATCTTCGCGAAATTTTCAAACTTTGTGGCCCGCTCCGGTCCGCTCCTATCCTGAAAGTCTTGGGGTGATTCGTCAAGTGGGGGCCGAGAAAAAGGGGGTCCCAAAACGTGTTTTCCCCATTCATTTTCCCATAGGAAACTTTAGCCACGGCTACAGCACGAACTGCTGAACGGAATTACACCAAATTTGGCAAAGAGATAGTTCTTGGTTCAGAAAGAACCCTTTTTGTTAAATGGTGTAAATCCGTTCAGTAGTTGCTGAGAAAATCAAAAGTAAAAACACATATATATCTATGGCCGCGGAGGGTCCGTGCACCCTCCCGATGACCAGCTGTATGCTAATTGGCTGTCAACACTCCAAACCAGGAAGTGTTGGCAGCCATCTTGTGCCTCGGTAGAACCGAGTCACAAGAAAACAGTAAAAACAATTGCGCAAAACACAAAAAGGGGCAGGGTAGAAACACCCTGACCCCCTAGGCCTGCTCAGGGGGTCCTACAAGGACCCCCAGGGCCCCCCCCCCCAAAAAAAATGTAAAAAGAAAAATCGGCAAAAAACGCGCTGGGTGCGCGGATCCTGCCGATAAAAAAAAAAACAAAGCGCGGGCTCCCGCGCTTTGTGGTTAATTGGCCCCCGGGTGGGTCAAGTCCCGGGGGCATGCGGGGTTTTATTTAATAATAATATGGGGGGCCACCCCCTGGGGCTATAAAAAAATAATGGTGGCGGGGGCACACGGCCCCCCCGCAGGGCTTCTTTTTTTATTTTTTAAATTACCTGTGTGGGGGGGCTCGAGCCCCCCACACGCCCCGGGGATTGCCACCTCCCCGGGGCACTAAATAATAAAATGTGGGGGTCCGTTAGGACCCCAAGCCCCGGGGACCACCACCTCCCGGGGCTGTGCACAAGATGGGAGGGGGCCGCGCGGCCCCCTCCTGGAGCCTGTGGTGGCCCTGGGGACCGCCACCCCCCAGGGCGGCTCCTGCAGTGTCCCAGGGTGCCTACCCCCGGGACACTGCTGTTTGCAATCACAGGATGAGAGCCTCGCGGCTCCCGCCCTGTCATTGCAAACTTGCTTTGCTTCATTGAAGCGAGAGCAGGGAAACCTGCTATCGCTTCAATGAAGCAAAGCAGAATTGCTTTTCCATAAGGGGAGCTGCATGTCAGCAGCTCCCCTTATGGAAAAGCAATGCCGGCTCCCGCAGGACGTGGGGAGCCGGCGGGACCTTGCGGGGATTGGGGACCCAACCACGGTCCCCAACGAGTGGCCAGGCCCAGGGGGATGGGGTCCCCGGGGCCTAAGGAGGCCTGAGGAGGGGGGCAACGCAGCCCCCCTCCATGAATTTTTTTTTTTTTTTAAAAGGTGGCAATGACCCGGGGGATGGGGTCCCCGGGCCAAAATTGGCCACAGGAGGGGGGCCCACGCGGTCCCCTTCCCGTTGCTTATTAAAAAATAAATAAAAGGGGGTCAGGCCCTGGCAGATGGGGTCCCCAGGGCCCAAAATAATTAAAAAGAAGGGGGGCAACACAGCCCCCTTTAAAAAAAAAAAAATCCGGCATCGCGCCGGAGGCCACGCCCCCTCCTTGGCAGCACTCTGCAAACGCGCCCCCTGGCGCGCTTGCAAAGGGAGAACGAATTCCCCTTGAATACTGGGGGTCCCTGGGGGCCAACTAGCCCACCAGGAACCTCCAGTATGCGCCACAGGGCTGGGTTGCAGAGAGGTGGTCCAGGCCACGCCCCTATTTACACCTCTCTGCAACGCAGCTCTGTGGCGCTTACTGGAGGTACCTGGTGGGATAGTTGGACCCCAGGGACCCTCAGGATTCAAGGGGACTTAATCCCCCAACTTAAAACGCACCACGGGGCGTGTTTGCACAGTGGTGAAGGGAGGGGGCGGGGCTAAAGGTGACATGTGTGCAAACAGGTCCTCTGGCGCGTTTTAAGATGGGGAATTAAATCCCCTTCAATCCTGAGGGTCCCTGGGGGCCAACTAGCCCACCAGGTACGTCCAGAAAGCGCCACAGAGCTGCGTTGCAGAGAGGTGTAAAAGGGGCGTGGCCTCTGAACACCTCTCTGCAACGCAGCTCCTGGCGCATTCTGGAGGTACAGGGTGGGCTAGTTGGACCCAGGGACCCTCATGATTCAAGGGGACTTAATACCCCAACTTAAAACGCGCCACGGGGTGCGTTTGCACAGTGGTGAAGGGAGGGGGCGGGGCTTCAGGTGACATGTGTGCAAACAGGCCCCGTGGCGCGTTTTAAGATGGGGAATTAAATCCCCTTCAATCCTGAGGGTCCCTGGGGCCAACTAGCCCACCAGGTACGTCCAGAAAGCGCCACAGAGCTGCGTTGCAGAGAGGTGTAAAAGGGGCGTAGCCTCTGAACACCTCTCTGCAACGCAGCTCTCTAGCGCATACTGGAGGTATCTGGTGGGCTAGTTGGCCCCTAGGGACCCTCGGGATTGAGGAGGAATTAATTCTCCAACTTAAAACGCGCCACAGGGCGTGTTTGCAGACAGGTCACCTCAGGCCCCACCCCCTTCCTTCACCATTGTGCAAATATTCCTCTAAAATCAGCCGAACTACGAATTCCGATTTACTCACCTGTTATCAGGAGAGACCTCAGTGCTGCATCTTTGAGCCCAGTACTGATCCTGAAAAGTAATTTTAACCGTACTTACCAGTAACTTGAATTTCCTTCCATAGGATATCATTGCCTGCTTTTTGCTGAAAAAGTTTGTGTCGATTTTTGAAACATACAAATATTCCTCTAAAATCAGCAGAACTACGAATTCCGATTTACTCACCTGTTATCAGGAGAGACCTCAGTGCTGCATCTTTGAGCCCAGTACTGACACTGAAAAGTAATTCTAACCGTACTTACCAGTAACTTGAATTTCCTTCCATAGGCTAACATTGACTGGTTTCACTTGGAAATTCTTCTAAGTGTGGAGTTTTGGAACTTTATAATATTCCTCTAAAATCAGCCGAACTACGAATTCCGATTTACTCACCTGTTATCAGGAGAGAACCCAGTGCTGCATCTTTTAGCCCAGCACTGACCCTGAAAAGTAATTCTAACCGTACTTACCAGTAACTTGTATTTCCTTCCATAGGAATCCATTGTCTGGTTTTCAGCAGAAAAGTTTCAAAGTGTTGATTTTCACAAGCTACAAATATTCCTTAAAAATCGCCTGTATGACTTAAACGCATTCTTTCAACTGTTTACAGGAGATGCACCAGTGCTGGATCCAGGATCCACCACT
This sequence comes from Calotriton arnoldi, assembly GCA_963921515.1. Taxonomy (NCBI): domain Eukaryota; kingdom Metazoa; phylum Chordata; class Amphibia; order Caudata; family Salamandridae; genus Calotriton; species Calotriton arnoldi. The sequence goes on along the minus strand of CAWUFW010001368.1, from coordinate 2,123,613 downwards.
GAGTAAGAAAAAGTAACGATAACACTACTTACCTGGTAAGTGAATTTCCTCCCATAGGATAACATTGGTGATTCTATGTGAAAAAGTTTCTAAGTGTCAACTTTTAAAATACAATAATATTCCTTAAAAATCACCACTGTAACCAAAACGCTTTTACTCAACTGTTTACAGGAGATGTCCCAGGACTGAATCTAGGATCCAGTCCTGTGGTTAGAAAAGTAATCCATAAAGTAACTAATTGCATTTAACTAGAAATTCACATTGAGCTCAATGTTGCATTGTGTTTGAAATTGGGTTGCCCATTGCAACAACTGTAACTACTGTACTTAAAAGTCTATTGCCTATTTGCAAAGTATTTAAACTAAAGTAATTCATTCTGAGAAAGTATATTTTGTAATGTAATGTATAATGTAATTACACTGTAATTTAAAAAATAAAATATCTAAAAATAAATAGTTTAAAAAAATGTAGTAAATCAGTATCAAAAAAATATATATAACAATTAATACATTTAAAAATTGTCATTTACAAAACCTTTGAAATTCACTGAAAAAAACCATAGGTTTCAGACACGTTATAGTTAGAAATTAGCATTTAAAAAACCTTACAAATTCACTGAAAAAACCATAGGTTTTAGGGACAGTTATAGTTAGTTGGACATTGCACTCGTACAAAACCCGTGAAATTCCCCGTTATAGTTAGTTCAGCTAACTATAACTCGCGCCCCTGCAATGCACTGCTGATGACGTCACATATTACATCACTCATGACATGGTCAGTGACATCACTGATGACATCACTGATGACATCTCAAATGACATCACTGATGACATCATCCACGTGATAATCTGATGCACCTCCTCACTCCCTAATATAACCTTTGATACACCCACTCTAAATTACAGACTGCCATTCGCAAAACCATAGACACTCCAACACCAATAACTACATACCCACTCACTGATTCTTAGGTCTACACACACATCCACTCACTCACCAGTACAGTCACTCATACTTACGGTCACTCAGTACAGGACTATCATATGCACTCATACTCCTATATAGACACTCAAACACCGCCACTCATCCATAGAGGTACTCACACACCTAGTCAGTCATGCAAATAATTAAACACACTGCCATTTACTCACCTATACAGTTATACACACACCAGCTCACTTACTCATACAAACACTAGCACATTCTTACGCTCTTATACAATCACTGATACAAGCACACACTCATCCATACAGTCACTCTCACAATCACACACTCTCAGCTTATAGCTATTTATATACTCCAACACACATATATACTGCCTTTCACATATGTAGTTACTCACACATGTACCACTGGGACATACATTCACTCACTAACACACTCTTACACACACTTACCCACCCATACAGTCTATCACAGATGGACTCTTGAAACCATCCACCCAGTGAATCACCCACTCACATATCTATGCACAGAGTCGCACACCCACACAAACACTCAGGCACCCATACAGATACTCAGACAACCAATCAATAACTCATATAGACACTCATGTAGCTATTCACAAACCCATGCAGCCACTTACACAGCAACAGACAGACGGATACAGACATTCACCCAGTTTAGTCACTAACCCATGCATTCAGTAAGATACGTTTAATCACTCACTTATAGAGTTAGTCACGCACCTACTAAATCATCCATACAGACACTTATACACCCACTCATTCTTCAATACGCCTTTCCCTATATATATTAAAAATATTTAAACTTTACAGAAACACACAGTCACTGGATGATGTCATCAGTGATGTCATTTGAGATGTCATCAGTGATGTCATCAGTGATGTCACTGAGCATGTCATGAGTGATGTAATATGTGACGTCATCAGCAGTGCATTGCGGGGCGCGAGTTATAGTTAGCTGAACTAACTATAACGGGGGAATTTCACGGGTTTTGTACGAGTGCAATGTCCAACTAACTTTAACTGTCCCTAAAACCTATGGTTTTTTCAGTGAATATATATATATATATATATGAACACCACATCCGATTCCTTGTAAAACGAACCGGACACCGACACGGGGAGTTTTCTGGCAATAAAGTTTTTTATTCCAATTGGGGGATTAAGTCCCCTTGAATACTGAGGGTCCCTGGGGGCCAACTAGCCCACCAGGTACCTTCAGTAAGCGCCACAGGGCTGCGTTGCAGAGAGATGGTCCAAGGCCACGCCCCTTTTTACACCACTCTGCAAAGGCAGCTTCTGGTGCACTGATGGTGGGGCGATGAGGTCCTCTTGTGTCCTGAGGACCTCAGGACACAAGTGGACTTCATCCTCCGAGCAGCAGTGGGCCAGAAGCCGCATTTGCAGAGTGGTGTAAAAAGGGGCGTGGCCTCGGACCACCTCTCTGCAAGGCAGCTCTATGGCGCTTACTGGAGGTACCTGGTGGGATAGTTGGCCCCCAGGGACCCTCAAGAATCAAGGGGACTCAATCCCCCAAGTTACAACGTGCCAGGGGGTGCGTTTGCACAGTGGTGCAGGGAGGCAGAAAGTAGTTATAGTTAGGACCTCGTTTCTATTCAAAAAGCGTTTTTTATTTTCCCATTAACTTTGGCGTCGTTTGAGGAATCTTCGCGTAATTTTCAAAACTAGTGGCCCGCTCTGGTCAGCTCCTGTCTTGAAAGTTTTGGGGCGATTCGTCAAGCGGGGGCTGAGAAAAAAGGGGGGTCCCAAAACGCGTTTTCCCCACGTTAATTTCCATAGGAAACTTTAGACAAAGCTACAGCCCGAACTGCTGAACGGAATTACACCAAATTTGGCAAAAAGGTAGCCCTTGGTTCAGAAAAAGCCCTTTTTGTTAAATGGTGTAAATCCGTTCAGTAAATGCTGAGAAATTAAAGAAAGAAAAAAATTATATATCTGAGCACCGAGGAGGGTTCGCGAACCCTCCCAGGCACGAGCTTCACTCTGATTGGCTGCCAACACTCCAAACCAGGAAGTGTTGGCAGCCATCTTGTGACTCGGTAGAACCAAGTCACAAGAAATGAGTGAGAAAAAGGTTGAAAAACAAGAAAAGGGGGCAGGGTAGAAACACCCTGACCCCCTAGGCCTGCTCAGGGGGTCCCACAAGGACCCCCAGGCCAAAAAAAAGCATTTTTAAAAAATAATTTCGGCCGATTTCGAGTAGGGTCCGCGAATCCGGCCGAGACTATTTAAAAAAAACGAAGTGCGGGCTCCCGCGCTTCGTTAGTAAAAAAGCCCCCGGGTAGGCCAGGTCCCGGGGGCAATATAAAATAATGGTGTGGGGGCCTGCGGGGGCCCCCACAGCCCCGGGGACCGCCACCTCCCCAGGGCTTTATAAATAATGTGGGGGGCACACGGGCCCCCCCAAGCCCCGGGGACAACCACCTCCCCGGGGCTTTTTGAAATAATGAGGGGGGCCTCGCGGCCCCCCCAAGCCCCGGGGACAACCACCTTCCCGGGGCTTCTTAAAAATAACGAGAGGGGGGCCTCGCAGGCCCCCCCAAGCCCCGGGGACCACCGCCTCCCCAGGGCTTCTTTAATTAACGAGGGAAGGCCCCGTGGGCCCCCCCAAGCCCTGGGGACCACCACCTCCCCGGGGCTTTGAAACTGAAGGGAGGGGGGCTGCGTAGCCCCCCTCCAGGAGCCCTCGATGGCCCTGGGGACCGCCACCCCCCAGGGCCAGCTCCTGCAGTGTCCCGGGGTGCCCACCCCCGGGACACTGCTGTTTGCTATGGCAGGGCGGGAGCCATGCGGCTCCCGCCCTGCCATAGCAAACTCTGCTTTGCTTCATTGAAGCGAGAGCAGGGAAACCTGCTCTCGCTTCAATGAAGCAAAGCAGGATTGCTTTTGAGCAAAGGGAGCTGCATGTCAGCAGCTCCCCTTGCCCAACAGCAATGCCGGCTCCCGCAGGAGGCGGGGAGCCGGCGGGACCGTGGGGGCATTGGGGCTCCCCCCACGGTCCCCAACGCAGAGGCCAGGGGGGATGGGGTCCCTGGGGCCAATAGTGGCCCAGGGACGGGGGGTCACGCGGCCCCCTTCCCGTTTTTTTTTTTTAATAAAGAAAATGCTCAGGCCCCGGGGGATGGGGTCCCCAGGGCCAAAAGTGGCCCAGGGAAGGGAGGCCACGCAGCCCCCTCCCATAAAATAAGCAATAAAAAAAAAAAAGAAACCAGCAACTCGCCGGAGGCCCCGCCCCCTCCCTGCAGCACTCTGCAAATACGCCCCTGGCGCGTTCTAAGTTGGGGGATTAAGTCCCCATGAATACTGAGGGTCCCTGGGGCCAACTAGCCCACCAGGTACCTTCATTAAGTGCCACAGAGCTGCGTCGCAGAGAGGTGGTCTGAGGCCACGCCCCTTTTACACCTCTCTGCAACGCAGCTCTGTGGCGCTTACTGGAGGTACCTGGTGGGCTAGTTGGCCCCCAGGGACCCTCAGGATTCAAGGGGACTTAATCCCCCAACTTACAACGCGTCAGGGGGTGCGTTTGCACAGTGGTGCAGGGAGGGGGCGGGGCCTGAGATAACAAGTGTGCAAATACGCCCCCGGGCGCATTGTAAATTGGGGGATTAAGTCCCCTTGAATACTGAGGGTCCCTGGGGGCCAACTAGCCCACCAGGTACCTTCATTAAGTGCCACGGAGCTGCGTCGCAGAGAGGTGGTCTGAGGCCATGCCCCTTTTTACACCTCTCTACAACGCAGCTCTGTGGCGCTTACTGGAGGTACCTGGTGGGCTAGTTGGCCCCCAGGGACCCTCAGGATTCAAGGGGACTTAATCCCCCAACTTGCAACGTGCCAGGGGGCGCGTTTGCACAGTGGTTCAGGGAGGGGGCGGGCCTGAGATAACAAGTGTGCAAACACGCCCCCTGGTGCATTGTAATTTGGGGGATTAAGTCCCCTTGAATACCAAGGGTCCCTGGGGGCCAAATAGCCCACCAGGTACCTTCAGTAAATGCCACAGAGCTGCGTTGCTGAGAGGTGGTCCAAGGCCACGCCCCTTTATACATCACTCTGCAAACGCAGCTTCTGGTGCACTGGTGGTGGGGCGATGAGGTCCTCTTGTGTCCTGAGGACCTCAGGACACAAGTGGACTTCATCGTCCGAGCAGCAGTGCGCCAGAAGCCGCGTTTGTAGAGTTGTATAAAACGGGGCGTGGCCTCGGACCACCTCGAGGCAATGCAGCTCTATGGCGCTTGCTGGAGGTACCTGGTGGGCTAGTTGGCCCCCAGGGACCCTGAAGTTTCAAGGGGACTTAATCCCCCAAATTACAACGCGCCAGGGGACGCGTTTGCACAGTGGTGCAGGGAGGGGGCGGGCCTGATATAACAAGTGTGCAAAGCACCCCCTGGCACGTTGTAAATTGGGGGATTAAGTCCCCTTCAATCCTGAGGGTCCCTGGGGGCCACCTAGCCCACCAGGTACCTCCAGTATGTGCCACAGAGCTGTGTTGCAGAGAGGTGGTCCGAGGCCACGCCCCTTTTTACACCACTCTGCAAAAGCGCCTCTTGGCACACTGGTGGTGGGGCGATGAGGTCCTCTTGTGTCCTGAGGACCTCAGGACAAATGTGAACTTCATCCCCCGAGCAGCAGTGCGCCAAGAGGCGTGTTTGCAGTGTGGTGTAAAAAGGGGGCGTAGCCTCGGACCAGCTCTCTGCAATCCAGCTGTGTGGCGCTTACTGGAGGTACCTGGTGGGCTAGTTGGCCCCCAGGGACCCTCAGTATTCAAGGGGACTTAATCACCCAACTTAGAATGCGCCAGGGGGCGCGATTGCAGAGTGGTGGAGAAAGGGGGCGTGGCCTTTGTCCACCTCTCAGTAATCCCACTGTGTGGGGCTTACTGGAGGTAAGAGGTTCGCTAGTTGGCCCCTAAAGGACCCCCCAGCAGCGAAGGGGACTTCAATCCCCATCCAAGAGCGTGCCAGGGAGCGCGTTTGTAGAGTGGTGGGAAGAGGGGGCGTGGCTTGCTCTTCAAACTTAGCAATGCTGCTGTGTGGGACTTACTGGAGGTAATAGAAGGGGTAGTTGACCCCCAAGGATGTCCTTGGGGGCCAACTACCCCTCTTGTTACCTCCAGTAAGTCCCACAGAGTGGGATTGCTAAGACGTCTTCGGAGGCCATGCCCCCCTTTCTCCACCATTCTGCAAACGCGCCTCCTGGCAGACTACGGGATGGGGGATGAAGTCCAATTTACTCCTGAGGGACTTTGGGGGCCAAGAAGCCCTACTGGTACCTCCTGTAAGCCCTACGCACCGGAATTCCTGAGCGCTGGTCGGAGGCCCAGCACCCTTTCTCCACCATTCTGCAAACGTTACTACTAGTTAAAGAAGTGTTTGCAATGTAATAGGTTTCGCATTTGCGAGAATTAGAGCTATTGGCGTTGTAAATGCAAAAGTTTTTTACTAATGTTTTTTGGAGTGGAGTGGATGTACGTTGTGTGTAGTGGAATTATGTGATATGTTGTGCAGTGAAATTATGTGGATAGAAAGTATGTGGTATTTAGTGCATAGGAATTATGTAGAGTGGGATTATGTGTTATGGAGAGTAATTATGTGGTATGGTTGTCTGTGTTGTGGAGTGGTAACCTCAGGTTTAGTCTTCCTCTTTTCCATAGAAGCTCAACTATGAACTCAGTGAGACAAAAAAAGATGGAATCACTGAGGAGCACTTGTGGACCTAGTCAGAGGTATGAGCAGGGCCACTGGAATTATGTGACTGTTTGGCTGCACCGACTTTTGCACAATTATACATTTTCTGCATTAGCCACATAATTCATCATCTGCACCCTAATCTGCAGATTTGAACAATAAAAGCCTTGTTTCTAGCTGAAACGGGTCAAAAGTTACCAAAACTGCAGCAACAAGTGTTACAGTGTGGTGGAAGGCCCTTTGCAAACCTAGAATGGTCACCTGTTACGTATTGCTAAATGTGGGTGTTAAATTGGTACGAATGGTGTGCAAGCCACTCTTGCTTCCCTCTGCGCCTCTCTTGCCTCTTTCTGCATTTCTGTTGCTTCTTTCTGCACGTTTCTTTCTTTTTCTGCACTTCTCTTGACCTCATTCTGCAAATCTCTTGTTCTTTCTGCACCTCTCTTCCCTCTTTCTGCACGTCTGTTGCCTCTTTCTACACCTCATTTGCTTCTTTCCTCACCCCTGTTGTCTCTTCCTGCACTCGTCTTCCCTCTTTCTGTACCTTTCCTGCCTGTTTTTGCATCTCACTTGCCTCTTTCTGCACTTTTCTTGCTTCTTTTTACACCTCTGTTGCTTCTTTCAGCAATTCTCTTGCCTCTTTGTGCACTTCTCTAGCCTGTTTCTGCATCTCTCTTGCCCCTTTTTGCACCTCTGTTGGCTCTTTCTGCACCTCACTTGCTCCTTTCTACACTTCTCTTGCCTCTTTCTGCACCCCTGTTGCTTCATTCTGCACTTTCCATGCATCTTTCTGCACCGGTCTTGCTTCTTTCTGCACCCCTGGTGTCTCTTTATGTACCTCTTTTGCCTCTTTCTGCACTTTTCTTGCCTTTTTCTGCACCTCTCTTCCCTCTTTCTGCACGTCTGTTGCCTCTTTCTGCACCTCATTTGCTTCTTTCTGCACCCCTGTTGTCTCTCTCTGCACTCGTCTTCCATCTTTCTGTACCTTTCCTGCCTGTTTTTGCATCTCACTTGCCTCTTTCTGCACTTTTCTTGCTTCTTTCTACACCTCTGTTGCTTCTTTCAGCAATTCTCTTGCCTCTTTGTGCACTTCTCTTGCCTGTTTATGCACCTCTCTTGCCTCTTTTTGCACCTCTGTTGGCTCTTTCTGCACCTCACTTGCTCCTTTCTACACTTCTCTTGCCTCTTTCTGCACCCCTGTTGCTTCATTCTGCACTTTCCATGCTTCTTTCTGCACCTGTCTTGCTTCTTTCTGCACCCCTGTTGTCTCTTTATGTACCTCTTTTGTCTTTTTCTGCACTTTTCTTGCCTTTTTCTGCAGTTCTCGTCCCTCTTTCTGCACGTCTGTTGCCTCTTTCTGCACCTCATTTGCTTCTTTCTGCACCCTTGTTGTCTCTTTCTGCACTCGTCTTCCCTCTTTCTGTACCTTTCCTGCCTGTTTTTATATCTCACTTGCCTCTTTCTGCACATCTATTGCCTCATTCTGCAGTTCTCTTGCCTCCTTCTGCACTTCACTTGCCTCTTTCTGTAACTCTCTCGTCTCTTTGTGCACCTCTCATGCCTCTTTCTGCATCCCTGTTGCTTCATTCTGCACTTTCCATGCTTCTTTCTGCACCTGTCTTGCTTCTTTCTGCACCCCTGTTGTCTCTTTAGATACCTCTTTTGCCTCTTTCTGCACTTTTCTTGCCTTTTTCTGTACCTCTCTTCCCTCTTTCTGCATGTCTGTTGCCTCTTTCTGCACCTCATTGCTTCTTTCTGCACCCCTGTTGTCTCTTTCTGCACTCGCCTTCCCTCTTTTCGTACCTTTCCGGCCTGTTTTTGCATCTCACTTGCCTCTTTCTGCACTTTTCTTGCTTCTTTATACACCTCTGTTGCTTCATTCAGCAATTCTCTTGCCTCTTTGTGCACTTGTCTTGCCTGTTTCTGCACCTCTCTTGCCTCTTTTTGCACCACTGTTGGCTCTTTCTGCACATCACTTGCTCCTTTCTACACTTCTCTTGCCTCTTTCTGCACCCCTGTTGCTTCATTCTGCACTTTCCGTGCTTCTTTCTGCACCTGTCTTGCTTCTTTCTGCACGTCTGTTGCCTCTTTCTGCACCTCATTTGCTTCTTTCTGCACCCCTGTTGTCTCTTTCTGCACTCGTCTTCCCTCTTTCTGTACCTTTCCTACCTGTTTTTGCATCTCACTTGCCTCTTTCTACACTTTTCTTGCTTCTTTCTACACCTCTGTTGCTTCTTTCATAAATTCTCTTGCCTCTTTGTGCACTTCTCTTGCCTGTTTATGCACCTCTCTTGCCTCTTTTTGCACCTCTGTTGGCTCTTTCTCCACCTCACTTGCTCCTTTCTACACTTCTCTTGCCTCTTTCTGCACCCCTATTGCTTCATTCTGCACTTTCCATGCTTCTTTCTGCACCTGTCTTGCTTCTTTCTGCACCCCTGTTGGCTCTTTATGTACCTCTTTTGTCTTTTTCTGCACTTTTCTTGCCTTTTTCTGCAGTTCTCTTCCCTCTTTCTGCACGTCTGTTGCCTCTTTCTGCACCACATTTGCTTCTTTCTGCACCCTTGTTGTCTCTTTCTGCACTCGTCTTCCCTCTTTCTGTACCTTTCCTGCCTGTTTTTACATCTCACTTGCCTCTTTCTGCACCTCTATTGCTTCTTTCTGCAGTTCTCTTGCCTCCTTCTGCACTTCACTTGCCTCTTTCTGTAACTCTCTTGCCTCTTTGTGCACCTCTCTTGCCTCTATCTTTATCCCTGTTGCTTCATTCTGCACTTTCCATGCTTCTTTCTGCACCTGTCTTGCTTCTTTCTGCACACCTGTTGTCTCTTTAGATACCTCTTTTGCCTCTTTCTGCACTTTTCTTGCCTTTTTCTGTACCTCTCTTCCCTCTTTCTGCACGTCTGTTGCCTCTTTCTGCACCTCATTGCTTCTTTCTGCACCCCTGTTGTCTCTTTCTGCACTCGCCTTCCCTCTTTCCGTACCTTTCCAGCCTGTTTTTGCATCTCACTTGCCTCTTTCTGCACTTTTCTTGCTTCTTTATACACCTCTGTTCCTTCTTTCAGCAATTCTCTTGCCTCTTTGTGCACTTCTCTTGCCTGTTTCTGCACCTCTCTTGCCTCTTTTTGCACCTCTGTTGGCTCTTTCTGCACCTCATTTGCTCCTTTCTACACTTCTCTTGCCTCTTTCTTCGCCCGTGTTGCTTCATTCTGCACTTTCCATGCTTCTTTCTGCACCTGTCTTGCTTCTTTCTGCACCCCTGGTGTCTCTTTATGTACCTCTTTTTCCTCTTTCTGTACTTTTCTTGTCTTTTTCTGCACCTCTCTTCCCTCTTTCTGCACGTTTGTTGCCTCTTTCTGCACCTCATTTGCTTCTTTCTGCACCCCTGTTGTCTCTTTCTGCACTCGTCTTCCCTCTTTCTGTACCTTTCCTGCCTGTTTTTGCATCTCACTTGTCTCTTTCTGCACCTCTATTGCCTCTTTCTGCAGTTCTCTTGCCTCCTTCTGCACTTCATTTGCCTCTTTCTGTAACTCTCTCGCCTCTTTGTGCACATCTCTTGCCTCTTTCTGCATCCCTTTTGCTTCATTCTGCACTTTCCATGCTTATTTCTGCACCTGTCTTGCTTCTTTCTGCACCCCTGTTGTCTCTTTAGATACCTCTTATGCCTCTTTCTGCACTTTTCTTGCCTTTTTCTGTACCTCTCTTCCCTCTTTCTGCACGTCTGTTGCCTCTTTCTGCACCTCATTTGCTTCTTTCTGCACCCCTGTTGTCTCTTTCTGCACTCTTCTTCCCTCTTTCTGTACCTTTCCTGCCTGTTTTTGCATCTCACTTGCCTCTTTCTGCACTTTTCTTGCTTCTTTCTACACCTCTGTTGCTTCTTTCAGCAATTCTCTTGACTCTTTGTGCACTTCTCTTGCTTGTTTCTGCACCTCTCTTGCCTCTTTTTGCACCTCTGTTGGCTCTTTCTGCACCTCACTTGCTCCTTTCTACACTTCTCTTTCCTCTTTGTGCACCCATGAAGCTTCATTCTGCACTTTCCATGCTTCTTTCTGCACCTGTCTTGCTTCTTTCTGCACCCCTGGTGTCTCTTAATGTACCTCTTTTGCCTGTTTCTGCACTTTTCTTGCCTTTTTCTGTACCTCTCTTCCCTCTTTCTGCACGTCTGTTGCCTCTTTCTGCACCTCATTTGCTTCTTTCTGCACCCCTGTTGTCTCTTTCTGCACTCGTCTTCCCTCTTTCTGTACCTTTCCTGCCTGGTTTTGCATCTCACTTGCCTCTTTCTGCACTTTTCTTGCTTCTTTCTACACCTCTGTTGCTTCTTTCAGCAATTTTCTTGCCTCTTTGTGCACTTCTCTTGCCTGTTTCTACACCTCTCTTGCCTCTTTTTGCACCTCTGTTGGCTCTTTCTGCACCTCACTTTCTCCTTTCTACACTTCTCTTGCCTCTTTCTACACCCATGTTGCTTCATTCTGCACTTTCCATGCCTCTTTCTGCACCTGTCTTGCTTCTTTCTGCACCCCTGGTGTCTCTTAATGTACCTCTTTTGCCTGTTTCTGCACTTTTCTTGCCTTTTTCTGCACCTCTCTTCCCTCTATCTGCACGTCTGTTGCCTCTTTCTGCACCTCATTTGCTTCTTTCTGCACCCCTGTTGTCTCTTTCTGCACTCGTCTTCCCTCTTTCTGTACCTTTCCTGCCTGTTTTTGCATCTCACTTGCGTCTTTCTGCACCTCTATTGCCTCTTTCTGCAGTTCTCTTGCCTCCTTCTGTACTTCACTTGCCTCTTTCTGTAATTCTCTCGCCTCTTTGTGCACCTCTCTTGCCTCTTTCTGCATCCCTGTTGCTTCATTCTCCACTTTCCAAGCTTCTTTCTGCACCTGCCTTGATTCTTTCTGCACCCCTGGTGTCTCTTGAAGTACCTCTTTTGCCTTTTTCTGCACTTTTCTTGTCTTTTTCTGCAGTTCTCTTCCATCTTTCTGCACGTATGTTGCCTCTTTCTGCACCTCATTTGCTTCTTTCTGCACCCCTGTTGTCTCTTTCTGCACTCATCTTCCCTCTTTCTGTATCTTTCCTGCCTGTTTTTGCATCTCACTTGCCTCTTTCTGCACTTTTCTTGCTTCTTTCTACACCTCTGTTGCTTTTTTCAGCAATTCTCTTGCCTCTTTGTGCACTTCTCTTGCCTATTTCTGCACCTCTCTTGCCTCTTTTTTCACATCTGTTGGCTCTTTCTGCACCTCACTTGCTCCTTTCTACACTTCTCTTGCCTCTTTCTGCACCCCTGTTGCTTCATTATGCACTTTCCATGCTTCTTTCTGCACCTGTCTTGCTTCTTTATGCACCCCTGGTGTCTATTTATGTACCTCTTTGCCTCTTTCTGCACTTTTCTTGCCTTTTTCTGCACCTCTCTTCCCTATTTCTGTATGTCTGTTGCCTCTTTCTGCACCTCATTTGCTTCTTTCTGCACCCCTGTTGTCTCTTTCTGCACTCGTCTTCCCTCTTTCTGTACCTTTCCTGCCTGGTTTTGCATCTCACTTGCCTCTTTCTGCACTTTTCTTGCTTCTTTCTACACCTCTGTTGCTTCTTTCAGCAATTTTCTTGCCTCTTTGTGCACTTCTCTTGCCTGTTTCTGCATCCCTGTTGCTTCATTTTGCACTTTCCATGCTTCTTTCTGCACCTGTCTTGCTTCTTTCTGCACCCCTGTTGTCTCTTTAGATACCTCTTATGCCTCTTTCTGCACTTTTCTTGCCTTTTTCTGTACCTCTCTTCCCTCTTTCTGCACGTCTGTTGCCTTTTTCTGCACCTCACTTTCTCCTTTCTACACTTCTCTTGCCTCTTTCTACACCCATGTTGCTTCATTTTGCACTTTCCATGCTTCTTTCTGCACCTGTCTTGCTTCTTTCTGCACCCATGGTGTCTCTTAATGCACCTCTTTTGCCTGTTTCTGCACTTTTCTTGCCTTTTTCTGCACCTCTCTTCCCTCTTTCTGCACGTCTGTTGCCTCTTTCTGCACCTCATTTGCTTCTTTCTGCACCCCTGTTGTCTCTTTCTGCACTCGTCTTCCCTCTTTCTGTACCTTTCCTGCCTGTTTTTGCATCTCACTTGCGTCTTTCTGCACCTCTATTGCCTCTTTCTGCAGTTCTCTTGCCTCCTTCTGTACTTCACTTGCCTCTTTCTGTAATTCTCTCGCCTCTTTGTGCACCTCTCTTGCCTCTTTCTGCATCCCTGTTGCTTCATTCTCCACTTTCCATGCTTCTTTCTGCACCTGCCTTGCTTCTTTCTGCATCCCTGGTGTCTCTTGAAGTACCTCTTTTGCCTTTTTCTGCACTTTTCTTGTCTTTTTCTGCAGTTCTCTTCCATTTTTCTGCACGTCTGTTGCCTCTTTCTGCACCTCATTTGCTTCTTTCTGCACCCCTGTTGTCTCTTTCTGCACTCATCTTCCCTCTTTCTGTATCTTTCCTGCCTGTTTTTGCATCTCACTTGCCTCTTTCTGCACTTTTCTTGCTTCTTTCTACACCTCTGTTGCTTTTTTCAGCAATTCTCTTGCCTCTTTGTGCACTTCTCTTGCCTGTTTCTGCACCTCTCTTGCCTCTTTTTTCACATCTGTTGGCTCTTTCTGCACCTCACTTGCTCCTTTCTACACTTCTCTTGCCTCTTTCTGCACCCCTGTTGCTTCATTCTGCACTTTCCATGCTTCTTTCTGCACCTGTCTAGCTTCTTTATGCACCCCTGATGTCTATTTATGTACCTCTTTTGCTTCTTTCTGCACTTTTCTTGCCTTTTTCTGCACCTCTCTTTCCTCTTTCTGCACGTCTGTTGCCTCTTTCTGCACCTCTTTTGCTTCTTTCTGCACCCCTGTTGTCTCTTTCTGCACTCGTCTTCCCTCTTTCTGTACCTTTCCTGCCTGTTTTTGCTACTCACTTGCCTCTTTCTGCACCTCTATTGCTCTTTCTGTAGTTCTCTTGCCTCCTTCTGCACTTCACTTGCCTCTTTCTGTAACTCTCTCGCCTCCTTGTGCACCTCTCTTGCCTCTTTCTGCATCCCTGTTGCTTCATTCTGCACTTTCCATGCTTCTTTCTGCACCTGTCTTGCTTCTTTCTGCACCCCTGTTGTCTCTTTAGATACCTCTTTGGCCTCTTTCTGCACTTTTCTTGCCTTTTTCTGCACCTCTCTTCCCTCTTTCTGCATGTCTGTTGCCTCTTTCTGAACCTCATTGCTTCTTTCTGCACCCCTGTTGTCTCTTTCTGCACTCGCCTTCCCTATTTCTGTACCTTTCCTGCCTGTTTTTGCATCTCACTTGCCTCTTTCTGCACTTTTTTTGCTTCTTTCTACACCTCTGTTGCTTATTTCAGCAATTCTATTGCCTCTTTGTGCACTTGTCTTGCCTGTTTGTGCACCTCCCTTGCCTCTTTTTGCACCTCTGTTGGCTCTTTCTGCACCTCACTTGCTCCTTTCTACACTTCTCTTGCCTCTTTCTGCACCGCTGTTGCTTCATTCTGCACTTTCCATGCTTCTTTCTGCACCTGTCTTGCTTCTTTCTGCACCCCTGTTGTCTCTTTATGTACCTTTTTTTGCCTCTTCCTGCACTTTTCTTGCTTTTTTCTCAGTTCTCTTCCATCTTTCTGCACATCTGTTGCCTCTTTCAGCACCTCATTTGCTTCTTTCTGCACCCCTGTTGTCGATTTCTGCACTCGTCTTCCCTCTTTCTGTACCTTTCATGCCTGTTTTTGCATCTCACTTGCCTCTTTCTGCACTTCTTTTGCTTGTTTCTGCACCTCTCTTGCCTCTTTTTGCACCTCTGTTGGCTCTTTCTGCACCTCACTTGCTCCTTTCTACACTTCTCTTGCCTCTTTCTGCACCCATGTTGCTTCATTCTGTACTTTCCGTGCTTCTTTCTGCACCTGTCTTGCTTCTTTCTGCACCCCTGGTGTCTCTTAATGTACCTCTTTTGCCTGTTTCTGCACTTTTCTTGCCTTTTTCTGCACCTGTCTTCCCTCTTTCTGTACGTCTGTTGCCTCTTTCTGCACCTCATTTGCTTCTTTCTGAACCCCTGTTGTCTCTTTCTGCACTGGTCTTCCCTCTTTCTGTACCTTTCCTGCCTGGTTTTGCATCTCACTTGCCTCTTTCTGCACTTTTCTTCCTTCTTTCTACACCTCTGTTGCTTCTTTCAGCAATTCTCTTGCCTCTTTGTGCACTTCTCTTGCCTGTTTCTGCACCTCGCTTGCCTCTTTTTGCATCTCTGTTGGCTCTTTCCGCACCTCACTTGCTCCTTTCTACACTTCTCTTGCCTCTTTCTACACCCATGTTGCTTCATTCTGCACTTTCCATGCTTCTTTCTGCACCTGTCTTGCTTCTTTCTGCACCCCTGGTGTCTCTTTATGTACCTCTTTTTCCTCTTTCTGCACTTTTCTTGCCTTTCTCTGCACCTCTCTTCCCTCTTTCTGCACGTCTGTTGCCTCTTTCTGCACCTCATTTGCTTCTTTCTGCACTCCTGTTGTCTCTTTCTGCACTTGTCTTCCCTCTTTCTGTACCTTTCTTGCCTGTTTTTGCATCTCACTTGCCTCTTTCTGCACCTCTATTGCCTCTTTCTGCAGTTCTCTTGTCTCCTTCTGCACTTCACTTGCCTCTTTCTGTAACTCTCTTGCCTCTTTCTGCACCTCTCTTGCCTCTTTCTGCATCCCTGTTGCTTCATTCTGCACTTTCCATGCTTCTTTCTGCACCTGTCTTGCTTTTTTCTGCACCCCTGGTGTCTCTTGAAGTACCTCTTTTGCCTCTTTCTGCACTTTTCTTGCTTTTTTCTGCAGTTCTCTTCCATCTTTCTGCACGTCTGTTGCCTCTTTCTGCACCTCATTTGCTTCCCTCTGCACCCCTGTTGTCTCTTTCTGCACTCGTCTTCCCTCTTTCTGTACCTTTCCTGCCTGTTTTTGCATCTCACTTGCCTCTTTCTGCACTTTTCTTGCTTCTTTCTACACCTCTGTTGCTTCTTTCAGCAATTCTCTTGCCTCTTTGTGCACTTCTCTTGCCTGTTTCTGCACCTCTCTTGCCTCTTTTTGCACATCTGTTGGCTCTTTCTGCACCTCACTTGCTCCTTTGTACACTTCTCTTGCCTCTTTCTGCACCCCTGTTGCTTCATTCTGCATTTTCCATGCTTCTTTCTGCACCTGTCTTGCTTCTAAATGCACCCCTGGTGTCTCTTTATGTACCTCTTTTGCCTCTTTCTGCACTTTTCTTGCTTTTTTCTGCACCTCTCTTTCCTCTTTCTGCACGTCTGTTGCCTCTTTCTGCACCTCATTTGCTTCTTTCTGCACCCCTGCTGTCTCTTTCTGCACTCGTCTTCCCTCTTTCTGTACCTTTCCTGCCTGTTTTTGCATCTCACTTGCCTCTTTCTGCACCTCTATTGCCTCTTTCTGTAGTTCTCTTGCCTCCTTCTGCACTTCACTTGCCTCTTTTTGTAACTCTCTCGCCTCTGTGTGCACCTCCCTTGACTCTTTTTGCATCCCTGTTGCTTTATTCTGCACTTTCCATGCTTCTTTCTGCACCTGTCTTGCTTCTTTCTGCACCCCTGTTGTCTCTTTAGATACCTCTTTTGCCTCTTTCTGCACTTTTCTTGCCTTTTTCTGCACCTCTCTTCCCTCTTTCTGCACATCTGTTGCCTCTTTCTGCACCTCATTGCTTCTTTCTGCACCCCTGTTGTCTCTTTCTGCACTCGCCTTCCCTCTTTCCGTACCTTTCCTGCCTGTTGTTGCATCTCACTTGCCTCTTTCTGCACTTTTCTTGCTTCTTTCTAAACCTCTGTTGCTTCTTTCAGCAATTCTCTTGCCTCTTTGTGCACTTTCTTGCCTGTTTCTGCATCTCTCTTGCCTCTTTTTGCACCTCTGTTGGCTCTTTCTGCACCTCACTTGCTCCTTTCTAAACTTCTCTTGCCTCTTTCTGCACCCCTGTTGCTTCATTCTGCACTTTCCATGCTTCTTTCTGCACCTGTCTTGCTTCTTTCTTCACCACTGTTGTCTCTTTATGTACCTCTTTTGTCTCTTTCTGCACTTTTGTTGCCTTTTTCTGCAGTTCTCTTCCCTCTTTCTGCATGTCTGTTGCCTCTTTCTGCACCTCATTTGCTTCTTTCTGCACCCTTGTTGTCTCTTCCTGCACTCGTCTTCCCTCTTTCTGTACCTTTCCTGCCTGTTTTTACATCTCACTTGCCTCTTTCTGCACCTCTATTGCCTCTTTCTGCAGTTCTCTTGCCTCCTTCTGCACTTCACTTGCCTCTTTCTGTAAATCTCTCGCCTCTTTGTGCACATCTCTTGCCTCTTTCTGCACCCCTGTTGCTTCATTCTGCACTTTCCATGCTTCTTTCTGCACCTGTCTTGCTTCTTTCTGCACCCCTGTTGTCTCTTTATGTACCTTTTTTGCCTCTTTCTGCACTTTTCTTGCCTTTTTCTACAGTTCTCTTCCATCTTTCTGCACGTCTGTTGCCTCTTTCTGCACTCGTCTTCCCTCTTTCTGCACCTTTCCTGCCTGTTTTTGCATCTCACTTGCCTCTTTCTACACTTTTCTTGCTTCTTTCTACACCTCTGTTGCTTCTTTCAGCAATTCTCTTGC
Source organism: Calotriton arnoldi (assembly GCA_963921515.1). NCBI lineage: Eukaryota > Metazoa > Chordata > Amphibia > Caudata > Salamandridae > Calotriton > Calotriton arnoldi. The sequence goes on along the minus strand of CAWUFW010001368.1, from coordinate 2,106,362 downwards.
CTCTTTGTGCACTTCTCTTGCCTGTTTCTGCACCTCTCTTGACTCTTTTTGCACCTCTGTTGGCTCTTTCCACACCTCACTTGCTCCTTTCTACACTTCTCTTGCCTCTTTCTGCACCCATGTTGCTTCATTCTGCACTTTCCATGCTTCTTTCTGCACCTGTCTTGCTTCTTTCTGCACCCCTGGTGTCTCTTAATGTACCTCTTTTGCCTGTTTCTGCACTTTATTTGCCTTTTTCTGCACCTCTCTTCCCCTTTCTGCACATCTGTTGCCTCTTTCTGCACCTCATTTGCTTCTTTCTGCACCCCTGTTGTCTCTTTCTGCACTCGTCTTCCCTCTTTCTGTACCTTTCCTGCCTGTTTTTGCATCTCACTTGCCTCTTTCTGCACCTCTATTGCCTCTTTCTGCAGTTCTCTTGCCTCCTTCTGCACTTCACTTGCCTCTTTCTGTAACTCTCCTGCCTCTTTGTGCACCTCTCTTGCCTCTTTCTGCATCCCTGTTGCTTCATTCTGCACTTTCCATGCTTCTTTCTGCACCTGTCTTGCTTCTGTATGCACGTCTGTTGCCTCTTTCTGCACCTCATTTGCTTCTTTCTGCACCCCTGTTGTCTCTTTCTGCACTCGTCTTCCCTCTTTCTGTACCTTTCCTGCCTGTTTTTGCATCTCACTTGCCTCTTTCTGCACTTTTCTTGCTTTTTGCTACACCTCTGTTGCTTCTTTCAGCAATTCTATTGCCTCTTTGTGCACTTCTCTTGTCTGTTTCTGCACCTCTCTTGCCTTTTTTGCTCCTCTGTTTGCTCTTTCTGCGCCTCTCTTGCTCCTTTCTACACTTCTCTTGCTCCTTTCTACACTTCTCTTGCCCCTTTCTGCACCCCTGTAGCTTCATTCTGCACTTTCCATGCTTCTTTCTGCACCTGTCTTGCTTCTTTCTGAACCCCTGTTGCCTGTTTATGTACCTCTTTTGTCTCTTTCTGCACTTTTCTTGCCTTTTTCTGCAGTTCTCCTCCCTCTTTCTGCACATCTGTTGCCTCTTTCTGCACCTCATTTGCTTCTTTCTGCACCCCTGGTGTCTCTTTATGTACCTCTTTTTCCTCTTTCTGCACTTTTCTTGCCTTTCTCTGCACCTCTCTTCCCTCTTTCTGCACGTCTGTTGCCTCTTTCTGCACCTCATTTGCTTCTTTCTGCACTCCTGTTGTCTCTTTCTGCACTTGTCTTCCCTCTTTCTGTACCTTTCTTGCCTGTTTTTGCATCTCACTTGCCTCTTTCTGCACCTCTATTGCCTCTTTCTGCAGTTCTCTTGTCTCCTTCTGCACTTCACTTGCCTCTTTCTGTAACTCTCTTGCCTCTTTCTGCACCTCTCTTGCCTCTTTCTGCATCCCTGTTGCTTCATTCTGCACTTTCCATGCTTCTTTCTGCACCTGTCTTGCTTTTTCTGCACCCCTGGTGTCTCTTGAAGTACCTCTTTTGCCTCTTTCTGCACTTTTCTTGCTTTTTTCTGCAGTTCTCTTCCATCTTTCTGCACGTCTGTTGCCTCTTTCTGCACCTCATTTGCTTCCCTCTGCACCCCTGTTGTCTCTTTCTGCACTCGTCTTCCCTCTTTCTGTACCTTTCCTGCCTGTTTTTGCATCTCACTTGCCTCTTTCTGCACTTTTCTTGCTTCTTTCTACACCTCTGTTGCTTCTTTCAGCAATTCTCTTGCCTCTTTGTGCACTTCTCTTGCCTGTTTCTGCACCTCTCTTGCCTCTTTTTGCACATCTGTTGGCTCTTTCTGCACCTCACTTGCTCCTTTGTACACTTCTCTTGCCTCTTTCTGCACCCCTGTTGCTTCATTCTGCATTTTCCATGCTTCTTTCTGCACCTCTCTTGCTTCTAAATGCACCCCTGGTGTCTCTTTATGTACCTCTTTTGCCTCTTTCTGCACTTTTCTTGCCTTTTTCTGCACCTCTGTTCCCTCTTTCTGCACGTCTGTTGCCTTTCTGCACCTCATTTGCTTCTTTCTGCACCCCTGCTGTCTCGTTCTGCACTCGTCTTCCCTCTTTCTGTACCTTTCCTGCCTGTTTTTGCATCTCACTTGCCTCTTTCTGCACCTCTATTGCCTCTTTCTGTAGTTCTCTTGCCTCCTTCTGCACTTCACTTGCCTCTTTTTGTAACTCTCTCGCCTCTGTGTGCACCTCCCTTGACTCTTTTTGCATCCCTGTTGCTTTATTCTGCACTTTCCATGCTTCTTTCTGCACCTGTCTTGCTTCTTTCTGCACCCCTGTTGTCTCTTTAGATACCTCTTTTGCCTCTTTCTGCACTTTTCTTGCCTTTTTCTGCACCTCTCTTCCCTCTTTCTGCACATCTGTTGCCTCTTTCTGCACCTCATTGCTTCTTTCTGCACCCCTGTTGTCTCTTTCTGCACTCGCCTTCCCTCTTTCCGTACCTTTCCTGCCTGTTGTTGCATCTCACTTGCCTCTTTCTGCACTTTTCTTGCTTCTTTCTAAACCTCTGTTGCTTCTTTCAGCAATTCTCTTGCCTCTTTGTGCACTTTCTTGCCTGTTTCTGCATCTCTCTTGCCTCTTTTTGCACCTCTGTTGGCTCTTTCTGCACCTCACTTGCTCCTTTCTAAACTTCTCTTGCCTCTTTCTGCACCCCTGTTGCTTCATTCTGCACTTTCCATGCTTTTTTCTGCACCTGTCTTGCTTCTTTCTTCACCACTGTTGTCTCTTTATGTACCTCTTTTGTCTCTTTCTGCACTTTTGTTGCCTTTTTCTGCAGTTCTCTTCCCTCTTTCTGCATGTCTGTTGCCTCTTTCTGCACCTCATTTGCTTCTTTCTGCACCCTTGTTGTCTCTTCCTGCACTCGTCTTCCCTCTTTCTGTACCTTTCCTGCCTGTTTTTACATCTCACTTGCCTCTTTCTGCACCTCTATTGCCTCTTTCTGCAGTTCTCTTGCCTCCTTCTGCACTTCACTTGCCTCTTTCTGTAAATCTCTCGCCTCTTTGTGCACATCTCTTGCCTCTTTCTGCACCCCTGTTGCTTCATTCTGCACTTTCCATGCTTCTTTCTGCACCTGTCTTGCTTCTTTCTGCACCCCTGTTGTCTCTTTATGTACCTTTTTTGCCTCTTTCTGCACTTTTCTTGCCTTTTTCTACAGTTCTCTTCCATCTTTCTGCACGTCTGTTGCCTCTTTCTGCACTCGTCTTCCCTCTTTCTGCACCTTTCCTGCCTGTTTTTGCATCTCACTTGCCTCTTTCTACACTTTTCTTGCTTCTTTCTACACCTCTGTTGCTTCTTTCAGCAATTCTCTTGCCTCTTTGTGCACTTCTCTTGCCTGTTTCTGCACCTCTCTTGACTCTTTTTGCACCTCTGTTGGCTCTTTCCACACCTCACTTGCTCCTTTCTACACTTCTCTTGCCTCTTTCTGCACCCATGTTGCTTCATTCTGCACTTTCCATGCTTCTTTCTGCACCTGTCTTGCTTCTTTCTGCACCCCTGGTGTCTCTTAATGTACCTCTTTTGCCTGTTTCTGCACTTTATTTGCCTTTTTCTGCACCTCTCTTCCCCCTTTCTGCACATCTGTTGCCTCTTTCTGCACCTCATTTGCTTCTTTCTGCACCCCTGTTGTCTCTTTCTGCACTCGTCTTCCCTCTTTCTGTACCTTTCCTGCCTGTTTTTGCATCTCACTTGCCTCTTTCTGCACCTCTATTGCCTCTTTCTGCAGTTCTCTTGCCTCCTTCTGCACTTCACTTGCCTCTTTCTGTAACTCTCCTGCCTCTTTGTGCACCTCTCTTGCCTCTTTCTGCATCCCTGTTGCTTCATTCTGCACTTTCCATGCTTCTTTCTGCACCTGTCTTGCTTCTTTATGCACGTCTGTTGCCTCTTTCTGCACCTCATTTGCTTCTTTCTGCACCCCTGTTGTCTCTTTCTGCACTCGTCTTCCCTCTTTCTGTACCTTTCCTGCCTGTTTTTGCATCTCACTTGCCTCTTTCTGCACTTTTCTTGCTTTTTGCTACACCTCTGTTGCTTCTTTCAGCAATTCTATTGCCTCTTTGTGCACTTCTCTTGTCTGTTTCTGCACCTCTCTTGCCTTTTTTGCTCCTCTGTTTGCTCTTTCTGCGCCTCTCTTGCTCCTTTCTACACTTCTCTTGCTCCTTTCTACACTTCTCTTGCCCCTTTCTGCACCCCTGTAGCTTCATTCTGCACTTTCCATGCTTCTTTCTGCACCTGTCTTGCTTCTTTCTGAACCCCTGTTGCCTGTTTATGTACCTCTTTTGTCTCTTTCTGCACTTTTCTTGCCTTTTTCTGCAGTTCTCCTCCCTCTTTCTGCACATCTGTTGCCTCTTTCTGCACCTCATTTGCTTCTTTCTGCACCCTTGTTGTCTCTTTCTGCACAGGTGTTCCCTCTTTCTGTACCTTTCCTGCCTGTTTTTATATCTCACTTGCCTCTTTCTGCTCCTCTATTGCTCTTTCTGTAGTTCTCTTGCCTCCTTCTGCACTTCACTTGCCTCTTTCTGTAACTCTCTCGCCTCCTTGTGCACCTCTCTTGCCTCTTTCTGCATCCCTGTTGCTTCATTCTGCACTTTCCATGCTTCTTTCTGCACCTGTCTTGCTTCTTTCTGCACCCCTGTTGTCTCTTTAGATACCTCTTTGGCCTTTTTCTGCACTTTTCTTGCCTTTTTCTGCACCTCTCTTCCCTCTTTCTGCATGTCTTTTGCCTCTTTCTGAACCTCAATGCTTCTTTCTGCACCCCTGTTGTCTCTTTCTGCACTCGCCTTCCCTATTTCTGTACCTTTCCTGCCTGTTTTTGCATCTCACTTGCCTCTTTCTGCACTTTTCTTGCTTCTTTCTACACCTCTGTTGCTTATTTCAGCAATTCTATTGCCTCTTTGTGCACTTGTCTTGCCTGTTTCTGCACCTCCCTTGCCTTTTTTTGCACCTCTGTTGGCTCTTTCTGCACCTCACTTGCTCCTTTCTACACTTCTCTTGCCTCTTTCTGCACCGCTGTTGCTTCATTCTGCACTTTCCATGCTTCTTTCTGCACCTGTCTTGCTTCTTTCTGCACCCCTGTTGTCTCTTTATGTACCTTTTTTTGCCTCTTTCTGCACTTTTCTTGCTTTTTTCTCAGTTCTCTTCCATCTTTCTGCACATCTGTTGCCTCTTTCAGCACCTCATTTGCTTCTTTCTGCACCCCTGTTGTCGATTTCTGCACTCGTCTTCCCTCTTTCTGTACCTTTCATGCCTGTTTTTGCATCTCACTTGCCTCTTTCTGCACTTCTCTTGCTTGTTTCTGCACCTCTCTTGCCTCTTTTTGCACCTCTGTTGGCTCTTTCTGCACCTCACTTGCTCCTTTCTACACTTCTCTTGCCTCTTTCTGCACCCATGTTGCTTCAATCTGTACTTTCCGTGCTTCTTTCTGCACCTGTCTTGCTTCTTTCTGCACCCCTGGTGTCTCTTCATGTACCCCTTTTGCCTGTTTCTGCACTTTTCTTGCCTTTTTCTGCACCTGTCTTCCCTCTTTCTGTACGTCTGTTGCCTCTTTCTGCACCTCATTTGCTTCTTTCTGAACCCCTGTTATCTCTTTCTGCACTGGTCTTCCCTCTTTCTGTACCTTTCCTGCCTGGTTTTGCATCTCACTTGCCTCTTTCTGCACTTTTCTTCCTTCTTTCTACACCTCTGTTGCTTCTTTCAGCAATTCTCTTGCCTCTTTGTGCACTTCTCTTGCCTGTTTCTGTAAATCTCTCGCCTCTTTGTGCACCTCTCTTGCCTCTTTCTGCATCCCTGTTGCTTCATTCTGCACTTTCCATGCTTCTTTCTGCACCTGTCTTGCTTTTTTCTGCACCCCTGGTGTCTCTTGAAGTACCTCTTTTGCCTCTTTCTGCACTTTTCTTGCTTTTTTCTGCAGTTCTCTTCCATCTTTCTGCACGTCTGTTGCCTCTTTCTGCACCTCATTTGCTTCCCTCTGCACCCCTGTTGTCTCTTTCTGCACTCGTCTTCCCTCTTTCTGTACCTTTCCTGCCTGTTTTTGCATCTCACTTGCCTCTTTCTGCACTTTTTTTTGCTTCTTTCTACACCTCTGTTGCTTTTTTCAGCAATTCTCTTGCCTCTTTGTGCACTTCTCTTGCCTGTTTCTGCACCTCTCTTGCCTCTTTTTGCACATCTGTTGGCTCTTTCTGCACCTCACTTGCTCCTTTCTACACTTCTCTTGCCTCTTTCTGCATCCCTGTTGCTTCATTCTGCATTTTCCATGCTTCTTTCTGCACCTGTCTTGCTTCTAAATGTACCCCTGGTGTCTCTTTATGTACCTCTTTTGCCTCTTTCTGCACTTTTCTTGCCTTTTTCTGCACCTCTCTTTCCTCTTTCTGCACGTCTGTTGCCTCTTTCTGCACCTCATTTGCTTCTTTCTGCACCCCTGCTGTCTCTCTCTGCACTCGTCTTCCCTCTTTCTGTACCTTTCCTGCTTGTTTTTGCATCTCACTTGCCTCTTTCTGCACCTCTATTGCCTCTTTCTGTAGTTCTCTTGCCTCCTTCTGCACTTCACTTGCCTCTTTCTGTAACTCTCTCGCCTCTGTGTGCACCTCCCTTGACTCTTTTTGCATCCCTGTTGCTTTATTCTGCACTTTCCATGCTTCTTTCTGCACCTGTCTTGCTTCTTTCTGCACCCCTGTTGTCTCTTTAGATACCTCTTTTGCCTCTTTCTGCACTTTTCTTGCCTTTTTCTGCACCTCTCTTCCCTCTTTCTGCACATCTGTTGCCTCTTTCTGCACCTCATTGCTTCTTTCTGCACCCCTGTTGTCTCTTTCTGCACTCGCCTTCCCTCTTTCCGTACCTTTCCTGCCTGTTTTTGCATCTCACTTGCCTCTTTCTGCACTTTTCTTGCTTCTTTCTAAACCTCTGTTGCTTCTTTCAGCAATTCTCTTGCCTCTTTGTGCACTTTCTTGCCTGTTTCTGCATCTCTCTTGCCTTTTTTGCTCCTCTGTTTGCTCTTTCTGCGCCTCACTTGCTCCTTTCTACACTTCTCTTGCCCTTTTCTGCACCCCTGTAGCTTCATTCTGCACTTTCCCTGCTTCTTTCTGCACCTGTCTTACTTCTTTCTGCACCCCTGTTGTCTCTTTATGTACCTCTTTTGTCTCTTTCTGCACTTTTCTTGCCTTTTTCTGCAGTTCTCCTCCCTCTTTCTGCACATCTGTTGCCTCTTTCTGCACCTCATTTGCTTCTTTCTGCACCCTTGTTGTCTCTTTCTGCACAGGTGTTCCCTCTTTCTGTACCTTTCCTGCCTGTTTTTATATCTCACTTGCCTCTTTCTGCACCTCTATTGCCTCTTTCTGCAGTTCTCTTGCCTCCTTCTGCACTTCACTTGCCTCTTTCTGTAACTCTCGCGCCTCTTTGTGCACCTCTCTTGCTTCTTTCTGCACCCCTGTTGCTTCATTCTGCACTTTCCATGCTTCTTTCTGCACCTGTCTTACTTCTTTCTGCACCCCTGTTGTCTCTTTATGTACCTCTTTTGCCGCTTTCTGCACTTTTCTTGCCTTTTTCTGCACCTCTCTTCCCTCTTTCTGCACATCTGTTGCCTCTTTCTGCACGTCATTGCTTCTTTCTGCACCCCTGTTGTCTCTTTCTGCACTCGTCGTCCCTCTTTCTGTACCTTTCCTGCCTGTTTTTGCATCTCACTTGCCTCTTTCTGCACTTTTCTTGCTTCTTTCTACACCTCTGTTGCTTCTTTCAGCAATTCTCTTGCCTCTTTGTGCACTTCTCTAGCCTGTTTCTGCACCTCACTTGCTCCTTTCTACACTTCTCTTGCCTCTTTCAGCACCCCTGTTGCTTCATTCTGCACTTTCCATGCTTCTTTCTCCACCTGTCTTGCTTCTTTCTGCACCCCTGTTGTCTCTTTATGTACCTCTTTTGCCTCTTTCTGTACATCACTTGCTTTTTTTTGCACCTCTCTTGCCTCTTTTGGTACCTCTGTTGCTTCTTTCTGCACTTCTCTTGCCTCCTTCTGCACCTCTTAGTTAGAGGTAGTTTTAATCCCCCTGCCCTATTAGGTACTAGGGCCTTACAGGGGAGGTCATGCCAATCACAGGGGTAGCCCAACCCATAGTGTACCCTAGTGTATGTAGGTGTTTTCACTGTATTCTAAGTGTCTTTCAGCATAGCACTGGCTCCGGGCCTGGCTAGTCAGAGTCAGTTACCACCAGTACCCGTCAGCAAAACGTTGGGGGCACAGGATGACCATAGGTTTCAGGGATGTTATAGTTAGTAATTAGCATTTACAAAACCTTTGAAATCCACTGAAAAAACCACAGGTTTCAGGAATGTTATAGTTAGAAATTAGCATTTAAAAAACCTTTGAAATTCACTGAAAAAACCATAGGTTTCAGGGACGTTATAGCTAGAAATTAGCATTTAAAAAAACCTTAGAAATTCACTGAAAAAACCACAGGTTTCAGGGATGTTATAGTGAGTTGGACATTTCACTCGTACAAAACCAGAGAAATTCGGCCGTTATAATTAGTTCAGCTAACTATAACTCGCGCCCCGCAAAGCACTGCTGATGATGTCACATATTACATCATTCATGACATGGTCAGTGACATCACTGATGACATCACTGATGACATCTCAAATGACATCACTGATGACATCATCCACGTGATAATCTGATGCACCTCCTCATACCCTAATATAACCTTTGATACACTCACTCTAAAATACAGACTACCATTTTCAAAACCATAGACAAACCAATACCAGTTAGTACATACCCACTCACTAATTCCTAGGTCTATACACACATCCACTCATTCACCCATACAGTCACTCATACATGCAGTCAACCATCAATACGGCACTATCATATGCACTCACATATCTATACAGACACTCACACACCGCCACTCATCCATAGAGTTACTCACACACCTAGTCAGTCATGCAAAGAATCAATCACACTCCCATTTACTCACCTATACTGTTATACACACACCACCTCACTTATTCAAAAATATACTAACACATACTTACACTCTTATACCATAACTAATACAAGCACACACTCATCCATACAGCCACTCTCACAATCACTCACTCTCACATATAGTCATTTATATACTCCAACACCCACATATACTGCCTTTCACGTATGCAGTTACTCACATATGTACCACTAAGACATCCATTCACTCACCAACACACCCATACACACACTCACCCACCCATACAGCCCTTCACAGATGCACACTTGAACCCATACACCCAGTGAATCACCCACTCACACATCTATGCACAGAGTCACTTCCCCCACCCACCCACACAGACACTCAGGCACCCATACAGATACTCAGACAACCAATCAATAACCCATATAGACCCTTATTTAGCTACTCGCCAACCCATGCAACCGCTTACACACCAACTGACAAACTAAACTGTGTGAATGTCTGTATCAGTCACTAACCCATGCATTCAGTAAGACACATTTAATCACTCACTTATACCGTCAGACACGCACTTACTAAATCATCCATTCAGACACTTATACACCAACTCATTCTTCAATACACCTTGGCCAACATATATATAAAACATATTTAAACTTTACAGAAATACACAGTCAATGGATGATGTCATCAGTGATGTCATTTGAGATGTCATCAGTTATGTCATCAGTGATGTCACTGACCATGTCATGAATGATGTAATATGTGACGCCATCAGCAGTGCATTGCGGGGCGCAAGTTATAGTTAGCTGAACTAACTATAACGGCCGAATTTCTCTGGTTTTGTACGAGTGAAATGTCCAACTTACTATAACGTCCCTGAAACCTGTGGTTTTTCAGTGAATTCTAAGGTTTTTTTAAATGCTAATTTCTAACTATAACGTCCCTGAAACCTATGGTTTTTTCAGTGAATATATATATATATATATATATATATATATATATATATATATTCACTGAAAAAACCATAGGTTTTAGGGACAGTTATAGTTAGTTGGACATTGCACCCGTACAAAACCCGTGAAATTCCCCGTTATAGTTAGTTCAGCTAACTATAACTCGAGCCCCGCAATGCACTGCTGATGACGTCACATATTACATCACTCATGACATGGTCAGTGACATCACTGATGACATCACTGATGACATCTCAAATGACATCACTGATGACATCATCCAGTGACTGTGTGTTTCTGTAAAGTTTAAATATTTTTAATATATATAGGGAAAGGCGTATTGAAGAATGAGTGGGTGTATAAGTGTCTGTATGGATGATTTAGTAGGTGCGTGACTAACTCTATAAGTGAGTGATTAAACGTATCTTACTGAATGCATGGGTTAGTGACTAAACTGGGTGAATGTCTGTATCCGTCTGTCTATTGCTGTGTAAGTGGCTGCATGGGTTTGTGAATAGCTACATGAGTGTCTATATGAGTTTTTGATTGGTTGTCTGAGTATCTGTATGGGTGCCTGAGTGTTTGTGTGGGTGGGGTGTGTGCGACTCTGTGCATAGATGTGTGAGTGGTGTGATTCACTGGGTGGATGGTTTCAAGAGTGCATCTGTGATAGACTGTATGGGTGGGTAAGTGTGTGTAAGAGTGTGTTAGTGAGTGAATGTATGTCCCAGTGGTACATGTGTGAGTAACTACATATGTGAAAGGCAGTATATATGTGTGTTGGAGTATATAAATAGCTATAAGCGAGAGTGTGTGATTGTGATTGTGAGAGTGACTGTATGGATGAGTGTGTGCTTGTATCAGTGATTGTATAAGAGCGTAAGAATGTGCTAGTATTTGTATGAGTAAGTGAGCTGGTGTATGTATAACTGTATAGGTGAGTAAATGGCAGTGTGTTTAATTAATTGCATGAGTGACTAGGTGTGTGAGTACCTCTATGGATGAGTGGCGGTGTTTGAGGGTCTATATAGGAGTATGAGTGCATATGATAGTCCTGTACTGAGTGACCGTAAGTATGAGTGACTGTACGGGTGAGTGAGTGGATGTGTGTGTAGACCTAAGAATCAGTGAGTGGGTATGTAGTTATTGGTGTTGGAGTGTCTATGGTTTTGAGAATGGCAGTCTGTAATTTAGAGTGAGTGTATCAAAGGTTATATTAGGGTGTGAGGAGGTGCATCAGATTATCACGTGGATGATGTCATCAGTGATGTCATCAGTGATGTCATTTGAGATGTCATCAGTGATGTCATGAGTGATGTCACTGACCATGTCATGAGTGATGTAATATGTGACGTCATCAGCAGTGCATTGCGGGCGCGAGTTATAGTTAGCTGAACTAACTATAACAGGGGAATTTCACGGGTTTTGTACGAGTGCAATGTCCAACTAACTATAACTGTCCCTAAAACCTATGGTTTTTTCAGTGAATTTGTAAGGTTTTTTAAATGCTAATTTCTAACTATAAAGTGCCTGAAACCTATGGTTTTTTCAGTGAATTTCAAAGGTTTTCTAAATGCTAATTCCTCACTATAACATGTCTGAAACCTATGGTTTTTTCAGTGAATTTCAAAGGTTTTTAAATGCTAATTCCTCATTATAACATGTCTGAAACCTATGGTTTTTTTTCAGTGAATTTCAAAGGTTTTGTAAATGTCAATTTTTAAATGTATTAATTGTTATATTTATTTTTTTGATACTGATTTACTACATTTTTTTAAACTATTTATTTTTACATATTTTATTTTTTAAATTACATTGTAATTACATTATACATTACATTACAAAATATACTTTCACTGAATGAATTACTTTAGTTTAAATACTTTGCAAATAGGCAATAGACTTTTAAGTACAGTAGTTACAGTTGTTGCAATGGGCAACACAATTTCAAACACAATGCAACATTGAGCTCAATGTGAATTTCAAGTTAAATGCAATTAGTTACTTTATGGATTACTTTTCTAACCACAGGACTGGATCCTAGATTCAGTCCTGGGACATCTCCTGTAAACAGTTGAGTAAAAGCGTTTTGGTTACACTAGTGATATTTAAGGAATATTATTGTATTTTAAAAGTTGACACTTAGAAACTTTTTCACATAGAATCACCAATGTTATCCTATGGGAGGAAATTTACTTAGCAGGTAAGTAGTGTTATCGTTACTTTTTCTTACTCAGTGTTGGATCCTGGATCCAGCACTGGTGCATCTCCTGTAAACAGTTGAAAGAATGCGTTTAAGTCATACAGGCGATTTTTAAGGAATATTTGTAGTTTGTGAAAATCGACACTTTGAAACTTTTCTGCTGAAAACCAGACAATGGATTCCTATGGAAGGAAATATAAGTTACTGGTAAGTACGGTTAGAATTACTTTTCAGGGTGAGTGCTGGGCTAAATGATGCAGCACTGGGTTCTCTCCTGATAACAGGTGAGTAAATCGGAATTCGTAGTTCGGCTGATTTTAGAGGAATATTATAAAGTTCCAAAACTCCACACTTAGAAGAATTTCCAAGTGAAACCAGTCAATGTTAGCCTATGGAAGGAAATTCAAGTTACTGGTAAGTACGGTTAGAATTACTTTTCAGGATCTGAACTGGGCTCAAAGATGCAGGACTGAGGTCTCTCCTGATAACAGGTGAGTAAATCAGAATTTGTAGTTCTGATGATTTTAGAGGAATATTTGTATGTTTCAAAAATCAACACTTTGAAACTTTTTCAGCAAAAAGCAGGCAATGATATCCTATGGAAGGAAATTCAAGTTACTGGTAAGTACGGTTAGAATTACTTTTCAGGATCTGTACTGGGCTCAACGATGCAGCACTGAGGTCTCTCCTGATAACAGGTGAGTAAATCGGAATTCGTAGTTCGGCTGATTTTAGAGGAATATTTGCACAATGGTGAAGGGAGGGGCGGGGCCTGAGGTGACATCTGTGCAAACGCGCCCGTGGCGCGTTTTAAGTTGGGGGATTAAGTCCCCTTGAATCATGAGGGTCCCTGGGGTCCAACTAGCCCACCCTGTACCTCGAGTATGCGCCAGGGAGCTGCGTTGCAGAGAGGTGTTCAGAGGCCATGCCCCTTTTGCACCTCTCTGCAACGCAGCTCTGTGGCGCTTTCTGGACGTACCTGGTGGGCTAGTTGGCCCCCAGGGACCCTCAGGATTGAAGGGATTTAATTCCCCATCTTAAAACGCGCCACGGGGCCTGTTTGCACACATGTCACCTGAAGCCCTGCCCCCTCCCTTCACCACTGTGCAAACGTGACCCGTGGCGTATTTTAAGTTGGGGGATTAAGTCCCCTTGAATCCTGAGGGTCCCTGGGGTCCAACTAGCCCACCAGGTACCTCCAAAAAGCGTCACAGAGCTGCGTTGCAGAGAGGTGTAAAAAGGGGTGTGGCCTCTGTACACCTCTGTGCAACGCAGCCCCCTGGCGCATACTGGAGGTTCCTGGTGGGCTAGTTGGCCCCCAGGGACCCCCAGTATTCAAGGGGAATTCGTTCCCCATCTGCAAACGCGCCAGGGGGCGCGTTTGCAGAGTGCTCCAAGGAGGGGGCGTGGCCTCCGGCGCGATGCCGGTATTTAAAAAAAAAAAATTTAAGAAGGGGGGCTGTGTGGCCCCCCTTCTTTTTCTAATTTTTTGGCCCTGGGGACCCCATCCCCCAGGGCCTGCCCCTAATATTTTGTTTTAAAAAAAAAAAAATTGGAAAGGGGGCCGCGTGGCCCCCTCCCCAGGCCTTAATCGGCCCCGGGGACCCCATCCCCCGGGGCATAGCCTTCTTTTTTTAAATGTTATGGAGGGGGCTGTGTTGCCCCCTCCTTAGGCCACTTATGGCCCCGGGACCCCATCCCCCGAGGCCGGCCTTTGTTTTTTTGTTTTTTTTAAATTAACATTTGGGGAGGGGGCCACGTGGCCCCCCTCCCGGGCCACTACTAGCCCCGGGGACCCCATCCCCGGGGCTGGCCCTCTCTGTTGGGGACCGTGGGGGTCCCCAATCCTCCCACGGTCCCGCCGGCTCCCCGCGTCCCTCGGGAGCCGGCATTGCTTCCACATGGGGAGCTGCTAAGATGCAGCTCCCCATGTGGAAAAGCAATTGTCTTTGAATTTTGGAAGAGAGAGCAGGTTTCCTGCTCTCTCTCCAAAATCCAAAGCAGTTTGCTATGACAGGATGGGAGCCGCGAGGCTCCCGCCCTGCCATAGCAAACTACAGTGTCCCGGGGTAGGCACCCCGGGACACTGCAAGAGCCAGCCCTGGGGGGTGGCGGTCCCCAGGGCCATCAAGGGCTCCAGGAGGGGGGCCGCGTGGCCCCCCTCCCCACATCTGCAAAGCCCCGGGGAGGTGGTGGTCCCCGGGGCTTTGGGGGTCCAAAACGGACCCCCATTTTAAATTTGTTAGTGCCCCGGGGAGGTGGCGGTCCCCGGGGCATGTGGGGGGGTGATTTAAATTTTAAAAAAAAGAAGCCCCGGGGGGTGGCGGTCCCCGGGGCTGCGGGAGGGCTCAGAGCCCTCCCGCACCATTTATTTTTAAAGCCCCGGGTGTGGCGGTCCCCGGGGCTAGGGGCCTTAGAGGCCCCCCACATATTATAAATAACCCCCCGCATGCCCCGGGACTTGGCCCACCCGGGGCCAATTAACAACGAAGTACGGTAGACCGCGCTTCGTTTTTTTTTCGGCGGGATCCGCGCACCCTAAGCACATCCCGCCGATTTTTTTTTTTTAAATGCTTTTTTCTGCCCAGGGGGTCCTTGTGGGACCCCCTGAGCAGACCTAGGGAGTCAGGGTGTTTCTACCCTGCCCCCTTTATGCGTTTTGCGCACTTGTTTCTTTTTTTTCTCGGCGGGATCCGCGCACCCTAAGTGCATCCCGCCGATTTAAAAAAAAAAATGCTTTTTCTGCCCAGGGGTCCTTGTGGGACCCCCTGAGCAGACCTAGGGGTCAGGGAGTTTCTACCCTGCTCCCTTTTTGCGCTTTGCGCACTTGTTTCTGTCCAAAATGGCTGCCAACACTTCCTGATTTGGAGTGTTGACAGCCAATTAGCATGCAGCTCATGATCGGGAGGGTACGCGGACCCTACTCGGACATAGATATATATGTGATTTTATTTGTGATTTTCTCAGAAACTACTGAATGGATTTACACCATTTAAGCAAAAGGCACGACACTGAACCAAGGGCTACCTCTTTGCCAAATTTGGTGTAATTCCGTTCAGCAGTTCGGGCTGTAGCTGCGACTAAAGGTTCCTATGGAAAAATGAATGGGGAAAACGCGTTTTGGGACCCCCCTTTTTTCTCGGCCCCTGCTTGACGAATCACCCCGAGACTTTCAGGATAGGAGCAGACCGGAGCGCCCCAACAAGTTGGAAACTTTCGCAAAGATTCATCAACCGGCGCCAACGTTATTTCAGATAGAATGTTGCGGATTTCCTATGGAAAATAGGTCCTAACTATAACTATCTACTGGCGACCGCCAGTAGATAATATATATATATATATATATATATATATATATATATATATATATATGTTCCCATTTTTTGTCCAACAAAAATGAAGACGCACTCGCCTGCTGTCTGGATTCCAAGAATTCCTTTTATTTAACACCAACCAGCAAGTTGCATTCAGGTAATAACTCTGCCTTACGCGTTTCGAAAATCCTACTTCTTGATCACAGGCTCATGGGAAATGGCGCAGTCACGCTGAGAGCCACTAGAAATCTGCATGCTGATTGGTTCATTAGTGAAATTACCCTCCGGTGGGTCTCTTCGGTGAGTTCACTTGTAAAGCATGTTGGGATTTGTAGTATGCCTCAGTCTATCATTCCCTCCAGTGGGTTTTGTGCCATTTCCGACTGAATATTTATTTTGTTCAAGCCCTCCAGTGGGCCCCCAAAAACAGCTTGCACAGTCTCTTTTATTTTACAGCAGTTCCGCTTGTTAGGCAGGAAAGGTTCCAGCCCTGCGGCCCCTCCTTCACTTAGGTGGTGGTGCAATCTTCTCTGGCAGGACAGCCAGTAAACATGTTCCCATTTTTTGTCCAACAAAAATGAAGACGCACTCGCCTGCTGTCTGGATTCCAAGAATTCCTTTTATTTAACACCAACCGGCAAGTTGCATTCAGGTAATAACTCTGCCTTACACGTTTCAAGTTCATACTTCTTGATCACAGGCTCATGGGAAATGGCGCAGTCACGCTGAGAGCCACTAGAAATCTGCATGCTGATTGGTTCATTAGTGAAATTACCCTCCGGTGGGTCTCTTCAGTGAGTTCACTTGTAAAGCATGTTGGGATTTGTAGTATGCCTCAGTCTATCATTCCCTCCAGTGGGTTTTGTGCCATTTCCGACGAATATTTATTTTGTTCAAGCCCTCCAGTGGGCCCCCAAAAAACAGCTTGCACAGTCTCTTTTATTTTACAGCAGTTCCGCTTGTTAGGCAGGAAAGGTTCCAGCCCTGCGGCCCCTCCTTCACTTAGGTGGTGGTGCAATCTTCTCTGGCAGGACAGCCAGTAAAAATGTTCCAATTTTTTGTCCAACAAAAATGAAGACGCACTCGCCTACTGTCTGGATTCCAAGAATTCCTTTTATTTAACACCAACCGGCAAGTTGCATTCAGGTAATAACTCTGCCTTACGCGTTTCGAAGTTCATACTTCTTGATCACAGGCTCATGGGAAATGGCGCAGTCACGCTGAGAGCCAGTAGAAATCTGCATGCTGATTGGTTCATTAGTGAAATTACCCTCTGGTGGGTCTCTTCGGTGAGTTCACTTGTAAAGCATGTTGGGATTTGTAGTATGCCTCAGTCTATCATTCCCTCCAGTGGGTTTTGTGCCATTTCCGGCGAACCAATCAGCATGCAGATTTCTAGTGGCTCTCAGCGTGACTGCGCCATTTCCCATGAGCCTGTGATCAAGAAGTATGAACTTCGAAACGCGTAAGGCAGAGTTATTACCTGAATGCAACTTCCCGGTTGGTGTTAAATAAAAGGAATTCTTGGAATCCAGACAGCAGGCGAGTGCGTCTTCATTTTTGTTGGACAAAAATGGGAACATGTTTACTGGCTGTCCTGCCAGAGAAGATTGCACCACCACCTAAGTGAAGGAGGGGCCGCAGGGCTGGAACCTTTCCTGCCTAACAAGCGGAACTGCTGTAAAATAAAAGAGACTGTGCAAGCTGTTTTTGGGGGCCCACTGGAGGGCTTGAACAAAATAAATATTCGTCGGAAATGGCACAAAACCCACTGGAGGAATGATAGACTGAGGCATACTACAAATCCCAACATGCTTTACAAGTGAACTCACCGAAGAGACCCACCGGAGGGTAATTTCACTAATGAACCAATCAGCATGCAGATTTCTAGTGGCTCTCAGCGTGACTGCGCCATTTCCCATGAGCCTGTGATCAAGAAGTATGAACTTCGAAACGCGTAAGGCAGAGTTATTACCTGAATGCAACTTGCCGGTTGGTGTTAAATAAAAGGAATTCTTGGAATCCAGACAGCAGGCGAGTGCGTCTTCATTTTTGTTGGACAAAAATGGGAACATTTTTACTGGCTGTCCTGCCAGAGAAGATTGCACCACCACCTAAGTGAAGGAGAGGCCGCAGGGCTGGAACCTTCCTGCCTAACAAGCGGAACTGCTGTAAAATAAAAGAGACTGTGCAAGCTGTTTTTGGGGGCCCACTGAGGGCTTGAACAAAATAAATATTCGTCGGAAATGGCACAAAACCCACTGGAGGGAATGATAGACTGAGACATACTACAAATCCCAACATGCTTTACAAGTGAACTCACCGAAGAGACCCACCGGAGGGTAATTTCACTAATGAACCAATCAGCATGCAGATTTCTAGTGGCTCTCAGCGTGACTGCGCCATTTCCCATGAGCCTGTGATCAAGAAGTATGAACTTCGAAACGCGTAAGGCAGAGTTATTACCTGAATGCAACTTGCCGGTTGGTGTTAAATAAAAGGAATTCTTGGAATCCAGACAGCAGGCGAGTGCGTCTTCATTTTTGTTGGACAAAAATGGGAACATGTTTACTGGCTGTCCTGCCAGAGAAGATTGCACCACCACCTAAGTGAAGGAGGGGCCGCAGGGCTGGAACCTTTCCTGCCTAACAAGCGGAATTGCTGTAAAGTAAAAGAGACTGTCCAAGCTGTTTTTTGGGGGCCCACTGGAGGGCTTGAACAAAATAAATATTCGTCGGAAATGGCACAAAACCCACTGGAGGGAATGATAGACTGAGGCATACTACAAATCCCAACATGCTTTACAAGTGAACTCACCGAAGAGACCCACCGGAGGGTATTTTCACTAATGAACCAATCAGCATGCAGATTTCTAGTGGCTCTCAGCGTGACTGCGCCATTTCCCATGAGCCTGTGATCAAGAAGTATGAACTTCGAAACGCGTAAGGCAGAGTTATTATCTGAATGCAACTTGCCGGTTGGTGTTAAATAAAAGGAATTCTTGGAATCCAGACAGCAGGCGAGTGCGTCTTCATTTTTGTTGGACAAAAAATGGGAACATGTTTACTGGCTGTCCTGCCAGAGAAGATTGCACCACCACCTAAGTGAAGGAGGGGCCGCAGGGCTGGAACCTTTCCTGCCTAACAAGCGGAACTGCTGTAAAATAAAAGAGACTGTGCAAGCTGTTTTTGGGGGCCCACTGGAGGGCTTGAACAAAATAAATATTCGTCGGAAATGGCACAAAACCCACTGGAGGGAATGATAGACTGAGACATACTACAAATTCCAACATGCTTTACAAGTGAACTCACCGAAGAGACCCACCGGAGGGTAATTTCACTAATGAACCAATCAGCATGCAGATTTCTAGTGGCTCTCAGCGTGACTGCGCCATTTCCCATGAGCCTGTGATCAAGAAGTATGAACTTCGAAACGCGTAAGGCAGAGTTATTACCTGAATGCAACTTGCCGGTTGGTGTTAAATAAAAGGAATTCTTGGAATCCAGACAGCAGGCGAGTGCGTCTTCATTTTTGTTGGACAAAAAATGGGAACATGTTTACTGGCTGTCCTGCCAGAGAAGATTGCACCACCACCTAAGTGAAGGAGGGGCCGCAGGGCTGGAACCTTTCCTGCCTAACAAGCGGAATTGCTGTAAAGTAAAAGAGACTGTCCAAGCTGTTTTTTGGGGGCCCACTGGAGGGCTTGAACAAAATAAATATTCGTCGGAAATGGCACAAAACCCACTGGAGGGAATGATAGACTGAGGCATACTACAAATCCCAACATGCTTTACAAGTGAACTCACCGAAGAGACCCACCGGAGGGTATTTTCACTAATGAACCAATCAGCATGCAGATTTCTAGTGGCTCTCAGCGTGACTGCGCCATTTCCCATGAGCCTGTGATCAAGAAGTATGAACTTCGAAACGCGTAAGGCAGAGTTATTATCTGAATGCAACTTGCCGGTTGGTGTTAAATAAAAGGAATTCTTGGAATCCAGACAGCAGGCGAGTGCGTCTTCATTTTTGTTGGACAAAAAATGGGAACATGTTTACTGGCTGTCCTGCCAGAGAAGATTGCACCACCACCTAAGTGAAGGAGGGGCCGCAGGGCTGGAACCTTTCCTGCCTAACAAGCGGAACTGCTGTAAAATAAAAGAGACTGTGCAAGCTGTTTTTTGGGGGCCCACTGGAGGGCTTGAACAAAATAAATATTCGTCGGAAATGGCACAAAACCCACTGGAGGGAATGATAGACTGAGGCATACTACAAATCCCAACATGCTTTACAAGTGAACTCACCGAAGTGACCCACCGGAGGGTAATTTCACTAATGAACCAATCAGCATGCAGATTTCTAGTGGCTCTCAGCGTGACTGCGCCATTTCCCATGAGCCTGTGATCAAGAAGTATGAACTTCGAAACGCGTAAGGCAGAGTTATTACCTGAATGCAACTTGCCGGTTGGTGTTAAATAAAAGAAATTCTTTGAATCCAGGCAGCAGGCGAGTGCGTCTTCATTTTTGTTGGACAAAAAATGGGAACATATATATATATATATATATACATATTTATTTGCCCTATTTGCATAATGACGAAACATGGAGCAAACTCACATATATATATATAGGTAGTTATAGTTAGGACCTAGTTTCCATAGGAAAAGCGTTTTTTGATTTGCCAAAATCTTTGGCGCCGTTTGACGAATCTTTGCGAAATTTTCAAAACTAATGGGGCGCTCTGGTCAGCTCCTGTCTTGAAAATATCGGGGTGATTCGTCAAACGGGGGATGAGAAAAAAGGGGGGGTCCCAAAACGCGTTTTCTCCATGTTAATTTCAATAGGAACTTTTGTCGTGGCTACAGCCCGAACTGCTGAACGGAATTACACCAAATTCGGCAGAGAGTTAGCTCTTGGTCCAGAGTGCACGCTTTGCTTTAAATGTTGTAAATCCATTCAGTAGTTCCTGAGAAATTCAAAAAATAAAAAAATATCGATAGTTGGTGGCCGCGGTGGATCCGCGAACCCTCCCGACCACGAGCTTCATTCTGATTGTCTGCCAACACTCCAAACCTAGAAGTGTTGGCAGCCATCTTGTGACTCAGTTGAACCAAGTCACAAGCAAAAGGGTCAAAAAACGATTAAAAAAGAAGATAAGGGGGCAGGGTAGACACACCCTGACCCCCTAGGCCTTCTCAAGGGGTCCCAAAAAAGCATTTAAAAAAAATGTTGGCCGTAATTCGCGCTGGGTTCGCGAATCCCGCCGAAAATTAAAAAACAATACAAAGCACGGGCTCTCGCGCTTCATTTTGTAGAAGCCCCCGGTTGGGCCAGGTCCCGGGGGCAATGTTATTAATATTTTCAGGGGCCGCGCTGGCCCCAGCAGCCCTGGGGACCGCCACCTCCCCAGGGCATTTTTAAATTTTGGGTGGGGGCCTCATGGGCCCCCTCAAGCCCCGGGGGTCACCACCTCCCCAGGGCTTAGATGTTTAAATGCAGGGGGGTCACGCCCCCCCTCAGCCCCGGGGACCGCCACCTCCCTGGGGCAACATAAATTAAAAGTAAGTGTGGGGGGCTCCTGCCCCCCCACACTTCCCCAGGGGCCACCACCTTCCTGGAGCACTAATTATGCTAATGTGGGGGTCCGTTGCAGACCCCCGGCCCCGGGGACCACACCTCCCTGGGGCTACATACATGTTGGGAGGGGGGCCGCCACCCCCTGGGCCAGCTCCAGCAATGTCCTGGGGTGCCCACCCCCAGGACATTGCAGTTTGCAATGACAGGGCAGGAGCACGGCTCCCACTCTGTCATTACAAACACTGCTTTGCTTCATGGAAGTGAGAGGAGGAAACCTGCTCTTGCTTCCATGAAGCAAAGCAGATTGCTTTTGGACAAGGGGAGCTGCATGTTAGCAGCTTCCCTTGTCCAAAAGCAATGCCGGCTCCCGCAGGAGGCGGGGAGCCGGCAGGGACCGCGGGGGCATTGGGGCTCCCCCGCGGTCCCCAACGTAAGGGCCAGCCCCGGGGGATGGGGTCTCCGGGGCCCCCTCCCTTTTAATTTATTTATTTATTTTAAACGGAAGGCTGGCCCCGGGGGATGGGGTCCACGGGGCCATAATTTGCCTCAGGGAAGGAGGGCCACGTGGCCCCCTCCTGTAATTAAAAAAAACAAACAAGGCCAGGCCCCGGGGGATCGGGACCCCGGGGCCAGAAGTAGCCCAGGGAAGGGGGGCCACGCGGCCCCCCTCCCGTAGTTTAAAAAAAAAAACAAGGCCTGGCCCCAGGGGTGGGGTCCCCGGGGCCAAAAGTGACCCAGGGAGGGGGCCATGTGGCCCCCTTCCCATTTTTTTAAATGTCAGGTCCTGGGAGATGGGGTCCCCAGGGCCCACAAAAAATTAAGAGAAGGGAGGCCACACAGCCCCCCTTCTAACGAAAAAAAAGAAAAGCCGGCATGTTGCCAGAGGCCCCGTCCCCTCCCTGCACCACTCTGCAAACGTGCCTCCTGGCGCGCTCTAAGTTGGGGGATTAAGTCCCCTTGAATCCTGAGGGTCCCTGGGGCCAACTAGCCCACCAGGTACCTCCAGTAAGCCTTACACAGTGGGATTGCTGAGAGGTGGTCCGAGGTCACGCCCCTTTTTACACCACTCGGCAAACCCGCCTCTTGGCGCATTGCTGGTGGGGCGAAGAGGTCCTCTTGTGTTCTGAGAACCTCAGGACCAAAGTGGACTTCATCTCCCGGGCAGCAGTGCGCCAGGAGGTGCGTTTGCAGAGTGATGTAAAAAGGGGGCATGGCCTCGGACCACTCTCAGCAATCCAGCTGTGTGGGGCTTACTGGAGGTACCTGGTGGGCTAGTTGGCCCCCAGGGACCCTTAGGATTCAAGGGAACTTAATCCCCCAACCCAGAACGCACCAGGAGGCGCGTTTGCAGAGTGGTGGAGAAAGGGGGCATGGCCTGTGTCCACCTGTCAGCAATCCCACTATCTGGGACATACTGAAGGTATCAGGTAGGCTAGTTGGCCCCTAAGGACCCCCAGCCTCGAAGGAGACTTTAATCCCCATTCAAGAGCACACCAGGAAGTGCATTTACAGAGTGGTGGGGAAAGGAGGCATGGCCTGCTATGAGAACTTAGCAATCCTGCTGTGTGGGACTTACTGGAGGCAATAGATAGGTAGTTGGCCCCCAAGGTTGATCTTGGGGGCCAACTAACCCTCCTGTTACCTCCAATAAGTCACACATAGTGGTATTGCTAAGAGGTCTTCGAAGGCCACGCTCACCTTTCTCCACCACTCTGCAAACGCGCCTCCTGGCACAGTACTGGTTGGGGGATGAAGTGCACTTTACTCCTGAGGGACTTTGGTGGCCAAGTATTCCTCCTGGTACCTCCTGTAAGTCCTACGCAGCGGAATTCCTGAGCACTGGTCGGAGGCCCAAGCCCCTTTCTGCACCACTCTGCAAATGCGACTACTACCTTATAGTTAGAAATTAGCATTTAAAAAACCTTTGAAATTCATTGAAAAAACCATAGGTGTCATGGATGTTATAGTTAGTAATTAGCATTTAAAAAATCTTGAAAATTCACTGAAAAAACCATAGGATTGAGGGACGTTATAATTAGGAATTAGCTTTAAAAAACCTTAGAAATTCACTGAAAAAAACATAGGTTTCAGGGACGATATAGTTAGAAATTAGCATTTAAAAAACCTTGGGATTTCACTGAAAAAACCACAGGTTTCAAGGACGTTATAGTTAGAAATTAGCATTTAAAAAAATCTTTGATATTCACTGAAAAAAACACAGGTTTCAGGGACGTTATAGTTAGCTGGACATTTCACTCATACGAAACCAGAGAAATTCGGCCGTTATAGTTAGTTGAGCTAACTATAACTCGCGACCCCGCAATGCACTGCTGATGACGTCACATATTACATCACTCATGACATGGTCAGTGACATCACTGTTGACATCACTGATGACATCTCAAATGACATCACTGATGACATCACTGATGACATCATCCACGTGATAATCTGATGCACCTCCTCACACCCTAATATAACCTTTCATACACCCACTCTAAAATACAGACTACCATTCTCGAAACCATAGACACACCAATACCAGTTAGTACATACCCACTCACTGATTCATAGGTCTACACACACATCTTCTCACTCACTCATACACTCATACATGCAGTCACTCATAAATAGAGCCTCTGATATATGTACTCATACACCCATACAGACACTCACACAACACCACTCACCCATAGAATTTCTCACATACCTAGTCAGTCACCCAAAGACTCAATCACACTGCCATTTACTCACCTATACAGTTATAGACACACCACCTCACTTATTCATACAGATACTAACATATTATTACTTTCTTATACAACCACTGACACAAGCACACACTCATGCATACAGCCACTCTTACAATCACTCACTCTCACATATAGTCACTTATATACGCCAACACTCACATATACTGCCTTTTACATATGTAGTTACTCACACATATACCATTGAGACATCCATTCACTCACCAACACAGCTATACGCACACTCACTCATCCATACAGCCCCTCTCAGATGCACTCATGGCCCATACACCCAGTTAATCACCCACTCACACATCCATGCAAGGAGTCACCCCCCCCACCCACCAACACAGAAACTCATGCACCGATACAGGTACTCAGACAACCAATCATTAACCCATATAGACACTCATGTAGCTACACACCAACCCATGCAACCACTTACACACCAACTGACAGACTGATACAGACATTCACACAGATTAGTCATTCACCCATGCATTCACTAAGACACGTTTAATCACTCACTAACACATTCAGTCACGCACCCAGTAAATCATCCATTCAGACACTCATAAACCCATTCATTCTTCAATACACCTTTGCGTATCTATATATAACATTCTTAAATTTTTAAAAATCACCCAGTCTCTGGATGAGGTCATCAGTGATGTCATCAGTGATGTAATTTGAGATGTCATCAGTGATGTCATCAGTGATGTCTCTGACCATGTCTTCAGTGATGTAATATGTGACGTCATCAACAGTGCATTGCGGGGGCGCGAGTTATAGTTAGCTCAACTAACTATAACGGCCGAATATATATAATATATATATATATATATATATATATATATATATATATATTATCTACTGGCGGTCGCCAGTAGATAGTTATAGTTAGGACCTATTATCCATAGGAAATTCGTAACATTCTTTTCCCAATAACTTTGGCGCCGGTTGACGAATCTTCGCGAAATTTTCAAAACTTATGGCCCGCTCCGGTCCGCTCCTATCTTGAAAGTTTCGGGGTGATTCATCAAGCGGGGGCCGAGAAAGAAGGGGGGTCCCAAAACGTGTTTTCTCCATGTTAATTCCCATAGGAAACTTTAGACACGGCTACAGTCCGAACTGCTGAACAGAATTACACCAAATTTGGCAAAAAGGTAGTGCTTGGTTCAGAAAGTGCCCTTTTTTTAAATGGTGTAAATCCGTTCAGTAGTTACGGAGAAATTCAAAAAATAAGAGTCAAAAAATCAATTTCCCATAGGAAACTTTATGCAAGGCTATAGCCAAAACTGCTGAACGGAATTACACCAAATTTGGCAAAAAGGTAGTGCTTGGTTCAGAAAGCACCCTTTTTAAAAATGGTGTAAATCCGTTCAGTAGTTGCTGAGAAAGTCAAAAATAAAAGTTTTGATATTTAGAGTCACGGAGGATCCGCGGACCCTCCCGACCACGAGCTTTATTCTAATTGGCTGTCAACACTCCAAACCAGGAAGTGTTGGCAGCCATCTTGTGACTCGGTAGAACCGAGTCACAAGAAAACAGAAAAACAGTAGCGTAAAACAAGAAAAGGGGGCAGGGTAGAAACACCCTGACCCCCTAGGCCTGCTCAGGGGGTCCCACAAGGACCCCCAGGGCCCAAAAAAGCATTTTTTTGGTGAAAGCGCCGAGATGCGTGGAGTAACCCTGGGCGTAGTTTGCGTAGTAGCACTACACATAGCTACACGAAGTACACTTTGAACTACACGTAGCTACATAGTGCGTAGCTCTGTGCTTGACTGCACTGTGCAATAATTGCCAACAGCATCTTGCACAGTGCAAGTTAAGATAAAATAAGTATCTCTGTCTTTATAGGCTAAAATGCATATAGTCATTTCACAAAAGTGAAAACGATAAATTAACAAGCAGTGAGAGAGGTGATGATTTTGGGATCCTCCCTAACCTAGGGAGAGAACCAAGCAGATGCCTTGAAAACAAAAAGCACATCTTGTTGAACGATTCGGTGGTGGTCCCATCCTCTTAGGACCACCCCAAGCACAGTTATTGGCAAAAATACAATCCCAACCAAAGGCCCTGCAAAGCATTATGGGACGAGATTAGCAGTGGGCAGTGAATATTATAGTATCCAATATCAAAATAATTCTACAAAGAGCTGCAGTTCAACTAGTCGTTACTAGATGTCCCTCACGAGTCAAATGCAAAAGCATTGAAATTATTATTACATCAAGCTGCAGTTCCACTAGTCGTTCCTAGATGTCCCTCTCGAGTCAAATGCAAAAGCTTCATGAAAGGGTTTCAAGGCTTTTGCATTTGACTCCCAAGCCCCGGGGCCCACCACCTCCCCGGGGCTTTGCAAATGGTGGGAGGGGGGCCGCGCGGCCCCCCTCCTGGAGCCAGTGATGGCCCTGGGGACCGCCACCCCCCAGGGCCGGCTCCTGCAGTGTCCCGGGGTGCCCACCCCCGGGACACTGCTGTTTGCAATGACAGGACGGGAGCCGCGCGGCTCCCGCCCTGTCATTGCAAACTGCTTTGCTTCATTGAAGCGAGAGCAGGGAAACCTGCTCTCGCTTCAATGAAGCAAAGCAGATTGCTTTTCCACACGGGGAGCTGCATGTTAGTAGCTCCCCATGTGGAAAAGCAATGTCGGCTCCCATAGGACGCGGGGAGCCGGCGGGACCGTGGGGGGATTGGGGACCCCCCCACGGTCCCCAACGGACAGGGCCAGCCCCGGGGGATGGGGTCCCCGGGGCCAGAAGTAGCCCCCCTCCCCTGTTTTAAAAAAAAAAAATGGAGAGGCCAGGCCCCGGGGGATGGGGTCCCCGGGGCCGTATTTGGCCTGATGAGGGGGGAAATGCGGCCCCCCTCCCCTCCAAAAAACAAAAAGGATGGCCAGGCCCCGGGGGATGGGGTCCCCGGGGCAAGGATTGGCCTGGGAAGGGGGCCACGCGGCCCCCCTCCCCCAAAAATAAAAAAAAAACAACAAGGCAGAGCCCCAGGGGATGGGGTCCCCGGGGCTAAAAGAAGCCTCAGGAGGGGGGCCACGCAGCCCCCTCCTTTGTAGATATATATATATTTTTTTAATAAAGTGGCCATGCCCCGGGGGAATGGCCATGCCCCGAAAATGGCCTCGGGTGGGGGGCCCACGCGGCCCCCTTCCCGATAAAAAAAAAAAATAGGGTTCAGGCCCTGGGGGCTGGGGTCCCCAGGGCCCAAAAAACAGGAAAGGAAGGGGGGCCACACAGCCCCCCTTCTATAAAAGAAAAAGAAAAAAAAAGCCGGCATCGCGCTGGAGGCCCCACCCCCTCCGACCAACACTATGCAAACGTGTCCTGTGGCGCGTTTTAAGCTTAGGAATTAATTCCCCTACAATCCTGAGGGTCCCTGGGGGCTAACTAGCCCACCAGGTACCTCCAGTTAGCGCCCCTTTTTACACCACTCTGCAACGCAGATCTGTGGCGCTTACTGGAGGTAAGTGGTGGGCTAGTTGGCCCCCAGGGACCCTCAGGACTCAAGGGGACTTAATCCCCCAATTTACAAAGCACCAGTGGGTGCGTTTGCGCAGTTGTGCAGGGAGGGGGCGTGACCTGATGTCACAAGTGTGCAAACGCGCCCTGTGGCGCGTTTTAAGTTGGGGAATTAAGTCCCCTTGAATCCTGAGGGTCCCTGGGTGCAACTAACCCACCAGGTACGTCCAGTAAGTGCCACAGAGTTGCATTGCAGAGAGGTGTAAAATGGGGCATGGCCTTGGACCACCTCTCTGCAACGCAGCTCTGTGGTGCTTACTGGAGGTACATGGTGGGCTAGTTGGAGCCAGGGACTCTCAGGATTCAAGGGGACTTAATCCCCCAACTTAAAACGTGCCACAGGGCGCCTTTGCACAGTGGTAAAGGGAGGGGGCGGGGCCTGAGGTGACATGTGTGCAAACACGCCCTGTGGCGCGTTTAAAGTTGGGGAATTAAGTCCCCTTTAATCCTGAGGGCCCCTGGGGGCCAACTAGGCCACCAGGTACCTCCAGTAAGCGCCAGAGGCCTGCGTTGCAGAGAGGTGGTCCAGGCCATGCCCCTTTTTACACCTCTCTGCAACGCAGCTCTGTGGCGCTTACTGGAGATACCTGGTGGGCTAGTTGGACCCCAGGGACCCTCAGGATTCAAGGGGACTTAATCCCCCAACTTAAAACGTGCCATGGGCGTGTTTGCACAGTGGTGAAGGGAGGGGGCGGGGCCTGAGGTGATGTGTGCAAACACGCCCTGTGGCGCGTTTTCAGTTGGAGAATTAATTCCCCTTCAATCCTGAGGGCTCCTGAGGGCCAACTAGCCCACCAGGTGCTTCCAGTAAGCGCCACAGAGCTGCGTTGCAGAGAGGTGGTCCAGGCCATGCCCCTTTTTACACCTCTCTGCAACGCAGCTCTGTGGCGCTTACTGGAGGTACCTGGTTGGCTAGTTGGACCCCAGGGACCGGCAGGATTCAAGGGGAGTTAATCTCCCAACTTAAAACGGCCACAGGGCATGTTTGCACACATGTCACCTCAGGCCCCCCCCCCTTCACCACTGGGCAAACGCGCCCCGTAGCGCGTTTTAAGAGGTAGTTTTAATCCCCCTGCCCTATTATGTACTAGGGACTTACAGAGGAGGTCATGCTAATCACAGGGGTACCCCAACGCATAGTGTTTCCTAGTGTATGTAGGTGTTTTCACTGTATTCTAAGTGTCTTTTAGCATAGCACTTGCTCTAGGCCTGGTTAGTCAGAGTCAGTTACCACCAGTACCCGTCTGAAAAAGTTGTGGGCACAGGATGATTTTGGAACAAGGCCTCTTTCTGCTCCTCTGTTGGTTCTTTCTGCACATGTCTTGCTTCTTAGTTAGTTCAGCTAACTATAACTCGCGCCCCCGCAATGGACTGCTGATGACGTCACATATCACATCACTCATGACATGGTCAGTGACATCACTGATGACATCACTGATGACATCTCAAATGACATCACTGATGACATCATCCATGTGATAATTTGATGCATCTTCTCACACCCTAATATAACTTTTCATACACCCACTCTAAATTACAGACTGCCATTCTCAAAACCATAGACACTCCAATACCAATAACTACATACCCACTCACTGATTCTTAGGCCTCACACACACACATCCACTCACTCACCCGTACAGTCACTCATACTTATGGTCACTCAGTAAAGGACTATCATATGCACTCATACACTTATATAGAAACTTACACACTGCCACT
Organism: Calotriton arnoldi; assembly: GCA_963921515.1. Taxonomy (NCBI): domain Eukaryota; kingdom Metazoa; phylum Chordata; class Amphibia; order Caudata; family Salamandridae; genus Calotriton; species Calotriton arnoldi. Next base: position 2,077,400 of record CAWUFW010001368.1, on the reverse strand, counting down.
CATCCATAGAGGTACTCACACACCTAGTCAATCATGCAAATAATTAATCATACAGCCATTTACTCACCGATACAGTTATACACACACCAGCTCACTTACTCATACAAATACTACCACATTCTTACACTCTTATACAATCACTGATACAAGCACACACTCATCCATACAACCACTCTCACAATCACACACTCTCACTTATAGCCATTTGTATACTCCAACACACATATATACTGCCTTTCACATATGTAGTTACTCACACATGTACCACTGAGATATACATTCACTCACTAACACACCCATACACACACTCACCAACCCATACAGCCCATCACAGATGCACTCTTGAAACCATGCACCCAGTGACTCACCCACTCACACATCTATGCACAGAGTCACACACACCCCACCCACACAAACACTCAGGCACCCATACAGATACTCAGACAACCAATCAATAACCCATATAGACACTCATGTAGCTGTTCACAAACCCATGCAGCCGCTTACACACCAACAGACAGACAGATACAGACATTCACACAGTTTAGTCACTAACCCATGCAATCAGTAAGATACGTTTAATCACTCACTTATAGAGTCAGTCACGCACCTCCTAAATCATCCATTCAGACACTTATACACCTACTCATTCTTCAATACGCCTTTCCCTATATATATTAAACATATTTAAACTTTACAGAAACACACAGTCACTGGATGATGTCATCAGTGATGTCATTTGAGATGTCATCAGTGATGTCATCAGTGATGTCACTGACCATGTCATGAGTGATGTAATATGTGACGTCATCAGCAGTGCATTGCGGGGCGCGAGTTATTGTTAGCTGAACTAACTATAACGGGGGAATTTCACAGGTTTTGTACGAGTGCAATGTCCAACTAACTATAACTTTCCCTAAAACCTATGGTTTTTTCAGTGAATATATATATATATATATATATATGTATATATATATATATATATGAGCTTGCTTCATGCTTTGTCATTGTGCAAATGGAGCCTCTCTAATCTTTTTTAAACCAAAATCAAAAATGACCCAAATGGACTGGCCATTTATTTGCAGCAGCAGGGAAGTAGCTGCCGCTGGGGCAGAAGGTGCAGTGACACCGGGGCCCACTGAACCCTGATTATTGTTCTATTTCAGTTGAAAAAGAACAGCCAACTGCCCTTATCTTTCCTTACACTAGGGTCCATGACACACTGGCTACGCCACTGAGCAATGCAAAGGTTCTGTGCTACTGCCCAGGCTCTGTATACATTTTGATTATTAGTATTGCCTAAGGGCATTTTTGCATGCTTAAGTAGCCAGAGGTAATAACATAAAAGAAGTTAGGGGCATATTAGCAAGACCCACGTTAAAATTATCGCCGTAACCTGGGCTTCTATTGGAATTCTATAACGCATATTAGCAAGCCCATTATCGCCGTTTTAGCGGCAGTTTCCTGCCGCTAAAATGGCGATAATTTTAACGTGGGTCTTGATAATATGCCCCTATATTTTCCCCAGCCCTTGGCCACAGAGTGGCGTAAAAATGCACGAAAGATCCCTGGGTGTGATATTTATCGATGGGACGGTGTTTGAGCAGACCCTCAACGAGGTGGGCGTTCTCTGTGACACAGCTCCTGGCCGGCACTCTTTCCTGCGGAAGCACACCGCCAAATATAAACAAGAGCCAGGGCTCTAGGCACACTCTCCATGCGAACACCACATCAACACGTGACGCCAAAAGCCCCGTGAGCCAAATCCCCCGGGCGGAGACGCTCTCCAGCCAAAGAATGAATCACCCTCGCTGGAAGTTGTTGCTTGTGGGTCTGTGAAGTGTCAAAGATAATAAACCGCAGTGACTATCATACACAAATATTGGAACAAAAGTTTGCCCAACTTACAGGCTTTTGTCCGGACTTCACATATAGCAAAGGCAGCTGAAGAAGATGAGAACCGTTTGGGGTCTCTCTCATGTTTATGGCATCTCTGTTGTTTGTTTTATTAGGTATTTAATTAACTCATTTGTTTGTGGTTTATTTCATGGGTTCAGTCTAATCTGTCCTTTGCACCTAATTTCAACTTATTCTTTTCTAACACAAATGACTGTCCTCAGAATTACTCGAAAATAAATTTTTCTCAAAACCAGCGTTTAATTTGTAAAAAATGAAGGGCAAGGGCCCTTCTCGCGCCACGCATAGCCTCTGCCAGCTTTGCCAATGACAGTACCAACATAACACCTAATCATCGCACTCCTACAAAGTGTGACAATTCAGACTATTAAAGGCCACACAATCTATAATAATGGTGTGAGAGACTGGTATTATTTATTTTCAATGCAATTTGACGTAGTAAACATGTATTGTCCTCGTCTGAAAATGTAACAGACAGCGACCCGGGCTGTCACTAGAGCTGGTTCTGAATTCTGACACTTAAGTGCCGGTGCCGAGCACCAGAAACCACCAGCTCAAATTAAGCACTGCTCAAAACCAACTTTTAGCATAGAGTTCATTGTTAGCTGTATTTAATTTGTAATAAATTGATAAATAAAAATGAGGGCGGGCTCAATTTTTTCAGAGGGGGCTGCCTTTGGTGCTGCAGGACGTCAGGTTGTCGAATGCCAAGGTTCCTTGGTCTTGAATCCACCTCATGTCTCTTTCTTCTACCATCTTACACTTACTGTATTTTAATCTCACTCTTGAAGGCTCTTTTTCATCCCTTTTGCTTTGTCTCTGTTTCCCATCTCTCACTTCCTCCTTCCTTTTTCTTTTTTTACCTTTATCTTTCTTGCTCTGGGTCAAAGTGATGAAATATAAGATCTGATCCCCCATAATGAGTTCTGGTGGCCAGTCCACCACCCATAATCACCTGCAACCACCTGCTCTCCTGCAGTTCAGTTTTAGGTCATAAACGACCATCCTGCTTGACCAGATACAAAGGCCCATATTTATCATTTTTCCGTATTGCGCTATGCAGCAAGCCACCTTGCTGCACTGCGTAAAAGGACAGAAATGCACCGTATTTAACATTACATGGTGCATTCCTGTCCTTTCCTAGTGCTGGTGCACTTTTGGCTGCCTAGCGCAAACGCAGGCACCTTTGCGTCATGTGCAAGGGTGCCTGCGTTGTAGGCAGGATTGTTTTTGTGCAGGAAGGAGCCCCTTCCTGCGCAAAAGCAGTCCACAGAGGCATTTTCCTCTTTCTATGTGTGCTGCAGAATGCAGCACTCCTATAAAGATGAAAAGGAAAAAAAGAGGAGAAATAAAGATATTTCTCCTCGTTACGCCTCACCTGGGGAGGTGTAGCATTTTGACGCATTCCCAGGTCTACCACTAATGATAAATATGGTAATGCGCCAAATCCATGAGTGGATGCATAGGAACACCCACGTTCCACCCATAGAACGCCTCCCTGGGGCAGAGTAGCGCAATGCAGCGATTTGCGCTGCCTTACATTACTCCAGATTTATCAAGCCATGCAGGACCATGCAAGGTGGCCTTGCGTGGCTTGATAAATCTCACTTAGGTATTGCGATGTCCTTGCGCCCCATTGGATGGTGCAAGGTTGATGCAAAACCTTGATAAATCTGGCCCGAAGAGTGCAACATAGATCTCTGCAGCCCTTGTGGTGAAGCAAGGAACCCACTGCTCATGAGGACCCCTGGTGGCCCAAACCCCACTGACACATCAAGTCTAAATGCATTTTAGATGCCCCTCACCAAATATTGCATGCCTGGGCAATGTTTTGTGGTTGTCATTGACCAGACAGTCAGATTGGCACCACTGCCAGAACAAAGGCTCTGCCAGTGGTTCTCAATGACCCCCATTCTTAGTTGGCAAGAGGAAAATGGAGACAGCTTGTTGGTAAACGTGGCATTACTGGTAAATAAGAAACTTACCTGTGGTGTTCATTACACAGAGTCTCAATCTTCCTCATCACGGTCCTTGTAGCCCCCCCCACACTTTTGTTCGCTACCTGTGTTTGTTTCCGCCACAACCTCAGAATGTGCATAGTTTGTCAGAAATCAAATTACTTGGCATTTGTCAGAAGGGACTTCAAAGTCTGTCTGGTCTTATGGGTCAAGGGGGTGAGACATGGTATAAAGAAAGAGAAGGACTAATCCCCTGGGTGAGCTGAGTAAAACCCTTATGCCCAGTTATAGAATAGTGAGTTAACTGTCTCAGGTTGAGGACTCACCTCAGTATGTAAGGATATGAAAAGGAAGACGGACAAGAAGGTAATGAAGTTAGAAGCGTTAGAGAGTACTGGTTGGATCTGACCTGGCAGTTTGAGTCATTATACAGATTGAGTTGCTTGAACAGTACCAGTTTTAATTTTTTAATTGGATGGCTGAAGATCCCTGGAAATTGAGGATTACAGTAGTCCAGAGACCTTCATGTCTGCCATGCATGGTGAGTTATTGGTCATCTTTCTTGGCCATCTTAATCTGGAAGGTGGTTGTTTTATCACCTAATTGTGCAGATTTTCGAAGGGCATTCTGCGTCGATGATGAATCCAAGGTTCAAAGCTGATCTATCTACGCCGATGTAGGTAACAAGATTTACATAGATGACAAAGGCAGAGCGAAGGCCCTAATTCGGCAAATTTGACTGATACGTGTTGAGCATGGCTTAATTGTGATTCCTATGTCACATAATACTATTAAATATTTATTGGCAATATTGTTAAGAGTTTTCTGTTTTAATCTCACTGAGTTATGTATTAATTTAGCAAAACCTTGTGCTTCGGACAAGCACCCCCCACTCATTTAATGCAAACTCCATTCCCTTATTTCCTGCTGGGTGTTTTTTCTGTAATGGGGCCATGTCTAGGCCTAGCTAGTCTTTAAGCCTATGCCAAGCCTTTCTTGGCCTTAATGTAGTTGTTTAACAACCTCACATTCCATGTAGTCAGTGTCAGTTCTAGGGAAGCCAAACCTTCAATTGAAAGCCAGTTAAACTTATTTGCACCATGGCTGCCATTTTTTTATTATTTTTTTTTATTGGCATTTTCAAAAGAAAATACATAAACACATACAATCAACAAGCCAGTATACTAGCGATGCATGTCCAGGAATAAAATCTGCACAGTTAGTTCACTGCAAATGTTGTACAATATGCGCCCTGCCCACTAATACTAGACAAAGAGATATGAATAACAACCACATTGTGATACCAATCAAGAGATAAGCATTTGAGGGACGCGTTCACAAATCCAGAGACTCGTCTCATATCAAACGTACTGCAGGCAGGTTAGCGGTAAAAAGAGATAGCTTTAACATTTCACAATAGTCCATCGGTTGATCCTGTGTGTTGTGTTGCGGGGTGTCCTCATCTGACCCCTGCCTCTCCCGGGCCCAAGTAATGAATGGTTCCCAGATGTCCCTAGGTCTTGAAGTGGGGGGCATTAGTTCCCAGAATGTGGTTAATTGGGAGTGACCGTATGTGACGTCCCTGATCCACTCCGTAATGGAGGGCACCCTCCTCCTCCCCCAGTGCACGGCAACCTGGCGTTTGGCGAACAAGAGAAGTAATGCGTGTAGTTTGCGTACCTTAATTGGCGTGTCTTTGACGTAGCTCAGCAAGCCCAACAGGGGGGCTGGGGACAGAGACGTGCCAATGATCTGATTAATCAATGTGAAGATTGCGGACCAGAATGTTGTTAGCTTTGGACAATCCCATGATGTGGAAGAAAGACGCAGGAGCGAACCCACAGCGCCAGCAGCTTTCATCGTCTCTCAGCCCCATGCGGTGTAGGCCTATAGGTGTCCTGTAGAATCTGTGGAGGAACTTAAAATGAAGCAGGCGAAGCCTATAATTGGGGGACAGCTCGGTGAGTTGGCAGCAACAATATGCCCACTGATCCTCAGTTAGCGGAGCAGGGAGCTCGTCGTTCCACCCCTGTAATGCTCTGGGCTTCACCAATGGGGCTGTGTTTTGCATGTGCTTGTAAAGGCGTGTGACAAGTTTACGGGGTGATGGTGAACTTAACAGATTCTCTAAGGCTGACAAGGGTGGCGGGGCACCGGAAAACTATCATACAGGGAGCGACAGGTGGCACGTAGCTTATGGTATAGGAAAAGTTCAGCAAATGGCACCTTTTGACCCTCATCTGCAACCGGGGGGGACCTGAACGTGTTCTCTGGGTAAAGGTCTGCAAACGTGTGGAGGCTCAATTTTTGTGCCATTGTTTTACTAATTCCGTCCCTTAGATTTGGTAACATAGGGTTATGTGCTAACGGTATAGAAGGGGCATATAGTACGGGGGCGCCCGCCCGCTTCCGCAGCTCATCCCATGCCCAACGTAGGGTCTCTGAGGTGTCTGTGCCTTCTCGAGGGCGGCGGTATGGCTGGTACAGCGCCACCCGAATAGGGACAGGTGCCACCGCGTCGGTCTCCACTGCTACATGAGGCTGGAAGGGTTTCGGGTGAACCCAGTGGTGCAGGAACTGAGCGTGAGCGCCCCAGGCATATAATTGCATATCTGGAGCACCCATCCCACCCTGCTTCAGCGGGAGTGTCAGCAAATCCCACGATACTCTAGCCTGCCCACCTGCCCACACCAGAGAAACTAGCATTGATCTTAAGGACTTGAAAAAGTTATGTGTAAGGGGGATCGGAATATTAACAAATAAATAAAGAAATTTCGGTAATACAACCATTTTAGCTAGGGTGATTTTCCCTGCCAGGGATAACGGGAGTTTAGACCATAGTGTGACCTTCTCTTCCAACCAGGTAATGGCACGTCCGTAATTTAAGTTCCACACCTCCTGTAGGTTTCGGCTAATCCAAATGCCCAGATATTTAACCTCCTCGGCCTCACATGCCAAAGGAAACTCAGAAATCACCGGGGTGGTGTTATCCGTCAAGGGAAACACGACAGACTTGGCCCAATTGATGGAGACACCAGCCAGCCCTCCGAATCTAATAAATTCTCTCAAAATGGGGTCCAGATTTGTCACGGGGTCAGTGATGTATAATGTGACATTGTCAGCATATAGCAAGATGAGGAGGCTCCTGTTGCTAAACCCAATACCCCTGGCCGTGTGGTGCTGCCTGATGCGCGCGGCGAGGGGTTCCATCGCAATCGCGAAAAGCAGGGGGGACAGGGGACATCCCTGCCGAGTGCCACGCGAGATAGGGAAAGGTTCCGATAGGAGGCCGTTCACTCTGATCCGAGCAGTGGGCTTAGTATATAACAACCGGATAAGATTAATAAAGTGCGGGCTAAACCCCATGGGGCCTAGAATAGCGAATAAATATGGCCATTCGAGTGTATCGAACGCTTTAGTAGTGTCAATAAACATTGCACGTCAGGGTGGAGGTAATGTAGCTCCGAAAAGACTGTACGGAGGTTATGGGAGGTAGACCGCCCAGGGATGAATCCCGACTGGTCAGGGCGAGCGATAAGGGGAAGTAGGGGCTGCAGCCTGTTGGCTATCAATTTGGCCAGAATTTTTACATCCACATTTATTAATGACAATGGCCGATATGAATCTAGCTCAGACTCAGGTTTCCCGGGTTTTAACAGAGTGATAATTATTGCCTCACGCATAGTTGGTGGTAATACACCAGTAGTTTGGGCTTCCTCATAGAGAAGTGTGGCTCAATGGTTAGAGCGGCAGACCCTGATGCAGAGATCTGGCCCGGGACCAGGGTTCAATTCCCGCCTCGGCGGGTCTTGGGCTCAATTTCCTCGGACCTGATAATTCTCGCCTCGGTGCCTATTCTAATCATGGGTCCCACTCTGCAACTCTGGGCAATAGCTTGCTTAATCTCCACAACGGCCCCAACAGCGCTGGGATGCCTGGCTTCACCCTGGGGGTGCCCAGGAGTGGACATTTCACAGGGAAAAGCCAGGAAGGGTTCCACAGCGGTATGCGTACAGCGCCTGGACACCCCTTTGGGGGTATGGGTGCGCTTTACAAGTACAAATTTCATTTCATATAATGCCATCAAATGTGGCGCTAGTTCTTCCACGTAAGTTTTATAGAAGGCGGTGGTTAGGCCATCAGGCCCAGGTGCCTAATCTAGAGGTAAACTTTTTATGACCTGAGTGACATCTTCTACGTTAAACGGGACATCCATATATTCCCTGTGCGTTTGACTGAACCAGATTAACTCCAAGGAATCGAGGAAGAACTGCATTCCCTCTGGGCACGTCTCTTGAGTGGCGGTGTAGAGTCTGGAATAGAACGAGGAGAATTCGCCTAGGATGCCCACCTGTCCCCTAATAGCAGCTCCCTGCGTGCCAGTCAACTCGGGAATGTAGGCAGTGGAACGCGGGGTTCGAATCATGCTAGCAAGCGTCGTTCCTGGCCTATCGCCCTCCCCATACCTTCACGCCTCTGCATATTTCCCGAGAAACTTGACCACACGCTGCGCCTCCTCAGCGTAGTCAAGCAGTTTGGTCTTTAAGAGAGCCATAGTTTCAGGGTCATTGGAGGAATAAAATTGTGTTTCAAGTCCTCTTATTTGAGACTCAAGGGAGGCAAGCGTGCCCCGAATGGCTTTTAACACTTCCGCTTGGCGGGCAATAGACTGACCTCTAATAACCACCTTGAATGCCTCCGAGAGGGATGCCTCCGTGTCTACCGAACCGGCATTGAGGGTGAAATAGTCGGTGATGTCCGTCCTTATTTCTTCCTTAAAAGCCTCATCTAACAGGGCATGTGGTGGGAGCCACCAAGAGAATGTGCGTGGAGGGGACTCAGGATGCACCAACTTCAAAAGACAAGGGGCATGATCCGACAGGGATCTCGGCAGATGAGACACTTCAATGGTCCAAGTGGCCACATCGCGAGAAACCAGCCAAAAATCCAAGCGGGACCAGGCACTGTGATGCGCGGAGATACAAGTGCCTTCCCTAATCGCAGGGTGTCTACAGCGCCAGATGTCAACTAAGTCTTCATCTGAAATTATGGCATTTAAAGCTTCGCTTGCTGAAGGATGCAGGGCCCGGGCCGCCCCCCTTCTGTCCAAGTCGTCATCCAATATGGCATTAAAGTCTCCCCCCCCAGAGAATGGTACTGGAACCAGTCGCCCTGACTCTAGCCCAGATGTCTTGGAAGAAACTAGGGGAGTCCGCGTTGGGGCCGTATATCGCTACTATCGCAATTGAAACCCCACCCAATGTTCCCAGTATGATAATGAATCTGCCCTCAGGGTCCTTATGTAATTACCCCTCTCTCCAGTCCAAGCCCCGCTTAAACAACACCGCCACTCCTCAGGAGTAATTGGAATATATGGAGGAGTAGATGTGGCTCCACCTGTTGTGCTTCAGCCTCGGGGAGGGCACGACATTAAGGTGGGTCTCCTGCAGTAGACATATGTCTATGTTGTGCCTCAATAGGTAAGCATGCATGAGCCTGGACTTCCTGCCGTCATTCAATCCCCTAATGTTCCATGTGAGAAAATTCAGATTGACAGCGTGACGGCCAACAATGCAAAGTGCAAGAGAGCAATGGGGCAAGGGCAGCACAATCCATTGTGAAACCTAACGGTGCAGTCAAACAAGTAGCAGATGGTTATACTGCCTAAAAACACAACAACATTCCCAACCCCCAACCCTCCACCCACTCCAACCCCCCAATCAGGTTGTAGAAAACCCTCCCATGAACACATAAAAAAACATTGAGCACCCGGAAAACCTCCCATAGGGATGCGGGAACGCCGGCACACTCCCCTGCCATGGCAGGGTGGCCAAGATACTTCAGAGGGCCAAGTCAATAACGAACCAGGATTCCAGGAAATCAAATACATAGCATTAAGGCCTGACTGGAGCCCCGACAAGTCCTACACCTCTGCCCAGTCTAGTGTGTCGATCCGATGACCGACATGCTGCCCAATCACCCAGTCCGTAGCATATATATGAACAGGCCCCCGCGGAGGCAAGCTTCGCCCACCCACCTTAGGGGAAACTAGCAAGAGAGAAACAATTTGAGCACGGTAGCACATGTTATAGCAGACAGGAGCCATCAAAAAATAGAATGTCAAATAGGGCTCTAACCAGCAAAAACCATAGTAAACATCCAGAACCTAGTACGTGACATGGCTGGAGAACTGTCAGTCATTATCACTTAGCTGGGTTTCTGCTGAGGCCGCCGATCTGGAGCCATGCCTCGACTGCTTACCGCCGACGTGTTTTGCGAATTTGAGGGCGGACTTGGCATCAGTAAAAAAGTGAGTAGAACCATCATGTGTAACCTTAATTTTGGCGGGGTACAATAATGAGTAGGGGATTTGGGCCTGCATCAGGATCCGCTTCGCAGGCAGGAACTCGCGTCTCACTTATTGCACCGCTGCCGTGAAATCAGGGTAAAAGGAGATCTGATTGCCCTTGTGTGTAACTTTCCCCATCTCACGCGCCCGGCGCAAAATCAAGTCGCGGTCCTGGTAGTTAAGGATCCGTGCCAGGATGAGCCGGGGTGGAGCCAAAGCACGGTGAGCTCTTTCTACCGCGAAGACAGGGGAGAGGTGAGTATCAAACAGTTCCCGGAGTAAATCAGCCACGTAGGTCTCCATCTTGGCAATGGCCGTGGTCTCCGGTATACCTGTGATACGTAAGTTGTTTCGGCGAGACCTCGCCTCCAAATCCCCGTTCTTGGCGCGTATTAGTCCCAATACTCTATCCATCTGCAGAAGTTGTTCTTTTGTTTCCACTTGAAAATCGTGGAAGTCAGATTGTTTATTCTCAAGCAAGTCGAGTCTATGTTCATGAGTTCCCACCTGTGACTTAACTGATTCCAGTTGTGTGGTGAGGGCGTCAAGCTTGGTATCAATATTACGTAGGCTAGACCTCATTTCAAGCATGAGTGTCCGGAGGTCTTCCCCTTGATCTTCTGTTTGCAGCTCCGCTGATCTCCCCGCGCCGGTCTCCGGATCAGATTCCGTGAGCCAAGTCATCCTCCGTTGGTCAAAGTTTAACTTCGGCTGTTTGGCATCTTGTTTTCCCATATTGCGTGGGGTTGTCCCCCGTCTCAGCAGCAGAGCCTCTCCGTCCGGCGAGGCACCGGGCTCACTCCCACCACCTTCCACCTGGCCTGTCAGCCGTTATCAAGATGTCGTGGGTGAATGCACAGTCTCAGTCTCCAGGGGAACAAGGGGGATCACCTCACACCATCACCAGCAAACGAACACACCCGAGGGGATCGTCTCTACACTTCAAGTATAGACTGCTCTTCAACAACGTGCCAAGCTAGTAGTGCAAAGTGGCGCCCAGCGTGTTCACCTCAATCGTCCTCCTGTCTCGATCTGTGTGCCACAGACGCTCCTTCACAGCACTCCTCCACACATGTCCTTCGCGCAAGATGGCCGCCGCGCGGGGATCAGTGACTTGGGATCAAGCCAGCGCGCACTTCAGAGCCCAGGGTAGGGCACACATTGAGCAGGGTCTTTAAAAGTGCATAACTGTGAGGCTTGCCCGTTAATATGGGGAGAACAGTTCCAGTGTCAGCGTATCCCGCCAGAGAGAGCCGAGCCAGGCTTACATGTGACGCGGCCGCAAAGTGGCGCCCACAATCCACGGGGCGCTTCACTGCCACCTCTTCGCCGCGCCTCACCTTTAGAGATCAGGGCACGTGTAGGGAGATAGTCAGCGGGGCTGCGCAGCACCGCGGCCGCAGTCAGCGCCGCACTCAGGATCACCAGGGCGACGAGAGCACGTCTTCGTTTCCGCGGCCGGGGGCCCGCACCACGCCAGAAGCCGCGGGCTCGATTTTCAGAGGCCGCCCGCCCCCACAGCGTCTGGACTTGCCTCCGTGACCGACCTCCGCACAACAGGTCGCACAGCTCAGCGCCGGAGTGGGGCACACAGATGCAAGTTACGGCGTTCGGTTCCGGAGGAATTCCGCTGTTAATGAGCGTATATTAGCTCGACATTAGCTCTCTTCATGCACGGATAAACGAAGGATTATTTCTCGGCCGGCGGAGCTCACTCACAGAGCGGCCATTCCGCAGCTCGGCAGACCACGCCCCCATCGCTGCCATTTTTAATTCTATTTGTATCACCGTTTTGAGTTGCTTACCGCCACAAGTAAAGACATATTCCCTAGTTATAATTACCTTCTGCCACGTCCTTCCTTGCGGATATGAAACTGTCAATGAAACCTTCTCTTTTATGCTTAGAAATGTTCTGAAGGAATGTAACTGTAGCCCTCTTGATAGCCTCTTAGACAGTGTTACCACTGATAATGTTTAATTTATGGTTTATTTGTTATGTCTGCATGGCACCTTCTGGATACTTTGGAGAGTGTTTGAGTGTGTTTAGTCCGCCAGGTCCCTATCTAACTTTTGTTGTTTCCAGGCCCTCATATAACTGGCCTGACTTAGCTGTTGTATTGTTCCTCGTCCAGTCACCTGATGCTCAGGGTTATTAGATTTGATTAGGTCAGTATTGTAAGTGGTGTTTCTTAATCAATAGGTGGGAGTTGATTGTCCCAACCATCATGGTGAACACAGCGGCTTGGTTCCTGACTGTGGACAGTGAGGGAGGTGGTCCCTTCCAGTGTCTTTCTGACCAAATGTGTACTCAAAGAGTGAGCCTCTTAGCTTTGTCCTGAAATTCTGGGCGTTTTGTGAGTTCCTGGGAGACTTTAAAGATTGCTTTAAAGTTGTACATCTTTGGCTTTTACTGTTCTTCCTCCGTGTTATTTTCGAGTGTGGATCAGGGCAAAGTGACTCTTTTATATATTAAGTCATGTTGCATTTATCAAGGCATGTTAGCCTCACTGCCCCTCCTTTAATCCTGTTGACTACTGTTGCTTACATACATGCTGTGTGTAGAATCTGTTCATTAAATTCTATGTCTCTTTCTTGGCACTGTGAAGAAAGAGGCAATGTCACCCACCAGCGATTATAGTTTACATACTTGGAAATTCTTCCTTGCAGTAGCTATCTTGCTCACTACTGTACAGAGGGCTCAGACCTAGCAGCCTGGACCCATTCTGATGATGCTCTTTCCCTTATTTCCCAAGTCAACAAATCCACCTCCACTTGCTTACTAGCTATGTGTTCTGGGAAACGTCACATTCTCTCACCCCTTATGTCTCTAAAAGTCTGTAATTCAGGCTATTATGTCTCTGGAATACACTACAGCTATTCTCGTTATCTAGACAAACCCCTGTAAGCTAGCTTTTTAAATCGCTCCCGTATGGCACCCCATTGCCCCACTCTTCCACTCCAACATCTCATCCCTTCTTGGGGACTTGCATTGTCAGCCTATTGTCAACTATATCTTGTTCGAAAGCCTCTGTGTATGTTTGAGAGCCAAACCAGGCAGAGGTTCTGTCTTTCTTCAGCTCCCGTGGTGCTATTAAACTCCTAGCCGGTCTCTTTACTCCTCCTCAGCCAGATTTGTGCCCTTGGCCAATGTATGCATGCCCCGCCTAGGAGGCCACTCTTTTTCCTAAATCACCACCAAGCATTTGAATTCTCTTCCCTGTAATCTTTATCTTCACAATAATCATCTGGCATTCTTAAAACTTCTGAAAACCTTTCCCTTCACTTTTTCTACTTTATTTTCTTAATATCTTCATGGTCACCTTCTAACGTCATCTGACAGCCTCTCACCACTACACCATTCTGGGTATTTGATGCACTTTTCAAGTCTAGCAGCCATTCAAATACCTTCTGATGTATTGACTCTCTTACATCTGTGGATTTTCCCTGTGCCATGTCTGTATCACCATAGATTGAAATTGCCTAGGATTGTGACCTAGGTGAGTTCATGGTCACAATGATTACCGCATTTTCACTCAGTAACAAACTCTTGTGTACTCTTTAGATTACACAGAACTTTAGCTAGGATAGTTTCAACAATCCCTTCTAAAACTCTCCTTCTAGACCTACTATTTGGACAGTGTTGAGTCTCAACCTAACAACAAATCTTTTCTATTAGTCTTGACTTCTTTGAGATACTTTGTCAACTTGTCTGTTAGGCAGACCGCTGCTGGACTGTTGCTACAATGTCTCTATGCTCCTTGTCTTCTGGCGTCTCATTTGCACGTGTTTGTATATTAATCCCTTCGCCACTATTGTTACAGTTTGGCCTATAAACAATGTGTGATGTAGCTTCTTTTCCATTAGACTTGTTGTAATACATTATATGTCATAGCGCTATTGTAATGTGGCCTAAGCGATGAAGCTGCTTTTGTTCTTGTGGGGAGTCAGTGAGTATGTTCTTGTGTGTGCGATTATGCATCAAACTCAACCAGCTGTTTTTATCATTATTATTTATGCAAAGCTATAGAGCAAAGTCTCTGCAATATATTCTGGATGGTGGTTCATTATGTCTAGCGTGGGGATCAAACCCTCACTTTTGCTTTTCCGCAAACGTTTTGATCACTCAGTCCTACTATAGACAAAGAGCAATGCTTCAACATTCCCAGTGTCCCCTACTCTATAAGGGGCACCGATGCCAACTGCAAGGGTTGACATCCTCCGCGCAGGCTGCATGGATTCGCATCTGTACGCTACTCTAGTCACGTGTCCCGGAGCAGTAGGCGTCTCTTACATGAGCTGACCAGGGGCAGTAGCCCATGGTGGTAGTGCTCTTTCTGCAGGATAGATGTTCTGTGTTCTGATAATGGGCGCAGGTGTGCTAAAATAGTTCTTGAAGGGTTTTTATATGGGTAGGGATGTCCACCCTGAGTGGGTGTGGATGCCCCTCTGGTACCCAGAGAGCAAGGAGACAAAACATTGGGCAGGATTCTAGGCAAAGGATTTGCAAGAAAGGAGACAACACCTGGACCTTGTACATGATGTAGTTAATAACCAAAAACAGCACTCTACAGGAGAAGAATAAGCACAGCTCAAACGAATGAACACTCATACCAGAAACGTATAAACACCCCCTTTCATTACATAAACCCATTGACTGTGTCTGCTAAACATTAACAAGATTGCTTCAACAATCAGCCACCGGATAATGTTCATAAGGCCCACCAACAGAGTGCAGGTGGAAAATAGAAAAATATGAGAACCATTGATAAACCTGGTGTCTTTGTTTGTGGCACTTTAAATAGCAGGCGAAGACGTTGTTAATATGAAGCAAATGTGATTTGAGGATGATGTTTCGGCAGGGAATGGTGCAGTAAAATGGCCCTGTCTCCAAATAAGCAAGCGGGCCAGAGAGTCCCCTTTGTGGGTGGAAATGGTCTCCTGTGGCACAGGAAGGATTTTGGCATGATGGGCAACCTCCTTAGCCATGGTGATGCAGAGGGGTGCAGTGGGCTAAGTGGTTTACAGCTAGTAGGAAAGTCTGCGGCTTAAAAGGATGTCTAAAGTCACAAACTTCTGGATTGACATCACAGCTGCAGCTAAGTACTCGTGAGAGCAAATTCACAAGAACGTATCTAACCACACAAGTTCACCTTGCATAAATATATGATGGCCCCAGGTGAAAATTCATCAAAATAACCCTTGGTAACATCCAAAATAGTTCAATTAGTATCTAGAAACTATATCTGCATCTCAAAATGAGGGAAGTCCAATTCTCAGTCAAACACCTGGCTCCCAACCCAAAGGGTCTCCTTCAAGGGTGAGAAAAAGGGTTATTTGAGCTTCAGGAGTGTGTAAACTAAAGCTGCTGATAAGGGTGTAGGCTGGAAATATCGTGTCCTGATTCTCGATTCGACAGAGTATCTTTACAACAATATCGAGGGAGTAAATATCAAAAGGCAAGTTTCTATACATTTTCTATACATAAACGTGTACATATATCCTCAAAGAATGTAGATGTGGAGTTAAGAATTGTAAATCCTTACCTCCCTCTGTGCATTTACCTTTTAATATTTCGTCCCTCGATATTGTAATGATATTCTGTCCTGTTGAGATGCGGGACTCGATAGTCGCCGGCAAGCTGCATGAATACTGGGCCAGCTCAATGGGTGAATGGACTAGCAGTTGCACTGCAGGCTGGGGATGCCCTGTCTATTCCCAGACACTTTCCAGCAGGGTAGAAGCAGCCATAGAAAACACCAGAGCTTTGAAGAAAAATCCTTGCAGCTGCCCTTCTTCCTCTGCCAGAAGCCTCCTCTATACCCTCCCCTCCTCAGAGTGCACAACAGGTCCTCCAGGACAGGTGAAGGAGGAGGAAAATGTCAATTATGTCATAGTCACCTCAGAGAGGTCCCACCCCTTACTACTGAGTGTTCTTGCCACCACCTTGTAGAATTCCCCATAGCTGGAATCCCTTCCATTCTCTTACCCTTTCCCCCTTCCCTTCTCTTCCCTTCCCTTCCGTTCCCTTCACTCTTACCATCCCTCTTCCCTTCCCTGTTCCCTTCCCTTCATTCTTACCACCCCTCTTCCCTTCCCTGTTCCCTTCCCTTCATTCTTACCATCCCTCTTCCCTTCCCTGTTTGCTTCCCTTCATTCTTACCACCCCTCTTCCCTTCCCTGTTCCCTTCCCTTCCTTTCACTCTTACCATCCCTCTTCCCTGTCCCCTTCCCTTCCCTTCATTCTTACCATCCCTCTTCCCTTCGTTGTTCCCTTCCCTTCCCTTCATCCTTACCATCCCTCTTCCCTGTCCCCTTCCCTTCCCTTCATTCTTACCATCCCTCTTCCCTTCGTTGTTCCCTTCCCTTCCCTTCATCCTTACCATCCCTCTTCCCTGTCACCTTCCCTTCATTCTTACCATCCCTCTTCCCTTCGTTGTTCCCTTCCCTTCCCTTCATCCTTACCATCCCTCTTCCCTGTCCCCTTCCCTTCCCTTCATTCTTACCATCCCTCTTCCCTTCGTTGTTCCCTTCCCTTCCCTTCATCCTTACCATCCCTCTTCCCTTCCCTGTCCCCTTCCCTTTCCTACAAGACAACTATTAGATTTACCATAATTAAATTCAAAATTACAGTTGTCAAGCCAATATATAACACCGCAGAAGAAAGTCTAATAAAGATTATTTTAGTGCAAATCTTCAACAGCTATGGTTTGTTGTAGTGGATCACTGACATCAAAGCCCTTGCCTACTATGGTAATCTGTAAGATTCCATGTAACAAAATACCTTCCTTTAAGCTCTAGCACAGTGTAACAGCATCCATACCAAAAGCCTAACGCCTTTAGCACATGCCTTTGACAACAAGTAAGCCAGGCCTACTGGCACAAGTAACTTTTAATAATAAACAGATCAAACCTATGAGATCTGGCATAACTTCTCTCAATGAACCACTAAGGCCAGAGATGTTACCATTGGCTTGGCTCCATAACCAACACAGGCCTACTGAAGTGCACATAAACTGGCAACCATCACGCTTACAGCTATAAAATCACAAATGTATACAAAATTACAGTTGCCAAAAAAATACACAGCGCCTCTCAGAAAGACCCACTAAGGAGTCTCACATTAAAAAACTTCTACCCCCAGGGTGTTTCAGAGGGGGTGACTAACACCAAAACCCTTGACTACGAGTGAAATCTGTAAGATTGCATGTAACAAAATACCTGCTGCTGCCTGTAATACGGTGTCATAACAATCCACTGTTAAAGGCCAATTGACTTTAACAAATGCTTGTTACAGCAAATAAGCCAGGCCTACTACCTTTGTCTTACCGTTTCATAATAAACAGATCAGACCTATGGCATCAGGCATAACTGTTCCCTGTGAACCAATCAGGCCTGTTGCCTTTATCATCGGCTTTTCAACATAACCAGCTCAGGATTATGTATTGAGCATAAGATATTAGGTTCACAGTCATAATATTACAGATTTGTAGTAAATAAGAGTTGACAAAGTGTCTTAAGGTTTCTGCACATACAGAGCTATGCACAGGATAATAGGACCTCGGAATATAGTGGTGAGCCAACCATAAACCTTAGCACCCAAAACCCCAACCCAACTAGCCTTAGCGTCCCATTAGCACCAATGTACCAATGCTTAGACAACCCAGAACACGGTATCTCTCTCTCAGGACTCGCAGAGGCAAGAACACTCTTTCGTCACATTCGTACCTGTCCACAACATGCGTATGAAGAGACACTGTATAGGTTAAAATGTTTATTTCAACTTACGTGCTCTAAGATACAGTACACGTGTCAGTACTAGTAGCATAATACATAATAACAATATAATCAGCATAGTTACTACTCCATAAAATACGAACGGGGAAAGCATCTCATAAAGCAGTGGATATATGTCTAACTAACATTACCACCCTCCCCGTGCTGGAAGCCAGTTTATTATAATAATAGAAGACCTTTGGGCTTTGACTAGCGAACCCCCATACCTCAGTCTCTTGATGCAAAACTACATCAGCAAACAATCACAGCTCTTCTCTCTGGAAAGGTCGTCTCCAAGTGCTATCTTAGAGCAAGCAAACGCATTATTAAAAGCACACTAATTTCTCGATGGCAGCTGTACAAGTGTTATGTCTAGGTGCGAGGGACGGGCCAAATCAGTATAAACCAGGGGGTTGTTATTCGACCTTGTAACTGTTGTTCAGACTGAGCCCAAAAGGGAACAGGAGAAAAGGTGAGCAACAGAATATGCAGACTGTTGCAGAATCACTTGGCAATAACAAAGGGCGAAAGAACAACATCCAATAATAACGTGCGCAATAGTCATCATGGCATCCAGGCCTGCGGAACATGGTCAGACCATCCAGGAGGCCATGATCCACAAGACACCCTCCCTGGACAGTCCATCGGCCGAAACAAAAACGAAGACAGAGTTCCAAACACCTGAGCAGAATTGAGGCTGTCTACTGAGAACTAACGGCAAGTCAATCAATCCAAAAATGTGAATGAGCAGAAAAACGCTATACCGTCCAACAGGACATCATTGGAATCGTCAAAAAATGTAGACGCCATCCAGTCCAACAGGTCAAAGCTGCAGGAATGTTCTTCAGAGTATGGAGCATCCAAAAGCAATGCGGGACAGCTTGCGTGATATTCAATGTAACTTTGTTGTAGGAGGTCCTGAGCAGCCGCCCAGATATCCCATTGTGCCAAAATCCCCAGTGCAGCCGCACGCATCATAAAACCAGCAGCGGAACAGTCCCGTTCATGGGCCTCTAAGGGACCCACCAACCGAACAAAATCCGGTACCGACAATGACGAATTGGAGAGGCAATAATCCATGGTCCATGTAAACGGACATCGGATGCAAGACATCACAGGTTGCACGCAAGTGAAATACGCAAAGCGAAAGGAAAGGGTGTAGGACACACTGATAGTTGCCAAGGGCAGAACATCAAAGCCAACCAGGAGTCGCTCACGGAGCAGCTGGAGGCGTTCGGGATCGAGAAGGGCCCAGTGGAGTGCAGCCATTGCGCAGAAAACAGACCAACAGCAAGACACCGGCCGCCAAAGCGAGGATTAATGGAAATCCACCAAAGACGCTAGAAAAAATGGAATGAATGAATGCCGGTATCACACCGAAAACAGTTTGAAAGGTGGACACGAGGCCAGACCCCACAACCTTTAAAAAGTGCACCAGACCCTCGGTGTTTGATGCGTTAAAAATACGATGAATTAACTCCCCAAAATGTTGGGGGAGGTCAGTGTTCAAAAGGGCCTGTATTTCACTGTGGGTGCTCGCCACCTGGAGAATGAATGTCTCCCGGGCGGATGTGAGCATAACCTCCTCATTCAATAATAGGGCCTTTATTCTGCTCAACTTATTGAAATCTGCCTCCATGGTAGGAATGGAAGGCCAAATAGAGCTATCAACGATGTCGTGAGGGGAGGAAAAAGCACATTCTTGCAGCAGACAACTCTGTGCGAGACTGTAACAATATACGGAATGCCGGCCTGCAGGCCGCAACAATTTTCGTTATTTAAAAGCAAATAGCTACCGTTGGTAAGCAAAGTAAAAGTAGGAGAAATAGCAGGAGCAGGAATACCCTTCAGGACACATGCAAGATTTGGAACTGAAACGCTACAAGCCCCGTGCAATTTAATATGTTTACAAATAAGCGAATGACCCACAGTTGAATCACAAGACTCCCCCGTGAGAAATACTTCCTTGCCATCTCTAAGGCATTTATACATGAAAGGCAAGGACCAAAGTTCATGCAGGAAAGCACCACCCAAAGGCTGGAAACGGCCCACAGGATAATGCTTCATGCACGAACTGAACTCAAATAGGGAAAAAGGTAAAGCTATAACCCCATGAACTAGCCATACCGCAGAATCTAGTTCTGCTACTGAGAACGGTAAAGGATCCACTTTTTCAATATGTAACAAAGTGTAAGATGCATCTTTCATGGACATGAACTGCTGTTTGTTAGTCAAATTAAAAGGCAGAAAGAGGGCAGTGGTGTTTAACAAATTCCAAGGAACTTTACCCAACTTAAGAGTTTGCAAAGTCCATGCAAACTGCATCACTGAGCGCAACTGATTCTGACCATGATACAACATAGAGACATCATCTTGTACAATATCAACAACAGAGGATACAATATTGTCTAATGTGTAAATGCGGGAAGACAGGGTATTTATACTATTGTCAACAACAGCAAGCACCTTTTCCAAATTTGCTTGGTCTATTTCTCTAAGACGGGAAGCAGCTTCCATTTGTGACAGCTTCCAGAGCTCATTATACGCTTCATAAATGAATCTCTTCGGTCGGGGACCACGAGGTCCCAAGATAAAGTCAGATAAGTCAATAGTGCCTGATAGGAGGGATAAATGGTTCTTAACAGAGTCTAAGGACGAATGTTGTAACCATTGTTTACATAATTTACCAACTGAATACGTGGTCACAGTACGAGTTTCAGTAAATCTCGGATCAGGCTTGTCCTGTATGTAGCCAGGAACTGTGCCATGAAAACGCAGTTGGCATGCATTAGATGATATGGGCCATGCCAACCAGGGTGACTGTATCAGTGCAGAAACGTTAAAGGAATTATTCTGAAACTGAGCCTGTAACGCCATAAGGGACATATTAAAATGCAAACTATCATTTGGCAGACTCGACAAGGATGGGATGGTTGGCGCATTTAGTTGTTTAACGGTAGCCAACCCCCAACACGTGGTCTGATAAATGGAAGCATTTAGAAATAGAATTTGGGCTGGGATAAGGCAAGCACGGTGCAAGGCCTCAGTGCCTTGCACCTGCCATGGCTTCGAACCCCAAATTGATTTCAAATTCACTGTGTCTTTCCAATATTCATAACCACCCACTGCCAAGGCGCTCAAAAAGGAACCCGAATATAATAATTTAGTATGGGTCAACATTATTTTCTGAGTCAATGGAGTTTTTAATTTAAAATAATATGACCCAGGGTTCGATCGATTAAAATCAGTAAAATAGGTGAATTTATTTCGAAGAGTTTGGGAACTACCTGGTACGGGGTTTGGGCAGTGTTCCCATTGGGTGTAAGTAGCAGGGCTACGTAGTGCACTTGGTTTGTGGAGAAAATGATTTCCCCAATGTTGGTAACAATACAAATCGGCATAATTCGCAGAATTCATATACAAGTCTTCAGCATTAAAAGAGGCATAATATTTTAAATCAGCAAACAATGCTTCAACTGCATGCACATCCCAATCATCAGAATGAATATTACTTTTTACTACATCACCCATCGAGACTCGAAGGACATTTGGTACATTAATAATTTCTGTCGGACCATGTATTTGAAAGTTTACCGCATCCCATACTATGCCATCAGCAACTGGAAACGCTGAAATGTTCACAAATGTGTGGTCACGCTTCATGATGTGTGAAGAGGAATGTGGAGCCAAAGTTCCAGCAACACTGTTCACAGCAGAGCGTTCAGGTAAATAGTGACCATTGATGAGTAGAAAGAACACTGTGACAAAGCCAATGGACATGAACAAAAAAACCAAGAAAAGTACCATCCAAATGTATGTCCAAGGTGGGATCAAAAAATTGTCTCTAAACCACGATACAAAAAGACTAAACTTGGACGGGACTTGTGATGAATTGGATTCTGAGTCAAAAGAATAACGTGTCGGGCTCAGTGGCGTTGTTGGTTGGTGTGCCACCGACTCTGTGGCGGGATAAGTATATTCGTCCTCGTCTATGCAGGGTGATGCAGGGGGTTCAAATACATTTTCAGGCAAATCAACCATCTCTATGGTAACATCAGTGACTGTTCGTGCAGGCGTACCTCGAACGCTTGTCCGATAAATGGCAGGACAAGAGACCGCTGGTGTGACACTATTTAGGATCGGCCAGATGTTGTAGCTTGACATTTTCCACTGAGATGTATCTGTTTTCCTTGCGACCGGGAAGCGGTGGTAAGATGACTGTACGTGTTCCCTTCAAGCCCAGCACTGGAACCGGTGCACGAAAAGAGGGGCCGAATTCTTTTTGTTCTCCACCTTCTCTCGTACCAGGTCGCCAATCTTCGGAAGCCAGCCGGCAACCGGAATCTGCAAAGCAGGGTCTGTGGCTGAAGGCAAATGTGCAATTGCTAGTTTGTCTCGGGCTTCTTGTAAGTCCTGTAACATAGTAGAATGATTATCTACATCAAACTTGGCGGATTGCGCCGCCATGTCTAGACCATCAAGGTCAGGCACAAACATTCGTATGCCAAAGAGCATTTCGTAAGGGGTCCGCCCACCCAGAGGCCTTCTAGGGAGATTATTAAGTGCACGTTGAACAGTATACAAGTGGGCCAGCCAGTTCCTGCCAGTACCTATAACTCTAGCTGTCAAGGATTGCTTTAAGTCACGGTTCATTCGTTCAACGATAGAGTTGCCCTCAGGCCTATACGGAGACGAAAATTTCACCCGCACCCCTAAGGAGCCCATTGCGTCCTTGTAAGCCTTAGAGGCAAACGCCGGACCTTGGTCAGAATGGAAGGTGCCGCATGCAAAAATTCCCACAAAGACTCGCAAATCCCTAATGACATTTCGTGCGTCAGCACTCCGTTGTGGCCAGACCCAGATGAACCGTGTGCACGAGTCCACTGCCACTAAGATATATTTATAGGCAGTGTCTGAAGAAAATGGACCGCAGTGATCCAAGTAAACACACCCAAAGGGTCTGTTCGAAATTGCAAGCGAGGTCTGCGGTGGTCTTGTGACTGTTGAAGGCTTGATCTGTTGACAAACGTCACAGGAAAGCACATAAGTACGTGTATCTTTGTATAAACCACGCCACCAGTAACGCTGCTGCAAAATGGAAATTGTCGCAGACACACCAGCATGCGCCGAAGCCATGCCTTCGTGTGCCGCTGCCATCAAGGAAAGTCTGCGGTCCGCGTTGGGGATCAGCCGAACCCCAACGTTAGGTATTGTTACATAAGGAGCCTGATCGGGACCTATCTGGTAAGAATATTTAGAAGGGAAACCTCTAGGGTAATTAATTCCTTCTTTTGTTGCAGCAATAGCTGCCAAGATATCAGTGTCTATTCTAGACATGGATCTAGTAACTGCTGCTACTGAACACGTGAGTACTGCTGATCTGGCAGCTTCATCTGCTAGACTGTTACCAACAGCGTGTGCGCCCACTCGCTGATGGCCTAGGGTGTGAACCACCTGTGTGAGTGGCAGACGTCTTTGTAATTCTGCCACCCTAACCCAAAGCATTTTATGCTTGATTGTGTTGCCTTTAGCGTCTCTATAGTCGTTTTGCGACCAAAAGAACAGATTGTCATTGTATGATTGAACACAGTAGTAAGAATCGCACACGATTAAAGTGGTCACATCAGGATTTACGAACTCAAGTGCAAGCACCAAAGCACGCAACTCGGCCAATTGTGCGGTACTATCCCCGAGTGCCTGCGTATGCACCACAGTGGATTTGAACTTTCCATTCACAAACGTACCTGCAACAATAGCACATGCGGCTGAATAAGCATGCTTGGACCCAGTGGCCGGTTGTGCCGAGCCATCGGTGTAGATCACACAGTCGTAATCCTCAAGCGGCAATAAGGACAAAGGAGGAGGATGAATAAATTCATACTGTAAAAACTCCTGAGTCTGAAGAGAAGAGTCGAAAATGAAAGTGACATCCGGAGACGTCAAAGATGTTGCCCATTGAATCCAACGGGGGTGCAAAGCTTTAGAGTTCGGAACACTTGCTTTAGTCACTGCCTCTAGGGCAGGATAGGGTGTCACCACCAGAATGCGTTTTCCCTGTGCCAGTGCGCGCTCCTTCAGGATCGCCATTTGCACTGCTGTTAGCACTTTCTCCACAGATGAGAACCGCATTTCTGCAGAGGTGTATAGATGTGACTTGTATGCGATAGGTACTGTGTCTCCTTCATTAAAGGTTAAATACGTGAAACCCACTGCCCCTGGAATGATTCTAATCACCAAGTTTGTGTGGTTATCACGCGTCAAAAGGTATTTAGACTCAAGAAGGTCTGTCTGCAGTGATTGCAGAATGGAGGTATGCTCCGGAAGCCAGCAAGACTTCGAAAAAGTAGGCTGTATCAAGGCATACAGTGGCTTGATACGCTGGGCATATTCGGGAATGTATGTACGTCCGAAATTCAGAAAACCCAGCAAAGACTGAAGCTTCTTCAGATTTGTAGGAGGGCACAGAAGTGCACATTTCTCCAGAAAATGGGGGGCTAAACCCTTACCTTCATTGTTGAGCTCATAGCCCAAGAACAAAACGGTAAACTCAGCAATATGGGATTTTGCAAAGTTAATTTTGTATCCCTGAACCGCAAATTCAAGAATAATGCGGTCCACTCGCGTCAGATGCGGAAACAATTCATCGTCTGTCA
Organism: Calotriton arnoldi; assembly: GCA_963921515.1. Lineage (NCBI taxonomy): Eukaryota > Metazoa > Chordata > Amphibia > Caudata > Salamandridae > Calotriton > Calotriton arnoldi. The sequence continues at coordinate 2,052,750 of CAWUFW010001368.1, read as the reverse complement.
GATAAATGTCATCCACATACGAACAGGCGTCTGGATCTATGCCGTCTAATAAAGAGACAACACGAGCGGCAAACACTCCTGGACTATTTTTGTACCCCATAGGAAGACGCCTGAATTTGAACATTTTACCACCGGAAGTAAAGGCACACCATTGGCCACTCTCCGGGGCTAAGTTGTGCGTGTAGAATCCATTTGAAAGGTCAAGGGTCGTTTTGTATTTTTTACGAACAAGACTGTCTACAAGCGCAGAACTATGGGTATTTTGCACCGCAAAGGTCCGACAATGAGAGTTCAAATGCCGGTAATCCAATACTAAACGGTACGATCCATCGGGTTTAGAAACCGCGAAAAGGGGATTGTTCATAGGTGATACACAGGGTTCAATTACTCCCTGATATTCCAACTGTGTCAGAATTTCGGAAACGGGGCCTTTGGCTTCACGTTTTATGGGATATTGGGGTTGTGGCTGCGGCAACGATCGCAAAGGTATTTCATGGGGGGAGATTCTTCGTCCCAACCCACGTGATTGCGGAATAACGCTGGAGCCAGGGACACAGCCCATTCTGCTGCAAGAGCCTTTGCTTTGTCCTTTGGGACATGTCTAGAAAAGCTCGGAAGGATTACCTCCTCCCTTTACGCGCAGTAAGTACGAATGGGGGTGGCCAATCCGCCTCTGCTAATAAAATATCATATGAAGAGGTCAGATTTTCCCAAAAAATACCTTTAATTACTCGCTGTATATCACCTTCAATTTGGAGGACAATATTAAATAGTCTGTCAGGGGTGCCACTCTGGTGTCTGCTGTTTCAACAGTAATGAATGTTTCAGTTGCTGTCGCCTCCATATGAGGACGTAGCGCCTCCCGCACTATGGTTACTTCCGCGGCGCTGTCTAGGAGGGTTACTGCCCACGTCCAATTCAGGAGTCTCGTTCTCACCGTTTGTGGCATATTTAGCTGTTACAGCGGCAACTTTCTTCTTCTGAAATTGTGGTCGAAAACGTTGAGCGTCTTCTTCTTTTCCTCTGACTTGTTGTCGAGGCTGGTCTCGTCCCTGTGGGGCCTCACGGGCCCTTCCTCTATCCTGGCGGTCTCCTCCACCGGCCTGTGACGAAGTCTGTGCCTGTAAAGAACGAGGAGAACGCGTATCAGGGATCTGAAACCTATCCGGAGACTTAATTCTCGCTCTATCGCGTAAATCATAAGTACGTTCAGAAGAAACTGAAACCGGGGATGCGCCTCGCGATCCCGGCTTTGTCTGTTGCTTACCCTGTTTTTTCAGCCTCCAGCTCTTTTTAGTGAAGACTGGTTTCTCATCCTTCTCAGATTGAGATTTGGTTTGTTGCTGTTGTGGTTGCGATTGTGTTTGCTGTTTAGCAAAAGGCTTGTTACCCAGGCTGTTTCTACCAATAGTTTTGTAAGCCTGGGTAATAATTTTCGGTAATTCGCGAGGCTTGTCCAATTCTGGGACCAAAGCCAAAGCGTTCGCTACTTGAAAGTTCACTGCATCGCCCTTGACATTCGCAAGGATCAGTTCAGCTACTACTTCAAACACTCCCACTAGTCTCATCCCTAATTCCACCGCCGCTTCAGGGCCGTGTTCATCCTGTACTTTTTTAATTACAGAGGGGAGAACTGTCATGGAAGGCGTACCAAAACATTTAGAATATACTGCTGCGAATACTCTACCCCAGTTGTCACATGCTGTCAACTCGGGAATTAAGTCTTTTGGCAAACTAATCGTCAAAATACGATGTTTATCCACTGGAGATGTATGTGGAAAAACTGCCTCCAACTGATCAAATTTTTCTGCAAGCCAATAAGGGAAATCATCCTTATGTTGTGGACGTTTGCCCATCACAGAGTTCACCATGACAGGACTTATGGTTACTCCGGCTGCACCAGCTGGATGGCCGGCAACTCCAGGAGGGGCTCCCTGGATGTTGCCTGTAACATATTGCACTAAGGCTCGATGCACTCGTACTAAAGCCGAATACATGTTACGCAATTCCGCGACTGGTATCGTCATATATCGCGGATGTGGGGTGTACCCGGCCAAAACAGGCCAAGTGGCCCCATCAATAGATAAGGGGCCTAAACGAACCGTGGTAGTCGGTTGTGGAAGGGCGCCATTAAACCAAACACGGTGTTGCCAAGCCGTGAGCGGTACCTCAAGACAAGAATAAGGTATATAATTATTAGGAACTGCGGTGGCTGTATATTCATGGAACAAATCGTCAGTCCCATCCACTGCAGGAAAAGTTACCCATGAGTAGAACACCTCAAAGTGGTAAGCCGGATCGGCTTGTACCACAAAGATCAGTTCGACTCCAGCATCTGGCACTCCATACGCCCGTAAGTGTGTTCGGAGTGCTCCGCGGCTATGCGCCGCAATTTGAACAGCCATTTACGGCTAAAATACTTCGACAAACTAACAGGAGGCAGCACAAGTAGGGTTTTAATCAAGAAAAACCTTTTCTAATAACTTCAAGCTTGAAAGAACCTACAATAACTGTAATATAGGAGGTATCACCATCACACACGCTTCCGGAAGCGTACGTGAGGGTTGTGTGGACAAGCACAAGTACTACTCAAGCGTCTCGCAAGTAAGCTGCCCCACTTGTTGGTCGCGCCATGTCATAAGGTTTCTGCACATACAGAGCTATGCACAGGATAATAGGACCTCGGAATATAGTGGTGAGCCAACCATAAACCTTAGCACCCAAAACCCCAACCCAACTAGCCTTAGCGTCCCATTAGCACCAATGTACCAATGCTTAGACAACCCAGAACACGGTATCTCTCTCTCAGGACTCGCAGAGGCAAGAACACTCTTTCGTCACATTCGTACCTGTCCACAACATGCGTATGAAGAGACACTGTATAGGTTAAAATGTTTATTTCAACTTACGTGCTCTAAGATACAGTACACGTGTCAGTACTAGTAGCATAATACATAAGAACAATATAATCAGCATAGTTACTACTCCATAAAATACGAACGGGGAAAGCATCTCATAAAGCAGTGGATATATGTCTAACTAACATTACCACCCTCCCGTGCTGGAAGCCAGTTTATTATAATAATAGAAGACCTTTGGGCTTTGACTAGCGAACCCCCATACCTCAGTCTCTTGATGCAAAACTACATCAGCAAACAATCACAGCTCTTCTCTCTGGAAAGGTCGTCTCCAAGTGCTATCTTAGAGCAAGCAAACGCATTATTAAAAGCACACTAATTTCTCGATGGCAGCTGTACAAGTGTTATGTCTAGGTGCGAGGGACGGGCCAAATCAGTATAAACCAGGGGGTTGTTATTCGACCTTGTAACTGTTGTTCAGACTGAGCCCAAAGGGAACAGGAGAAAAGGTGAGCAACAGAATATGCAGACTGTTGCAGAATCACTTGGCAATAACAAAGGGCGAAAGAACAACATCCAATAATAACGTGCGCAATAGTCATCATGGCATCCAGGCCTGCGGAACATGGTCAGACCATCCAGGAGGCCATGATCCACAAGACAAAAGCAAAGTATAATCTCTCCTAAGAGGGCCTAGCAAGGCTTATCAAAGTGCAATCGTCTCTAGCTCCGCAGTGTGTCAGAGGGGCTAACCGCAGGTAGCCAACACCAAAACCCTTGCCCACTAGAGTAATCTGTGGGATTCCATGTAACATTATACTTCTCTGCAGGCTTTAATATAGCCTTATAGCCCGCTGTAGCAGGCTATACCGGCTATTAAAGGCCCGCTCCAGCGTTAAAGGCCTGAGTCGAAGGCGAGGGCCTTTAACAAGGGAGCGGGACTTTAATATAGCCTTATAGCCCGCTGCCGAGGGCTATACCTGTTGTTAAAGGCCCTGATCCCGCCTATAACGAGGGAGAGGGCCTTTAACAACTGGTATAGCCTGATATTAGAACATTCCACCCACTAAGGGTAGAATGTTCTAAATTAAAAATGGAGAAACAAAAAGACAACATTCCACCCACTAAGGGTAGAATGTTCTAAATTAAAAATGGAGAAACAAAAAGACAAACATTGGAATGTTGGAGTGCTGGGCTTATACCAGCCATTATAAGCCCAGAGCTACTCCATTGTCTTCAATGGAGCTCCCAGCATTCCAATGTTCTAATAGCCGGTATAGCCAAGCTACAAAGGGCTATAAGGCTATTAGAACATTCTGCCACTAGAGGGCAGAATGTTCTAACAAATAAAACAAAGGCCTCTCGGAGCCCAAGGGGGTTTAAATCCCCTCAAGCTCCGAGAGGCCTTTGTTCACAGCAATAGCTGTGAACAAAAGCAACATTGGAATGTTGCTCTGCGGGCCTTTACCGGCCCGTAGAAGCTCGGAGCACTCCATTGTATTCAATGGAGTGCTCCACATTCCAATGTTCTAATACAGATTACTAGCAATCCACCTTTAAATGACTATTGACTTTAACAAGCATGTTTCCCAATAAATATGCCAGGTTTATTCCTTTATAGTAACTTGTCATTGTCAGGATAAACAGACCAGGCCCGCAACCTTGATGAGAGGCTTGCCACCACATCCAACACAGTCCTGCTGTATTGAGCATAAGATTATCCACAAGGCAAAAAGTGCTATACTTGCCTGTTTTTCATTGGAAGCACACAACGCCTGCCAATTAAATACTTCACTGAAGGCATCCAACATTATGGGTGGAGACTAAGCCCCTCTCTCAGCTGTGCTTCTTTAAACTCTTTTCATCACATAAGGCCAAGCGACAGCTCAGCTGTCAAACTACACCTAAACATGGAGCACCCGCAGTGGCCTTGCAGATTATTGAGTATCTTGTCTGAGTACAATGTGCAGAGGAAGGATGGCAGAGCTCTATTTACATGCTAGGAAGCCCATCCCGACAGGAAATGCCAAAAGAACCACCCATCGCCCTGCAATTCCAATTTCTTTAATTATGATTCTTGTGTTTGGTCTCAGAATCCTAAATTTAGGCGCCACCTAGCTTCAACCCCACCTACCTGAGCAGTTGCATCTCCTTCCACCAACCATCCAGATGCAGTGGTTAATTTGTAAAAAAAAATAAGTGCCTGGGCTCTCGTCAGGAGGCAGCTTGCACCAGCCCATTTCTCTTGTTAGCACTGCTTTAAACAGAAGCAACTACGAACCATGAAAGTGGGGAGAGGATGTGGCATAATTGCCAGAGCTGACGACTTTGGAGCTGGGGAACCAGATTCGAATCTCGCGTCGGGCTCAACATCCTGGGATTCTGGGCAAATCCCTTAATCTCCCCGTAAATGAATGAGTCCTTAACAGGTGCTCCTGAAAAGCACTGGTGTTGATGATTAAGTGCCGGTGCTGATGATTAAGTGCCTTTGCTGAGCACCGGAAACCAATGGCTCAAATTAAGCACTGCCCAGACGCCTGTGCTCTGCAGGACTCCTCCTCGCACACATCCCATGCATACACAGCCCCAGATCAGGAGGACAGATGTTCACTTACATCACTCTTCCAGCATGGAATTACCTCTCACTCTACATCAGAGCATCCTCCTCTATTCTTGAATTCTGCAAGACGCTGAAGATCTGGCTTTCCAGTTAACCGACCTATACCCTAGTCATGGCTAGGCACACACACCTGCTCAGTTCCAGGATACCCTGAGGGTGATAGTGCGCTTTACAAATACAAATACACATAACATAACAATCTGTCAATCCATTCCATTCTACGAGGGTGATTTCCAACTAAGTCAGATATTTCTCCCAACAGTGCTAAGCATGCTGGGAATTGCAGTCCCATCTATCCAGTTACAGGGACGAGCCTTCAGGTCCCAGAATGATGTTGGCCGAAGAGCCACCGCTGACTGAAGAGGGGCCAGTTGATATCTGGGGGGGAGCGTCGTCGTTGAGATTTTTTGTGACCTGGTGGCCATCTCTTTCTTTGGCAACTCTCCTCTGGGGACTAAAGACTTCAGGCAGGAGCCCCCTCAGCACGAGTTGTGAGAAACTGTTTTGGTTGAACCGAAACCTTTCTCAGCATTCTCTAATATATTTAATTGTATTCTTAACACAAGACATTGATAAACACAGAAAATATTCTGGTAGAGCTTTTTCCCCACAACTTACTTAAACTAATATTTATAGTTATGATCGATAACTATTTGCACATATCAATTATATCGCAAATTCCTTCGTGCAGCTGCTATACTTGATCCTAAACGGATTTTTTGTTTTATGGTGCCACTTAGTGGACAGAGGATGTACTTTTTAAGGAGAAGGCAGCTACTTTTCTGCAAATTACTTAAAATTCCACACACTACATGACTACAACCAGACACACCATTTATTTTGAAGCAAACTGAAACACAAAATGACAATTTTTTCCGCACACAGTCAAGCATTTCATTCAATATTCTGCCCGTCGTCCTATTTCTTTTTTTGCAGTTTTATATACTGCGAACTCGACCCGAAGGTATTGGAGCACACACGAGCACCAGTTATTTATTAGACAAAGACACATTCATATTATTACTTGTTTTTTTGGAGACGGGGAAATTAAGTGCTTTGCTCGGAATTACAGAATGTTGAACCGACGTCGAGTCTCGAACTTAGTAAAGTTACCCCGTTCCAAAGTCGGCAGCTCTAGCAGTAAGCCACATAGTCGGCATTGCAACAAAAGGGAATTTAAAAACAGGGTATTAATGCCTAACCTTGCCATCTTCCGGTGCCATTGATGTTTGATTCTTTAATCATTTTGAAGATATTTGTTTCTCCAATGCTGATATAATTAATATTAAAAAAACACGACCTGGTAGAGATTCCCCATAGTCCTTTCCCTCATCAGCTTCTAGGATGCCAATCTGGCCATTGCAAGGTGGAAGTGTTTGAGATATCCAAATAGGGTGACAGATCGTGCCGGATTAAAAGTGTGAATGTCTACAACAGGCTCTTTGGGCAGAGCCTCGATGAGGCAGAAACTACATTTTGCCCTCTTTCTATGAGAGAGGGTCATCTTCCACGGGAATGGAAGGCGGCACAGGTCATCCATATCCGTAAAAATCCCAAGGTCCCTATGGAAAGGCTCTCCAATCTCCGCCCCATTTCCTTACTACCTCTCCTGAGCAAAGTCCTGGAAAAATACATCAATCAACATCTATCTGTCCATGTCGAAAATACTGGCAGCCTGGACCCCTCTCAATCTGGTTTCAGGCCCAAATACAGCACAGAGTCTGCCCTGTTGGAGGTCACGGATAACATCAGGATGACCCTAGACAGTGGCCACTACGATTCTCGTGCTGTTGGACCTTTCTGCCGCGTTCGACACGGTCTCACACCAGATCTTGCTCAGGAGATTGGAGGAGATTGGACTTAGAGGACCTGCCCTTCAGTGGATGACGAGCTTCCTGTCCTCCCGTACCCAGACTGTCAATCTAGGCCCTTTTCGGTCGAAGACGATGGAACTGACCAAGGGTGTTCCTCAGGGCTCAAGTTTGAGCCCTACATTGTTCAACATCTATATTGCTCCCTTGGCCAACCTCCTTATGTCCAGCGGCTTTCTGCCCATTTCTTATGCTGATGACACCCAGCTTCTCTTCTCTTTTAACAAATCCTCCACGTCGGCTCAGCCCACATTTTCGGAGGGAATGACAGCCATTGCTCATTGGATGAAAAGTAATTTTCTCCAACTTAATGCAGGGAAGACGGAGATCATGCTCTTCGGAGATGCCCCTCTACTGTGGACCCCAGACTGGTGACCGGCAGCCCTTGGCGCCCCTCCTGGCCCTAAGGCCCTAGTTAAAAACTTGGGCATTCGTCTAGATCGTGCCTTATCCTTGAAGGAGCATGCTGCTCACACGGCCAGCGCCTGCTTCTATGTGTTGGGCCTGCTACGACGAGTCTTTCCTTTTCTTCCAGATCACACCCGTAAAACCCTTATTCAGACCATGGTAATGAGCCGTCTCGACTACTGCAACGCTCTCCTGGTCTCTGCCAACGAGTCTTCACTCAGCAGGTTGCAGGTGGTCCAGAACACCGCTGCGCGCCTCGTCATGAACGCCCCGTATAAAACTGCTTCCCTTCCCCTTCTTCAACAGCTCCACTGGCTTCCAATCCGCAAGCGTGTCAAATTCAAAGTCTGTTTTATCGTCCATAAGGCCTTGCATAACAAAGGCCCTCTCTACATCTCTAGGAAACTCAAGCATTACGCTCCTACAAGGACCCTTAGGTCAGGAAGCAAATTGCTTCTTTTAGTCCCCAGGGTCAGGAAAACAAGGCTGGGTGGGAAATCCTTTTCTTACCTCGCTCCCCTTTACTGGAACCAGCTCCCCATTCACCTGAGACAATGCTCTGACTATTTGCGCTTCAGGAAACTTCTTAAGACCACCCTATTTTAACATTGCTCGTCAGCCCGTTGAGCAGCACTGTCCAAAGCCCCTCAGGGGGTGATTCAGGCGCTATACAAAACCCATAAATAAATAAATAAATAAATAAACTTGAGGGGGTGGAGAGTAGGGCTGGCTAAGGAGCATGATGTTCCATAGGCGCGCAAACTTATCCTAAAATCCAACTCATGGGCACAGCACCATCTAGGACTGGGAATGGTGTACTCCCTATACCGACTATGGTGCTCCCTGATTCGATCCGCTGCTATTTTAATCGATCCAGTCCAACTGTAAATACTGGAACAAATTGCAATTTTGACAGATAAGCATTGTTGATCACAGTTTTATATATATTATATATATATATATCAAAGAAGAAAGAAACGTCCTGATAGCGACATTATATATATATATATATATTTATAATTAATAGGCATTTAAATTCAACGTGCCATAAGTAAATTTAGCAGCAAAGCGTACAGTTCATAAGTACAGAGAACTCAGTTCAGTTCTAAGTGGAATTCGGCATAGATTCGGCTCTACAGATGGAGAATAAGGGCCTTTCTGGGCAGAGAATCTACATGTCCTTTTATAGGACGTCAGACCAAGACTTTCATACATTCTACACAGGTACATGGTTCACAGGATGTGCACCAATAGGAAGCGAACAAAAAAAATGTTACTACAGAATACACTGAAGATTCTCTCATGGTAATAGTACATTGGATTTTCAGTCATTCTCACTGTTTATTCAAGCAACTAAATTGAAACATTGTACAGCAGTGGCTTGAGACAGTTGAAATGGAGTGGCGGCTCCTCCGCTATGGTGGAGGAGTGTTGCCCCACTGCTTTTAAGCAGTGCGAGGAAGAAGAAACATAAAATGATAATAACTTAGAGATAAATATAATTCTATGCTTCGTGCTGCATCGCGGGCAGGCTGTGGGCGGGGCTGCTCTGCTGTTGGAACAGAGCAGGGGAGGAGTGGTTTGCCCACTCCTAAGTGCACAATGACTATTTGGTTGGCCCTCTGGGGCTGCCTAAACCAGTAATGCTCACCTTCCCCCTTCTGCGTGCAGGCTGCATTATAGCCTGCGTGGAGAACAAGCCCAGGCCCCCATTCCCTGGTTGAGCGTCGAACTAGGACGCTTAAAACCAATCACAACGCTGCACTGCAGCATTGTGATTGGTCAGGGAAGCCTGGGCACTTATCAATCACAACGCTGTATTGCAGCGTTGTGATTGGTCAGTGGGGCCTGCTTCCTGTTCCTCAAGTTCCGACTCGGCGGCAAGGTAGGTTTATTTTATTTTTTTATATTTTGTTTAATGCGGGCCCCCCCACCTCCCACGTGACCCCCCTGCGCGACGCGCCCACATCACCACCCACGAGCCATGCTGGCCGCCACTGTTGAAATGTTCTTGGATGGGTACAGTGAGAAAAGTCTCTGGGAATGCTCTCCATTTATTAGTGTAAGCCTTGCAATTCTTTATTTAGAACAATAACATCAGCAATAGTCATCACCTGATATATTGTGATGTCTGTGCAAGATGGAGGACAGTGTAAACACAATCTAGGTTAGCATAAACTTAGTTCATTTACATTTAATGTGAGAAAAAAAACCCCAACTGCCACAACCTCCTTCCCCCCGATGATTTCTAAATCATCGCTTCACTTCTTTATTAGAAAGCATCATTCATTCCTTTTGGATTCTCCTTAATCCTCAAGGTGTCCTAGAGTTCACTTAGCATTTCTTCAACTGTTATGTCATGTCTGCTTCTCTTCCTTCCTCTTGTTACTGACAGCTTCTTATAACAACATTCCATACCATTCCGGAATGAAATTCCTTTGCGAAATTTCAAGATGCTAAGCACACATGCAATGCCAATTAGTACAATCAAAAGAGGGGTTAAAAGCAATCTTAGAATTCCTCAAATCCACTACCAAGCCACTCTCCTATCTTAGAAAATCCCTTTCCAATGGATCTGAATATACATCCTAACGCTTCCCAGGCACCTGACTGTTCCAGTTCAGTTAATTCATGTGTTATGCTTGTAATGTGAGTAATATAGCTATCGAGCTGCTTATCTACTTGCGGGATGTAAGCACATCATTCACAAGCATGTATGACTCTGCAAACTCTGCCTTCCTAAGCAAGGAGTAAATCCAAAGCAAGGCGATTTTGCATAATCATGGCTCTCATTGCAAGCAATTCTTTATTGATTATAGTTAAAGCTCCTGCAGTATTAGCAGCAAGCCGGTAAACAAAGGTTGACAAATTTTTGATCTTAACATCGATCAATGCCTCTCCAATAGATGGTGTAAGCACTCCATAGATATCGCTAAGAATATATTTAAAGCTATGTTTACTTTGCCTTATATATTGCTCGAGAGGAAAGTCTAGCTTATTAGCGTTCTAGATCCTAGTTAGGACTATGTAACAACTACCTGTCTAGAGGGGTGGTAACTGGAAATAAGCTGACTTACCACACATATAATAGATGTCCTTTATGCTTACTTCTAAATTTGAGAAGGTTTCTCCCTTAACTAAATAATTGTGCTCACATTCGCTCCATCCCAGTTTCTCTACAGTCTCATTTCTTCTCTCTGGCTGCCGTACTATGCATAAAGATCCCTTCTTGGTGACATCAATAATTAGACTTGGAGGTGATTCCTTTAAAGCCTCTTTACCCTTTCCAATGATATGTTATGCATCTGTCTCCCTTTCTCCCTTTTCTTCATCTGATCTTATCCTCTCATTTAACTCATCTACAAATACCCTTTCATCCTTGTTAATTTTGTAGGTTACGTCACACATGCTCTGATTAGTACTGCTGATATTAGTCACAGGGTAAACAATTTCATCATATAAGCAAGCTGATTCCTTGGCTTAAACCACTTTTAAGAACGAGAAACATGTTTAGTAGCCCACAAATACAGATTTGCACCAGTAACAATTGGCGCATTTTCTAATCGATCATTAAAGTCAGAATAAAACAATTTAATTGAGTCTTGCTGATAGAAAGGATTTAAGAAAACAGCAGGGGTAAGAGTAGGACAAGGGCAGGTGAAAATAAGCTGCTTCCTCGGCCGCAAAGACTGGAAGATAAGAGCATACAAAACAATTCCCTATTTCCATAACTTTTACATACTGAGCCAGTACTTGATAATATTCATTATAACTGTAAACACTCTCATGCCGGGGATCATGTGGTACTTTGTTCTCCGATGTGGGAGATTTAACTACAGCTTTGAGGGTGGAGTTTGTTAAAACATGAGGGATGTCCCCCGTAGCACACAAACATCCAACAGTGATCCAAACATGGAAACAGAAATGGCAACTGCCAAACTAAAATGCTAAATTTTGCAGCGTTGCTGCACCATGTTAGCTTAAATCAGATCAAGGAAAACTCAGATGAAGATGGTTAGTCCTCTAAGCACTATCCTATCGTTTCTACCCTATTTTGAAAGCTAACAGAATTTTCTTTCTGTGTCAACAGGAGGCCTAAAGGAAATATCATCCTCTGACTGTTACCCTAACTCTCTGACTGTTCTTTCAACATTTGTCAGTGATCAATGTGGATATGCTCCTGTCGTGGCATGTCTTAGTCTTTTCTCAGGAAGTCTCGTCAATGTCATCAGAGTCAAACTTGATTTTGGCAAGATATGTCCAATCTGGACCTGAACACTTCTGGTTGATCTTTCTCTCACTCTCGGGTTTGGCTGGGTGTAAGTTACGCTCCAGTTCTCAATCATCCAGTTCCGGGCCTTCTAACTCACTATCTTCCATAATCATCTGTGGCCTCTTCTTAGTCATCAAGAGTCTCTTCCGGGTTGTTGTAGTTTTCGGCCAGCTTTCCTCAGATGGACGTCAGCTCTTAGAGGTGCTTGAGATTTCTGATTCTGATGAAGTTGATTCGCTCTTTGAGGTGGAGCTTCCTTGACCCACACCAGCCTCCACTCCTTGCGGCCTTCACTGCGGCTGATTAGTTTTGGCCTTCCATGAGTTTTCAATGTCCCTGTGGATTCGTATTCTCAATCCAGTGGTCAGTATCACAGTGGTCGCTGGAATAACAGCACTCCAATCAGTCTCTTGCTCGTGATGCTGCTCATCTGATGCAGACAGTGGACCCTCTGACTGGTCCTCCTCTTCTTCTGAATCTTCAGACCCCTCAAACCTAGGGCGACTCGAGGAATTAGTGGATGTGGCTTCGCTTCTTCCTCTTCATGCCTTGCCCTCTTGGTTTGGGAGGCGTGTATCCAATTTGGCAGACCAGCACACTTGACAGCAGTGCTGGTGACCGGGATCACCTGGTAGGGCCCCCTCCAGTGCTCCTCTAAGCAAGACTTGCAGACGTGCTTCTTGATGTGAACCCAATCATCAGGGTTCAGATCATGCCGTGGAGGCCCTCGGACAGCTGGAGTAGCAGCATCGACCTGATGAGAGATAGAACACACCACATCAGGCAATCCCTTGCCATACTCGAGGACCAGGTCACCCGTGATATTCACAAGAGCGCCTGCTGGGATGGAATGAATTTGCAGAGCTCTCCTATCAGCACCTCATGAGGAGACAGTATTGTTCTCTTACAGGGGGTATTTTGAATGCTCATTAGTACCAAAGGAAGTGCGGCAGGCCATTTTAGCGATGTGAAGGCATAGGCTTTAGCCAGTTTAGCTTTGATCTGTTCAGCCGCTCTACAATGGCTGATGCTACAGTGGAATCTTTGGTAAATCCCTATTGCTGTGCACAGCAGCTGCATTGTCTCATTTTAAAAGTGAGCTCCTTGATCTGGTTCAAGATGAACTGACATCTGGAATCAACTCCAGCAGCAATAGTTTGGTGATCATTTGGCTTTCACATCTTTGATTGGGATACGCCTCAACCCATTGTGAAAACAAGTACACAATGATGAGGATATTCCTCAGGTGGTTACATCAGGGCGCCTCCACCATGTCAATTTGGAGATGGTTGAAGGGACCATCAGACTTTCCAATGTGTTTCTGGCAGGTAACACAGTGCTGGCACAAACTTTCTATCATTGATCTGAAATGGGGATTATACCAATACAATCAGAAGGTAGACACCATTCTGTCTCTGCCCACATTGTTGGACCATGCATATGCTATACCATTGCGGGCAGGACGGAATCAGGAAGAACTGGCTTTCCCTGGCTTGACACCCAAATGGCCCTGGCATCCCTCACATGTCCCATCTTTTCCCATTTGGCTTTCTCTAGCTCTGGGTTGGAATGTTGCAATTCCCTCAGCTCATTGAAAGTGTGTACAGTGTTCAGCAGCATCCTGGATATAGTTTCTCCTTCTGCATTACAGGGTTCTTCCAGATGGAAGGTGCTGGACTCAAGAGCGGAGTATCAGGCAATTTCGTCCGCATAACTGTTGCCTCTGGGGACAAAATAACTGCCACTCTTGTGTGCAGAACACTGCACCACAGCAATTTCCTTTGGCATTTGCAAAACAACCAACAAGTTTGAAACATATAGCCCATTCCGGATGGGGGTACAAGCCGAGGCCAGAAACCCTTACTGTGACCATAGCTGGCTGAAGTCGTGTGCAACTCCTAAACCATTCTGACTGACAGGTGTAAATATTGACTCATGAGCCTTCTGAAGTGCAGCAGGCTCGGGTAAAAGCAATCAGTTCAGCTACTTGCGCAGACATCACATGGCACAAGTTAGAAGCTTCTACAACTCTGCTCATTGTACACACAGCATAAGCAGCTCTTAAAATATTGCATCGGTCTCTCAAGGGTATGATCAGATTCAGGAAGAGGCTCATCCAGCATGTCAGGTCTCGGTTTTGCACACAGCTTGGTAACAGTAACACAATCATGATTGAATTTTCCCTCATTCTTTCCCTCTGGGTTGGCAACAGAGAAGCAGGAGTTAGGGTATTACATCTCTGAACAGGAACATTTTCCACTGCCAAACAAATTGCCTCATAGGAGGTTAAGCGGCCATTTGTCAGGTGTTGAGTTCTGGTATGAGTCATGAGAATTTCAATGGAATGGGGTACCATTACAATTAAGGGGTACCCTAACACTTTCCCCTCAGCCTGCTGAATGCTGAGGCTCAGAGCTGCAACCGCCTTGAGACAACCAGGCAAGAGTAGCTGAGAAGTATCCAAAGGGGCGCTCAGTCTCTCCATGGGCTTTTGTTAGTACAGACAGAGCACACCCAACTCTTTCATGACAAAAGAGTACAAATTCTTTCAGATAGTCTGGCGTTCCAAGAGTGGGTGTGCTGCAAAGTAGATTTTTGAGCTCCTGGATGGCTGCCATGCTTTTGTAATCCCTTGTTACCTGTTCATTGATATTAGTGTGAGTCAGCCTCCATATGGGCTTTGCCACAAAGGAAAAGTTTGGGATCCATTGACAGCAGAAGCCAACCATGGCGAGATACATTTGTACTTCTCTCTGTGTGGTTGGGAAATTCATCTTAAGGACTGTCTCTGTGTATTCATGGGACACTCGCCTCGCTCCCTTCTCTATCTTATGTCCCAGGTACATGACTTCCCTATGACAGTATTGTAATTTCTCGGGAGAGATCTTATACACATTCTCAGCCAGATGGTTGAGCAGTGTAATCGTGTCTTGTTTGCAAGCTTCCTTGGTCATCGAGGCGATTATAAAATCGTCAATGTATTGTATTAAGGTTGAAATACATGGCAACTGCAGAGATTCTAGGTTTTTTTTGAGTATCTGATTAAAGTAAGATGGACTTTCAGCATACCTTTGTGGAGCACGACACCACACCACACGAGGGTCTTTTCTTGGAACTCTAATGCAAAGAGAAACTGTTTCTCTTCATGTAATGGAACCGAGAAGAAGGCTTGACAATGATCAACGACCGTGAACCACTCAGCATCTAGGGGAATTTGGAACAAAATCATGACAGGGTTCGGTACTACGGGATAGCGTAGAACAACAATTTGGTTATTCTTTCGGGGGACTTGAACGATTCTCCACTTTTTCTATGCTTTCTGTAAGGCCATGATGATGAGCTGCCTAGACTCCCGATAACTTCCTTCAAGATGAATATATGTCATTATACTGCTTGTGTTACATCGCATGCCATTACAACGCGGTCGTTACGTCGACTGCGTTGTTACATCGCATACGATTACATCGCAAGTTGTTACAACGACTTGCTGTAGGGGGCGCATTGGACTTAGGAATAGTATAATTTACTATTCCTACTCCAGTTTGTGCAACAGCAGGGAAGGTGTTGGATTGTAAATCCAACACCTTCTGCCCCCTACAGCAAGTCGTTGTAATGACTTGCGATGTAATCGTATGCGATGTAACAATGCAGTCATTGTAACGACCGCGTGGTAATGGCATGCGATGTAACGCATGCGAAGTAAATGATGTTTCCCCTTCAAGATGCCTTGCTCTATCATGCTCTCAATGACAGTGGTGATCCCTGCAATAGCTTCTGGGGTCATTTTATAAGGCTGAGTCTGTGGGAAAGCCAAATTGGGTTGTAGTGTAATCTTTAGGGGTTTAGGACCATTAATCAGCCCAATCTCCCTTCCTGTGTAATCCCAGACATCCTTCTTACTGTCTCCCTCAGATCTACTGGTAAGTCCTCCTTTATAATGACCGGGTATACATGATAACAGATTTTGTGGACTACAATTTAAATTCAGCATCAACTGCTTAAATTTCAATTCCGACCCCATCCTGAGTGCAATAGATGACACAGTTGAGCTTGCAGAAAAGGTCTCGACCCAACAAATTTATGGGCTAGAATCACAAATCAAAAACTGGTGTTTCTCCCCAATATCTCCTATTTTTACTGGCACAGGAGCAGTAATTTGATCGGTACACTGTTGATTGGTAATGCCTACAACTTGGACTTCTTTTCCTGAGAGGGGTGGGTTATGGACCTCAACTGTTCTAACCACTGAACAAGTGACTCCTGTGTCTATTAGGAAAGATACATGATGTCTGTTGACCTCTCCAGCCATATGCAGTCCACTGTGATCCACTTCTAGGACTGCGCCAAGTACGCACCCCTCCTCTCTCCTCAAGCACCGTCATTGGTTCTGGTTGAAATCTGAGGAAGTCTCGAACATTATGGAGGCTGGACCACATTGAGACATCATAAGATTTTGGGTTACCCTGTGGTTCAGTGGTGGATGTGGAATGCCTTCCTGCATCTGTACTGAACTGAAGAAGTTCGGCAGTACGCCAGAATTAGGGACTTTCAGGGCTGTCATAGGGGGTCTAGGTATTGGGGGAAGCGCTCCCTGCCGGGCTCATACCGTGGGAATCGGTCAGGATTCGGTCTGGATTATATCTTCACTCCCGCTTCCAATGCTCCACCTTGTTGTAAATGTGACATGGGGTAACCTTCTTTAGGGCACTTATGCGGGGCACAGTCATAATGCCTCAACCTATCCCCATTCTTGGGACATTTCCACTGTAGGCCATGGAGACTCCTTGCATTGTCATTCCATAACTGGGGTCTATCTCGGGTCACTGGTGTGGAACTTTAAGTCTCTTTGCCTCTCCGTTCTGTGCCAGCTGGGCTTGGGCTATCATGTACTTCTCTTTAAGTCCCTTCTGTTTTGCCTCCAACATGTCACTGTAGTATTTCGCATACTGCAAGATCTCATCAACAGGTTTTCTCTGCCAGCAAAGAACACCCTGGATAATTTAATTTCTAATCTCGAACTTCAGTCCCTGTACAAAGTATGCAAGAAACCCTTCCATGCTGTTTCCTAGTGGGGTGTTCATTCTGCTGTGCTCTATGGTCATCTGCATTAATCTCTCAAAGTAAGCATGTACTGACTCCTTTGGTTCTTGAAAGATTCAGAAAATCTTGGGCCAATTCATCTCCCTTTGGGAAACCTTCACCTTTTGATGTTTTATGACCTCATGGTATTTGGTTTTTGACGATGGGCGAAGGAACATTCGTCCCTTACCCCCAAGGCAGATCTTGTGTTGGCCAATTAAATGCCCTTTTGCATTCTGCCCACAGGTCCTTTGGGACCACCTCCTCAAATTACATTCCAAGTCTTCC
Organism: Calotriton arnoldi; assembly: GCA_963921515.1. Classification (NCBI taxonomy): domain Eukaryota; kingdom Metazoa; phylum Chordata; class Amphibia; order Caudata; family Salamandridae; genus Calotriton; species Calotriton arnoldi. Next base: position 2,035,353 of record CAWUFW010001368.1, on the reverse strand, counting down.
CACAAAACTTTGAAGATGGTCACAATTTGTTCCATCTGCGTATACCATTTATCAAGATTTTCTCTATGTTTTGGAAAGGTGTTTGTAAAATGGAAAAGGTCTGATCATGACCATGGGCATGAAGATAAGCTCCTCCCTGCACTTCTCAAAACAGATATTCCCTTACCGCCCCTCCTGCGTCTCCTTCCTTATCTTCCCTTGATTCCTCTCTTTCTTTTGCTTTACCTTGACCTTCTCTTTCTTGACCACAACTACCTAAACTTTTCAGTTTCGTTCAATTCCCTAATGTTTTCAATCAACTTCCTCATATGTTTCCTCAACCCCCTCAATTTTAGTAGTCTGAGGTCCATCTCACTCATTTTTCATCTGAGCATTCTTCTGCAGTTTCTTTTGATGGGTTATTGCAATTCCACATTCGTCTGCCACCTTTTCCATCCTCACATGGGCCTCTCTTGCCACTCTAGCTGCTTCCTTGCTCCTGTAGAGCAACTCGTTCTACCCATAATGTCCCAAATAATCCATTCCCACATTCCCCTTAACGATTTCCTTGAACTCCGTTTTCAGTTTGGCGACATCCCTGGTGCATTAGCTGGTGAAGCCATACAGGTAATCTGAACTTCCATCCCGTTGGCGGCCTGATACTCTTTCTGTGGGGACATAATGTCCGGTAGGGAGTCCTGAAGTATGCTTGTAGTAGGTGGATTTGGCAAAGTACTGACAAGGGCCTTACCCAGAGAATCAGATATGGTGCTTGAGGAGGACGAGGTACCTTCTGTAGTGGGCACAGGGACCTTAGCATGGTGTAAAATACTGCTTGCTGTATAACTCAGGGGTGCATGAATGTCTACGGAGGGCCCTACAACTATCCCAATCTCGGTTACTGCAGGGGCCATGGTGGACGGGGGTGGTCCTATACTGAGGAGTTCATCTATAAAGGCATCCTTCTCCCCACTCTCTGTTTCTGAGTCTCCTTTTTGTTCATCCTTCTCCCTGCTTTCTATTAAAGGATAGGCCCCAACAGTCTCAAAAACATCCTCCTTCCAGTTTCTCTGCCGAGGGACCATGGCACGATGCGGGGTGAACATGTTATTAGTTGGTTGTGCTTTATTGATGATATTCATTGTTCAGGAAGAAATTGAAGACCTGGCTCTTTGTGCAAATCTAACTATCACCCATCCGACCTCTCTATGTGTGCGCCGGGACGATCCTGGGAGTAGCTGCACGCATTATAAATCGCCTATCATATCATATTTTTGTGGTGCAGAAGGGCACTCAAGAGACAGCTGAGACTTTTGTAGAGGCAATCAACTTTTATATTGACCTGCAGGTATTCATCTGGGACAACCAAGATTGAAACATAACTATTCAGAAAAGCAACCGCGGGTAATTCCATCCTATATGCGGGCAGTTTTAACTCTAGTAACTTAAAAGCAAGCATTCCTTATGGGGAAATGCTTAGGCTGAAAAGAAATTGTAGTTGCTCCAAGGATTCGGAGAGGTGTCAGGAGTAGGCTGCTCAAAGATTCTTGGAGAGAGCGTATGCAAAAGAATCTTTAGACAGAACAGTAGATAAGGTTAACCTAAAATGTAGGGAGTCTATACTTTAGCAAACAAGAGAAGGAAATAATATCTATCATTCGAAGACACTGGCATCTAGTTCAGGGAGATCGCGTTTTGGGGCCCAACACCACCAACTCTCCGTCCATCACATACAGGAGAGCGTACTCCATGAGGGACATGCTAGTCAAGAGCAGCCTAGAGGTGATTGAACAAAAAAGTTGGCTGCAACAACCAAAGGGCTTCCGAAGATGCAACACATACAATGGAATACCCTTCTTCGTTTGATGATAAATCAATCAAAATAACTGGGGCACAATCTTGCAGGTCCACAAGAGAATCCTGCAACATATGAGGGCAGTAAACAGCAAGGATCACAAGTGCCCGGTGGCCAGACATATTATGGAATGCCATGACAATGATATAAAATGTTTGAAATATTATGTAATTGAAGCAATACCTAAACACTTGAGAGGGGGTAACTGAGAGTGGCTACTCAGACAAACTGACTAAAGGTACATTATCAATTTAGACTCCAAGTCACCCAATGGGTTGAATCTTCAAGATGAGTTGTATACATTTTTGTAATGTAGGTCGTGCTGTAAATCCCTTATTTTTTAATTTCAATTTGTCCTGGAAAGCATGGCCAAATTAGGAGAGGTGATGCCATGTGTGTATTTTCTGACATTTAGATTTGCTTTATAGATTGGGAAGGTAAATATTATGATTTGAATAACTATCATTGGAATACTGAGATATATGATATCTTCGTGACGTTGAACAGTTAAATAGTCTTGTGTGCGGGTAGTCAATTTTAACAATACATAAGCCCACTTGGGCACAATTTTGTTTGACAGTATGAAGGGTGAGCATATGTCATGGAATAACATAGGTGCAACGAGTGATTTGCCATATAGATATAAAAATTATGATTGTAGTACATTTATTTGATCTATGTGGTTCCAGATAGACCTGCGCCGTGCTGGGCATTTCATTTTGGATGAGTATTCACTGTGATAATAGAAGTGATGAAATGCGTAGGCCCACTTGGGCTCAATTCTATGACAACATACAACAGGGGTGATTGGTAGCACTCAAATATTTACGAAGATGCATGTTTAAAGGCACAAATGAGTAGTATCTACTTGAAGTTGAAAAACAATACAAAGAACAAATGTATTTTTAATGTTGAATTGTGTCCATGTGAAATGCTGACGTTTGCACTTTATAAGTGTATACCGCTGCAGGCACTTTAGTAAGCACTAGAGTCACTTTATAATCATGAGAAAAACAATATCTGTGTTCAATGAATTATGTTACAAAATTTCTTTAAAAAGACTTTTTTTTTTTTAGGTTATCACCTAACTGGGAAATATGCAATCTCTTTTCCATTGCGGTTGGTCACATGGTGCTATTTAAACGAAAGTACAATGGCACTGTGTGTTTGTGAACAAGGCCAAGTGTTTTGGCCGAAACGCGTCATGGCAGACGATTGTGGAGGAGAATAAAAACTTACAAAAAGAAATATGGTGTCTGTGCCTGGTCCATGTGGATTGTTTGCGAGATGGGAGGAGGTACATATATAAGTAATGGGCATTCACTTTCAACATGCTATAAGTAAATTTAGCACCAAAGCGTACAGATCATAAGTACTGAGAACTCAGTACAGTTTGAAGTGGAATCCGGAATAGATTCGCCTTCTACAGTTAGGGAATAAGGGCCTCTCTGGGTACCGAATCTGCATGTCCTTTTACAGGACGTCAGACAATGACTTTCATACATTCTACACGGGTACATGGTTCTCAGGATGTGCACCAATAGGGAACGAGCATGAAGAAACATTTTACTACAGGATACATTAGAAGATTCTCTCATGGTAGTAGTACATTGGATTTTCAGTCAATCTCACAGTTTTTTGAAGTAAGTCAATTGATACATTGCATAGCAGCGCCTCGAGACAGCTGAAATGTCCTTGGATGGTGCAGTGTAAGAGGTCTGTGGGAACATTCTCCATTTATTAGTGTAAGCCTTGCAATTCTTTATTTAGAACAATAAAATCCGCAATAGTCATCACATGATATACTGTGAAGTGTGTGCAAGATGGAGGACAGTGTAAACACAATCTAGGTGTAGGCCAGACAGCACGCACTGTAACATATGGACATCTTAGGTGTGAATCATCATGATGAGTAGTGAAAGAATGAAGGTTGTGTAGGTCTGTGACCCACTCACAAAACACCCTTCTTTAAGTAGCTGCCTGATTTAAAGGGGCCAACCAGTGAAGAGAAGAAAACTGTTCTGCATGAGTAACAGCAACTATAAGCATTTTGGATGTTGCGTTGCCTGATGACGTCCTCCGAGATATTCTGACATCATTCACTTTAAAGTGATGTGGAAGTACAAATTGCCTAAGGTTGTATTTATTCTGGTGGAAGTTCTTACAAGGGACTCATGTCAGTTTATATCAGTTGCACTGAAACAGTATAGATTTGGATAACGCTCACACAGAGAGTTGCATCAGAACCTTCATTTAAGCCAGAAGAACTCCAGCTAATTTAGCTGAGGAAAAGGGAGCAAGGGAGCCAGTGATGAAAGTGATAAGAATTGAAAACTGTACTAGTGAAAATGTCAAAGGGCGAGAAATGACCTGAAGAGGAATAGGCTCTAGGAGAAGTTAGATTGCTTGAGGACTGAAATTAGAATGTTAAACTTGCAGCTGAAGGAAGAAATGCTTTACGTTTGCATGATGAACGATAAATCATTTATCTGAATGTAGGTGCGGCAAATGTGGTATTTTTCTGCTGTAGAGGAAAGGGTTTTTTCTAGCACACAGCAACATTTAAATGAACTGTGCAAGTATATCAGAATATATCAGAATTAGAGAAGCCCAAATGAAGCACTTTTCTTGTTAATTCTGAAGTGCATTGGAAACAAATATTTTAATATGATCAAAACAATTCAATACACTTGGTGATGTCATTTCCACACATTATCGTTTGTGCACTATTTAGTTTTATTAGCAAAACTGTGGGCCTGTGTGAATGTAATAGTCATTTCATTTGAAAATGTGTTGTCTGTAATGGCAGTGTGCTACCATACTATGTATACTCCACACTACGCAATTCTACTCTGCACCACTCCACGTTACACCATGACACTGCACTCTACTCCACTATGCACCACTCCACTCTACACCACTGCACTCTACAACACTTCACTCTACACCTCTCTGCTCTACCCTGCACCAGCCTACTCTATGTCAATACACTCTATGCCACTCTACTCTACACAACTGCACTCTTCGCCACTGCACTGCACGCCACTCCAGTCTAGGCCACTCCACTCTACTCCACTCTATGCCACTCTGCAATCTCTGGCACTGCACTCTATGCCAATGCACTCTACTCTGCACCACTCCATTCAACACCTCTGTACTCTATGCCAATCCACCACTCTACTCTATGCCACTGCACTCTACACCACTTTACACCATTACTCTATGCTACTGCATTCACCCCTGCGCCACTCCACTCTACGCCACTTCACTCTACCCTGCACAACTCCACTCTATGCCACTTCACTCTATTCTGAAACAATCTACTCTATGCCACTCCATTCTATGCCACTGCACTCTACACCACTCTACTCTAAACCACTGCACTCTACGCCACTCTATTCTGCTCTACTACACTCTACGCCAATGCACTCTGCAGCACACCACTCTACGCCACTCCACTCCACGCCACTATACTCTACTCTGCATCACTCTATGCCACTGCACTCTACGCCACTGCATTCTATGTCAATTGCACTCTATGCCACTCTACTCTGCACCACTCCACTCTGCACCACTGCACTCTACTCTACTGCACTCTACTATGCACCACTCTAATCTACGCAACTGCAGTCTACGATGCTGCATTGTATGCCACTGAATTTTATGCCGTTGCACTCTATGCCTCTATACTCTGCAACATTCTACACCAATGCACTCTACACCAGTCCACTCTACTCTACTCCACTCCACTCTATGCTGTTCTACACCACTGCACTCTACACCAGTGCACTCTACGCCACTGCACTCTACTCTGCACCACTGTATTCAGCGCCACTTCACTCTACGCCACTCTACTTCACACCACACTACTCTACGCCTCTGCACTCTATGCCAATGAACTCTACACCACTGAACTCTATGACACTCTACTCTGCAACACTGCACCCTACGCCACTGAACTGTACGCCACTCTACTCTTTATTGCTGCATGTTATGCCAATGCACTCTAGGCATTGGCATAAAATGCACTCTGCAGCTCTCCACTGTATGCCACTGCACTCTATGGTACAATACTCTACTCTGCACCACCCTATGCCACTCTACACTGCACCACTCTACGCCACTGCACTCTATGCCACTTTACTGTCCTCTGCACCACTGAACACTATGTCACTGTACCCTACACCACTCTACTCTGCACCACTGCACTCTACGCCACTGTTATCTACTATGCAACACTCTAATCTATGCCATTGCATTCCACGGCGTGCATTGTACACTGCGGAATTCTATGCCGCTGCACTCTACTCCACTATATATTTCAACAGTCTACAGCAATCAACTCTTCACCAGTCCACTCCACTGTATGCCACTCTATGCCACTCTATGCGCCTCCACTCTATGCCACTCCAATACACAACACTCTATGCCACGCCACTCTATGACACTGTACTCCACTCTTCGCCATTCCACTCTACGACACTTCGTGCCACTCGCCTCTACACTACAAACTTTTAGCCAATCTGAACAGCAGCCATGCTAGTGTACAACATGGCTAAAAGACTTTGGCAAAGCCAGTAGCTCTTGAATAGGCGAGACCTGTTGGCTTTGCCAGTGCTTGTTATGGCTTAGCGCTGCTGCTCCTGCCTGATAGGTCACAATGCATGGTGCTCTCTTATCATGACACACCTATATCATTGTCGGCTGTTCTGGTGAGTCTGAATCTTCTGTGTGGAATCCAATGCAACTCAGCAGGAGAATACTTGCAAATTGACTTAGCAGGTAGATGTGTCATTGGTTTACGTATACAAACACAAAGAAAATAAGATTCTTTTAGTGCCTGGCATGCCGTGCTCTGCTTATTAGTGATCCTGCAGGTTACAAGGTGTTTTAGTAAATGTCACTCATCCTAGAGCCCCTTCACCATTTCAATTTACACCTCGGTTATTTTTGCAGAGATGTGAAAAGCCTCTATTTACGGGCTATTGCACTGATGTTGTAAATCCAACCTTGGAATCCGCAATTTGTGTTTGGACTCCTTTCTCTTCCACTGTCTTTAACGCCGGCCCTGGCGATGGAGCTGGGCTTTACGGGGAGCACAGAGCCGGGGGACACCGTCCACCCTCTAGTAGGCAGGAAAGAAACATTTCTCACAAGAAAAATTGCAGCGAATAGGAGACGACCTTGTTACAAGCTACTACAATTTGGCAGAGATAAGATTGCAGACCTCTTTCAAGAGGCAATAAATGAGGCAGCAGCCAGAGAACAAAGTAAGAGTAGACTTACACAGTGTGTTTTACAGCTACTGTAGCCCCTGAGGCAGCACTCTTTGAGGTACCAGCTCTTGTCCCTTCCTAATAGCCAACTACGGCTGGCACTTCCTGCTCTTGGTGACAGTCTAGCCCCTGAACCCTCCCTCTTGTTCATAGCTTACCCTCTCCTCCCATCCATTCTCAATCTAGCCCCTTCATCACCCCTCCAGTTCATAGCATGCCTCCGTTCTCTTCCTCCATGTCCAACCACCCTGCCTTCACTCTCTTCAATAACCACCTGCCTAACCCTCACAATGACCCTTCTAGTTCTCCTCTAGCTCCCAGACTACCCAACCCACCTTCTAGCGCCTTTCATAAACCTGAACCTGACTGGCTGTCAGGCTCACCCCTGGCCAACCAGGCTCTTAGTTTAACCGTAGTAGCCATCACCGGTACCCTGGCTAAGACCTGAGGCATCACTGGGCATCAGTGCAATGCCTGGGCCATGATAGGTTTCCTGTGTAGCCCTCTTCCATCTCTAGCTCCCATCTAGACCCCTTTCTTCCACTTGCTCTCACTACAGTTGTCTCCAAGTGTGGTCGGTGATGTCATACAGCTGCTTTGGCAAGTGTGAACCATCTTGCGGTGTCAGGGCCTGCTGGGGTCATGTTCTGCGCTGGTAGAAATAGATAGTCGATACCTTGTACCCTCCTTGTGTTATGTCTGCATTCTCCACTCTTGCTTCTGTCAGCTCCTTGAGCTTGTTTTCTTGCCGCTGTCCAGAGGGAGACATGTTTAACAAAATGGGATTGGGTCCTTGTGAAGCCAGCGTCCATGGTTCCTGAGAAACAACACTGTATTTATTATAGCCCAGCTTGTTTTCGATGTTCCTGCTCTTACAAACGTATGACTCAGTTCTATCTAAACAAATAGATCACACTTTCCATGTCATAGTTTCTAGAAAAGCATTTACTTAGTTAAGTAATGCATTACATGTCAAGTTATATATAAATAAAATCAACTAAAACATAGCGGTTCCTTCATAGAGCATTCATGTTGTTTGTACAAAAGAGATGAAAGAAAGAACATCTGTCCCCAGCGAGTGCACGTGGGCTAATGTTGGGACTGCCATGTGCATAAGGGATTCTTTTGGGCAATAATTCTTACACTAATAAAAGGCATGTAAAAATATTAACACTAGTCCTTATGCTTTTGATTATTATTAGGACCAATATTAGTAGCTTTCATCAAAATGCCCCTTAATTCAAATTATGTGGAGGGCAGATAGGCCTGTGTGGGCACTACTTAGGTTCAAAGAGCAGTCAAATGGTGCCCTATAGATGTAAGCCTTCAATCCAAGATTTAAAAGTATCTGACGCAAGGCAGTGCAGCAACAAAAGTTGCTGAGAGAAAGAAATTCGCCATATAGAGTAGGATAAGGCGCATTTTTTCTTTCCCCTACGCTGACGCATTTTTGGCTGCCATGTGCAAAGCGCACACCCTTGCGCTGTAGTGCATGGGTGCGTGTGTTACCTAAAGCGTAGGTTTTTTACTGGAAGGGGACCCTTCCAGTACAAAACCTATCCTTTAATGCTTTTCCAACAATGTATGTGTGCTGTACAATGCAGCCCGCATGTAAATTTGGAAAAATATGGAGGAATAAAAACTCTTTTCGTTGTTATGCCTATCTCGAGGCGGCATAAGGATTTGGTGCAAATCCTTGGCTGCAAATGTTATTAGATCCAAAACCAATGGGTGTTTGCATGGGAACACCCATGTATCACCAATGGTATACCCCCTTGATGCAAAGTAGAGCATTGGGCAATTTTACGTTCCTTTGTTATACTTTCCAATGCAAAACCTGGTTTGTATTGTAAGCAAATCTCACCCTAAAACTCTGCACTGGGTTTGCATCACAAAAGTGATGCAAACACAGCTCAAAGCGTTAGTAAATCTGGGCCTCAATTCTTTGACCCTCACTATATTATATGTCAAAGGGCTTCAACCTGTGGTAATTTGTGGCTCTTCTCAGGACTGAGACCTGGTGCCACCTACGTGTTGGAAGGGACAGGAAAGAGGAAATGTTGTTATTTCTTGCTTGGGCGGTATAATGACTCTTGTAAAGTCTGTGGCAACCCTACATGTTTGAGAAGTATACCTCTTTGGGACAGAAAAGGAGGAAGGAAAAGAAAGGCTTCTGTTCCAGGAAAGATTGTTATGGAAATATTTCATGCAAGATATGTAGAACAGTATGATTCAATTAATCTAGAATTAGAATGAAAATGCACTATCATCCTCATAAATTCCCTGTTCTTCGCTTTCTGTGCATTGAACATTTTGTCATCAGTCCAGTTCTGCAATTAAATGGACAATGTTTTAATTGGTGTTTCAATCTATTTCTTATGGTCACTTATCTAACTGTTGTTGTCATCTCACTGGTTAGGCCTTATGTCATGCTCTCTATACGATTTCCAGTCCTCCTTGGTGGAAGGCAGGTTATTAAATTGTTTGCACCGGCTTTTGATTGGTGGCTGTCTTGCTTATGTTGTATCTTTATAATAGCTCGTCATCAATCCTTAAGCGTTGTTCCTCTCCCGCCAGACCAGTCTTTGTTGCAATTTGCAGGTAATTCCTGGGCCATTGTTGGTGAAGCGTCACAGCGTTCCTGAGGTCCACGCCTCTCTCAAACGGTTAATGCTAGAGAGCACCCGCGCCTCTTACGTATATCACGCCTCGGGAGTAGTTTTCGTTGAGGATCATGGAAATTGAAGTAAAAAGTCTCCTGTGCAGATCAGGGGTCCACCTTCTAAAAATCTTTCTGAGTCATCGGCTGATGTGCTCTGAATCAGTGCCACTGCTGAGTGTGGGAAAACATACCATGATATTAAGGAACATCGCCACTGTGAACTGCTTGAAGGTCATCCCTCAACGTCTTGCCAAGGAGTGAATCATGGGGATCGTAGTTGTGCTGAAATGATACCTTCACTCCAGAACCGGAATTCTCCTCAGAAAGTTTAATATGTACTTCAGTGTGAATATCATTAGTTACTGGGAGATAAAGGTGTTAATTGAGAATGTATCGTGCCTGGGTGCAGGTCATCCTGCAGCCTCCTTAGGTTTATATATCTCTGGGATGTTATTGGGATGTTATCGTTTTTTGGAAGTTTGGGCTCAGGCAGGGCTTTAAGTGGGCCGGGTCTCACCGGTGCTGAGCAACGGCAGTTTTTTAAAGGGGGACTCAAAACGGGTCTGTATCGGGCTCTGTTTTGTGCCCTGGCACAGGCAGTCCATTTTTTTCCGGACTGCAGTGACAGCAGCAGGCACATAGATGTGCGCTGCTCACACTGCTCATTTCTCACTAGTGGAGAAGTTACGGCATGACGTCATGCCAGGGGAGCGTTGTAGGGGAAGGGAAATCCTTTAAAGAGAGTCATTTTCTCTGTGGATTTCCCTTCTCTTTTTGAAACTCAGGCGCAGCAACATTGTCGTCGTGTCACCGGGGCTTCAAGTGGAAGCTTAATCAATATTATATACAAGCCATAGTTGCTGCTTATTTAGCTTATGCAACCAACAACCATTGACAAAGCCAATAGTCCTGACTTGTTGTAGGTATGATGTTACTTGGTGTACCATATATCTGGATGCAATGACAGAAACAGCAAACTACAGGTCGGGTGGCACACTATGCTAAGCACAGATTTTTAGTTTACGTGTTTTTAAGCCACGCCCTTAATTACATCGGCCACGCCCCTTTGAGAGACCCCCCAGTTTTTTCATCCCATTTAAAGCCCTGGGCTCAAGTGCAACCACATTATATTATTTCCAGGAGAAAAGTAGTAGTAATGACTGTAAATTCTTTCTCCCACAACCTTTTTTTGCCTACATCTGTTCTCTTTTCTCTGTTTTACAATCTCCATCTATCGTCTCCTCTCCTCTCAACTCATCTTCGTTCTTCACTCCACCAGCCTTCTTTCTTTTTGGTACCCCTGGTTCCTTCACCTACACCCTCAATTCTCTACTAATCCTCCTCTGTACTTCTGCACCCCATCTTGCAAACATGTGAGATGTCCTCCCCAGTTTGAAGGAGAGCAGAGTCCTTCTGTGCAGCATAGATGACAACCAATTCAGAATCCATCTTACATGTTCGGCATCTCCAAGACACTAAGTAAGCCCCCAGCATCCTCAAGATTACTATTTTTCTCCAGATGCGGAGCCGGGGCATATGTCAAGCACAGTGGCGGTTGGTGACATTTGAAAGTGGAGGGGCATAAAAGTTACTAGGTATGTGGAAACTGGCAGTTTATATGACTGGGATTGAGGAACAGTCTTTGCCTCTTAATGTGCATGTGAAAAAAACCAAAATACGACTTGAGAGGCAAGCATATTACTATACAAAAGTAATAAGGTGAACGAAATAAATACAGAAACACAACATCCTGAAATAAATTGCTAACACTTTTAGGGAATGCAAGATTTGTGGCATTCACTGGCTGTGCACCCTCGGTTGGCCTTCTCTTGTCCAGTCCATGATGTCAGACCATGACTTCCAGCGCGGGTTCCCAGAACCAAGTAAACTAACCAATCCAGGAGCTGCTCTCATGCTGTATATATAGTACCCAGCATGAGAGAAGCACCAGGATTGGTTGGAGCAGGCTAACCCAGTGCTCCTTATAAGACTGGAGTCCAGTGTCTGCGCTCCACCCGACTATCTAGTAACACAGCTGGGATGGAGAGGTCTGAAGTGCGCATGTCAGGCTGGTCATCACAAGAAAGCTGACCAATCCGACATACGCACTTCAAACTTTAGGCTGAGTTGTCCCTGCTGCCCATCGGCAGGAATGGCCCACCTCGTCACTCACTCTCAGGCTGCACCGGCACCACCAGTATAATAAAACAGTAATAAAATCATTTTATTGCCATTTTATATATGTTTTCTGCACTCGCAGCAAGGGCGAGGGCACTCCTTCGCCCTAAAGGAGGAGCCGCTGCTGGTTGAGTACTTTTGGGCTCTGGTTTGCGGATAGTTCTTCAGGTCCCTTGGCACTCTTTTGTGGGGAGGAAATTCGGTAGCCATCTTCCTGATGCTTCTTCCTGGGTCCCTGCTTGTTACAGAGTGTAATGGATTCAAGAAATTCTGGTCTTGGGGTTCCCATTCCTTAAAAGTTGGCTGGGTATGCCTGCATTGTTTGGGGGCCAAATCACCCTGTGAAGTCATGTCATTGTGGCCCCATGTATTACAGAAGCAGAAGTGTGCCTTACATGTACTTCTGCCTTATTTGTACTCCCGTGTTTTACTCCAGCAAAGGTTTGCTGTCTTTGACGCCATGTGAATTGCTCCAGGAGAGATCTGCCTTCCCTGTGCCCCCATACATTACTTCAGCATTGGTCTCCTGTCCCTGTGACCACGTGTAATACTCCAGCAGAACTCTACCTTCCCTGTCCTCCCATATATTTCTCCAATAGAATCTACTTTCCTTGTGTTCATATGTATCATGCAGGAAAGGTCTGGCTTCCTGTTCCTGCCTGTATTGCTCCAGCAGAGGCCAGGACTGGACAAGTCTTTTATTCCACTGTGCATTTCCCCGGTGGGCTGGAGCCCTTAGAAGCTGGTTTGGAAAGCCCAAGGCTGCTCCTGGTTTCTCTGTCACTTACCCCGGCTCCTTGAGGTTAATTGCAGCAGGCAGAGGTAGGCTTCAAGTGAGAAAGAGAGATAGAGAGTGGGATGGAGGGAGAAGGTAGAGAGAAAGCGATCAGATAGTGAGAAAGAGAGAAGAGATGGAGAGAGAGAGAATAGATGGATGGAAAGAGAGAGATGAGGTAAGGGGATAAAGGGATTGTAACTGCTTTCAGCATTTTTATCAGGGCTGTTTTTGGTTCCCTGGTCCGGCCCTGGCAGAGGCCCACTGTTGCTGTGACCCCGTGTATTACTTCAGCAGAAGTCCACATTCATTTTACTCCCAAGTACTACTACACCAGAAGCCTACTGTCCATATGTAGTGTAATTTGCTCCAGGAGAATCTGCCTTCCTTTTGCCCCTTGTTACTACAGCAGGGGTCTGCTTTCCCTGTGACCCCGTGCATTACTCTATCATAAGTCTTCTGCTGCTAGAGTAGCTCTTTTAGACTAAAGGGATGCTCTTCCTTTATTTACACATCAGCACCCAACCCCAGAGCAGCAGAAAACCATACGGTCTTACTCCGCCACTTCAGAAACGCAAGGCTGCACCATATTTACAAGGATATGGTGCAGCCTTGCTTTTCCCCCTGCACTGGCCCTACACTTAGCAGCGTAGCACCAACACAGGCAACTTGCACCAGAGTGCAAGGGTGTCTGTGTGCAGGGGAGGATTGTTTATGCGTAGGAAGGTGTCCCTTCCTGCACATAAACAATCCTGAAATGCCATTTTGTCACTTCTATGTGTGCTGCACAAAATGTCATTTTTAAAGGATTGTTTATGTGCAGGAAGGGTTCCCTTCCTACACATAAACAATCCAAGGCGTTTTGCTTTTTCTATGTAAGCTGCACAAGGCAGAACACATGGAAAAGCAAAAACGAGGAGAAATAAAGCATTTCTACTCGTTTTGCCAACTTAAGACCAGGTTTTTACTGGTCTTAATTTTGGCGCTACCTTCTACTTATGCTGCCCTTGTAAATAGGGGGCAGCGTCAAAATCAATGGGTGTTGTGGTCGAACGCCCACCGCAACACCCACTGCCCACTCCTTTCACGCTAAGCATAACGTGAAAGGGGGCCTTATTTACACGTTTAGTGGCTTAACGCTGCCTTGTAAATAAGGCAAGGCCCCTACCGCCTCCACAACATCACTGAAAGTGACGTTGTGATGGCGATAGATAGGTGCTTGTGCATATGCCCCATAGTGCTCCCAGAATAGGACGGGGTGTTTATATGCAAATGAGAGGGATGGTGCAACGGAAACAGACTGCACTGCTCTCTACATACTTCAATAAGCCCATCGCACCACTGGGACCCGGCACCACTGCACCTGCTGCTCTAATGATGCAAGTGTTACCACAGCGAAACCAAAATATCTGGCTTCTACCTGAGGATGCAAATCATACTTACTGGATTTACCAAAGCTTGTTATGACACTACTCAGGGAAATGTGGCCTTGTCAGAACCAAAGACGCGGAGAACCGTGGAGAACCGACAACGCTGATTGACAGGAAGTCTGTCCGTCTCGCATAATAGATAGCTGCACTGTTTCTTTTTTTATCAGCCTTTAAGAGTAGTAAATAAGAGAGCACTACTTAAGCTGAGAGCAGCTCAGGATTGGTATATTTTATTTTGTTGGATCCGTATTGTAGAAAGAATACGCTAAATGTTTGCTTTGCATTACAGAGTTGTATTAGCTTTATTAGGAAGCCGTAGTAGAGAGTTGTATTTCTCAGCAATATGGAAATACCCTGTCACGTCCTGAAGAGGGCGCCCTTTAACAACAGTGCGTTTTAAATGGGCTCACATTTTCGAACCTTTATTTTAATCGGCTGAGCGTGTAAAAAGCCTGTTGGGCGCTGCGGTGAGATGTGGCGCAGAGGCGCCGATGCCCCGAGGGTTACCAGGCTTTGTCCCACGAGCTGTCTCCCAGCCAGTCCGACCTCAGGAGAGCATGAACGCACATGCTGGCGGCGCAAATGGCGTTAAAGTCGTTAATTCTAAATAGTTTTGCCCAACCGCGGTGTGACGCACTCTGTTTAGAGCGACATGTTCCAGGCTTCCTTTAACCATTTTTACAGCATTTAAAACTCTTCATTCAACAAGCATTGGCATAGCCAATAGGTCTCGCCTTTGGGGCCTTATAAGTGTTTAGCCAGAGCTATTGACTTTGCCAATGTCTTCAAGCTGTGCTGTAGAGAAGTGTGGTTGCTGTGCAGCATGCTGAAAAGTTATAATAAAAAAGTGTCAGAAGCATTTTTGTTACTTTATATATGACCAAGAAGGCATTATGTAAAACTGAACGACCATATTAAAAAAGTATTTACAATAAAAAATGTCCTCAGTTTTCTTTTGTTCTTGCAATGCTGGCAACTTGTTTCTGCCTATTGCAATGGTTGTTTGTTAAAGCTTTTTTTTTGAGGGGGCATAAACAATCGGAGGGTGAAGGTTGGGAACTAGTACCTGTATTGTAACACTAGCAGCGGCCAGACGCTAGGGGAGAATCAACAGATGCCAGATTCGAGAGCAGGCTGAGGTGGTGCTGAGTGATGCTGAGGTGGTAGTGGTGGTGGTGGTGACTGTTGCGGAGACGATGCTGAGGTGATGCTGAATGATACTCAGGTCTTGCTGAGTGATACTGCTGTGGTGCTGAGTGATGCTGCGGTGGCCCTGAGTGATGCTGTGGTGGCCCTGAGTGATGCTGCGGTGGCCCTGAGTGATGCTGCGGTGGCCCTGAGTGATGCTGTGGTGGCCCTGAGCGTTGCTGTGGTGGCCCTGAGCGATGCTGTGGCGGCGCTGAGCGATGCTCTGGCGGCGCTGAGCGATGCTGTGGCGGTGCTGAGCGATGCTGTGGCGGCGCTGAGCGATGCTATGGCGGCGCTGAGCGATGCTGTGGCGCTGCTGTGGTGGCCCTGAGCGATGCTGTGGTGGCCCTGAGCGATGCTGTGGCGGTGCTGAGTGATGCTGTGGCGGTGCTGAGTCATCCTGTGGTGGTGCTGAGTCATCCTGTGGTGGTGCTGAGTCATCCTGTGGTGGTGCTGAGTCATCCTGTGGTGGTGCTGAGTCATCCTGTGGTGATGCTGAGTGATGCAGTGTTGGCCCTGAGTGATGATGTGGTGTCGCTGAGTGAAGCTATGGTGGTGCTGAGTGATGCTGTGGTGGCGCGGAGTGATGTTGTGGTGCTGCTGAGTAATGCTGTGGTGGCGCTGAGTGATGCTGTGGTGGCGCTGAGTGATGCTGTTGTGGCGCTAAGTGATGCTGTGGTTGTGCTGAGTAATGCTGTGGTTACACTGAGTGGTGCTGTGGTTGCACTGAGTGATGCTGTGATGGCGTTGAGTGATGCTGTGATGGCGTTGAGAGATGTTGTGTTGGTGCTGAGTGATGCTGCGCTGGCTCTGATTGATGCTGTGCTGGCTCTGATTGATGCTGTGGTTGCGCTGAGTGATGCTGTGGTGTTGCCGAGTGAGAGATAGAGTGAAGATATAATGCCCAATTAGAGAGGGTGGTGAGAGAGAAAGAGAGAGAAAGGGTGTACATAGAATAAAGAGTGGAGCGGGATAGAGAGAGAGAGAGAAAGAAGGGGAGAGAGAGTGAATGAAGGAGTTTGAAAGAGAAACAGATAAAGGGGTGAGAGAATGAAAGGCTAAAAAAGATAGAGAGGGGAGAGTTAATTAAGTAGAGAGAGAATTAGAGGGGAGAGAGAGAGAGAAGGAGAGAGACAATAAGAGTGGGGGGTGTGGAGTTTAAATAGAGTGAAGAAGTGGCGCGGAAAAAGTAACCTTAAATATAGCTTTGTCTGAATAAATATAAAAAAAAAAAAAACAGAGCGAGACAAAAATACTGGTAATTAGGCTGTGACTCCCAATATAAAACAAATAGCGATATAAGGTGAAATCAACCCACCGAAGCAATATTTCTAACTAGACAAAAAAAAGCTTGCATTTCAATGCTAATCGCTGTTGTTTTTCATGTGACTGTAGTCCAGGGCCGTCAGTTGGTAATGTGAGCTGCTGCTGCGATTGAAACATCAGAGTCCAGAGAGTTAATGAGCCATGACGAGGAAATGAGGAAGAGATAGGAAACCCAGATGCCAGCTGCGCGTGCACGCCATCGTGAACTCAAGCTGGTCGCCAGCCGAAAGCCAGTGTTTGCACTTCCAAAACCCGCTTACTAAAACTCTCGGCCAGACCAGCGCAAGCGCTGGTGCAGGCCGAGACCTAAAAAGCGCCTGTTAAGTTTTGTAACCGTGTTTGGATCAGTGGCGTAGCCAGTGTGTCATGATCCCTAGTGCAAGGAAGGAAATGGCCCCTCTCCAGCTGCTGTTTAAACTGTAGAATACAGCAATAACAGGGCTCAGTGCCCCCCCACCCCCATCCCTCTCCCGGCCTCTGGGCCCCGGTGCCACTGCAGCTGCTGTACCATTGGAAGCTACGCCTCTGGTTTGGATTGATTCTGTCATTTGCTTTCTCCTTAGAGGTGGACGAGCCAGTAAATTAATAAGGAGATGCCCAAGGGGCATTTTATGTAGATTTTGCGTTTCCCTTGCGCAATGCAAGGAGGTACAAGGGCAACGCAAAATCTACATTGGACTTACCAAGCTACGCAATACCTCCTTGCGTGGCCCTGCATGGCTTGATATATCCAGAGTAACGCAATGCAGCGCAAATCACAGGGTTGCGTTACTGTGCTCTAGGGAGGCATTCCTTGGGTGGAGCAGGTGTGTCCCGCGCACCTACCCATGGATTTTGGCGCATTCCCAGATTTGCCAACAATGGTAAACCTGGAAATGTGTGAAAAGGCTGCGCATCCCAAGGGGAGGCTTAAAAAGGATAAATATGTTTATTTCTCCTTGTTTTTTCCTCTTTCTTTGTGTATTGCATTCTGCAGCACGCATAAAAATAGGAAAATGCCTCAGTGAATTGTTTTTGTGCAGGAAGGTGTCCCCTCCTGCACAAAAACAATCCTGCTTACAACTCAAGCACCCTTGCACCATTGTGCAAGTTGGTGCAAGGGTACCTGCATTGGCGCTAGGCAGCACATTGTGCACCAGCGCTGGAAAATGACAGGAATGTGCTGCATATTAAGTATGGCACATTCCTGCCCTTTCCCTATCTTGCAGCAAGCTGACTTGCTGCGCTGCATGATTTGTTAATAAATATGCCAGGGTCTGGCTTGGCTCTCAGAGCCGGAGCACGAGCCGAGCCATCAAAACATTTGGCATGCAACTAACTTCAGGTTAACATTGCACAAAAACGTCAAATTCCCAATGTGTGTTTATTTGTACGCAAAAGCATTTCACTTTCGTATTTTTAGATTATGTTCCTGCATCAAGTGCTATATATTAAAAGTGATAGTTTCTAAATATGAACTTAGACACATTGTAGAACCGACCCCACTTCCCAACATAATGATGCCAATAGTGAACCAATAGGCAAGTTGGGTGACATATGCCGTATTTGTGGTGTGGCTGTTATTACAGCTGGAGCGGCTTCATAGTCTATTAAACCACATGCAAGAGAGGCATTTTTACAGCGCCCATCCCAAACTGACGTATTTCAAGGTGCTCTCAAATACCATGATGAAAGAAAAGGACGCACTGTGAAATAAATTAATTGCTGAGGATCACACAAGTTGTTCAAGTGAGGAAACTGATTGTGCCATTTCTGCCTCTACATAGATATCTCTTTCCCGTTTGCCTTAAAAGGTTAATGCTTTGTGTTTAATTTTTTGAGTGGATAAAGGAGTGCACTCTTAAATAAATGTACACCTTGTATGGTAATGAAACAGACTCTAGAAGCTTCTGGATAAATTTACATAGCAAAGTGAAGGCAAAGTGCTCTATTTTAATGATGATCTCATCAACCTCCCCTGACTGAGCGAAGTGATCGACTTTAGGAGATGCTGAGATGCTGAACATCCAATATCTCATCACCTTAGCAAAGGCAATTAAATGTATTAGCAGAAAAAAAGGTTTGAGAGACTTCACGAGCAAAGTAAAGTGCATCTGAGAGACCTCATGAGCAGAGTGAAGTGTAGCTCTCACTGCAGTGCAGCAGACGGCCGCTGATAGCAAAGCTCGACCTGTGCAAGCTTTTCTCATTTTTAATTACCCCCTGGGATGGAGGGGGTGGCTGGCAGGTTTATGTGGGCTCTTGGGCCTTTTACAGTCTCTCCATCTGCATAACGACCATGATGGGCAGTGCTGGACGACAGCTCGCCAGTCATACAAGAATTTACCTGTGTCCGGTTCACTTTAAATCTCTCACAACCAGCAGCGGCCCGTGCAGGTAAGAGCAGTGGGGCAGGGAGGGGGGGATTTCGACAAACGACGATGAGGAAAAATTAATTATTTATTTAATTTTCCCTTGTGGTCATCTGTTGAATCCCCCCCAACCCGGCCCCACAGCCCTCCCACTCTTACCTGCACGGGCCGCTGCTGCTCACAACACGAGTCCCTTTGTTTCCGTGTACACAATCTGCTTGTTTAGCAATCTATTGCTCCAATGCACACACGTATGTTGCCCTCTCCACGTGCATGTTTGCCATCAGTGCAGCAGGTGCAGAGGCACCCAGTGCACCTGCGTTGTCCCCTTTTTCTCTTAAGTGGCTTACTGTCTTATGCAAGTGGGCCCACTCAGAATGAAATATTATAGCAGATAGATGAGCATATGGCGAGACACAGAATTCCAAGAACACTCTCACTCTGGGTGTGAAGACACAGAATTCCAAGAACACTCTCACTCTGGGTGTGAAGACACAGAATTCCAAGAACACTCTCACTCTGGGTGTGAACTTCGGCACCGTAACATGTACCGAATTATTTCAAATCTTCAAGACTGACAGGATTTTAGTAACAACTGAAAAAATCGCCTATGTTTTAACAAGATACAATGTGCAATCTTTTCACAAAAAAGACAATACTCCCCCGACCATATGAAATCAGGAAATTCCGTTTGCAAGTTTATTATCCCTACATGTTTTACACATATGACACGCCCCAGCATTCGCCCATTCAGCCATTTCTCTCAGCCAGTTCCCTCCTCCTTGGTTGGATGTGGAGGAGGGTAAAAGATAATAAACTGGCCCATCTGAAAAGTTTACACCACCTTTAGTAAGAAGGATGGGCAGGTGCGAACAACCAATTTATCCATGTGGAATATTATAAAGGAGCATTAGGAGCAGAAGTAATTGAACCCAAAAGAACAAATCTAGAGCAAGAAGGCGACCTAAGAAACCGTGCATTGGCTCAAACGGAGATACAAGATTCAAATCTCACTTAGGGAACAGCAAACCGTGTGGGAGGAAACAAACGAAGCAAACCTTTGAGAATGCAGAAACAACAAGGTGATAGATGGAATGCTTGAATTAATCTCATACACTGGCAATCACTCAGTGCCGCAACCCAGTCCATCGTTTTTTTGACCACCATGTCACCTCAATTTGGATGCAGCCAAGTTTTTCGCTGGAAAGTAAATTCCCCCAAAAAGATTTTGTGCTGGTTAGCGTCACTTTTATGACACTAACCCAACGCAAAATGTTTGAAAATCTACCCCTTGGAATCATGTGAACTTAGAAAAACTGACCAGCAATTTGGCCTTGGAGTGTGTCGGCGTTAAAAGCAAAAAACCCACCAAAATTAGTTTCTAAACAGATACTTTTCAGTATTTTTTGTGCAGAGTCTTGTGGGGTCTTGTGAGTGAGGGCTAGGGGTAATTTGTTCCAAGACACAGATGATTTGACAGAAAAGCCCACAATATTCTCCCATGGGCTACAATGTTGTGCTTAAGGGACATGGGGGCACATGCATCAAAGTTTCATTGTACGATTACCAAATAGCGATTTTTTAGAAATCAGCTATTTGGTAATCGCAAAATGTAATGCCACAAACAGAGAGCAAATAGCGATTCTCTAATTGCGATTCCTTAAGAATCGTAAACACAATTAGGGAATCGCTATTTGCAATTGCGACTCCATTCTTTACCATGGGCCTAAAAGCCCATAGGTGAGAATGGTCTTGCATTGCCTAAATTGCGATTACCTAATTGGTAATCGCAAATTAGGTGATGCAAGGTAAGGGTGCCCGGGGGCCCTAAGGCCCCCCCTGAGGCGCCCCTAACAAAAGAAGATGCACATGTAAGGCACACACATACCCTAAGGGCATGTGTGCGCCCATGGCACTTTGAAAAATGCAGTTTTGTGCATTTTTCAAAGTATGCACATGGTTAACATCAACTTGAAGTTGATGTTAATTAGCGTTTCCTAAATGCACAGTTCGCATTTAGGAAAGGCTTCTTGCATGTGCATTAGGCAAATTGCGATTCCCTAATTGCATACGCAATTTAGGGAATCTAAAAAATTGCGATTACCTAAATTGGGAATAAAAAAACTTTCATGCATTAGGAAAGGCCATTTTGCGATCCCAAACGGCCGATTTTTATGATCGCAAAATAGCTTGATGCATGTGCCCCATGGAGAAGTGCCAGTCAAGCAGACGGCAGAATGCTCGCAAGAACATAGCATTGGAATACGGTGGAGTAGGAAGAGTTTATTTGTATTTCTATAAGGTATATGTTTGGGATCTCATCAAACCCAGAAAAAGGAACATTTTCGTAGTCCACCTTTAGACTCACCAAAGCACAACAAACCACCACCCACCCAATTATGATAGTGATATATGTCACACTTCAGCTAAGAAGGAAGAGTAAATTTAGTTCATCTTCGGCTTCGGAAGCGCATAGGTTCATGATCTGACCCCTTATAAGGAAATTAGCCGAGTCCAGAAATAGGAACACAATGGCACCAGTAAACCACCATCCACCAATGTTGAATGTCAGACTACAGAAAAGAAGGAAGTGTCGAAAGATTGTCAAACTGAAACAATCACAACCTCACTCACTTCTTTAGACTAAACATATATCGCAGACTTTTAACTTAGGCTTGGGGGGCACAGGGATCCCATGAAGGCCACTGAGGTCCTAAGAAACCAGTGGTATTTGTGCGCTACAAGTATCATTAACATAAAATAACATAACTGGGACCTTGGATAAGAAGTGGATCCCATGAAGGTGACTGGGACCTTGGGTAAGATGTTGCCATCAAGCATGCCGGTAGCTCTGAACAGATTAACCAAAAAGCTCCTGCGGAAGCGAACAACATATGACATATCTCAGCATGGGCTTCCCATCAATCATGGCACTATGCAAATCTCCCCTGGAGCTACTGCCAGGAACAAGATATGCTTAGTGCAAAAAAACAGAAAGTCTTGCCTAACGCCAGGATCACCATAACGACAAGTCAAAGGCTTCTGGTTCAGGTGGGGCAGAAAAATATGTTTAGTGTTCCTACATTTTTTTACTCTGAAATAGAAGCATAGTTGCGTTATCGTAAGTCATGAATACATTTCCATAGCAGAGAAAGACTGCACACAAGAACCTAATGTCATTACACAAGCAGGTCAACAAAGTTTGTTGTAATGAATAGAATGCTTTAAACATCTTAGTTCTCAGTATATGCTCCATGCTTTTTTTGCAAATTAAAACCTATCAGAACTGTTTCCTTGATGTTCTGTGTATTTCCCTACATACGAGACTGCTCGAAGCATTAGATACTCAGGATGGCAGGTACAATCCTGACCCAAGTCAGAACATTCAGCCTCATAAGACAAGTTCTGTTTGCTTTAGCTTGTATTAGAACATTGGAATGTTTGGAGCTCCATTGAAAACAATGGAGTGCTCCCGGCTTCTAATGGCCGGTAGAAGCCCAGAGCTCCAGCATTCCAATGTTTAACAGAGGCCTCAGGGAGCCCGAGGGGATTTCAACCCCCTCGGGCTCCGTGAGGCTTTTGTTTTACAAATTAGAACATTCTGCCCTCTAGGGGTGGAATGTTCTAATTACCTTAGAGCCCTCCGTAGCG
This sequence comes from Calotriton arnoldi, assembly GCA_963921515.1. Lineage (NCBI taxonomy): Eukaryota > Metazoa > Chordata > Amphibia > Caudata > Salamandridae > Calotriton > Calotriton arnoldi. The sequence goes on along the minus strand of CAWUFW010001368.1, from coordinate 2,012,682 downwards.
GGCTCTACCGGCCATTAAAAGCCCGTTCCCCAGGGTTGGATTGGGATCAAAAATAGGCCTGGGCACGCTAAAAAAAAGTGGCCCACATTTGCGGATTGCCTTTCCGCAAAACACTGCTTCTGGGAAGTTTTATGAAAAGAAGGGGGGAGGTCTCTGAAAGAGGCATGTTTTGATAAATTCACTTAGATAAAAAAAAATGCATAGATTAGTTCACACTGGTGAACCACACATGAATACAAGTGAGACCACTTCTGCTCAAGCACCCTACCCCGCTCAATCTACATACACTAATGGGCCGGCCCAGCGAGAGAAAAGGAGTGACACCTGCGCCCGTTGGTAAGAGGGAGGTAATAGAGGCCCATCTGCCGCCAGAATGGCCACTCAGGCACCCACTGGGCCGCTGGTTGCATCCGAACCACACAGATGCCGCCCAAATCAGTCCCCAGGCTGCCCCAAAAAGTGGCCCACAGCTGGAACTCGGATACCGGCCCCTCGGCATTGCCCGAGTGCCCGCCTTACCAATCTGACCCTGCCGCTCCCTTGTTAAAGCCCCTTGCCTTCAGCTCGGGCCTTTAACACTGGAGCGGGCCTTTATTGCTGGAAGAGCCTGCTATGGTGGGCTCTAGGGCTATAGTAATATGTAAACACAAGGACAACCCAATACGCCATAGGAGTCTGGGTAAAAACATTGTAAGCAACAGACGTTCACTGTGGACTCATTTCTACATACTTAACAACATAATAGTCACTTAATGCCCAACAAGTATGACTTCTTTGAAGAAAAAATCCCGACTAGGCTTATTAGGACCAACATTAATTTAATATATTACTGGTTTGCTCAAACTATGCCAGATTGCAGTTGTTAGTGATGAAAAGGTGTTACATGCTGAGAGTGATCACACAGTGCAGAAAAAGCAAAACCACAATTGTGGAAATGTGTAATGATGTTAAATTAACTATGCACTTTTTGAAATAAATTGAAATTGTAACAACAAAACCAGCGACTGCATGTACAGAAATGCAAACGACAAAAGTATATTGAAAATGAAAACATGGACCCCTATTTGAGACACAAGGCATGGGCATAAGTATGAAAAAACCTGGCCTGTTCAAAAAGTTGTTGATGGCATTTCGTCCACCCAGGTTGCTCCCAAGACCATCAACAGAACACAATATTTAATTGAGAGTCTGTAAGGAGGAAAAAGGCGGGCATGGGCAAGAATGCACAACTGAAAAAAATGGGAAAGGCTACGCAAATAATGTTAAACTCACTGTGAAGTAGTGTCCTGCATAGATTTCTGAAAAACACACTAAAACCCTTTTTAGTGGTTGGAGACTGTGATTGAAAGTGCCCAAGGTGCAAAGTGCCCCTTGTTGTGAGACACTCAAGACATAGACCAACTTATAGTGCACGAGATGAGAAATTAGTCAGTAAATGACAATCCTTAGCCTACTGGATGCAACAGGGAATGCATTACAGGCTAACCTTGTCATAAGTGCTCCTATTCCCTCCCCTCATGAAAACATTGTCAGTGGAACATTTTTTGGCCACAGGAGAATTCCAGGTCCCAGTGGGTAGTGTACATGCCACTGCACAGCCTACTTTCTCTAAGGTGCTAATTAAGTAATGTGTGCACTACTGCGCCTGATTCCAAGGTACATCATGTTTCCTGCAGACCTTCAAAGTGAGTGCTGTGAAGGCCATGTGTTATGCCTTCATTGCATTTTCCTTTGTAACAGGTGCCCTGGACTGTACACACGTGGCACTTGTACCACATAGAGAAAAAGAACAAATGTGGCAACTTGTCGCTATGTTTTTAGTAACTTTTGAACCATTTGAGCTTGAAACAATTTTTTTTGCGAAACTCTGCAGATTATGCAGCACATGATGAATTATGTGGCAAATGTGGAAAAACCATAATTACGCAAAAATTGCTGCACAATCACTTAATTCCAGTGGCATTGGATATGTAGTCCTCCTATTTTACTGTACACAATCAATCACATCAAGTTCATCTGAACCTGTTTATGATGAGGCCCATTCAAGGACATGGAATGCAATGGAGCGTGACCTTTGACTGATGAAGCGCCACTTCAGTTGCATTGGAGTAGTAGGGCACTTGCTTATGTACCAGGCAAGGTGTGTAAAATAACACTTCGCTGCTGCATGCTACCTGGTGTGGCAATAAGGCACTGTGTGCCCATGCCCAATGATGACAGCCAGGGAGATCAGGCATCAGGTGATGATCACCGACATGGACGACAGGGGCAACGGTGGCGAGATGGCAGTGGTGATACTATAAGGAATGCAATTATTCGAATTGCTTTGTGGGTTCTGGTATATGTGCTCACACTTCTTGCATTGCATATACTATTCAATTACAGAATAAACCACGCTCTAAACAAGCTGCAATGTGTTAAAGACTTTTTTAAGAAAGGACAAAAAATCCCTACTCTTATCTCCATCCATCACCACCTGATCCCATACAAAGCATGCACTACCCCAGTACTACCCCTGGCTGCTTCATACTACCTCCCAACCTGACTCCAACTATACCCATGCCCCGACATCTTTAGCGTACCCACACTTCATTCCCAAATAACCGGCCTCGACCCTAAATTAAAGTACTAATCTATCTACACTACTATATCATGACTACAGAAAACGAGCCCTAGGCTGCCCGTTTCTTTGCCTGAGGGTGAGGCGATTCAGGAAACTGTGCAGCAAGAGCTGGCCTCCTTCAAGGCCACACAGGGCGCACCTGCTGGGAGGTCTAGGAAAGGGAGAAGGTGAGGGGTGGTGGTGAATGTGTGGGAGAGCTGCAGTCCCTTGTGGTGGAAGTTGAGAGGACAGCAGGCATCCTCTGCCATCATGGCCTATCTAGGATCCCATTCCTGTCATAGAGCAGGGCCGTTTGTCCCTCTGCAAGTTGGTGTGCATAGATATGCATTCACCTGGCATTCCTATGCAGCAACCTGCACATTGCTCAGTTGGACTCCCTTGCCGTGGCTCTAGCATAATGGACTGCATGCAAATCCCAGCTGTGATGTATGCGATGAAGCATCGCTGAAGAATGTATGACATTACAACGAAAACAATTACAACGCATACCTTTACAACGCGGTCAATACAACGCAGCTTCAATTACAATACATGCCATTACAACGCATATTCCATTACAACAAAAATTACTATTCTAACACCGCCGGGTGCTTACCTCAGGGAAGGTGCTGGTCAGTGAGGGATATGTGTTGTAATGGCATGCGTTGTAATGGATCCTGCGCTGTATTGACCGCTTAGTAAAGGTATTGGGTTGCAATGCCTGCGTTGTAATGGATGTTTCCCATCACTGAATAAGTCTCCTGCTGATGAATGAGGACAATATCCTTCAGTGTGTCAAGGATATCACTAAGGGTAGTGGTGTTTGACTTGGTTTGAGGAACAATTGACGCGTCAGAGGCCTCCATTAGACCAAACCTTTGTGTAATTTACACCACTCTCTTACAGATCTTCACTCATCCTTACCAGAGGCCTGGGGTGATACTGTCTGTTCATAAGTCTCCATGTCCTTCCTCTTGGTGCTCCAAAACTTATGCTGTGTCGAGTCTTCGAAAAAAAGCTCCTTCAGAAGCCAGTTGGCTCATTCCAGATGCTAATTGTGTGCCCAAAGTGCCAACAACAGTTTCTGTGGCCGAAACAGTGGATAGAGATGCAAGGTCCAAATAAGTGATGCAGCTGGTACCACGCTACTGATGGTGGAGGTTGATGGAGTGCGGCTGGTAGAGGCCTTTGAAGTGTATGTTATTGGCAATCTGCTGGATCTTCTAGTGGTCACACTTGTTGGCACAGTGGCGGATGTGGCAGCAGCTGAAGCTGCAGCAGTGGGTCGTGAGGCAGTGGTAGAGGGGTTTTCTGTTGCCTTTCTTTTTCCAGCTGCACATATTGGTAGTGGAGCAAGGCTAGAGGATGGTGATTTCTCATCAGCCCCTTCCCGCGATCGCGAGGCATGCCACCTGCAAAGTAAATTACAAATTTGAACTTGCCATTATTCACAATCAATGGGTATTTACATTTTTTAATTAGCCATTGGGTGACATGGCAATCAGAGACTTCTTTCAGAGTTGGCTATAGCCGGTCTCATGGACAGTACTGATGGCTGGGTCGGAGGGAACAAGGCTACACATCAGGGGCTTACACAATATACATCAACAGATGTATTCTCACAGTGTTGTTGATTTAGGTAGATTATCTACATTGGTCCAGGCCATTTATTGCAGAAAACCAACAACAGCTCAGCTCTTACCATGTTGCCTAAGCACAACTCACTCCCATCTAGAGCTGCAATTCTGGCTACCTACAGATGTCATAGTTGTTAATTCCTTGTCTAACCTACATACAACCATCAGCTGCAACACTGTGTTGTTTTATTGGTGTGCACATTACTCGCACTGTTAATTCAAGACCAGCCTTCCTAGGGGCATGTAAAGGCCCAAAATATTATGCCGCATGCGACAATTCAGCAGCTCATTCAGGTTAGCGAGACCAGTTATCTTTCACGGTGACCACAACACATGTTGTTATGTTGCAATGTACATGATGGAAGGTTGTTTATACTCTCACCCACCTATTTACGACATTTTTGTAGTCTGGGGCACTAATGTCGCATTTCCCTTACCTGGATCTTCTGATCTTCAAATATGTGCACTTCCAGTGATTCACTCTATGTTGTGTTCTATATGGAGGGCTATGATGCCACGCGCAGCCTCCTTCCACGGTTCCATGTTCAGCACTGGAGGCGTTGCCATACTCGCCTTGCCATGTTTGGCAAGGACAGCTTGGACCTTCCTTTTTAGGTCGGTGAATATATGTTATATTCTTCCAGTGACTGAGACTGGGCAGAGGCAGCATTGACTGTTAGGAAGGGCCTGCGCCAGAGTCTACTTTGTACCTTTCGTGGGGTAAACACCACAACATGTCCACTGTGGCTGGTCTCCCCCTCCACCTCCTCTTCAGACAGGACTTGCAGTTCTCGTTCAGAAAATCTTGGTTTCCTCAGACGGTCTGAGGCCATGGGATGTGACTGAACAGGGTTTTCTGTATGGATTGTTTCCTACTCACAAGATGGCACTGGGTTCTATTTTGCCCTTGTACCTGCTTCTGTTTTTAGGGCATCCGGTGATGACACATTTTCTATGTCATGTGCACAAGCATAAAAAACCTATAGAGGAATGATGAAGTAGCTCCCACCCCATCTGGCTCCCATATGGTCCCCCAATGCCTCCATGAATGAGTCTTCATGGATCTGAGCTATCCCAGTTTACACAGTCCCTCAGGCTCTGGATTCAGGCTACATGGCTAATCTTCATGTGCAACATTACTCACAGGCTCACCCTCACAAGGAGCCCTAATGCAGTTTCAGTCACTCTTGATTGAATTTTGTATTCCTTATCCCTTTCTTCTCATCCCTTTTCTAAGCCAGCCTGACCCTCTTCCAGTGCTCTGCATTGCACATTTCTTAGTGCCCCTGCACTTACATAGTGACAGCATGAATGAAGGCGGATGCTGCTACATGCACCAGCACAGGCTGCATTTGTTTTATTTTTATTTATTTGAAGTATTTCTAGACTTCGACCACTGTGGGTGTTGTGGCGCTGACATGGAGATACTAAACAACATGGGTGGAATTAGGTTGTAAATGGCCCTGTCTTGAAGAGTTTCCTGAATCTAGATGGAGTGGTCTTTCACAGTTAACTTAATAGAAGGGGGTTCCAAACAGTGGCTTCCTGGAAAGCAAAGGATCTGCCCCCTTGGTGGACTTTCCTGATTTTAGAAATCTGCAGCCAATGGGCTGATGAACAGCGAAGGATTCTGGATGCATTGTAATGTAACATGGATTTGTCGAGTGCAAAACTTGTCACCCCTGAGGGTATCCAGGCTCTGAGTAGGTGCGGGTTCTGCAAGAAGGATCAGAATGTAATGTAACGTGGATCTGTGGAGCGTAGAGTGCATTGTACCAAGAAGGCTCACGCTTGAAAAACACCAGGCCAGAACCATGAAGAGCTTTAAAGCAAACAGATAAGCTTTTAAAAAATAACAAGCTTTTCTACTGCAAGCCAGCGTAAAGATCGCAAGTGCCCACAGGTCTGTGCGTGTTGCGAGATCGCAAGTGCCCACAGGTCTGTGCGTGTTGCGAGATCGCAAGTGCCCACAGGTCTGTGCGTGTTGCGAGATCGCAAGTGCCCACAGGTCTGTGCGTGTTGCGAGATCGCAAGTGCCCACAGGTCTGTGCGTGTTGCGAGATCGCAAGTGCCCACAGGTCTGTGCGTGTTGCAAGATCGCAAGTGCCCACAGGTCTGTGCGTGTTGCGATAATCCTAGTTGCAGGCGAGCAGCACAGTTGTGAATTTGTTGGAGTTTGTGAAGCGCAGAGCTCCTAATAACGCTTGGTTGATAGCCAAATGGACAGATTTTGGATTGCACAGCAGAATGTTTCTTAAAATGTTTACATAATGGAAGCAGGTAGCAGATACTTTATCACTGTACGCATAAATGGAACGATTCTCATCAAAGGCTATCCCAAATGCCTTACGGATTGAACTGGTGTTGGACACTGACAAAACAAGTCCAGCCGTGAGTCAGCAGTCCAGCAGGAGTGAGAGCCACCAAAAATCAATACTTCAGTTTTCTCTAGATTAAGTTTTAAACAATTTGAATTCGTCCAATTTGTGACTGCCTTTAATCTCTGCAGGAAATTTGCACGAGTGCTGTTACTTTGACGATCCAGCCACAGATTCATATGTATGGCACTTGCAGGATAGCTGGAAATCTATCTTGGGGCAGCTCTGCCAAAGGAGTCACAAAAAGATTGAAAGTGTGGGGCTAACTTACTAACTAGCAAAAGAGTCTCTTGCAGCGTGCCGCAAGATCTCCATCTTACCTTCATCTTGCGGCACGCTGCCAGAGACCCTTTTTTTTTTAGACCCAACTGGGGGCATGATGACTGCTTGACTCCGACCTCTCAGACAGGAGCACAACCATTGCAGGGCAGCTCCTGTAACCCCAACATTCACCAGCTTGTCTAGCAGAACAGAGTGGCTAACTGTCAAAGATGGCACAGAGATTGAGGAGGAGGAGGGCTGCCATCCCTCCTTGGTCTGGGATCATTCTCAACTCATTTTGGACTGAGATGAGGGCAACCTCCATGCTGTGAAACAGAAGAAAGCCAGATTGCCTGGGACTGAATAAAGAATTGTTAGAGATGAACTCGTATAATTGCTTGTTTACCGACTTCTCAGCCGCCTTGGCACAGAGTACAAGAAGGGAAACATGGTGGTAGTTGCCTGGAATTGCAGGGTCCTGTGCAGGTTTTTAGGTCTCGCGCCTAGCGTTGCAGTGCGTAGCACTGATCGCGCAGCGCGAGACCTCTTGTATGGGGTTCTGAAAGCTGACCACACGCTCGTGCGTGTGATCAGGCTTTCGCCGGCAGGCATTGGCTTTCGCCTGTTTTTTTGTAAAAAAAAAGGCCCGCGATTGGGCAAAGGCGGGCGCATGTCCCGCCTTTGCAACGCCCATTCCCGTCCGTGGCTAGCACGCGCAGCAGCGCGCGTTCGCCTCGCTGCCGCGCTCCCTCGCCCTCTGAGATCCTCCTCTGAAAACTTTCTCGCACCTCCCCGCTTTCACTTGAAGTCCAGAGGAGGAAAGTCAATAGCTGTCCTTGGAACAAAAGCTTGGAATTACCTGCCCACCCAACTGAGACTCATGCAGTCAGAATCCATGTTTAAGAAAATGTTGAAAACCTGGATTTTCGCAGCCCCAGATAGTCTGGTTTTATCTCTCATCTGACAGTTCGCTGTCTGAGACCACTCTCCTCGATACTTCATTCCACCCGCCTCTCAGCGCCAAGATGCTCCTCGGAGTGATAGCTGCGCTTTATAAATGACCTCATTCATTCATTCATTCATTCATAAATAGTCAGTGCCACCAGATGGTGAAAAAGAGCTCGGTAGGGGTCATCTGCTGATCCAGAGTTAATGGTTTGCATAATTTGCAAGACAGCCTCAGGAGAGATGTACCTTAGAGTCAAAATGTATGGACAGACTGCCTGTGACATTTTGTGAAAGGCATCAATGTGAATTTATCCGTGCACTCCCTTTAAATCCAAGTAAATTGCAAATAACAATGTTTTGGGTGCTGGTGGGGTGTCACCCACTGATCCTGGGTGTCCTCTAAAATTCCCAAATGCACTATACCAGATCTGGTGTAGTGTCTCCCCCTAGCACTCCTTGTGGTCCCAGTGTGGGTTGTTGAATAACATCAAAAATAAAAGTGAACAAAAATATGATGTTTATCTAAGCTTTATTTAATCTTTTTCATTGTTTTGAAAAGTTGTTGAATTCTTGTGATCTCATCCCACATATCTTCAATTTTCAATTGTGCATAACAAAAAAGTCCTCAATGCATTTCGGACCCCTGGTCCTTCATCAGGAGGTCATTCGATGTGAGCTTATGGCAATGTTGTGTATTGTTTATCCCATTAGTTAAGCTGCCATCAGGGTGTAGTTTATAACGTTGCATATGTGATTGGATACCAAGTGTTTCCTTACAATTCCATTGCTGAATCGAATATTCTCCAATGTTCTCTCACGCGTACCGCATTTGGTGTCCTCGTAGGGGCCTTTTGTGGAAGGCAGCATGAATGCATAAAACACATATCAATATTGCTATATATATCTCTGACTAGCATGATGGGTTCCTGATTTGTGCTCAAAACTCAACCACAGCCGCGGTCCGTGCAGGTAACAGTGGTAGGGCGGTGGGGCCGGGTAAGGGGGGATTTAGAGGGACGATGCAGAGGGAAAATTAAATAATTAATTTTCCTTCGGCATCGTCCCTCGAAATCCCCCCTTACCCGGCCCCACCGCCCCACCGCTGTTACCTGCACGGACCGCGGCTGCTCAACCAGTATCATATATTTTCTTCATTTTTGACTTTGAAACAAGATGAACAATTTCAACAAGGAGGGTGCAAGATTATAGGACCCGTGGGATTTTTCCTCAGCACCTGCTCTGCTCCAACAAAAGCACTGTGTTTGTAGCTTTCAGATTGCAATATGGTTCTCTTGCTGCCGCTTGGAGATAGCGCCCTCAGCAATCTGCTTTATCGTTACTAAAGAGCTACAGCAACAAATAATGGATAGAATGCTGAGTAAATCAAACATTCGCCCGAGTCAAGAGATCTGGGTTAGATCCATTGTTCTTTTGTTCACTACGCCACCCCAGTTTGGACCCAGCTATATGCAAATCAGTCTTGACCCTGCTCCTCATGGGAACAGACCAGCTTGAACTGCCAAGCCGGGTCCTTACTGGACAGAAAACAAGCATCCTGGGACCCATTTCGGGGTATCACCCCTCATCAGCCAGGTTAGCTTGAATCCAGTGGCACAGTGAGCTGGGTGACATACCCATCCCACTTAGGGCAAAAAGTGCTACAGCAACAAATGATGGACGGAATGGTAAGTAAATCATTCACCACCAGTCAAGAGATCTGGGTTAAATCCATCGTTCTTTTGCTCACTACGCCACCCCAAATTGGACCCAGCCATACGCAAATCAGCCTTTATGCATTACCAGTATGAAAGGCATGAATATCAATGTCAACAAAAGCGCAGTAGTAACTCTATGAAAGACCCTGTAGACACCAACACTTCGAAAGTCAGAGTGCAGTGCTGTTTTCCCAGGGGCTTCAAGCCTCTAAAGGTTTCAGAGAGGGTTAGTTTATGTGTAGTTGGGTCTTGTATCTGGTGAAGTTTCAAAGGCTAATGAACTTTACATCCTATGCATGGCAGTCTGGGAAATCTGCTTGGGATCACATTTTTTATATGGAGGAGGTAAAAAAATATCATAACTCTCCAAATGATAATGTGCATAGGAGTGGAATCCATATCAATTCAAGTGTGACAAACCTACTCCCAGAAACAAACCCTGTCCTTATGCCACCAACAAAACTAAACTGTGTTGTGGAAGTTTTTAAATACATTGTGATATCCACAAAACAGAGATGGTGGTGAAACTGCCAAGAAATATGTCCACTATCCTATAAAACGTATAATATGTACTCATCATTTTGCTTCACTAAACATGTAGAGTACGTGTCAGATTAAACGTGTCATAGAACACATGACCGTCATATCAAGCGGAGATAGCTATAGCTATTGTACTGTGCCAGACATGTAGGTGGGAAAGGCTGCTTGCTTGCTGATATCCCCAGCTGTGTGAGGAGGTCTGGCCTACTGTGTCTCCCCTGGAACAAAAGCAAAAAAACAAAAACGAAAATAACTGATGTGGACACACACACAAGCTTTGATAGCAGGGTAGGGTATATAGCGGACCGAGGTAAATATAACTGCACTTTTAGGTTTTCTGATACACTCACTTGAAAATACCTAAACACACTACGGGAACCTGTCCTCATAATGCACTGATCCTCACAAAGATAAAGGGGCATATTATCAAGGGCAGTATCGCCACTTTAGCGGCACTTTTTGCCGATAAAGCGGCAATTTTTTTATCGCCCTATTAGCAAGCTGTCGCTAACAGCTGTTAGCGACAGCTTAATGGCAATAGCAGCCGTTTTGTTGCCGCTTTGCATGTCAGCGATAATTATCGCTAATGACATGCAAAGTAGGCGTTCCCAACTAAAAGCAACTGCATACAGTTGCAAACACAACTTCCCCCTATTACCAATGCCTGCGAAGCGATAAAAAAAGCCGCGCTAACCGCGATTATCGCTGGAATCTAACACCGGCTAAAAACTTGACTTAACCATCTTGTCAATGGGAGGTGGATTGTAAGGTTAAGTCCTCACCTGCCTATTAGCGAGCTTTTCATTAGCGCAGTGAATTTATCGCTGGATTTCTCGTACTATTGCTTGGGTTTCGCCGCTATCGCTGGATTTTTATCGCCTTGGAGATAAGCGTTGATAATAACGCGTTATCTCTGCGATGAAATCCAGCGATAGCCGGCGATAAAAAAACAGCGCTAAGCGCGCTTTGCGATAATTATCGCAAATCCTTGGTAATATGCCCCACTGTTTGTCTGGTTCTGTCAGGACACCCCCCCTTTCCCTCCCCCAGCATTAAATATTAAAAAAAATATTTACACCTGCCCCCCACTAGCTGCTTGTGCTGCTTGGAGGCTGGCCTGACAGAGAGTGCTTGGCTTCCTTCATGTCATTGGTGCTCCTAGTCCTGAGCCCCACTCCCACTGAATGGCTGAACCTGATTAACACTTAGGCCTGATTACAAGGGGCCTAAAATAATCCCCGTTATTTTCCTGTTACAGAATTGCCATTATTAGGGGTCCTGTTAAATCCGATGGTGGGCAAATAACGAGATTATAAATCTTTAGGGAATAACATGCAGTAGTCAGTGCTTCCTCACTGATTCTCTCATGTTTTTCGTGTGCTTTTGGCAGCTGAAATCTCATGTTGAGACACATGCCCTCTAATTACCTGCTGCCTCTCCTCTCCTCTGTCTGTCTCTTGATGTCTTCACTCTTTTTTCAATATCACTTGGGTCTGGATCACTGATTTCAATTTTATTCTTGATCTCTCCTTGTGCTGGCTCCTTCGCATTTGCCTTTTAAAAAACATATCTCTCTTGCACCTGTCTCTTTATCATCTCTCAGCCTGTCTCTCATACACACACACACGCACACACACACACACACGCACACGCACACGCACACACACACACACCTTTCGCTCTATACTTTTCTCTTGCATTATCTTTTCATTTTTCTTCACACTGGTGTTCTTTTCTCTCTCACTCTCTTGCCTATGCTGTAGTTCTCTCTCGCTCTCCATCTCCCCCTCTCTCTCAGACGTGCATACGCACACAGCTTTCTCTTTCTCACCTTACTCTTTAGAAGCCTTTTCTCCAGTCCCTAATTTGTGCTGGTGTTTGCTGCTGATCAACATGAGTGGTTTTTTTTAAACGCCGGCACTTGTTTATGAGAGCCCACCACACGGTGGCGGTGCCAGCCTATTCTTTGTGTTTAGCAATTGAGTGTATTAAAAAATAATCAAACCTGCACTTCCAGGCCATCCCTACTGCTAGAGGTGACCTGCAGCAGTCCAAAATGGCTGGGTCCTGAGCGTGGTGGGGGGGCTGCATGCACTTTGCAGGGGGCCCTCAAGTTTCGGGACGTCACTGGATGCTTAGTAGATAATGGGATAAAGCTGGCAGCGACATTCGGCAGCAGTGGCAGGAGCTGAGGGTGGTGCCGGCTGCAGTGGAATCCCTTGTGCCCTGGCACTCATATTTTTTTTTTACAAATTAAGCACAGCTTTTGTCCTCTCTGCCTTGGCTCATTCTTGTTCGCTGTCTTTCTCAAACACACACACACACGTCTCTTTGTCAATTTGATATTTAGAACCCATCTATCTAGTCGCTGCTGTAGCTCCGTTTCCTTCTCTCACTCACCTCTCTCACATGCACACACGCACACAGCTGTCTTTCTCACTTGTCTCTTCAGAACCAATCTATCTGGTCTCTGCTGTAGCTTCATTCTGCCTCTCATGCACACACAGCTGACTCCCACCTCTTTTTATTACCAGCCTCTCTGAAGGGCCTTTTAAACCGCCTTTCATCTTCTCCCGTGCACCCCCTCCTGGTCTTCTCTGCACTTCTTTCCTCCGTCATATGTTCTCTTTTATAGAGAGACACTGGGGTGCCTTTCAGCCTAGGACCTCTCTACGCCATTAACAGCAGAAATTACCATTTGTAACTATGTTTCTTTCTCCTAGGTAACTTCCCATTTTTCGTACAGCAGACTGCACCTAGACAGAAGCTGCTTTGAAATTCTCCCAGTGGCACTCCTCTTACCGAGGGCCCCTCCCCCCGTCAGTAGGGGGGAATCTGCCCGCCCCCCCCCCCCCTCCCAAGCACCGCGATGGGTGCAGGGTCATGCGTTACTCCCCTGGTCATGTGATTGTACGGTTGTTGCACATCTCAGGCATTCACAGTTTATCCGGGTGTGGAATCTTCACATGCGGAAACACCTGGTGCTGATTCATCACATCTGGAATTAACCAGAGCAGTTCCTCAGCTGGTAATTTTGATACCACGGGACCCGAAAAATACATGTAATAGCATGTCAGGAGCCTGGATTTAACACATGCAATCAAAATTAAAGGGCACTGTGATATTGCATCTGGTAATTAGAAAAGTAATGAGGGCCATGGTGAAGTTTTGATGGTGATTGCTAGACCATTTTCACTATCTAATGAAAACCCTAGGTAGGCAAAGGTAACTTCATCAGGAACCACAGCTTCAAGCAGAATGGTTGTTGGGCGAGAAAGAGAATTTGCCCTGAAAAAGTAACCTCTATGGTCTCCTAGGTCTGATGGTTAGGAGTAGAAAGAATGAGCACTTTAACGAGTAGCTCAGGCTAGCGTTGAGTTTCAGAAGAACTCTCTGGATTTGTGACTTGTGCGGAAGGCATTGAGGAAGATGTCTGACCAAACCATCATGCTTGAATCCTGGCAAAGAATAGGAAAGTCAGGGCTTCCTGGAGTCTACTTACAGGTGACCCCAGCCCTCAAAGAGGGAGTCATAGACTGTTAGGTTTGTTCCCAACAATGGGGGTTGTGAAGGCATCTGCTCAAACCTTCAGGTTTTAAGTTGAGTCCTCCCAAATAGTGGGAGAGTTAAAAGAAGATCTTAAGAAATGTTCCACTCCCAGATCCCCATCACCAGGCAAGAAAGCAGATAAATTGTGCAGTAGTTGTTGTCAGCTTTTCCTCTTGATAACTCCTATGTAAGTGGAATGTACTCTACGATGCGCTCTTGAGTCTTTATTTCCAGTTTATTTCATGTACATATTTCCCCTCAAATGTCTTTCAGATGTGTTTGCTTGTCACCACCTCAGTGTGTTGTGTCCTTGCAATAAAGACAATTTCTATCTAACTTACCTTGACCTTCTTCGCTTATCACAGCTTGTGTTTCATTCTGTCTCCAGACAAACTATAGCGGTGACACACTGTATGTCTAGATAATGTCCTTTGATCATGGAATTCGATATGACCTTGGGCCTTGGAAGGCTGAAAGGGCGCATGTGATTAAGTCTTCAGATGATGACTTTATCAAGTAGTCGTTTAAATAAGGGCAGCATCAAATGGACAACAACCACAGCTAGCAGCTAGGTGAATCCTCCTAGTACCAGGTTGAGACCAGCAAGTAAAGTCCTCTGTTGGTAATGCTGGTGCTGTATGGCAGAGAGAGGATGTTGATACTCTAAGATGGCAAAGTAGAGTCCTGTATGTCCACTGAGCACTATCAGTGGTGGTGCTGAACTGCTGCTATTTACTGGAGGAGCACAAACGAGTTTAGATCGTGTAGATCCAAATGGAACAGAGTCCTCATCCTTTATTCTGGTCAGAAATTACTGAGAAAAATAACCTTGAAGTCCTGGAGACACTGACTAAACGAAAGAATGTCTTATTGGTGACACAACAGCTGAGATGCAAAAATAATGCACGAAACGGAGACCTCGCAGCATCTCTGAGTGATCTGAGATCAATGATGAGATTTAGAGTAGACAGAAGAATGGACGGAAATCAGCCAGGGCAGCGGGCGACTGCTTCACACTCAAGCATCTCATCTTGGCTTGAAGCACAGGAGGAGTAGTAGCCCCTTGAATAGCTTGGACCAAATGAAAGAATCACCTTGAAGGTTTGGATGGACTTGGAGGATGGAATGGAAGTCTGTAGTCTAGTCAATATTGTTTTCATGAAGTCATGAAATTTGTCCTGAATGTTCACGCTACTGGAGAACCTCATCCATTGAAGAACTGACAAGATTTCTTATATCTAATGGGAGGTTGAAGACCATATCCTGGTTCAAGTATGTAGACTTCCACTGTTTGCCGCCTCATGCATAGATCAAAATAAACTCTTGTGTGTGTCTCCTGATGATTTGATCTCCCTCATTCTACATTAGAGCCAAGAGGTTCTTGAGATCCTGTCGTCACTCACAGAGAGCCTGCATGGTGCGGATGGACGTTTCCAAAATAGGGTGAGCATTATAAGGGTGCTTCAGTTGCCGAAAACTGTTTGTGGTGCAACACACGTAGCTTGACTTAAGGGCATTAAAGTATAGATTCCCTGAGTTTAAGAAGTAAGCACAAAAGAGCAGAAAAAAAGAACAGCAACAATAAACAAGGACTGGCAAAGCCAAAAAGTCTGGTGTTGGCTGACGATCTTTTGACTTTGCAACTAGGGTCGGACTGGGACAGAAAATAGACCAAGAAATAGAAGTGGCCCAAATATTCATATTGGAGCAGTTTTGAACTTTTAAAGACACACTATATAAGAGTTCTGCAAGGTACGGGAGTCTACATGCATTAATGCTTGCTGCAGATTATGTTTGTGGTAATATCCGGGGAATAAATAGTAAAACCCAGCCCTGCTGACCATAAAACAGGTCCATAAACAGCTAATACAACGGCCCACAAAATAAACTCTCAGACAGGCCCTTACGGCACTGCCTGATTGCCTTATAGGTTGGTCCAACCCAATGTGCAACTGATTATTCAGTTTATGAATATTTTTGTATGAATACACGTGACTCACACGTGACCTTGTATCAGTATTAGGGAGCTGTCAAGCCCTCATCAGAGTAAAACAAGCATTGTCTAATTATTTTTTTAAAAACCTATATACATGAATATGAATATGTATAAAAGTATGTGTGTGTGTGTGTATATATGTATATACACACACACACACACACATATATATGTATTTATATTTATTTTTCAACATAAAAGCATAGATTGCACCAGTAATCCCTGGCATTGAAGGGGACTACTTGTATGGATGTGTACATTGTGCAAGAGCAAAATGCTGTCACTCACAGTTCAGTAAGCCAATGACTGAAGTGAGCTGACCCTGTGTGTAGTTAGGACCTAGTTTACCATAGGAAATGGATGTTTTAACTACCTCAGCTGCTTCCTGGAAAGTTTCATGATGATCCATCAAGCGGGGGATGAGAAAATGGTAGCTATCAAAAAGCAATTTTTCCATAGGGATTTTTGAAAAGCGCTACAGCCAAAATGACTAAACAGAATTACACAAACTTTGGCAGAAAGCTAGATCTTTACCAAGAAAGCATCTTTTTGTCTTGATTTGCTGTAAATCCATTTGATAGTTTTGGGAGAAATTAAGGTTCAAAGTTTGTCGATATATAGACAGTTGGGTTTGCGGGACCTTTGCGGGAGTGCCAGGGGCAGGTAACTTCAAGTAATAGAACAATTTGATTGGCCAAGGGGGCTTTTTCCCTCCATCGGCCACCTCTCTCCTGTAGATCAATCAGCTCTAGCAGGTTCCCTGGAGCTCGTGCTCTGATTGGCTGGCCACAACAGGATCTTGCCGCATTTGCCACATAATGCACCATCTGCTGCATAATCTTAAGATTTCACCGTAAATAAATATATATACATATATATATATTATCTACTGGCGGTCGCCAGTAGATAGTTATAGTTAGGACCTATTTTCCATAGGAAATTCACAACATTCTATTTGAAATAACTTTGGCGCCGGTTGATGAATCTTCGCAAAATTTTCAAAACTCGTGGGGCGCTCCGGTCCGCTCATCCTGAAAGTTTCGGGGTGATTCGGCAAGCGGGGGTCGAGAAAAAAGGGGGGTCCCAAAACGTATTTTCCCCATGCAATTTTCCATAGGAAACTTTAGGCACGGCTGCAGCTTGAACTGCTGAACGGAATTACACCAAATTTGGCAAAGAGGTAGTTCTTGGTTTAGAAAGAACCCTTTTTGTTAAATGGTGTAAATCCGTCAGTAGTTGCTGAGAAAATCAAAAGTAAAAGCACATATATATCTATGGCCGCGGAGGATCCGCGCACCCTCCCCATCACGAGCTGTATGCTAATTGGCTGTCAACACTCCAAACAAGGAAGTGTTGGCAGCCATCTTGTGCCTCGGTAGAACCGAGGCACAAGAAATGAGAGAAACAAGTGCGCAAAACGCAAAAAGGGGGCAGGGTAGAAACACTCTGACCCCCTAGGCCTTCTTAGGGCCCAATTTTTTTTTTAAATCGCCAAAATCTGCGCAGGGTGCGCGAATCCAGCCGAGGGGGGAAAAAAACGAAGCGCGGGCTCCCGCGCTTCGTTGTTATTTGGCCCCCGGGTGGGCCAAGTCCCGGGGGCATGCAGGGGTTAATCAAAAAATTGTGTGGGGGGCCTCTAAGGCCCCCCCAAGCCCCAGGGATCGCCACCCCCCGGGGCTTCTTTTGTTTTTTATAAAATTACCTGTGTGGGGGGGCTCGAGCTCCCCCACACGCCCCGGGGACCGCCACCTCCCCGGGGCACTAAGAATTTTAATGTGGGGGTCCGTTTCGGACCCCCGAGCCCCGGGGACCACCACCTCACCAGGGCTTTGCACATGTTGGGAGGGGGGCCGCGCGGCCCCCCTCCTGGAGCCTGTGATGGCCCTGGGGACCACCACCCCCCAGGGCCGGCTCCTGCAGTGTCCCGGGGTGCCCACCCCCGGGACACTGCTGTTTGCTATGACAGGGCGGGAGCCTCGCGGCTCCCGCCCTGCCATAGCAAACTGCTTTGGTTTTTGGAAGAGAGAGCAGGAAACCTGCTCTCTCTTCCAAAAACCAAAGACGATTGCTTTTCCACACGGGGAGCTGCATCTTAGCAGCTCCCCATGTGGAAAGCAATGCCGGCTCCCGAGGGATGCGGGGAGCCGGCGGGACCGTGGGGGGATTGGGGACCCCCACGGTCCCCAATGGAGAGGGCCAGCCCCGGGGGATGGGGTCCTCGGGGCTACAAGTGGCCTGAGAGGGGGGCCACGCGGCCCCCTTCCCCAAAATTGTCCGAATTTTGTATTTTTTTTTTAAAACAAAGGCCGGCCCCGGGGGATAGGGTCCCCGGGGCCATAAGTGGCCTGAGGAGGGGGGCAACGCAGCCCCCCTCCAAAAGATTTTTTTTTAAAAATAAGGCCATGCCCCGGGGGGTGGGGTCC
Organism: Calotriton arnoldi; assembly: GCA_963921515.1. NCBI lineage: Eukaryota > Metazoa > Chordata > Amphibia > Caudata > Salamandridae > Calotriton > Calotriton arnoldi. Next base: position 1,994,633 of record CAWUFW010001368.1, on the reverse strand, counting down.
CCGGGGCCGATTAAGGCCTCGGGAGGGGGGCCACGCGGCCCCTTTCCAAATTTTATTTTTTTATAAAAAAAAAATAGGGGGCAGGCCCTGGGGGATGGGGTCCCCAGGGCCAATAAATTAGAAAAAGAAGGGGGGCCCCACAGCCCCCCTTCTTAAAAATAAAATAAAATAAAAGACCGGCATCGCGCCGGAGGCCACACCCCCTCCTTGCAGCACTCTGCAAACACGCCCCATGGCGCGTTTGCAGATGGGGAACGAATTCCCCTTGAATACTGGGGGTCCCTGGGGGCCAACTAGCCCACCAGGTACCTCCAGTATGCGCCAGGGGGCTGCGTTGCAGAGAGGTGTTCTGAGGCCACGCCCCTTTTTACACCTCTCTGCAACGCAGCTCTGTGGCGCTTAATGGAGGTAGCTGGTGGGCTAGTTGCACCCCAGGGACCCTCAGGATTCAAGGGGAGTTAATCCCCCAACTTAAACCGCGCCACGGGGCATGTTTGCACAGTGGTGAAGGGAGGGGGCGGGGCCTGAGGTAACATGTGTGCAAACACGCCCTGTGGCGCATTTTAAGTTGGGGGATTAACTCCCCTTGAATCCTGAGGGTCCCTGGGGTGCAACTAGCCCACCAGCTACCCCCATTAAGCGCCACAGAGCTGCGTTACAGAGAGGTGTAAAAAGGGGCGTGGCCTCTGACCACCTCTCTGCAACGCAGGCCTGTGGCGCTTACTGGAAGTACCTGGTGGGCTAGTTGGGCCCCAGGAACCCTCAGGATTCAAGGTGACCTAATACCCCAACTTAAATCGCGCCACAGGGCGCGTTTGCACAGTGGTGAAGGGAGGGGGCGGGGCCTCAGGTGACATGTGTGCAAACCCGCCCTGTTGCGCGTTTTAAGTTGGGGAATTAATTCCTCTTAAATCCTGAGGGACCCTGGGGGCCAACTAGCCCACCAGGTACCTCCAGTGCGCGCCACAGGGCTGCGTTGCAGAGAGGTGGTCCAGGCCACGCCCCTTTTTACACCTCTGTGCAACGCAGCTCTGTGGCGCTTACTGGAGGTACCTAGTGGGCTAGTTGGACCCCAGGGACCCTCAGGATTCAAGGGGACTTAATCTCCCAACTTAAAACGGCCACAGGGCTTGTTTGCACACATGTCACCTCAGGCCCCCCTCCCTTCACCACTGTGCAAACACGCCCCGGGGCGTGTTTTAAGAGGAAGTTTTAATCCCCCTGCCCTATTATGTACTAGGGCCTTACAGAGGAGGTCATGCTAATCACAGGGGTACCCCAACGCATAGTGTTCCCTAGTGTATGTAGGTGTTTTCACTGTATTCTAAGTGTCTTTTAGCAAAGCACTGGCTCTAGGCCTGGTTAGTCCGAGTCAGTTACCACCAGTACCCGTCTGAAAAAGTTGTGGGCACAGGATGATTTTGCAACAAGGCCTCTTTCTGCTCCTCTGTTGGTTCTTTCTGCACATGTCTTGCTTCTTCCTGCTCTTTTCTTCGTCTTTGTGGACTTCTGTTGCTTCTTTCTGCATTTCTTTTGCTTCTTTCTGTGTGTTTTTTCTTCTTTCTTCACATGTCCTACCTCTGTAGGCATAGTTAGAAACTAGCATTTAAAAAACCTTTGAAATTCACTGAAAAAAACCATAGGTTTCAGACACCTTAGTGTTAGAAATTAGCACTTAAAAAACCTTTGAAATTCACTGAAAAAACCATAGGTTTCAGGTACGTTATAGTTAGAAATTAGCATTTAAAAACCTTAGAAATTCACTGAAAAAACCATAGGTTTTAGGGACAGTTATAGTTAGTTGGACATTTCACTCGTACAAAACCATAGAAATTCCCCGTTATAGTTAGTTCAGCTAACTATAACTCGCGCCCCGCAATGCACTGCTGATGACGTCACATATTACATCACTCATGACATGGTCAGTGACATCACTGATGACATCACTGATGACATCTCAAATGACATCACTGATGACATCACTGATGACATCATCCATGTGATAATTTGATGCATCTTCTCACACCCTAATATAACTTTTGATACACCCACTGTAAATTACAGACTGCCATTGTCAAAACCATAGACACTCCAACCCCAATAACTACATACACACTCACTGATTCTTAGGTCTACACACACATCCACTCACTCACCCGTACAGTCACTCATACTTACGGTCACTCAGTACAGGACTATCATATGCACTCATACACCTATATAGACACTCACACACCGCCACTCATCCATAGAGGTACTCACACACCTAGTCAGTCATGCAAAGAATTAATCACACTCCCATTTACTCAGATGTACAGTTATACACAGACCAGCTCACTTACTCATACAAATACTAGCACATTCTTACACTCTTATACAATCACTGATATAAGTACACACTCATCCATACAGCCACTCTCACAATCACACACTCTCACTTATAGCCATTTATATACTCCAACACACATATATACTGCCTTTCACATATATAGTTACTCACACATGTACCACTGAGATATACATTCACTCACTAACACACCCATACACACACTCACCCACCCATACAGTCCATCACAGATGCACTCTTGAAACCATGCACCCAGTGAATCACCCACTCACACATCTATGCACAGAGTCACACACACTCCACCCACACAAACACTCAGGCACCCATACAGATACTCAGACAACCAATCAATAACCCATGTAGACACTCATGTAGCTATTCAGAAACCCATGCAGCCGCTTACACACCAACAGACAGACGGATACAGACATTCACACAGTTTAGTCACTAACCCATGCATTCAGTAAGATACGTTTAATCACTCACTTATAGAGTCAGTCACGCACCTACTAAATCATCCATTCAGACAATTATACACCCACTCATTCTTCAATACGCCTTTCCCTATATATATTAAACATATTTAAACTTTACAGAAACACACAGTCACTGGATGATGTCATCAGTGATGTCATTTGAGATGTCATCAGTGATGTCATCAGTGATGTCACTGACCATGTCATGAGTGATGTAATATGTGACGTCATCAGCAGTGCATTGCGGGGGCGCGAGTTATAGTTAGCTGAACCAACTATAACGGGGGAATTTCTATGGTTTTGTACGAGTGAAATGTCCAACTAACTATAACTGTCCCTAAAACCTATGGTTTTTTCAGTGAATTTCTAAGGTTTTTTAAATGCTAATTTCTAACTATAACGTGCCTGAAACCTATGGTTTTTTCAGTGAATATATATATATATATATATATATATATATACACACACACAAGTAATAATAACACACTTGGCAAATGCAACTGTTAAATGCATGGATAATAATAAACAAAAGCAGCAGATGATATTACTGGACGTTCTGCAAGAAATCAGAAAGATATTTACACTAAATACATCAGATGGTTACTTTGGATGTGCACTCTGACTCACTCACACATCACAAAGTGAATACTCAAAGAAAACACCTCAGATGATTATAGCCACTGGAAACTGAATATGCACACATAAACAGCCACGCATCACAATGGCACTAATAAAAAATCAAACACTTCACCTGGTGCAATCTTCATCCTGACCCACTTCAGACTGGGGGACTCACAGCCGAAGCCAGGAGAATCAGAAACCAGATGTCTGCACTGACGATGCACCCACTGTTCAGGCTCAAACAATCCCGGTTTCTAAGTCAACAAACCTCAGCTTTATAGTCTCAAAACACACTAGAAGGTTCGAGAGTCTTTCCTTCCGTGCCATGGAAACTTCCTGGAATTGGCCACCTTCCATGCAAGCCTTCCAGGGCAAAAGGAGTTCCCATGTTCCCTCTACATTCTCATATGTTCCAGCCTTTATCTTAACAAAGCTTACGAAAGTCTCCACGGTACATTCAACAATCTCCTCTCCAAAAACAAAGCAACCTTGGACGTGAATAACCCAAACAACTTTCAGTAATCTGGGGGCCTGCCTGTGCGCGCAAAAAGCTCAAGCAAGATAGAGTCAGAATTCAAGATGACATGAGGGCATGTCAAAGCCAATAGTAAAAACTTCATAATACTTCCCAATGTACAACACAATGCATATTTGTGCACCACTGCCTATAGCACTGCACACTTACTTCATCTGCCAATGTACAACATAATGCACATTTGAGCACCACTGCTCATAACACTGCACTTCATGACCAAAAAGTACATTCCACACCTCTCTCTCTCTCTCTCTCATGCTTTCAAATGCACATCCCACACGTTCTGTTCCTGGCAAGGCTGTTCTACTCTGTGACAGCTCCCACTTCAAGACTGCAGAATTATACAGAAGAAAAAGGCATATGCAGGACGTACATTCATGCTAGGGTAAAATGAAACACCAAAAGACAATTAAAAATGATGATAGTCAAAGGTCATCACGTGGTGTCAAACCATGAGTGCCTCTAGCACTACACATGTTTTACTCTTTCCCACACAATTCTTGTTCCCGTATCGACTACTTTCTAATTTCAGGCAACTCTGCAAGCGGGATAGACGGAACGACGATAGAACCAAGGGTGATCTCCGATCACTCATGCATCACACTTACTATTACAGACACAACCCCTCCACTCAGAGAGCCACTATGGAGATTTAATGATGATGTTCTCACTAATCCTCAAAATAAAATAGTAATTGAAGAGGCGATTAAAAATTATCTAACGGAAAACAAGGAAAATGAAACCTCGCACCTCACTAGATGGGACGCGCTGAAATCCACCAGTAGAGGGGGAGTAAAAAAAACTTAAATCAAATATGAATAAAGAAGCAAATGCTAAACTACTGACCTTAGAGAGGGATCTATCTAAATTGGAGAAGCTGCATGTATTAAAAAATGACCCCCTTACCTTAAATATAATGTTTAACAAAAAATACGAATACAACAAAATAATCAGCACTAAAGCAGGGATATGGATAAACAGACAGAAGAGTCTGCGTTTATGTGAAGCCAACAAAGCGGGTAAATTACTAGCCTCGTATCTAAAATTCAAAAGCATGCTATTAATTCCATTAAAGATGATGCCGGTATTGTACACACTAGCCCACACAAGATTGCAGATACATTTAAAGACTTCTACCAAAAACTCTACAAATCTAACCCCAATGCACACCATCTAAATAACAAGAAATACTTAGAGAAGATATCGCTTAACACCTTAACTGAGCAAGAAATGATTTCCATCAATGGTCCTATTACTCTACAAGAAATTGATAATGCCTTTAAGAGAATCAAAGTAGGAAAGGCCCCAGGTCCCGACAGGTTCAATGCCACCTTTTTTGAAACATTTACTGACCAGCTAAGACAACCACTGCTAAATCTTTATGGGCAGTTTGCTTCCACTGGACAAAGCACTCCAGCAGATGCCATCATAACTGTCTTACCTAAAGAAGGTAAAGACCCTCTCCTTACCAAAAACTATAGGCCGATCTCTCTAATAAACCTTGACTGTAAACTATATGCTATGATTTTATCCAATCGGGTACAAAAACATATCGCTAAACTTATCTACCCATCCCAGGTAGGCTTCCTCAAACACAGATTATCTAGTGATAATACCAGGATCTTCTGCCATGCAATTGAAAAAGCAAAATTATCGTCTTCCCCGATGGCAGCCATTACGCTTGACACAGAGAAAGTGTTTGATAAGGAAGACTGGGTTTTCCTACGTATGACGCTTGAAAAGTTTAACCTGGGGGATTGTTTAAAACGTATGATCATGGCTCTTTACAATGATTCGACAGCTAAAGTCAGAGCAGGGGGGGTGATCTCCTCTAACTTCTCGCTTAAACAAGGGACTAGACAAGGATGTTCTCTTTCCCTATCACTCTTTCTATTAGCGATTGAACCATTCCTTCAGCACTTAAGGGAAAATAGGGATATTGCAGGCATAGATTTTGGTAACACAGTCTTTAAAGTGGCTGCTTATGCTGACGATGTCCTGGTTGTCTCAGACGATGCTGACACAGCTATCCTGGCTATTATAAAGTTGATACAGGAGTTCTCCGAGGTCTATGGGTACACACTAAACAAAGACAAGACAGAAGTCAAGCTACTCAACAACCATGGGGGCAAGGAAATTATAGGAGATACAGGCCTGACGTGGCAACCAGGCACAATTAAATAGCTGGGCCTGGAATTTACTAACAACCTCATCACTACTCTAGAAAAGAATGAAAATATCGTACTAAAGAAAATCACTGAACTACTGAATGGATGGTCACCAACATTTCTATCTTGGTGGGGCAGAGTTGAAATAAATAAAATGATGATCACCCCTCGTATCAACTACTTAACTAGTATGCTTCCAATGATATTATCAGAAGACTTCCTTTGGAAAGTAGACAATGCCCTTAATAACTTTCTATGGCAAGGGAAGAGACCTAGAATCTCATTAGTGAAACTCAAACTGGATAAAAACAAAGGAGGGGAAGGTCTACCAAACTTTAGAGCATACCAAATGGCTTTTCTATGTAAACAAGGACCAGCCTGGTTTATCAAAAACCCGGTATACCGACCTCTGTGGCTATAGGTGGAAACAACCTATTTAAGGGCATCCCCCTACCCGCACTCATGACAATGAACACTTCAATTCTTCCTCATTCCAAGTACATCATCCAAAATACAAAGCAGGCTCTTTCCCGCTTAGTGACGCTCTCCAAAATAAATTTTGGTACCTCAAACATGACAGCATTATGGTACAACCCAAAGATAAAAATAGATGGTCAACCTATATTCTGGCAGGATTGGTCGCAAAAAGGCATAAACTTTATCAAACACCTGTATGATGAGACGTCGCCTAAGACCTTCACCGTCCTCAAAACAGAAACAAAACTGACTGAAATAGATTTTTATAAATTCTTGAAACTTAAAGTTCAGATTTCTAAGCTACCTATAAGGCTGATAGCCCCTTCACTACCGTCCAAGTTATCTCAATTTACCAAGGTGGGACATATGGTATAAAAATTATACTACAGACTACATAAGATTAACCTCATTCAATCACCCCTTTGTTGGAATTGTAACTCGCAGGAAGGTGACTTAGCACACATGCTATTCCACTGCCAGATGCTGCAATCATTCTGGGATAAGATCTTTGAGTGCATTGCACACATCTTACATATCAATTCGACCAGAGAGTTCTCGTACATTCTTCTGGGGTATCTAGACCCACAGCTACAAAATGACAATGATTGCGATCCACTTGACCTAATGCTTACTTTGGGATGCAAAATCATCTTGTGCAATTGGAAGAACTTCAAAATAATATCGTTCAAGATATGGCAAGAATGGTTAACTTTTCTAAGAGGAGCGCACAACATAACACTTCAACTCTTTCCCATGGCGCTCATCCCATATAAAGCTGTGGGACTCGATGGACTCCTCTTCTTTTGTCTTCAAACCACCATGAGTATCTAAAACATTATCCATGTGTAACACCCCATTCCTACTTCGCCTTGGGTGCCATTTGTTTTGCGTCCAGAGGCCCGTTGAAGACTCCCTCTACGGTTGTAATTGGTCGTCATTACATTCCATTGGCTTCTCTTTTCTTATTTTTCCTTTTCTTTTCATTTCCCTTTTCTTCTTTTAAGCGGTTGTACACTTATTAGTTCCCATAGTGGGCACTTGTCGCTTTATCTATACCAGATAAAGCGACAAGGAGATCATCAAATCACAGTAGAGACATGGTTCTAAGACCACTGATATCTTAGGTTCATTGGTTTGGTGTCCTGCCCTTGATATATCTTAACATGCGGTTATTGTCATTGATGATTAATACACTTAAATGCACAATATGCCTGTATAGAATTTGATTTCCTTGAGGATATACCTGACTAATGTTGGATGTAACACACTATGCCTGCTTATTTTTTGTTAGGTATTCTCTAAACCCTAATAAAAAATATTTGAACTAAAAACAAAGACAAAAATGAATTGTTACTCCAATTAGACAATTCCTTCAACACAACATTAGCATCCCAAAGAGACAAATACTTTGGACCTGGAGGTACTTTCAACCATACACTTCTTAGCAATTGTTTACTTCATCATGTTGACCTTCTGGTAAACCATCCACTAACTCATGGCCTGCTGAAATTGCTGACCTGCTTAGATTCACTGAATTGTAAAAGTTTCCTCCTAAAAAACCCTCAGTTAGATAGTTGACTACATTCACAGAAGCTGAAATGGGATCCAAATCTGTCCCAGTACACCAACACATCTGTAGTGTCTTCCCCAGCTTGGGTACCCACCAATGACTATGCCACACATGGAGCTTGGCATTACACGTCTTTATTCATCTGCGTGAAACTGCGCACTCAACAGTCTAAACCTGCATTCACTTCAGTATGCTCAAACACTTACGTCACAGTTCTACAGAGTCCATCAGGAGCCACAAGCGTTCGGTCATTGTTAACTCACATGACACTACATCTCCCCCTCTGTTAAATAAAAACAATTTTTTTTACAAATATATATACATAGCTCTTCGATGAGTCTTCGTGGAGCTCTGTTCACACGTACCGATCGTGTCTTCGGAAACTGGGGACAGGCAATAGAAATGTCCGTGATCTGCATTGACAATGTAGGAACAACAGCAGTCATGGAGTTTTCAATTGCCCTTTCAGACCCAGTCTTTACATTGACAACAATGCCTGACGAGCGAAGAGCCACATGTTTGAAATGCGAGGAATCTTGTGTAATGGACTTCCCAGGACGTTGGGCAATCACCATGTGTCCTTTGCTGGTCACAGCATGAAACGGCTCAGCCTTGAAGGGAGCATCAGATTTTTGTTTTCTAGACTGGCAGGCAAGCACTCGATCTCCTCTAGTCAATGTAATGTCTTTTGCAAGTCGGCACTTGTTTGCATAGGCCTTCAATTTCTTTTTACGATCCAAGTCTTTTATACGGGTGTCTTCTTCAGTACTTGATCTTCTTTTGGTCCATTGAGGTAACTTGGTCATCATGGCTCTCCCGAACATCAGTGTTATAGGGCTTTCACCTGTGTTCAAGTGCAGGGTCGAACGGTAAGCTTGAAGAGTAGAATTCAAGACCGTTTTAAGGTCAAGCTTTTCCAATCAACCACCCTGGACAGATTTCTTTAGAATACTCGTGAAACGTGTGACAAGGCCATCAGCCTGTGGCCAAAGAGATGTGCTCTTCTGATGCTTCACATTAAGATGACTGAGAAAGTCTCTGCATCCTTAACTGTTTAAAGGTGTGCCGTTGTCAGATTTTAGGATCACCGGAACACTCCATGTCGCGAAGATGCCGTCTAATCCCGCGAAGACTCATTCTTGAGTGATAGATGAGAGAAAACGGGTGTATTCATCAAGAGGACCGACAAAGTCAACGGCAATTCTTTCCCATACATGCTTTGGCAACTTTGATAAGTTTAAGGTGTGTTGAGTGGTTTTCAATGAAAGGCAGTTGCATAGATGACAGGCCTTCAATTCTCCTTCAACTCTCTCATCAAGATGAGCAAACCAGACTCGGTCTCGGAGAACTTGTTTTGTGGCAACGATTTCACAATGTCCTTCATGGGCCACTTCAACAGTGGCAGGCCATGACCCTCAACACTGGAGGGGTGTGGGGGGCGACAGACAAACCCGGGGGGGGGGGAAAAATGATAATAAAAAAAAAGTTTACTTACCCGCGTTTCGCTCCACATTTTCTTCTTTCTTCTGCATTCAGTTTGAAGGCACACCTCATGGAGCCTCAGGCAACCCCCTTCTGCAAATCCCGACGCTGCTCTCATGCTGCAGGTGAGCAGCATGACAGCAGTGCCAGGATTGGCTGGAGCGGGCTGCCTCGAAGCTCCAGCAGGCACAGGAGGCCTGTGTCTGCTCCCCACCCAGCTGTCTGAGACTGCTAGGTGGGGAGTTTTACACTGTGCAAGTCAGACTGGCCGTCGCAAGAAGGCCAGCCAAAGTGACTTGCGCAGTCTAAACTGGTAGAGTGAGCACCACTCCCTTGCTGCCAGTAAGCAGCAGCCCCACCACCAAACACTGCTCAGGCTGGGAGCAATTAAAAATAAAACGGTAATTCATTTTATTACCATTTTTAAAAAAAATGTTTGTTGCACTGCACTGGCAGAAGTGGGGGCGATGCTCCTCTGCCCTAATGGGGGGCCGCCGCTGCACTTCAATTATCTGTTGTCGCAGACTCTCCAGAATAACAATTCTCAAACTTCTCTGGAAAATGCCTTCTTGAGTAACGGGCAGTCCATGTTTTACATTTTTAAACTTCTGGTATTCACTGTCACTGTTAAGAGGTCGCGGGTGCTGGTTCCAAGACTGATGTGGAATGTCTTTTAGTTTTAACATGTCACTATCTTGACTCGAGGAAGTGACAATTTGCTCCAACGAAAATGCAGCTGGTATGCTTGATTTCACAATGAAATGAAACTTCAAACTACCTTACTAAGCTGAGATGCTCAAAACACTAATAGCAATTAATCCCTCAAACCACTTCAAAGATCCCCTGCCCGCCAAACTCATCAAAGAGCTTAGATCCTCCATACTCCCACTTTGGTCTAAGATTATCAGGGCATCTCTTACCCAGGGTACTATCCCTGATTGCCTAAAGATAGGGCAAGTTACCCCAATTCCAAAAAAGTCAAATGTCTACATGTGTGACCTCAACATTTTCCATACTATTACTAACACTATGACACTAGCAAAACTACTCGAGAAATGCGTACACTTACAACTCTGTAACCACATTGTACACTTTCAGCTCCTTGACCATTGCCAATCTGGCTTGAGAATAGGCCAAAGCACTGAATCGGCTCAGACACACAAGGTAGATGATGCCTTGAGACTACTTGTTCAGAACGAACCCTGCCTACTCATGCTCCTTGATCTCTCCTCTGCGTTTGATATGGTCAAACATGACAACATGATGGGCCTTTTGGAAAAAATGATGGGTTTATCTGATTCCGCCTTATGTTGGTTTTCCTCGTTCCTTCATAATAGATCTCAACGAATCAAAGTCAATCGAACCCTATCTGACATTACTCCAGCTATTCAATTTGTTTCTGGAACCGCTTAACGAAATTCTTACACACTCAAATATACAGTACCACATGTACGTGGATGACATACAATTATACTTAAAAATTTCCTCACCTGAAGATATCAAAACTCTTAACTGTGCCCTACTGAAAACCCAACAATGGTTAACCCGCAATCACCTTATGCTAAACACACTCAAGACGGAATTTCTCCTGATCGCCTCCTACAATCTCTCTACTCCCACAGATGAATGACTCAGACAGCTTACAGCGCTCAACTGCACCCCACATATTGTCGATTCTACTAGATCGCAAGCCATTTCATTGGACAAATACCTGAACATGCAAGATCATATCAGTGCAACTACCAGAGGAGCCAATTTCCACTTGAACACTCTAAGAAAAATCAAATCTTTTTTACCCCCAGATGACTTTTATTTAACAGTCCAATCCCTGATCATTTACTGCCTAGACTACAGGAGTGCCACCCTTGCAGGACTACCCAAAGCCAGGCTGGCTCAATTAAGGGCCACACTAAACTCAGCTGCTAGGCTCATCATGGGATCCAGCGAACGCGAACAATTCAGACATGACCTGAAACATCTCAAATGGCTCTCGTTTGTAGCTAGAATTCAGTTTAGGATAGCCTGCAAGACCCATAATGCTCTCCATCACAGTCTACCTGGCTAAAACACTTGAACTATCGGGAGGGAGTCGCTCCCCAAGGATTTCTAACTCTCCATTGCTGAAGCCACAGAAGGTCAACAAAATGAAAACGTATAACCGCTCATTTTCGGGTCATGCCCCCAGAATATGGAGCCCAATTACTCCTGAAACTAGATCTAATCCTTTGACTACCTCCTTTAAACAAGAATTTAAAAAGCTGTTGCTGAATAGATACCTTCAGCATTAGTTACTGATTAGGTGCATGAGTCCTGATTTCACTAAGTCGGACTATCCTTCCTATATTCATCTCTGTATCATGTGTATTCTAAGTTGTTTTGTTCTCATAGTATATATATTGCTCATCAAAACAGTATATATATATTACCTACTGGCAGTAGCTAGTAGGTAGTTATAGTTAGAACCTTGGTTCCATAGGAAGAACGTTTTTTGATTTGCCAATAACTTTGGCGCCGTTTGATGAATCTTCACGAAATTTTCAAAACTGATTGTTCACTCAGGTCAGCTCTTGTCTTGAAAGTTTCGGGGTGATTCGTCAAGCGGGGGCCAAGAAAAAAGGGGGGTCCCTAAACGTGTTTTCTCCATGTTAATTTCCATAGGAAACTTTAGACACGGCTACAGCCTGAACTGCTGAACGGAATTACACCAAATTTGGCAGAGAGGTAGCTCTTGGTCCAGAAGGCACGGTTTTTTTAAATGGTGTAAACCCATTCAGTAGTTTTTGAGATATTTAAAGATTTACAGATATCGATATTTGAGAATTGTGAGATCTGATTGGCTGAGCCCTCCTGAGCACGAGCTTGCCTCTGATTGGCTGCCAACACTTCAAACCAGGAAGTGTTGGCAGCCATCTTGTGACTCGGTACCGAGGGAGAAGGAAAAAGGTGAGAGGAACATTACAAAAGAAGAAAAGGGGGCAGGGTAAAAACACCCTGACCCCCTAGGCCTGGTCAGGGGGTCCCACAGAGACCCCCAGGGCCAAAAAAAGGTGAGAGGTACATTAAAAAAGAAGAAAAGGGGGCAGGGTAAAAACACCCTGACCCCCTAGGCCTGGTCAGGGGGTCACACAGAGACCCCCAGGCCCAAAAAAAGCAATTTGTTTTATTTTCGGCCGGATTCGCACACCCGGAGTGATGTCATCAGTGATGTCTCTGACCATGTCATGAATGATGTAATATGTGATGTCATCAGCAGTGCATTGCGGGGGCGCGAGTTATAGTTAACTCAACTCACTATGACGGCCGAATTGCTCTGGTTTTGTACGAGTGAAATGTCCAACTAACTATAACGTCCCTGAAACCTGTGGTTTTTTCAGTGAATATATATATATATACATATATATTCTTGGCAACTCCGTTCGCCCTCTGGCGTACCTCTCGTCCCAAAGAAACGGAGCACGGACCCAAAATAATAGCAAAAGTTGTTCGTTTATTGCTCCTCCAACACCTCTACAGCCATGACGCGTTTCAGCCCCACCTCGGGCCTTGATCACATGACACGCTCTGTCAGGTAGGTGGCTTTTTTATATTCAGTTTATCAGCTGTGCAATATTTAAAGTGATCAGTGCGTCAGAAAAACTTCACAATAATAAAAAGTACAAACAAGTTACTGACTGAATGCTGTTAGTGTCATCATTGCAATCTCAGTTGTAATGGTTAATCCCAAAATAAAATATGCAATTGATAACTTTAAATTTGATCATACCATTGTAAATTTGACAATTAATACAATTAATAGTTCATAAAAAACAGGGTAGGTAGTTAATAAAAAATGGCGAAAACAATTTCGGCTTGAATGCTTTTTGGCCATACCCTCATATCAAACTACTATTGATGTATTGCAACGTCTTATGAACTGGGTGTGAAGTACTGACTTGTCTGATTTAAAGTGCTTGTGCTGTGCAAAAGTGATATAAAACCAGTGATAAAAAAGATTATGTGTTAAAAAACTACCTAACCCTGTGTATAAAAATTGAAAATTACAAAAAATAAAATGTTAGGCGGCGGCAATTTTAACAAGGAAGATCTATTATCCTGTATTAAAATAACGATAACGACTGTCGGTGGACAAATTGCTTGATCATAATTCAGGTTTTAGCTCCCCTACTCTCCTTGATGTACTTTACTGCAGGCAGGTGTGCAACTCTTCAGTGGCGTTGAGGCCTCTAGGTTGTTTGGTGTCGAGATTGACTATGTATTGGGCCTCAAGTAGCCTGAGCTGTTTTTCCCGATCCCCTCCTCTTTTCTTGGGGGGAACAGCATCGATTAAATAATATTTGAGGCCACTTGGATCTGCACTGTGAGCCTCACTAACATGTCTGGAACATTAAAAAAGAAGAAAAGGGGGCAGGGTAAAAACACCCTGACCCCCTAGGCCTGGTCAGGGGGTCCCACAGAGACCCCCAGGGCCAAAAAAAGGTGAGAGGTACATTAAAAAAGAAGAAAAGGGGGCAGGGTAAAAACACCCTGACCCCCTAGGCCTGGTCAGGGGTCACACAGAGACCCCCAGGCACAAAAAAGCATTTTTTTATTTTCGGCCGGATTCGCACACCCGGAGTGATGTCATCAGTGATGTCTCTGACCATGTCATGAATGATGTAATATGTGATGTCATCAGCAGTGCATTGCGGGGGCGCGAGTTATAGTTAGCTCAACTAACTATGACGGCCGAATTGCTCTGGTTTTGTACGAGTGAAATGTCCAACTAACTATAACGTCCCTGAAACCTGTGGTTTTTTCAGTGAATATATATATATATATACATATATATATAGTTACTAAAAACATGGCAACACATTTTGTTGTGCAGTGGGTGGCCCTTTACAAAGGTTGACAGGCCGCCTTTAATTTGCTTATTTCTGTATTTGGGCGTCAAAGCGGTACTAATGAGATGAAACCTTTGCCCAGAAAGTGTTAACATGTAAAAATGCCAAAGTAATGAGGTAATACTAATACAAAATTTGCCACTTTGCGCTGCATAATATGCATTTCCTTGCTGCATAATTTAGTTAACCTTGCAGTATAATTTGGTCCTACCTTGCCACATAATTCTAGTTGCCCTGACTATAAAACAACACAATAGGCAAAAGCACACAGGAAATGTCTATTTTAGATAGGGGCAGGTGAGTGACTGACGGCACAAGACTTTGTTTTTCTGAATCAGCGAAGTTTTGATATTGAGTTGAAGTTAGATTTATTGTGCGTTACTTTCATCCTGAATGTACAGGAATGCCAAAGAAATGTAAAACAAAAAGAGTGCATGACATTAAATTGCCTGCATAATTCATACACGCTTATAATAAAACTCCCACAATTATTGTGCTGGTAGAGTTGTGAAAATAAGTATACAATAATTATAAATTGCTGGATTAATTACAGTGATTAAAATAAAGTACTTATCAAAATAGAATATAAATGTAGCAGTGCCTGCTTGTTAAGTATACATGTTGGCTGCCATTAGAGGGGTCAATGACTCATTTTTTTCAGAGCAGTGAAATGAAGCATAAGAATGTCTTGGAAGATGTCCAACCGCATCTCAGTCCTAATTAGCAGGAATGAATCACACCTTTTCAAACCACAGCACACTCAGCAGGTCACACTCTGGACGGCATCTTTAACATCAAAACACCCATCTTAGTAGATGCTGATTAGCACTAGACTGGAAGAAACATCAGTCTATCCTCCCTACATGCACAGATTGATGCATTCCATAAGAATATATGACGTTACAACGCAAACAATTACAACGCATGCTTTTACAACATCGTTTTTACATCGCAACTACCATTACATCTGACTAACACCGAGGGTCTGATTCACAAATTGTACTTTGTAGTACTACATTAGTACTACAAACCTTGCTACAAAGCGCTACTCACAAACCACTTTCGGTATTCACAAACTGCACTATTTTAGTAACTTACACTTTTATAGTAACACACTTTTGAGCAAGTTTACTACTTTTCAGTATTCACAATCTGCACCATTATAGTAACTTACACTTTTATAGTAACTTACACTTTTGTTGTAAGTTTCTACCTACATTATTTTATATGGGGCAGTGCGGCAGTACCAGTGGTTGGCCATGTGTAGTGCTGGACCTACTACAAAAATTTAAATTACCACAAAAGTGTAAACTACTACAAAAGTGCAGTTTGTGAATACTAAAAATCTGGTAGACATACTTAAAAGTGTAAAATTAGTTAAAAGTGTAAGTTACCTTGGTGAATCAGGCCCCTAAGCTTAAAAACCTAAGTGAATGCATGGAAAAAATAGAGAAGTATTGCCATTGATATTATTGTATAGAGCACGTGATTGCCAGAAGGCGTCTTGGTGCTAGCATCTGATTACTGATCCAAAGGGTGGTCTAAAGAGGCAGAGAGAATAAAATCAGCCAGGTTTTGAGCAGTTTTCTGAATTGTGTAACATTGGACAGCTTTAAGGTGCCAAGGCAGCTCATTCCACAATTTGCAGGTGGAGGAGACAAAGCATCTACCACCACAGGATGATTTGTTGATCTTGGGCATTACCACGGTTTTAGCAGAAGATAATCAACGTGTTCTCCTGGGTGTGTACCAATGAAATTTCTTCATAAGATATTCTGGGCCAGTATCATGGAGGGCTTTGTGAGCAAGACATAGTGCCTTGAAGCCAACCCGCTTTCTAACAGGCAGCCAGTGTAGCTTCATAATGGTTTGAGAAATTGAGTTGGATTTTGGAATCCTCATTAGAAGGCGAGCTGCTGCATTCTGGAGTACCTGCAATTTATTCCGCAGCCATTGTTTAATGCCCGCATAAAGAGCATTACAGTAATCTATCCTTGAGAGTACCAAAACAGCATTACTGTTTTTTGGAGTTTGAACAGGATAAAAGAAAATCAACTTTCTCAAAGTTCTTAAGAGGAAAAAGTAGGAGGAGGTAACTAGATTAATCTGATCCGCAAAGGTACGTTTTCCATCAAAAGATTACTCCCAAACTCCTAACATTTGTGACCATGAGAGGAAGGGGGCCAAAAATTTGAGGCCACCAGGAAGGATTCCAAAAGGAGGTATCATTTCCAAACAGGGGGACCTCGGTTTTATCTGAGTTTAATTTGCGACAGTCGTCTCTCATCCATCCAGCTTCCTCTATCATGCAATTGTTAAAGCGTTTCGCAACCTCACCAAGGTCACTCGAAATTGAAACTGCGATTTGAGTGTCATCAGTGTATGAAATTGTGGAGAAACCAAAAGTTCGAATCAGTATGTCCAATGGTGTTACATATATATTAAAAAGGATAGGGCTTACTGAAGACCCCTGAGGGACTCCACAGGCCAATAAAAAGGTCTTAGATGTGAATTCTCCAAGAGATACTGACTGTTCTCTGTTGGTAAGAAAGGAACATAAAAGGTCCTATAACGACCTGCTGATTCCAGTACTCTGTGTTTGATGAGCACTGAATGGATCATGGTGTCGAAAGCTGCAGATAGATCGAAAAGGATCAGAGCTGTCTTTCCATCATTGTCCACAATTGTTCTGATTTCCTCTGTTGCTGCAATCAGAGCAGATTCGGTGCTATGGTTTTTCCTAAAACCATACTAAGCACTATCCAGTACTTCATTCTTGTCCAGGGAGGAGAGAGTTCTGTATTTAGATGTTTTTCTAAGATTTTTGCTGGCATTGAGAGACGAGAAATAGGTCGGTAGGATGGAGGCCTTTTCCCAATAGTTAGGGGAAACATCCTGCAAGGATTATTCAATTCAGGAGATTGATAAGGTATGCTGCCACTGTTCCAGCTATAGCGTGAAGAATTTTCGGGGGCATGGTTACAAGTGCTGTGAACCAGCTACGCTTTATAAATGCGTTTCCCTTGCTGTCAACGAACCATATAAGGCTGGTAGGTACACCTGATCCTCAACCTCTAAAAAACTCTAGGCCCAGACCATGGAAAGCAACTACTGATGATTCAGGAGAAGTGACTATAAGCCAGAATACCTACAACAAATGCAACACTATGAGGCTACCATATTCAAAATGTAAATAATAAACAACATACAACATATATTAAATGACGGCATTCACAACCATGGTCCTTTACCATTATCAATGAATTCACCAGCCCTTGGCCTGTTCAAACACACCAATATCCCAAAAAGATTTATGTGACAGATTCTCATCCTACTTCATGGTCAAAATCACCTCCGTGACTGCACACACCAGGGCAAAAAGTTGAGTAGATCTCTACCCATGAATATTTAACAATCCTTCACATTCCTTCACCCTCTCCCTGATCTATGCACTCACAATGTTGCCGCTGAGATATCCGACTCTCTCAATTACCCCTACCCACCCCAACTTTTAATCATCTCTTCACCGCCATCATATCAGGAGAAACCCTCCACTCCACAACAATGCCTCCCTCAAGTGACACCACCCACCCTTTTCAAGAAGATACACATTAAAGAAGCCATCAAAACCTGCCCAAATATCCTTTAGATGTTCTATTCTAGGCACTTTATGGAGCTCATGGCTACCCTAATGGGCCTCCCAGTGCTAAAACATTCGACAAGACTTAAACCCATGAGTGAATCCATGTGCTAGACTCAAGTTAGTCATCCTCACTTAACACACAGCCATTCCTTTAACATCTTTCTGAAGGTTAATTCATTTTCAATTTTATGTATTCTAATCGGTAGAGAGTTCCATAGCTTATGGGTCAGATAGCAGAAGGAACGGCCTCCACCTCTTCCTCTGCAAATTTCTGAAGTCACCATCAGCAGTTATCTTACGGACTTGAAGGCCCTAGCAGGCGTATAGGGCTGCAGTAAAGACTGCATCAGTTGAGGGCCTTTGTTATGGTAGACCCTCAGGGCGATACAGCGAGCCTTACATTGAATCATCTGCTCAATTGGTAGCCAATGTATGGAGGCCAAGGAGCTTGACAATGACTGACACCTAGAAACTTTCAATAGGGGATGGGCAGCAGCATTTCGCACGACCTGTCGCCTTTTATCTTCATGTCATGGAGAACCTTTGTAGAGGGAGTTTCCATAGTCAAGGCGCGACAAAACAAGTGCTTGTACAAAGCCTTCTAGAGGGGAGAGGCAAAAGACCTAATATTTTTCTCAGCATTCTGAGCATGCCATAACATTTTTGCTGCAACCTTCCTGAATTTCAAAGCAGAGTAAGCAGTCCAACCAGACACCTAGATTTTTATGGAAGTTTTGGGGGTACTAGGACTTCCTAGCGAATGTAAAACCTACACACTCATTCCAAGCACGTACACGCATACAAAGAAACAATTGACTTCAAGGAAGTGTATTTTCACTGCTCTGGTTGCACACACACTTTGATACTGGGTATGTTCTTCGGAGGACCAAAATAAATATATCTGGGCTGACAGATTTAAAAACACTTGCTTTAAAATGTCTGAACACTACTGTGAATGGTCCTCCCAGCACCATGGTTATCGTGTTTGTCTTGCTCTGTCAGTGTTTACAAATGCTATGAAGGCCAGTTGCTTCCACATAGGGTGTGTTATACATGCTCTACAAAGCCCCCCCGCCCCCCAACACACACACCCATATGTCTCGTGAGAGCAAGATGCCTGGGAAGACTACGGGTAGATAACCTCTATATATGTGTACATGATCCTTGCAGGCACCATCAATCTTTGGGCTATTTTGTTTCACAATGAATGCATTTGGTGAGTGTCACGTCTTCACTCACTGTAAGAGCCCAGCAAGGGCATTGTATCATTCTTCATCAAAAAGCCCCATAAATTCAGTTGTGTTATGATTACAACTACTATGTATGTTCTTCCTTATTACTGTTTACATTTCCTACGTCCAGCAATGACTCACCTGCTGCCTTCCTCTCACAGGATGCAGGCATTGCCCGGTGCACTTATATGGATTATAACTAAAACAAGCTCTGACAAAGACAACAAGCTGGCTTTTTATGAGTGAAAGTGCTTCTTCACTAACAGGTTGTGTGTGTTTTTTGTTTTTGTGTGGATAGGGGAGTGAACGAATGCAAGAAGGAATCAAGGGTTAGAGGAGTGGGTGGATGAATGCATGTGTACCTGAATGAGTGAGTGCCTGAGTGCAGAGATGGATGAATGATCTGAGTGTGGGGATGGATGAATGATTGAGTGTCTGGATGAGTGGGTTGGTCCTTGGAATGGATGCATGAATATGTGGCTTCTTGGATGGACGAACGGGCCAGGGTATGCGGATAATGACAGTGAGGGTGAGGCAAGGGTAGTGTATAGGAGACATGGCTAGTTTATGGAGGTATGACAGGAACAATAGATGGAAGTAGGGTATTGTGGTGGACGGGAGTGGTGTACACAGTGCAGAGGCAGTGTTTGCAGGACAAAGTGAACAGGAGTTGTGTGCAGGCTGCGATAAACCAGCCCAATAGCTCAGTGAGCTCAACCTTCACTGGTGACATATACAGTGATATGATGGCCATGGGTTTGGATGCCAGCAAGGCTAACTCTGCTTCCCAACCTTCCAGGCCTGGTTTATGCACCTATACTGAGTACTGTTACACAGGGTAGTATTATCATCTGATATCTACAGTGATTAGAAATGACAGACGTGTGGTGTGAAGTGCTATAAAAGGGTACATTTCCTAATATCATTATAGGATCATTTGTGGGAATTGCGCTTGTCTGCTCCCTTCACCGTTGGCCCAAGAGGCCTAAACCTTGGTGGAATTTTTGACAAGCTTTTGCACTTGTGTTTATTTCCAACCTTTATAATCATGCAGAAGAAGCCTGCTCACAGCCATGCCGTCCGTCTTTTGCATTATTCTGCAATTGCTTCATTTTGGACTTCATGTAGGTGAAGGATTTAGAGGCACAGTTTTCAGATTTACGGTTCCCTAGTCTCTGGATTCATTTTCTTTCGGAAGTCTTTATTAAATTGGTTTTCAGCAGTCAACACACATTGTCGAAATTCACCATTTTCACTATAAACAAGAAGACCCGAGGTCGAAATATTGCTTAGGGACGTAGGGCCTGATTTAGATCTTGGTGGACGGGTTACTTCATCACGATGGTGACGGATATACCGTTCACCGAAATATAAATCCCATTATATCCTATAGGATTTAAATTTTTTCGGAAGACGTGATATCTGTCACCGTTGTGACGGAGTAACCCGTCCGCCAAGACCTAAATCAGGCCTTTAATCCCTCTTTCTGCTTTGTCACTTCATACCTGAGCTCCTCAAGAGATCCCTCCTTATAGCAAACCTACTCTAAACTGTGTCTCCAAGCGTTCTGGTGATTTTTCAGGGCCCCAGTCATCAGGGACTCTCCTTGAGTCAGAGACATCCCATCTTCCTCTACCTTGGTTTGTCTTCTCAGTATCTTTAAGGGAATGGAGATCTCACTGTGAAAATCCCCTGTTTGTACCTTTGACCACACTGCTTCACCTCCTTCTGAAGGCAACAATGTCTCAACTGGTGATCATTAAGTAAGACAAGTACAATGTATAACAAGTCAATGTCAAGCACACAGAAAATAAGGGAGGCCACTAAAGTATTAAAGAGGACCAAAATGTACATAGGTTTATAGGGTAAAGGTAGTTATATCAGCACTACATTACATACATTGTGGTAGTAACCCAAAAGTCTAGTGTGCACATCCGTGCTCATGGAAAGGTGAACGGCGCGAGTGACATGTAAATAGTGAAATACAGCGAAAATACGGCGCAAGGAACAATATAGTTGATGGTTACAAAATCAGTCAATAGGACATTTATACAAAGTTTACACTGTTTTAGGAACCTCAAAAATGCCTAAAGCTACGTTGAATAGTCGACTGCGTTTCGACCTGTGTAGTTTCAGGTCATCATCAGGACCGGGTTACTGTGGTTCAGCCAGTGCTGTATGAGGATTAAAGGAAATGGCGAGTTTTAAAATTAAGGAGGGTATAGAAGAAGAATAAAAAAACAGAAGTAGTGGAGTAATGGCTACCTGTGGCATCAGAGACACCTTGAAACAAGGTTGAGTCAAACATGGAAGGTATATGGAAGTGTCCGAGAACGGTCTGTGGAGGGAAGGGAAAAGCGTTCAATCAAGGGTGACAATAAACAGTCAAACCCCTGGTGATCCAAACCGGTAAATTGGTAATCTTGGGTCTGAATGATTGGGGAAACAATTTACCGGTTTGGATCACCGGGCATTTGACTACTCGCATACCTATTATCCCAACATAGCAGATGCGGTAAGCCTCCTCTCTTACAACCACCCTGGTTGTTTATTCTTGTTTATTGTCACCCTCGATTGAACGCCTTTCCCTTCCCTCCACAGACCGTTCTCGGACACTTCCATATACCTTCCACCTTATGAACTTCAAGTAACAAAAGGTTTTCTGTGACAAAATCAGTAACCCACTGAGCTATCCACATAAAATGCAGCTCAGTGGTTTGCATGGTACAAGTTCTTTGCAGCAGCCATATTAACCCTCTGCGCTACTTTATCATGAATGGAAACTACTACTAGACAAAACTCTTATCTCTTTGATCCAGCGGGTTACTAGCAACGAGCATTCATACACAAAATACTCACTTGGGCCCATACATTCATACTACGCTAGCAGTTTCCGCTGGTGGGTCAGTTGGTACTCTTTATCAAATCCCTGCTACCACTTACTTTTCCGATTGAAGAGTAATGACTTACCAATGAATCCTTTGCTAATTGGGAAGTATAAAATGAGTAACGTTCTTTACAATTCATAATCCTGAAATAATCACTGAGTCAGGAAGTTTTAAAAATGTTTATCTAAAAATTTAGCAGAGTAAAATACAGAACCACAAGATACTTAATCGCATATCAAGGATGAAGCATAATAATCAATTATCGATCAATGACGGTCCCTTAGGAAAGGAGAAGATAGAGACAGCAGCGCAACTAAGGTTTGCATTTATATTTACCTAATGTGCGAGGACCAAACCCCTTGGCCAAGGAGTTGGATAAGATAGGACCCTGGAAGGATGAAGAGCAAAGACCTCCTCCCGGATCAGGACAGGACCGGTGACCTCTCTATCAACGACGCCTGCGTCGTTCCCCTCTCTGGTACTTCGCTTCTCCTCGATTTCTCCCGTGTCTTCCTTCCAATGGACTCCGCCGCCCCCACCTCAGGACCTCTCTGGACAACGGTTCAGTCTGCAATCGATCAGCTTGTCGGTCTGGAGCTTCTGCCTGTCAGCGTCTAGTCCGTGTGCTGCGCTATTGCTAATGTTGCCTGTTCTCTGAGCTCCTCTGCATCGTCTCTGCATCTAATTAACTAATTCTATATCTATTATACCCTTCTACACCCACGTACCTCCCCTAAATGTTGCAGAATTATGGGGCCACTACTTCTGATTGGACAGGGACAGGGGGTTGATCCTCACACCATATTGATTTAATTCATTTTTCTTAAAGCCCTTTGTTTTAAAATACCGCCCATCACTTTTAATACATTTGCTTTATTTCCCACCCGTCTCACGACAAAGTTTATAAATTCTTCAGGTACATTGTTGCATATTAGTGGGGACATTCATGGGTACAGCAATATTGGCCATCAGGTCACGGCCTTGGACGACGTCCAGGTTGACTTCATCCTTTTCTCTCTCTGGGCAGCCATTCAGGGAGCATGCGCAGAACCATTGTCACAAGAGTTTTCAGTTCACCAACCCCAGGCCCAATTTACGAACTAATAAAGGTCAAAGAAGAAAATATTAAAATCACAAATAAAATGTTTCACTGAATACCCACTCTTTCTATTCTATTCCCATTTATTTATAAATTCTATCCTGCATCAGTAGCGTTAGAATACCACAGTTTAATTGCAACACAAGAGCAAGCTGTAGCACGTGAAAACATAAAGCGGCCATTTTAATGCACACTGCGCAGAAGCAAGAGTTTCCCACCAAGCAAAGAAAGACGTCACACCACATGATATGGTTGAGACATGCGCAGTATAGTTCCCGCGTTTTAGCGGCCATTTTAGAATAGACAAGCGTTACTTGTTAGTTTAAACACATAAGCAAGCTTCCTTGCTACTTATATTTGTGTGTGCAGTTATTAGTATAAACAATACAAGTTTAATTCATTAATACTTTTGAGAAGATTGCATCCGAGCAAGTCTCATTTGTGAGTCCTTGCTCCATCAATCCCCTCTCTGATGGCGTTTCTGAGCCATCAATTACTACCCACAACCAGATGCCAACTTTTAGCATAATATAGTTTCACTTTCATTTTTACACTTTCTATTTTTCAAATCTCCTTTCAGTTTCTTGTATAATTCACTTCTTAAATCTTCAAGTTCGATTTCACCAAACTGTCTCTTCTTTCCTTTTCCTGTCACATTATACGATTCATTCTTTCTACAACATTTGCACCATATTGTTATTGATAGTACTATTATTGCTATCCCTGCTAAGGGTACTAATATTTGACCTATAAGCCCTTTTCCTATATTAGCAAACCAGGTACCAATTGACCTAATACTATTGGTCAATCTTTCCCATACACTATCAACTTCCAGTGGTTTCAGTTCCTTCTCAAGTTTAGTTATATTCTGTATATACGTTCCAATTTCTGCACTTTTATCAGGTATGTAAGTGCAACAGTGTTTCGTCTTCAATAATTTACAGACTCCACCCTCTTTTGCCAATATAATATCAAGAGCAAGTCGATTTTGCATAACCATAGATCTAATCGCAACCATCTCCGCATTAATCATTAGAAATCCTCCAGAAGTATCCGTTGATAAACGATCAACCACTGTAGATAATTTACATATTTTCCTTGAGTTCAGAATTATTCCCACTGAAGGTATCAATGCACCGAATATATCACCTACAATTTCTGAAAAACTAGCTCTTTTCTTACGTGTTAATTCACTAGTATTTTCATTGCTGCCAGTGTTTCTTTTTACGTGGTATATCTTTGGAAATACTATTCCAAAATAACAACTTCCATACCACCGTGCAGGAAGCCTAAAGTAAGCCTTATTCCCACACACATAATAGATTCCAGGAAAAACTGAATCTGTTCCTCCTTTGAGTCCCCAACCTCCAAGAATTAAGAAATTGTGTTCACATTCACTGGTACCGATGAAAACATTGTTATACTCAGTCTTTAACCTATGTAGACAAATGTTCCCTGTCTTTACAAAATCTAGAGCCATAGCAGCTTGAGCCTTGCCAGGTGTGTAACTACCTTCTTTCTCAGCCCAAGGTGGCAAATGAGCCTTATGCTCAGAAGCTTTCCTTTGAAAATCTTGTCTTCTATTTTCCACTAAATTCAAAAATATCTTTTCTTCTTCATGTAATGAACATGTTAAATTGCTTCTATGTGCATGTGTTATGTCTTTTGATTTCATTGTTAAGAAAAATTCTCCCATAAATTGTGCATCTTTACTACTAAGCACTGGATTCATATTCTTTCGAATCGGAACCTCAGAAAATATCACATCTATATTTGAATAATAATACTGAAGTCGCCCTGTTCTATAAAATAAACTAGTCAGTACACTACATGATATGCCATAGGTTAATGGCAAGTGATGATACATTAACCCTTCTGCTACTGATTCAGGTAGTTTCATACAGACATAACAATTACTAACTTCCATGGTATCTACATACTGAAACAATAACTTTGTGAAAACATTCAGACTAGTGTCATTATCTGTTACTTCATGATGAAATTCTGGTTCATCTTCTGCCTTTAATTCTACTCTATTACTTTTCAAGTTATCTGTCCTTTCCTTTGTTTCGTTGTTAATCTTTCTATCTATTATCATAAGGTAAGGAATTGCTACGATCACAGCTAACTATACTATAAGCATCGCTACCAGATTGCATATGCATATAGCACAGCATCTTTTACAACCTTTCTGCTTTGGTCTCCCAGTAACTCTATCGTCAGGCATTTTGACAAGGAAGATTGCTCTTCTTATCGTTTTCTTCAAGTTTCTTTATGTTCTCAAGGTGGTTCTATTTCTTTTTCATAAGTCAGTTCTGCACTGGTTCCTTCGTCACCACTTTCGCTTGATTCTGAGCTTTCGTAATCTTCGAAAATAATATAAGTCCAATCAGGACCTTTAAATTTGTTGTTCACAAGTTTCAGCCTTTTGCTTCTTCGTTTTTCGGGTTTACTTTTCTGTCCCGTTTGGCTTGTTACTTCGTTTACTTGTTCTGGATCTTCACTTCTGGTTGTTATGTGGTATTTTACTCTTTTAATAACACTTGGCCAATGATCACCTTTTCTTGTTTTCTCTGTTTGCACTTTCTCTTTATTTTCTTCTTCAGAAATTCTTTTATTTTCAGGTTGTGTTACAGTTTCGTTTTCTTCAATTTCAGTTTCTTCTGCTATTTGTTCCTTTTCAGGTCTTATTTGTTTCTCTTCAGCTGCTCCACTGTGAGTCTCTAGTAACTGATCTTGTTCTTGATTTACGTTTTTATGTTCGAGATTCTCAGGATCTTCTTCTTGAATGAATTTTTCTGGATCTAACTGATTCTGATCAGGGCTTATTGCACTTTGTACTTCTGCAGCCTGACCGCGTTCTTCTAGGCCTGTCTGTCCCTGCTCAAAACTTGTTGGTTCTTCGTTATTTTGAGCCCAGTTTCCTATCCCTTTCTGTTCCTGCTCAGGTTCTCTTATTATCTCTTCTTCTTCTTCCTGAGCTGCTTCTTCTTCACCTATCTGATCTTCTTCAATTTCTTCTAAATTTGCTTGACTTCTTGTTCTGTGGTAAATTTCAGGAATTTCCACCACCGGTATCCAGTCCTGACTTGTGCTCGGTTGTTCTTCTTCAGCTTCCCTCGAATCTTGTTCCTGAGATTCTTCAGCTGGGCAACCTTCAGCTTCCTCAGTGATCGATACTGTCTGAGGATTTTCTTCTTCAGGGTCTGGTACTCTTTTGGTGTGGCTTACATGAATCCAATTAGGAAATCCTGCACACTTGACTGCTGTGTTCGTGACCAGTATGACCTGACAAGGTTCGCCCCACCTAGGTGATAGACACGTTTCTCTGGTGTGATTCTTCACTACCACCCAGTCTCCGGGACTCAGATCATGTTCCTGTTCAGGCTGCCTGGAAACTGCGTCTTCTCCAACCTGGTGAGAGACAGAACGCACTAGGTCAGCCAATCCTTTGCAATAGTCCAGAACCATATCATCAGATATATTCAGCAGTTTATTTGTGGGAACATGTGCTTGTCTCATTGCTCTTCCCATCATTATCTCGTGCGGACTCAATCCGGTATTTCTATCAGGAATGCTTCTGAGTCCCATTAAAACAAGAGGCAATGCATCTGGCCAATCTAATGATGTTGATGCACACATTTTTCCCATTCTGGATTTTATCGTGCCAATCATTTGTTCAACCACTCCAGAAGCCTCTGGACGATATGCACAGTGCAATTTTTGCTCAATTTGGAATGCTTCACAGATTATCTTAATCACTTCACTGTTAAAATGCTTTCCTCTATCTGATTCCAAAGTTACTGGAAAACCAAATCTCGGAATGAGTTCTCGTAATAACAACTTTGCGACTGTAATACTGTTGTTCCTCCTGGTAGGGTAAGCCTCCACCCACTTTGAAAACAGACACACTATGACAAGTACATATTTCAGCCCTCTACATGGTGGTAACTGAATGAAATCAAGTTGTAATCTCATAAATGGACCCTCCGCCTTTCCAATTTTTCCAAACCCAATTATTGTTTTCCTTCCTGGATTATGCATTTGGCAAGTTAAACATCTCTGGCAAAGACTCTCTGCTACCGCCCTAAACCTTGTATTGTACCAATTTTGTCTGAAGAGCCTAATCATTGCATCTCTCCCTACGTGTGTGTCTCCATGATACATCCTGGCCATTTGTGAAAGCAGACAGTCAGGCATGACTGGTCTGCCATCGGCACAAATCCATACATCATCGTCTGCCCTCTGAGAACATCCCACTTTAATCCATGTACTTCTTTCACTCTCATCGGCATCATCTTGCAATCGTTTCACATCATTCCATGTTTCAGGAGGTGCAAACAGCATAAGTTGGCAGCTGATTCCCATCCTTTCAACCCTTTTATTAACTGACAGTCTGTTTTTGGCACAATGTTGAGCCACAAGATCTGCATATCTGTTGCCGACTACCACCCAGTCATCTCCTGACTGGTGTGCGGCACATTTCACCACAGCCAATTCTTTTGGTGATTGTATTGCCTCCAGTAGTTCTTTTACGAACTGTCCATTTTTAATGGGGGATCCTGAAGAAGTCATGAAATCCCTCTGCATCCATAGTTGGCCAAAATCATGCACAACCCCGTAACCATATTGACTATCTGTAAATATAGTTACTTTTTGATTCCTCCCAATTTTGCAAGCCTTTATCAATGCGATCAATTCAGCTATTTGTGCAGATTTGACTCCCGGTAAATAGGATGCTTCGACTATTCCAGTTAGTTCACATACTGCATATGCTGCAGTTAGTTTTCCATCTTCATGCCTTTGGCATGAACCATCAACAAACAGCTCCCTGTCTGGCTTCCTGAGGGGCAGTTCCTGAATATCAGGACGTGGTTTCGTGCACAACTCTGTGACTTGTAAACAATCATGTTCCTCTTCATCATCTTTAACTTCTTCATGATATGGGTCTGGTAGTAAGGTAGCTGGATTTACTATTGTGCACCTTACAATGGTCACATTTTCAGCACCCAGTATTATTCTTTCATATTTAGTCAGCCGACTAGGAGTAAGATGCTGAGTTCGGGTTCTTGTCAACAAAATCACAACCGCATGTGGAACAAACACTTTTACAGGGTGTCCCATTACAATTGACTCACTTTGTTCAATGCTCAAACAGGTAGCCGCCACTGCTTTTAAGCAGCCTGGCAATGCGGCTGCCACTGGGTCCAAAGTAGCAGAGAAATATGCTATTGGACGTCTGTCTAAACCATGTCTCTGGGTTAAGACTGAAAGTGTACAATTCTCTCTTTCATGGCAGAATAATGCGAATTTTCTTTTATAATCAGGCATGCCTAGGTTAGGTGCTGCACACAAAGCATTTCTCAGTTTTACAAAAGCTCCTACGCTTTCATCATCCCACTCAACTGGGTCCTTTGCCTTCTTTTTCATCATTTGAATTAAGGGCTTTGCTAACAGTGAAAATCCCAGTATCCATTGTCAACAATAACCTACTATTCCAAGAAACATTCTCACTTCTCGTTGAGAGACAGGCATTTGCATTTTCTTTATTAATTTTATTCTTTCAGCTGTTATTCTTCTTTTGCCCCTCTCAATCTGGTGTCCTAGATACTTAACTGCTGTTGTACAGAACTGTAATTTTTCAGGTGAAACTTTATGCCCTTCTTCAGCTAAATGATTTAATAATGCAATAGAGTCAACAACACAGTCCTCTCTGGTGTTAGATGCCACCAGTAAGTCGTCTATATACTGCACTAAAACTGAGCTTCCTGGCATCACTAGTTTCTCTAGGCACTTTTTGAATATCTGATTGAAGATGGAAGGACTTTCCGTGTACCCCTGAGGAACTCGATTCCATACATAGACTTTGTTCTCGAATTTAAATGAAAAAAGATACTGGCTATCTGGGTGCAATGGTATTGAAAAGAATGCTTGGCATAAATCAATCACAGTAAACCATCCTGCACTCCAAGGTATCTGGTATAAAATTACGGCAGGATTGGGTACTATAGGACAACAGGGTTCCACGATCTTATTTATTTTGCGCAGGTCAGGAACAATCCTATACTTTCCACTAGGTTTCTTCAAACCCATGATTGGTGAGTTACAAGGGCTACTAATTACCTCTATTAATATTCCCTGTTTTACCATTCTGTTTATTTCTTCAATGACTCCTGCTTTTACCTCTGCACTCATTTTGTACTGTCTAGTGTTTGGGAAAATTGCACCTTCCTTTACAGTAATCTTAACTGGGTCTATTTTGGCCATAAGTCCTACTTCCTTCCCTGTGAAATCCCATACCATAGAATTCACTGTAGTTTTCAGTTCTTCTGGTAACTCGTCTTTTGTTATCAAAGAAAACATCTCATCTACTTCTGTACCTTGCTTTGCAATCATAAATTTATATACATGGTCTTCATCTGGGGTCTGAACTGCCACACCATCCGGCGTGCAGAAAATTGTGCAATTCATTTTGCATAACAAATCCCGGCCCAATAAATTTACTGGACTGGAATCACATACTACAAACTGATGCATTTCTCTAAAGTTTCCGATTTTTACTTCCATTGGTTCGGTAAGAGGTGTTCTAATCTTTTGATTAGCCACCCCCACAACTTGGATAGCTTCTCCAGAGAGAGGAAGGTCTGGGATGTCTGCTGTTCTTACAGTAGACCTGGTAGCACCAGTGTCCAAAAGGAAAGTAATATCATTACCTTTCACATTTCCTTCAACATATGGACCTGACTGATCTACCGGTAAGGATGCACCAAGTATGCACTCCTTCTCCCCCTCTCCTAGGCACCGTCATTGGCTATAGGTACAAAAGTCGTCCTGTAAAAGAAATTGTGATGTTATATAATCATTCTTACCACTTCCTCCTTGATATCCGACGTCTGTACCGTGCTTTGCTCTGCTTACATTACCCTGTATAGGTGCAGGTGGCAACTGACTCTGAGGATTTACACCCTGCTGTGAGTCATTCTGCGTCTGTGGATTTAAATTTTGATTTGGGCCATTATTATTCAGAATCTTTTTACATTCATCCTTCCAATGCCCCAATTTTCCGCACCCGTGACAAGGAAATTTCTTTTTAGCCTCTTCTCTGCTCATTCGTCCTCTAAATTTTCCTCCATTCCCAGTGTCACCATTCGTTCCAGAATCTTTTCCCTGATTATCACTTGGATTATCCAAATTAATTCCCTGCTTCTCAGCCCTTTTCACCTGAGCCCACATTACTTTCTCCTGTAGTTTCTTGTGCCTATCCTCGATGTCATCTCCACAATATTTTGCATATTTCAAGATATCGTCTATTGGCTTCCCCTGCCAACATAACATATGCTGCTTAATTATCTGACGAATCTCTGGCTTCAGACCGTAAACAAATCAGTAGACAAACTGACTCATGTTTTTATCTCCAATGTCCTCAAATCCAATATACTGCTTAAATACCTGCAATAAACGTTCATAGTAGGCGTGTACCGATTCACTGGCTTCTTGAGTAGTTCTATCTATTTTCACCCAGTCTGTTTCTTTTGGTGGTATTTTCCCTTTCAGATAAGTTATCACCTGCTGATACTTTTTCATGACATCGCTTCACGGGGCACCTGTCTTTGGATCTCTAGGATACTCTTCACTGGGCCAATCAACTGTGATTTTGCAATCTGTCCACAAATCGGCAGGTACCACTATGTCGAACAAACCATCCAAATCTTTCAACAATACCTTTGACACCTTCACAAACCTCTCAACCTGCTTGTACCATTCAATTGGCTTTTCCCTCAATTTTGGAAAATCATTCATAAATGACAAAATATCCTGTCTGCTCCATGGGATATGTACATATCCCCCTCCTGGAACTTCTCGCATCGGGTACATTTGATCTCCTTTCCCTGTTTCCTTCATTAAATATTCAGAAGTTGTTATACTGTATCGGGCCTCTTCCTTTTTCTTTGTCCATCTAACCTTCCATTTATCTAGTTCTCCCCATTTCTGCAAGACTGTCATTAATTCTTTTACTTGTAATTTTCTTCCAGAGGCATTCATGTTTTCCAAATCCTTATCTGAAAAATCTGCTCTATAGGGTTTTTGTAATACTTTTGACTTCTCTATTTCAATTCCCATCTGTTGAGCTAAATCTGAAAATTTCTCATGAAATATTTTTAAATTTCTTGTGATGCTTCTGCATACGAACAATAATTCTTCTTCATCATAAGTATTTAGGCGATCTACCCCTACATTTCCTGCTATCATTTCTTCTAACACAACTTTTAATTTATAAATGTCCATGACCTTTGGGGGTGAACTCTGTTTGTCTGATCCTTGTGCCCACCTTTCTAAATCTTCAGGTGTAACTACTGTGGCACTTTTCGTTCCTGCTGAGGTTACTATGTTTACATCTCTTGAGCAACCAGGTGTAGCTCTTCTGGGGGTACTATTTACAGAATCTCGAATGGGCAAGTCCATTAATGAAATCATAGAATCGCAATCACTAAAGTGATCCTCAACCATTACTACTGCTTCAGGTTTAGGAACATTCACAGGTGTAGGCATAACTAGAGGTTTGGGATAAGTTACTTTGTCACCGTACAAGGGAACCACTGGACCAATAGTTACAGGTATGGTCAACGAATCAGGATGAATACTCAATTGTGTTACTTTCTGAATTAATTCTGCTCTGTTTTTATCTATTGCTTCCTTTTCTTTATCGTGTAGTACTCTACTAACTGGCGAATCATGCAATACTTGTGGTACCAAAGGTGTCCTTAACAAGGGTGCACTTGGGGTGCATCCACTTGTCCCTTCCTGATATGGTGGTGGATTCTTTAATATATCTTCCATAAATTCATCTTCGGAATCTCCAAATCTAGTTAGGTGCTTTGTCTTTTCTGTGCATTTACTCCCTAATGATTCTTCTGCCATTAATATTGGATACAGACCCTCTGTGAGCATTGCTCTTCTCCACTGTTTCATCTGACCGTCTCTCGACTCATTTTGGTATCTGGGGAAAAATCCCCGATAACCCCTATTACTTCTGGATCGGTCACGTTCAAATGCCTCGGTTTCCCATTCCTCTAAGGCTTCGTATTGAGTTAATCTAGGTCTGGGTTCTAGGTCATTTATTCTTAATCTCAAATTTTGAAGAATTCTCCCATTGAAAGTACCATTCTCGGGAAAAGCTAATATTCCATCATTTTTGGTATATTCCATCCAATTTTCTATCCATACACAAGTAAAATAACCTCTCTCCATCATCATGAATGAAGCGGGCGTTTTAGCTGGTGGAATGATAATTCCTTCTCTACTTTTGATTGGTTTATCCTTTTTAAAATAATTCTTAATCTTTTGTAGGAATGACATTTTCCTCTTTTCTCCGTACATTTTTGGCAAATCTCGGTGTATAAAATTATATTCTGCAAACCCTAGGAATCTCCTGTCTGGACGAGTTCCTATTAAAGTCGGATCACCTTTAAACATACAATCTCCACTATCCACTAGGATTTCGGCTTCTATGGTAACAACCAATCAACTTCCAGCTAACACTTTTCTCTGAACCAATCCTAGCGCGGCCTTTTAGTAACGTCTTTTCTGCCTACCCCTCCTTTACAATCTGCGTTTCTCTGTCCCTCGCTGTTTCAACCATTCCCAGCGCGGTACCTGTGACGTCAGTACTACTCCTGACTACTGACCCCTCCTTTACAAGAGTCTTTCTACGCCCGCGGTTTCAACCAATCCCAGCGCGGCGTTTTGTGACGTCAGCTTCCTCTCCGGTAGCTGACCCTCCCTTTACAAAATCGTACACAAAACTTTATTTTCTCTACGCTTCTTATTAAAATTCAGTAACAACATAAAACATTCGCTATCGTGCCAGTTTCTTTAAAATTGAAAAGGATAGTTTCTCTCACACTTAGTAAAACCTTTCCGTTTACTATACATATACTACGAGTAAAACCCTTCCGTTTACTCTTCACACAAGCTTCAGAAATACCTGCTACTTCTTCAATGTTACCCTTTCTAGGTGATATAACATCAAATTTTCACTAGCATATTCCTTGGCTGTCACTTACACGCATAGAGTCCCTAACAAGTACTGATAGCCCTACTTAACTTTTCAGTACTATTTCTGCCTGACAGATAACCTCACTGCAGTATGGCTTCCACTTACCATCCGCTATTCAATTTTCCCCGGGATTTCTGGACAACATAAAACAGACTTTAAACAATAATGGATGTTAGTTCATAGAAGTATCATTCTCATTACCCAATTAACAAAGCACAACCATCCTCTGAAAACCAGAAAACTGATCCAGCGGGTTACTAGCAACGAGCATTCATACACAAAATACTCACTTGGGCCCATACATTCATACTACGCTAGCAGTTTCCGCTGGTGGGTCAGTTGGTACTCTTTATCAAATCCCTGCTACCACTTACTTTTCCGATTGAAGAGTAATGACTTACCAATGAATCCTTTGCTAATTGGGAAGTTTAAAATGAGTAACGTTCTTTACAATTCATAATCCTGAAATAATCACTGAGTCAGGAAGTTTTAAAAATGTTTATCTAAAAATTTAGCAGAGTTAAATACAGAACCACATGATACTTAATCGCATATCAAGGATGAAGCATAATAATCAATTATCGATCAATGACGGTCCCTTAGGAAAGGAGAAGATAGAGACAGCAGCGCAACTAAGGTTTGCATTTATATTTACCTAATGTGCGAGGAACAAACCCCTTGGCCAAGGAGTTGGATAAGATAGGACCCTGGAAGGATGAAGAGCAAAGACCTCCTCCCGGATCAGGACAGGACCGGTGACCTCTCTATCAACGACGCCTGCGTCGTTCCCCTCTCTGGTACTTCGCTTCTCCTCGATTTCTCCCGTGTCTTCCTTCCAATGGACTCCGCCGCCCCCACCTCAGGACCTCTCTGGACAGCGGTTCAGTCTGCAATCGATCAGCTTGTCGGTCTGGAGCTTCTGCCTGTCAGCGTCTAGTCCGTGTTGCTGCGCTATTGCTAATGTTGCCTGTTCTCTGAGCTCCTCTGCATCGTCTCTGCATCTAATTAACTAATTCTATATCTATTATACCCTTCTACACCCACGTACCTCCCCTAAATGTTGCAGAATTATGGGGCCACTACTTCTGATTGGACAGGGACAGGGGTTGATCCTCACACCATATTGATTTAATTCATTTTTCTTAAAGCCCTTTGTTTTAAAATACCGCCCATCACTTTTAATACATTTGCTTTATTTCCCACCCGTCTCACGACAAAGTTTATACATTCTTCAGGTACATTGTTGCATATTAGTGGGGACATTCATGGGTACAGCAATATTGGCCATCAGGTCACGGCCTTGGACGACGTCCAGGTTGACCTCATCCTTTTCTCTCTCTGGGCAGCCATTCAGGGAGCATGCGCAGAACCATTGTCACACGAGTTTTCAGTTCACCAACCCCAGGCCCAATTTACGAACTAATAAAAGTCAAAGAAGAAAATATTAAAATCACAAATAAAATGTTTCACTGAATGCCCACTCTTTCTATTCTATTCCCATTTATTTATAAATTGTATCCCGCATTAGTAGCGTTAGAATACCACAGTTTAATTGCAACACAAGAGCAAGCTGTAGCACGTGAAAACATAAAGCGGCCATTTTAATGCACACTGCGCAGAAGCAAGAGTTTCCCACCAAGCAAAGAAAGACGTCACACCACATGATATGGTTGAGACATGCGCAGTATAGTTCCCGCGTTTTAGCGGCCATTTTAGAATAGACAAGCGTTACTTGTTAGTTTAAACACATAAGCAAGCTTCCTTGCTACTTATATTTGTGTGTGCAGTTATTAGTATAAACAATACAAGTTTAATACATTAATACTTTTGAGAAGATTGCATCCGAGCAAGTCTCATTTGTGAGTCCTTGCTCCATCATCTCTCTAGCAGGAACATTAATCACGAAACATCTCTTGACATTTTTATTGTTGCCTTCAAACTGCTGTGCACACAAGGAACTCTGCAGCAGGTGCTTTTTAAACCTGTGTTGTTTTTAAACACTGCTCCCCACAGCCCTGTAGTCAGCACCAGGTGTTGCTGCACCAGTTGCCCTGCCCTAGAGCTGGCCTTGGGTGCAGGTTTCTTAAATGGATGCTTTAGAATTTTACTACACCGATGCACCATTTCAGGTTTCCATAATGTTGCCCACTAGGTAAAAACTCTAATATGCATTTAAAGCGTGTACCAGTGCCTTGCTTGCCAACTGAAAATACTATAACTTCTTTAATGGCGCAACCTTTATCTACAAAATGTCATCTAGTTTTTCGTAATCCCATTTCAAACGGTTATTTACAACACGATATTGTGATATTGAGTATTGGCAGGCCCCAAACATTTGCATCTGCATGCCGGGTCAAAAACCTGCCCCATGTTAACACTTGCATTTAGACGGAAGTAAGTAATCACTACCAGGAAGTGGCTGGTGTTGGACCAGTTACCACTGCATGGCCACTTGACTTCTTGTCTTTTCTGCCAATGGTCCCTCTCCATCTATTATAAACCTTTTCTTAACATCACCGATCTCCTGGTCCTCTTGCCCATTCTCCATTTTGCTCACTGAGGGAGGCGTAGCTTTCAATAGTGCAGCAGGTGCAGTGGTGCTGGGGCCCAGAGCTGATAGAGGACCAATGAACTCTAGTTATGGCTGTATTCAACTACCAAAATAACAGCTGGGTGCCTATTTTGCTTACTTGCACCAGAGCCTATGGCACCTTTGCCACTACACTGCTCACATCTCTTTTAGACTGATATCTTACCAGTCATGGACATCATTTGGGGGTTGCGACCTTTGGCTTCCACTGTGCAACCCCTGGCACTGCCTTTGTGACTCCCCACCCTGGGCCTTGTGATGATGTTTAGTAGTTGTGTTGGTACTGTCATTGGCAGCACTTGCAGGGGCAATGGGTGATGTATCAATCAATCAATCACAGAATTTGTAAAGCGCACTACTTACCCGCGAGGGTCTCAAGGCGCTGGGGGAGTAAAAAAGCGGGGGGGTGCTGCTACTGGTCGAACAACCAGGTTTTGAGTAGCCTCCTGAAGGTCAGCAGGTCTTGGGTCTGTCGTAGGCTTAGTGGAAGGGTGTTCCAGGTCTTGGCGGCGAGGTGGGAGAAGGATCTGCCGCCGGTGGTGGTTCTTCGAATGCGAGGGACGGTGGCGAGGGAGAGGTCGGCGGAGCGGAGTTGGAGGTTGGGGATGTAGAAGAGGAGTCGTCTGTTGAGGTAGGCTGGGCCAGTCTTGTGGAGTGCCTTGTGTGCGTGGATGAGGAGTTTGAAGGAGATTCTCCTGTCGACGGGGAGCCAGTGCAGGTTCCTCAGGTGGGGGGTGATGTGGCTGTGGCGTGGTACATCGAGGATCAGGTGTGCGGAGGCGTTTTGTATGCGTTGCAGTCGCTTGATGAGCTTGGCCGGGGCTCCCGCGTAGAGGGCGTTCCCATAGTCGAGTCTGCTGCTGACGAGGGCCTGGGTGACTGTTCTTCTCGTGTCTGTCGGGATCCACCTGTAGATCTTGCGAAGCATGTGGATGTATGATGCAGAGGCCTCCTGACGAGGGCCCTGGCACTTATTTTATATATATTTTTTTACAAATTAGGCACTGTGGAGGATAAATCCATAACAGCAACATACAAGGTAACTTTCTTCTGAAGAACGCACTTGTCCTTTAATGTGTTTAGAAACAAGATGTTGTTGGTAGTGAACCTTCCTGGTCTTAATACTGATTGTTGGATTCACATTTTGCCTCCACTATCAGCAATGACCACCAGTAGGATCTTTGCAAATAGTTTTCCAGCTGCATCTAATAAAGCTATAGGAGGATAGTTATGTGGTAGATATATTCTGCTCTTTTCATATCTAGGCATTGTTAATGATCCCTTCTGCATGGTTACCCCCACTTTTTGCCTGGCGCTAAGCTGTTTTTGGACTAGTCAGACTGGGATCCTGCTAATCAGGACCCCGGTCTCTCTGCTTTCTCCTTAAAATTGTTATGTCAAGTACTTGGGTACATCCCAGATTGGATACTGGGGAACCCTTATAAGTCCCTAGTATATGGTACTAAGGTACCCAGGGCATAGTTACCCCAGATGTCCCCCATGGGCTGAAGCATGTATTATGCCACCCGCGAGAGACCATTCAAAATGGAACTACAGGCCTGCCATTGCAGCCTGTGTAAGCTGGTGCTAGCACCACTTACCAAAGATATAGGTTTCCTATATCTTGGGTCACTGCACTTAAAACCTATAAGTCACCCCTCTAGCAGGCCTTTGCAATCCTGAAGCCAGGGTGCTTGGTTCTAAGTGAGAGGGTGCCCCTGCATGAGCAGGACACCCCTACAGCCTACGGAGTCCATTCTCCCGGGTTGTCAGTGAAGCAGCCATATACCATATAGAGGTGCACCTTGTAATTACACGATGACCATCTCAAAACAGGCTGCAACGAATCCTATCATGTTTGGTATCAAACATGTTGGAATCATACCTTCCACACCGTAAACGGTGTGGGAGGTATGATTCCAAGCACTGAGAGAGCCCTCCGTTAGGCTCTCAGTGTTCCAGGTGCCAGCCTTCTAGACCCAGACAGCACAAAATGGTTATTGCCGACCAGAGACACATTTCTGCCCTCCTGCTGCTGAGCGAAGCTCGAGAAGGGGAAGGCAGAACAATAGGCATCCTGTCACAGGGAGGTGTGACCACCTCCCAGTTAGGATTTAGTGTATTGGGACGGGGTGGGTGCGTTTGCCAGTGCCACAAAGTCTGCATGAGGGGCACATTTGGTGTCCCTGTGCATAGTCCAGTTTAAACCAGTCCTGGGAGCCATTGGCTCCCACTCTGGAGCGAAACTGGACAAAGGACATGGGAGTAACCTCTCCCCTGTCCAGACCCAACCGTTTCCTTATGGTACTTAAGGGCTTACCTGGGTGTAGGACCCTAGATTCGTCGTGGGACAAGATTCAGAGCAGACACCACTTCTTCTTCTACTGTCTGGGCACTCTGGACTTCGCTGGACTTCATTTGGGCTCGACTTCGTCTCCTTTCCAGTCTGCTGCATCGTCTGTGCCTGTGAACCATACAAGAACCTTCCAAGGTCTGTGGGCATCAAAGACACCTGAAGGAATCTCCCTTGGAGTGAAGGAGTCACTCCCCTGCATTCGCAGGCACCGCAACTAAGTCGACCGGTCTGCTGATCCTGAGCTCCTCCAGACTCTGTAAGGTTCTGCAACACAGGTGATGGTTCTCCACAGCTCCCGAGGCCTGCCCTGCCATCTCACCAAGTTTGAGGCCAGTATCCCTCATGGGGGTTGCAATAACCAACCCCTGTGCACCACTTCAACTTGCAATTGCAAAGGCCTGTTGGCTTCCTCCCAAGAAGATCTTCGGGCTCCAAGTAGCCCCAACCTCAAGCATCTCCAGTGACCAGAATCTTGGGCCACACCACATTGTGTGCATCGTGGCCTGCATCTTTTGGTGAGCTGCTTGAGGTCCTCTTGTGACTCCAGTGCCTCCGGCCTGTGGGTCCATTTGAGGGTCACCTTTGTTTCTCTTGGGCTTCCCTGATTAATCGGGGCCTGCCCTGACTCCCCTGCTTGAGGTGAGTCCCCTGGACCTTGCTTGTCCAACGTTGCTCCTTCTTCATTTCCTGCATTGGCTGCATTTGCCAAGGCTTGTTGGTGCTCCCGCCAGACACCGACCCCTCAGCACTCGACATCCTTCGTGGGACAGCTCGTGCATGGCTCCTGGTCTTCCTCAGCATCGCCTGATGCTCACAGCTGCAGATTCAAGGCCAACGTCAACTCTCCTGCAACACCCGATTGTTATTGATAGTACTATTATTGCTATCCCTGCTAAGGGTACTAATATTTGACCTATAAGCCCTTTTCCTATATTAGCAAACCAGGTACCAATTGACCTAATACTATTGGTCAATCTTTCCCATACACTATCAACTTCCAGTGGTTTCAGTTCCTTCTCAAGTTTAGTTATATTCTGTATATACGTTCCAATTTCTGCACTTTTATCAGGTATGTAAGTGCAACAGTGTTTCGTCTTCAATAATTTACAGACTCCACCCTCTTTTGCCAATATAATATCAAGAGCAAGTCGATTTTGCATAACCATAGATCTAATCGCAACCATCTCCGCATTAATCATTAGAAATCCTCCAGAAGTATCCGTTGATAAACGATCAACCACTGTAGATAATTTACATATTTTCCTTGAGTTCAGAATTATTCCCACTGAAGGTATCAATGCACCGAATATATCACCTACAATTTCTGAAAAACTAGCTCTTTTCTTACGTGTTAATTCACTAGTATTTTCATTGCTGCCAGTGTTTCTTTTTACGTGGTATATCTTTGGAAATACTATTCCAAAATAACAACTTCCATACCACCGTGCAGGAAGCCTAAAGTAAGCCTTATTCCCACACACATAATAGATTCCAGGAAAAACTGAATCTGTTCCTCCTTTGAGTCCCCAACCTCCAAGAATTAAGAAATTGTGTTCACATTCACTGGTACCGATGAAAACATTGTTATACTCAGTCTTTAACCTATGTAGACAAATGTTCCCTGTCTTTACAAAATCTAGAGCCATAGCAGCTTGAGCCTTGCCAGGTGTGTAACTACCTTCTTTCTCAGCCCAAGGTGGCAAATGAGCCTTATG
Source organism: Calotriton arnoldi (assembly GCA_963921515.1). NCBI lineage: Eukaryota > Metazoa > Chordata > Amphibia > Caudata > Salamandridae > Calotriton > Calotriton arnoldi. The sequence continues at coordinate 1,954,494 of CAWUFW010001368.1, read as the reverse complement.
CTCAGAAGCTTTCCTTTGAAAATCTTGTCTTCTATTTTCCACTAAATTCAAAAATATCTTTTCTTCTTCATGTAATGAACATGTTAAATTGCTTCTATGTGCATGTGTTATGTCTTTTGATTTCATTGTTAAGAAAAATTCTCCCATAAATTGTGCATCTTTACTACTAAGCACTGGATTCATATTCTTTCTAATCGGAACCTCAGAAAATATCACATCTATATTTGAATAATAATACTGAAGTCGCCCTGTTCTATAAAATAAACTAGTCAGTACACTACATGATATGCCATAGGTTAATGGCAAGTGATGATACATTAACCCTTCTGCTACTGATTCAGGTAGTTTCATACAGACATAACAATTACTAACTTCCATGGTATCTACATACTGAAACAATAACTTTGTGAAAACATTCAGACTAGTGTCATTATCTGTTACTTCATGATGAAATTCTGGTTCATCTTCTGCCTTTAATTCTACTCTATTACTTTTCAAGTTATCTGTCCTTTCCTTTGTTTCGTTGTTAATCTTTCTATCTATTATCATAAGGTAAGGAATTGCTACGATCACAGCTAACTATACTATAAGCATCGCTACCAGATTGCATATGCATATAGCACAGCATCTTTTACAACCTTTCTGCTTTGGTCTCCCAGTAACTCTATCGTCAGGCATTTTGACAAGGAAGATTGCTCTTCTTATCGTTTTCTTCAAGTTTCTTTATGTTCTCAAGGTGGTTCTATTTCTTTTTCATAAGTCAGTTCTGCACTGGTTCCTTCGTCACCACTTTCGCTTGATTCTGAGCTTTCGTAATCTTCGAAAATAATATAAGTCCAATCAGGACCTTTAAATTTGTTGTTCACAAGTTTCAGCCTTTTGCTTCTTCGTTTTTCGGGTTTACTTTTCTGTCCCGTTTGGCTTGTTACTTCGTTTACTTGTTCTGGATCTTCACTTCTGGTTGTTATGTGGTATTTTACTCTTTTAATAACACTTGGCCAATGATCACCTTTTCTTGTTTTCTCTGTTTGCACTTTCTCTTTATTTTCTTCTTCAGAAATTCTTTTATTTTCAGGTTGTGTTACAGTTTCGTTTTCTTCAATTTCAGTTTCTTCTGCTATTTGTTCCTTTTCAGGTCTTATTTGTTTCTCTTCAGCTGCTCCACTGTGAGTCTCTAGTAACTGATCTTGTTCTTGATTTACGTTTTTATGTTCGAGATTCTCAGGATCTTCTTCTTGAATGAATTTTTCTGGATCTAACTGATTCTGATCAGGGCTTATTGCACTTTGTACTTCTGCAGCCTGACCGCGTTCTTCTAGGCCTGTCTGTCCCTGCTCAAAACTTGTTGGTTCTTCGTTATTTTGAGCCCAGTTTCCTATCCCTTTCTGTTCCTGCTCAGGTTCTCTTATTATCTCTTCTTCTTCTTCCTGAGCTGCTTCTTCTTCACCTATCTGATCTTCTTCAATTTCTTCTAAATTTGCTTGACTTCTTGTTCTGTGGTAAATTTCAGGAATTTCCACCACCGGTATCCAGTCCTGACTTGTGCTCGGTTGTTCTTCTTCAGCTTCCCTCGAATCTTGTTCCTGAGATTCTTCAGCTGGGCAACCTTCAGCTTCCTCAGTGATCGATACTGTCTGAGGATTTTCTTCTTCAGGGTCTGGTACTCTTTTGGTGTGGCTTACATGAATCCAATTAGGAAATCCTGCACACTTGACTGCTGTGTTCGTGACCAGTATGACCTGACAAGGTTCGCCCCACCTAGGTGATAGACACGTTTCTCTGGTGTGATTCTTCACTACCACCCAGTCTCCGGGACTCAGATCATGTTCCTGTTCAGGCTGCCTGGAAACTGCGTCTTCTCCAACCTGGTGAGAGACAGAACGCACTAGGTCAGCCAATCCTTTGCAATAGTCCAGAACCATATCATCAGATATATTCAGCAGTTTATTTGTGGGAACATGTGCTTGTCTCATTGCTCTTCCCATCATTATCTCGTGCGGACTCAATCCGGTATTTCTATCAGGAATGCTTCTGAGTCCCATTAAAACAAGAGGCAATGCATCTGGCCAATCTAATGATGTTGATGCACACATTTTTCCCATTCTGGATTTTATCGTGCCAATCATTTGTTCAACCACTCCAGAAGCCTCTGGACGATATGCACAGTGCAATTTTTGCTCAATTTGGAATGCTTCACAGATTATCTTAATCACTTCACTGTTAAAATGCTTTCCTCTATCTGATTCCAAAGTTACTGGAAAACCAAATCTCGGAATGAGTTCTCGTAATAACAACTTTGCGACTGTAATACTGTTGTTCCTCCTGGTAGGGTAAGCCTCCACCCACTTTGAAAACAGACACACTATGACAAGTACATATTTCAGCCCTCTACATGGTGGTAACTGAATGAAATCAAGTTGTAATCTCATAAATGGACCCTCCGCCTTTCCAATTTTTCCAAACCCAATTATTGTTTTCCTTCCTGGATTATGCATTTGGCAAGTTAAACATCTCTGGCAAAGACTCTCTGCTACCGCCCTAAACCTTGTATTGTACCAATTTTGTCTGAAGAGCCTAATCATTGCATCTCTCCCTACGTGTGTGTCTCCATGATACATCCTGGCCATTTGTGAAAGCAGACAGTCAGGCATGACTGGTCTGCCATCGGCACAAATCCATACATCATCGTCTGCCCTCTGAGAACATCCCACTTTAATCCATGTACTTCTTTCACTCTCATCGGCATCATCTTGCAATCGTTTCACATCATTCCATGTTTCAGGAGGTGCAAACAGCATAAGTTGGCAGCTGATTCCCATCCTTTCAACCCTTTTATTAACTGACAGTCTGTTTTTGGCACAATGTTGAGCCACAAGATCTGCATATCTGTTGCCGACTACCACCCAGTCATCTCCTGACTGGTGTGCGGCACATTTCACCACAGCCAATTCTTTTGGTGATTGTATTGCCTCCAGTAGTTCTTTTACGAACTGTCCATTTTTAATGGGGGATCCTGAAGAAGTCATGAAATCCCTCTGCATCCATAGTTGGCCAAAATCATGCACAACCCCGTAACCATATTGACTATCTGTAAATATAGTTACTTTTTGATTCCTCCCAATTTTGCAAGCCTTTATCAATGCGATCAATTCAGCTATTTGTGCAGATTTGACTCCCGGTAAATAGGATGCTTCGACTATTCCAGTTAGTTCACATACTGCATATGCTGCAGTTAGTTTTCCATCTTCATGCCTTTGGCATGAACCATCAACAAACAGCTCCCTGTCTGGCTTCCTGAGGGGCAGTTCCTGAATATCAGGACGTGGTTTCGTGCACAACTCTGTGACTTGTAAACAATCATGTTCCTCTTCATCATCTTTAACTTCTTCATGATATGGGTCTGGTAGTAAGGTAGCTGGATTTACTATTGTGCACCTTACAATGGTCACATTTTCAGCACCCAGTATTATTCTTTCATATTTAGTCAGCCGACTAGGAGTAAGATGCTGAGTTCGGGTTCTTGTCAACAAAATCACAACCGCATGTGGAACAAACACTTTTACAGGGTGTCCCATTACAATTGACTCACTTTGTTCAATGCTCAAACAGGTAGCCGCCACTGCTTTTAAGCAGCCTGGCAATGCGGCTGCCACTGGGTCCAAAGTAGCAGAGAAATATGCTATTGGACGTCTGTCTAAACCATGTCTCTGGGTTAAGACTGAAAGTGTACAATTCTCTCTTTCATGGCAGAATAATGCGAATTTTCTTTTATAATCAGGCATGCCTAGGTTAGGTGCTGCACACAAAGCATTTCTCAGTTTTACAAAAGCTCCTACGCTTTCATCATCCCACTCAACTGGGTCCTTTGCCTTCTTTTTCATCATTTGAATTAAGGGCTTTGCTAACAGTGAAAATCCCAGTATCCATTGTCAACAATAACCTACTATTCCAAGAAACATTCTCACTTCTCGTTGAGAGACAGGCATTTGCATTTTCTTTATTAATTTTATTCTTTCAGCTGTTATTCTTCTTTTGCCCCTCTCAATCTGGTGTCCTAGATACTTAACTGCTGTTGTACAGAACTGTAATTTTTCAGGTGAAACTTTATGCCCTTCTTCAGCTAAATGATTTAATAATGCAATAGAGTCAACAACACAGTCCTCTCTGGTGTTAGATGCCACCAGTAAGTCGTCTATATACTGCACTAAAACTGAGCTTCCTGGCATCACTAGTTTCTCTAGGCACTTTTTGAATATCTGATTGAAGATGGAAGGACTTTCCGTGTACCCCTGAGGAACTCGATTCCATACATAGACTTTGTTCTCGAATTTAAATGAAAAAAGATACTGGCTATCTGGGTGCAATGGTATTGAAAAGAATGCTTGGCATAAATCAATCACAGTAAACCATCCTGCACTCCAAGGTATCTGGTATAAAATTACGGCAGGATTGGGTACTATAGGACAACAGGGTTCCACGATCTTATTTATTTTGCGCAGGTCAGGAACAATCCTATACTTTCCACTAGGTTTCTTCAAACCCATGATTGGTGAGTTACAAGGGCTACTAATTACCTCTATTAATATTCCCTGTTTTACCATTCTGTTTATTTCTTCAATGACTCCTGCTTTTACCTCTGCACTCATTTTGTACTGTCTAGTGTTTGGGAAAATTGCACCTTCCTTTACAGTAATCTTAACTGGGTCTATTTTGGCCATAAGTCCTACTTCCTTCCCTGTGAAATCCCATACCATAGAATTCACTGTAGTTTTCAGTTCTTCTGGTAACTCGTCTTTTGTTATCAAAGAAAACATCTCATCTACTTCTGTACCTTGCTTTGCAATCATAAATTTATATACATGGTCTTCATCTGGGGTCTGAACTGCCACACCATCCGGCGTGCAGAAAATTGTGCAATTCATTTTGCATAACAAATCCCGGCCCAATAAATTTACTGGACTGGAATCACATACTACAAACTGATGCATTTCTCTAAAGTTTCCGATTTTTACTTCCATTGGTTCGGTAAGAGGTGTTCTAATCTTTTGATTAGCCACCCCCACAACTTGGATAGCTTCTCCAGAGAGAGGAAGGTCTGGGATGTCTGCTGTTCTTACAGTAGACCTGGTAGCACCAGTGTCCAAAAGGAAAGTAATATCATTACCTTTCACATTTCCTTCAACATATGGACCTGACTGATCTACCGGTAAGGATGCACCAAGTATGCACTCCTTCTCCCCCTCTCCTAGGCACCGTCATTGGCTATAGGTACAAAAGTCGTCCTGTAAAAGAAATTGTGATGTTATATAATCATTCTTACCACTTCCTCCTTGATATCCGACGTCTGTACCGTGCTTTGCTCTGCTTACATTACCCTGTATAGGTGCAGGTGGCAACTGACTCTGAGGATTTACACCCTGCTGTGAGTCATTCTGCGTCTGTGGATTTAAATTTTGATTTGGGCCATTATTATTCAGAATCTTTTTACATTCATCCTTCCAATGCCCCAATTTTCCGCACCCGTGACAAGGAAATTTCTTTTTAGCCTCTTCTCTGCTCATTCGTCCTCTAAATTTTCCTCCATTCCCAGTGTCACCATTCGTTCCAGAATCTTTTCCCTGATTATCACTTGGATTATCCAAATTAATTCCCTGCTTCTCAGCCCTTTTCACCTGAGCCCACATTACTTTCTCCTGTAGTTTCTTGTGCCTATCCTCGATGTCATCTCCACAATATTTTGCATATTTCAAGATATCGTCTATTGGCTTCCCCTGCCAACATAACATATGCTGCTTAATTATCTGACGAATCTCTGGCTTCAGACCGTAAACAAATCAGTAGACAAACTGACTCATGTTTTTATCTCCAATGTCCTCAAATCCAATATACTGCTTAAATACCTGCAATAAACGTTCATAGTAGGCGTGTACCGATTCACTGGCTTCTTGAGTAGTTCTATCTATTTTCACCCAGTCTGTTTCTTTTGGTGGTATTTTCCCTTTCAGATAAGTTATCACCTGCTGATACTTTTTCATGACATCGCTTCACGGGGCACCTGTCTTTGGATCTCTAGGATACTCTTCACTGGGCCAATCAACTGTGATTTTGCAATCTGTCCACAAATCGGCAGGTACCACTATGTCGAACAAACCATCCAAATCTTTCAACAATACCTTTGACACCTTCACAAACCTCTCAACCTGCTTGTACCATTCAATTGGCTTTTCCCTCAATTTTGGAAAATCATTCATAAATGACAAAATATCCTGTCTGCTCCATGGGATATGTACATATCCCCCTCCTGGAACTTCTCGCATCGGGTACATTTGATCTCCTTTCCCTGTTTCCTTCATTAAATATTCAGAAGTTGTTATACTGTATCGGGCCTCTTCCTTTTTCTTTGTCCATCTAACCTTCCATTTATCTAGTTCTCCCCATTTCTGCAAGACTGTCATTAATTCTTTTACTTGTAATTTTCTTCCAGAGGCATTCATGTTTTCCAAATCCTTATCTGAAAAATCTGCTCTATAGGGTTTTTGTAATACTTTTGACTTCTCTATTTCAATTCCCATCTGTTGAGCTAAATCTGAAAATTTCTCATGAAATATTTTTAAATTTCTTGTGATGCTTCTGCATACGAACAATAATTCTTCTTCATCATAAGTATTTAGGCGATCTACCCCTACATTTCCTGCTATCATTTCTTCTAACACAACTTTTAATTTATAAATGTCCATGACCTTTGGGGGTGAACTCTGTTTGTCTGATCCTTGTGCCCACCTTTCTAAATCTTCAGGTGTAACTACTGTGGCACTTTTCGTTCCTGCTGAGGTTACTATGTTTACATCTCTTGAGCAACCAGGTGTAGCTCTTCTGGGGGTACTATTTACAGAATCTCGAATGGGCAAGTCCATTAATGAAATCATAGAATCGCAATCACTAAAGTGATCCTCAACCATTACTACTGCTTCAGGTTTAGGAACATTCACAGGTGTAGGCATAACTAGAGGTTTGGGATAAGTTACTTTGTCACCGTACAAGGGAACCACTGGACCAATAGTTACAGGTATGGTCAACGAATCAGGATGAATACTCAATTGTGTTACTTTCTGAATTAATTCTGCTCTGTTTTTATCTATTGCTTCCTTTTCTTTATCGTGTAGTACTCTACTAACTGGCGAATCATGCAATACTTGTGGTACCAAAGGTGTCCTTAACAAGGGTGCACTTGGGGTGCATCCACTTGTCCCTTCCTGATATGGTGGTGGATTCTTTAATATATCTTCCATAAATTCATCTTCGGAATCTCCAAATCTAGTTAGGTGCTTTGTCTTTTCTGTGCATTTACTCCCTAATGATTCTTCTGCCATTAATATTGGATACAGACCCTCTGTGAGCATTGCTCTTCTCCACTGTTTCATCTGACCGTCTCTCGACTCATTTTGGTATCTGGGGAAAAATCCCCGATAACCCCTATTACTTCTGGATCGGTCACGTTCAAATGCCTCGGTTTCCCATTCCTCTAAGGCTTCGTATTGAGTTAATCTAGGTCTGGGTTCTAGGTCATTTATTCTTAATCTCAAATTTTGAAGAATTCTCCCATTGAAAGTACCATTCTCGGGAAAAGCTAATATTCCATCATTTTTGGTATATTCCATCCAATTTTCTATCCATACACAAGTAAAATAACCTCTCTCCATCATCATGAATGAAGCGGGCGTTTTAGCTGGTGGAATGATAATTCCTTCTCTACTTTTGATTGGTTTATCCTTTTTAAAATAATTCTTAATCTTTTGTAGGAATGACATTTTCCTCTTTTCTCCGTACATTTTTGGCAAATCTCGGTGTATAAAATTATATTCTGCAAACCCTAGGAATCTCCTGTCTGGACGAGTTCCTATTAAAGTCGGATCACCTTTAAACATACAATCTCCACTATCCACTAGGATTTCGGCTTCTATGGTAACAACCAATCAACTTCCAGCTAACACTTTTCTCTGAACCAATCCTAGCGCGGCCTTTTAGTAACGTCTTTTCTGCCTACCCCTCCTTTACAATCTGCGTTTCTCTGTCCCTCGCTGTTTCAACCATTCCCAGCGCGGTACCTGTGACGTCAGTACTACTCCTGACTACTGACCCCTCCTTTACAAGAGTCTTTCTACGCCCGCGGTTTCAACCAATCCCAGCGCGGCGTTTTGTGACGTCAGCTTCCTCTCCGGTAGCTGACCCTCCCTTTACAAAATCGTACACAAAACTTTATTTTCTCTACGCTTCTTATTAAAATTCAGTAACAACATAAAACATTCGCTATCGTGCCAGTTTCTTTAAAATTGAAAAGGATAGTTTCTCTCACACTTAGTAAAACCTTTCCGTTTACTATACATATACTACGAGTAAAACCCTTCCGTTTACTCTTCACACAAGCTTCAGAAATACCTGCTACTTCTTCAATGTTACCCTTTCTAGGTGATATAACATCAAATTTTCACTAGCATATTCCTTGGCTGTCACTTACACGCATAGAGTCCCTAACAAGTACTGATAGCCCTACTTAACTTTTCAGTACTATTTCTGCCTGACAGATAACCTCACTGCAGTATGGCTTCCACTTACCATCCGCTATTCAATTTTCCCCGGGATTTCTGGACAACATAAAACAGACTTTAAACAATAATGGATGTTAGTTCATAGAAGTATCATTCTCATTACCCAATTAACAAAGCACAACCATCCTCTGAAAACCAGAAAACTGATCCAGCGGGTTACTAGCAACGAGCATTCATACACAAAATACTCACTTGGGCCCATACATTCATACTACGCTAGCAGTTTCCGCTGGTGGGTCAGTTGGTACTCTTTATCAAATCCCTGCTACCACTTACTTTTCCGATTGAAGAGTAATGACTTACCAATGAATCCTTTGCTAATTGGGAAGTTTAAAATGAGTAACGTTCTTTACAATTCATAATCCTGAAATAATCACTGAGTCAGGAAGTTTTAAAAATGTTTATCTAAAAATTTAGCAGAGTTAAATACAGAACCACATGATACTTAATCGCATATCAAGGATGAAGCATAATAATCAATTATCGATCAATGACGGTCCCTTAGGAAAGGAGAAGATAGAGACAGCAGCGCAACTAAGGTTTGCATTTATATTTACCTAATGTGCGAGGAACAAACCCCTTGGCCAAGGAGTTGGATAAGATAGGACCCTGGAAGGATGAAGAGCAAAGACCTCCTCCCGGATCAGGACAGGACCGGTGACCTCTCTATCAACGACGCCTGCGTCGTTCCCCTCTCTGGTACTTCGCTTCTCCTCGATTTCTCCCGTGTCTTCCTTCCAATGGACTCCGCCGCCCCCACCTCAGGACCTCTCTGGACAGCGGTTCAGTCTGCAATCGATCAGCTTGTCGGTCTGGAGCTTCTGCCTGTCAGCGTCTAGTCCGTGTTGCTGCGCTATTGCTAATGTTGCCTGTTCTCTGAGCTCCTCTGCATCGTCTCTGCATCTAATTAACTAATTCTATATCTATTATACCCTTCTACACCCACGTACCTCCCCTAAATGTTGCAGAATTATGGGGCCACTACTTCTGATTGGACAGGGACAGGGGTTGATCCTCACACCATATTGATTTAATTCATTTTTCTTAAAGCCCTTTGTTTTAAAATACCGCCCATCACTTTTAATACATTTGCTTTATTTCCCACCCGTCTCACGACAAAGTTTATACATTCTTCAGGTACATTGTTGCATATTAGTGGGGACATTCATGGGTACAGCAATATTGGCCATCAGGTCACGGCCTTGGACGACGTCCAGGTTGACCTCATCCTTTTCTCTCTCTGGGCAGCCATTCAGGGAGCATGCGCAGAACCATTGTCACACGAGTTTTCAGTTCACCAACCCCAGGCCCAATTTACGAACTAATAAAAGTCAAAGAAGAAAATATTAAAATCACAAATAAAATGTTTCACTGAATGCCCACTCTTTCTATTCTATTCCCATTTATTTATAAATTGTATCCCGCATTAGTAGCGTTAGAATACCACAGTTTAATTGCAACACAAGAGCAAGCTGTAGCACGTGAAAACATAAAGCGGCCATTTTAATGCACACTGCGCAGAAGCAAGAGTTTCCCACCAAGCAAAGAAAGACGTCACACCACATGATATGGTTGAGACATGCGCAGTATAGTTCCCGCGTTTTAGCGGCCATTTTAGAATAGACAAGCGTTACTTGTTAGTTTAAACACATAAGCAAGCTTCCTTGCTACTTATATTTGTGTGTGCAGTTATTAGTATAAACAATACAAGTTTAATACATTAATACTTTTGAGAAGATTGCATCCGAGCAAGTCTCATTTGTGAGTCCTTGCTCCATCATCTCTCTAGCAGGAACATTAATCACGAAACATCTCTTGACATTTTTATTGTTGCCTTCAAACTGCTGTGCACACAAGGAACTCTGCAGCAGGTGCTTTTTAAACCTGTGTTGTTTTTAAACACTGCTCCCCACAGCCCTGTAGTCAGCACCAGGTGTTGCTGCACCAGTTGCCCTGCCCTAGAGCTGGCCTTGGGTGCAGGTTTCTTAAATGGATGCTTTAGAATTTTACTACACCGATGCACCATTTCAGGTTTCCATAATGTTGCCCACTAGGTAAAAACTCTAATATGCATTTAAAGCGTGTACCAGTGCCTTGCTTGCCAACTGAAAATACTATAACTTCTTTAATGGCGCAACCTTTATCTACAAAATGTCATCTAGTTTTTCGTAATCCCATTTCAAACGGTTATTTACAACACGATATTGTGATATTGAGTATTGGCAGGCCCCAAACATTTGCATCTGCATGCCGGGTCAAAAACCTGCCCCATGTTAACACTTGCATTTAGACGGAAGTAAGTAATCACTACCAGGAAGTGGCTGGTGTTGGACCAGTTACCACTGCATGGCCACTTGACTTCTTGTCTTTTCTGCCAATGGTCCCTCTCCATCTATTATAAACCTTTTCTTAACATCACCGATCTCCTGGTCCTCTTGCCCATTCTCCATTTTGCTCACTGAGGGAGGCGTAGCTTTCAATAGTGCAGCAGGTGCAGTGGTGCTGGGGCCCAGAGCTGATAGAGGACCAATGAACTCTAGTTATGGCTGTATTCAACTACCAAAATAACAGCTGGGTGCCTATTTTGCTTACTTGCACCAGAGCCTATGGCACCTTTGCCACTACACTGCTCACATCTCTTTTTAGACTGATATCTTACCAGTCATGGACATCATTTGGGGGTTGCGACCTTTGGCTTCCACTGTGCAACCCCTGGCACTGCCTTTGTGACTCCCCACCCTGGGCCTTGTGATGATGTTTAGTAGTTGTGTTGGTACTGTCATTGGCAGCACTTGCAGGGGCAATGGGTGATGTATCAATCAATCAATCACAGAATTTGTAAAGCGCACTACTTACCCGCGAGGGTCTCAAGGCGCTGGGGAGTAAAAAGCGGGGGGTGCTGCTACTGGTCGAACAACCAGGTTTTGAGTAGCCTCCTGAAGGTCAGCAGGTCTTGGGTCTGTCGTAGGCTTAGTGGAAGGGTGTTCCAGGTCTTGGCGGCGAGGTGGGAGAAGGATCTGCCGCCGGTGGTGGTTCTTCGAATGCGAGGGACGGTGGCGAGGGAGAGGTCGGCGGAGCGGAGTTGGAGGTTGGGGATGTAGAAGAGGAGTCGTCTGTTGAGGTAGGCTGGGCCAGTCTTGTGGAGTGCCTTGTGTGCGTGGATGAGGAGTTTGAAGGAGATTCTCCTGTCGACGGGGAGCCAGTGCAGGTTCCTCAGGTGGGGGGTGATGTGGCTGTGGCGTGGTACATCGAGGATCAGGTGTGCGGAGGCGTTTTGTATGCGTTGCAGTCGCTTGATGAGCTTGGCCGGGGCTCCCGCGTAGAGGGCGTTCCCATAGTCGAGTCTGCTGCTGACGAGGGCCTGGGTGACTGTTCTTCTCGTGTCTGTCGGGATCCACCTGTAGATCTTGCGAAGCATGTGGATGTATGATGCAGAGGCCTCCTGACGAGGGCCCTGGCACTTATTTTATATATATTTTTTTACAAATTAGGCACTGTGGAGGATAAATCCATAACAGCAACATACAAGGTAACTTTCTTCTGAAGAACGCACTTGTCCTTTAATGTGTTTAGAAACAAGATGTTGTTGGTAGTGAACCTTCCTGGTCTTAATACTGATTGTTGGATTCACATTTTGCCTCCACTATCAGCAATGACCACCAGTAGGATCTTTGCAAATAGTTTTCCAGCTGCATCTAATAAAGCTATAGGAGGATAGTTATGTGGTAGATATATTCTGCTCTTTTCATATCTAGGCATTGTTAATGATCCCTTCTGCATGGTTACCCCCACTTTTTGCCTGGCGCTAAGCTGTTTTTGGACTAGTCAGACTGGGATCCTGCTAATCAGGACCCCGGTCTCTCTGCTTTCTCCTTAAAATTGTTATGTCAAGTACTTGGGTACATCCCAGATTGGATACTGGGGAACCCTTATAAGTCCCTAGTATATGGTACTAAGGTACCCAGGGCATAGTTACCCCAGATGTCCCCCATGGGCTGAAGCATGTATTATGCCACCCGCGAGAGACCATTCAAAATGGAACTACAGGCCTGCCATTGCAGCCTGTGTAAGCTGGTGCTAGCACCACTTACCAAAGATATAGGTTTCCTATATCTTGGGTCACTGCACTTAAAACCTATAAGTCACCCCTCTAGCAGGCCTTTGCAATCCTGAAGCCAGGGTGCTTGGTTCTAAGTGAGAGGGTGCCCCTGCATGAGCAGGACACCCCTACAGCCTACGGAGTCCATTCTCCCGGGTTGTCAGTGAAGCAGCCATATACCATATAGAGGTGCACCTTGTAATTACACGATGACCATCTCAAAACAGGCTGCAACGAATCCTATCATGTTTGGTATCAAACATGTTGGAATCATACCTTCCACACCGTAAACGGTGTGGGAGGTATGATTCCAAGCACTGAGAGAGCCCTCCGTTAGGCTCTCAGTGTTCCAGGTGCCAGCCTTCTAGACCCAGACAGCACAAAATGGTTATTGCCGACCAGAGACACATTTCTGCCCTCCTGCTGCTGAGCGAAGCTCGAGAAGGGGAAGGCAGAACAATAGGCATCCTGTCACAGGGAGGTGTGACCACCTCCCAGTTAGGATTTAGTGTATTGGGACGGGGTGGGTGCGTTTGCCAGTGCCACAAAGTCTGCATGAGGGGCACATTTGGTGTCCCTGTGCATAGTCCAGTTTAAACCAGTCCTGGGAGCCATTGGCTCCCACTCTGGAGCGAAACTGGACAAAGGACATGGGAGTAACCTCTCCCCTGTCCAGACCCAACCGTTTCCTTATGGTACTTAAGGGCTTACCTGGGTGTAGGACCCTAGATTCGTCGTGGGACAAGATTCAGAGCAGACACCACTTCTTCTTCTACTGTCTGGGCACTCTGGACTTCGCTGGACTTCATTTGGGCTCGACTTCGTCTCCTTTCCAGTCTGCTGCATCGTCTGTGCCTGTGAACCATACAAGAACCTTCCAAGGTCTGTGGGCATCAAAGACACCTGAAGGAATCTCCCTTGGAGTGAAGGAGTCACTCCCCTGCATTCGCAGGCACCGCAACTAAGTCGACCGGTCTGCTGATCCTGAGCTCCTCCAGACTCTGTAAGGTTCTGCAACACAGGTGATGGTTCTCCACAGCTCCCGAGGCCTGCCCTGCCATCTCACCAAGTTTGAGGCCAGTATCCCTCATGGGGGTTGCAATAACCAACCCCTGTGCACCACTTCAACTTGCAATTGCAAAGGCCTGTTGGCTTCCTCCCAAGAAGATCTTCGGGCTCCAAGTAGCCCCAACCTCAAGCATCTCCAGTGACCAGAATCTTGGGCCACACCACATTGTGTGCATCGTGGCCTGCATCTTTTGGTGAGCTGCTTGAGGTCCTCTTGTGACTCCAGTGCCTCCGGCCTGTGGGTCCATTTGAGGGTCACCTTTGTTTCTCTTGGGCTTCCCTGATTAATCGGGGCCTGCCCTGACTCCCCTGCTTGAGGTGAGTCCCCTGGACCTTGCTTGTCCAACGTTGCTCCTTCTTCATTTCCTGCATTGGCTGCATTTGCCAAGGCTTGTTGGTGCTCCCGCCAGACACCGACCCCTCAGCACTCGACATCCTTCGTGGGACAGCTCGTGCATGGCTCCTGGTCTTCCTCAGCATCGCCTGATGCTCACAGCTGCAGATTCAAGGCCAACGTCAACTCTCCTGCAACACCCGACATCGGAGGGCATTCGTCTTCCAAGTCTTCTGGTCACTCCTGAGTGACATAGAATCTGTCCCCTCTGCTTGCAAGTACCTCTCACCTAGAATCCACCTTCAGATTCCACCAGACACTTTCTCCTTCTCCAGCAGCAGTACTTTCCTGAAGCCCTCCATTGGGTTCGACGGCGGTTTCCGACACCACTTTACACGTATGCACTCGGCTTCCCTGGTGTAGGTAACGTGGGTACTAGGGTATCCATGGGTAGGGTGGCTCTCCAACCTTCTGTCTTCCATGGGGTTTCTTCAGGGTCCACTTGGAAGGGTCCTTAATCTTTAAAAATCCAACCGCAACTTACATGTAGACTTGTACAGAGCACATGGTCGTGTTCCCACACTGCACACGCTCTCTGTGGGGTTCCTAGTCACTCACCTTGGGTCCCCATCGCTTCTACGTCCTCTCGACATTGTCTTGGCCCGAGTCGTGGTTCTTATACCACTTTCTTAGTATATGCTTTGGTCCCCCCTGGGGTCCACTGTGTATTCTGTGCTATTTACTGTGTTTCTTTGCTAAAGTATTGTGTGCATTGTGCATATCTCCGGGGAGGAGATATTTGTATGTGTTAGAGAGTATTATATAATAAATACATATTTTTATAAATACTTTGTGTGGTTCCTTTTCACTTAATCTATACTATAAGATTGCATTCTGGTAAAACAAGCTGCTTTACACTCCTTCTGGACTAAGCCTGAAGGCTGCTCTCCACAGCTACCACTTAGAGAGCTTTCTAAGGTTGTCTAAGACCTCTTAAATCACCATAAGGGTTGTCTGGACTGGTGCAAGGTGTCCACTTACAGAAGTGTACATCATATACTAGGCCAGCTTCTCACAACTTCCAAGTTGGAGTAATACCACATGTTTCAACAGCGTCAAGAGAAAGGAAAATTGATTTTCGCCCACTCTGCAGGGAAGGCCAATGGATGGTTATCGGTATCCCATCCCGGCCTTCAGCGTAAGAAGCTCTTTATATAGGATTAGTCTAACAATGCTATATTCATTGAATGAGTGAGAGATCCATCTCTAGTCATAATCAGTGTTGTCTATTTGTATCTTGTATGTAGTAATATTGTCATTAAGTTTGTTGTCTATCTCTGTTCGCAATGGTCTTCAAGAACCCTTGTCCCATCGTAAGTGCAGTCAAGGCATGGTCATCTATGGTGGATCGTAGCTAACCATGATTTTTCAGTAGACATAGAAAAAGGCTTCAACATCATTTATGCAAGCAGTGAAGAGTCAAGCCCAGGATTGATCTAATGAACAATTATTTTAACTCCATTCAATGCCATTTGCAGGTAACCAGCTCACAAGTTTACCTCCCAAGATGAGTCCACACTGAAGTAGCTGTGCTTTGTGTCTCCGGCCATCTGTATGTTTTTCAATCGCATTTCTAGACTAACTTTTTTATGAATATTTATGTCTGGGTCTGTGCTTATTTTCCTACCCTTCAGAAGTTTGTTATTAAGTTCAATGTCTGTCTTTGTGTAAATAAACAGTCTTCCATGAAGATGATGTGTTTGCTGTACTATCCATCTCGCTCTCTCTTTGAAAACAGAATTGTCCTTTTCATCGCTCGCAGGTTCTTTTTTTGGTGGCCAGACCTGTCGAGGATTGTGACTTGATGGGGGTGGGGGAATTTTGGGGTGTTTCATTACCGTTTTACTTGGAAATCACAAGATGCAGAATGGTGCGCTTGGAACAATTAAACTGGTGGAACCTTGGGAGATTTGGGGATATTTTATCCTGTATGACTGTGATAGTCAATGACCTGAAGCATTCTAAGGGTCAGCCCTGAATCATAGAGGATGACTGTATCCAACAGATAAAAATGTTACCAGGGATCTTTTTTCATTCACCGACACTGCTAAAAATTGGCTAATCATGTATCGATGGATCATGCTAATGTCCAGCTGTAGATGGAGAGCGAAGGTATACTTGTTTCCTGCCAGGAGACCCTCTTGCCTCTGCAGTATTGCTGGGTGGGTTTAGAGTCCTGTGCCCCAGCTTCGTGCATACTTTTCCTCACCTGTGCCCGTAACTGGGTCTGGCTGTTAGTAAATGTAGCGCCTTCATGCTATTGCATAGTCTTTTGTTTCAAATTGCTAAGTGCTATTTTACACCCCGGCTACTTTAGCTCTGCGAAAGCACAAGTTGTGGGGTACTCATCATTAACCCTTTTTCTTCCGTACTCAAACTTTAATAGGGTGAAAAACGATCTTCAGCTAGCTACTTGTAGGAAAGCGGGATATTATATAGTGAAGCTGGTTAGGCTTCACTATGAAATACTTCACGTTACCACACATAGGTCGTTTTGGATTCACACCAATAAATTCCTAGCTCAGTCCTGGTAGTGTGGCACAGAGCAGTCAGGCTTTACTGGAGGAACATGTGTGAAGCATTTCAGAGAACCAACATTGATGATAAGTAATTGACACAACTCAAAAGAAATCTGACACTAATTTATAAAAATAAAGCAGATTTTTATATCAATTTATTCACCAAAATGAACACAATTGGATGAGTATACTCACAATTATGGATTTTCACAGGAAAAATAAATCAGTGCATTTAACACTTGCAATACGATAACATTGCGGTCAATAGGAAAATACACTAGTGACACTTGGTCACTTGCCGGTCGAGTCCAGTGGAAACCACTAGGGTAAGGTGATGCGGGTCCCAGGACCAGGGTTTAACAGTCAGTTGAATTTTACCTGGCTCTTAGGGTCCCGGTGCAGAGTTTTCCTGGCTGATTCTGGTGTTGAATACGGGAGTCACAGGGGCTGGTTTTGCTGCTGGGATGGTGCTGGTGAGGAAAGGGGTGCAAAATCTCAACAACAGACCACTGAGGCAGCGGGTTGAAGATGTTGCAGGATGCCCTCGATGCACAGCGTCAAACAAAGGTAGTGGTAGCCTGGCTGACCACCAACAAGCCTTGGTAGTAGTAAACACAGCTTTCAGTTATTTTGACGTCCTGGAGTCCAGAGAAAACAGTAGCTGCCTGAAGCTTGCTGGAGGTCAGGACTACGTTTCCCACAATGCAATTGACCATTTACTTTTTGGCAATCCCTCGGCGGGACCGATGAGCAGTGATTCTTTGGTTCTGGGAGAGCGATTTACCTGCAGCTTCAGAGGACTACTACCTCTAGTCCAAGGGAGTTCTGGTATTGCCTTTGACTTGCAGAGAGGTTCTTCTTTCTTTTGGAGCCAATCTCTTGTCCAGGATGAGTCATGGTCATGGAGTTGCCACAGGTGCAGATTATCGCGCCTTTGCTTTGTGCAGGTCCTGAAGTTGCAGTCACAGGTCTCTTCTTTGTCCTTGGTCACAGTTCAAGCAGATATGAGATTCTGGTGCCAGGGGAGCCCCTTAAATCCTAGATTTAGGAGTGTTAGGGGTATGGAAGCTAGTAGCCAATGGGCTACTAGCCCCACCGGCTAATCTGCCCCTGAGGTGCCCACTTCCTGTGGAGGGTGGCACCTTTTCTACCCTGAAGCCTCTATTCTGCCACTTTTAAAAATTGCAGAACCCTTTTTCGGGTGTACAGACCAGATAGCCTACCTTAGGTGTATGGCTAGCATTCTGGGGGTGTACGCCTCCTGGCTACCTGATTTTCCCGCCTGCTCAGCTTTCAAATGTGCCTGGGGCAGGTGGATGGCTTTTTCCTCCTCCGGTAAGAAGCCTGGTTGCGTGTATGGTGAGGGAGAACGGCCGGGTTCAGTATTGGCTCAACTTCTCAAGAGAAGGCGAGAGAAAACTATAGTGACGGTGGTCAAGGCTGAGGAGGGGAACGTCCTAACGGAAGAGGCTGCCATAGCGGACAGGTTTAGGCAATACTATTCCGAGCTTTACTCCACGCGTAGTGGCAGCGCAGAAGCGGAAATATTGGATTATTTAACGCACATAAAGCTCCCATGGCTGACAGACTCCCATCGTGAATTCCTTATGCGGCCTCTGGAGAGAGACGAACTTGTATTGGCCTTATCGGGTATGAAGTCGGGGAGTGCGCCGGGAGTAGATGGATTGACAGTAGCTTTCTATAAAGCGTTTGCGGACTTATTGATCCCGCACTTAACTACACTCTTTGATGATATGTGTGTGACGGGAGATATGCCACCTTCGATGAGGGAGGCAATTATCGTGGCTATTTTGAAGCCGGGCAAGCTACCTGATGAGTGCGCTTCCTATCGTCCGCTTTCATTGATTAACGTAGACACGAAAATGTTTGCGAAGATCTTAGCTAACCGGCTGGTCCCCCTAATCCCGCTATTGGTCGCGCGGAGCAAGCAGGTTTTGTGCCAAACAGGAATCTAACTTACAATTTGCGAACGGTGTTCGGAGCGATACAACACACTAAGCCAAAGGTACAGGCGGTAGCGGTATTTCTTGACATGGAGAAAGCCTTCGACTCTGTTGAATGGCCCTTCATGAGGCAGGTCCTGACGAGGATGGGGTTGGGGGCCGTGTTTTTACAGCTGATAGGGATATTATATAGGGCGCCCACTGCTAGAATCAAAATCGGCAACCTTGTGACGGATGCTATACATGTAACTAGGGGCACGCGACAAGGCTGCCCACTGTCTCCGATCTTATATGCATTAGTAGCTGAGCCCTTGGCCTGCGCGCTCCGAGAATACCACAGATATAAGGGTATAAGATTTCCAGGTTATGAGTTGATTGTTTCCACCTATGCGGACGACACGCTACTATATGTTCGGGACCCTGAGCGTCACCTCTCCTCTGTATTACGTGAAGTGGTTCGATTCGGAGCGGTGTCTGGACTCCGTGTTAATTGGCCGAAATCTATAATATTCCCTCTTACACAGGTCACGACCCCATTCGAACCTGATTACCCATTGCAGTGGTCAATGGATTCGGTGAGATATCTTGGGATCAAGATACACACAGACTCGGAGATAGTGTTTAGGGAAAACTATGGGGGGGCAATAAGTAAATTGGAAGATGATATAGAAGGTTGGATCCGATTGCCACTGTCCTTGTTGGGCAGAGTGTCCATTATGAAAATGGTGAATCTTCCCCGATTCTTGTTCCTATTCACTAATATCCCTTTGGTCCTCCCAAGCTCTTTTTTTCAGAGGCTTACAACTTTTTTTTTTAAATTTATTTATTGGTTTTGGTGAACTGGTACAATCAATACAGGTAGAGACCGGATGACCACAGGGAGAAAAGAGGAAGGTGAGGTTATTACAATAATGAAGATTGACAAAGCATCAGGAGAGCAGCATACAAACAGTACTCATCGTGCTAAGGTACATACAGGAGAGGTCACCACTACCCCGGAAAGACATTTATGTATAAGTGGAAATTACAGTCAAACAGCAATATGCAGGCATCAGAGGCGAATGAGTGGGAATTAGACAAAAATCCACAGTATCATCACTCTGGGCGGCATTGGTGTCATCTATCGGGTGAGTGAGCAGATATGTCGTATGGGGCCGCAGATATCATGGGGGTCACGAGGTTAGGGGGAGGGGTTCTGCAAATGTATATGTTTGTTCCTGCCAGAATACCATGTCTTGAATCCAATCCTTGAATTTGGGTGCCCTGCCACGACTCCATCTACATGCTATTCTCCGTTTGGCTAAAAGGAGGCTGAAGGAGACAAATTTCCGGTGCGCAACAGCCAATTTCTCAGTGTATCCCAGTAAGGCGAAAAGGGGAGAGAACGGAAGCTGTAATAGTGTCATTTGCTCTAATGCTGTGTGAACTTGCCGCCAGTAGCCCTGGACGGCGGCGCAGTCCCAGGCGAGATGCAGCAAATCAGCCCCCGCAATACCGCAGCGGTCACAATTGTCATTGTCACGCAACTTATATCTGTACATTTTGGCCGGGGTGTAATATGTGCGGTGCAGAAATTTATAGTGTAAGATGCGGAGGCGGGTACTGGACGAGCTCTGCTCCATCTGTTTGCAACAGTAGGACCATTGTCCATCTGTGATATCATGTCCCATCTCGGCAATCCATTTGTCTCGAGACGCACAATGTGCTGGGTTCTGGGCGGTGTAAAGACTATGGTATAATGAGGAGACTAAATGTGACGCAGCAGTGGTACGTAGTATCATGCGCAGTGGGGCTACCTCTGAAGGTTCTAATGGGTATGTAGGTGTGTGTTCTTTGAGGCCCTGCCGCAGCCGGACATAGAGGAAAGTATCCATAGGAGACGGCGGGTGCTTAGAGAAGAGTTGTTGTGGTGTGCGGAACTTGCCGTTGAGGTAGAGATCCCCCCAGCACGTAATCCCATGTTTAGTTTTAGTCTTTTTGAAGACACCCTCCTGTAGGACCGGCATTTTCGGGTGATAGACCAGAGGGAGCGATGGTGAATATAACATGGGGGTGTGAGATCGCGTATTGATGTCTTGCCATGCTTTCACAGTGCAGGCGGTCGGTGATGGGTCGACCCTACGCGATATGACGGGGGTCAGTATGGCACCCTCAAGCGGTATGGGGTCCGAAAGCCAGTGTTCAGCAGCTACCTGCGGCATGTATTTAGGGGGGTGAAACCAAAAGTGAGCATAGTGGGCTTGTGCGCAGGTGTTATATAATTCAAAGTCAGGGACGTCAAACCCACCCTGGGAGTATGGCTTAATAAGTGTGTCCCATTTCAGTCTGGGTTGTTTGCCCCCCCAGGTTAGTCGGATCAGCTCCAAGCGGAGTGAGGAGAAGAAGTGCCTACCCGGGTTATATGGAATGTTGAGAAAGAGATAGAGAAACCGAGGAAGTATGACCATTTTTATGAGGGAGGTACGCCCTGCGAAGGAGAGAGGAAGAGCGATCCATCTTGTAACGTTGTCTTTGAGCGTTACCAGGGCCCTGCCGTAATTGAGCCGCATTAGTTCCTCCCGATCAGTAGTGACAAACACTCCGAGGTATTTCACCTCATCGGAACACCATTCAATGGGGAAGTCCGGAGCGAACGGCGCCACGGCTGAGGTGAGGGGGAAAATTTGGGACTTCGTCCAATTGATATGGATACCAGAGAGTCCTCCAAAATGAACAAACTCCCTGAGCAGCGGGTTAAGATTAAGATGTGGCTCTCGAACAGATAGGGTGATGTCATCAGCGTAAAGCGAAATAAGGATCGGTCGAAGGAGACAACGGAGCGCTTTGTCATGATGATATTGTCTCACCCTGGCAGCAAGCGGCTCAACAGCCAGGGCAAAAAGCAGGGGAGAGAGTGGGCAGCACTGCCTAGTGCCCCGAGTGATGGGGAAAGGAGGAGAGGAGTGCCCATTAATGAGAACCCTCGCTGCAGGGCCAGTGTATAATAGGCGGACCCATACAAGAACCCCTTAGGCATTCCCATGTTCTGAAGGATAACGAAGAGGTAATCCCATTCAACGGAATCGAAGGCCTTTGAGGCATCCAAAAAGACTGCCACCAGAGGCAATTGGGGGGCAACCGACTGGAGAACGGAGAAGAGCGTGCGTAGGTTATGTGATGTTGCCCGGCCTGGGATAAACCCTGCCTGGTCTGGGAGAACCAGTTTCTCCATGAGTAGGCTAAGGCGATTGGCCAGCATTTTGGCCACAGCGGCTTACAACTTTAATGATCAGGCTAGCCTGGGCCGGCAAGCAGGCGCGGATCAGGTGGGACGTACTTACATTACCATACCATATGGGAGGACTGGGCGCGCCAGACCTGGATCTATATTATAGGGCTGCACAGAGTGCACATGCATTCCATTGGATGCATGGCTCGCCGGACACCCCTCATCTACGTATAGAGGAGGTGGTGGCCTCCCCTCTCCCAATGCCAATTATGCTGTTCGCCCCTGCTGATCGTAGCACCGGCATCCTAGACTCAGTGAATTCTACAACACATGCTTGGCACCATTTCCTGAAGCTGCAGGCGGGTGTCATTCTGTATTCCCCGCAAACACCGCTGGATTGGTGTCACTGGCTGCCACCGTGCAGAGAAAAGGGGGTCACGAGAGCGCTTAATTCTCTAGGGGTGTGGACGATCGGAGACTTGTTCGTAGGAGGTGCGGTGAAACGCTGGGAGGAGCTGGAGACTGGAGATTCTGTAGTAACCCCCCTTACTAAATTTCAGTTCCACAGAACACGGCAAGCACTGTTGCATATCTTGGGTAGCGATTTGTCAGAACCACCGGAACTATCCTCGTTATCCTATGTTATCAAAACTGGTTCGCCGACTCGAATAGTTTCTAAGATCTACCGATTGTCCATGGCCTATAGGGAAAACCACTACACTAAAGCTCGTCTGGTCTGGCAGAGAGATTTGGGTAAGGACATAGATGATGCTATGTGGAAATATTGCTGCGAAAGTACGAAGCGCATTTCTTTAAACGGTAGACACAGATTGGTCCACTTTAAATATCTGAATAGGGTTTACTACACCCCGGAGAGATTGAAAAGGTATGGCTTAAGGGATGGGGCTAATTGTGAACGCTGCAGCGAGCAGAAGGCTGATTTTTTTCACTTAGCCTGGCTTTGTCCTGGGATTGCCAAATTTTGGGACCTAGTTTTTAAAGAACTGGGACAGGTGACAGATCTGGTACTCCCTCCGGAGCCTGCACTGGCATTGTTGGGCTATTCTAAATCAATACCAAAGGGGGCCCGCAGGCTAGTCGATATGGGGTTGCTGCTAGCTAAGCGCAGAGTAGCGATGTGCTGGTTGTGAGGCCCGCCCCCTACGACAACGCAGTGGTCGAGCGATATGTTGTATTGTAGCACGCAAACTGAAACATTTAGTGACCTCCTCCCGCCACACAGTAGGCCTAAAAAATTTTGGGCGCTGTATCATACGTATAAAGCCACCAGAGAAAGTGAGGTGACATCAGCAGATGCTGGAAACCGGGAGCTGGATGTGAACAATGTTGCTGAATAGCGCTGTGGGGCTATACATGTTTTATACATAGTGACTGGAGAGTTCTATGACGATGCTGTGCGGGGTCTGAATGTTGGACGGCCCCCTGAGATAATGACAAGTGGGTGCAGAGCCGGGAAGTTTGCAAAGGGGGCAGTGGGTGGTGTGGTTGGAGAACGGAATGTCATCTGATATGTCCTGCTAGATCTTTTCAGAATTGTAACGCACATTATTGGATTGATATGTGTCACTATAATTGCCATAACAAATGAACAAGTCTTATGCCTGTTTTGAACAAAAACCAATAAAGAGTTTAAAAAAAAAGAAGCCTGGTTGCGTATCAGAGGCGGTGAGGGCTTTGAAGCTCACCGCCTTGATGTGTCACTTCACTAGCCATCCTGCCAGGAAGGGAGGTGACACCTTCCATCCAGGCAGACCTTTGTTTCTGCCTCCTGAGAGAGCTCACACCTGTTGGCAGGGGGACAGATTCCTGTCTTGGTGGCAGCAGCTGCAGGCTGTCAGCCGGGGCACAGGAAAGGCTGGGACAACCAGGTGGCAACCTCTAAGGTAGCCACCTGGGTGCATCTCACAATAAATCTGACTTTAGAGATGGGTCGGGTTTGATGGGATAAGTTGTTTGATACCAAACATGATACTTTTCAGTGGGACTATAATGGAGATGGCAGCCGTGGGGTGCCCAGGTGCTAGCCATGTTATCCTATGGCCCCCCTGAAAACGCATGGTAGCCCCTAATGGAAGGAGACTAGTAGAGGGACATATTAGCTTGCACTTATATGTCTACACCTTTACTATAATTCACCCTCCCTCCAAGGCCCAGGAGGCCTACCTTAGGAGTGACTGACATATATTAAAAACAGTGCTTTGACCTTGCCATCCATGGTGAGGGCAGAGTTGAGTTTGAGCAGTGTGCACTGCTCATGCAATCTGCAATGGCAGGACTCCTGTCCTCTGTTTACTTGGGTCACTCTAGGTGGCACAATCAGTGCTTCTGGCCCTAGTGAACCCTTTAACTCCCATGCCTTGGGTACCACTAGTACCACTTACCAGGGACTTTAAAGGGGTTAAAGTCCTTGCCAATTCACATTCATCATGTTTCAGGGCAGTGGCATAACGAAACTGGAGCTCCCCCCCCTTGCAAAGTACATGGAGGGGCTCCCTTCTTGACTCAGTCAGGGACTCTCAGGCCAGGGTAATGTGCTGAGGGGGCCCCCTGGAGCTCGGGCCCCCTGCATTTGAGGTCCTGCAGGGGCCTTTGTTATGCCACTGTTTCAGGGAAAGTGCATTGGCACTGCCACCTGGTTAGCAGGCTACAGTGCACTTTCAGAGTCATCAGATTTGGAGAAAAAAGTGTGGGGGTAACCATGCAAAAAGGGCACTTTCCTACACTAGTCATATAAGTCAATATTGACTGTTGAATCAGTCTGTCCGGGGTTGTAAGTGCTTTAAAAATGTAATTACAATACAATACAATAGTGAATTATGAATATCGCTGGATGGTTGCTCACAATGTGAATGTATATTAGAGGGACAGGTGAGTTGTCTCTTGAGTTAAGGTTGACTTATTTTTCATCATCAGACTTTGCCCCAGAGCAAGAGACAGAGAGAAAGGCAGAAAAGGATGAAGAAAAAGAAAACAGTGAAAAAGTGATAAATCAGGGATAAAAAACCCTGCAAGAGTGGGATAAAGAGAAAGAAAATGTACAAAGGTAGAAGAAAGAGGCCTGAGGCAGTATCAAAGCTAGATGGCCTTGGTATGTAGAAACCCCAGTTTCTGGCAGGGCCGGCAGCCGACTCCCAAGAAAAACTTTGGGCCCCTTCATTTATGTTATTGTTTTTGCAAATTGAAAGTTAACACATCCTGCCACAGAGCTAAGAAGGCCACAGTGTTAGTGATGGTGGCTGAAGATCGGGAGTGTGTGGGAGACACTTCAGTCGTCACATAGATCCTTGCAGTTGTGTTAAAATGGTCAAAAACTGGCACCTGTATTAGCACTGATGCCAACTTAGATTTGAATACAGACTGCACCGGCTTGTGCTTTAGATTCACACTTTCCACCAAGTTTTAGCTGGTGGCAACTCAGATCATCCAACTCAAACAGTACCAACGTGTGTCACACAATATTGGCTCCCTTCACATGGTCTCCCGGTAAAGAGTTGCTTTTATATGGTGGAATTCTAGTTGGGCTGGAAACCCCCATACATGGTAGGTTTCCAGCTCGTGCTTGGACAGCGAATGTCCATTACGGATTTATGAACATTCCCAGAACATCGGCGGCAGCTGGTGGCAGAAGATTTTGTGTTTTATTTTGTTTTCCGCAGGTGGCTAGTAGAAGTGCTCCGACAACTCTCCCAGGCTCTGCCCCCTTCTCTCACACTGTAAAAACATTAAAGAAGTGTAATCTCCAAGCAACTGTGAGTGCACATCTGGTGAAATTGAGAAATGATATGTACAAAACAGATTGAAATACCACCTGTGTGTGTTATTCCCCATTTTTGAAGCAATATAGAAAGTGGGCACAAAACTCAAACCTTGGGAGTGTTAGTCCCCCTGTTTTTGCACTGAACTTTAATTGACTCCTCAGTAGTTCTCCGTGACAAAGGTCATGTGTGAGTGAAAATGCCTTTCACTAATCTCCACTAGCAAGCACTAATCTACCACAATCTTGCACTACTCCCCAGTGCTGAGCAACTGCAGGAGTGCAGTAATAAGTGCTATATAGAACACAAGTTAATATACTTATTATAATTATTTCCAGTGGCGGAACTTTTGAGTTATTATCATTTTATGCTTCCTTTGCGGGAGGCCGGGTGTGCGGGGCTGCTCTGCTCTCGGAGCAGGGCAGTGAAGGAGTGGTTTGCCCACTCCTAAGTGCGCAATGTCTGTGTGGTCGGCCCTCTCGGGCCGCCCAAATCAGTCATGCACATTTTCCCCGTTCTCCATGCAGGCTGCAATACAGCCTGCATGGAGAACATTCCCAGGCACCCATTCCCTGGTTGAGCGCCGAACCAGGACGCTCAAAACCAATCATTACGCTGCATTGCAGCGTTTTGATTGGTCAGGGGAGCCTGGATGCTTACCAATCACAATGCTACATTGCAGCGTTGTGATTGGTCAGGGGAGCCTGGCTGTTCTTCCTAGCTTCCTGTTCCTCAAGTCCCAGGAGGAGAGCAGAGATGCGGGACCCGGCGGCAAGGTAAGTGTATATATATATTTTTTTTTTGTTGCATTGAGCAACCCCGCCCTCCCCCCGCACCTTCCCGCACCCACCCCTGCGCCCGCCACCCACGAGTCATGCCGGCCACCACTGATTATTTCCACAATATCTTACCAACCCACAACCGCCCCTTGCATCCGAATCTGTACAGCAGAAAGCCTCTGGGGTGGAAAGGTAGCACCATCTCTGCCCGTGCATCCAGAGTACCCTCCATAGCTCTCGGCTGCTCATCAGTCAGGCTGGGTTTCCTGTTTTATTCAGGCTCGAAGAGATGTTTATTCCTTCAGTCTTCGCTTCCTCCACCCACCTTTAAACGTGGTGTGTCTCAGGGAATGCTCTGAGCAGATGGCACACTGTTCCATTTTCTTACTGAAGTCTATCTGTTTCACTGCGAACACAGCACAGTCTGCAGCTTAAGGTGCCAGGTGCCCGAAAAGGCTCCCACCCAAGCTCTGTGAAGGGTGAAAGAGGGGAAACTGCATTATTTTGTGTAGAACATCAGAGCTGAGAGCGCACCCTATGCAGAACTGCCCTTCTGGCTGTTTGAGCTGAGCACAAGAGCCATCAAACTGCTGTGCTGGACCACATCTCACATGCCAAGAGGTAAGCTCAGATTTACATGTACAGTAGATTTAACATGTTCAGGTATTGCTTAAACTTTGTATGGGTGTACGACTGCAAACATTTTAAGAAGGAAGGAATGACTTCTCTAAGAACTGATTCTACGTTGCACGGTACTGGCGTGGCGGTAACTTTGAATGCGAATTTACATTACCGAGTGGTAAATCCATGCCAGTACCAGGCAATTTCAAGTAAAGCCCCATAGAATAGGGAATTACCATGTGGGACCAAATTAACCGGTCGGAAACCTCATGGATCATGGAATTCCCAATTCCATGGGGGTTAAATCATGCGTTTGCCACCTGCTTTGACAGGCGGTAAATGGATGCTTCTGCCTCAGGGTGGGAATAGGGGAAGTATGGGAAAGGTAAGTTATGGCAGGGGAAGGATGGGAAAGGTAAGTTGTGGCAGAGGAAGGATGGGAAAGGTAAATTGTGGGAGGGGAAGGATGGGAAAGGTAAGTTATGGCAGGGGAAGGATGGGAAAGGTAAGTTGTGGCAGGGGAAGGATGGGAAAGGTAAGTTATGGCAGGGGAAGGATGGGAAAGGTAAGTTATGGCAGGGGAAGGATGGGAAAAGTAAGTTATGGCAGAGGGAAGCATTGTATTCTTCCCCTGACATAAAAAAACGGGCAACAGGGCTTGGCTCCTGATGCAGTCAAAACCTCATGCAACATTTGCGGGGTGAAACTGCTGCCTGGAAAAAGTGGGCCTGTGATCAAACACCCACGAAAACCGGATGCGGAACACCAGCCCACTCTGAATCAAGGGGAGTGGATTCCATATGGTATTTCAGCTCCACCTGACTCATAATCAGGGTCTAAGACTAAGAAGCCAGTCAAGACATGCTGGGAAAAGAGCTACTTACATACTTACAAATCTTTGCATGATCAGTCAATCTTGATTTTATTCACACATGGGTAAAGACATACATAAATGTCTTTATTTTATTCATTTTCAATTTATATTATTTTGTGTAGCACAGACTACATAACTTATTTGCTTCTAGATGCCAGCGAGAAGGAGATCTGAGGGTGGACTAAACATGAATGAGGCAGTGGGTCATATGAAAATGAGGGAAGATCTTGTAGCTTTAGAAAAGGCGTTTTTAAAAAGGTTTTCCTGAATCCAAGGAGGTTTGTTGCACAGAGCAAGGGTTCAGCTGCAGAGAAACACCTGTCTCCTTTGCTCTCACAGTAGAGTTTTGAGATAAAGACATTTAAAATGGAATATGTATTTCTAAGCCTTGCTACTAGATAGCGCATGTGTTGTCCGTTGCTAGATATCTTATTAGCTTACAGTGGGCTTGGAGCCTGCCTGTTGCTTATCATTGGTTGTCTTCAATGTCACTTTCATTTGCTTGCTTCTTATTCATCAGCTGTGTGGGCTTTTGTTCCTCTTCTTTTATTTATCCCGCCCCTGGCTCATGGTCCGATTACTGGGTCTTTCCATCGCTCGCGTTTTAATTTTTAATTTTTGTTTAAGCATTCAAAAAAGAGAGTGCATGTGCTTTACCAGCATATCCCTTGTGTGCTCTGCACCCGCCACTGCGCTCTGTGTTTCTCTTGCTCACCTGTGTGCTTCCCACCCACTCCCCAGTGTTGTCTTCTCACCTGTGTGCTTGGTCCCCACTAGCTCCATGTTGTCTTTCGCCTGTTTGATCCCCCACCCACGCCACTGTTGCTTCCCCCACCCGCAGATCCTTTTTGTTTCTGCCCCCACCCACGCCCCGTGCTGCTTCCATCTCCCACTTCCGCCCCCTTGTTGCTTCCGTCCCGTTTGTGCTTCCCCCAAGTGTTTTTTTCTTTTTAGTTATTGATCCAAATTGGATCAGTAACTAAAATAAAATAAATGCAGCGCCATCATTTTGTAGTTACGAACATGCATGTTGCACATGCCTACAAAATGGTGCAGCGTGCCACACCAATATCTTTTTTGTTTTTTAAATTCTTTAGCCATGTGACACAGTATTGCTGCATGGATAAAACCATTGGCAAAGCCAATAGGTCTCAAAGGTGAGAGCTTTTGGCTTTGCCAATGCTTGTTGGTTGGTGATGGTGTTTCTGTGGACAAAAGGGTGCGGAGCCATCTAGGAATTTGAATGTAAGGGCAAAGATTTTGAAGGATGGCAGAACATAGGTTTCTATTCTATGGAGTTTGGTGATGCATTTATTTTTGCCCAGGCCAAATACGACTAGAAAAGCAACATTTTGGGCTCGTTGACATCTCTTGATTTGATAGGAGGGCAGGCAGTAGTATAGTGTGTTTCTGTAGCAAAAGCAAACATTTGCAAGTGCTTCTACCAGCACTGGGTGATGTTCAGTGGAGGGGAGGGGGCAGGTCTTTTTTAGCAATTTCATTTCTTGAAAAGTGGATTTAACTACCCAGTTACCTGGGAGGTTAGGCCAAAGTCAACATGTTAGGTGGGTCCAAGATTTCTGATTTTCCTTTTTAGAGGAACTGTGTCTCTAGATTGGTTTGGCAGAGCAGGATCAGTCCATATTTTGAACAAGTGAAGTGACCCTGGCTATTTCTTGGAGCATTTGAATTTTAAAAATTGTTGACTGTTTAAGCCAAACCAGAATTCTTTGAGGTTCAACATCAGTCGTGTGCAGAAATATTATTTGGTTTCAGTGTTAAGATTCTTCCCCATCACCTTCTGTTTTGATTGTTCATTTTTATTGATACCTTTTTCATGGTCTAAAAATGGAATGGTTGTCCATTGTCAAATTGTTTGTTTTTTCTGTGCAGAGCAAATATTACAGTTTGCCTTCTATGGACTTTAATTTGCGCGTTGCCGGATGTCCAGAGTGGTAATACCGCACACTGAAATCCTCATACTGGAGGGTGCAGTAATTTCCAAGTGCGATAGTACTACAGTAGCTGGAGATTTCCTCTATACAATGGGGAATAACCCAGGGAATCATTGTTGACATAGCAATTTCAGGATTTTTTTTCCCACATTCAGGACATTTTTTTCTGCACACATTTTGCCAGGTCTTTCATGGCAACATTTCGGTGAGAAAAACCCAGGAGTGTGGTGTTTCCTGCATTACTTGTAATCTCAGTTCAGACAGTTTCCTGCATTACTTGTAATCCCAGTTCAGACAGTGACTACTATTCCCACTCTAATCGGGATTACATCCAGAATCAAACTAGGGGGTTTATGTTGTATCTGTTACGGACTGATTGCTCTGCAGATGAGGTGAATCTTTCGATGAAATGCACAGTGACCATAAGAATGGCTCTCCATTGCATGCCAGACCAATACATTGCAATGACGCTGCTGCTTTTTTAATCTGTCTTGACCCCATTAAGAGGTGAATGGAGCTCAAATCAATGTCAAAGACTGAGACTGATTTCAATCTCTCAGGAACTGCATGAACATTTTCTTTAATCAGTAAGACTGTGACATCTTCATAACTTTAGGTTTTGGCATCACCGGGAATCATCATAACTGATGCATATTTTAAGAACTATACCAATAATCTAGTTAAAGCTATTTACCTGATACACCTACTGCCTCTTATGAACCTATAAATATTGCCTCTTACTACAATGCTGTAGATGAATTGTAGTAGGTTCACGAAGAACGTTTTGTCACGGCCCTCTTCTCCCTCTGGATTCCAATAATGTGGTATTGTTATTCCTGTTACTGCATTCAATGTCATCTAATCTGTACTTTAGGGCAGTCTTTCTGGCATCCATCTTCAATATTCTGTTTGAGGCAACAATTGTGTCTCAGTTTGGCATTCTGCTCACTGATATAAAGTCCTGACCTTTTATGTTTTGCAAGCGTTCTTTAGTGAAGACAAGGTCGATTTCATATGAGATCAAGTGTAATGACCGAGCAATGATAATCATTGAAGCTTGTTCTGCAAATGTTCCATTTCTAAGGGTGAGATATGTGCTGCAAGGGTTTCTTAGGAGTGAGATCCTCAATGTTGCTCAACAGTGTTTGTCATGTATCAGTTGTGATTGCCCTTTTTCCCGTGATATATTAAATAGTTTGATTGAATGGGATAATACTACCTAACGATTTGTGCAAGATCATGGAGGATATCCCAAAGTTCATTGCCACTTAGTGATATTCATCTCATAATTGATAAAAGCACGGTTAAACAAGGATGCATCCAAAACACATTATAATGCAATTATTTGGTCATTTGTAGGGTAAACTAATTCTCTCGGAATTGGTAGGTCCATGGGTCTTACTTACTGAGAGGATGACCGGGGAACTCACAATGAGGCACTAACACGATACTCTAGATATGAGGTATTACATTTAGCAGCTTCTAAGTCAACCCACTTCAGTAGATTTTTTTATTCCATTATATACTTGAGCTGGAGGAATAGAACCTCCTGCTGACAAACTGTATTTACGGCTGAATGGAGTGGTGCTTACCTGTTACATACCCCCCCTCCACTTACTACTCCCTGCTGTTGATTCAAGAGCGTTAATTGGACCAATGTCTCCCGTTCTTTTACTTTTCTCAGTAAGGGGTCCACGAACAGAATAAGGGGACTCTTGTACTACAGATTTTTGCAGTGACAAAGCCTGTAAATCAAGCTTTGCCTCCACAAAACAAGTTTTTATATTGTATCAACCCCCGTTTATGAGTCGGAAATGACTTTCTGATCTGTAAACGGGGTTTGTGATCCTAGTTGAATCACAAACGAGATGGGGTGTAAGAGAGGCATTCCCTGCCTCTTTGCGAGCTGCAAAGGAATATATCTCTAGTGTGTCACCGAATTTGTGATTGCAAACCACAGAAATGTTAACATCTCTCGAGCTGAGATTGGAACTAATTTACTTGGAGGTAGATGTCCTTGTGAGACATCATCAGATATGGGAATTGTGTTAAATGGCCTGGGGAGAGCGAGTGGAGCTCGAGGGGACCTCAGCCCCTCCCCAGGATTTGTTCACTGTTCCCAAATGGGAAAATGTGATTTTTTAAAAAGCTTCACATGTCCGTTTTATGGACACAGGCTGGTTTTGAAAATACGCTAACTGTTTGAGAAAGCAAATTTTGGGATGATGGTCCGCTGTCCATTGCAAGCCACCATCTCTGAATCAACAAGGTGATGGATGGAAAGCTTGAATTAATCTCAGCCACTGGTGATTGCTCTGGGACACAACCCAATCCACATTTTTCACCCACCATGCCACCTCAGTTTGGACCCAGACATATGCAAATCATATGCAAATCAGTCTTGACCCTGTTCCTCATGGGAACAGGCCAGCCTTGAACTTCCAGGCCAGGCCCTCCTTGAACCGGAAGACAAGCAACGCAGGACTGGTTTCCCCCCCATTATGGGCTCTTCAGCGGGTACAGCTTGGTTCCAGTGGCACAGTGAGCCCGGGACCGACGTCTGGGCATGCCAGACACACTTAGGGCATAAACTCAAAAACAACAAGATGATAGATGGAATGCTTGACTTAATCTCAGCCACTGGCGATTGCTCGGGTCACATCCCAATCCATCGTTTTTCGCCCACCATGCCATCTCAGTTTGGACCCAGCCATATGCATTTGCAGACAGTCACAAGAGGTTCAAACATGTGACCTGTCGAAAAAATATACATCAGCCTGTCAACCTCCTGCCAAGGGGCAATTTCCTTTCCGATCTAGTAGTACATAGGTTGTATCACAAATTACACCCCTGGTCGCAAAGCATGGGACTAGGCCTACTTTGTGAACGGAGTTAGTATATCAGGCTTGTAATACTTGTGGCTAATGTAAATTATTAAATATAGATTTGCATTTGATTGTGTTTAAATGGGGATCACTTTGGTATGGAATTGCAGATTATAAATATCTATGAGCAAGTAGGCAAATGGTCTAACTACATGCAGTGCTGGTGCCATCAGGTGGAGGGCACTAGCACTCATTTCTAATCGGCCAGACTTGACCCAGAGCAAGAGAGGAAGAAAGGCAGAAAAGGAAGAAAGAAGGAGGGAGAGACAGGAAAACTCTGAAAAAGGAAAAAAGCAGGCATGGAAAAGAAGTTGCAAGAGTGAGATAAAGAGACAGGAAGTGTAGGATGATAGAAGAAAGAGTCCTAAGGTGGAATCAAGATTGGGTGGAGTTGGGTTGAGATTTGGCAACCGATTAAAAGTTTTTTTTTACAAATTTGCGTTTAATGGTGACTAGGAATGGGTGTCCTACCGCCTGAATTCCTTCAAAATACAGCAACATATTGGTTTCTTTGGAAATTAGTAAAGTGGAACCTGACGCTATCCTTGTTTTGCATCACCGTCCTCCATTCTGGCTCGCTTGCCAAAAATGTGCACTTTGCATCAGGGACCCTGTAATGCAAGTTCCAGAGGATCAGCTGCTGGGGGAAGGACTGATCCACGCTCGGAGGCCGCACTGAAGGCCAGCAGTCCAGCCTGGGAGCTGGCACGGCCGCTGCGTTCAGGGGACTCACGGGGGGAGAGAGTGAGAGATGTCACGCATCTTTCGCAAAACAAATCTGGATTGAGTTTAGTAAGAAACCAGGGGTGGGGGCTGCGGGTGGGCGAGGCAGCAGTTACGCTCCAGTCTTCTGGCGCTCACATCTCTCCACCTACTCCAGATCCGAGGAGAATTTCTGCTCATTTCCCACATTTTTCTATACATTCGCAGATTTGGACGCGGGCCCCGGCGGAGCGGCGGATGGGGCCGCCGTCGCCGGCTCGCTGTGTGGGGCTGGCAGCGATCAGCGGAGGTGTGGGGGCGCTTCTGCGGGACTAGGAGCCGGCGCTGGCTGTCGAGGTACGTACCGCACACGTACCAGTGCATGCACACTTTTTCACACTTCTGATGTTTGATGTCACTTGTGCAAGGGCAGCAGTTGCACAGAGCACCAGCTCGTCTGGGGACGGCGTGCATCTGTCGGAGAATAAACAGAGCTAGACAGGGTTCCAAGGAATGCATGCACTCTGAACCGTAATACGTGTGAGCCTGCAATAACTCTATAAAAACCTATGTCTAACTCCCATATTACCGCCTAGTAGCGACCTCGATGGTCACCTCTAGGGAGACTGGCACTACTGTACTTTAATAATGTATTACAGTTGAGTTGTGCCAGCACAATGCATGCTGCCAGCGCCTGCAGACAATGCAGATGGCAGGTTAGTGGGCAGAAATGCATCCGCTTTTCAAACAATTAAAAGTATAATTCGATTTTCGGTCTCCTTCTTGTGAGATATTGTCCTGATTAGTCGCAGGCTTTAGCTGATATCGATGCGTGCCATGCCATACATTTTGGACGGTAGTTCGTTTTGAAAGTCACTTGCAGTAAATTGCTTAAAATATTTTTAAAACAAATTTCAGACTTACCAGGTAGGTCGCTCCCCCGCCACACAGCTCCGCCTGTGGTGTCCTGCCCGCTGCTGGTAAGCTCGCCCCTCTGCTTGTGGCCTCGGTGCCCGTTTTCCGTCTGTTTCCCCTCGCTGCCCCCATTCTCCCTGTGTCCATTTTTCTTTCTGTTTCCCTCGCTGCCCCCATTGCATTGTGCCCATTTTGCCTTCTGTTTCCCTCGCTGCCCCCATTCTCCGTGTCCATTTTCTTTCTGTTTCCCTCGCTGCCCCCATTGCATTGTGCCCATTTTGCCTTCTGTTTCCCTCGCTGCCCCCATTCTCCCTGTGTCCATTTTCTTTCTGTTTCCCTCGCTGCCCCCATTGCATTGTGTCCATTTTTCTTTCTGTTTCCTCGCTGCCCCCATTGCATTGTGCCCATTTTGCCTTCTGTTTCCCTCGCTGCCCCCATTCTCACTGTGTCCTTTTTTTCTCTCTGTTCCCCCGCTGCCCCCATTGCATTGTGTCCATTTTTCTTTCTGTTTCCCTCGCTGCCCCCATTGCATTGTGCCCATTTTGCCTTCTGTTTCCCTCGCTGCCCCCATTCTCACTGTGTCCTTTTTTCTCTCTGTTCCCCCGCTGCCCCCATTGCATTGTGTCCATTTTTCTTTCTGTTTCCCTCGCTTCCCCATTGCATTGTGCCCATTTTGCCTTCTGTTTCCCTCGCTGCCCCCATTCTCACTGTGTCCTTTTTTCTCTCTGTTCCCCCGCTGCACCCATTGCATTGTGTCCATTTTTCTTTCTGTTTCCCTCGCTGCCCCCATTGCATTGTGCCCATTTTGCCTTCTGTTTCCTCGCTGCCCCCATTCTCACTGTGTCCTTTTTTCTCTCTGTTCCCCCGCTGCCCCCATTGCATTGTGTCCATTTTTCTTTCTGTTTCCCTTGCTGCCCCCATTGCATTGTGCCCATTTTGCCTTCTGTTTCCCTCGCTGCCCCCATTCTCACTGTGTCCTTTTTTCTCTCTGTTCCCCTGCTGCCCCCATTGCATTGTGTCCATTTTTCTTTCTGTTTCCCTCGCTGACCCCATTGCATTGTGCCCATTTTGCCTTCTGTTTCCCTCGCTGCCCCCATTCTCACTGTGTCCTTTTTTCTCTCTGTTCCCCCGCTGCCCCCATTGAATTGTGCCCGTTTTCCGTCTGTTTCCCTCGCTGCCCCCATTTCCCTGTGTCCTTTTTGCCTTCTGTACCCCTCGCTGCCTCTCTCCACTCCCGCCGCTGCGTCCCCTGCGGCCCCGCCCCCCTGACTGCCCATTCGCTGCCCCTGCCTCCCAGCTGCTCCTCCCTCCCACCTCCCCATATATGGCGGCCGCTGCGCGGCCGCGCCGCTGGCGCGCCAAAGGCGCGCCTAAGGCAAGCCCGTCTGCGCCCGTCCGTGCCTGGACCGCGCCCAGCGCCAGACCCCCTGGGCCGTGCGCCCCCCGCACCAGCCTCGAGGACCGACGCCGATACGATGCCACCACACTCCACGCTCTTAACCCCGGACGGACGCACAACTGCTTCAAGGCCGCACCGAAACGCACCCATGGTCCCTTCACCTGCCGGAACTGCAGCTACACCAGCCTCAGAGCCACCGAGGCGCCCGCCAAGAAGGACCTCAACCACCTCCGATGCATCCTACTGAACACCCGCTCCGCACGCAAACCCGCCGTCGAGCTCTGGGACCTGCTCGACACATCATCACCAGACGTCGCCTTCCTGACAGAGACCTGGATGAACGACTCCTCCGCCCCCGACATCGCCATAGCCATCCCAGACGGCTATAAGATCACCCGCAGAGACCGCGTCAACGCAGTAGGAGGAGGAATCGCCATCGTCCACAAGAACACCATCGGGGTCTCGACCAGCACCGACAACACTCTCAGCACCGCCGAACACATGCACTTCCAGATCCACACGGACCCCAACACCACCCTTAGAGGCACCCTTGTCTACAGACCCCCTGGGCCCCGACCCCAGTTCAGCGACTCCATCGCCGACTTCATCAGCACGCACGCCCTGACCTCTACCGACTACATCCTCCTCGGAGACCTGAACTTTCACCTGGAGAACAACAACGACAGCAACTCCACCACCCTGATCGACAACCTCGCCAACCTCGGTCTGAGCCAGCTCGTCACAACACCGACCCATTCCGCCGGCCACACGCTTGACCCCATCTTCTCCTCAAGCTCCCACGTCTCCTTCAGCCACACCACGGAACTCCTCTGGACCGACCACCGCTGCATCCATTTCACCTTCCAGAAACCCACCACACACCACCGCACCCAACAGATCCCACGCCGCTGCTGGAGCAAAGTCACCGAAGACCAACTACGGGCAACCCTCGCTCTCAGCCCTCCCTCCGACCCATCCAACACCGACGACGCTGCCTGCAACCTCAGACGATGGATGGACGACTGTGCCAACACCCTCGCCCCGCTGAAAAAACTCACCTACAGTGACACCACCAAAAGAGCCAGCTGGTTCACCTCGGAACTCCTAGCTTCCAAGCGTACCTGCCGGAAACTAGAGAAGAAATGGCACAGTGATAAGACACCGGACAGCCACGCAGCCCACAAAGACGCCATCCGTAACCACCACCACCTCATCAAGTCCGCCAAGAGAATCTCCTTCAAAGACCGCCTCGACAACAACGCACACAACAACAAGGAGCTTTTCAACATCGTGAAGGAACTCTCCAACCCCAGCTCCAACACCAACGACATCCCGCCGTCGCAACCCCTGTGCGATTCCCTCGCCACCTTCTTCCACCGCAAGATCGCCGACATCCACGACAGCTTCAACACCCAGACAGCCCCAACTAAGATCGATGCACCAGACCCGCCGCACACCATCGACCACGACCCCCTGCCAGCCTGGGCCAGCGTGAACATCGAGGACACCATCAAGACCATGAGCACAATACACTCCGGCTCCCCGTCAGACCCTTTCCCGCACCACATCTTCAACAAAGCCAGCAGCTCCATCGCACCCCACCTGTGCAACATCATCAATCTCTCCTTCGAGACCGCGACCTTCCCAGAGAGCTGGAAACACGCAGAGATCAACGCCCTACTCAAAAAACCCAAGGTGGACCCGAGAGACCTCAAGAACATCCGGCCCATCTCCCTGCTTCCGTTCCCAGCCAAGGTCATCGAGAAGATCGTCAACAAACAGCTAACCCGATACCTCGAAGAAAACAGCATCCTGGACCCATCCCAATCGGGGTTCCGCAGCAACCACAGCACTGAGACTGCCCTCATCGCCGCCACCGACGACATCAGGATCCTGTTGGACAACGGTGAGACCGCAGCCCTCATCCTGCTGGACCTCTCCGCCGCCTTCGACACTGTCTGCCACCGCACTCTACGCGCACGCCTCCACGACGCAGGGATCCGAGACAAGGCCCTGGAATGGGCCACCTCCTTTCTCGCCGGCAGAACCCAGAGAGTCCGCCTCCCACCATTCCGATCCGAAGCCTCCGAGATCATCTGCGGCGTACCCCAGGGATCGTCCCTCAGCCCAACACTGTTCAACATCTACATGGCCCCGCTCGCACGCATCGCCAGACAGCACGACCTCAACATAATCTCCTACGCCGACGACACTCAACTGATCCTCTCCCTCACCAAGGACCCCTCGCCGCCAAATCCAACCTCCATGAAGGAATGAAGGCCGTCGCCGATTGGATGAAGATCAGCCGACTAAAACTGAACACGGAGAAGACAGAGGTCCTCATCCTCGGCTCCAACCCCTCAGCCTGGGACGACTCCTGGTGGCCAACGACGCTGGGAGCAGCCCCGACACCCACCGACCACGCACGCAACCTGGGAGTCATCCTCGACTCAACGCTCTCCATGGCCAAGCAAGTCAACGCAGTATCATCCTCCTGCTTCAACACCCTCCGCATGCTTCGCAAGATCTACAGGTGGATCCCAACAGACACAAGAAGAACAGTCACCCAGGCCCTCGTCAGCAGCAGACTTGACTATGGGATCGCCCTCTACGCGGGAGCCCCGGCCAAGCTCATCAAGCGACTGCAACGCATACAAAACGCCTCCGCACGCCTGATCCTCGATGTACCACGCCACAGCCACATCACCCCCCACCTGAGGAACCTGCACTGGCTCCCCGTCGACAGGAGAATCTCCTTCAAACTCCTCATCCACGCACACAAGGCACTCCACAAGACTGGCCCAGCCTACCTCAACAGACGACTGCTCTTCTACGTCCCCAACCGCCAACTCCGCTCCGCCGACCTCTCCCTCGCCACCGTCCCTCGCATTCGAAGAACCACCACCGGCGGCAGATCCTTCTCCCACCTCGCCGCCAAGACCTGGAACACCCTTCCACTAAGCCTACGACAGACCCAAGACCTGCTGACCTTCAGGAGGCTACTCAAGACCTGGTTGTTCGACCAGTAGCAGCACCCCCCCACCTTTTTTTCCCCAGCGCCTTGAGACCCTCGCGGGTAAGTAGTGCGCTTTACAAATTCTGTGATTGATTGATTGATTGATTGACTTCATCGTGACATGTTTATTTTCGCAGTGGAGATTCTAAATGTAAGTTAATTTCTGCTTTATGTCACTTTCGGCTGCTTTGCGCCATACGAGCATCCGCGCAAAATGTTAGTAAATAACACGAAAAGTATTTAAAAAATGGCCCAGGGAAGGATGAAAGTTCGATCATGTATTATACAGAATAAAGTACCCCTACGGGGGGTTATGCAGAGATACGAAGTCACAGTTCCAGGATTTAACAAAGGAGCTCGTCCCTCATTCAGCCTTGTTCCTGTACACGGCCACAGGGCATCTTGGTCAGTTGCAATGTCCGCTCAGTGGGAGTACTGTGTCCCATATAATAACAGTCTTTGCTTCTGGGTGGGCAGCACCTTGTCTGCTGGTTGATAATGTAAATATAAGACATCTGTCCAAAGGTGAAAGCTAAGTGAGCGCTTTCGAAGCACCGTGCGCCTGCGGAAAGATAACCGGTGTAGGCATGGCCGGTGTGATGTCAATCACTCATGACTGCTAGTTGCTACAGCATGTCTTGTTATCCACACATCTCTTTTTCGGTTGCTGCTTTTCACATTGTGCAGGAATAAAATGAGCACAGGCAGCAGAAAATGTTGACTTTGGTTCACGTGTTCAGCTCCAATACATCAGCCCAAGGGTTAGGGGTTATGGGATGGGAGGGTTGAGAGGGTTAGGAGCCAAGCCACACCCATAGAAACGCATAAGACATATATTTTCAGAAACGAAGAGTAAAAATGAAACCTGCAGGAGAGCACGAGTTGCAGAAATGGAAATAAAGGAGAAATATGTTGACAAACATTGAAGAATCGTTGGGCGTTTAGACCTTCTGTGCAAGTCTTTTGTGGTACTGAAGGCTGGATTACTTAGACTGCACAGGTACTGGTGCTATTTTGCACAATATTTCCAAATTCCTTAGCTTGTAGCAGGTGCGACTTTGGAACATTTTCCGATCAAATACATTGCATTGTTGTAGAGCAGTTTCATATGGTATCCGGTGCTGTCGAGTTTGATGACTTGGGCACAAGCAGTCAAGAATGTGCTCAGGAGAATTCGGGCGAGTGTAGATCCTTGTGCAAGCACAGGGCAAGCAGCAGTGCTGTGATTATGTTATCTTCATCCAAAGATCGGAGCTATCCACCCCTCAAGTTGAGTGATATGGACTCTGTCCCTCTGCGTTGGTGGCAGCCAACCTGGAAGATGCTGATGAGGTGGTAGGATTGGGAGATGAATCTTCTCTGCAGACAATCATGTTGATGTTCTTGGGACCACAGTGAGGAAACTGGATTTAGATCTGGCTGTGGTGTCTCTGTGTGTACGTGGTTTCCCATGTAGAGTTAATAATTGTGAATTTGAACCCTGGCGGACTGCTTGTGTGGAAAGCGCCACGTAAGAGGGTCAGTAATTGGTATTACCAGGATTACTATGTTTGCATTGCAAATATAAGTGGGTGTGAATGTCAGTTTCAGACTGGGCAGAATATTGGTAATTTCCTCTTGGGTGGACATGAACTTGCAGAAAGGAGCAATCCTGAGGGGCATTTGAGGCTCTTCCACACTGGCATTTGGACCTTCGAGAAACGCTGATTGACAGTGGTTAATTTGTAAAAAAGCAAGTGGTCAGGAGGCCACCAGGGCACACCCCACCCACTGCCCCTGCTACGACTGCCGAATGCCAGTTCCAGGGCCATCACACTGGTACAAGAGTGACATTTCAACTATTCCAGGCCACTCTGAGCTGTGAAATGGATTAGACATGCTAGCTCATTATGATTTTTATAAGTTTATGAAACTGTGAAACACTTTTCTGTTAAAGAAAGAGCAATCGTGTGGCAGAGTGTCATAATTAAGTGAGTTTTATAAATACATGGTCGTACTGAGCACCGAC
Organism: Calotriton arnoldi; assembly: GCA_963921515.1. NCBI lineage: Eukaryota > Metazoa > Chordata > Amphibia > Caudata > Salamandridae > Calotriton > Calotriton arnoldi. The sequence continues at coordinate 1,913,706 of CAWUFW010001368.1, read as the reverse complement.
AAACACCAGACAAATTAAGCACTGATTGTTTGACCATAGCAGGTACAGTTTTTGAGAAAGGAAGGAGTTACCGAGGTGTGGACATCAGCTCTGTGTAAACCTTAAAGTAATTCCTTGCTTGGTGTCCCAACATTCAAGCTTGTTTATTCTCCAAAACTGAAGTGGGTAGTGACGGTTCATCGACCGCCCCTCTATTTGGCAAGTGTTACTATCTTTGTAAAAAATTCTGAAGCAATTGTTCTTAGTGTGGTGCTATATGATGCTAATGCATCATATTACCCTATATGCATATAACACATTGGTTAAACACCTCCGTGCTTAAAAAAAAATAATGTACCAAGGTACGCAGTCACAAAGGTTTTTGGGAGATACCCTAGTACTTAGAAAAGGGATGGGTATATATGTAAAAACACAAACAGAATTCCCTTTTCCTTTTGTTCTAAAAAAAGGACATCTAGATCCTATTCATTTCATTAGTCAAGGCCATACACAGAAATCACATAAACCAAAGCAATTTTTTCCCAGGTTGCTAAATATTACAGTCATGTGCAAAAAACATCTATAATGAAAATTCAAACATAAAAATGAATATTCGAAGGAATGTATTTTCAATTATCTTTTATTCAAATAGTTGTATAGTTTATGTTATCAAATGTTTATGCAAAATAAATAAAACCATTTATATTTAAAAACATACATTCATCATTTAAAAAAAGTACACTGAATTATTGTCCTGAAGAAGGTGGTGATCCACCTTTACACAGAAACGCCTGGCCAAAGTACGCAGTCAACAGTCAAAATATGGTGTTTCCACCCTGTATATTAATCTATAGCAATCATAATCAAAAAGTAAGGAGCCAAGTCTTTCAATGCAGCTTGTATTGAATCCAGAGAACAGCTGACACGTTTCGTCACACAAGTGACTTCTTCAAGGCAGCAATTACATATTGTACAGAAAATAGAGATCAACCAGCCAATCAGTACGTGTATATACATATCTTTTCATGTTTCTAGCATTACATGGTGATTAAGCTCCAGGAAGGAAAACCGTATCTGTGCTTCTTATGACCACATTGGGGTGTATCCGCTGTGTGAGAGAGGCACTGCAGATAATGCAAATTGTGTGTGTATGACCATTTTCAACTTCTTTTTATCCATACTCAACGATAGTAACATCTGGATCCACCAATAATCTAATGACACTCAACTCCATCTCAAAGTCTCTTTCACTAATTATATTCAGAAACACAAAACCAGGGCCCTGTTTAATTTGTGTGGTTTCTACTCTTTGCCCTTCTCCCTAGCCCCTTATCGGCACATAGGGGGCTTAGGGACCCTGTGATATCATTTGGGTCAGAGGGTGCACCATGCCACTTCAGCTACCCTTGACATCTGGGTGAATTGACGCCCATGTGGAGTCGCGTTCTGGTAGCCATCCAAAGGACCACGAAGTCGATTGAAGATGAAGTTCTTATCCATCAAGAGTACAACACGCATATTTTAAAGAACTTTTAAGCAATTTGAACCAGAGGTAGGAATAGCATTTTTTTTGTCTGGGAAAATAGGGTCTCCTATATCTTGGAAACTGACAGTGCCCTACAAGAACAAACATCTAATTAGCGATAGGTGGAGTTAGCAAAAGATGAGATTCAGTTGGACCCGTTTCCCTACATTAGTGATGCAGTAGGCCAACACACCCACAGTGTATTTTGTGCACATTAAGGGCCATTTCAGACCTGCCAAAGAGGTGACGTGCTTCCTTTTTCTGACCAGAATGGCCAGCCTGCATTTTTGCATCACTTTATGCCAGACAGTATTAAAATATTCTGAAATGGACGTTCATTGTGGATTAATGGCATGGCTATATTAGGAGGGGGGTTGAGGTTACTCAGAAAGCTGATGATTTATGACATGCTGTCATGTTTCAGGAAAATTAGATAGGCCTTGGTAGTTTCCTTCATAATATGTTAAGGGAGGAAATGTGGGCTGGTGGCTAGAGCTACTGACTTTGAAACCTGGGGACCCAGGTTTGACTCTCGGCGCTTGACACAACATGGGGTTGGTGTAGATTTACTAAAAACTCACACAATGAAATTTGTACTTGTAAAGCGCACCCATACCCCCAAAGGGGTGTCCAGGCGCTGTACGCATACCGCTGTGGAACCCTTCCTGGCTTTTCCCTGTGAAATGTCCACTCCTGGGCACCCCCAGGGTGAAGCCAGGCATCCCAGCGCTGTTGGGGCCGTTGTGGAGATTAAGCAAGCTATTGCCCAGAGTTGCAGAGTGGGACCCATGATTAGAATAGGCACCGAGGCGAGAATTATCAGGTCCGAGGAAATTGAGCCCAAGACCCGCCGAGGCGGGAATTGAACCCTGGTCCCGGGCCAGATCTCTGCATCAGGGTCTGCCGCTCTAACCATTGAGCCACACTTCTCCACAAGGCAGCACAACAACCAAAGTTGCTGCGCTGCAAGGGAGGGAGAGAGCAGCACAGTCACATTTACGCGTAGATATGGTGATGTTCTACTCTCTCCCGTGCGCACAGTCAGGCTGCCATGCGCCATAGTGCAAAGGTGTCTGTGTCATGTCTAGCATTGGTTTTTACTGGAAGTGATGAAGTTATGTTAAAGAACTCTTTACATGAATGTACATATTAACACACAGCTTTCCACAGCTGTTGCATTCCGTTTGTGGAACCCGCAGGGCATTGTTTCCATAAGGCCAGGCAAAGCAGCATAGGGTTTGAACATTAGGTGGGGGCCAAAATACAAGGTTAGACTTGAACCCAATTCTTCTTTTTTAAGTGGAGTGGGAACGCTCCAGTAGGGAAATGGTATTTTGCCTGGAAAGAACAACATGTTTAAACCATTCCTGGCTACTAGACAACCATGACTTTCATTTATTGATTCAGAGGATGGAAAGGGAGTGAAAAGCAAGTTCAGCCATGGTGTATTGACAAAAGGCATGGATGGGATACATGATAACTCGAAATAAGCAAAAACAAGTGACTCTACGTACTTGGCAGAAATTACTAAATTGGATCTGGCTTCAGGGTTGTGGTCGAGTTTGGCACCTGGGGAGATGCCTTCCTGTAAAACTTGAAACATCATAAAGAGGAAAGAAGGCTGTTTGTATTTCAACCGCATCAGGATTCTTCCATGATTCATTTTTATTAGGAATTATGCAATTTGTGTAAATATTAAACGCACATCTGCTGCAGATGTACTGTGAGACTTCCTCAACATCATGATACTCAATTGCATATTTTTTACTCTTAAAAATATTGTTTATGATAGCTGTTGACAGTCCGTAGAAAATGTTGAATAAGTCCTTTTTAGGTCTCGCCTGAGCCAGCGCATGCGCTGTTCTGGCGAGAGTTTTAGTAAGCGGGTTTTGGAAGTGCAAACAGCAGTTTGCTGGCGACCAGCTTGCGTTCACGTGAGCGTGCACGCGCGTCACGGGTCATTAAGTGCATTGCGATCACTTTCACTTTCGCGGCTTTGAAGTAAAGAAATAGATTATTTTTCTATTTCTTTACTTTTGCTATAATCGCGGCACCCGCGCTTTACTTTTAACATTAAAAGTAAAGCGCGGGTGCCGCGATTGTAGCAAAAGTAAAGAAATAGAAAAATAATCTATTTCTTTACTTTTGCTACAATCGCGGCACCGGCGCTTTACTTTTAACATTAAAAGTAAAGCGCGGGTGCCGCGATTATAGCAATTTATTTTGAGAGACAGCAGTCCCTGAGTAGACAATGAATAGGCAATAAATAAATATAGCCCCAATCGGTACTATATTGTAGCCTTTATTCCATCCGGAAAAAAGGCAATTTTAATATGCATTTATATTAGATGTACAAAACATAGAATTTAATAACAGTGGGACACAAGCCTGTATCCATGAACTCACATCACAAGAGAAAACAAGAGAAGGCTCAGGCAGCATGTGGTTGTCTGTATATACTCATTACAATGAAACAAACAACAATTGAAGGGGTCACCTTTACACATAGTTTAGCAAATAAATCAGAGTGTATAAGGCTGACAATTTTGTCGACGGCGTTTCGATCCTTAACATTAATATCGGATCATCATCAGGACTTTCAAAATAATGCCTGAAAACATATTGCCTGTAATTAACTGAATCGAAAACAGCACGAAAAATAGAGATATGGAAAGGAAAAGGGGAAAACTAGATAGAGGACGAAAGTTAGTAAGGGCTAAATAAGAAAACGCATAATTGCGACAGCAGGCAATGGGCCAATTAAAATTTACGCATGATTCCTAATAACAGATGCAAGGTGCGAGGCGTAGTCAGCACAGGTAACGAGCAATTAACGGCGTGCTACTCAGCGATGTGTAGTATTCGTGCCCAACCAAGTAAGTGCGACAAAAATGTTCTATCAAAGTGAGCGCGAATGTAGCATTCCAACACAGAACCAAGTAAGTGCGACAAAAAGGTTTTAAAGGTGAGCGTGAATGTAGCATTCAAACATAGTCAGGGGAGTGCGACATACGTTCTATCAAGGTGTGTTGACCATGAGACACAGAAGGGCTTAATTGCTGCGAGGGAGCCTCAAGTGAATGCTAAGTGAGGGGCGGGTGCCTCAAGTGAATGCTAAGTGAAGAGCGGGACAGGGAATAAACAAGGTCTACCTTGCGGCTAGAGCAGGAAGCAGAACGGTCCAAGATAACCAAGGCTTCCCAATTGTGACCGCAGACGATGTCCAGACCTGGCAATTGGAAGGGGAGGGGGGTGAGAACCAGGAATGGCGGAGGAACGATCAAGAGATAAGAGAAAAACGGGTCCAGAGGCATACCTCGTAATGAGAGGGGATGAATGCCCACGTAGATTGAATCAAAAATTGGAGCCGCAGGCATCTAAATAAGCGGCCGATAGAAATCCTAAAGTCAGGGATAAGGAGAGTTAGGAGAGGTGTGGCGCTAGTGCTGGAGGTGTATGGAAGGGAGGGAGCGGTTCAGTGGAGCTTACCGATCACTTGGGAGACGGCGGCATATGGCGTCTGCTGTCCAGGGAGTGGGGAAGGACGCCCTGAGTTGGTGCTTATGGGCTGTGTAAAAGCGGTCATGTGACCGCAATGGCATGGCGGCCATCTTGGAGTGGGTAATCCTCCCCGGGGAATTGAGTGAGGGCTATGGGACCTGGTCAAGTGATCATGGTGACGCGGCGACCGAAAGGAAGGAAAAGGGTGAGATAGACAAGGGAATTAGCACTTAAGGTTGCACATTTGACCCGAAGTCAGCGTAGAGCATACAAAATAAGGAATCTTTAAAGAAATACATTAGAGTTATTGCAGAACATTTCAGAAGAATGTGCAGTTTAAGGTATGCCATGTACGGCTGTCATGAAGGCAGATGGTAACAATATTTTGGTAAAAAATACATTAGAGTTATTGCAGAACATTTCAGAAGAAGGTGCAGTTTAAGGTATGCCATGTACGGCTTTCTGTGTCTTAGAACTTGAAGGCAGATGTTAGCAATATTTGGTTTTTACAGTAAAGTTGTCCAGTCCTCCAGGCGGTTCAGGCCAGTGTGAATACTGCCAGTACGCAGGATCCATTTCAATTCTTCTTTGTTCATTAGTTGAGCAAGATTAGCTCCTCGTGGAGGCAGCTTGACAATGCTTATTACTGTCCAGCGTATGTCGTCCTCGGTGTGACCCATGATTTGGAAATGTTCAACTAAGGGTGCATTTGGCGTGTTACACCGTAGCCTGCTTCTATGTTGGCAAATCCTTATCCAGACCTTTTGTTTTGTGTCGTCTGTCCGATGTAGATCAGATTGCAGGGGCATATGATGGCATAAATCACGTTGCAAGAATTGCAGTTGGAAAAATCTTTCAGTACACATTTGATGGTGCCAAACACAAATTCTTTACATTCAATGGTAAATTTGCAAACTGTACAATTTCCACATTTCGCATGTCCTGTTAGGGGAGGGAGACCCCAATGGTCGTGTAGTGTCCCTGTACTTGTGGTGCTGGGTAAGGCGGCCCTGACTAAATGGTCCTTGATGTTTTTGCTTTTTTGAAAGCGAAAAGAGGGCGATCAAATTAAGAATGCCAGCATTAATGACATTCCAATGCTTGAGTATGCTTTTGCGTAATTTATTTGAAGCAGGTGAAAAAGTGGTTACGCATGCAATACGATTTTGAGGCTGTTTGGTTTTTGGTACAAGTAGACAATCCCTGGGGCAATACCAAGCCCTCTTTAGGGCATTCCGTACGAGTCTGCGTGGGTATCCCCTTGAGGTTAGTTTGGTACTAAGGATCTTTGCTTCTGAAAAATAGTCTTCCTTCAATGAACAATTCCGTCTGATATGGAGGAACTGGGAATAGGAAAGTGAGTCCCTGAGTGCTCGTGGGTGATTGCTGTCATATTTGAGCAGTGTGTTACGCTCTGTAGGTTTCCTAAATAAGCTGGTAATCAAGGAGCCCTCTTTATGTAGAATGTTAAGGTCGAGAAAGGGAATGGTAGTTCTGCTGTGTGATAATGTGAATTTAAGGCCACCACAGTTGTTGTTTAGCCAATGTAAAAATTGGTCAAGAAGGATTTGCGAATCGTGCCAAACCATAAAAATACCATCAATGTATCTCCTCCGTTTTTCTCTTATCTCTTGATCGTTCCTCCGCCATTCCTGGTTCTCACCCCCCTCCCCTTCCAATTGCCAGGTCTGGACATCGTCTGCGGTCACAATTGGGAAGCCTTGGTTATCTTGGACCGTTCTGCTTCCTGCTCTAGCCGCAAGGTAGACCTTGTTTATTCCCTGTCCCGCTCTTCACTTAGCATTCACTTGAGGCACCCGCCCCTCACTTAGCATTCACTTGAGGCTCCCTCGCAGCAATTAAGCCCTTCTGTGTCTCATGGTCAACACACCTTGATAGAACGTATGTCGCACTCCCCTGACTATGTTTGAATGCTACATTCGCGCTCACCTTTAAAACCTTTTTGTCGCACTTACTTGGTTCTGTGTTGGAATGCTACATTCGCGCTCACTTTGATAGAACATTTTTGTCGCACTTACTTGGTTGGGCACGAATACTACACATCGCTGAGTAGCACGCCGTTAATTGCTCGTTACCTGTGCTGACTACGCCTCGCACCTTGCATCTGTTATTAGGAATCATGCGTAAATTTTAATTGGCCCATTGCCTGCTGTCGCAATTATGCGTTTTCTTATTTAGCCCTTACTAACTTTCGTCCTCTATCTTGTTTTTCCCCCTTTTCCTTTCCATATCTCTATTTTTCGTGCTGTTTTCGATTCAGTTAATTACAGGCAATATGTTTTCAGGCATTATTTTGAAAGTCCTGATGATGATCCGATATTAGTGTTAAGGATCGAAACGCCGTCGACAAAATTGTCAGCCTTATACACTCTGATTTATTTGCTAAACTATGTGTAAAGGAGACCCCCTTCAATTGTTGTTTGTTTCATTGTAATGAGTATATACAGACAACCACATGCTGCCTGAGCCTTCTCTTGTTTTCTCTTGTGATGTGAGTTCATGGATACAGGCTTGTGTCCCACTGTTATTAAATTCTATGTTTTGTACATCTAATATAAATGCATATTAAAATTGCCTTTTTTCTGGATGGAATAAAGGCTACAATATAGTACCGATTGGGGCTATATTTATTTATTGCCTATTCATTGTCTACTCAGGGACCGCTGTCTCTCAAAATAAGTTAGTTCCCAAGGTCCCTGACCGACCAAATAGGGTTTCCCTTGTATTTTATATACAGCGATTATAGCAATAGTAAAGAAATAGAATATTTTTCTATTTCTTTACTTTTGCTATAATCATGACACCAGCAGCTTACTTTTAACATTAAAAGTAAAGCGCGGGTGCATGATTGTAGCAAAAGTAAAGAAATAGAAAAATAATCTATTCTTTACTTTTGCTATAATCGCGGCACCCACGCTTTACTTTTAATGTTAAAGCGCTTTACTTTTAATGTTAAAAGTAAAGCGCGGGTGCCGCGATTATAATGGTGTAGCCAATAGGTCTCGCTTTTGGGACCTTATAAGTATTTAGTTATGCAACTGTTGCATGGCTAAACACTTATAAGGTCCCAAAGGCGAGACCTATTGGCTATGCCAATGCTTGTTAGGTCTAGCCTGCTAGACAGCCCGTGTGCTGTCTGTTGCTAAACATATTGTGGGCCTATTAAGAACATAAAGGGGCTTGGCGCCCTCCCATTGCTTGCCGTTGGTTCCCTTCACTTTCATTTGCCTGCTTCTTATCCCAGCTTGACAATTTTGTATTTCTCCCTCCCATGGAGCATTGCCTCTTTACGATCTCTCTTAATTGCCTGGCTTCTATACCAGTGCTTGCTTTTTAAGCACTTCTATTTTCTTTTTGGTTAAGCACTTTTGTGAGAGAGAGAGCGCATATTTTTTCCAGCTTTTCCAGCTGTGTCTCTCGTGTACTTGTCTCTTCCTACACTTTATGTTGTTCTCTGTTGTCTCATACTCCCGCTGGTGCGAGCAATCTGATTGGCTGGCCGCAACATGAAAGAAATCTTTGCAGCCGCCATTACAGGACATGGAGATTTGGTCCCCGTTTCCTGAAAATGTCAAAAGATATTAGGGAGCTGGGTATGGGTACAGTGAACCCTTGGATGTTATGACCCTTATGACTTTTCGAGATCCTGCTGGAAGGCCCACTGTGTGCTCCTATGGAGAAAAAAAAATTGAGCTGTGGCTGTCTTTTGCTAGATTTCTGAAGGCCATGTGCAGTTGGGTGGGATGGTTAAAGGTCATGCATGCCGAAGGGTTGGATGCAGGCCCTGCCGCCAACCCCTGCTACACACAGCCTTTGGGTATGTACGCCAATGGGTTGGGCACAGAGTCTGGTCCAGCGGCAGCCAGCTCAGGTAAGCGCGGCGGGGCGCTGGCAGGGCACGGCAAGGGGGGAAGCCGACAGATGACGGAATAGGCATTATTTATTTATTTAATTATACCTATTCTGTCGACTTCCCCCCCTCCCTCCCCTCACCGCCCCACCGCGCTTATGTGATCAAGACCGCAGGCTTGCGGTCGAAACGCGTCATCGTGACATGCTAATGCAATAAATTTGTTTATGACATCTCAAAACTGGAGTCTGTGCCCGTGTTTGACCCGGCGAGGTCTGTTCGTGGGATCCTGTTTTTTAATTTATATATATATATATATATATATATATATATATATATATATATATATATATATATATATATATATATATATGGTAAGGGAATTGTAGGATATATATATCTCAAATATATATATATATATTTGAGAACGCTTCCAGCACAGCTGATCCCTCACCATACGGAGTCGGTGCGACTTCCAGGTGCTGGAGCCCGGTCGTATATCGTAGAAAAATCTTGTGCAGCAATGTACACCACAAGAAAGAGTCGCACTCCAGGATCACTTTCAAAGGTCAAAGTGTATTTCAAAGGCAACGCGTTTCGACCGAGACGGTCTTTTTCACAAGCATCACGGGCTGAAAGTGATCCTGGAGTGCAACTCTCTCTTGTGGTATACATTGCTGCACGAGATTTTCTACGATATATATATAAATATATATATATATATATATATTTTTTTTTTTTTAGGTTAACAGTTCATTACATTTTTTCCCTCTTGATTTTAATTTACACCTAACCTCCTTTTACCACTACCCACTACCCACCCTAAACCCCAAAAGTTCCCATACCTCCCTTTACCCCTGCCACAACCTAAACCCTAAAATTTCTCTTTCCTCCCTATACCACTGCCCACTCTTAAACCTAAAATTACCATTACTTCCCTTTACCGTTGGCTATCCTTAAACTCTAAAATTACCCTTACCTGCTTCCATCACTACCCAACCCTAAACCTTAAAATTACACTTACCTCTCTTTATCACAACCCCACCCTAAATGCTAAAATTACCTTTACCTCTCTTTACCACTACCCACACCTAAACCCTTTTTTAAATAACATAATAAGTATGTTATTAAAAAAAAATACTTATCTGTGTGGTGAAGGCATGAGTGGTAAAGGCACAAATATTAGTTGCTTGGTAAAGGCATTGCGTGGAAAGACTTTGGGGGCGATTACGATGCCAGGCGGAAAGTCTCCGACCGACAGTCGGATTCTCCTAGACCGTGTCGGAACCCATCCGCCCGACTCGGTCAGAATCCAATCCGCCGGACCGATTACGATGCCCACAGTCGGAAGGGAAACCATTCGGTCATTCCAAATCGGTTCCGACCGGCTCTCGGAGAATCTGTGTCGGTCGGAGCCGATTCATACAGCTCAATGGACAGCGTTTCCGACCGACCGATTACGATGTTGGATTCTGACAGCCTTTCCGACTTTGACTGTCCGACACAAAAAGGCTGTCAGAAAATGACTTTTGGGGCCCCTAGCAAGCCCCCCTTAATCCCGAGGCCTCCGTTTTGGGGTTGTGGTGGTACGTAAGGGACTCCCGTGTAAAATCATGCACTGTGTGGCAGGCACCATGGGGTGCCCGCAACAGCGTGCAAAGTTTCCCGCAGACACCCTTTTTCCCCACAGCAGCCTGTGCTGTCGCTCGGAACACGGGCTCCTATTGAAGTCAATGGGAGTCCAACCGAAGCATCGTAATCGGTCGGGTGGAACCGCGATCGTGAGTCGGTCGGAACCGAATCCGACAAGGAGTCGTGCGGAAACTTTCCGCACAACATCGTAATCGGCCCCTTTGTTGTAAGGGTTGATCCCCTTTTAATTCCAGCTCTATTGTAAGCTGCAGTCAGGTGCGAGTCTTTGGGTGAGACACCTGGGCCAGCTGTGACAGTGAATTGCCATGAGACTCCCAACTGAATACACATCAGATACAGATGCGTACCCTGATCTGCCCCATACAGCAGATAAATTAGGTGTGTGACCCATTCTGTTCCACCAGTGATTGATCAACATGCGCTGTTTAATGCCTTACTGGTTACTCATTCACCTGGCAGTGAAGAGGTTTGTTTGTGATGTGCCGATGCTCTCATTTCACCGCGGGCTCATCATTCTGGCTCGGTAACAACTTAATTGGCCATCTCAAATACTTATGGCTAGGGATCATGATGCATGTAATCTAGATTCCATCCCCGCGCTGTTCCGAGCTCTCAGCCTATCATCATGTTGGATGGGCCGCCTGGGGCAACATCCTCCCTGGAACACAAAGACGCGATCTGGTGAATGATGTCACAATAGGTCTCAAAACCAACGTCTTCTTGCCTGAGTGCTGACCTGCATGCACTGGTGCCTACCAAGCTCAATATGTGAGCATGTGAGTTGAAAATGAATAAAAATGAAACATTGTAACCTTGTTGTTGCCTTAGCAAACGTCGGAAACATTTGGGCATCTTTTTTTATATGAAGGGGGACCTCCACTTTAAAAGATACCTAGAAGGAGATACCTGGCATCAATATTAATGTTATGGAGTCTTTTCTTTATGTTGGCCGTGGTGTGAAAGGTACATGCAAGAGATGTTAGAACTGAAGCTGCTGCGAGGCTCCATGAACGGCAGTTGTCCTAGAGCGTGAGCGGGGCAAGGAGCTGTGGGTGTACCCCGAAGATGTCAATCAACCTGTTGGATTAACTACTGTTTTTTGTGTATTGTTCGACATAACCATTAATTCTTGATCACTCCTACCAATGGAAGGGATATGCCTGCTACTAAGCAGAGACAGAGCTGTCTCAAGAAGTAGGGGCAGAGGGGTCTTTATGATCAAGCCTAGAGCTTGCAAAGCCTCATGCTCCTTCATTAAAATGTTTTTTTTTATAGATATTTAATTGGAAGCAAGCCTACTGTCTTCATTAGTATTAGCTTGCATAGCCACACCACTATGTGGTGCCATAAGTCATGTTTCTGTTCCCCTGGAACACGTTTCTTAAGTTAATATTTAGGAAGATGTGTCCAAGGGGCCCAAAGGGCCCAGCATTAAACTGTGGCCCTGGGCCATGCAAATATTTCTGACCGGCCTGGACACAGCCCAGATCTACAGTGTAGAATTTACTGCGATACGCGCAGATCTCTTAATAAGACAGATTTTACAATTTTCGGTGGATTTTGTACATTTTAAATAGGTATTGTAAATGTCAGAAATAACCTGCAGATTTTTTTACTGCCTGATCTTCCGGCTAGTGAGAAAACTCACAGAAGTCTGGAAGGAAGGAGGAACGCTTGCTGCCAATGAATCTGGGCTTCAGCATCTATCAAATTAGGTTGAAGGAATAATGTATTAAAGTGCCTTCTCCTCTGAGGCTTGGTTTGGCTGAGCAGAAGCTCATGCCGAGTGGATTACTGCAGAGAAGAAGCCCAGCCCCAGTGAAAGATGCTTTGCATCGGGTGTGAGTGACTTTCCTAAAGCAAACCCGATGTAAAGTGTTAGGGTGAGATTCACTATTCATCCAAATCTGGATTTGTAGTCAATAGTATTCCAAAGTAACGCAACACTGCACAACGTGCTGCCTTGCGTTAATTTGCAACAATGGGGTGTTCCATGGGTGATGCATGGGAGTTCTAATGCAACGGCCCATGGGTTTTGACACAACTGCCTATCTACAAAGAATTGTACAACACACAATCAAAGTGGGAAAAGTCTTCAAGTATTGTTTTTATTCTGGAAGGGGTCCCTTCCAGTACTAAAGCTATGCTCTAAGGAACGCAGACACCCTTGCACTATGGCACAAGGGTGTCTGCATTGGCGCATGGCCGCCAATAGTGCGCCAGGGCGGGGAGAGGAGAAAAGCGCCACCTCTCAGTATATACAGTGCTGTTCTCCTCTTTCATGAAACACAACTGTAGCTGCTGTGCTGTGCTGCGTTGCGTGACTCCTTAGTAAATCAAAGCCCTAGTCTGCCAATCAAGGCACTCTCCTATCCTCTCTGACTGAATGTTGCAAGCATGTATTGTTTTAAGCGGCACATCCACAAGAAGGGGGCAGGGATGGGGTGTTTGATGGTACTGAGGCCTGGCAACAGGACCCTGAGAGGCAGAGAAGTGATGTGTGTCAGTAGAGCAAAAGCACTCACAATTCCAACACCCTGAGGATTGTTGGAAAGAAATATAGTGGACAGCATTCTGAAAGGACTGGGCAAATCTGAAACCAGAAGTTTATAGCTTCACGTTTGCTGTAGATTTACTCATCTACAGAATTCACAAAACGTTTCTAGATTAGATTAGGAAACCTGTCACAGATTAAATTTCCAGGCGTAATTCTGGACGAGTTTTCTGAATTCTATTTTGGCATGCAAGAATATACAGGCATATATTCACAAAAGTAAGTGCACTTGAATATCTTTTTTCTTCTCCAAGGGACGTATAGTTTTCCCCTCAAAGAAACTCCTTTCTCTACAGCACCAATTTCTGGGTGTTCCCTGCTTCTTCTTGCCCTCAGGAAAGGGATTTGCTCCTGACCTTGTCAAGAGTAAATCCCCTAACATTTCCTGAGTGGGAAGGGTTCGAAATGTGGTTTGTAAAAACCCACAAAGTTTATGGGTGTTTCATAAACTTTCAGTGCACTCTTCTGGCCTTTTCTTGACCTTCCATTTCTTTCTGATTCCTAAATATATTCTTCTGAATGGATTCACCTGGGAGTCCCCCTCCAGGGCCAGTCTAAAATCCACCAGTTGGACTCCTATTAAATGGTAGCCGGCATGTAAACATTAGCAGACTTACTTCCCACCCAGTGATCTGGTACTGCAATGTTTTTCTACCTGTGCCCTCGAAAATACGCCTTTCCCTGCAATGATAATTCCCCTGGTACTATCATACATCATTCACATTCTCCTTTCCATCTCTGGGTATTTCTGGAGAGACACAACATAAAACCAGCATTGGTTGCAACCCCTCCCCTGAGACCTCCATCTTATAAAATGCAGTAAATTTGCTGCATTTCAAGAATGATATTGAGAAGTACCTAGAAGATCGAAACCCAAATTAGAGGGAGGGCGTCATACCGGTCAATTAGCACTGCTTTTCATTCCACTGGGCGATGGCCTTTCACTAATTACGGGGTGTCCCGGACTGTGGGCCTCTCAACGCGTCATCTCTACAGCTCCCAGTGTGTACCTGGATGGTCCATTACATTCTTGGATCATTTTGTCACATTTATCAGTAACTCTAATATTCTGTGAACCTCCATCATTCCTCAGAACATTCCCCTTCAGAGCATGCCTTTTTCCACTCCATCACTCAACTCGGGTGATTCCTGACCCTGTCAGAAGGTTTCCCAACAAAGAGCTGTGAGTACCTCTGTCTCTTGGTTATCAAGTCTCTCGCTGAAGACATCTTCTGTGACCCAGTATGCTGGTTCCCACCATCAAGACAAGGGCTGGAACTCCTTGGAGACATTCCTTTAATACCAGAAAGAAGAAGTAAATGTCCTGTTTATAATGACACCCAGTTCTCTTCTCAGTCCTCGCTAAGGAATCTCCATGGTGACAAATTCTCACCCTGACAGTAGTGGGTGCTACCGGTCCCAGGTGGTGGGCAGGGGCATGGGAGTGGGGGGGGGGAGAAAGCAGGGCAAAGAAAGTAAAAAAAAAAAAAACACTTACCGTGACGGCCGACCGCTGCGTCTCCTCCGTCCTCTTCTTTCTGTCTCCCGTCCCGCAGCAGGATGCAGGAAGCACCCAGGCTCCCAGCCTTCCCTGAGCCAATCACAACGCTGCAATGCAGCGTTGTGATTAGTCTGAGCAATGTGGTTCGCTGCTCAGCCAGGGAATGGGGGCCTCAGCATGTTCTCCACACAGGCTGTAATGCAACCTGCATGGAGAAGATGCGAAGTGCTCATGAATGTTTGGCCGGCCCAAGAGTGCAGGCCAAACAGTCATGTACACTTAGGAGTGGGCAAACCACTCCTCCCCTGCTCCTCTGGAATCGGAGCAGCCCCATCTCAAACGCAAAGCTGCAGCAGAAGGAAACATAAAATGATAATAACGCAAGTTATTATCCTTTTATGTTTCCTTTACTTCACTGCTGCGGAGCAGTAGGGCGACGCTCCTCCGCCTTAGCGGAGGAGCCGCCACTGCACCCTGAGATTGAGAGTAGAATAGTACAGCCATAACTGCACCCCACAGAAAGCCTGCCCCATGTTACTACAATGATTGTAAGCACTGACAACATGCATGTGGCGTTTACCATTGCTCTTAATGACATTTCAGGCATTCTACATTTGCTTGCCTTGAAGATGAAGGTAAATACCTCAGACAGATTCCTGATTATGAATACTAATTGAGTGGACAACCCTTCTGGCATAGCCTGCGGCCCTTCTAATCTAATCTTCTAAAGTTTCCCCGTTTTTTTGCCAGGTGCTATAAGCACTGTTTCTAAGCCATGGCTGCAAGCTAAATATACCTCCCCCTCTCTCTCTTTAATGACTCAATTACCATTTCCATATACAATAATGGAAAGATTATGATTCGGATTACGGATATATTTCTATCATTATTCGAATGTCTATTCCAAGCTTTTCTCAATGCCGTAAAGAGGGTCTCCTCCCCCATATTTCTGCCTCTTACTTTCATACCTCCATAAACAATTGCTCCCCACACCTACATCATCGAACACCCACATATACTTCCATACAACTTCTCCTCCCACCTCACTCCACTAAATGGTCATGCAAACTGGTGACTAAGTAAGCACTATGTACCATACAATCCTTGATCAGGACTTAACCCTCTTTACTGACCTTCATGCTGCCTCGCCTACATCTTCCTCCACTGACTCTCATTCAGGGACTATGAGTCTTAATCCCAACAGGATGTTCCATTTTAACTCGCCAGTGCAATGCTAGGTGACTACCCTGATGATCTACCTCCCTATGGCTCAACTTGGAATGTTTCAGAACTAGCCACATTCCTAAATAGCTCTCACCGGCCACCTGTGATAACTCACAATTTCTGTCCCATAATCTAATGTCACACTCTTCCCACTCTCATATGAGATGATGCCTTTCCTGCTCCCATTACCCTACACCATTTACCCCATGATCAACCGCACAAGGAGAAATTTCCCTGCATTCCGAATCTTCACCTGGATAACTCTTCTCCACCTACACCTTACTTGTCCCCGCATACACAAATGACCAGTCATACCTAATGCCGCTCAGCCCTTACAACACTCACATCTCCCTCAATTGCTCTTTCCTCAATCCCACTTATGATACACAACTTACAATCGCTCCCCACAAAATGAACCCCTAGCCCACTCCTCTCTTCCCGATCTCATCCCCCCTGCTCCCTGATGACCCTCTTGCTTACTCCTCTTTTCGTTCAGAATTCCTGAGCTTTACCACAAACACTTCCGCCATCCATCACCTCTTGTTTGTCCTGACACCTCCCACCTCCCAACACCGGTAACACTCAGCACACCTTCACCATCACTTTTCTCATCTTTCCCAGTCTCCGCCTCCATAGCTAGAGCAGACACGACTACCACTTCAATCAAACACTTGAACCAATTCCAGAATATGAACCAACATTAACTGAGAGTGCTGACCCAGCCTCTCACATTGAGTTACTGGTCTCCTATGTTCTCCAACTCCTAACTACTTTCAATGACAACTACCTTCCAAAGACACAAGTGCTAGAAGAGCATCACAGTAGGCTTAACTCAATAGATCAGAATCCTCTCGAACACAAACTGGATTTTCTCAACTCTAAAGTTTCCCAGTTAGATGATAGTTTGCTCCACCTAAGGTCTATGTTCTCTGCTCTTTTAAACTGTCTATTCCCTCTTCTGATGTCTGATCATCCCTGGAGCTGAAGACCAAGGAACAAGCGTCTTCTTCTTCTGAAGAGACTCCAATCCCAAATCTCAAAGACTGATATTGACAACCGAATAGCAAGCTATGACACCTACTACCTCTCTATGGTCTCAGCCTCCAGAACTCCAGTACATCTTGTTTACCCCAATCAAAATAGAATATAGATAATCTCATCGATTATGTCAAACATGCTCAACAAATACATTGAGCAACCAAAACATTATTCCTGTTTTGACCAAACTCCTTGACACTCATTGCATCACTATAGTCACTTCGGTTTTACACTACATGTTCCATAACTGAAGCATGGCTGTGAGGCACAATCTAGAAATTGTGGGCACTAATTCACACTACAACTTTGACCTACTAGTCCCTACACCTGGTTTCAAGATACATCCCACTACATATTGAATCTTCTGCTCCTACTACACCATTAATATGTGTGACCATGAATGGAGGATTGTGGGAGGTACTGGAGGCATCTTCAGGGACTCATTATAGTGCAGAGAGTACCCAATAGCTTGTTTTCCTCTATTCAATGTATGGCTTTGGAAGTACACGCACAATACAGCTCCCTGTTCAGACTAAATGTAGTCTGCCAATCTGTGATCTACCGGTGTGATAATGCCGATTATATCAAGGAATACATGGACCATGGACCAAAGTGACAAACTTGTTTTATTGAAATCTTTAATCTTCCTTAGGGCATCACAAATGACTCAACAGTCAATCACTTTGCCTCATTCCTTTATGGAAATAATCTGATCAAACACAACCTGAGATCTATACGAGACTTAATAATATCAAAAGGCAACCTGCCCTCAGCACAAGAGCCCATACCAGTAGATTGGTCTGTCCATTATCTTATACCTTTCTCTCTGCTGCTTGCACATTCTGTGACCCTGGTCCAACTGAAAAAGGAAACACTTTCCCAACACCAAGAATAATGACTTCAAACCGTTTAGCATCACTGTACAGAATGTACTACCGCCCATCAGTCCCAACACAGATATCAATCACTCGACTGCCAAATATGTTTACTATCTCTCGGGTCTGAGGGATGAGCTAGCTCCACTCCACCGCAAACAAAAAAGACCTAAATCATAGTCCCACAGGTTTAAAAAGACTCTGTATGAAGAAAGAAGAGCCTTGAGATTGCTAGAAAAGAAATGGAGACAATCGCATTCCACCACCAACCTTGCATGTCTCTGAAATGCAAGAGCACTATACAAAAAAAGCATTTTCTGTGCAAAAGTGACTCATTTTAGAATTCCCATTGATTCAACCAAGTACCTGTATAAGCAACTTTTGTAACTGGTCAATACTGCTATCAGCCCCCCAATGTCTGTTAGATTAGATGATCCACCCAGAAAATCAGAAGAATTTACTCAGTTCTTTGAGTATAAAGTCAAATTGATTGAACAATCACTGATTAGCTGTCTGAACGACCGACCCAATCACTACATACAAATCCAGGGAAAACTTGATAAATCATTGACATATTTGGGGAGAACAAATTACTGAACACCATCATGATGGCTAAACCCTCAAACCATTTTGTGGACTAAATTCTTGGCAACATTGCCAAAGAGATTTATACAAATGTGCTTCCCTACTGGCCAAAACTATTGAATCTCTTGCTCAGGCAAGGAGTGAATCCAGACTTCCCCAAGAATGGACAAGTAACTCCACCCCTCAGGAAACATGAGAACGATCTGAACAATTTTCATCCCATTTCCAACCACCCTTTCCTTCTACAAATCATCAAAAAATGTGTAGAGAGCCAACTTACCCAACAAATCCAAGATAACAGCCTTCTAGTTGAATACCAATTGGGTTTAAATCAAGCTTGTAGCACTATAAGAGCATTGCTCCAGGTTGTCGATGATGCACCTTTCATCCTGAATTCTGGCAATTCCTGCCTCCTGATGCTACTCAACCTGTCAGTGACCTTCGATACAGTAAATTACTGCATGCTTCTCGACATGTTCAAATGACAGATGTTCTGAACCCCTTTGAGTCTTACTAAGAAATTCGGTAAACCTTTATCATCCGTATGCTGGTAATTCCCAACTGTACTTAAAATTCTCCTCTCCAAATGACATCTCGCTTTTGCCAGCACTTTAAACACAGTTCAAGATTGGATGACTTCTCATCATTTAGAGCTGGACCCACCCAGAACTGAATTTCTCCTAATTTCCTCATGAAAATCACCACTACCAGCACAATCCTGGATGGACTCATTCAACATCCTTAACTGCAAACCTACTATTGCCGACAGTGCAAAATCCCCAGAAATCATCCTAGACAAAAGACTCAGTTTATAATCCCAAATCAACACCATGGTCAGAAATTAGCGCTTTGAATTGTGTTTTCTCTGGGGAATCTGCAGCTTCATCCCAGAGAAAAATCTCAAAACTGTGGTTTATTTGATGGTCTATCTAGAATTGACTACCATAATTCTCTCCTGACTGCCCTTCCCAAGATTTATCTCACTCCACTGAATCCACTCCTACATTCAGCAGCCAGTTTAATCTTTGGGGCTAAAAGAAATGACCATATGGCACCTATTCTGGTAACACTTCACCGGCTTCCCGTTAAAGCAGGGCTATATGCAAAATGGCATGTGTCACAATGCCCAACACACGTGCACTCCACGTTACCAGGCTGACGAGATTAAGTTATCTGGTGGTGCTAGACCATCATGGAATGCTGAAGCTCTTATGCTATAACCCTGACCTTTTAAAAGTAACCATTTACTGGCAAATTTTTTTCAGGAATTGCGACCACAGTCTTGCGCACCTTACCTCGAAACCTACGCAGTACTATCTCGTAGACTATCTTTAGATCTGAACCGAAAGCCCTTCGTTTTGAAAGACTTTTTGGTTAATCTCTCTTCTTCATTCTACTCCTTGTTGGCTTAGTTTGTGCACTGACTTGGGGCTTAACTCTCTAACTTGATTTCATTGGACACCTTCCTGTAACTGGCACCCGCCCACATTCTGCTGCTCAATATTTATGACTGCTGTAATTTATACCATACTTTAATGCTCTCTGTTTATTTTAAATATCACAAACCCTGCCTGTGATGTAATTTATGTGCCTTATGTACGTACCTTTGGGTAATGTACACACTATGTAAAACTGCATAAATAAATCAATAATGCTCACTAGGAAAAGAGATGGCATGGCTATTATCGCCGTCTCGTGGTAAAGCCAAGTATACCTCATTGTTGATCAAAATTACAGGAGTACTTTCAATTAAAAATCTATAAATACAGGGCCTTATTTACAATAGAATGGTGCAGCGTGGTGGCGCAAGCAATTTTGCAGCGCCCCGCTGCGTCATTCTAAAAGTGCAGGAATGCACCATATTTACAAGAATACGGTACATTTCTGTACTGACGCCTGTGCTAATAAAGCAGTCTAGCACCAACGCAGGCACCCTTGCCCCATGTTGCAAGGGTGCCTGCATTGCGGGGATGATTGATTTTGTGGAGGAAGGGACACTTTCCTGCACAAAATCAATCAATGGAGGCGATTTACTCCTTCTGTGTGTGCTGCAGAATGGTTCCTGCCCAGCAGAGATCTCACAGCAGTAGTGCTGGTCGTTGGTTCTGTAGAGATGGGATTCTTTCCCCGGGTGTGAAGCAGCAATGTTCGTTCTGTTTGAGAGGAGAAGGCCTTCTCATGAGTAATGACTCGGATCAGGAAGAAGGACATGAAGGACTTGTGGTGGTAATGCTCTCAATGTAAAAACATCAAGATGACCCACGTCTGGACATAACCATCTCGCTTAGGGGGTCTACTGCAAAACAACAAGGTGATGGAAGCAATGCTTGAATTAATCTCAGTGACTGGCTGCTTTCCAGACCATCGGTTTTCACCCACTATGCCATTCTAAACAGAAACCTGCCTTATATAAATCAGCCTTGACCCTGCTCCAATAGGAACAGCCCATTCCGAACTGCCATTCCAGTTCCCGCCAGCGGGGAACATAAGTAACCCCAGACTGCTTTTGAACTACTTAGGTTTCATCAGTGAGGTACAGCTTGTGTCCTATGGCACGGTGGGCACGGGACCTAAATCTGGGCCTACCTGTCACATTTAAGGTGTGCACTGCAAATACAACAAGGTGATGGAATGAATGATTGAATTACTCTCAGCCTCTGTCAATCACTGCAGGCCACATTCCAGACAATTGTTTTTTGCCTACTGGGCCATTCTAGACAGAGGCCTGCCTTATGCACATCCAAGCTATACCTCACTGATGAGGCCTAACTAGAACGAAACTCATTTGGGATTGCTTGTGCTCCCTAATGGAGCGGGCCTCGCTGAGGGGTTCGAGATGGACCGTTCCTATGAGGAGCGGGGTCTGTACTGATGTGAATAAGGTGGGCCTTTGCCTAGAGTGGCACAGTGAGTGAGAAACGATGGGTTGGAATGCTACCCCGAGCGACTGCCAATGGTTAGACTATTTGCAGGCATACCTCGTATCACCTTTTGTGTGAATGGTCTCAATGTAACAGTGCTTTCCAGATCACTGCAGAAGTATCCACGCACTTTAACAATTCTTTCTCTGAAATATTTTTGAAGCCAGCCAGTTGGAAAGATCTGAAAGAATGGAAAATAGCGTCAGAGGCTTGTTAACTGCACTTAATGCCATGCGGTATGCAGATATTTTTAATTGATTCAGACAATTTGCCAACAGCATCCTAACTCAGTACCCAGGTATGAAATTAGTATTGCTCAATTACTGTTTTTTTCATAAAATAAGCATCTTTGGAAAACAATAGCCTACTTTAGCTGTTCTCTGACATCATGAGTTAAGGTAAGATAATGAGGATTTAAAGGTGGTTTTAATTTAACATTTTATAACGACGTATAGCCTTTTTCCAAGAGCTCCCAGTTTTAAGAAATTCGGCTTCTATAAGCCTCGAACCCTGATCTGCTGAGGTCAAAAGCACAGCCGCGTCTGCTGAGCCTTATGTTCAGGCAGTTTTGATTCTGTCCTGCTGAACTCCAGTTGTTGTTGCTGAAGAGAACAGCTGGGTCGTTTTTACGAATTCTTCTTCCATTACACTCCCCCATCTTACTGCATCCTGTCTCCAGAGGCCTGGCTTCGGTTTCAAGTGCAGAAGAGCTTTAACTCTGAAATAGCTGATATCCATCCCAAGAAATATACTCGGGATGGGTCCTTTCCACAGCTATTTTGAGGAAGGGTCAATGTTGCTTATGTATATGGCAAATAGATACCTCCCAATCCCACATCAGAGAAAGACACCATCTGTGAGTGCTTTTAAACTCCCAAAGCGGAATTCCACACTAAAAGGAAGAGGCATGAGCGACTGCCTAGTCCTGTGAAAAGCAGAGGCTAGTGTGAAGAGAGTCAGATGCTCATGACACCAAGATTTATTCAGACAGCTGTACTTCGGGTTACATCAGTGCAAGAAAAGATGTGTTCCAAGCTTGACGGAGACGCCCCTCTGGTAAATTAACACACACACACATGCGCACACACGCGCGGGTGCACTCACACTTTTTATCGTTCCCTTTCTCTCTTTCTCCTGGCACCCAGCTTCACATGTACACAAAAAAATAGAACAATTCAAAACACCCTGCCTTTAATAACACACAGACCAGAACCACACCCAAGATTAACAGACCCAGTAGCGGCTGCTACCGACCAGGGGTGGTGAGCGGGGGTAGGGGGAACGATGGAGGGTGGGAATAATAAAAAAAGAAATAGCACCTACCTCTTTACCACCAGCTGCCGCCTCTTCTTTCTCCATCATCCTCTCGGCAGGAAGCACACAGCCTCCCAGAGTCCCCTGACCAATGACAAGGCTGCCTTAGCTGCGTTGTGATTGGTCTGAGCGCAGTGGGTCGGCACTCAGACAGGGGCTGGCCAAAGCGTCATGCACACTTTAGGTGCTGCCACCACTCCTACCCCTGTGACGGCGGGAGCCCAGCCCCACCCACCTAGCTTCAGCTGCAAGCTGAATACAAAAAACTAAATGATAATAACGAACGTTATCATTTTATTTTTTGTATTCAGCTTGCAGCTGAAGCAGTGGGGCGACGCTCCTCCACCTTAGCAGTGGAGCCGCCACTGAATGGACCACAGCTCACCATAGACATTGACAATAGGACCACAGATCCGGGCTGGCTTTAGCTCTGGCGGCGCTCGGTGCAACAATCATTTTGGCGCCCCCAATGACCTCCTTCACCATCCTCCTACAGTGCCCCTCATCTCTCCATAGCCCCTCCCTCTCATGCATTTAATTTGTTTTATAGCGCTACTCATACCAGTGTAGGGTGTCAGAGCACTTTACATCACACACACATTATACTGACACAATGAATCATACATGTGTAAATCAGTCTATAGAAAATGTCACACAGACAATAAGGATTAAAAGGTGTAGGAAGCGCATGTCATTCATACTAATGGGCTGTATATTTCTTGAGTATTTGGCCTGGCGAAGCAAAAACTTACGGTTTAAAACGTACGATATTGATTGGGGTTGGCTTTGCTAATGAGAATGTATTTCTACCCAAACCAACCCTTTCAGCAACATTAGAAAAATAAAAGACTAGAGAAAAAACATAACATTCTAACCAACACCATGCTGTATGCATGCAGCTCTTTGATGACAGTTCATAGGTCACTGTGCTATATTAGGATTGCAAATTATGAACTATAAGTAACAAAAGGATCTCTTTGACAAAACCAGCAACCCACTGAGCTATTCACATAAAATACAGTTCTGTGATCTGCATGTTCTTTGCAGCAGACATATTAACCCTCTGCGCTACTTTATGATGAGTCAAAATTGCCACTAGACAAAACTGGATCTCTCACCAGCAGGAACATTAATCATCAGAGCTATCTTGACATTTTTATTGTTGCCTTTAAACTACTGGGTATACAAGGAACTCTGCAGCAGCTGCTTTTTAACCTATAAGTTATTTCTAAACACAGCACCCCCAGCTCAGCGCCAGGTGCAGCTGCACTGGTCACACCGCCCTAAAACCAGCCCTGCCACAGATGATAGCACGTATGCTACAAACCACAGGTGCTACCAGAGAAATCTCACAACACAGACCTCACACACTGAGGTACTATTCGAGTAGAACATTCCTGCCAAGAAAAAATCCACCAGAGGTATCAATGACAGAATACCGGAACCAAAACTATTGTGTGGACAGAATATTGTGCCAAAAATATCGAGGACCAGAATTTCTAGAAAACAAGTGCAAATAGGTAAGAATACATTTACTGTTCTTAACTCCACATCTATGCACCTTGTAGATATATATTTATATTGTCAAGGTACATATATAGGGAGCTATATATAGTAAAACGTTTCTTACCTATAGAAAATTACCTTCACAATATTTTTGTCCTCGATATACTTGACACGATCATTTGTCCCATGATATTTTTGTTTCTTATATTCTGTCTAAACACCCCACCAGAGTGAAACAAGACCGACAGCAACATGACAAGCAATCACACTACTACATTCAGTTCCATTTACATCCCAACCACACAACAAAGCCTGACCATTACACCACCACATCCAGTGCCATTTTGAACCACAACAAACACTCTTGTGCAGGATCTGCAGCGTCCATGTCGACCATGACCAAACAGGTGCACATTCACAGATCCCTCACACTCTGGATCCACTTTTACCCAACAAAAACAAAGGTGTAGAGCCTTCATAGCAGTCTTAAGTCAACCATGTACCAATCAAATCAACTGTACTCCCTGACTCACCCCACATTCAAAAAATACACTGGATGCACACTGAATAAGGTGTTCTTCATTCATCAACATGGATAGCGACTGTGGTACCTCCCTTGTGACCCTCAAGTTCACTTTGTCTTCAACCGATCAAAATTTACACTTATAGAATGGGGCACCACAGTGGTTCCAGATGCACCTAGACTCAAATCTGAGTATTTATTTATTTGGATCATATGCAAACTTCACAAAGGACTCCACTGTGAACTTCTGTCACACAATAAATGCCATTTACGGGTCTGAGGGAAAGAAGAGGTAGACAGCATTGGGCCATACTGTGAATTTTGCACCATGAACCTATGCTGTGGATCTTTGCTATTTCTTAGAAAGAGCTCCAGTGCTGGGGAAGAGATCAGCAGCGCCACAAGTTAGTAAATATGGCATTGCCCTGCTCTCCTCCTAGCGCAATGTAGAATAGCAACCTTGGTTGCTTCACTATGTTGCTCTATAACTCTCCAATTGAGTAGCTAACATTGTGTTTGCAGCATGTGTTGTAGAGCACATGTAGTTCACTCTCCTGCCATTCAGTGCTGTGCCTGAAATTCTTTGCTTTGTTTTCTGTGGATCCAACATGTAAATAAATCAACAATATTCTTCTATGATAGCATGCTAGGGCAAAGAGTCTCAGTTTCCAGTCCAGAAGTGGACGAGGTGGCGAAAAAAATAAATGATTACATAGCCAAATGCATGGACCCAATATGAAAACCAAAGGTCTCTTTTTAGCAGACACCTAGTAAACAACCAGTCATTCCAGGTAGACTACTTTTCCAATGACCTGCTTTTCATCAAACCTCTCCACCATAATGGCAGTAGAAAGAAGGGGGGCAGGGCCACCAAACACCAAAGAGACCTTCAGTGTTTGTTTTTTAAAAGGGTTCAAAACACTGGTGTTTTTAGCCAAATGTATTTTACTATTATTTTGACCATTACTATATATTATTTAAAACCATAAAAGAGGTTTAGGAAGTTGCTTTCTCTTATGGGCATATTTCTTTGTTTTAAAGTTGTTTTCTCAAAGTTTCGGGGTAACACCCCTCATCAGCCGGGCTAGCTTGAATCCAGTGGCAAAGTGAGTAAGGGACCCACGTCTGGGCATACCCTGCCAACTTAGGGCCAACAAAGCAAACACAAGGAGATGGATGGAGTGCTGAAACTTTTCAGACACTCACTCCCAGTCACAGATCTGGGTTGAATCCATCATCGTTCTTTAGCTCACTTCGCCACCCGAGTTCAGAACCAGCTATATGCAAACCAGTCTTGACCCTGTGCCTCATGGGAACAGTCCAGCCCGAACTGCCAAGCCAGGTCTTCCCTGGACCGGAAACAAGCATCCTGGGACCGATTTCGGGGTAACACCCCTCATCAGCCAGGCTAGCTTGAATCCAGTGGCAAAGTGAGCATGTTACCCATGTCTGGGCATACCCTGCCAACTTATGGTGAACACAGCAAACACAAGGAGATGATGGACGGAGTGCAGAAACTTTTCAGACACTCTCCCCTAGTCACAGATCTGGGTTGAATCCATCATCGTTCTTTAGCTCACTTCGCCACCCCAGTTCAGACCCGCCTATATGCAAATCAGTCTTGACCCTGAACCTCATGGCAACATTCCAGCCCGAACTGCCAAGCCAGGTCTTCCCTGGACTGGAAACTAGCATCCTAGGACCGGTTTTGGGGTAACACCCCTCATCAGCCAGGCTAGCTTGAATCCAGTGGCAAAGTGAGCAAGGGACCCACGTCTGGGCATATCCTGCCAACTTAGGGCGAACAAAGCAAACACGAGATGATAGATGGAGTGCTGAAACTTTTCAGACACTCACCACCAGTCACAGATCTGGGTTGAGTCCATTATCGTTCTTTAGCTCACTTTGCCACCCCAGATCAGACCCAGCTATATGCAAATCAGTCTTGTGCCTGTGCCTCATGGGAATAGTCCTGCTCCTCTCTCCAATCCTGGCAGTGATGGCCCACCCAGTCACATCTAAGCTTCCATTGTATGTGGCTGTCTAGGACGAATACACAATAGCCCAACTGCCAACTACACTCAGTCATGTGACCAGAGACTGGCTGCAGGCACCAAAGGGCTATGGCAAGAAAATGCCAACTTTCTAAAAGTGGCATTTTCAGAATGGTAATTTAAAATCCGACTTCACCATACGTTTGGATTTTAAATTTGGATTCCAGAGACACCAGAACTTAACTAGCAATGAAAAAAACACATTTAAGAGTTTTTCACTACCATCACATGTAAAACCTAAAAGTAGATGTCCAACTTTTTAAATACACTGCACCCTGCCCTTGGGGCTGTCTAGGGCCTACCTTAGGAGTGACTTATATGTATTAAAAAGGAAGGTTTGGTCTTGGCAAAAGGTTTATTTCGCCAGGTCGAAACGGCAGTTTAAACTGCACACACAGTCTGGGACATGTTTAAAGGGCTACTTAAGTGGGTGGCAAAATAAGTGCTGCGGGCCCACTGGTAGCATTTAATTTACAGGCCCTGGGTACAAGTAGTGCACTTTACTAAGGACCTTTAAGTAAATTAAATGTGCCAATTGGGTATCAGCCAATTCTACCATGTTTTAAGGAGAGAGCACAAGCACTTTAGCACTAGTTAGCAGTGGTAAAGTGCACAGAGTCCCAAGGCCACTAAAAATGAATTCAGCAAAAAGGCAGAGGAAGGCCAAAAGTTTGGGGTGACCTTGCAGAAAGGGCCAGGTCCAACATTGCCTTACTTAAAATATGCGGTGAAAAGTGTGTGAGTAAGCAAAACTATAGGGGCAGTGTTTTGTAGAGAGATTGACAGTCTCATAAACAAAATTGTATTTTTGATGCCATTCGACCACAGAGGTGTAAGAAAGACTGACAATAATTAGATGGAGAGTTGAGCTCCGGCCTCTGCAGGTCACAGGCTCCCAACCCCACAAAGTAGATCAGGTTGAATGCTGCAGTGACCTGTGTAGCCTACATGTGACACTTTCCCATGCAATGAAAATAGCTTGTGTTAATGCACCTGCTCCAAACACCAAGGAAACCAGGGAGAGAGAGAGCACAAGACCTCAGTGTTATTTTAATTTTATGTTAGATATTTTTTATAGTGTGAACCTTACCTCAAGGAGGAGCAGAGCATTAAAGACAACATAACTATACCAGCTGGTGTGTCTCAAAAGTGAGAGGCGTGTGAAAACAGTATTTTGTACATGTGGTCTATTTGTAACCAGATTATACACATCCTATAAATAGACATCACATGGAATGACCTTACATTGGCTGTACAAGGCAGTATCCTATCCCAGTCCAGTTCAACTAACCACCTTACAGCAACAGGAACTGGACTGGCAGACTACAAAGAGAGCCCACTATAGAAAGATCTGCTAAAAAATGCTGGCCAATGGAGCATGCTAACTTAGTCAGACACAGCAGTCCCACAACCTATTTACTCTGAAATGTGTATACCTCCCTACCATGACGTTAACAGTGATGGACTGTTCACCTAGGCAGCCCCTTGACACTCTCTTTCTTCCTCCTAATACCTGCCCAGCCTCATAACAGTGGATTGTGGTCCACCACAATGCAGCACTGAATACAAAAACAGGGCTGGATTCCGTCCTATAATAGCTACAAACAAAACAAAAGGGCCTGCAGGGCTAACTAATGCTGCCAGCATATCTCAAAATGTAATTTGCACGTCTATCACTCATACTACTTTCATTCACCATAATGCTAAGCAATGCCTCCCATAACACAATAAGTGCCCCTTAGTGGCCATTACACACAACATGGAAACACTTTCACATAGTCTCAGTACTAAGACAGCACTCATCCAACCATACACACTACTTGGTGTAGAATGCTATCCGTGTGGGTAAGTGCGGCAGCACCCCACCTAGAGGTTGCAAGAGGTATTTAAATACTGCAGTAGAGCACAATATTCACACACAAAGAGCAATATTCACACACAAAGAACATGTTATGCAGCAAAAGGAAACTGCTCAAATAAACACACAAATACTCCACATTACCTTTGGCAGCCCATGACCAAACCCAGGATAACGAAAGGCTACATTGGCAATGACGCGACAAACATCCAAGATGTCAGCCCAATTACTGAGCGAAGGGATAAGCACAAACTTTTCATCACAGTGTTCAAAATCATAGAAAGAACCACTGAAGGAGTATCAATTGAGAAGCAAACTACTGTCACATTTCTAACTTACACCTTCAGTGCTCCAAATGGAAGTATATATGAGGATTTTTAGCCTCTTCAGTGTATATATATATATATACGCAAAATACACTTTGGACGAGTGTAGCGTCCTACAATTGGAGTTAATTCTACAAAGTTGAACTCCTATCCTAAGATGCTCTCCCTCTGGGTAATAGGATCTGATCAACACATTTTTACAACTTCCTGTCTACTAATGTTTTTACAGAGCACATAAGCCAACTGGTTGATGCTCATCTTCATTCTCGGATTGTAGGATGTTTGAAAGGCGCCACTCCACTCACCCCATTTACATTGCTATGCTAAACTTTTAAGGGGTGGGGTGAATGAGGCTAACTACCCCGACCCCATATCCAACTCAAAGAAAGGAGATCTTACCCTGTAGATATTCTCCAACGAAATCCATCTATACCAGTCCTGGGTGAAATTCATGTAATTTCCATCCTGCAAATTATGTATGCAAACAAAGCCCTACACAACACAGGACCAGAATACCTGAACAGCCTCACACACCAGACACCTTTGTACTACCTCACTCTCCCTTGCACACATTCACCGCATCCATAGAAACAAAACTGGAGGTCGCTCATTCTCCTACATTGCACCCAAGACATGGAACGACCTCCCTCATCACATCAGTGCCTCCTCCTCCTCACTTCTTGAGTTCCACAAGAAGCTGAACAACTGGCTCTTTGTATAAGCATCTTGGGGACTACAAACCTACCCCCCTTCCTAAGCACCTGGATAACCTCTTGGGTGATTAGTGTGCTATACAAATCAATATAACATAAAACGTAAAATGTCCAAAAATTACATGAAAGTTTGCATTATTGTGAGCAATGTCAAATTCAAGGACACGCCACTGAACTGAGGTGGCTGGAGTGACAAAGAATACAGGTGTGGGAAATACAAGTCAGGCTGTTACTCGATGCCATGCCATGCAAGGCCTCCTCGAAATGACAGCAGGCTTCATCTTTAGAAATCAATAAGCAATTTAAAGCAATGGAGCACTTGGAACATCACTGTACAGGTGCGGTCAGCAGTTCTCAATCAAGGCAAATAATGCGCAGGAGATCAGAGAGTGCCCAGCTGGGAACCTTAAGGCCTTATTCTGAGGTTTTCAAGAAAGGTACAGACAAATGAAGAGTCATAATTAGAATATTTGTCTGAGGTGCTGGTATAATTCCCTCTCATCCCCTGTGGATACAGCATTCACCCACTAAAAAGAAGTGGGGAGTTTGTCCCACTGAATTTTGAGGGTCTAGATAGCCAGAACTCTAGAGCACGCAAAGTGTGTGAAAGGAAAGGAACTCTACACTTCACTTGTGACTAAGGGCCTGATTACGACTTTGGCGGTGCGGCGCCGGTTCCACCCACCCGCTGCACCACCAAAGCCGTAGTCAGGCTGCCCACCAGATTACGAGTGTAAGCCGTGTCTGCAGGCTTTTTTTTAATGTTCCTACGGCAGTGCCGTGAAAATGGGCCACGCAATGGGAACACCAAAAACAGTTCCTGCATGGCATGGACTGTAAAGTCCATGCCGTACAGGAACTGGTGTGCATGCACACAGGTGGGCACATTTTGTGCCCCCCGTGGGCATCCACATGGCGCAGAGGCACAAGGGGGCCCTGCAGGGCCCCTTTGTTTCCTCTCCACCACGGGTTTCATGGCAGTGGAACTGCCATGAAAACCATAGCCGAGAGGAAACTTGTAAATATACTTGGCGGGACCGCGGCGGTCCCGCCAAGCATATTACTACCTCCTGACCACCGCAACACCGCCAGGGAATGGCGATTCCCTGGCAGCTGAAAGCAGGGTAATGGTGCTCCAACTGCCCTTACTGTAATAGGGCGGTCGGTAGACCGTCACCGTCGCGCCTCCTCGAGTTTAGCGGTCCGTGGACAGCCAGATTCGTAATCAAGACCTAAGTGTTAAAATGTGCCCAATGTCGCTGCCTTCATTTACGTGCTTTACGTGCTTCATGTGGGCATGTAAAAAACTTCAAAGAACTTCAAACTATGTTCAGGACGTAAACACTTCACATCCACCACCATAAGAGACACAGGGGCTTATTTACAAGCCCCTTGCGCCGACGGTACGTCACTTTTTCCGATATTAAAAGTGACGCATGGGCGGTGCAAGGAGCTTGTAAATAAGCCCCACAGACGTTTATATCCCAACAAAGGATAGTCATTAACACATGTTTTCTGGCTCTTTCCTATATGTGATAATAAAATGCTGCATCTGCATTCAAAATACGTATGTAAAGTCCAGTTTCCATGTTGACTCAGTTCCACCTGTCCATTACTCAGTTCTGTGGAGCTAGTTAGGACTGGCTTACCAACACAGCTGTCCGCGACACCTATTGTTACCAATTCTTTGAAAGATAAATATAGGTTGTGTTGTAATGTACTAATTACCCAATGCACTCTCCCTACAGTGGTTCTCTGCCTGGCTGCTCAGCCAATGGTGAGGTCATCGGAATGTTGAGAGTGTTTGTGCTTGAGGAGGAATCAGTTGGAATGGATGGGCTGAGCTGCAGGGAGGCTGCTCCTGGTGGGGCACATTTATGGATCATATCATCTTCCTGTATCTTGTAACCAAGAAGTGACTTTAAGAATAAATCAACAACTTTTTATATACAAGACTTGCCTGCGCATCTTTCTTCGTTTTAACACGTTCCCCACAGAGGAGTATTTCCCTCTCACTTCATCTGTTGGCTCTATGGTATATCATTCCACCTCATATAGAGTGATTACATTGCAATGCACAAAAGACTATTTTACATCTCACAAGTACTCAGAATCATGACTGATTCAATTATTTATCTCAGAGATGCATTGTATACAAAAAGAAATTGTTTTGTTTTGCTTTTTAAATATTTTAGTCAGAACTCAGAATGAAAGACACCGTTCTTAGCTTTCTCAGTGCTGATTTCCAGAGTCTAAATATTCCTAAATGTGGCTGCTTTACTACATTATAAGAGGTAATTACCCATTTGCTGCCTGAGATGGGGTAAAGCCTTGCAATAATAATACATTAAAACATCTGGATTACGTATCCATAAATGAATCATGACGCTGTGGGCCATTCTCTCGTGTGAAAACCCCTTTCCTGCAGTTCTGACGTATTCACCTATTGGTGTCCAGAAATAATGGGAAATATCCAATGTGGAATAAACTACTTTATGACTAACTCTTCCAACTCTCTGGTGATATACCTTGTGGCTGGTGATATACCTTAATTTTACCACGTACACGCTCATAATTCCAATGGGGCTGGGAACAGTTTTTTCTTTTAAACAGAGACGTTGGCTGCAGAAAAGAGCGGAAACCTCACTGGGAAAGTCTGGGGCATTATTTTCCAAAGAGGAACCATGAACAGGAGTAAGCGTAGCAAAAGCTACAAACGCTACAAAGTGGAGGCCCTTGAAAAAATTATTTGTTTCAGGATTGAACTTTAAATATTCAGTCAGACGGAGACCCACGCAGATATACAATGTGTGTGATGTATATATTTATTTCATGATATCAAATAATATGGCGAGACTGGGGAGTACTGTACATACAAAGGAATTCGGTTCCAGGATTCCGGAAGTAGCTTGGTGCTTACAAATATGTAACTATCTGTCTCCAGGAAGGGCATAGGGCGGGGCACTCGTGACATCACGGCTGATACATTGTGATGTCATGAAGTTAAGCAGATGTGAAGAAAGTTCCACTTTCACAGGGTCAAGCGGTCACTGTGGCAGAGCAAACAGTCTGACTGTTTAATAGACAGCATTGCTGGGAATATTCAGACTTGGATTCATAGGAACGGCCGGATTAATTATGGGATTTCGCGGGTAAGCAGGTTGCTGGTTAGGAGATAAAATCTTCTGCCCCTCCCCCCCTTCACCGCCCTTAGGGCCACATGGTCTCTCCCGCACTACTGTGATGTCATGTTGATGTGCGAGAAGCCTCCATTGTGACATGTCACAGGCATAAAAGGGTTATCTCCAGGGAGCTGCGGGAGTGGAGAGCTGGACATCAGGGATGGCAGACCTTGTCTGAAGCTGGGGAGACCTAAGGTCCACGGGCTGCAGCGTGGAGGCCAGAATCATATGAGGGCGAAGGTAGAAGGGTAAGGGCACAAAGAGAGGTAAGTGGGAGCATCAAAAGAAGGCACATCAACGGCCGTGGGTGCCGGAACAAGGAGAGACGAGTAAATAAACCATAAAAAAGACCTACATTTAAGAAGGCCAATGGTAGGGACCAAGAAGGCTGTGACTGAGGGATATTACTGAATGATGCCCATTCCGAGTCTAAAAAAAAAAGAAAGCAAACCTGGGGGTTGGCATAGAGAGAGAGAGGTAAGTGAAAGACTCTCGTGAAGAACAATCTAAAAGTAAGAAGAAGGAAATATGTGGAGGGTCAGAGAGTGAAGAATGAAAGAAACAGATCAGCATCCACCTGAAACTAAGAAGGCACAGAGAGAGGTGAGTGAAAGAAATAAACATCCACCTGAAACTAAGACGGCACAGAGAGAGGTGAGTGAAAGACGAAACATCCACCTGAAACTAAGAAGGCACAGAGAGAGGTGAGTGAAAGACGAAACATCCACCTGAAACTAAGACGGCACAGAGAGAGGTGAGTGAAAGACGAAACATCCACCTGAAACTAAGATGGCACAGAGAGAGGTGAGTGAAAGACGAAACATCCACCTGAAACTAAGAAGGCACAGAGAGAGGTGAGTGAAAGACGAAACATCCACCTGAAACTAAGACGGCACAGAGAGAGGTGAGTGAAAGACGAAACATCCACCTGAAACTAAGATGGCACAGAGAGAGGTGAGTGAAAGACGAAACATCCACCTGAAACTAAGACGGCACAGAGAGAGGTGGGTGAAAGAAATAAACATCCACCTGAAACTAAGACGGCACGGAGGTAGGTGAGTGAAAGAAATAAACATCCACCTGAAACTAAGACGGCACGGAGGTAGGTGAGTGAAAGAAATAAACATCCACCTGAAACTAAGACGGCACAGAGAGAGGTGGGTGAAAGAAAGAAATAAACACACACTTGACAATCAGGGCCTGATTACGAGTTTCGGCGGTCCTGGAGCGTGCGGCACACCACCACCGCTCTCCAGAACCACCAAAACTCACTGCCGCCCGCCAGCCAGATTACAAGTAATTTTGTGGTCTGGCGGGCAGGCGGGCGGCATGACGGTCCCGCGGTGGTGCTGTTTAAAGGGTCATTGTGAGCCTTAAATAGCACGGCTGCGTGACCGCCATTGCACGTTCCTGCATGGGAAGGAATGCACCATGTCGTGCATTCCTTCTCGTGCAGGAACTGGAGGTGCAAATCTACAGGGGGGCACAACATGTGCCCCCCCGAATGCACTCAGTGCATAGGGGCAAGAGGGGGCCCTGTAGTGCGTCCTTTCTTTCCACACCGCCATCAGTTACATGGTGGAAGAACCTCCATGACACCGCTGGCAGTGAGGAAAGTTGTAATATGCTTGGCGGTGCCTCGGGGCACCACCAAGCATATTGCAGTCCTCAGACCACCGCGAGACCGCCAGGGAACACGGTTCCCTGGCGGTTGCGGTGGTGCATTGGCGGTCCGACCGCCAAAGTCCTAATAGGGCAGTCAGACCACAGATGCCGCGCTGGCTGGACTGTCACCGCCGCGCCCCAGTGAGTCTGGCGGTCCTCGGACCACCAGACTCGTAATCAGGGCCTAAGACGGCACACAGGTAGGTGAGTGAAAGAGAAGTGATAGCCCCCTGAACCTTGGTTGAGTGTTTCTAGATATATACATTTTATTCATCCATTGTGAAGCCCTTTGCTGGTCCACAAATGCTTCCCGGACCAGTTCAAATATATGGTCTTACTGGTTATCATCGACATTTTGCTAAAAAAATTAAAGGTAAGCTTTAGCTGAAATTTAATGTGTCCATCGTTCTGTAGCAGTGTTTTCAAATATTTTGAGCCTCCCTTCCCGCTACCCTTTGAGTAAGAAAAACAAGTGGGCACACCCCCATGTGACTTACCCGGCTGAAATATTTAACATTCAACTCTAAATATTACCAGCATAGCGTATTGGAACTTATGTGGTGTTTGTTTAGAGCTATACTTATAACTAGCAGGAAATAATATCCCTTTATGTATGCCCCCTACCGTCTTACAAATATTTAAGCCCAAGATTTACCATAGAATTGCATTGCCCTTGTGTCAGGCAGGGTGGCCAAGGGCAACACAATCCTTAAATCAGATTTACCAAGACACACAAGGCCACCTTGCGTGGCCCTGGTTGCTTGGTGAATCTGGAGTAACGCAAGGCAGCACAAGTTGCTGCATTGCGTTATTCTGCACCAGGAAGCCGTTATATGGGTGGAGAGTCGGTGTTTCCACGTACCCACCCATGGATTTTGGCGCATTCCCAGATTAACAAATACTGGTAAACCTGGGGATGCATCAAAATGCTACGATTTCCCCGGGGATGTGCAACGAGAAGAAATATCATTATTTCAACTCATTGTTTCCTCTTTCTACAAGTACTTAATTCTGCAGGTGTCCCTTCCTGCACAAAAACAATCCTGCCTGTAATGCAGGCACCCTTGCACCATGGCGCAAGGGTGCCTGCATTGGTGCTAGGCAGCATATTGTGTGCCAGCGCAGATAGAGAACAGAAATGCACCATGTGTTGGTAAATATGGCACTTTCCTGCTCTCTCCATTTGACGCAGCGCATTGTGCTGCATCAAGAAGTGATAAATCTGGGCCTTTGTGTCTAGCGTGCCGAACAGTATGTATTTCACAGACTGAAGAAGCAGTGCAAGCTTCTCACAAACACAATGAATAGATTCAGCACTTCATGAAAAGTGCAAGCTTAACATCACACAAAAGAAGCAAGGATGCACACACACAAGGCAGGTAGAGGACATGCAGCAGAAAGCCTACTGTGGTGACCTCCTGTCCCTATAATCGTATGACAGCCATTTTTCGGGCAGGGCAGGTATTTTATCAAGGGTTCTACTGGATGGTGTACACGCTGAATATTGACCCCAGAATATCGATGGGACACAATATCGACAACAAAATATCAAAAACAAAAAATATTGACAGGCGGGTAAATCTAGATTTTCCATTCCTAACTCCACATGCATGTACTTTTGCGGTACATATATCAACAAGGTCAAAGATTTAGAGTTAGGTATAGTAAATTTATATTTGCCTATAGGCACTTGTCCCTCGATATTCATGTACGACAAAATCCTGAGGCGGTCGATCTTCAGTAGCGCAATCCTTCTGTATGTATGAATAGAGATCTGTGGAAGAGGAGCCTAGCTAGCGAGACTTGGGGTGCTGAATGAGGGTGGGAGCCATGAGTAACGATTCAGGATCATTCACATTGAAGCAGGGAGATGGATTATATCATGTGGAGATGGAGCGTTCTCTGTGAAGATGGATCTTCCTTTCTGTCTTGACTTGCAGACATTTTGAGACATTCTGATGTTGATGGTGCTGTTCCAGATCCACCAAATATGTGTGGAACAGTAGGTGGAAGGGACCAGGCCTTGTTATGAGACTCCTTTCCACAAGCGTTAATGCAGGCAGGGGTGCTGGGACAGGAGACAGAGTTTGTTAGCGGCCTAAGGGATGGTGAGGCTGAGGCCAGGGAGCTTCACTGTCATCTCTCAGAGCCTCTCCGCATGCCATGTAACCCCTTAGTCCCTTTTGTTGGAAGCCATTGCCCCTCAGATGCCCTTTGGAGGTCCTTTAGCCTTCATTGCATCACCCTTAACTGGTTATTAAGACAAACCTATGTTTGTCTTCAGAAATCATTCTGTTGCCTCTCAGAGTCCCTAGATTGCCTCATGTTACCTCATTCAGCCCTCACATCAATCTTCGCTCCGTCATAGAACCTCATCCAGTGTTTAGCGACTCTCAGCCAGCCACAGCAATCCAGAGAGGGCCCTCATTCAAACCTAAGCTATGCTTCAGACACCTTCAGCCCTCCTCAGAGAACCTCTGCTGCTCCTGAGGCCTACGCATGAATTTCAGACACACACAATAAGCCCTCAGATCAGGTCCTGATAGTGATCAGAGACCTTCACCAGACCCCGAGTCACATTCAACTGAGGCTGATCCACTCCGCTAGTGCTCGGCATTAGTCTAAACTCATCTACTGACTATCAGGCTGCCAACAGATATGCTAGCTCTGGACTTATCCCACCATGGGCCTCCTTTATTAAACCCTTAGATATCCTCTGCTGCCCATCTGAGGTATCATTAGCTGGTCTGATTAGACATCAGTCATCCTTCTGCCTTTGGTTGGGTCTCACATTCCCCTTAGCCAGTTCTTGGAGATCACCAGCTAACCCTCACAGACCCTTCGCTCAATCTTGCCAGCTGACATCGTCCCTCTGCTGACTGTTAAATAGTTTTATACAGCCCAGAGCTTCTTGGTGATCCTCTAACCACTTCAGTGGTTCTCAAAGTCTTTCAGGGACACACAGACTCCCTCTATAGGCTCTTAGAATCTCCCAAGCACCTCTCAGAACCACTGAGTTGGTTTTCAGAGCCCCCTCAATAGGTTCCCTTCCTTGAACTTAGAGTCTATCGTACAGTCATGAATAGAATCTTAGCTGCACTTCAGATCCTCTCTGCAGAACATCAGTCATTCTCAAAGCCCCTTTACTAGCCTGAAGACCGAGGGCCCAATTAGGATGTTGGGCGGAAAGTCATCCAACAGCTAGTCGGAGGCTTTCCGCCCAACATCAATGGTTTCCATCCGACTGCCTTATTACAATACTGGCGGTCAGATGGAAACCCGGGGGGATTCTGCTCCGCTTCTGACGGGCTCACAGAGCCCGTCTGGGTGGCGGGCGGAATGATAATCCCATAATGACGGTTGAGCCAGCCGCGGCTCCGCCGTCGGGATTATGATTTAGCTTTCCACCTGCCCTTTCATGGCGGTCCATCTGCCATGAAAAGGCAGGCGGGAAGTGACTTTGGGAGCCCCTTTCCCCGCGGCCCTCTGCTATAGGCCAGGGGGGGCACCTATGGTGCCCCTCTAAACATCCCTGCACCGCATGCGGTGCCTGCCACACAGTGCAGGAATGTTTGAAAACATCCATTTTACAATTGTAGCTTGTGCTGCGGTCCTTTTCTGCCCGCCGCACAAGCTGCAATTGTAAAATGGATGTTTACGACTTCCCTTAGGGTGCTCGCATCCAAATACAGCAGGTGGAACCGCCGACCTATGGTCGGGCGGCTCCATCCCGCAACTGTCTCGGTCTGATGCTCGTCCGACTGACATAGTAATTAGGCCCCGATTTTCTGTCATTACAGAATTTCTTCCTTGACTTCGCTTTACCATGACTTCGACTCACCAATCCCTAACAATAATATGAACATCACTTTCAACTTTGTCTCTGTATCAATAACCCTTAAAATTAAAATTAAATATTCTTTAAATTTACCCACTAGAGTTAGACTAAGCTCGACCTAAACCCTAACCCAATCCTAGCAAAACCTATAACTCTAAACCACACAAATATTGGATACTTAATTGCAGTACTAATAATAATACTACTGTATTGGCTCTTACTCAGCTTTTCCCATACTGCTGCTGAGGACTAAACCTCTTTCCGGGTGGCCGAGTCAGTGGCTACTATATTTTTCATAATTGGTGGGAGGTTTTTAGAATTGGCTATGTGGGTCAACTGTTGGTTTTGTGCAGGAGTCTCCAGCGTGTGCTCTAAACATGTTGCAGCTGATCTCCATAGCTATTTCCTCTTCCGCTAGCATTACCTTGTAATAGATAGATTTAGGCGTGGAGAAGCCAGCCGGAATCTTAAATTTGACCACTCTGTGTCTCCACACCTCACTCCACCCAGCCTGTAATCAGGGTGTTAGACTGATTTTTGGATGCAAAATCATCAATTCAGTTGTATTTTTTTTTAGAATAAGCTAGTTCTTACCTATACAAAATTCTAAAATATCCTATGGATCAGAAAGCCTAGGCTTCTGCCTTAAGATTAGCACCACCGAATCGTTTGCAGGCTGTCTACTTTATTGCCCTTCAGGCCCCGGCGCCAGCTTTCTGTCCATGGTAGGGGAGGCACTTACCCTTGCGGTAGTTCGCTATGCCAATTTTACCATGTTAGGAGACTTCAACCTCCATTTCAACGATCTAGACAACGCCAAGGCCAACTCCCACCGAGATATCCTAAACATATTAGGTCTCCCCCAACTGATACACGCTCCGACCCATTTACGGGGCCACACCCTCGACGGGTTTTGTACTAACCATCCTAGCCTGACTTCTGGTGCACCCATTACCCAATCCTGGACGGATCACTGCTTAGTCCCATTCAGCATAACTATCATGCCGCAAAACTTCCCTCCTCGCAAAACATATTCCTCACACTTCACTCACCGGAAATGGGGAGAAATTAAATCAAATCCAATGCTGATTTCCCACCTGCCCTCCACTGCCCGATCCTCAAAGGGAACTTGGTGGAAGATACAAATTCCGTCAAACCTTGGGTCACTGATTCACAATTAGATCTTGCTCCTCCCATTCACCCCAGAAATTGTCGGCCAAAACACTCCCAGCCCTCATTCTTCCTGGCACTACTAGAACAAAAGCACCACTGCAAACATTATGAACGCAAATGGCGCATGTCCTACAGCACGGATGACCTGACCTGTTTCAGAGAGGCTCAGAAAACATACCATAAACTGATTAAAATAAAAAAAAAATCCTACTTCGCCACAAAAATCAAAGAGACCAATCAGGACCCCAAAACTATCTTCAACATATCTAAAATGTTGCTGCAGCCTAAAACTCTTTCAAGAGAGATCCCACCCTCTCAGGCCCTCTGTGACCGGATATCAACCTTCTTTGAGGAAGAGACCCAAGCCATACAACAGGGATTTACTCCACCCCGATGTTTGACACTTTAGGTGGCACTGTTTTCAGCACCCCCCACAATGGGATCAATACTATTCTGATCGCATTTGAAGACATTTCCCCGCCTTTGTCACGGCAAACTCTCCTTTCCTGTAAATCAGGCTCACCCCATGATCCCTGTCCACCAGCAATCCTTCATGAGGCCATTGACATAGTTAATCCATTCATGAACCAAATCCTCAATACCTGCTTAACAACAGCCAAAGTTCCCTCATCCTGGAAACACTGGAAACTGGCAGTTGTCAGACCTGTACACAAATAACTCTAGCAGCTCCCACCACCTTATCTAATCTCAGGTCTATCTTTCTGCTGCCCGTACTTGCCAAAATATTGGAGAAAATCGTGAATCAGCAACTTATCACCTTTCTTGAAAACTCCAATTCTCTTCACGTACGCCAGTCTGGTTTCAGGCCTAAACACTCCAACGATCGGCTCTACTCAAGGTCTCAAAGACCATAAAAATGACCCCGGACACGGGGAATGATGCGGTATTGATACTGTCGGACCTCTCCGCAGCATTCAGTACCATCTCACATGACATCCTTCTCCAGCGAATCCAAGACGTAGGGGTCTCCCACAAAGCCCTATTCTGGATTAGTTATCAAAAAGGGGGGGTTACGTCCATCTACACGGCCTGATAGGACGTGATAAAGTTGCAAAAAAAGAAGATGACCAGGCCGTCGATTTCTAAGGCTGCTATTTATTTTAGCAGACTAGCAAACAGTGCAATTCGTCACTGTCCCCTGCTAGACAAGTTAGCCTTATTTAAAGACATTTTTATAATTCTTTTCACACTTTTTAGATATGCCATACAAAAGGTACACAATCTCATAAAACAGTGCAATTTCACAAAACCAAAATCGTGATCATTGGAGTCAGTGACAAGGAAAAAACAAGAAAAAAACGTAAAACATCATTAATAATCATTGAGAACAATTACACCAGTATGCATTATTTTTCTCAAGCTGTCTCACAATGCCCTATATTTGGCTTCTTAAAGACAAGCTACCCATGGGGAAAAAAATGTATCATATGCGTCTCTGTGAGGATATATCTGTATGTACACCACCCTCTACAGAGTCCAAACAAAATTAGGTTCCCTCATGGGCGATAAAAGGAAGGGCCGACGCGTTTCCAATCCCGTTTACTCTGGGGATTTTCGTCAGGGCTTAAACCACGGTGTAATCTGTGTTTCAGTGTAGATGGAATCTATGGGCTGCTCGACGTGGACTGCGTGTTTCTGGCGTTGCAACTTGTGTCTTAAGAGTGTCCCAGTTTCTGTTTTGAATACCAGGCTCGGGTATGCTTGAGTTCAGATTGTTGTTCTCTAAAGGTGTGGGCCGCTGAACGCTTTTTTGTACGGCAACAGCCTGGCTTTCATCTGCCGGAGCCTCCTGCGTTAGATTTGAAGAGTTCTTAGCGCATTTTTTGAGATAATGGTTTTTGCCTCAAATGGAAACTTTTGTTGGATCCGTTTCGTTCAGTGCAGTTTTCTTTCTCTCTGTAACTGGCATACATGGGGAGTCCTCTCGTCGGTTATTCTGGATTAGATCATTCCTAACTGATAGGAGGCAAAATGTTGTCCTAGGAGAATTTTCTTCCAAAGAAAAATTGATCACTAGGGGTGTACCGCCCTGCCATTTTTAATGACTACTGCAGCAGCCTATATGCGAGCTGCTCTAAACAACTAATTCACAAACTTCAGATGCTCCAACACGCAGCAGCTAAAGTCATGCTACAGCTTTCTGAACGGAGCTCTGCATCAGCTGCAATAAAAATACTCCATTGGCTACCAATACATAAAATAATTTGGTTTAAGACCCTGTTGCTGGACTTTAGAGCTTTCAAGGCTACGGGCCCCAAATACCTACCAGCCAGATTCAGCCATCACAAGACCTTGAGAACATTGAGATCCTCAAGTGCAAATTTGCTGAAGCCCCCATCCTTCAAATTAAAAACTCGAGGTGGAAAATCCTTTATGATGCTAAGCACCAAAGCTTGGAACCAACTGCCAATGCACCTCCGACTTATAGACGCGGAAGATGCATTTTAAAAAACCCTGAAGACCTGGCTTTTCCAAGCCCCCACGTTCTCTGTCACTCCCTCATTTAATTGATTCATTTAGTTCCATGACAAGCTTCACAGTGTCACGTAGTGCAGCATCAGGAGGCTCATCTACGAGTGTCAGTGCACTTTAGAAATGCCCTATTCGTTCATTCATGTCTTCATTTGTTTGACAGCAGCAATATTTAAATCAGAAATGTTTTACATAGCTTCGATGAAAGTACATAGCTCAGTGAGGATGGGGTGTGTTTCATAGTCTACAGTTTTGAATATGGGTTGGTTATCATAGTTTAGTGAACGTTTAGATTGAAGAAACCATTTTACCAGTTAATTGTGACATTTATGTAGTTGGGATTGGCAAAATGAACATCTAACTAAGGCTATACATATTACATGAGGGAAGAAATCCCCCTCAAATTCAAGTATCAAAAAGTGACTTTTGAGTGCTATTTTAGGTGGCATAAATATCTGGTGGCAGGAAGTTCCAAAGAGGAGAGCCTAGAAGGTGGAAAGATGGAAGGCGGTGTTCAGTGATTCATAAACAAGAGAACAAATGAAAGTTGTCAGTGTAATGTTGAAGGTGCTCAACTTGAGGTCA
Source organism: Calotriton arnoldi (assembly GCA_963921515.1). Lineage (NCBI taxonomy): Eukaryota > Metazoa > Chordata > Amphibia > Caudata > Salamandridae > Calotriton > Calotriton arnoldi. The sequence goes on along the minus strand of CAWUFW010001368.1, from coordinate 1,871,249 downwards.
TCGGGGTGTAGTGGAGTCTACAGGTATATATATAATACTGAAAAGTGAAGTGACAGACGGGCAGGGGGCAGCCCCTCTATTAGATAAGACCATTGGAGGCTAAAGGCATATACAAACACTCGACGCAGTCACTCAAGAAAGGAGAACCAATCAATGATCCCCTCTGATGATTTATCACTTCATCTTATCTTAACATAAGAATTGACTGGTTCACAATGTTAAATGACGAAGACATCACCTAGCATCATAACTAATAATGCACCTTCATTGTCTCCTCAGGCTACCAATTCATTTTTTACATCTATGAGACCTGTTTACACCCCCGCCCCTGGTGAAAGGTGGTCTGCCGCTCACCTTGTGCCTGTTCATTCCACCTGTAATTCAAGTTGCACTGGTAACCTCCCAATATTTCTTGGTACTAGAAAAACATTTTACAGCCTATAACCCGGCTGTGTCTAAAGTGTTTTTACAGTGGTAACATATATTATTATTTCAGAGTACCAGGAGACATTTCCTCCACTGGGAGGCATTGGCATTCTGCAATGCCTGGGACAAGGAAGGCTGGCATTGGAAAGTGCTACTTTAGCTGGAATGGCCCGCTTGGCATTCTGTGGGTTTACCATTGTCTACTACCTGATCAATAGTAGCGACTGCTGATTATTGCTCTTGTATATCCAGATATTTCCCTCAAAGAGCTCGGGTACAGATCCCTCAAGAGGACTTGACTATGAAGAATGTGGTCAGGATTTCTTTCCTCAGATAGTTGCAATTTTGCTTCCAAAGGATTATTGATTGTAAAATTGAATTCTAGAGCTGCAAGAGCATCTGGACTTTGATTTAAGGGATTATTCACTTCCCAAGGAGTAGCAATAGTTCTTGCGAGGAGAAATCTGCATATTTTAGTTACAGTTTATCAGTATAACTCACTCTTTTGACTGCTATCAATTCCGACCTACACCTTTTTCTTAATGACTTTAGAAGTGCCATTAAATCCGATCCTTCTTTATTCAATTATTTTGCATGAATATCTACGAAGCCATCACAACCAGCACCCCCACCTATCTGGCTTACAAGCTCACCATTTCTGATGGCTCTCGGCACACCCACATCCAAGGCGCTGTCAGCACTATTAGACTGGAGACCAAAAGTACCAAAAAGTAGATACAAGGCAGCGATGCTCCCAAGATCTGGAACGATAACCCTGTATCCATCAGGAATGCCCCAACCCTGCTCCAGTTCACGAAAGAGATGGAGACACACCAGTTTAAAGAACAACACACCATAATGCATAATCAGTCCACTTCCTCTCTGAGAGCACAGCCACCCCCTTCCTTTCAGCAAAATTCATATGAACAGAAGACAATGTGATTCATTTCTCAATGATCAGAAGTCATTATTGAGAAACAGTAAAACATTTCTTTGTTGAATTTAGAGAAGGGTGAACCCATTTGCAATAAAGGTTAACCTTACAATGATGTTTGTGGTAGACGGGGTATGCTTTGCACATATGGTTTATAGCCCATCTCAGAGGTTGACCTATACAGTATTCTGAGGGGTAGATTCAGTTGGTGAAGCAGGTGCAGTGGCGCCTGGCCCAGATGCCTTAGAGGCACACTAAACCCTGATTAAAAGTGTATTTTATGATTGAAACAGCAGCCAGGGAGCCCATTTCCTTCCTTACACTAGGGCCCATGACACTGTGCTACACTACTGATTGTGTTTTATTTAACCCTGGGCGAAGTGCTACGCTACGCTCGCGTAGTTTGCGAAGCGTGCGCTACTTCGCACAACGCGAATTGCACGTAGCACAGTGCGAACACGCGTAGCGTAGTGTAGCGTAGTGCCGCGGTCATTTTTGCTTGCTCGCGGTCCTCAACGTCAAGTTGGCGACCGCGAGCAAGCAAAATGACATCCCGGCGAGACTTTTTCCTCGTTCGCGATCAGCAACATCAAGTTGCCGATCGCGAGCGTGGAAAATAAACCTCCCGGCGAGATTCTCAACGCGGGAGGTCAGGTTTCTCATTGCGAGTGGTCGCGTATGCTCGCGACCGCTCGCGATGAGAAACTACCAGTCCGCGTTGAGAAGCTGCCGCTCGAGTAAAAATCTACTCGAGCAGCAGTAAAAGACAGCTCGCACTGTGCAAGTTGCCGTTTTCAATGATTGCACAGTGCGGACAAGCATCCGGCACTGTGCAATCATTGCGAACAGTGCGCTACGCAGTTCGCGTAGTGCTACGCGAAGCTTGCGTAGCGCGAACTGCACTTTGCGTAGCTTCGCGAAGCATTACTTCGCGAACTACGCCCACCCTTAGTTTTATTACAACATTTATATAGCGCGTCCTACCCTATGGGGAGCATTGAAGTGCTTGCCTACATGGGTAGCATGCTAAGCAGTTTAGGGTGTGTGTTTGGAAAGGTACTGTGCTTATGTTTCAAGGTTTTGCCAGGATCCAATTAAGCCCATAAGAGGTTTTCAGTAGTCGTGGTAAAAACTAAGATAAAGGTAATAAAAATACCTGTGTTTATGCACTGAGTATGTCATATATTTTCAGTCACTTTACCTTTTGTTCTGGGGATGGTATTCTATGCATGTGCTAAACTAATTAGCAATTATGCTTTGTTCTTTTTCTTGGCATGCTCATGCAGGAGCAGTGAAAGGCTTTTAGGAATTGGAGACTTTTATTTTTTTAACTTTTTGGTGCCATATTTATGTCTTATTTTGAAGTGCCATGGGAAATGCATTTTATAGCAATGGATCGCAAAAAACGAAATTCCATGTTAATGCTTGGGTGAAATTTTGGCAAATAAAGCTGTTCTCCATCATGATGAGTTGGATGTGGCATGTTCCCAGCGCACATCAACGGTCTGTCAAGACAGCCAGATGGAACGCCATATTGGAAAAAATAACCTCAATATCCTGCAACAAATAAGTAGTGGACAATTTGAAAAGGCATTGTATGTCCTTAAGATGGCGTGTGGAAGAAAAATCTTCAGATACTAAGGATTTTCAGCAAGGAGCCGGTGGAATGTTTTCACTTTGAATAGGTCCAGGCATTGATTAGTTTCTTTTTTTCATTTTGTTGTGCATCCTCCTATGTTTATTAGCTTCAAATCATATTTTAAATTAAATCTGAATTGTCTCCCATTCTATAAGCACATACTGAATGAACTTAGAAAATGCAAAAGAATGCTTTGTGCATTTTGTAGCTTCAAAATACCACCGGGAAATATCGAATAGTTAAAAAATATTTCTGCTGTCAAAATGAAAACTACTGACCAATGAAAGAAAGCTGGTGAGCCGAAAGCCTCTGGACTATCTGAGTGTGTGTGCCTCAAGACAAACCCCATAAAATCCGAGGGAGAAAGGTGGCTGTCATTGAATTCTCCATTTACAACCATTGACTCTAGTATGTCATTCTGCCTCTTGATTTGAGAACGTTTGGTGGGCACGAAAGTGGAAGACGTGACTTTGGACAAAAAGATTAGAAAGCCAACATCTATGCAGGAATGAATGATTAAATGCTTCTCTTATGTGATGTAAGTCAAGTATTGCTGTAAATAAACCTTTGAAAGGACAGCTAGTGACGACTGATGAGAATGTGGTGTTCCCGCCCTCGTGTTTCAAGATTACCGTTGATGTGATGAGGAGTCTTTTCAGGGCCAGCGACAAGGAGGCTGCAGCAGTCATACAGGTTATGCGAGAAAACAGGAACCCAATGGCTGCGAAAGACATGCACCATTGCCCTTTAGGGGAATTTAAGGCATCCAAGCCCATATGTAGTACTGGAGGCAGAGCATGCAGCAGTAAACAGAAGAACAATGAAATGTAGGGCATGTTGTGTAAGTGCTTTAAGCAAAGTTTAGATTGAAAGTAATCAGCTGATTAAATTCTAGTACACATGACAAACTTATTGCAAGCACCATAAGTAGCATAGATCATAGCTAAGATTTCCTCATTTATACCCTAAATCCTGCAGCCAACATGCAAAATTCTAGTTCCTAGCTGTACCCTCCCTTTCGTTCTATCTCATCCAGATCTTGGCCCGCCTCTCTCCTCCTTTTCCTTCTTCTCCCGCTCCTCTTTGCCCTGAAACAAGATCATACGGGTATATGTTGTGCATAATAACTAAATCAAATTCCAGTCTGTTGGCAAACACTTTGGTGAAAAGCCCAGTATGAATGAGATCAGTGCGATGGATCTCCAGGAGGATCATGGAGCCTTATTTAGAGATTGGCGGGTGGGATACTCCATCAACACGGGGATTTGATCTCATCTACAGTGTGGTGAACGGGACATCCACAAATGAGCATCCCATCCTGAAACTCTAAATAAGACCCATAGGTTTGGGGTCTTCCCTGTTTTAGGGATTAAGGCAATGTGAGCTTCAGTCATGGTGTCTATAACCATCTCAAAGAGGATGAAGAACTTATTACAATTGTCAAGGGAACCATTAGGAGGTTTGAGAACACTCGTACCGACCCCAACTATATCTGTCCCGCATCAGGAATATATTCATTTAAAGGAATTGATAGCCTGCAACTGGTGACTCCCTAGATTTTGTTTATGGGTTGGCAATACCACATTAGAGTTCAAAGCCCATAACTAAGTATACTTTGTAGCCTCATCAGTGTTTTCACCTGAATAATGAGACTGCTAGTAATTCTGAAAGGCTTCCAGCTTTTCTTTGGCCAAAGTAAGAGAGTTACCTGTCCTACGAGGTCATTTCTTAGGCATATGAGCAGTTCATTCTGACCATAAAAATTCTGAGCACTGATTTGGGATCAGCATTTCTCCCTTTCTCATAGTTCGCCTGCATTACTGTAAGTCAAATGATCTCTTATCTGTTGCCTGCAAATACCTTCACTTGCTCCTCAGCTGAACTGAGCAACCTCAGCGGCTTCAGTGAGCCCATCTCAGTGTGGCTTTTCCTTACATCCTTTAATCTGAATCCTATTCATCCTTCATGAGATGGTGTCCTCATTTCAGATTGGTCATGATAGCCATCTGTTTTCAAGGACCAGTCTGAGTCCATCGCAAGTCGTGGCCTATGAGACTACCATTTCTTTTCTGCTCTCAGAGTATCCACTGATTTGATCTTTCATGTCCTTGTTGTATCATGGATCTCCTAATGGTTGGGGCGCGGCCTCCTTCTCAGGGGCTTCCTTTCCCTATCAGCGAGGTGAATAAGGGCGTGTGTATCATGATGACCCAATATTGTAAGGCTCTTCGTGTCAGGAATGCGAATGTTGCATGGCAGGAGAGGTAATTACCGTGAGGTAGAATACGGCTTCAGGTACGGGTGAGCTAGAACTTCCCATTGGACCCTTACCATCGTTGCCAGGCCCATCAGACTTAGACGTTTTGGTTTTTCAGACAAAAATTTCAACTGCTAAAAGTAGCCGAAATCTCTCAGTAAAAAACTCTGTGGCAAAGCATGCCAAAATTGACACGGAAACATCGATTCCCACAGCATTCCCCAAAACATGTAATCCTCATTCTTCCTCCATCCCCCAAAACTACTGAGACCCATCCTAATCACAGCTTGGGGAAATAAAGGGGCCACTGGTAATGGGGGCTGGTGCGCGCATGTGCGTTGCACAAGTGAAACAAAGGTGCATTCCGCTGTCTCAGGTGCGGCCTACATGCTACCATCTCAGGCCCATTTCATATATTAGGAATTTCAGAGTTCTGGAGGTGGCTCTGTATGTGACCGCCTTCCTTGTCGAACTCTGTGCAAAGGGAAGGGGGGTCATGGCACTTGACAGCATTACATTGATTGCACCAGTGCTGGAGTACAGGCTCTTCCAGATCACAGGGATTGCTCTGGTTGGACAGGATTTTGCACCTGTATTTCCACAAATAATGCTCCGACATTAGCTCCTAGGTATCATCCGATCAACAGGTGTTAAAATGTTCATTTTGCATTGGTCGGTTGGTGCAAATCGACGCCTGGCCAGGGGTAGTAAGCGCTATATAAATGCAATTCCAATTTCAAATGCCAGAGCTAAATTTCACCTGAATCCATGCCATCTTTGTAGCCGGTCTCAAGGGGCGCTGGGGTGGTAACAGGAAACATGAACATTTTTCACTTATTGCTGTTTACTTTACGGGAGATTTGTGGAAAGTTATAATCAGATTAAAATCAGTGACTAATGCAAGAACTAGGATTTACGAATCCGGAAAGTGTCCACGAGCTCCAGATGTCGGGTGAAACGGTGAGTTTTCTTTTGTCTCGCCTGCATGCATTCCCACATCGTGAATCTGTTCCCCAACGCAGGCAGACCACGGTGAGCAGTTTCAGACTGTGCTGATGTCAAGCACATGCTCACTTCCATATGCCTGCCCCTGCACTCCTCAAACTTCCACTGCTACCTTCTTTGTTATTAAATATTTTTAGCTACGGAACAGAGCCTCTGTATTCGCAACCTGTCTCGGTATCTGCTGGAGGAAGGTGAGCAGTAGCCAGTGGTGGAAATCGAGAGGTACTGTCTGGTACTGAGTACCTGCACTTCTTTAATTTGAAAGGGAGAGTACCTGCAATTCTGAGGAGTAAACAGGTTCTCTTAACTAGTGAGTACCTGCACTTCTATATTTCTATTTAAAGCACTTTCCTTAGGAAATGCCTTTTATTGATTTGCTAATAACTTTAACGCCGTTTGACAAATCTTCACACATTTTTCCAAAAAGTGTTCTTTTTTGCCCAGTTTGTGCATGGAAAGTTTTGGGGTGATCCATCAAACGGGGGCCAAGAAAAAAGGGGAGTCCTAAAACAATCCCCATGCATGTTCCATAGACTTTTTTAGACAGCACTTGTGCAAAAGCTGCTGAACAGAATTATGGCAAATTTGGCAGGAAGCTAAATCTTGGTCCAGAAAGTGTGCTTTTTGTGATTTGGTGTAAACCCATTCAGTAGTTTTTGAGATATTATGGTTTAAAAATATTTGGATATCTGGACCATTGGGTTTGAGGGACTCTTGCGAAAGTGCCTGAAACCCAATTAAAAAAATACAGCATTCTGATTAGCCCAAGCAACTTTATTTCCCTTGGGCCATCTCGCTTCACTGGGAGTCAGAGTCCTATAGGAGCAAGCACTCTGTTTGGCTGGCAGCAACATGAGAAAAATGTTGTTGGCAGCCATTATGAGACTTGGGGACTTAGTCCTGTGTCCTGAAGTAAAAAAACAAATATTAATAATATAAGAGGGCAGGGTAGGGGTACCCTGTCCCGTATTGCCAGAGGAACCACCCTCTGGGGGCAATATAAAAAAAGATCTGAGGTTTTTGCCACAATCCAACGGGACAACCGCAGGTTCGCAGCCAAAAACAAATGGCAGCTGCCATTTTTCTAAAGTATATGGGAAGGGGGCATGAGAGCAGCCCCCCCCCTCTCAGCCATATTTGGCCCCGGGTATCTCATCCCCCAGGGCCCAAGGGCCCAATTAATACATTATGGGGAGGGGGGCATGTGGCGCCCATCCCCCAGCCGTTTTAGGGCCTGTGAACCCCATCCCCTGGGGCCCAATGAATAAATTAAGGGGAGGGGGGCACAGTCCCACTGCTCGAGCGAACAGAGGTCTGGGGACCTCACCACTGAGGCCATATTAAAAAACAAAGGGTAGGGGGCCATGCGCCCCCCTCCGCATTCCTTAAAAAGGCCCTGGTGACCCCATCCCTCAGGTCTGTCTTTTTAAAAAAATGGAGCCGTTAATGGCCTGGGGACCTCATCCCCCGTGGCCAGCTCACTTACTGTGTCCCGGGGAGCCCATCCCCAAGAAGCAGTAGTTTCTCTGCCATCACTAACCCGGACAGGGAAACAGGTGTTTTCTCCCATCTGGCTTGTAGCCAGGCCCGGCGGCCATCATTGCTCGTGATGGCCGCAGAAACCCTTGTGGCACATGGTGTTCAATATTTATACAACAGTTCAGAGAAAGCGAAGTTCCCTTAAGATAATCAACGTCTGTTCCAAAATGAATCCTCTACTATGGCCAGCTTTTAACTGAGCCAAACCCCTCACAGTCACCACACTTTTTGGGGAAAATTAAGTTGATATGAGTAGAAAAGTGGATACTGTAAACAGTGTTTACTCTATGGAGAGAGTTTACTCTGTACCACACTGTTTGCAGACAGTGAAACTCTCATGAGAAATACACAACAGAGTATTAAAAAGCATCTACTTAGAACAGTGTACTCTCTGCGCAACACTTATCTGAAAAGACACTATTAGCTTAAAATCATCAAGATCTGAAGGTGCTAAAGATCATATTACCTGCAGCCTTCATACTGTGGTGAAATCTTTATAGATAGCCCACCTTCTGAGGCAAAAGAAGCACATGCACATAGGTTAGTACCTGGTGCACACAGTCCTCTAAGTTATGTACAAATTGCCATGCTGAGACGATTCCATCTAATAACTCAGAGGGTCTTATAATACTTAGTATCTAATACATAGAATCTTTGCTCTGTTGGAAACTTTTTCTGCAGAACAAAAAAACGTGTGGTACATACTGGACAAAAGTCTTCAACTGTCATCGGCACACAGAGGGAGGGATGGATGGATTGATGGATTGATGGATGGATGGATGGATGGATTGATTAATGGATTGATGGATTGATTGATTGATTGATGGACTGATTGATGGATGGATTGATTGATTGATTGATTGATTGATTGATGGATTGATGGATGGATGGATGGATTGATTGATTGATTGATGGATGGATTGATTGATTGATGGATGGATGGATTGATGGATTGATTGATTGATTGATGCATTGATTGATTGATGGATTGATTGATTGATGGATGGATTGATTGGAGGATGGATTGATTGATGGATTGATGGTTGGATGGATTGATGGATGGATGGATGGATGGATGGATCGATTGATTGATGGATAGATTGATGGATGGATGGATCGATTGATGGATTGATTGATGGATGGATTGATTGATGGATGGATGGATGGATTGATGGATGGATGGATGGATGGATGGATTGATTGATGGCTGGATGGATTGATGGATGGATAGATGGATTACAGTGGTGGTCCCCACTGGAGTAGTTTTAGTTAGTCCAGACTTTTCATAGGAAGAACTTTTCTTTGTTTCTCTAATAACTTTGGAGCAATTTGACAAATCTTCACAAAAAATTAAACAAAAAAGGTTTAAATCTTAAAGTGCATTTTCCTCATGCATTTTCCCATAGGTATTTTAGACAGAGCTACAGGGAAAACAACTGAATGGAATAACACTTAGTTGGGTCAAATATGTTCTCTTCAAAAGTTGAGCATTGGCGAAATGTAGGAGACATGATGTGGGACAGAATTGGGACTGCAGAAAGGACTCAGTCACAGCCTCATTCTTGGTTTAGACACTTCTACCAAAGTGTGGAGGTCTTTATTCATTTGCATAGTGGGTTCATGTGCTCAAAAGCAATGATAACTGTGCATCCATACTCACGGGAATGAAAGCTTGTCCCTAGGTGTCAATGCCCTTTTTTAGAGTTGGTCAGTCTCAGGGCATTGGTCACACATTGGTGGATGTTCCATCTGCCCAATCATTAGTTCCCTCATCTTATTTAGAGGATGGCAAACAGCTGTGTTTCCAGCGGCGGTACCACAGCCGTCACAGCTGTTGGAAAACTCTTTGGGTATCTCAGGACTGCCACTATCAATGGCATCAACAGTCCTGAGCTGTTTTCATGAGCATGGTAAATTGAATACTCTTGAATTGGATTATTTAGAATTTGTTGCAATGGGAAACACTGCAAATGTATATATACATATATATATATATATTATTATCTACTGGCGGTCGCCAGTAGATAGTTATAGTTACAACCTATTATCCATAGGAAATCCGCGACATTCTATTTGAAATAACTCTCTTGCCGGTTGACGTATCTTCGCGAAATTTTCAAACTTTGTGGCCCGCTCCGGTCCGCTCCTACCCTGAAAGTCTCGGGGGATTCATCAAGCGGGGCCGAGAAAAAGGGGGGTCCCAAAACGCGTTTTCCCCATGCACTTTTCCATAGGAAACTTTAGACACGGCTACAGCCCGAACTGCTGAACGGAATTACACCAAATTTGGCAAAGAGGTAGTTCTTGGTTCAGAAAGAACCCTTTTGTTAAATGGTGTAAATCCGTTCAGTAGTTGCTGAGAAAATGAAAAGTAAAAAGTTAGTGATATCTATGGCCGAGTAGGGTCCGCGTACCCTCAGCGCACCCTGCGCGCACCGTCCCGATCACGAGCTGCATGTTAATTGGCTGTCAGCTGGCTGTCAACATTCCGATTCAGGAAATGTTGGCAGCCATTTTGTCCCTCGGTAGAACCGAGGGACAGAAACAAGTGCGCAAAGCGCACAAAGGGGGCAGGGTAGAAACACCCTGACCCCTAGGTTTGCTCAGGGGTCCCACAAGGACCCCTGGGCAAAAAATAAAAAAAAATTTTTTTAAATCGGCAGGATGCGCTCAGGGTGCGCGAATCCTGCCGAAAAAATCGAAGCGCGGTCTCCGCGCTTCGATGCAGTGGCCCCCGGGTGGCCCAAGTCCCGGGGGCATGGTGGGGGGATAATTTAATGTGTGGGGGGCCTCCAAGGGCCCCCCAAGCCCCGGGGACCGCCACCCCCCGGGGCTTTTTTAAAAAAATGGTGCGGGAGGGCTCTGAGCCCTCCCGCAGCCTTGGGGACCACCACCTCCCCGGGGCTTTTTTTTTTATAGATTATAAAACCTGTGTGGGGGGGCTCCAGCCCCCCCACACGCCCTGGGGACCGCCACCTCCCCGGGGCACTAAACATTTTAATATGGGGGTCCTTACGGACCCCAGAGCCCCGGGGACCACCACCTCCCCGGGGCTGTGTACTGAATGGGAGGGGGCCGTGCGGCCCCCTCCTGGAGCCCTTGATGGCCCTGGGGACCACCACCCCCAGGGCCGGCTCCTGCAGTGTCCCGGGGTGCCTACCCCCGGGACACTGTAGTTTGCTATGGCAGGACGGGAGCCTCGCGGCTCCCGTCCTGCCATAGCAAACTGCTTTGGATATTGGAAGAGAGAGCAGGAAACCTGCTCTCTCTTCCAATATCCAAAGCCGATTGCTTTTCCACATGGGGAGCAGCATGTCAGCTGCTCCCCATGTGGGACAGCAATGCCGGCTCCCAAGGGACGTGGGGAGCCGGCGGGACTGTGGGGGATTGGGGACCCCCACAGTCCCCAACGGAGAGGGCCAGCCCGGGGATGGGGTCCCCGGGGCAAGTAGTGGCCCGGGAGGGGGCCACGCGGCCCCCTCCCCAAAAAAGAGAAGAAAAAAAAAAAAAAATGGAAAGGCCGGTCCCGGGGATGGGGTCCCCGGGGCCTTAAAATGGCCAGAGGAGGGGGCCACGCTGCCCCCTCAAAATAATAAATATAGAGGCCATGCCCCGGGGGATGGGGTCCCGGGGCCAATACAGGTCCAGGGAAGGGGGCCACGCGGCCCCTTCCCGTTTTTTTTTTTTTTGTAATTTAAAAGGGGTAAGGCCCTGGGGGATGGGGTCCCCAGGGCCCAAAAAGAGAAAAAAGGAAGGGGGCCACACAGCCCCCCTTCAGGGGACAAAAACAAAAAAAAACGATCGGGCCCGCAGGCCCCGCCCCTTCTTTCACCACTCTGCAAACGCACCCCTGGCGCGTTTGCAGAGGGGAACAATTCCCCTTGAATACTGGGGGTCCCTGGGGGCCAACTAGCCCACCAGGAACCTCCAGTATGCGCCAGGGGCTGCCTTGCAGAGACGTGTAGAGAGGCCACACCCCTTTTACACCTCTCTGCAACGCAGCTCTGTGGCGCTTTTGGAGGTATATGGTGGGCTAGTTGGACTCCGGGGACCCTCAGGATTCAAGGGGACTTAATCCCCCAACTTAAAACGCGCCACGGGGCGCGTTTGCACAGTGGTGAAGGGAGGGGGCGGGGCTTCAGGTGACATGTGTGCAAACAGGCCCCGTGGCGCGTTTTAAGATGGGGAATTAAATCCCCTTCAATCCTGAGGGTCCCTGGGGGCCAACTAGCCCAACAGGTACATCCAGAAAGCGCCACAGAGCTGCGTTGCAGAGAGGGGTAAAAAGGGGTGTGGCCTCTCTACACGTCTCTGCAACGCAGCCCCCTGGCGCATATTGGAGGTTCCTGGTGGGCTAGTTGGCCCCTAGGGACCCTCAGGATTCAAGGGGACTTAATCCCCCAACTTAAACCGCGCCACGGGGCGCGTTTGCACAGATGTCACCTCAGGCCCCGCCCCCTCCCTTCACCATTGTGCAAATATTCCTCTAAAATCAGCCGAAATACGAATTCCGATTTACTCACCCGTTATAAGGAGAGACCTCAGTGCTGTATCTTTGAGCCCAGTACTGGTCCTGAAAAGTAATTTTAACCGTACTTACCAGTAACTTGAATTTCCTTCCATAGGCTAACATTGACTGGTTTCACTTGGAAATTCTTCTAAGTGTGGAGTTTTGGAACTTTAAAATATTCCTCTAAAATCAGCCGAAATACGAATTCCGATTTACTCACCTGTTATCAGGAGAGACCTCAGTGCTGCATCTTTCAGCCCAGTACTGGTCCTGAAAAGTAATTTTAACCGTACTTACCGGTAACTTGAATTTCCTTCATAGGCTAACATTGACTGGTTTCACTTGGAAATTCTTCTAAGTGTGGAGTTTTGGAACTTTAAAATATTCCTCTAAAATCAGCCGAAATACGAATTTCGATTTACTCACCTGTTATCAGGAGAGACCTCAGTGCTGCATCTTTCAGCCCAGGACTGATCCTGAAAAGTAATTTTAACCGTACTTACCGGTAACTTGAATTTCCTTCATAGGCTAACATTGACTGGTTTCACTTGGAAATTCTTCTAAGTGTGGAGTTTTGGAACTTTAAAATATTCCTCTAAAATCAGCCGAAATACGAATTCCGATTTACTTACCTGTTATCAGGAGAGACCTCAGTGCTGCATCTTTCAGCCCAGTACTGATCCTCAAAAGTAATTTTAACCGTACTTACCAGTAACTTGAATTTCCTTCCATAGGATATCATTACCTGCTTTTTGCTGAAAAAGTTTCTAAGTGTTGATTTTTGAAACATACAAATATTCCTCTAAAATCAGCCGAAATCCGAATTCTGATTTACTCACCTGTTATCAGGAGAGACCTCAGTGCTGCATCTTTCAGCCCAGTACTGGTCCTGAAAAGTAATTTTAACCGTACTTACCAGTAACTTGAATTTCCTTCCATAGGCTAACATTGACTGGTTTCACTTGGAAATTCTTCTAAGTGTGGAGTTTTGGAACTTTAAAATATTCCTCTAAAATCAGCCGAAATACGAATTCCGATTTACTCACCTGTTATCAGGAGAGACCTCAGTGCTGCATCTTTCAGCCCAGTACTGATCCTCAAAAGTAATTTTAACCGTACTTACCGGTAACTTGAATTTCCTTCATAGGCTAACATTGACTGGTTTTCAGCAAAAAGTTTCAAAGTGTTGATTTTCACAAACTACAAATATTCCTTAAAAATCGCCTGTATGACTTAAACGCATTCTTTCAACTGTTTACAGGAGATGCACCAGTGCTGGATCCAGGATCCAACACTGAGTAAGAAAAAGTAACGATAACAGTTTTTACCTGCTAAGTGAATTTCCTTCCATAGGATAACATTGGTGATTCTATGAGAAAAAGTTTCTAAGTGTCAACTTTTAAAATACAATAATATTCCTTAAAAATCACGACTGTAACCAAAACGCTTTTACTCAACTGTTTACAGGAGATGTACCAGGACTGAATCTAGGATCCAGTCCTGTGGTTAGAAAAAGTAATCCATAAAGTAACTAATTGCATTTAACTAGAAATTCACATTGAGCTGAATGTTGCATTGTGTTTGAAAATGTGTTGCCCATTGCAACAACTGTAACTACTGTACTTAAAAGTCTATTGCCTATCTGCAAAGTATTTAAACTAAAGTAATTCATTCTGAGAAAGTATTTTTTGTAATGTAATGTATAATGTAATTACAATGTAATTTAAAAAATAAAATATGTAAAAAAAAATTGTTTCTAAAAATGTAGTAAATCAGTATGAAAAAAATTAATATAACAATTAATACATTTAAAAATTGTCATTTACAAAACCTTTGAAATTCACTGAAAAAACCGTAGGTTTCAGGCACGTTATAGTTAGAAATTAGCATTTAAAAAACCTTTGAAATTTACTGAAAAAACCATAGGTTTCAGACACGTTATAGTTACAAATTAGCATTTAAAAAACCTTTGAAATTCACTGAAAAAACCATAGGTTTCAGACACGTTATAGTTACAAATTAGCATTTAAAAAACCTTTGAAATTCACTGAAAAAACCATAGGTTTTAGGGACAGTTATAGTTACTTGGACATTGCACTCGTACAAAACCCGTGAAATTCCCCCGTTATAGTTAGTTCAGCTAACTATAACTCGCGCCCCGCAATGCACTGCTGATGACGTCACATATTACATCACTCATGACATGGTCAGTGACATCACTGATGACATCACTGATGACATCTCAAATGACATCACTGATGACATCATCCACGTGATAATCTCATGCACCTCCTCACACCCTAATATAACCTTTGATACACCCACTCTAAATTACAGACTGCCATTCGCAAAACCATAGACACTCCAACACCAATAACTACATACCCACTCACTGATTCTTAGGTCTACGCACACATCCACTCACTCACCCGTACAGTCACTCATACTTACGGTCACTCAGTACAGGACTATCATATGCACTCATACTCCTTTATAGACACTCAAACACCGCCACTCATCCATAGAGGTACTCACACACCTAGTCAGTCATGCAAATAATTAAACACACTACCATTTACTCACCTATACAGTTATACACACACCAGCTCACTTACTCATACAAATACTAGCACATTCTTACGCTCTTATACAATCACTGATACAAGCACACACTCATCCATACAGCCACTATCACAATCACTCACTCTCGCTTATAGCTATTTATATACTCCAACACACATATATACTGCCTTTCACATATGTAGTTACTCACACATGTACCACTGGGACATACATTCACTCACTAACACACTCTTACACACACTTACCCACCCATACAGTCTATCACAGATGCACTCTTGAAACCATCCACCCAGTGAATCACCCACTCACACATCTATGCACAGAGTCGCACACACCCCTCCCACACAAACACTCAGGCACCCATACAGATACTCAGACAAGCATTCAATAACTCATATATACACTCATGTAGCTATTCACAAACACATGCAGCCACTTACACAGCAACAGACAGACGGATACAGACATTCACCCAGTTTAGTCACTAACCCATGCATTCAGTAAGATACGTTAAATCACTCACTTATACAGTCAGTCACGCACCTACTAAATCATCCATACAGACACTTACACACCCACTCATTCTTCAATACGTCTTTCCCTATATATATAAAAAATATTTAAACTTTACAGAAACACACAGTCACTGGATGATGTCATCAGTGATGTCATTTGAGATGTCATCAGTGATGTCATCAGTGATGTCACTGACCATGTCATGAGTGATGTAATATGTGACGTCATCAGCAGTGCATTGCGGGGGCGCGAGTTATAGTTAGCTGAACTAACTATAACGGGGGAATTTCACGGGTTTTGTACGAGTGCAATGTCCAAGTAACTATAACTGTCCCTAAAACCTATGGTTTTTTCAGTGAATATATATATATATATATATATATAGTTTAGTTCTCCAATACCCAAGACTATAATAACCACAATGCATCATTGCAACTCCGATTGGCTGGCATATCAGAAGTGCCATTGGTATAAAGGACAACAGTCACATGACAAGTTGATTTGCAGGTTACACCCATGAATAAGGTCAGGTGACCGAAACGCGTCGGGAAGGCACTCTTTGTGTTATGTCCTGGTGAAAATAAACGGATTGGATGCTTGCAGTCGTGTGCCTCTCTTCTTCTCTGTGGGTATTGGAGAACTAAACTATATATATATATATATATATATATATCCATGGGACGTTATAGTTAGGCTCAATTTTCACTTTGCTTATGACATTACATATTACATCGGTCATGACATGGTCAGTGACATCACTCATGACATCATCCAGTGAGCGTTATTGTTTTGTAAAAGTTTCAGAGACTTAAAGATACATACTAAGCTATTACCCAGTTAAATTACTATATTTTGTGTACTACTAATGAGTGATACTACTTCTAAGATATATTATGTGAGTGGCTGTGTATTCATTTTTGAGTGGCTGTCTGACTGGCTGTATGGGTATGTGAGTGGGTGTGTGAGTAGTTGTGTGGGTGTGTGAGTGGGTGTATGAGTGATTGTGTGGGGGTATGGGTAGGGGTGTGTGTGGTGCTATGGGTCTATAGCTGGCTGTGTGAGTAGTTGTATGGGTGAGTGAGTGGCTATGGGAGTGGCTGTATGCATGGGTGAGTGGGTATGTGAGTAGCCATATGGGGGACTGAGTGGCTGTGTGACAGGCTCTTTGAGTGAGTGACTGGGTGTGTAAGTGGCCATATGGGTGGGTGAGTGGCTGTTTGAGAGGGTGTTTAGGTAAGTGAGTTGGTGTGTGAGTGGCTGTATTAGAGAGTGAGTGTCTGTGTGAGTGGCTGTATGGGCGAGTGAGAAGGTGTGTGAGTGATTGTATGAATGTGTAAATGGGTATGTAAGTGGTTGTGTGAGTGCTTGTATGGGTGAGTGAGTGGCTGTTTTGAGAGGCTATATGGGTGAGTGAGTGGGTGTGTGAGTGGCTGTATAGGTGAGTAAGTGGCTGTTTGAGAGGGTGTTTGGTTAAGTGGGTTGGTGTGTGAGTGGCTGTATTAGAGAGTGAGTGGCTGTATTAGAGAGTGAGTGTCTGTTTGGGTGAGTGAGCGGGTATGTGAGTGGTTGTATGAATGTGTGAATGGGTATGTGAGTGGTTGTGTGGGTGTTTGAGTGCTTGTATGGGTGAGTGAGTGACTGTGTTGAGAGGCTGTATGGGTGAGTGAGTGAGTGGGTGTGTGAGTGGTTGTATGGGTGAATAAGTGGGTGTCTGACTAGCTGTATGGGTGAGTGTGTGGCTGTATGAGTGAGCGAGTGGGCATTTGAGTAACTTCATGGATGAGTGAGCAGGTGTGTGAGTGGTTGTTTGGGTCTGTGAATGGGGATGTGAGTGGTTGTGGGAGTGTGTGATTGGGTATATAAGTGGTTGTATGGGTGTGTGAGTGGTTCTGTGGATGATGTCATCAGTGATGTCACTGACCATGTCATGTGTGATGTAATATGTGAGGTCATAAGCAGTGCATTGCGGGAGTATAAGTTATAGTTAGCTCAGGTAACCATAACTGCTGAATTTCACTGGTTTTGTACGAGGGAAAATTGAGCCTAACTATAACGTCCTGTAACCTTTGGTTTTCTCAGTGAATTTCTAAGTTTTTTTGTTCTATTTCCTAACTATAACAACCCTTTTTTTAGTGAATTTCTACGTTTTTTTCATGTTATTTCCTAACTGTTACATCCCTCCCTGTAACCTTTAGTTTTTTTAAGTGAATTTCTAAGGTTTTTAAAAAAATGTGTTTCGTATCTGTAACCTGTAACCTTTGAAAATGAGTGTGTGAGTGAGTGCATGAGTGTCTCAGTGGGTGTGTGAGTGAGTGCACAAGTGTCTCAATGGAGGGTCTGGGAGTACCTGCATAAGTCTATCACTAGGTGTGTGAGTGGGCTCATGAGTGTCTCAGTGGGTCTGTGATTGGGTGCGTGAGTGTCTGAGTGGGTGCATGAGTGTCTCAATTGGTCTGTGAGTGTCTGAGTGGGCTTGCGAGTGCCTTCATGAGTAAGTTGTGCAAGTCAGTCTGTGAGTGGGGGTGTGAGTGTCTGAGTGGGTGCATGAGTGTCTGAGTTAGTGTCTAAGTGGGTCTGTGTGTGTCTGAGTTGATTTGCGAGTGCCTCCATGAGTATGTAATCCAATCTGGGAGTGGGAGCATGAGTGTCTGAGTGGGTCTGTGAGTGGGTGCGTTAGTCCATGAGTGGGTCAGTGACTGGGTGTGTGAGTCTCAGTGGGTCTGTGAATGGCTATGTGAGTGACTGTATGAGTCTGTGAGTGGGTGCATGAGTGTCTGAGTAGGTCTGTGAGTGGGTGTATGTGTCTGAGTGGGTCTATGAGTGGTGCATGAGTGTCTGAATGGGTCTGTGAGTGGCTGTGTGAGTGGCTGTGTGAGTGGCTGTATGGGTCTGTAAGTGGGTGTGTGAGTGTCTGAGAACATCTTTGAGTGAGTGTCTGTGTGGGTGTGTCAGTAGCTGTGTGAGTGACTCGGCCACAAACAAACCGCACCTACCCTTTCATCCAACAAGAGTCCATAGTTTTGCACAAAATATCTACCCAAGTGGAGTTCTTTCTACCTTCTTGGGTAAATGTCCAGTACATATTCTACACTACAGCTGCATAATGACACACAAGGAAATGTCACCAGTGACCTTGTGTGCGTTTTGGCAATATGATTGTTCCTGGTGCATCTTTATCCAGAAATATGTGATAACATGAATCCTCCTATAGAGAAGACAACAAGACTACAAAGAAGTAAATCCACCAAACAAGGGTGCTTCCCATTAACGATATGAAGTAAGTGCTTCTTTGTTTGGTGGAGATGTCTTCACCAAAATCGGCGGGTACCGCGATTTGGAGGCCACTTGTTAGGCTGTCCAACATCCTGGTAAAAGGCAGGAAGACTGTTGGATATGACTAAGATGGGCGGGACCAAACAGGGAAGCATCCAAGTAATTTCCACATTTGCAGTTCTGACTCTAAGCCACAGACTACTTTTAAACATAGGTCTACAACCCACATCGGGTGCACTCAGCCTTTCCTAGACTATACTGATTTGTAAACAGTGCTCCATATAACTTTTTCAAAATGCACAATTTCACTTGTCTGCATAGCTTACACTATTTACATACTGTCGATCTACATGTGTACACTCAGTAACTCTATGCAGTAAATGACTATGGAGTTATCACTGATGTCATCAGTGGTGTCATTTGAGATGCAATTACAGATGTCATCAATGAGGTCATTTAACATGTCATGGGTGATGTAATAAATGAGGCCTTAAGCAGTGCATGGCAGGGGTGCAAGTAATAGACTAGTAAAATATAACTAGTGCATTTTAGCTTCTTTTTTTTTTAAATGTAAATTTTTATGTTATTTCAACACCTAACTATAACCTTTGTTTTTTTTTGTTTGTGAATTTCTTTGGTTTTTTAACATAAGCTAAAATATTAATGCAATACCTAACCATAATATCACTTTACATAACTTTAACTTTTGTTTTTTGTTAAGTTGCAAAACTATCCCATGGGCATTAACTCCAAACACAAACAGAAAACCCAGGGGTTTTAAGCTCATTTTATCTCCCATCATGTCATATTGACTCCTCACCTAGAGACTGTGCGAACAAAGTTGATATTGAATTAAAAAAACAGTGGCATTGTGTGTGTTGGTAGGTCTGTAAAGGACCCATTCACAACACATCACCCTTTCAAATGCAAATGATTCTGTTCTGCACTGCCCACGGTCAGACTAGAGCCTGTGAGAGTGCGTCGAGTAGGAGTGTGTGACAACAGTGAGTTGCTCCATGTACTAGAGATGGACTTGTATTGAATCAAACTTCTCTCTCAACCCTTCCCATTTTACAGAAAGGTTAAGTCATTTTCAAGTCTATACACCTACCCATGTCATTAGTTTTTCTGCATGCTTTGAATGAATCTCAGCCCTGCACTGACGTTGCGCATAATACCAGTTGTCTCAGAATATGATTCTTTTGACCAAAAAATGGAAAGCACAGATGTGGCACCAATGCTGCCAACAATACAAACTGTCACCAGACGAAAGAAGAACAGCCAGCCCTCATTGTAAAGTGATAAGAGAAGAGCACTTAAGCTGAAGTCAGTGGGAGCCACAAAACATAAGTACTCAAAACAAACCATACTCAAAATAATCTAAAGGCAGGGAAATGAAGCCGGCTCACTTCTGCCTCTTTCCACATCTGTATGTCCTTGTCTGTCTTATTCTCGTTCAGCTTCTGCAGTATCAGATTGTGTCTGTCTCGAGAAGCATTATTTGGTGAAATGCGTTGAGTTGCAGTGTAATATCTGAATAGTGCTTTCCTACCTAAACACTTATTTTCCTGAGACATGGCATAGGCCTCCTGTAAAATGAAAGAACAGATGTTCATCTTTCAGAACTAAATTGCCCCCAGTATTATTTAGAAAATATCACGCCTTAACTGCTGAGGCTTTTCCACCCCATAGTAAGCCTTTTTTGCTATTTGGGGTACTTTGTGCTTAAGTCTTCATAACTTTATTACCACATAAGGTATCCATGCCACATTTGAGTCCTTTTTTCCAACATTCTGTGAATTCTAAAGGGTACCCATGGTTTCCCTTAGAGGGAAGCAGGACAATAGCCAAAATATAGCTAAATGTTGGTTTTTTGTTGTTGGAAGAAATGGAAGAAAGTGCTGTGCAAGAAAGTGTATTTTTTTCTAAAAATGGCATCAACTAAAGGTTTACTGTGCTAAGATCACCGTCTTCACACCTTTCAAGATCAAGCAGAGCTGTAAATATGAAAGTAGGTGAGAAACCCACGGCTGCTCCTGGAAAACCATACATTTCTGAAAAGTAGCCAAATTCTGAATTTAGCGAGGGGTCATTTGTGTAGATCCTTCAAGGGTTCCCCAAAGAACCTAACTGTTGAAATAAAAAAAATAATGAAAATGAGTAGAAAAAAACTGCCATTTGTGACAACGTTTTCACGTGTAACTTCTTGTCACAATGGCCAATTTACAAAAGAAACATACTGTTACATTTGGAAGCCCCTTAAAGTCGCGGGGATGCACACAGTTTGTTGGTTCTCTAAAAACATGCGATACCCAAACCCAACAACTGAGCTGCAGCTTACGATGATATTTCCTTGTGAACATAGTATACAGCAATTCATTTATTTATTTTATTTATAAAGTTTTGTATAGCGCGAACATGACCCTAGAGGGTATCAGAGCGCTTTACATTAGATGAAGACAGGATATAGTTGTAGAAACAAAAACTCGTCACATATATGAACGTAGCATAGTAAGACTGATATCTATAGCGGACCATCAATGTAGTATTCATACACCGTGTTTAGTAAAAATTGGTATCACTGAAACCTATGTTTTCTTTTAAATCTACACAAGATAGTGGGTTTAGGAATAGTGCCTATGTGTACGCCTCTGAATATGTGCCTATCCATACTATCATGTGATTCAGAGGACATTTTGCAAAATGGCTTCTTTCCTGCATACTGGCTTACATTTGGAAGCCACAAATTCACGGAAATTCAATTGGTAATAACAAATGTTCTGCTATTCTGTGTGCCCACACCTTTCCTGATAAAAATGATACCCCACTTGTATAGGTGGACTAAGCCCTCAGGACAGGAAGGATCCAAAAACCAACATGGTCAGATAAAATGTTTCCACTCAAATCTAAACCTCTATTTGCAATGTGGGAAGCTGTGGATTTTGGTCCTGTAACCAACTGCCACCAAGGAAAACCTACCAAGCACAAACATTCCTGAAAACTAGACACTTAGGGGTCGATTCCGATTCGGGCCGGAAAAAGCACCGACCGACTCGGGTCCGGAAAAAATACCGACCGACACGTACCAGTGGCGCCCGACACGCCAAGTACGATGCAAGCCGCGATAAATCCGACCGACACGTCAGGAAACCAAGCCGACCGACCGAGCCGCTCGGAAAATAGCAATCCGGCCGGAAAAACACGCGAATCCAACCGACCGACACGCACCCGGAACAAATCCGACCGAATCGTACCCGCCAACTCCAACCCGCAAAGTACGATGCAAGGCGCGAAAAACACGACCGAGTCGGACGGAGGACAAGCCGTACGACCGACACGCATACAAAACCGAGCCGAAGCAACACAATACACCGCGACCGACGCGTACGCAGCATACAAAACTGCACAAACACAGCGTGAACGAAACGGAAAACACCGTATGAGACCAATGCAGGGTCCGACTCGGTCACAAGAACGTTTCCAACATACACAAACAGCACAAAGGAAAAATCAACCAAAAAAAGGCCAAACAAGCAATTACCAAGCCAATAAATACTGGGGGGGGGTGGGGACAGAGAACAAAGACACACCCACAACTCCACCTATATAAAGGACACAAATCACTACCATGAGCCTTTGCAAATGCCATTTCACTGCCAGCACCCAAGAGAAAGCAACCACACACCCACAGCTCACCCCTCACACAAGCCACACACCATCAGCACACCAACAAATACCTACCTCACATACACCCAGCAAAACACACACTCACACACCCTCACCTGCACACCAACACACACATCACTCACCATCACCACCCATCACCATGCCCCCCAAGAAGAATCCCAAGTTCCTAGATTGTGAATTGGAAGTCCTGGTAGACGAGATCCTCAGGGTGGAGCCACAGCTGTTTGGCACTCTGGTCCAACAGACCCCCATGTCGCAGAAAACCAAGATGTGGGAGAGGATCATCAACAGGGTGAACGCCCAATCATCATGTCGGCGCACAAAGACGGACATCCAGAACAGGTGGTATGACGTGCGCAGGAGGGTACGGGACCTGCTGAAGATAGACTACATCAACAGCCAACATACCGGCAGTGGCCCTCCTGCCAAGCCAATATACCTCAGGCCCTGGGAGGAGAAGGTGCGGGCCATCCTTCCGCCAGTGAGCGTATATGGACTAGAGAACATCCCAGAGCCTGGTGAGTACACAACAAATGTACACAATAAACTGCCACAAAACACACACATCACTGTCAAGGGAGAGTCAAACCATGCACACATAGCAATTACACAGCAACTAGAACAGAATCATCCCAAAATGTGTATGTCAGTCAGAGAAACACAACACATGCCATCAAAAAAGTCACATCCAACTGTGCCAACACATGTACAAACACAACCACAACTACAGCTAGGCAGTGGCACAAATAGAACTAACACACACATCCACACATGTAGCCACCACAACAACACCAACACACAGTGAAGACCACTCAAAGGAAGGAATTCTGTGTATGCTGGCCAAGTCAGTGTAGCCAATAGCATCATGGGAGTCGCAGTCACACATATTGCCCCCCCACAACTGTCCCATCAACACCACCCTGAACCATGCTCACATCACAGGGAGTGGAGAAGGACTCACAAGATGGCTGACACTGGCTACTGCTGTGGGGAGCACAAGGCCCTGCTGCCAACTGTGCACCAACAAACAGCAGGACACCACTGACTGACATCCTGAGAGACAACTTACACTCCCTGCAATGCAAGCACGTTCCATGGTGGGATATCTGGCTGGCTGGGTGGGAAGGGGGACTTGCAGCACTGACCATAGTCACCAGCACCTCCCCTCACCCCCCCCAACACAAACTCCACAGTACCCACCTGGTAGAATGCAATGCCCTCCATCCTAACACAAGATCCCACAAAGCACCACCACCCTGGGTTATGTTGTGTGAAGCACAGGGACACTCTTGGGACTCTTAGCCAAACAACTGCCAGGACAACACTCCCAGCCATCCTGTCAGCACAGCCAGCCCACCCCACAGGGAAGCAGAGTCAAAAGGAAGGAAGCATGGGCATGCTGGGAAGGGGGGTGGAGGCAATAGCATGATGGGAGTCGTAGTCACAGACATTGCTCAGCCTCACAACTGGCCCATCAACACCACCCTGAACCATGCTCACATCACAGGGAGTGGAGAAGGACTCACAAGATGGCTGACACTGGCTACTGCTGTGGGGAGCACAAGGCCCTGCTGCCAACTGTGCACCAACAAACAGCAGGACACCACTGACTGACATCCTGAGAGACAACTTACACTCCCTGCAATGCAAGCACGTTCCATGGTGGGATATCTGGCTGGCTGGGTGGGAAGGGGGACTTGCAGCACTGACTATAGTCACCAGCACCTCCCCTCACCCCCCCAACACAAACTCCACAGTACCCACCTGGTAGAATGCAATGCCCTCCATCCTAACACAAGATCCCACAAAGCACCACCACCCTGGGTTATGTTGTGTGAAGCACAGGGACACTCTTGGGACTCTTAGCCAAACAACTGCCAGGACAACACTCCCAGCCATCCTGTCAGCACAGCCAGCCCACCCCACAGGGAAGCAGAGTCAAAAGGAAGGAAGCATGGGCATGCTGGGAAGGGGGTGGAGGCAATAGCATGATGGGAGTCGTAGTCACAGACATTGCTCAGCCTCACAACTGGCCCATCAACACCACCCTGAACCATGCTCACATCACAGGGAGTGGAGAAGGACTCACAAGATGGCTGACACTGGCTACTGCTGTGGGGAGCACAAGGCCCTGCTGCCAACTGTGCACCAACAAACAGCAGGACACCACTGACTGACATCCTGAGAGACAACTTACACTCCCTGCAATGCAAGCACGTTCCATGGTGGGATATCTGGCTGGCTGGGTGGGAAGGGGGACTTGCAGCACTGACTATAGTCACCAGCACCTCCCCTCACCCCCCCCAACACAAACTCCACAGTACCCACCTGGTAGAATGCAATGCCCTCCATCCTAACACAAGATCCCACAAAGCACCACCACCCTGGGTTATGTTGTGTGAAGCACAGGGACACTCTTGGGACTCTTAGCCAAACAACTGCCAGGACAACACTCCCAGCCAAACTGTCAGCACAGCCAGCCCACCCCACAGGGAAGCAGAGTCAAAAGGAAGGAAGCATGGGCATGCTGGGAAGGGGGTGGAGGCAATAGCATGATGGGAGTCGTAGTCACAGACATTGCTCAGCCTCACAACTGGCCCATCAACACCACCCTGAACCATGCTCACATCACAGGGAGTGGAGAAGGACTCACAAGATGGCTGACACTGGCTACTGCTGTGGGGAGCACAAGGCCCTGCTGCCAACTGTGCACCAACAAACAGCAGGACACCACTGACTGACATCCTGAGAGACAACTTACACTCCCTGCAATGCAAGCACGTTCCATGGTGGGATAACTGACTGGGTGGGTGGGTGGGTGGGAAGGAGGTCTGGCTGTCAACCAAACACAATCAATGCAGACCATGTTCACACCCCAGAGAATACATAGAAATGCCCAAATAATGCAGGACAATGTGCCACACCAATATCAACCCCTGACTGTGACGACTTAGGACAATACAATGTACAGGCCCGCACCCCGAGGCACAGTCACAACTGTCAGGTGTGTCAACCACTGATGCCTGCAGAAACATGACATACATTGTTTGTGTCTCCCAAAAACAGGTGATGATAGGGACACAGCAGCAGACGCTGAGGAGTCCCAGTCCCAGGCTCAAGAGGATGCCGAGCTCACTGGCGTCGTACAGCCTCTGTCCTCCTCGGACGATGAAGAACAACCTGGCACATCCGGTGCAAGTCAACATGCTGCACCAGCAGGACCACCAGCTGCAGCACCAGCAGGTCCACCAGCTGCACCCCCTGCACCCACCCCTCCAACGACTGTCACCACGAATACCATCCCTGCCGACATGGACAGAATAAGGAACAACACCAGCGCAGTGACCCTGGACCAACCTGGGGCCATGGACACCACCACCACCACCAACCCCCAAGGTGGACCAGGGTTATCTGTGCGTGCAACTGCACACACTGCACATGTCAGCAGGGGTGGTGGGAGGGGTGGGAGACAGAGGTCGCTGCTTGCAGACGTTGCTGGTGTGCATGAAGACCCACAACTGGTACGCATAGCTGATGCGTACCAGTCCAGCACCGGAGAGCTCAGCCAGGTAGTGGGGCTCCTCAGAGACATCAAACAGCAGCAGGCTGCCCATCATGCCCGCTTGGACTCCCACATGTCCCAAGTGGAGTCACACATGTCACGTGTGGACTCCCACATGTCACGTGTGGACTCCCACATGACCCGCGTGGAGTCCAAGTGGGATGTACTACATGAGATGACGGCGGTGCACAGGGACATTTTACAATGCCTCCGCCAGATGAACAGCAACCAGTCCACACCTCCCTGTGTGCCAACAACATCTGGTACCGAACAAACTGCAACTGCCACAGGGAGGGAGGAGGACTCTGGCGGAGAGTCCCCTGCACCGCAGCAGCCTGCACTTGAGGGCCCCCCCCAAGAAGAGGGGTCGTCCGAGGAGGGGAAAGTGAGAGGCTGATGGCCAAGCGCAACTCCCAGGAAGCCTGAACCTGTTCTGGATTTTCGCCTTTGTGCACAGACTGTTCACCCTGTTGATGGCAACACTACTCCCACACATTGCATGGGGAGTACAAGTTGGAACAATGTGTCAGACAACTGTGGCCCCGATACTGGGGATCCTGTCTACCTGGACTTTCTATTCATCTAGGAACTTGGGATTGCAAGATTCATGTACAGCACAATCCATCCTATGCACTATTATCACAATAAACACACTAATACACCATACTTGCCTCTGTCGTGATTCCAACGTGGGTGCTGTTATGGGGATGATGAACTGCAAAATTACACAGTGTATGCGAACTGCAACAGCAAGGACAACACAGGCATGTGAGTACAGGCAACGTGACACATATGAGGGAGACACACCACCAGGGCTACACAACACATACACACCTAGGCCATCTGACTCATTGCCTACACTGATGTTGCCAGGGAAGACGGTGCAATGCACAGACACCACACCCATTCCCAGTTGTAGTCAAGTAGCCCACAGGTGCAGTAAGCAAATGGCACTCAAATGTGTGACCACAGACAACGCACATCACTAAGTGAAGCACAGGTTTATTACACAGTAGCAACATGCCGTAACCACTACAGATGCAAGGTAACCCCACCTGGTAGCGGGCACACAGTCAACAACTGTAGACAGAAGGAAGTCCATGGGTGTGGCGCACATCACCTGTAGGGACACAACAGCTACCAGCCTGGATGTGCAATCACGTCGTCGGTGGACACAGTTGACCAAACGAATCTGAAAGTACCCTGTGAAGGACAGAAATGACACACAGTCAAAAGCAATGCAGTACAGGACAGAACAGCAAAACTCATGCACAATACATGTTACAAGATACCCACCCAGAACCAAGTTAGCATGTCAACACTGTTGGGGAGTACAGCCCACCTGTCACCACACATCGCAACACACATCCTGTCAAGTAGCCCATGGACACACTCCAACAGCACCAGAGCACCACCCACACATCATGCCAACTCACATCATTCACATGACACCTCAGGATACTCACATTCAGCTAAAGAAGTTGGTGATGAGCTGTGTGCGGACATCACCATCACCATCATCATCATCATCGTCACTGGCATCGTGGCCCAGGCCAGGATCCTCCACAGGTGGCGGATGTTGGTCATCGTCATCCTGGATGAGAGGCAACTCCTTCCGCACTGCCAGGTTGTGGAGCATGCAGCAGACGATGATAATCTTGCACACTTTCGCAGGGGCATATGGGAGGGACCCTCCGGTCTTGTCCAGGCAGCGGAAGCGGCTCTTCAGGAGACCAAAGGTCCGCTCAATCACTCTCCTGGTCCGACCATGTGCCTCATTGTAGCGCATCTGGGCAGGTGTCACAGGGTTCCTGAGGGGTGTCAGCAACCACGGCATGTTGGGGTATCCCGAGTCACCTACGGACAGACAAGTGCACATCAGCTGACTTGGAAAAGTGGGCGGAATACTACAGATCAGATCACACACAATGGCACAAAGTCAGTACACACCGACAAGCCAGGCACGCTGGTTCTGCATCTGTGCCATCAACCTGGGGATGCGACTACTCCTCATCACAAAGGCATCGTGTGCTGAACCAGGGAAACGGGCACACACGTGTGTGATGGTCATGTCTGCAAGACACACCACCAGTGCATTGACCGAGTGGTAGTGCTTGCGGTTCCTGTAGGCCTGCTCCTGGGCCTGTGGTGGTACCAAAGCCACATGTGTCCCATCAATGGAGCCAATGACATGCGGCATCCTCCCCAGGGCATAAAAGTCACTCTTCACGTCAGTGAGTCGTCGCAGTCTAGGGAAATAGATGTACCGGTTCAGGAAGAGCAACATTGCCGCCAAAACATCGCGGAGCACACGGCTGAACATGGTCTGTGACATCCCACCAGCAGACGCCACAGTATGTTGGAAGGTACCGGTGGCAAAGAAGTGTAGGGCTGCCATCACCTTCACCTTGGGGGTCAGCGCTGTAGGATACGGCCGGCCAGGCTGCAAATGTGGGGACAACTGCACTGCCAAATCCTCAATCAGCTGCCTGGTGAAGCGGTACCGTCGGATGCTGTCCCGTTCCACCATCGTTGCCAGGTCTGGGAATGGCCGATGGACAGCAGGAGCCCTGCAGTGCAGAGGAGAAGTAAGCAAGATCGTCAGTCACCCCACATATGCGGCATTGAACACACTCAGGATCCCAACATACATCATCATGAGGCACAACTACATGAAGTGTGCAGTACCGGAACGACATTTATGGTACATACATGGCCAACATCTGTCAACACGGTCCTACAGGTGGCATCAATTTGTCCCAGGTTGGCCCATTGGATATCATGATGCTGTGTCACAGTCACCCCCAGTGACATGTGAGGACAGATGTGCCCCAGGCACCACAGCTCAACGACAGGCACATTCCCAGGGACCCTGTAATGCCACATGGACACTGGCATCACCTGGAGTATCATGTGTACACCACAACAAAACAAACATGACCCCCACAGGTAGTGGCCACACTTGCCATGGCAGGAGAGCCATGGACGTCTGTGACACACACGCACAACATCAGAGTCCATGCACACACAACGTGGATGTGGAGACTGTCGCCCATTGTGCACATGAAATCAGAGACATTGTAAACACTACATGCACAAAGACTGTGGAGGGCCATCACTATTGTGCCACTGGGACACCCTGGCTCAAACATACCGTCCCACATGGGACTCACGGGGTATGTGACATGACATACACAAACACCACTGTGAAATGTGACCATGGCACATGCACAGATATGAACAGTTGCACATCACAGTGGTCACGTACACGTAACACCCAGGATCCTGTCCCCATTAACACGTGCACAGCCTGGGGGTGGCTGCCCACAGGTGACACCCACAGGACAACATGTACACCAACATACACACAATAGGAAATGCAGCCTTACATGCCTTATGATAAGGTTTGGACAGGCTGTCGTGATGTAGGTGTGCCCCTCACTCCCTGGGAGCTATCTGTGGCTGGCATATGTCCATCTGAGACAGGCATGCTGACATATGCCAGTCACATGTACAGTGATGCGTTGTACTGCAATGGACCGATCGGTGCCTCCGGCCGGCCCATTGCATTCAATGTGTGCGGGTATGCGTTGTACCCCTGTGCGCGTTGTACTGCAATGGACCGATCGGTGCCTCCGGCCGGGCCATTGCATTCAATGTGTGCGGGTACGCGTTGTACCCCTGTGCGCGTTGAACAGCAATGGACCGATCGGTGCCTCCGGCCGGCCCATTGCATTCAATGTGTGCGGGTACGCGTTGTACCCCTGTGCGCGTTGTACTGCAATGGACCGATCGGTGCCTCCGGCCGGCCCATTGCTTTCAATGTGTGCGGGTACGCGTTGTACCCCTGTGCGCGTTGAACAGCAATGGACCGATCGGTGCCTCCGGCCGGCCCATTGCATTCAATGTGTGCGGGTACGCGTTGTACCCCTGTGCGCGTTGTACTGCAATGGACCGATCGGTGCCTCCGGCCGGCCCATTGCTTTCAATGTGTGCGGGTACGCGTTGTACCCCTGTGCGCGTTGAACAGCAATGGACCGATCGGTGCCTCCGGCCGGCCCATTGCATTCAATGTGTGCGGGTACAGCGTTGTACCCCTGTGCGCGTTGTACTGCAATGGACCGATCGGTGCCTCCGGCCGGCCCATTGCTTTCAATGTGTGCGGGTACAGCGTTGTACCCCTGTGCGCGTTGAACAGCAATGGACCGATCGGTGCCTCCGGCCGGCCCATTGCATTCAATGTGTGCGGGTACGCGTTGTACCCCTGTGCGCGTTGTACTGCAATGGACCGATCGGTGCCTCCGGCCGGCCCATTGCATTCAATGTGTGCGGGTGCGCGTTGTACCCCTGTGCGCGTTGTACTGCAATGGACCGATCGGTGCCTCCGGCCGGCCCATTGCTTTCAATGTGTGCGGGTACGCGTTGTACCCCTGTGCGCGTTGTACTGCAATGGACCGATCGGTGCCTCCGGCCGGCCCATTGCATTCAATGTGTGCGGGTACGCGTTGTACCCCTGTGCGCGTTGAACAGCAATGGACCGATCGGTGCCTCCGGCCGGCCCATTGCATTCAATGTGTGCGGGTACGCGTTGTACCCCTGTGCGCGTTGTACTGCAATGGACCGATCGGTGCCTCCGGCCGGCCCATTGCTTTCAATGTGTGCGGGTACGCGTTGTACCCCTGTGCGCGTTGTACCTCAATGGACCGATCGGTGCGCACCCATTGACAATGGGCTTGCCTGGCAACGGACGCGTTTTCGAATATTCGAACGAGTCGGTTGCTGGAAAATCAGTTGGTCACCCACAACAATGTTGCAAAATCATGTATGTCATGAAGTTGAAATTTTGAAGGATGCTGTGGGCGTGTTTTGGTGCTGCTATTCCATGCATTGGCCAGATTCAGAAGATGCAAACGACTTGGACCTATCACTTTGGACACAAGGGACAGTATCTGCCTCTCCAGCACATATATATTGCTGCATGTTCCCCTGAGAGCCCACTTGCCTGCACTACATGCTCCAGGACGACATCTGCCACTGCACTGCTGCTGTCTCTGCCCCTCTGGACCCTGCAATGGCACGTACTGTGGAGAGAGCCCCAGCCTTCAGCCTTGAAGAGAACCAGGCCCTGCTGGACAGCCTACTTCCACAGTACAGCAAGCTGTATGGGACACCAGGGGAGCAGGTGAGTGTTCTGTGCACTGCCTTTCTGAATGTGCATTTTGTCTGACTAGCAAGGCTGAGAGTCAGCACACCACTGGCTAGCAGGCTCACTGAGTAGTTGTCACCCCCATAGTGTGTAGTGACTTGCACTGGACAGGTATGGTGCAGTGACAGTGCTTCTGAACAGGGTTTTACTCCCCATGCTATGATACCATGTAGTGACTTCTGGAAAACTGTCCATGGGCAGCCGTGCACTGCCTGGGTACACCATGTGCCCCTGTGATTGCGACATGTATATGCAACTGTGTCATGCACGGATATGTTGCATGTGTAGTAATGTCCTTATCACTTTGTCATCCTGACAGGCTTCTGCCCATCGGAAGCATGAGATCTGGAAGGACATCGTCCGGGCTGTCCGGTCCGTGGGGGTCTACAAGCGCCGGATCCGCAACTGCCAAAAGAGGTGGCAGGACCTTCGGGGCTGGACCCGGAGGATTGCACGGGTCCAGCTGAAGCTGTCGCCTCCTCGCAGGAGGGGCGGAACACGGACCCTGACCCCCACATGCTCAGGATCCTGGCGGTGGTCTTTCCAGACCTGGATGGGCAGCTGAAGGCCAGAGAGCAGCAAGGAGGGGGTGAGTCAAAGACTGCACTGTGTACTCTGTCTAACATGTTATGTGCCCTCCTCGGGCCAGGTTGAACTGCCACAGTACAGCAGTCATGTTGTCCAGGAGCCATGTCCCTCTATTGTGCACTGCCCACTCCTCATCTGATACCCAGGTGTGGCCCTTACATGCAGGGAATTCTGTCACTTAGGACTGTGTCCTTGCAGTTTGCTTGACTCAAGGTGGGAGACAGCATCTGTTTCCCTGACTCTGTGGTGGGCATCATGGGTGGGTCCATTGCTTACACAATGCCTGTATTCTGACATGTATTCAGCGTGTTACTTTGATCTGTGGTCCAATTGCTGAGCTGATCCACCACATGTGGCTGGGGTACCTGGCACACACCCATGCTGCGGGTGGGAACAATGTTTGGGCCCCAGGAGTATGTATATGACGTGTGTCACACATACTTAGCCAGCTGCCTACAGTCCAGGGCTCATCCCTCATTCATGTGGGGCTGGACAGTCATGCCTACTCCAGGCCATACAATACACTCTGTACTCCCACTCCCGTGTATCAGAGGACACATTGTGCACAGTGATTTGCCCCTCAGGTGTCTGCCTCTGTGTCAGTGTGCTGTGGATTAGTCGCCAGGACTGCTGTGGAGTTTCTTGGTAGGGGCTCAGCATGCCACTGGAGATGTGACCATAGGAGACGATACTTGTGTGACACATAGGTGTCTGATCAGCTGCCCATGCAGACTGGGGCATGTAAATGTGAAGTTCAGGCAGCTGTTCCCCATGCACAGCAGAGTGTGAGGGGCTCAGGTTCAGAGGGTAGTGTCACAGGTCTCCCATATGTCCAATAGGTATGACCTGGACAGATGAGGGTTAAGAGGATGTGTTGTGGGGGGATGTACATGTGCACTTGTGCAGCTCCAGGACTTGCATTCCCCATGACCTACTATTGTGACACAGTGCAGAGTGTTGTTGTCTGGCTGCAAAGTCATACATCACTGAGACAGTGATGTATGACTTTGCAGTCATGCCTCCGCCATGGCATGTGTCTACTGATTGGTGATCCTGCAGGGGAGTGACATGTGCTACATGCACACCATAGTGGCGCTGGCTATCAGGACATGGGTGCATCATGGTGTCTGTCGCTGGTATGCATCACATGCATTTCCTATTTGACTCTGGGCATCCCTTACATCCGTAAACCTGTACTGACTCAGTGGCAAGAGCTGTGATGTGTCCACACCGTGTCCTCTGCACTGTCCAACTACTGTGTACTTGGTGCATGTGTCAACACTGGGGTGTTGCAATCCAACAGACACCAGACAGATGGGTGCAAGGCCATGTGGGATGTGAGTGCCATGCTTGGCATCAGACTGACAATTGACTTCTCCTGTTCAATTAGTGCACTTTTAGCAATGTACAACTAATGATGCCAGGGCTTGCTCTGTGATGTGCTGTGCTCACAGTGGTGTGTGCGTTATGTGCAGGTGACTGATGTCTGTCTGTTTCCCCATTGTTTGCAGATACATCCACGGCCACGGAAGGGGACAGCTCCACGGACCAGGAGGAGCCGGAGAGCCAGACTGGGTCAGCAGCCGAGGAGTGGTCGGAGGGACCCAGTGGCACGGAGGGCGAGGGAGCCACACCGAGGAGTCCTCAGCAGCATCCACCTCAGCTGAGGACCAGAGCAACTCGGAGGATGACTCCCTTGTGGAGGCGGGTGTCAACAGCCACCACACCCCAGCTAGTGTTGCTGTCCCCGCCACCACCAGCACCACCACCGCCCTCCCATCGGCTCCCATTCCCCAGGTCCGTGGAGGCTCCCATGTCCGGGAGCGTGTCTCCTTTGGGCCAGGCACCGCACCCCTGCCCCTGTGTCCCCTGCTGCCCTGAGTGAGGAGTCTGTGTACCTCCTTCGCCAGCTCCATGTAGGGCAGACAGCCATGCTGAGTGTCCTCCATGCGCACACCGCGCTGTTGACTCAGCTGGTGTCGTTCATGGAGGGCATCTCATCGGGCATGTCTGACCTACAGAGGGGCAATAGGTCCATGGACTCCTCCCTGACGGCAGCAGTGTCCCTCCTCAAACGGTCCCTCACCCCTCCTGCCTCTGCTCCATCCACACTCCCCAGCACCTTACCCATCCCAGGCACACACACACTGGCACACACCAGCACACACACATCCAGCACACTGACACACACGCCAATGACAAAACGCACACGCACGCACATTCAGGGGACTGAAGCCAGACTCACAGGGGATGGGGCCCTGGAACACACACACGCATCCACATGCACTGCGCAGTCCTCAGTTCCCTCTCCCTCCAAAGCACCCTCCCTTGCCTCACCTGCAACCCCAAAGTCACAGCAGCTCTTCCTCTGTGACCTCGGCCTCTTCCCCACCGATGAAGCTGCTCCAGCATCCCGGGGGAAGAGGAAGCCCACCCACACGGAGCAGAGTGCCCCTCGCCCCCGGACACCCTCCCCCAGGCGCAGACGGACTGAGGCCCCCACCCGCAAGTCCCCCGGAGTGCTAAGAGCAAGACCCCGCCACCGCCCTGCAGCTCAGGCACAAGGTCTCCGTCCTCCATCCCTCAGGCCCCCACTGCACAGGTGCCCCCACCACACCCTGCCCCAGGTTCCCCCACCCACAGATATACCATCCCCAAGATGCTCCGGCCTTCTCCCCTGCCACTTGCTCTCCCAGCACCACACCCCCCGCTGCGCTTGTCTGTGCCACTGATGTGGTGAGGGTGTCCCCCCTCTGTCCAACCCACCTTGCCTGTTCCCCATTCTCCTCCCTGGAGGTAGGCACTGCAGTGGAGTCCACTACCGCCCTGTCTGACTTGGGCACTGCAGTGGCGGACCTGTCCACCCCATCTGCAGGGTCCACTGCAGTTGTGCCGGCACCCACGACATCTGTGTCATGCCCCCAGTTGTGCCGGCACACACCATGTCAGACACCTCCACTGCAGTTGTCAGTGGCTCTCCAGCACCCACCACCCCTTCCCTGACTCCCCCTGGTGAGCCCTGATCCTGTCCCTGCGGTGCCTGGCCTGCCCCCCGGTTGCCCCTCCTAGTGGATTGTCCCTGGTATTGTGCAGGCATGCGTAGGGTGACATCTGCCAGTGTCACCCTTTTGAACTTTGACAATGGACTGGCCATTGGCCTTTGCTCTTTTTCAGGACTTCGTTTGGCCTCAACACATATGCTGAATAAAGCAACTTTCTTTTCTCTAGTGCTCATGCTTCAGATGTACATGTTGTTGGTGCAGCTAACCATGCCCTTGCTGCAGTGATGGTGATATCTGGTCTCATGATTATGAAGTGTTACTGTGCAGGAACCCATGTGGTCCAGGGGGAATGTGTCCTATCATGTGGTGTATCCATGTCATCAATAGCAGCATCTGAGGGTGTCATGTGTTCAGTATTTGGCAATGGGTTTCCTACTTACATTGGCAATTTCATATCTGTGGCTTCCACCCCTGCACATCTGTTGTGCCTGCCATCGTTGCATTTGTCTACTTCCCTGACCGTGTTGCCATCTCCAGTGGACATGCAGGTTTGGGCATCAATGGGGAGGGACTCATCCGTGTAGTCAGTGCAACATTGCTATACAAGTGTGTTGGATCTGTGCTGATGATTCCGTTGGCACATCCATGACCAGGCTGATGTGATGGGAGCCCTCATTTGGTGCTAATTGTTGATTGTGTGACCAAGTGCTCAGCTGACATGATGGGGCCCTACTGAGGCAACATATGGCACAGCTTTCCTCACACAGGAGTGGAGTCCCCTCATGGCAGTGTGTACACGTGTGACATTGCCTGCGCCCAAGGTGTGTGTTGTATGTGCATGTCTGTGTGTTCACTTCCATTCATCTGCGCATGCTGTGATCCCTAGTGTTGTACCTGTTTGTGATGCTTGCTGACTTGAGCTATGTTCCCCCAAAGTCTTCTCCCTGTGTTCTCTGTGATGTGGGTGCATGGCACATTACTGGTCATCAGGGTGTCACCCATAGGTGTGTTTGCTGTCAGGGCAGAGTTTGTGTGCTGACGCAGATGGGTCACAGTCAGGTTTCCCTTTGGCACTTGTTGTTTGCCCCTGTCATGTGATTTCCAGTTTGTGTTATCTTTCAGTGATTGTGACACGTTGTGTGTGTGACTGCTGGCACTCCTTAGGGTCCGGGCTGCAATGTTGGTTGTTGTCTATGTGTGTTCTTTGTGGGTGACCTTGGCTTCTTCATTGGTGTGTGACTGTGGCTGGGATCCCATTGGTCGGTGTGGTATTGCCGTCATGTCCATGTACAGCGTAGTGTGCAGTGTGTCAGACATTCAGGAGTCTTGTTGAGTGTCCATGTGTGATGTGTTTCTACACCTTGGTTCCCACCCACCACCCTGGAATAGTCATGGGTGCATGTGCAATGTCACCAGTGCATGTGTACTTCACTGCTGCACATTGTTGGAGGTCGAGGGTGTGGTCTTGAGTGTGTGCAGATGAGAGTTGTTGCCCGGCTAGTCCCCTGCCTCCATGTTGGCCTTGGCTTACTGGCCATGCTGATTGATTTGTGCTTGTGTAGGTGTGATGGTAGTTAGTTGCTCAGGACACCTGACTGTGGTTCACAGTGTGAACGACATTTAGCTTTGTCATCACAGTGGTATTTTTCTTCAGCCCAGGGTCACCACATTGTGGGGGCCCTGGGGGTGGTGCTGTGGTGTGTCTGTGACTTGCTGTGTCAGTTGTTGTTCCTATGTGCCTGTGTGACATGTGTGTTTTGTGCTCCCTCTCACCTGTCAATGCCTGCTTGCCCACATAGGGGATTTGGATCCATGAGTTACCTTAGTGTGGCAGTGTATGCACATCTGTATGATTGGTATTCAGCTCTCCTCATGTGTTGTGTTGTTGCCTGGGGACACTGGCACCCCCACCCCTCACCTGCTGTGTATGATGACAGTGTTGGTCTGCCTGTTTGTGTTTGTGCATCTGCACCACTGCATTGGCATATCTTGGGTGTGCCATTGGCTGTATGTTGTTTGGTGTGTTTCCCCTGCTGTCCCTGGGACTCCTAGGTCATCGGTCAGCACAGTGATCATGGTTTGTGTGTCCCATTGCTGCCATGGTATGGTATCTGTTCACCTCACATCTGCTGTCTCCACAGGGTATCTGCATTTGTGTGCCCATTGGTGCAAATATGTGGGTCTGCATTCTGATGGTCACTTCTGTCATTGTGTCATTGATGACTGTTGACGGTCTCAGCCCCCATGGGTGTTGTTTGTCTGCACATGGCCAAAGGAATGTTTCATTTGCACTGCAGTATTTGGCTCCCCCAATTTATGTTGCAATGGGACACATACACTACTTTGCCACAGATGAGTTTTTGGTTCTGTGACCAGGAATGATCCATGCAGTTTGGCAGTTGCAGCTCTTTCTTTGTCAACAATTACCTTTTGGTCACTGTGATGATGAGGGTGTAGACCCCATTGCCACAATGGTCAAAATGTGCTTCAGCTATGGACCCCACACTTACCTTTTGGTCACTGTGATGATGGGGGTTTAGACCCCATTGCCACAATGGTCAAAATGTGCTTCAGCTATGGACCCCACACTTGCCTTTTGGTCACTGTGATGATGGGGGTTTAGACCCCATTGCCCAATGGTCAAAATGTGCTTCAGCTATGGACCCCACACTTGCCTTTTGGTCACTGTGATGATGGGGGTTTAGACCCCATTGCCACAATGGTCAAAATGTGCTTCAGCTATGGACCCCACACTTGCCTTTTGGTCACTGTGATGATGGGGTTTAGGCCCCATTGCCACAATGGTCATGGGCTGCTTGCATTGTGGGTGCCACACACATATATGTGTGGCACATGTGCTAGGGGGTCACATTGTATGTTCAATGTCATGTTCGGTGTTGTAGGCATTTGACACAGCCTGCTCACACGCTTGTCATGGTGGTGGGGGGATGTCTTAATCTTGCATTCCCTAGGTTGTGGTGTGCTTGTTGTGTCATGCATTGTCCATCCTATGAGTGGGGGTGGTAGTAGAGGTAGGCATCCTGCCCCCTGGCTAAGGGTGGTAGTAGTGGTGGGCATCCTGCCCCCTGGCTAAGGGTGGTAGTAGTGGTGGGCATCCTGCCCCCCTGGGTGAGGGTGGTAGTAGTGGTGGGCATCCTGCCCCCCTGGGTGAGGGTGGTAGTAGTGGTGGGCATCCTGCCCCCTGGCTAAGGGTGGTAGTAGTGGTAGGCATCCTGCCCCCTGGCTAAGGGTGGTAGTAGTGGTAGGCATCCTGCCCCCTGGCTAAGGGTGGTAGTAGTGGTAGGCATCCTGCCCCCCTGGTTGAGGGTGGTAGTAGTGGTAGGCATCCAGCCCCCTGGCTAAGGGTGGTAGTAGTGGTAGGCATCCTGCCCCCTGGCTAAGGGTGGTAGTAGTGGTAGGCATCCTGCCCCCTGGCTAAGGGTGGTAGTAGTGGTGGGCATCCTGCCCCCCTGGGTGAGGGTGGTAGTAGTGGTAGGCATCCTGCCCCCTGGCTAAGGGTGGTAGTAGTGGTAGGCATCCAGCCCCCTGGCTAAGGGTGGTAGTAGTGGTAGGCATCCTGCCCCCTGGCTAAGGGTGGTAGTAGTGGTGGGCATCCTGCCCCCCTGGGTGAGGGTGGTAGTAGTGGTAGGCATCCTGCCCCCTGGCTAAGGGTGGTAGTAGTGGTAGGCATCCAGCCCCCTGGCTAAGGGTGGTAGTAGTGGTGGGCATCCTGCCCCCTGGCTAAGGGTGGTAGTAGTGGTAGGCATCCTGCCCCCTGGCTAAGGGTGGTAGTAGTGGTAGGCATCCTGCCCCCTGGCTAAGGGTGGTAGTAGTGGTAGGCATCCTGCCCCCCTGGTTGAGGGTGGTAGTAGTGGTAGGCATCCAGCCCCCTGGCTAAGGGTGGTAGTAGTGGTAGGCATCCTGCCCCCTGGCTAAGGGTGGTAGTAGTGGTAGGCATCCTGCCCCCTGGCTAAGGGTGGTAGTAGTGGTGGGCATCCTGCCCCCCTGGGTGAGGGTGGTAGTAGTGGTAGGCATCCTGCCCCCTGGCTAAGGGTGGTAGTAGAGGTAGGCATCCTGCCCCCTGGCTAAGGGTGGTAGTAGTGGTGGGCATCCTGCCCCCTGGCTAAGGGTGGTAGTAGTGGTGGGCATCCTGCCCCCCTGGGTGAGGGTGGTAGTAGTGGTGGGCATCCTGCCCCCCTGGGTGAGGGTGGTAGTAGTGGTAGGCATCCTGCCCCCCTGGCTAAGGGTGGTAGTAGTGGTAGGCATCCAGCCCCCTGGCTAAGGGTGGTAGTAGTGGTGGGCATCCTGCCCCCTGGCTAAGGGTGGTAGTAGTGGTGGGCATCCTGCCCCCTGGCTAAGGGTGGTAGTAGTGGTGGGCATCCT
The DNA here is from genome assembly GCA_963921515.1 of Calotriton arnoldi. Lineage (NCBI taxonomy): Eukaryota > Metazoa > Chordata > Amphibia > Caudata > Salamandridae > Calotriton > Calotriton arnoldi. The sequence goes on along the minus strand of CAWUFW010001368.1, from coordinate 1,832,139 downwards.
GCCCCCCTGGGTGAGGGTGGTAGTAGTGGTGGGCATCCTGCCCCCTGGCTAAGGGTGGTAGTAGAGGTGGGCATCCTGCCCCCTGGCTAAGGGTGGTAGTAGTGGTGGGCATCCTGCCCCCTGGCTAAGGGTGGTAGTAGTGGTGGGCATCCTGCCCCCTGGCTAAGGGTGGTAGTAGTGGTGGGCATCCTGCCCCCTGGCTAAGGGTGGTAGTAGTGGTGGGCATCCTGCCCCCCTGGGTGAGGGTGGTAGTAGTGGTGGGCATCCTGCCCCCTGGCTAAGGGTGGTAGTAGTGGTGGGCATCCTGCCCCCTGGGTGAGGGTGGTAGTAGTGGTGGGCATCCTGCCCCCTGGGTGAGGGTGGTAGGCCTGGGTTGGGGTGGTGGCGCGCATTCAGGCCCCTGTGTGCATATGTGGCATTGGTGATGGGCATCCCGCCCCTATGGTGCTGCTGTTGCTGGTGTAAGTATATTCAGATTCCCAGTGTATGTGTGTGATGTGTTGTGTACGTTATGTATGTGTTTTGTGGTTGGTGTCTGACTTACCTTCTGCGCCGTACGCGTCCGTGCCTGTTCCGGTAGTAGATGTAGAATATTGGTATGATCGGGACGAAGGGATTCATGGTTGGTTCGTGTCGTTCGTCCTTCTCGTTGCTTCGCGTCGTCCTCGTCGCTTGGCTTCGTCCTCGTCGCTTCGCTTCGTCCTCGTCGCTTCGCGTCGTCCTCGTCTGTGCTGTGTTCGTCTCGTAGCCGTGGATCGTGTTGTGGCGCGATTCGGAGCTTATGTGCGCCTCTCCCGGATGCTTTGACGTGCCGTGCGTAGCGACGGGTTCGGCGCGTACGGAAAGCGCATCGTACTTGTCCGGCCGGACGGGGCTGCATTTTCCCTTCCGTGCGACTCGATTCGGCGTTTCCGGATTCGCCTCGGTCGGAGAACAGGACCTGGTTTGGGTGAGTACGGCTCGGCCGGAATTTTTGCTGTTGTGCGCATCGTACTTGCTCGTTCGGTGTGCTGTACGGATCGGTCGGGAAACTGGCTTTCGCATGGCTTTTTCCCGACCGAATAGTATTGGGTGCGCCTCCGACCGAGATCGGAATCGGCCCCTTAGGGTGATGTGACTTCTCAGGAAATATTGTTACACAGAAGCCCGTACAAGCCTCAAATGTGTGCTAAAACACACATTTTCATCACATTTCTGTGAAGGAAAGTTCCGGAATCTGCGAGATCCAAAAAGGTCTTACCACCCAGTTTTCCCACGTCTCCCAATAATAACGGTACCCCACTTATGTGGGTAGGCTGAGAAAATGTGTTGAAGGGATGCAACATGGAGAATTCTGATCCATGAGAGCCAGCAATTGAAGTAGTGTAGTACACAGAGGCTGCATATTTTTCCCACCAGAAAGCGGCCCGCCAACTCTGGAGACTGCGCGGATTCCAGCACTTCATTTGAGGCACCATTGAACCTCACTAGCATGTAAAGGTGGCCCAATGTGTATCAGTCATTAAAAGTTTTACTAGTTAAATATCTACCTTGATTGAGTGCCAACATAAGGATATCTTAGGTGTTTTCATGCCACATAGTGTTTATGTCTGGTGGCTCCTCCAAATAGATACTATAATGTAGATTTTCATCAGCTTTGATGGACAGAAAATCTGGATTTTAATAAAGACATGGAGGCTAATATTATTGCAATCTCCTTTTATTGCGCCATCCACAGCAGCTCCTTTAAAGAATATAGAACATTAACCAAGTTCCAAGAATCCAACAAAGGGCCAGAACCTCCAGCCATCTTCCTTCTTTTTTGTGCACTGCAACCATAACCAAAACATAAGTCTTTAACATGAACATCAACTCGTTATTTCCCAAACGAAAAAATTATCCACTCTTCTCAGGAATCCTTCTTCCCATTTTATTGTTGACCACGACCTATAAAAGAAAAGACGACAATTACCAAACAAGAGTCGGGATCAAGGGTGGGATAATATTAGCCTCCGTGTCTTTAATAAAATCCAGATTTTCTGTCCATCAAAGCTGATGAAAATCTACATTTTATGACAAGACCGGAGGCTAAGATTATTGCAAGTTCAAAGCTTCTCTAACAAACAAGAAGCTGTATTAATCACAGGTTTAAAATAAAATGTTCTAAATACAGAGTCATTAGACCAATCAGCACATCTCAGAATATCTTGCAAAGCACCCCCAAGCATGAATGCTTTCGAGGCAGAAGCACCTCTCACTGAATGTGCACCAAACCTGCTCACATCAACACCAGCATTCCTCATCACCTCCTTCACCCACCTAGCCAGAGTCGGGCTTGACACAGCCCTGTGAGGTTTCCTATTAGAGATTAAAAGCTGCTTATCATTTGAAGAACGAATACCAGAAGTTCGCTTCTCATACTCCTTTAAACATCGTACCACACATAAACACTCATACTCATCAAAATAAGGATAGAAAATGGTTTCTGAATTCGTTTTCGTTCTTCTGCACAGATAGAAACAAACTCCTTCTGGGTTAAAAATCCTTGCACAAACATCCAGAGCTTTCACATCTGAAACCCTTCTAAAAGAAAGCAGACACAACAACATTGTCAATTTTCCACTTAAAATCCTCAAATCCAATCTTCCGTTGTTTCCTAATTTTTCCAAATACGACAACACCTTAGATACATCCCAAACAGAAGTATATCTGTCTACAGGAGGCTTAGAAACTCTCACGCTCCTCATTAACCTTTTCACGAGAACATTCTGTCCCACAGGCACTCCATTAACCAGCTCATGTCCAGCAGCAATGGCTGATCTATGCACATTGATAGTTCTGTAAGCCAGACCAGCCCCAAACAAATCGGTCAGATAGTTGACTAATTCGACTGCACCCACTGAAACTGGATCAAAATCCCTCTCCACACACCAGCGTAACCATTTTTCCCATGCCAATCTATACATCGTTCTTGTTCCTGGAGCCCAGGATTCTCTAATAAGGTTAGAAGCCTCCTCCGAAAGTCGAGGCACTTCCCAGACACGCCTGAAATGTTTCATGCCATCAGCCTCAACTGATCTGACATCCCCAACTCGTGATGCTCTCCCAACGGACCCAACAAAACGTCTTGAAACATTGGTAGTAAAATGGGAAAATCTATTGACATCTATAGGAGGATTGGGTACCAGACTTGTGACTTCCAGAGGGGAGTTACCAAAGCCACTGTTTCCCTCCACTTGCGTACTAATAAGGTTACTCTCGTGATCATAACAAATGGAGGGAAAGCATAAGGACGAAGTCCCCTCCAATCCTGCCTGAAAGCATCTATCCCCGCAGAATCTGGATCCGGACGCCAACTGAAAAATCGCTCCAACTGGGTATTCCTCCTGTTCGCAAACAGATCCACATAACAAGGTCCCAAACTTCCATCAACCTCAAGAACACTGATCTGTGGAGACTCCAGTCGCTGGAGTCCCTGTAATTCCATGAACACCAATCTGCCTCCACATTCTTCAGTCCCGGAATATGTTCCGCCTGAACTAGGATATTCTGACTCAAACAGTAATCCCAAAAAATTCTCGCCAGATCTGCCAGATCCTTTGATCGCGGCCTCCTAATGTGTTCACATATCTCACTGCTGAGACATTGTCCATCCTCAACAGAACTGAACACCAAGCCTTGTCCCTTGTAAAGCTCTGTATCGCAAAAGACCCTGCTAGCAATTCTAGACAATTTATATGCAATTTCCTTTCTTCCACAGTCCAAATTCCTCCAGTCGATGTCACACCACAACGAGCTCCCCAACCAGTCAAACTCGCATCTGATTCTATAATCAATTCTGGATTTACTCTGAAAATTGCTTTCCCATTCCAAACCTCCATATTTCTTAACCACCACTGATGTCCTAACTTCGCTTCCTCTGAAAGGACAATTTCCTCTGAATATTTCATACCACGTCTTAAGTGACTGCCCTTCATCCTTTGAAGAGCACAATAATTCAAAAGTCCTGGAAAAATAGCCTGAATTGTTGAAGACAACAGGCCAACAATCCTCGCCAACGTTCTCCAAGATATTTTTTCCATCAACAAAACTCTTCAAATCTCCTTTCTTATCCTCTTTATTTTTTCCATCGGTAATCTCAGCTGACCCTGAATTGTGTTTATCAAAAAAAAAAAAATTGAGTCTCTTGCCTTGGAGTTAGACATGATTTTTCTCTGTTTACCACAAACCCAAGCTTCTCCAATAGATTTATCGCCAACCTTGTGTGACCCTCTACTCTCAGTTTGTCCTGATCCATAATTAAAATGTCGTCTAAATATATAATCAGACAAATTCCTCTCTCCCTCAAGAAGGCTACCACAGGACGAAGCATCTTTTTGAAACACCATGGGGCCGAGGATAACCCGAAGGGGAGACAAACAAACTTCCATAACCTTCCTTCCCACCTGAATCTTAGAAATCTCTGAAGCTCTTTCCAAATTGGGATACTCAAATAAGCATCTTTTAAGTCTAGACGTGTCATCCAGTCTCCTGACTGTAACACATCCCTCAGCATATGTTCCTTCCATCTTGAAATGATGGTACTCCACCCAATCGTTTAATTGTTTCAAGTTTATGACTGGTCTCATACCTTTCCCTTTCTTTTCCACAAGAAATATATTGCTCACAAACCCCGCACAGCAGTCCATTTCCTCTACAATGGCACCTTTCTTTTCCAATTCTCTCACTTCTGTATCCACTCATTCTGTTAACTTTGAATCAAATCTTATCATATCCGGACACCGATACTGGACCGGTTCCTTTACGAAATCTATATGGTACCCCATGACCGTCTGAAGAACCCACGGGTCCTTTGTTATCACATTCCAATTTTGATAAAATTGAGCAAGTCTGCCGCCCAACTTTACATGGATAACAAAAGGGCCTTGACTTACCTGATCCTCTAGTCCGTCTATTTCCTCTGGTATTGGCTCTCTGTCTTTGTGGATAAAAGTCCCCCGGTTGGTAACCACTCTGAGCCTGGAACTGATAGGGTCTGAACCCTCTAGAAAAGGAGGTCCTTGTGATCCCTTGTCCACGGCCGGGGAATCGACCTCTAATTCGACCGGCGTCACCAAAAATACAACATTCAAAAACCTTTTTGAGCTCTCTGCGATTTTTTAGAAAGCTGAATGCTCCAACATACTTAGACATTTCCTTGATAACTGCCTCTACCAATAACATCCCATTGGCCTCCAAGCCACCTTCATTATTAGGTAACTCAGCTAATTTGGGATCTATTTTGAGAAGGATACCTTTCCTTCTCTCCAGCGAAATAGCAGTGTTTGCATTACCCAGCAAACAAACTGCCCTCTGAATCCACTCTTTCAATTCCTCTACATCCAAAACCTTCTTTCCCACATAGGCCTCTTCGGCCATGTCGAAGATTTTTGTGAATGGACCAGTCAAATCCAACAGCCTATCTTGTCACATTCTTAGGCCTTTGTCCAGTCCTTTCCTCGGATCACGACCACCTTTCCCAATGAATGCTATAATTTTAGCATCAAGATCAGGGGTCATGACTATTTTTTTAGCCAAATTTGGACGTGGACATTCAGAGCATAGCCTCATCCTCACATCTTTTGGAATCTGTTTCCTTAGCCACATTTTCCCATATTCCTCCACATGCGGAGCCGGACTCTATTCTGGAGAAAGAGGATGCTTCAATAACTTCGGGTCAAACATTGACTCCCCAAGTGGATCAGTCACCACACAAAGGACATCCACCTTGTCACCAATTTCACTGTCAAATGACTTATCCTGCTCAACAATTTCAACTTCAGAATCAAATTCAGAAGAGCAACTCAGCTCAATTTCTGCTCTCCCTGAAGATTCATCACAAAGAATAGTAGTATGCCTTCTACTACTTTTAGTTCTTGATTCTGATATCAAAGGACCTCTACAATGGTCCCCTTGTGTGTCCTCGACACTACCATGTTTTGTACGTTTACGAAGACCACCATCTGCATATGCAGTTTGTGTTTTTTTATTTTTAAATCCATCAGCGTCCACATTTTTACGCTTTCTACTAACTTTTCCTCCCTTTTTGATCACTGGTCCCTCGCCTGCTGACCAAAAATGCTCTTCCTGGGAGGAAATACCTTTATTCTGGAATAAATCATCAAATCTTTTCTCCATTTTTTTAATCTAAATCAGTGGCAAACTTATTTAGCATATTGCCAATCCTTTCCTCAAGGCTAATGTCTGCTTGGCATTTTCCTCAGTCATTTTAACTGTCTAGGTAGTTTCTTAAAACAACAATTTGCCACTTAAAATCCACAATTTGCCACGTAAAGTTCCTTAAAACCACAATTTGCTACTTAAAATCAACAATTTGCCACTTAAAATATCACCCGATATCTTCTCTCATGACAATTTGCCACTTAAAGTATCATCCAAGAACTTATAACATGACAAGCAAATTTTCCAAAATTAAATTTTCACCAAAAGACTAGAATTCAATAATAATCCACTTAAAATGACGGGGCATATTAGCAAGAACCTCGTTAAAATTATCGCCGTTTTAGCGGCAGGAAACTGCCGCTAAAACGGCGATAATAGACTTGCTAATATGCGTTATAGAATTCAATAGAAGCCCAGGTTAGATGTGCAGGACATCTAACCTGGGCTTCTATTGAATTCTATAACGCATATTAGCAAGCCCATTATCGCCGTTTTAGCGGCAGTTTCCTGCCGCTAAAACGGCGATAATTTTAACGAGGTTCTTGCTTATATGCCCCCATATCCGATATCTTTTCCCTACCTAAAATAACCTTTTAACCTTTCACAATTCGTTCTACATTTAGTTCTTCTTTCCTGTCAGTTTCCCAAGCGGTAACTGACCCCCAATGCTCGTGCACGCGTTAAACTCAACGTGCAAGCGTCATATGTCATTGCTTGTAAACTGAGGAGGCAGCGCGTCAACTCTACTCCGCCTAAGAAGACCTCTCGGCACGATGTCTTCCCTTTATGACGCCTGATCAAGCTTGTGAGCCCGACACCAGGCACACCGCTAACGGTAACATTCCTTTTGAAAAATACTATTATAGATATCTGAAATTATATCCTAAAGAAACTAAACTAAAAGGCCCCCTTCGCTATTGCGCCTCAGTCCTAACCTTCGGGCATACCGAAAAGATCAAAACAGCCGTCCCGCTCGACAAATATGCTGTGTCAGCTTCTCCAGATACGGCTGGTTCAGCGCCCGAATCGGACACACCGTAAAGTCATCCTTCCAAATCCGCACACATTATTAGGCTACAACAAAGAAATTGACAGTCTCAAGGCGTCTAACGATACAAACTTCCCCGTGCCTCGTATTACATCAAAATCATTCCCAAACAGACACTTATTCAGAAGAGTTTTACCTGAATAACTTACATAACATTATTCCTCGCACTCATACCTATTAGAAAACGGTTTCAACACGTTCAAACAAAACACTCTCCGTATTTAAAACACTCCATCACACAACAACCGGAGCGACAGCACACATAGACTTATCTGTTTGGGCAGCAGCAAAAAGAAGGAAGATGGCTGGAGGGTCTGGCCCTTTGTTGGATTCTTGGAACTTGGTAATGTTCTATATTCTTTAAAGGAGCTGCTGTGGGTGGCGCAATAAAAGGAGATTGCAATAATCTTAGCCTCCGGTCTTGTCATAAAATCAAAGTGTTTCCTCCCAGATACACCATTTAGCATTCAGGTTAGAATCACTGTCCTCCTATATATTCAAAGCCTCATGACCTGAAGATACCTCAAAAGGTTAAGAGGTCACTGTGACACTTAGAAGAGCAAGGGAATTGTACTGAAAAATACATCAAAGAATATATTAAAGGAGAATTTCCTGTAAAGCAGGGATGGCCTTGTGCCAACTGTTACCCATCCCTTGACTATTGAACATTGAATTTGGGGTACACAGGCAACGTTAGAATTTCCTCACATGGACTTAAAAAAAAATGGACTGGTTGCTCTGACATCCAGCTGCTGCTATTAGAATTATTACTACTCTGTACTTCAAAATGCACGTGCACACTTGTTCAGTTTGGTATTTTGCACTGTTTGATACATGGTAAATGATGTCATTAATTTACATTGTGCTCCTACCTATTGTCTGGCTAGATTTTATAAACTGTATAATGAAAAAGTTGAAAAGTATTTGTGTCATTTATTTGTAAGAAACGGTCAATTCAAGTGCACCGGCTTTCACGATATATGACTATTGATAGCAGAAGGGGCACCTTCTTCATGTTCGAAGTTCTAGAGGCCAAGTCCCTTTCTCTGCTGAACAAGGGTCCATTCCCATTCTCGTCTAATCAGTCAACTTCACAACATCCCAAATGAAAAGAAACCTAGACTAAGTATCTGCCTTTCTAAAAGTCCTGACTAATACTGTGTATATGTGCCAAGTGAACCTTTACTAACACCTCCTGTGACAGCCACCTGAGGCTCAGGAAGACGTAGCTTTCATGCACCTTTAGTGCTCTCGCTTTGCTAAATCCAACTCCTTCCAGTTTGTGGATGTAAGGTGGGGGGTGTGAAAGGATGCCTTCGGGACTTGACCTACATTCCTCAAACTGTGTGAGCATATCTGCCTTTGGAATTAAGGTAAACATGTTGGGGAAGACTGTCCTAGATTCCCTAAAGAGCACTTCAAAAACTACTAAGGGCTTTAGGTTTTGGCACACAGGGTATTCTGTGACAATGTGTATGTTCTGTCCACTTATATGTGCAGTGCTGTGACTGTAATGCACTTATCGTTCAACTAGCAGAACCTGAGCCATGTTCTGATGGAGGATGAAGGTGGCAAGCAGGCCATAAGCAAGACCAATCTTTTCTCAATTAGTGGGAACATTTTCAAAGGCCCAATTTAGGTATGTATTAATGATTAACCATTGAAAGGTATATACTATCAGTAGGGCAGCTCCACACCAGTCAATTTCCCAATACTTCACTTATGTATGGTACAGAGTGAAACAAGTTGGAAAACATAGGTCTGGCTGAGATGGTACTGGGGACAGTAATATTGACTCTCCTGCCTCTTTCCTTGCTTAAAGCAAACTCTGCAATGATGACATGGCCCACACTTTCTCTTTGTCACAGGAACATGGTCAGCAAAGTGCTGATCCTGCAATCTTACGACTTCCTCCACAGCAGATGAAGTAGAGGCTTCCACTTCTCCAGCAGTAAGACTTTCAATTACGGTCAACTGAAAGTCAAGGCAGAACAGCGCTCTTCCTGTGGTGATCTGACGGTAAACAACACAGGCACTGTATGTTGATAACTGGATGAGGTAGGTAAACAACTTCTAATACCATGTGCTAATATTACAACTTGCGCTATATGGTTAAAGAACCTGGTCATTCTTATCCACTCTGCCCATGTACTTGTAATCAAGTATGCAGTTTGACTTGTGAACTTCTGTCAACTGACTCCAGACTGGGACCACGAAATTCCATCATGGATTGTAGTGACCACATATATATCCCACCTATCGGACAATTTGATTGAGAGCAGTTCATTGGAATGCAGCACAGTGTTCTGGGCTTTTTTGAGCTTCTTACAAATGAGCTCCTGCAGGAATCCTTTGCATCAACATCGAATTTTACCACGTCACAGTGCCAGCTTTGTAGAGTTTGCGGAACAGCTCGACTCACGTGTAGAAGTTCTCCACATAAAGTTCGTAACCTTTATGCTCCCCATACAATCTTTGCAATTATTCCTAGCACGTAAGGGCAACCTGCAGCATTTATAGCAGAGTCCTTCTCTGTACATACTGTCAAGCTGGATAAATAACTAGTGCAGTTCTCACACAGCATCTTGATGTCATAACAAGCTCTTTTGTTTGGTATTTACTGCCTGAACAGCAGTCATCCTCTATACATGATTAAACACTATATTCCTTCCAGGAGCTTAAATCTCTGGAAACCTTGCAGACATATGTTCCATGACAGGCTGAATTTTGAGCAAATTGTCATAGTCTAGATGGTACTGGGGCAACGCAGTAGAGTTATGATTGGAATGCAGCATACGCTGCAATATCAAAAACCTATCTCTGCTCCTGACTGGTGAGAAGCTGGGTGGTGCCCAATCCATACAAGCAGGCCAGTGGGTCTGCACACTTGGTTTGTACACTATTCCCATGTTGAGTGTAAGGCCCAGAATGTTTTCCTTAAATTAAGTGGGAGTCCATGGGTGTGCCATAGAATGAGGCCCAAGAGAGCGTTCATGCTCCCTCAGAAACTGTTTGGCGCACAATTTCCTCAAGGACGTCAACATTCACAGAGAGATGGACGTAGTCAAAATGTAAATAATTTGCAGCATTTACTTTACATCAAGTGTGTGCAGTGAATGGGGGAACCTGGGGCTGAACTAAATTGGTGGACTGCCAAGAGAACACTCTATCTAGGCTCTCCAGTGCACATGTCTGCTCTCTAATTGGGCTATCTTGCTACTCTCTCTGCTGCACAGATTGTGCTTGCGAAGTGACATCACGACTGCCATGCACACAGAATCAATGCGTGTCATCGACTGAAAAATCACTTTGAGACTCTGCTCCATTATCCTCGCCATATGATGCTGCCTTAGTATTAGATCCTGCCTGAGAACATTCCTCCATTACACAAGTTAGGGCCTGCACAGCTGTCATCCAAGAGACTGTCCTGTTAATTGTCTAAAATCTGTCTAAAACCTTCATTCTGAAATGTCCTATGTAGAGCGCAGAATTATGCTTCGAATACAGTGGGTGGGTGGGTGCATGTGTGAGATATATCAAAGTGAAAAGCAAAAACGCACTTAACTTCTCAATACTGCGATCTGAAGAACTTCTCCAATGATCTTCCCCAAACATGCTAAAAGAAACAAAAGATCACAAACTATTACTTCAACATGCTAAATACGCAGTACCACTGCATACATCCTGGGACAAGGGGTGAGTCCTCTCCAGTCACTGTTCATTTATTATGCCACTCAAGTGCAGCAGAGATAATTTTAGGTGAGAGACACCTAAAACCAAGCCATATCAGAGTCAGACAGGGTCAGAAACTAGGACTGGGCACCACAATATGGGTGGCCCCCATTACCAAACCAGATAGCTAAACAATCACTTGCAAAGCCAATAGGTCTGGTGTTTGTTGCCAGTCTTTTGGCTTTGCCGATGCTTTATTTTTGGGGGAGCTGCCGGGGCATTGCCAATATAAAAAGAATTGCCTTAAACCAAAATTTGGCTTTGGTACCATAGTAGCCACTGGAACTACAGAGTCCTACTTGGTGTGTGGGCATGCTCATCATGAAAAGGCAGAATGCCATCACTCACAGTGAAGTTAGCCAATGGCTGAAATGGGCTGACCCACTTCCTCATGTTGTAGTGGGTGGTAGGAAAATGTGATGACAGCTGAAGAACAAGCCAATGGGTGAAGCGGGCTTGAGGGTAGACTGCATCGATTTATGCTTGCTGCGGGGAACGTTTGTGGTAATATCAGAAACATGAACAGTAGAATCCTGCCTGTTAGATTTGGGGGTCTCTAGTTGGCACAGGTAGGTACTTGTGACAAATAGGGACCCTTGCCTCTAGTCAGGGTAAGGGGGTACACTCCTAAAATAACCCCTGCTCACCCCCTTGGTAGCTTGGCACGAGCAGACAGGCTTATCTCAGAGGCAGTGTGTAAAGCATTTGTGAACACATACAGTAATCAAGTGACAACACTACAGATGGACACCACACAAGTTGTATTATAAAAATAAGTATCTTTTATATAGATTTAACACAAGACCATAAACGACAAAAATCCACAATACTGTACTTAAAATGGTAGGTTTAGCTTAGTTCTTTTCAGATCTTAAAATGCGACACTTTGAGTCAATGTACCTTACGATGCGTCACGTTCCTACAACGAAAGTGTTGCAGAGATGGATATGCGACAAAGTTCTGGTGCAAAGAAATAAAGACGTCAAGTTCTTCCTGATGCGGCACGCTTCTCCGATGTTGCGAAAGTCTCGACTCAATGCGTCAGCTGCAGCGGCGACACCCTTGTTCCGTGATGCGACGACAGCGGCTTTGGCGGCGACCCTCTTCTCCGACGTTGCGAGACGCTTCCGCTCGATGCGACAACTGCAGCGGCGACACCCTTGTTTCGTGATGCGACGGCAGCAGCTCCGACGGCGGCACGCTTCTCCGTGGATGCGAGGCGCTTCTCTCGATGCGGTGCAATGCGACAGCTACAGCGGCGACATCTACGATGCGACGGCAGCGGCTGCGACGGCGACACGCTTCTTCCTCGATGCGAGACTCTTCTCTTGATGCGGTGCAATGCGACAGCTACAGCGGCGACATCTACGATGCGGCGGCTGCGACGGCGACACGCTTCTTCGGTGTTGCGGGACGTTTCTTGAGATGCGGTGCAATGCGACAGCTACAGCGGCGTCATCTCCGTGATGCGACGGCAGCGGCTGCGATGGCGACACGCTTCTCCCTCTTGAGTCGCGCTTCCAGCTCCTTGCGACACGCAGTCCCTTCAGAAGGCCCAAAACAGCAGCAGGCACTTCCAAAGGATTCTTGGGGAGCTGGTGGTTGAAGTCTGTTGTCCCTGAGACTTCAGCAGGAGGCAAGCTCTTTTCTCAAGCCCTTGGAGATCCTTCACAAGTTGAATAAAAGTGCACACAAAATCCTTTCTCCTTTCTTTGGCAGTCAGGCAACCACTGCAGGCAGATCCCTCTAGCTTAGGGATAGTCTTCTCCTCAGTTTCTTCTTGGTTCCGCTCCTCAGCAAAGGTTTCTTCTTGTTTTCCCAAAGTGATCTAATTTTCTAGGGGTCTGGGTCCCCTTTTTATACACAGTTTCTCTTTGTTCTCTGAAGGCAGAGAGGCCTCTGCCTAGCCCAAAACCAGTTCTGGTCAGTCCTGGAGCACTTTGTTTTTCTGACTCCTTCTTTCCTTTCAGAATGTGGGGCAGAGTGCTCAGCCGCCCGGCAGGAGGTGGAGCCAGCATTGTGGAAGGCAGGCACAGCCCTATTCAGACCCAGGTGTAACTCCTCCTCCACTCTGGATGCAGATCTTTCTATTCCGCCCTGTGCTGACTCACCCTGTCTCCTGTAGCCACCCCCAGCCCCTGTCACTCAATCTCCAGACAAGGAATACACAACCTAGCAGAGGCAGGCTTGGAAGTTTAGGCAAGAAAATACCCACTTTCTAAAAGTGGTATTTTCAAACACAGAATGTTAAAACCAACTTCACTAAAATATGTATTTTATCATTCCGAGTTCAGGCATACTAAATTCGTTTTTCTACCATGTTCCCTGGGTCAGTTAGGACTATAAGGTGTAATAGTCAGTCTGCCCATTCTGGCCTATGGGGAGCGGTAGCCTTGCAATAGTGAAAAACGATAATGGCTGTAATTCACTATTAGGACATGCCACACACACCAGGGCATGTCCTGCCTTATACTTACAATGCACCCTGCCCTACGGCCTACTTTAGGGGTGACCAACATGCAGTAAAGGGAAGGTTTAGGGACTGGTAAGTGGGTGCACTCACCAAGTCGACATGGCAGCCCTAGGCTGCACACAGGCACTGCAATGGCAGGCCTGAGGCACATTTTACAAGCCGCTTCTGTGGGTGGCACAACCAGTGCTGCAAGCCCACCAGCGGCATTGGATTTACAAGCCCTGGGCACACTCAGTGCACTGTACTAGGGACTGACAAGTAAACCAATCATCCAATCATGGAGTCACTAATCCATAACACAATTTACAATAGGGAGAGCATATGCACTTTAGCACTGATCAGCAGTGGTAAAGTGCCCAGAGTCATAAAACAGCCAACAACAGGTCAGAAAAAATATAGGAGGAAGGCAAAAAGTTTAGGGATGACCCTGCAAAAAGGGCCAAGTCCAACACAACCCCCTTCCAGCCAAAAACGCAGGGGAGACCAATCACTACCCTGAAGGGCTTCCCTGCTTTGGGCGATAGAACCTGGACCCTGGCCCACAACAGCAGGGGCATACTCCAGTTCTACACCAATCTGAACCTATTGGAATCCCTCTGTCCATACTCTCAGGGCCCACCAAGCTAATCCATGGGGAACCCTTCTCCTCACCTGTGGACCCCACCTGTGCAGCACCTAACCTTAACTTGCTCACAGGTGTGTCCCACCAGACAGACAGCAAGCCACAGTGGCCACTGACAGTGATCAGGGATGAGACCCAGGCCTTATGCCTCTCAGGGCTCTCAAACCTCTGTGGCGTCAGAGAGCGGGGGGCAGTAGCCCCAGGTGCTTGGCACCCTTTGTCCATTCTCCCTCCTGTCAGGTCAGGTATGACATCCTGACACTGATCTACCAGCCCCTGGCCTGTACCCGGCGGCTGGACTGGAGACTGGAGTGGGCTTTCCCACACCCGGTCCTCCTCCTTGGGGCTCTGCACCCTCCCACCTGGAGCGGTACCCCCTTCCAGAATTGCCAGGGCACCTGTGGCAGGTGTCCTGCACAATTCGCCCACCAGTTCAGGGGTTCTATCCTGCAACTGGGCGTCCAGGTCAGGGGGACACCCTGAACCTGGTCCTCCAATCTAGGGTCTAAACCCTCTAGTTGAACCGGGGTCAGAGGCGAGGACTCCTCCCTCTGCACCCCCTTCCAGAGTACTGCCCCCTCCCATCAGGAGCGGTACCCCCTTCCAGAATTGTCAGGGCACCTGTGGCAGGTGTCCTGCACAGTCGCCCACCAGTTCAGGGGTTCTATCCTGCAACTGGGATCCCAGCATAGGGTCTGTACCCTTAGACTGGGCAGAGGCCAGGGGTGAGGCTGTCCTCTCCCCGCCCCCTTACTGGGGTCCTGCACCCTCCCACCTGGAGCGGTGCCCCCAGAAGACAAACTGGTAGGGGCACTGTTAGCAGCTGCCCCTTCCTCCAGGTCAGGGGGACACCCTGAACCTGGCCCTCCAACCCAGGGTCTGTACCCTTAGGCTGGACCTGTGCCTGGCAACCCAGGACTTCCGGGAGGGTACACCAACCCCCCCAAGGAAAACACACTCCTCTAGAGTTGTGTAAGAATCTGCCTGGCGCACCAGGACTTCCTGGGAGCACGCATGCCCCCCAGAGGGTAACACTTCTCTCAGGTGTTGTGTGACAGTCTGCCTGGCGCAGATCTCCCGACCCCTGTCCATCTGACAGCGCGTGAAGATCCCCCAGGACAGAAGTGGTGTCACCATGGTCATTCACTGGTGACTCAGCCCTTCTGGCTGGTCCCTGACCCACTGGTTCTTCCACTGGGGACTCTCTCCCCCTCTCACCCCTCACTCTGGACTTCTGCACCCTCCCAAGTGGAGCGGCACTGCCAGATACCAGAAACACTGGAGCTCCATTTACAGACGCTCCAGGTTCTCTAGACACTAGGAGATCCTCCTCAACAGGCAGCCCCTCAGGACAGCCTAGGCTCCCTACCTGGTGTTCCCTTAAAGAACCATCCAGGCTCTGAGACTGGGTTTCGGGCACCTTGGGACACGCAGCCCCACACTCACTCCTTCTCCTCAGAGACAGGACGTGAGCCCCTACACCCCTCCCATTACCATGGGACCTAGCTGGGCTACACTGAACCTCTCCCACCACTCTGGGTTGGAAGACACCTGAGCCACTCCTCTTAGGGTCACTCCCCAATGCCTCTTCAGACCCTCTGGAATCCACCAAAAGGTCTGCCTCCATTGTGAGCTCCCTGGGGTCAGAGAACTCACTCTCTAACAGGTGTTGGCATAGCTCTGGAAAACAGGGACTTACAATATGCTCTCCCACAATTGGATCACATAACCCCTCACAGGTGTTAACCAAACTATCCTTCACCTCACCATCCAGTGCCTCACACACATACCCCACACCACTCTCCTGAGACTGGCAAGACAGTAACTGACTGTCTCTGTCACTCAACCCACACTCTTCTGGGCGGTCTTCACACTCACACACCAGGACTTCAACCATGGGGGAACCCCTCTCCCTGCACCTCTCATCTAGAGTCAGTAGAGTGTCCCTCCCACCACTAGGACTATGAACCCCTGTGCCAGTTCCCCAATCCACCTCAGGGACACTGCGCACCACTGGAGCTACCTCATATCCTTGAACCTCCTGGTGTATATTAACCCCCTCCAAGTCAGGCGCCACATCTCTGGGTGTGTGTCCTACTCCCTCAGCACTAGAAAATTCAATATTGCTGCCACCATCTGAGCTGGACTCCACCTCCAACTCAGCAAAGCTCACTTCCTGAGCTGCCCAAATTTCTTGTTGCTGGGCTGAGACACTCATGGCCTCCAGCCTCTCGAGCTCTAAATCAAGCTCCCTCATTCTCAACTCATGCTCCTGATCCATTCTTTTCTCTTCTAGGGCCAATTTCCTAATTTCCAATTGCCCATTCATTTTGGCCAGCTCCAACTCATGCATCCTATTTCTCTCCCTGTCCTCCAGTTCTTCTGTGGACAGACCTTTGCAGAAACACTGCTACCTGCTGGGGAAGGTGCCTTCCTTTCCCCTGGACCCAATGGCCCTTCCAGCTGCACATCTGCATCATTATCCCCTTCCTCATTCTCAGAGGTTTTCCTTGCTTCTACCCAGGCCCTCAGCGCCTTATAGAACTCATCCTTCTTGGTGAGCCCGGTAATTGCAACATTAAATCTTTTGCCGAAGTGCTTCAGCTGCTTTGCATTGTAGCATTCTAGTTTCTCCTCTTCCCAATCAAAATCAACAGATGCTATGGATGCTGGTTTCATGATGGCTGAACTTGGCTAAAAATGGAAAGTCCTAGAAAAAAAAATCTACCAAAAGTATGTGGTCGCGTTTTGGTCTGCACTCACTAGTAGTGTTCACCAATCACTGTACATGAGTCACAAATGCAAGTCCAGAATCCTCACCGCTGACCACCAATGTTAGATTTGGGGGTCTCTAGTTGGCACAGGTAGGTACTTGTGACAAATAGGGACCCTTGCCTCTAGTCAGGGTAAGGGGGTACACTCCTAAAATAACCCCTGCTCACCCCCTTGGTAGCTTGGCACGAGCAGACAGGCTTATCTCAGAGGCAGTGTGTAAAGCATTTGTGAACACATACAGTAATCAAGTGACAACACTACAGATGGACACCACACAAGTTGTATTATAAAAATAAGTATCTTTTATATAGATTTAACACAAGACCATAAACGACAAAAATCCACAATACTGTACTTAAAATGGTAGGTTTAGCTTAGTTCTTTTCAGATCTTAAAATGCGACACTTTGAGTCAATGTACCTTACGATGCGTCACGTTCCTACAACGAAAGTGTTGCAGAGATGGATATGCGACAAAGTTTTGGTGCAAAGAAATAAAGACGTCAAGTTCTTCCTGATGCGGCACGCTTCTCCGATGTTGCGAGAAGTCTCGACTCGATGCGTCAGCTGCAGCGGCGACACCCTTGTTCCGTGATGCGACGACAGCGGCTTTGGCGGCGACCCTCTTCTCCGACGTTGCGAGACGCTTCCGCTCGATGCGACAACTGCAGCGGCGACACCCGTGTTTCGTGATGCGACGGCAGCAGCTCCGACGGCGGCACGCTTCTCCGTGGATGCGAGGCGCTTCTCTCGATGCGGTGCAATGCGACAGCTACAGCGGCGACATCTACGATGCGACGGCAGCGGCTGCGACGGCGACACGCTTCTTCAGTGTTGCGGGACGTTTCTTGAGATGCGGTGCAATGCGACAGCTACAGCGGCGTCATCTCCGTGATGCGACGGCAGCGGCTGCGACGGCGACACGCTTCTCCCTCTTGAGTCGCGCTTCCAGCTCCTTGCGACACGCAGTCCCTTCAGAAGGCCCAAAACAGCAGCAGGCACTTCCAAAGGATTCTTGGGGAGCTGGTGGTTGAAGTCTGTTGTCCCTGAGACTTCAGCAGGAGGCAAGCTCTTTTCTCAAGCCCTTGGAGATCCTTCACAAGTTGAATAAAAGTGCACACAAAGTCCTTTCTCCTTTCTTTGGCAGTCAGGCAACCACTGCAGGCAGATCCCTCTAGCTTAGGGATAGTCTTCTCCTCAGTTTCTTCTTGGTTCCGCTCCTCAGCAAAGGTTTCTTCTTGTTTTCCCAAAGTGATCTAATTTTCTAGGGGTCTGGGTCCCCTTTTTATACACAGTTTCTCTTTGTTCTCTGAAGGCAGAGAGGCCTCTGACTAGCCCAAAACCAGTTCTGGTCAGTCCTGGAGCACTTTGTTTTTCTGACTCCTTCTTTCCTTTCAGAATGTGGGGCAGAGTGCTCAGCCGCCCGGCAGGAGGTGGAGCCAGCATTGTGGAAGGCAGGCACAGTCCTATTCAGACCCAGGTGCAACTCCTCCCTCCACTCTGGATGCAGATCTTTCTATTCAGCCCTGTGCTGACTCACACTGTCTCCTGTAGCCACCCCCAGCCCCTGTCACTCAATCTCCAGACAAGGAATACACAACCTAGCAGAGGCAGGCTTGGAAGTTTAGGCAAGAAAATACCCACTTTCTAAAAGTGGTATTTTCAAACACAGAATGTTAAAACCAACTTCACTAAAAGATGTATTTTATCATTCTGAGTTCAGGCATACTAAATTCGTTTTTCTACCATGTTCCCTGGGTCAGTTAGGACTATAAGGTGTAATAGTCAGTCTGCCCATTCTGGCCTATGGGGAGCAGGTAGCCTTGCAATAGTGAAAAACGAAAATGGCTGTAATTCACTATTAGGACATGCCACACACACCAGGGCATGTCCTGCCTTATACTTACAATGCACCCTGCCCTAGGGCCTACTTTAGGGGTGACCAACATGCAGTAAAGGGAAGGTTTAGGGACTAGTAAGTGGGTGTACTCACCAAGTCGACATGGCAGCCCTAGGCTGCACACAGGCTCTGCAATGGCAGGCCTGAGACACATTTTACAAGCTGCTTCTGTGGGTGGCACAACCAGTGCTGCAAGCCCACCAGCGGCATTGGATTTACAAGCCCTGGGCACACTCAGTGCACGGTACTAGGGACTGACAAGTAAACCAATCATCCAATCATGGAGTCACTAATCTTTAACACAATTTACAATAGGGAGAGCATATGCACTTTAGCACTGATCAGCAGTGGTAAAGTGCCCAGAGTCATAAAACAAAAAGAAACCAGAAAACACTCCCCTTAGACCTCTATTTCTTTTTACAAGAGATTAAATCTAGTATGGGTATAGGAAAAATGCAAACCTCGTGTGTCCAGACCTTTTTGTTGTTTTTTTCATCTTGGTGGAAATGTATTACATCTTATGTTTCCCTTTGAATCCAGATGTGCATAAGTGTCTTGTATGAATGTGAATGTCTGTGAGGAATGTATGTTTTGTAAGAAGATTTGGTATTGTGGGGACTAATAAAATTGCATTTTATTCTGTATGATTGTTTATATGTATTTATAATTTTCTTTAAAAAAACCAAAAAAACGTTTTTTGTATCTATTGAGAAAAATGATATTTAATGCATTGGAAAAAAAGGAGAAAAGAAATTAATGAAAAGAATAAACATGATCTTAAAAAATAAAAAACAATGATGTTGTTGATATGTCATAAATATTTGATGTTTGCATTTTTCCTATACCCATACTAGATTTAATCTCTTGTAAAAAGAAATAGAGGTCTAAGGGGAGTGTTTTCTGGTTCCTTTTGGTTGTTCTATTCCCCTCTTACTCCCAAACCTTATTCGCCTTTAGAGGGGGTCCCTTGCTCTTTGATTGCAGAGTCATAAAACAGCCAACAACAGGTCAGAAAAAATATAGGAGGAAGGCAAAAAGTTTAGGGATGACCCTGCAAAAAGGGCCAAGTCCAACACTGCCCATCAGACAACTAAACAGTTCCACAAACTCTGTGGTGGTCCAGTGGATTTGGACTGTTTTGATTTCCCCTGGGTGGCAACCATCCCCTCATTAGGAGGCCGATTGTGTCCTTCCAGAGCAGAACAAACATTGCTGCCAAAAAATCATGCCCCTCATTTGGATAGGCCATATGCCAGCTGACCAACCATTGCAAATTTTGCCCACTTTTTTTACTTTTCTACGAGGGACCGATCATGGCTTCCTTTGGGGCCCGATCACCCACCCAGAGGAGAACAAACATTGCTGAAGAAAAAATGTATGCCCCATGGAAGTCGGCAATATGTCAGATGGCTGACTCCTGCAAAATTGTCTGCCATTTTGTCTTCCCCTGGGGGCCAAAGAAGTGTGCAATTGCTCCTCCCCAGGGGAAAAAACCATTAAAAAAAAACAATTTGCCCCTGGAAAATATGCACACTATGTTGTTTTCCCCAAGGGGGAGGAATTGCGACCCCTAGGGGAAAACAAACATCTTTAAAAAAATTGGCCCTGAAGGAAGTGACCCGATTAGGGCCACCCGGGTCACTCGCGACCACCTCTCAGCCTTCCATACAAATGAAGAGTCGGTCAGACAGTAGAGAATACAAACCAAGTATATGTTTATTCAGGTACAGTCGAGCGGAGCCCCGTCTGCCCAGTCGCTTAGGAGTGCTGCAGAGAGGACTGACATCAGAAAACATGGTGATACATTATGTTCGGTTCAGAACCCCAGAAGACACGCCCAGACTGGAAATTTCCAGATGGAGGCAGCTACACAAAGGCGGTACAGAAGGATAAGTTTTGATCCTGAGACCGGGCACACGCTATCTTCGTGCCAAGGTCGTTCTGCCTGCGTCCATCGCTAGACTAGTGGGAGCAGGCCTCTATCTAGTGGGAAAGATATGCGCTAATAAGAACAGTGTATTCATTAGTACAGCAGGGCCCAATCTTGGAGGATAGGAAAATTACCAAAGCTGAGGGAGATCAGTTCCGCCCATGGGTCAAAATGGCGGCTGTAACATAAAATGGTGCCGCGAATGCTAACTTATGCAAAAAGAACAATTGATGGACAGAATGCAGAACAATGTCATACCTTCACCCCAGTACAGAGATCTGGGCCTAAATCCATCGTTTTTTTGCTCACCATGCCATTCCAGTTTGAACCCAGCCATATGCAAATCAGTCTTGACCCTGTGCCTCATGGGAACAGTCCATCCCAAACTGCCAGGCCAGGTCCTCCCTGGGCTGGAAACAAGCATCCTAGGACCGGTTTCGGGGTTTCACCCCTCATCAGCCAGGATAGCTTGATCCAGTGGCATGAAGAGCACGGGACCCACGTCTGGGCATACCCGTCCCACTCGGGGTGACAAATGCAAAAAGAACAATGGATGGACAGAATGCAGAACAATGTCATACATTCACCCCAGTACAGAGATCTGGGCCTAAATCCATTGTTTTGTTGCTCACCATGCCATTCCAGTTTGAACCCAGCCATATGCAAATCAGTCTTGACCCTGTGCCTCATGGGAACAGTCCAGCCCGAACTGCCAGGCCAGGTCCTCCCTGGACTGGAAACAAGCATCCTAGGACCGGTTTCGGGGTTTCACCCCTCATCAGCCAGGATAGCTTGATCCAGTGGCATGGAGAGCAGGTCTAAACTGGGGTGGCATGGTGAGCAAAAGAATGATGGATTTAACCCAGATCTCTTGACTGGGGGTGAATGTTTTGATTTGTTCTGCATTCCGTCCATCAAATGTGTGTCTTTTGCAAATGCTAACTTATGCAGAACAACATGTAACAACACCGTGAAGACATTTTTTATATTCCAACAGACCCTCCTTTTAGCATTCGCTAAGAATTTTACACGGTGGGCGGGAAAGACATAGCATTCACATAAGCAAAAGGACGTCAATACTCAGAACAATCCATATACTCATTATCAGGAAAAGAAGCTGCAAGGGATGATGTAGAAGCAAAAAAGAAAACATTTACACAATAGGTGCAGCAAGTCGGGAGGCAGTGTATACAGAGGCAACATGTGAAGAGAATACCGGCAACCACAGCTAGAAAGGTGACTCCAGGATGTGAATATGTTCCAGAACCACCCTGATAGGGTCCAAGAACCTGTCTCTTGGTGTATGTCAGACGAAAGTCTATGCAATTTCTGTATAGATGCGTACACATTGGGGGCATGGTCAGGTATGTAAACACAACAGCTGCTGCCAATGATGCAACAAGCCCCACTCCGAACAGCAAGGATGATGTCTAACACCATCCTGTTCTGTAAGGTGACTAATCTCGTAGCCTGGAGCTCAGCAGTGACATTTGTCATTATCCCAGCTGTTGTACTGATAACCCCCTCCACTACTCTTGTTAGTCGATGAATTTGAAAACTATTATCCATGGGGCTCCAAAAGGGTAGAAGTCCCTTTATGGCATCCTCAAACTGTTGTGCCGTGGTGTCTGTCTGATCTATATCCTCCATGTCAACAACTCTTCTGACTCGGGGCAAGTGTGTACTCCTACGCTGCAACTGATGATCTTTATGAAATTGGGTGGGGCGACGTACACATGGGGAAGGAGGAAAGAGAGGTAACATTTGCCTGACCATCCCCTCGGAAGCCAGACATGAGCTTGGGAGCCACAGACAGAATAAACATTAGGGGGTAGGATCAAAGGCGGACTATTAATCGTGCTCAGTCTGTAGGTGAAATTGCAGTTACTCACTCCCACCTTCACCTACCCAGTCCCCTGGACACAAAAATTAGCTGTTGTGTTGACCACAGCCACTGACATTGGTTCGTCCGTAGTAATATTGCGAGCTTGGAGGTGTTGAACTTTTGGAAATCAGCCATTTCCATTTTGATCCAACTTTCGTTCTTCACTTTTACATATGTACTCATACAGGAATTTGGGGACAATGTACCGAAAGTCTCTTGTCCTGGCAGCCTTACGGGAATAAGCCCATGGTGAAAACGTATGTATTCTAACACAGTGCGGGAATCAGCAGGTGTCATAAGCAGAGTAGAGAGTTGGAAATGATAGTGCACCATTACGAACAATTCAAACCAACCCTCACAGCTACCAACATATGAAAATGGCAGGGACAACAAATTGTCGCTCTTATAAGTAACTGAGGGGAGCAATTCACAAACCCAACAATTAGTCGTATTGGACACATTATGAACTTGATGCAACATTTGTATAAAAACATTATCGGTATAGGACAAACTATGCGCTGCTTTGTGTGGATCCAAAGTGACAAAAATATGCTCAGGGGGAGTGGGCGTCGTACCAATCAAAGAGTGTACAGGATACTTCTCCTCTAGAAACCAGGATATTTCAAGTATTATCATTAGTGAGATCACAACAATTGATATGAAAACCATTTTACTCTTTCTTGACCAACCCCGCGCTAAACGCAGTGCTGCAAACAGCTGTTCCTCCTCCTCAATAGGCCGACCAAATGGATGCACTATGAAGCAAGAAAAGGAATGCAATAAGACTAATAGCAAGGGCAAGTGTTCCCAGTGTCCGTCAAAGCCTCACTGGTACAGGCTCCTATTGTTCATCAACGTTGGAGCTCTTGAGCACCGGCGGTGGAGCTTGCTCAGTCCTAAGCTCACGATGAATCCCATGTTGCTCAGGATAATGCACCCCCCTCCTAGGGAGCACATTCGATTTATCCTGTCCAATGTCTGAACAGTGCACCAATCTCATGATACCCTAAACCTACACCGTTGGTACTATAGCCAAAGTACACTCTAACTTGCACAGTCCATCCCTAACTAATCTGACTTTTCCTTTGGTGCACTGTTCCTCAGCCGAGGGTGCAACTTGTACCTGGTGACTCCAGGCACAGAGGGGTCAACAAATAATGGTTCCTTAATGGCTCGAATTTCCGGAGGGACCGCTGCATTCAGCGCGTCATCATTCTCTGCATCCGTTTGGGTCCATGTAAGCTTTGCATCTCCAAAAGGGACGTACTGAGGTACCGTCTCACCCTCAGCGTCCCCAATGCCGTCCCTCGCCCACTGGTCGTAGTGTAAGGGTAAGGGGATCCTGCGGCAATGGCTGGAATTAATCCAATTCTTTCCGCCGGCGACTTTCATAGCGGTCCGGGTGGCCAGGAGGACTTGCTCGGGCCCCTTCCGGCAGGGCTCCAAGCTCTTCTTCCACTGGAAATTCTTTATTAAAATGAAATCTCCAGTCTGAATTTTATGTCCGGGCCCCTCTGGGATGGGCGGAATGAACTTGCGGACCTGTTGGTGAATAGAACGCAAATTTTCAGTTAACTGACACAGGTAGTCTGTCAATAAAGGGTACTCGATCTCAGAAAACCGTCGGGGACGCCTACAGACATTTGCCAGGCGTCCAAACATGACCTCGTACGGTGACAATCATGTCCTAGAATGTGCTGTTGTTCTTGTCGACAAAAGAGCTAATGGTAAAGCATCTGGCCACTGTAACCCTGTCGTCTCCTGAATCTTTGCCAATTTCAGTTTGAGAGTACCATTGTACTTCTCAACCAAACCTGCTGACTGGGGGTGATTTGCCGCATGAAACTTCTGTTTTATGTGCAAACCATCGCAGATTAGCTGGATAACCTTGGCATTGAAATGACTTCCGTTATCACTCCAGATCAAACGGGGCAAGCCGAAGCGAGGAAAGAACTCCTTCAGGAGTACCTTTGCAGTCGCAATGGCTGTATTTTCTTTGGTGGGGTAAGCCTCAACCCACACACTGAATGCACTAACAACAACCAACACATACTTCGGATTATTGACCCTTTCTAACTCTATGTAATCTAGTTGAAGGACCTCAAAAGGGAAAGTGGGTGGTGCAAAATTCCCGGGTGGTGTGGGGTACCCTTCCCAGGATTGTGCATCATGCACACCATACAGTACTTCACTAAATGTGCAGCTGTCTTCGAAATGTTGTCATTTTGCCATATGGGGTCTAACAACTAGCAAATTCCTTTAGCACTGATATGGGCTGGGCCATGAGCCATCGTGACTACAGGAAGAACATATGCATCTGGCAACATCCATCTCTGCTTCCCTGACTTGTCAATCCAACATCCCTCATCATTCAGTTGTGCTGTACTTTCTTGCCATACTGCTAATTCCTCCACTGTGGCCTCACTCTGAATCTCCTTCACAATCTCAAGTGTATCCTCAAACATTGTGGCCTAGGGCACCAACCTAGCGGGACCTGCTACAAACATTCTTTTTATCTTCGTTCGGGCTGTTTCCTTAGCTGCCTGACCCACATCGTCAGTAACTTTCCTATCGGCGCTGCACTTCGCTATTGCCAATTTCTTAGGCAGTGTCCAAGCGGACAAAAGCCTGTAGATAAGATGACCATGCTGAATCTTGGTCCCATGGGACGTAAGGAACCCTCTCTCTGCCCAGAGTCGTCCGAAATTATGGACGACTCCAAAGGCGTACTGGCTGTCAGTATAAATATTAACAATCAGTCCCTCACTCAATTTGCAGGCTCGTATTAGGGCAACGAGCTCTGCCGCTTGGGCCGACTGATAGGGAACTTGTGATGTCTCAACTACTGTACGCAGCGTAGTGATTGCATACGCGGCTGTTGTAGTGCCATCTGGTCATTTAAAGCAAGAGCCATCGACATATAGTTCCCCTTGGGGGTCAGATAAGGGAACATCAGTCAGATCTACCCGTCCTCTCGTCTCTTCTTCGGTCCGGAAGATACAATCGTGTATGTCAATCTCTTCATTCTCAGAAGGGAGGGGTAGTAACGTGGCTGGGTTCAGAGTGGCACATCGTTTGATCGTAATGTGCTGAGCAAACAACGTGAGCTCATAACCTGTCAGACGTGCACTGGTGAGGTGCTGCGTCTTTGTCTTGTTCAAAAGTGTATCCACAGCATGGGGTACCATGACTGTGAGGTCAGTATCAAGGACGAGTCCAGCCGATTGTCTTATCGAGACAGCCACGGCCGCAACCGCTCTTAGACAGCTCAGGAGGGCTCGTGCGACAGGGTCAAGCACAGCAGAGAAATAAGCACACAGCCGTTGCTTATCTCCAAAGGTTTGTGTTAAAACAGAAAACGCACAACCAGCCGTCTCATGGACATATAATACAAATTGCTTGTTGTAGTTAGGCGTGCCGAGCACTGGAGCCGAACAAAGCGCAGTTTTTAGTTGCTCAAAAGACTGCTGACATTCAGGCGTCCAAGGCAGGGGTTCAGGCACATCTTTGGTAGTCAAAGCGAGCAGGGGTTTGGTTAATAGGGAATAATTTGGGATCCATTGGCGACAGTAGGAAGTAATGCCAATAAAAGCGCACACATGTTTTTGAGTTTGAGGGATGGGCATTCTAACAATGGTACTAATGCACTTAGGGGTCAATCTCCTACCCTCCTTCGACAGTAGGTGGCCTAAGTAGGTGACCTCCTGTCGACAATACTGGAATTTGGAAAGGGATACTTTATGGCCATGTTGAGCTAAATGTAACAACAATTTAACTGTACTGTCTTTGCGACCTTGTTCTGTATCCGAGGCGATGAGTGAATCATCAACATACTGAAGCAATACATTACCTGTAGGGAGCGACAAGGAATCCAACTGACCTTTCAGTGCCTGAATATAGATACTTGGACTCTCTGTATAGCCTTGAGGAGCGAGACAGAATCTGAAACTTCTACCAGCTAGGGTGAACCCAAACAGATACCTGCTGTCAGGATGAATGGGAATACTGAAGAAGGCGTTTTTCAAGTCAATAACAGAAAAGTATGTAGCAGAAGAAGGAATCATTGTCAAAAGAGTCGTAATGTCAGGGACCACCGGAAACTGGGGAATCACTATTTTATTAACTTCCCGCAAGTCAATCACAAAGTGATAAACATCTGGATGATCATCAGAGGAACCCGAGGGTGCCCTTTTTAAGATGGGAAGAATAGGACTATTGCAAGCATTAGCAGTCGTCTCCTCAACCACGCCTTTTTCAATCAAATCCTGTACAATTTGCAATAGAGCTCGCTCACCTGCCTGTGGTATTTTATACTGAGGGATGCGAGGTACAATAGCATTGTCTTTAACTCGGATCGAAACTGGCGGTATCTGTAATGGTCCCACATCAGTGTCACCTGTCGCCCAAAGAGTTGGCGGCACGTCTTTAAACTCTGCAGGAAGAGGCGCATCTTTGGACAGGCACTGCGTAGCGCGCACCACATCTGGACCCACTGTCATGTAAACACCCGCTGGAGAGCAATAAATCGTAGCATGCAATTTCTTCAACAAGTCCAAACCCATCAAATTTTCTCCACAATTAGATGTTAACAAGAACGGCAAATCCACAGTGAAAGGAAATAGTCAACGCGAGGGGTTTCGAAATGGGGCTCACAACCGGTACACCAGAAAAACCTACCGAAACATTATTATGGCCAGACAGAGCCTCCCCAGGGACCAAGGAATGAGAAATAGAACTGTTTGTCGCACCTGTATCCACCAAAAACTCCTTGGCTGAACCATACACATCCGCACTAACGTACTGACCACATTGATCTACAGGTATCGAAACTGGTCCCTCACTCTGTCCCTGGCTGTCCTAGCTGTAAGATATTCCTGTCACCTCATCTGTATCGTAATCATCATGATAATACTGTCCTCCCGAGGATCATCAAAATAATTTTGATCAGTACGACCCTGCGGGCCACAGCATTCTGAGCCCTGTCCTGGCCACCAGTTCCACGACCCCGTCCACGAGAACCTCGTCCTCTCAGGACCGCCACCTTCTGCAAAAGCACAGGACACTCGCTACGCCAGTGTCCCTCCTCTTTACAGTATGCGCACTGATTCGGCCCTATAGATGTAGTATTCCTGCTAGTACGTGGAAGCTGCCGGGCCAAACCACCTTGTCCTCTACCATTCCCTCTAGAAGCCTGCTGAAACAACACCTTCGTCTTTAAATCCTTGTGCTTTTTCTCCGTCTTCTCCTTATCCTCATTTTCCCTGTGCTCATAATACTGTGCCATATTCAAAATAACAGAAGGGGAAGAGGTGGACCTGGTGCTCTCGGAAGCCTGTAATCGAGTCCCAATCTCAAGAAGCAAATAGGAGACAAATCTATTAACAAACAGTCGCACACCACCTTCGATCGACAAATCCTGTCCACTATAATCTAGAAACACACCTTCAAACCGAGTGAAAAAATCAGACACGCTCTCATCTTTCTTTTGACGGAAAGCCGATAACTTGTCCCAATCAACTTTTCTCTGAGGGATAAGACAATGCATATATGTAATGATACGGCCGGGCAAAGCAAGTATCTCTGCTTTAGGCTTCTCACCAACCTTCCTCTCCTGATCCCATACTTTAATTTGATCCCAGGTACTACCCAATTGCGCAACATGATCCTGTGTGTGTACTTGTCTCCAAATATCAACCGGAACTAGTAAACCAAAAAACATCTCAATATCTGCAAGCGTCATTACTGTTGAAGAGGCGACCTCAGTCAATTCTTTATAATAAGCAGTCAGATTTTTCCTAGGGTCGAGTAACTGAGTCGTAAGGGACAAAACCTCACTCCTTTTCCATGGAGTATAAACCCATTGTTCTTGAAAACGGGCCCCTACCCCTGGCCTAGTAACAGTATTATTCTGATCCCTTAGCTCTGGTATTTCGGGATGATAGATAGGATGAACCTCCCGCATCGGAAACTGGGATAACAGGGTGGGACTCTTCCCAAGCAGTCTACCCCGGTAAGCAACCAACGTCGCAACGTAACCAAAGACATGAGCAGGCTCCAAATCAGTAACATATAAATGATCCCTAATATCATATATAATCTGCGGTGCTGCATCATTGAAACATTGCCCCCCAAAGACCGATCAAAGTAGCAGACATATGCTTAAGGGCATGCTGTTGTATAAAGGGCTCATAATCCTTCATCACACTCCACACATCTTCCACACTATAAATGGGCTTACGGGCCCACTGCGCAGCCTGATTAGCCACCACCATTTTCTCCTCATCTCCCATATCAGATCGGACTAACGTCCGCCCCATACGTTCCTTAAATTTCATCCAATCTCTATCCTCAGGGCCACGCACCGGTGTCCCACTACTCAGTATTGTCGGGGAATGGAGGAACACAGTGAGGGTAGCAACAGAAGTAGCAGGCACTAACGTCACTGTCGGCTGCGTCGTGGGTGTAAGAGCTGGCAAAAGAGACGCCGAAGCAATAGGTGTGGCAGGAGTACTAACAGTCACAGTTGGTACAGACGGCGAGGACAAGGAAAGGGCAGGAGGTGCCGTGGCCAAGGCAGTCTGATCAACAGCAACAGAAGCAGAAACAGCAGAGACAGAAGAGCCGGGTAGTTGGGCCTGTGAGGGCAGAGCAGGATATATCTTCTGCGGGGCATATGGGGGTGGGGGTCTAGTATCTAACAGCTCCTCCACAAAAGTATCATTTTCCTCTTGAGCCACATTAGACTTATCAATGTTCAATCGAAATCTCCTATCTTCACGTTCAATCCCTATCTCTTGTTTCTCTCTATCATGTGCTACAGCCTTCTGAGTCAATGTTTGCATTCTCATCTTTTGCGCCTCTTTCTCTGCTTTCATTCGCCTCTGTTTAGCCTCCTTTTGCCACATTCGAAGAGAATCAAACATTGACTGCCTACTTCTTCTCGCAAACAACTTCTCCTGCAAAAACCCAATTTTTTGTTCATCATAAGTGCCCATCAACGGCCACTGCAACTCGGCATTGCCCCTCGTATATTTGTGCCATAGCATACTAAACATAATAGGGCCAAGGCCATGCTTCACATACATATCAAAGTTCGGAGTGCCTTCTGGAGGCGCTGGCTGACTTTCTTCCAATCGAGCATCTGCCGAGCAACAACGGCAACAAGAAACCAAACACCTGCTTATCCCAGGCATTTTCAGGAGCAAACCAAATAAGTTATGCCGCCCGGCGAAGTGTTCACAAACACCTCGTACCAAAATTGGTCCTCAGACCGTACCAAATACAAACCAAAATGGTACCATATCCATAAAAAAAATAAAAAAAACTCACCTGGTGCACACAGGTCAAACGAGTTTATTCTCCACTGCCGACTCTTCTGACCAAACGGTCAGATCCAAGGGTTTCGCCATTCAGGACCCCAGTCGGGATGACCGCTGGGCGAGGCACCAACCAGTCAGACAAACGGGGAAGCTGCAAGTTCAGGAACTCTCTCATGCAGGGATCCCTGGTCCACCCGTCTGACCCGACGATGGCCCCGACCTCCCCACCCGTCCGCGGGAGGAGATGGGCCACCCGATGGGGTCCCTGTTCTGGCGTCAACTGAAGGAAGTGACCCGATCAGGGCCACCCGGGTCACTCGCGACCACCTCTCAGCCTTCCATACAAATGAAGAGTCGGTTAGACAGTAGAGAATACAAACCAAGTATATGTTTATTCAGGTACAGTCGAGCGGAGCCCCGTCTGCCCAGTCGCTTAGGGGTGCTGCAGAGAGGACTGACATCAGAAAACATGGTGATACATTATGTACGATTCAGAACCCCAGAAGACACGCCCAGACTGGAAATTTCCAGATGGAGGCAGCTACACAAAAGAGGTACAGAAGGAAATGTTTTGATCCTGAGACCGGGCACACACTATCTTCGTGCCAAGGTCGTTCTGCCTGCGTTCATCGCTAGACTAGTGGGAGCAGGCCTCTATCTAGTGGGAAAGATATGCGCTAATAAGAACAGTGTATTCATTAATACAGCAGGGCCCAACTTGGAGGATAGGAAAATTACCAAAGCTGCTTCTCGCAGAGACACAGAGAGATCAGTTACGCCCATGGGTCAAAATTGCGGTTGAAACATAAAATGGTGCTGAGAATGGTAACTTATGCAGAACAACATGTAACAACACCGTGAAGACATTTATTAATTTCCAACAGCCCCCAGGGAAGATCAGCCTATGTACCAGACGGGCCAATCACCCAAAAACACTACAGTCCCTGGCGTCTAGTGGATTGCTGCTCATGGATTGTGGCGTGTCTGTGACACAAAAGCAGGAATTTGTTTGAGAAAGGCATGTTGTATTGGAGAGGCATGGAGAGCCTCCCCTTTCCAGTGATGCCTCCATCAAATATGGGGCGGACAGCGAGGCCTACAATCCACATTGAACGCGCACAAGAGCACCCACCTGCTCCTCCCTCGCCACTCCGATGGGGTCTGTGATACCAGCGTGCTTTGCGGTGGGCTGGCGTCACAGATGGGCAGGGAGAGTGGCGGGGGCTAAAGTAAAAGAGAGTCCGCCTCAGACCCGCCCTTGGGATCAATAAAAGGAAGACTCCGGTACAATCACCAGGGATTCCTTTTTAACCCTCCTTGCTCTGGGGAGGTAGGGTGGGCGCAGGCCACTGGCTAATGCCTTCACTAGAGGAGTTAATAGAAAATCTACATCCAGTGGGACAATATTTTTGTAAATGGTATTTAGGAAAAGATATTACTGTAGGACAAGATTTTTGCTAACAACAGTATGACATACAATCGTCCCATAAACCAGAAAATAAAATAACAGGCAATCAGGCCTTTTCTTTCTCACAGTAAGGCCTGGCAGATGAACTCTCCTTCACTGTTTGCCCCCATACAACCTGAAGTACTAACCAATTGATTCAAGAAGTTTCCGCAAACCAGACAGGAAAAGACAGACAAGCAAACTTGTTTTTCACCTTTGTTACCCACTCTGGAATAGCGCTCTCCCATCCAAGAACCAGCAACTTCTCTCCTATCCCTCAGAAAAGACCCACAAAAGCCGACCCTTCTCTCAATTTCCTCTTAAACTGATCTCCACCCAGTCACAAATCCTTTTATTCTACAAACCTTGTACATTTTGCAAACTCTATTATTGTGGCAACGTATGACTCTCTATAACCTCTGCACACCTGCATCAGTGGATGTATTCAACTCCTCCTTTGCTTTGGAAACATTCGACGATGCTCACGTTACCTTCCTAAGAGAGCTGCCTTTTCCCTGTGAAGCACACCATTGCTCCACAGGCTAGGTTCTCACTATACAAATATCTCTGTGCATCAGCAAGAAAACATGTGATGTTACTGCCACAAGTATTCACTTGCGTGCATGATGACGTATGCGCATACAAGCGCATCACCACCAGTGCCTGAAATAGAAAAATAGAAGTGCAGGTAACCTGTACCAGAGTCAATCAATCAATCAATCAATCACGGCATTTATAGAGCGCGCTACTCACCCGGGAGGGTCTCAAGGCGCTGGGGGAGGGGGTAAGTTACTGCTCGAACAGCCAGGTCTTGAGCTGCTTCCTGAAGGAGAGATGGTCCTGGGTTCGCCGAAGGTGAGTGGGGAGGGAGTTCCAGGTCTTGGCTGCCAGGTAGGAGAAGGATCTTCCTCCGGCAGTGGTTCTGCGGATGCGTGGTACGGTGGCGAGGGCGTGGCTGGTTGATCGTAGCTGGCGTGTGGGCGTGTAGAGTACCTGCTTGTTTCTGAGAAGTGGCAGTACTCTCCAATTAAAAGTATTATGTCACTCTTGAGAAGTGCAGGTACTCTCCCTCTCAAAATAAAAAAAGTGCTGGTACTCAGTACCGGACAGTACTGGACAATTTAAAGCACTGACCACCACACACTTGTGCATTTAAGCAGGGCTGGCTCTAGGGCGGTGCGATCGGTGCCACTGCACCGGGCCTTGACTTGGGGTGGGGGCGTCATTTTTGAAAATGTATATTTTCATTTTAGAAGCACCTGCTGCCGCATTCCTGGCCTCCAGCAATTTTCAGACATCAATTAAAATGTCAAGATAACTCTGGTGATTAAACGTCTTTCTGGAAAGAGGAGGTTTGTCTTGGGGACGTTTTGACTCATACTAAGGTAGCGCAGAGGGTTAAAATGCCTGCTGCTAAAAACGTGTATTATGCAGATAACAAAGCGCATATAATGTAAATAGATCAGTGTGTTACTGCTTCTGTAAGAGAGCTTCTTTTGTTACTTGTCGTTTATAAGTCAAAGTCCTAATATAGAACATTGAGCTATTAACTGTCATCAAAGAGCTGCCTGCAAACTGCAAGGTATATATTAGAGCTACATGTTTTTTTGCCCAGTCTTTTATCATCCTAATCTTGTGAAAAGGGTTCATTTGGGTAAAACACAATTCTTATTATTAAAGAGAACCCCTAACAATGATATTACGTTTTAAATTATGAATTTGTGCTTTTCCAGAATAAGGACTCAAACTATATTGCCTACCAGTGTAGATGACATGCCACTCCTACCCTACACCTTGTAGTCCTGTCTGATGTAACATTTCCTATACACTGATTTACACATGTATGATTGTGTCTCTGTGCAATGTGTGTGTGATGTAAAATGCTGCGACACCTAACACTGGTTTGAGTGGCGCTATGAAACTAAATGAATCTGAGAGACAGTGGCTATGGAGACTTGAGGGGCACTGTTAAAGGGTGCTAGTGAGGGAATCCGTGACAGAGGTGGTCATTAGGGGGGCGCCAACAGACATTGTCGCACAGGGCGCCACCAGCGCTAAAGCCAGCCCTGCATTTAAGCAATGATGTGGGTGCATCAGTCAATAAAAAAACATTTAATTCTTTCATAGCAATAGTGCTTTTGGAAATGTGAAGCAGCCCGGGAGCATCAAGCAGCTGTTGGACCATCAAAAAAAAAATAAGTAAAACAATTTTAAAGGACCATGAGGGTGGGAGAGAAGCAGGTAGCTGAATCAGGAGTGACTGAGGTGTACAAAATAGCTCTTGGAGTAAGGAGAAGCTTGGCAACAAATTGTAGCTGTTGGGCTCACCCAAAAATTTAAATGAAATAATTTTTTCAAGGCCCACGAGGAGTGGGAAGGGGCGCAACAGAGAAGCAGGTGGGGGCCGAAGGAAGGGAAGCATTGGAGGCGGGCAGTTGAGGGAATGGCAAGGAGCACACGAGAGAAAGCAAGAAAAACAATGCACTCTAATGGAGTAATTAATAAAATAAAGAAAGATGCATTTCCCTAAATTTGACTGGGTTACAAGTCATTCAATCAAAAGGATGGTAGGCAGGTGATGGTCCAGGAGAGGGACAAACACAAGGAGGAAGGCTAGGCATTGAATAAGAAGTGAGCAATTGAGAATGACAATAGAGCCAACCAAGGGTAACCAATGGGAGGGGCTCCAGGCCCACTGTAAAGTGTTGCTATGGTCCAAAAGAAGCTTTTGCCTACAGACAGCTAAAAGCTCCTAAGACTTAATAAAATACCTAACCAAGATGGCTGATTAGGGTCAGAGTGTCGAGATTAGTAGCAAATCTGTCCATCTTCCTTTGGTTCGGGATTCTGAACATGTGTAGGATACTCGTCAAAAAACACAAACATGAAGTGAATCAGGAAGGTAGGGCAAGATTGAGTTAACCCTTAATTTCCTTGTCATGCATTAGTAAGAGGCACACAGGTTACTGTGCAAGTAACAGCTCAATCTCCATTAGCCTACTTCTCTCTGGTATTATCTGAGGGGAGAGATTGTGGGACACCTGTCTATTTAATCCTCTCCATAGAGAACCATGAGAAATCACAGGCTCTAGGGGTAAAGAGGGTTCTACTGGATGTTACCAAAGGTCTTTGCATGAACCATCTACTTTTAAGGATTCTCTGCAATTTCTACTGTTTAACCCTTCTAAGCTTCAGAAGAAAAGGCCCTTGGAATAAACAGAGCTTCGAGATTTGGAGAGCAGCTGAACAGAATGGTGCTTACAATACCCTCAAGAAAAAGGGTTCTTTGGTATAATTGTTTTTCCGAGCAGCTCCCTGTTTTTCTACACCTGAAGAATACATGCGCCCCCTGTCCTCGTCTATGCCTCTTACTCTCGCAAAAGCTGCATGTACTTGGAGCATAGACCAACAGCGTGTGCAGTGCTGGTGAGAATTTCTTAATAATGAAAGTGCTGTTTAAGAACTAGAATAGCATCAAAGACATGGGTGTCCAAATTTTTGTGTTTACAAATGCTGTCAATATTTTTATGAGCATATCATGGTGAGGAAAAGATGGAAATGGTTTAAAGTGGCTTGATGCGTCTGATGGTCGAAGGGCCGTTCGTCCAGTTGGATAGCACAGCTCTGTTCTACACATTTCCGATTTGAAATTGATTGGAATCACCAATATCAATTTGCTTGTGCAAATTTCCACATTGCACACCAATTAATTTGTTCAATTTGAAGTACAGCAGCTTTTCCATAACAGCTGCTGTTTTCATCCACTCTCACTTCAGCATGCTTGACGCTGGATCCTTTCAATTAACTGGATAGAATCCAATTAATTCAAGAGCATGTTCGGACTGGTGAAGGACCCCTCTGGGATAATGCAAAAACAGAAGAGCGTGCTACAACTCTTCCATTGGCTGGACTGCTTTGGACATAGGAAGTATGTACAAACATAGCTGCCTTAGATGCATTTAGTGGGTTTCACTTTTTCAGGACACTATCCTGTCAGGGAGAGATCTTTGGTTCATTACTAGTCTTTAATCTCAATACCAAGGAGAGAGCAAGAAACCGCAGCTTCAATAAAGTGAAAATATTGCCTCTAGGCCTGTGAGGGCAACTCACCTGTGCCCTCTTGTGGTACCCTAGGGCGTCACCTTACATGCTCCCTTCCTTTTGTATAGCCTATCAGTTGGGACTTGAGGCAGTTCAGTCATCGACAGTTTCTGCTCAGACATGGGAGGTTCTGGCTTTTTCGTTGCCCACGACTTACTAGGATTTTTTTTGTTCACTGAGGAAATAATGTTATTTTTCTGCCTTTTATGGGGGCTTTGTTGGCGAGGCATGCATCATTACATATTTTACCATGACCGCTTCCCTGATGATTATCACATTATTCTCACCAATGATAGTCCAAGCCATGAGAAAAATCATTGTTGCCCAACTCTTTCTCTGCTTGACACTCACCGCAAAAATTATGTCCTGCACGGAATCAAAATAAATTAGACCCTCGAAGTAGCGGATAATAGCAAAACTTTTTCTGTTAGTACTTTTTGAACTTAGAGCAGCCTTCCGCATGGTAGACTGTACTATTCTTCGGTCAGGGTATCTGGAATTGTATCAGGAGTCCCTTGACCATAGCACATACAGTGAGTAGTGCAAGTGTAAAGTTAAGACACAGTCTTGGCATCAGTTTTTGACTTGTGTCTTAAGTAGTTAGAGAGCTGAAGCAGCAGTATATTACCACCTTAGACAGTGGTAAATGGTTGCTTGCCACAGGAACTTTCAAGACATATTCTCTAGAAATATGCCAGCATTAGTTGACATATCTAAAGTAAACAACAGAACATACCACAATAGCATGACAAAACAACATGACATCACAATTCAAATATTGGAGGGCACAACAAAACAGTCAAAACAGAATGCAATACAGCAACCACAGTACAACACACCATTGCATTGCAATAATGCAGCACAAAAAGACACCAGCAAAAGAAAAATAGCAGAACACATCGCCACCACAACAAAATAGCATAGATTAAATATTCATAAGTTTCCTGTCACACATTACCATCTCCAGAAATCTGCTTTCAGAATAGGTTTGCACCAAGCATTGTCTTCACTTACCACCAAGGACATGAAATGGAACCACTCAAAAATGCTCTCTGATCCTGCCCGTAACTCTTCGCTCTCCTGCTATGCGTTCTTCCTTTAAATCCATTTTCAATGACTCAGACTGAGTAATCCTTCGATTTTTGTACTACTGAATATCGACACCAACAATATTGAGATACAAGAATTTCAAGGTCAGAATATCGAGGGTAAAAAGATCTCAAGGTATTTGCATATAGGGAAGTATAGATTTATTATTCCTAACTCTACATCTACATGCCTTGAAGATATATTTATCACGTAGGTGCATGTATGTGGACGTAGGTATTAGAAAAGGTAGATTTAATTACGTGCCAGTATTTTTTTCAATACATTGTCTTTGATATTCTGTCCCACCATATTATGGGTTCGATATTCAGGGTGCACATGTTTGATCAATGACATCCAGCTCATAGTAAAATGCCCAGGATTAATCTCTACTTCAGAATGACCTTTGGCATCTAGCTCAGCTCAGTGGGCAACACAACCAACCACCTCCCAGCTCCTTCAGAGGAAAGCCCAGCAGTAGTGCAGCCATGAACATCTATAGACTCAACTATGGTAACTCACTGTACCTTAATCTTCCAAATCACAAAATCTCCTGAATCGAAGTAATTCATTCACTCTGCTACTGAAATCATTATCTTGGTATACCATCAGTGACCATTCCGCTGTTAAGATACTCTACCTTAGCCACAAATGCATTCAGTGGAAATCCCCTCATTAATTTGTCAACAAACTGCAACACTCTGCCACCACATGCTCCCTTTGGTACTCCAGTAAAACCCTGTGTAACCTGAAACAATGGACACACTTCGCAGACCAACAAACCGGTATGCAGAAGGAACCTCTGTCTGCTCAAAAGTCTCTGTACACAACTAGTTATGGACTAACCTCTTAGAGTTGGAGCAAAGGAAAACTAAAGGTCATTTATGATTTGTTAGACTTTGAAACATTTGTAGCATTAATCACTTTTTGTCAAAAGAAATACACTTTGTTTCACACTCAGAACCAGCTCTGTGTTTGCTTTGCTAACTCTGTCAAGGCATTTCCTGGTAGATGATTTTAGTACTGGAATGGACTGTCCATTGAAACCAACAGTACAGGCAGTAATGAGATATCTACCTGAGCTAGACCGTACACAAAAAATACACAAATGCTGAAACCACTCTGGGGTTGCTTGTGTCCCCTTCTGGAAGGAGCCTTGCCTGGCAATTTGAGATGGACGGTTTCCATGAGGAGCAGGGTCTGTACTGATTTGCATAGAGCAGATCTCTGTCTAGAGTGGCACAGTGGGTGAAAAACAATGGCTTGCAATGCTACCCCCAGGAATTATTTGTGGTATAGACTATTTGCAAGCATTCCTCCCATCGCTTTATGTGTGTTTGACTCATGGAACAGACATAGCTTAGGATTTACAGCTAGGGAGGCGTATGACCAGCACTTGCATCACAGCATTTTGTGAATTGTGTGAGGTCTTAAAATCGTACAGTAAAGCAGACTCAAAGAAAGAGTCTTAGTACAGACAGGTCTTATTGAGAAGACAGCATTTAACACACTTCTTTTGGCAGAAAAGAGTGGCATGGGCATTTACGAAGCTCTACCATTGAATATTTGCTTTGAGCTTTAGCGAGTGGGAATTTGTACATCAAAGTTTTGCTTAGGTTATCTGTCTGAGATAGAGAGATGCGTAGTGGATCCAAGATAGTGACCTTGTCACTTCTATGTTATAATATTGATCCTAAAAATATTTTCAAACATAAATATTGTGTCTTAAATATCACCTACAAAAATATTGCTCCATTGGTTATAGATTGTCCATTATGAAATCTAGTGGAGAGATATTCTTGTAAATTTATTTAGTACACTATATTTTTGTCAAACAAAATTTAGGCCATGACTGGTGATAACCTGTCATATTTCCAAATGCCAGGTTTTACAGCTCTTACCTCAGCCATCTGGTATCCGTCTACTGATGAATTTTCACCAGACAGTGATGGGGGTTGTAAAATCTCACTATCACATTAGTGGAAACACAATGGCATGTTATTTGCACAGATATCACAAAGCAGGAAGTAATCCTAGGGATAGGATGTGGCATAACAGGCAGAGCTGCCACCTTTAAAACTGGAAAACCAGGTTTGAGTCTGGCATCGGACACTTAATCTCCCAGTTCCTAACAATAAATGAATGTATCCGATACCTTCGAGTAGAGTTTGCGCTGTATAAAACTGCAAAAAAATGTAATCATGGTGAAGGACAAGTAGGACGATTCCAATGTGCAGCCTTAAAAAGATTAGGCAAAAACCTGATCACTGAAAAACAAATTAAAGTTTACACCTGAGGAAACTTATACGATGCCTCCAGAAAAACTTGTTTGCATAGGATTTTCAGTGAGTGAAGATAATTAAGTGTAGTTCTTAACAAATCTGTGAAGTGTGGGCTAAACTCATAAGCGGTTTGTGATCAATTGTGCCGGACTCAGCTGACCTATCAATAGGCTTTGGGGTGCACATTCATTGCGAACCAGTGTCCCCAAGAGATCACCGTGAAATCTGTCAGAGTCTGTATCTATGTGACAGCGTTGGAATTCTAGACTATATGTGGCTGAAAAATTCTAAACATTCAGGGCCTTATTTATGAGGCCCTGCGTCACATTTACGCCACGTTGTATCACTTTTTGCGACGCTGCGCGGCATAAATAATACACCACGTTGCTCCATATTTACGAAGTGACGCATCTAGGCAGATGCATCACTTCTTAAACCTCTGCGCTACATAATACCTGTGTCAGGTATAATTTATGCAGGGTGGGCGTTCCCCCGCCTCAAAGCCTCATAGAAGTGGAGCATTTATTTTACAGAGTTTTATATAGCGCAAAATTGACCCGAAGGTATCGGATATCAGAGCGCTTTACACAAGCATCAGTTGCGTTACATGAGGACACATTCATTTTTTGTTAGGCACGGGAAGATTAAGTGATTTGCCCAGAATCACAGGATGTTCAGCGTAATTGCCGAGACTCGAACCCGGTTCCCCAGATTCGAGGTCGACCGCCCTAGCCGTTAGGCCAACTCCTCTCCCCATAAGACTTCAGTATTTCCTATAAGTTATCAGTACGCCACTTCTAGGACACCATTGCTTCAAAACCTTACGCCTGCCAAATGGCAGACGTAAGGGTGACGCAGGCCCTTTCACATAGGGCTTTCCCCACATGAAAGGACACATTGCTGGAGTTGCATCTGTTTTCAGATACACCCCAGCAATGCGACACTTTTGCACCTACAGATACGTCAGTAATACTGATGTATCTGTAACTCCTTGCGACACGATGCACCATACTGTAAATACGGAGCATCCATGGTGTCGCAAGCAGGGCGCACTGAGAAGTGTCACATCGCTGCTTTGTCGCAGCGATGCGACACTTCTGATAAATAAGGCCCTCAGAATTTATGAATGTTTGTATGTAAACAAGAAGATACGCTGTACAAGGTGGTTTGTAGAAAGGAGAGAGGATGGTTTGAAATGGTGTACATAGCAATGGTAAGAGTTGGTAGTATAGGGAGCCGGAAACATTCTCATTGACGCCTGATGAATGGCACCTTAAAAGGGAACCTAGCACTCTATCAATCACATCGGCCAACATAAGACAAGTTTCAAATAAGGCTATAGTTACAGTGTTTGAATACTAGGAGCAGGTCAAGGAGATAATATTGAATTTCTCCCTGGTCTCCTTCGCAGGACTCACAGTACCATATAAGCCAATATCAAAGAAGGGAGTATTTATTTTCTGGTATTTCCTCTGGCTGTCAATGATATAAGGATGTGATGTGAAAATTCTGCCTTTTCTTTTACGTTTTAAGAGACTAGTCTTGTTAATGTGCTCCCTATTGATTCTGGGCATGTAAGAAAGAAGGAATTATCACAGATGTAATGTTTTGTTTCCAATCTACTATTATTGTTTCTCTCTGTATCGCAAAAATAGTAAAATATTTAAAAACATACATGGGGATCATTTGGTGATATACATCGAAAAAGGTATCCTCACATAGCACATCATGTGGAATACAAGAGGCATTGTTCTTTGTGCCAGTGGAATGTGGATTTTAAAAAAAAATAGAAAAATATAGAAATCAAATAGTTGACACTTTGGCCACTCTGGCCAATGAGACGGAAAGCTGAAACACAGTTTAAAATAGTTTCAAATACATTTAGGGCTTAATTACGAGTCGTGGAGGCTCAGCGGTTGCGGTCTCCAGACCGCCCAATTACAATAAGGGCAGTCGGACCCCCATTGCCCTGCCGCAGCCGCCAGGGAATGGCGGTTCCCTGCGGGGTTGCGGCGGTCAGGAGGCAGTAATATGCTTGCCGGGACTGCTGCGGTCCCGCCAAGCATATTACAAGTTTCCTCTCCCCTATGGTTTTCATGGCGGTTCCACCATGGCCTCTGTGCCATGTGGATGCACACAGGTGCCCCCCTGTGTGCATGCACACCAGTTTATGCACGGCACAGACTTTACAGTTTACTGTGCAGAAACGGTTTTGGCGTTCCATTTGTGGTGCCCATTTTCAGGGCACCGCCATGAGCAACCCAAAACAAAAACATGCCAGACACGAGTTACGCTCGTAATTTGGCGGGCGGCCCGACCATGGCTTTGGCGGTGCGGCGGCGGGGCGGACCTGGCACTGCACCCCAAAGTCGTAATCGGGCCCTAAATGTGTAATGTAAAAATATAATCACTTTTATAGAAAGAAAAAGCGGATCACACATTTTGACTGGGTGGAAGGAAGTGCTCATTTCTTCTGGACCAGCTCCAGAGAGTGGCTCATCCTTGTTAGTCCTCGAAAGTTGGCAGAGTGTAAAGCATTTTCACATTTACTTTTACAAGCAATGTCTTCTTCAGCAGATACTGTTATTGAGTCAGCATATTCAAGGGTGTGTTTATTTTTCAGTCCAATCTCTAGCATAGGATTGCCTGCCTACAGAAGAGCCAGTACAATGCAAGATTGGTCCCAGTAAACGAATAATCAACAGAAACACAATATAAGAAACATGATAAACATAATAAAACAGAAACGTTGTAAACTTTAACGATTGGGTTTTTACCCATGCTACTCCCCTGTATGTCCACGGGAGCTTTGTCTGACAGCTCGCACCTTATTTTTCAGGTGCTTGTTTCCCGCTCTCCGCCTTTAAGAGCCCGCGTGCCCAACCACTTCAAAAACCACCTACAGTCAGGGGTGGTCAATGGTAAATAATTGGGCTCTGCCCCTTTCACCATTTTGTTTTTATCTTGTTCTGGTGCCTTTAGATTAAGAATTGTTATGTTAATTCCCCAGGTGCCCCCCTCTCCCCTCCTTCACAGTCCTGAGAAAGACCCCTCCGTAAGGGAATAAGCACCCTACATTTCTTTGGGGGTCGAAACGTCGATAATCTTACTGTCGGCCAGTTTGATCAACAGCGATTTTTCACTGTGACATTGAGTTTCCAATCATGGCTATGCACTTTTGTACATCTCTTTGAATTGTGTGGCTTAAGGATAAGCCGTTCCGTAATGTAAAGAATTATGTGATGTGTACAATGTCACGATCTTTTCTATATACCTCTTTAACCCTCACTTAATGCACAATACCTCCCTTATCCCCCTCACCCTTCTTCTTCCCTTGTGGGGCACTTGCTTTTGGTATTGTTTTTGATTTAATCACTGATACAAAAGCTAACATAGTGTTCAATGTGATTAAATAACATTGGACCTTAAAGTTTACAACGTTTCTGTTTTATTATGTTTATCATGTTTCTTATATTGTGTTTCTGTTGAGTATTCGTTTACTGGGACCAATCTTGCATTGTACTGTCTCATACCCAGGTCCCAGTGACTTATTTTGGGTTTCAGAAGAGAGCTGAAGACATAAGATGTGAGTATGGAATTAACAATCTGAATGTTCCATCAGAGGCTTACCTCACACTCAGGGCACTTATGTCATAGTTACCCAAAAAAGCAAAGGGGGGGATGTCCCTTGAAACCCGCCAAGCTCTTCAGCTTGGCTGGTTTGTTGTTGTGATTGGAGATAAGACAGGATTTCCCTTAATGACAAACACCATCTCCGGTCTGACTTCCGCGAGTAGATGATATGACTGATAGAGTATTTGTAACCAATTACTTAAAAATGAAACATTTACTACTTAGTTTTAGAAACTCAGGATCCTTCCCAGCAAATGTAAAATATCCCAAGAAGAAAAGAGGACAGGGTCAAATGAAGCCACGTGAAAATCCAGGGATTTAAGGAGCAAAGCGGGCATCAAAGGTGGCCTGCAATGAGTAAAAGCTACAATAATGCAGTAGTTTTGAGTTCAATGACAATGATCCATAAAGGCTACATGATTAAAAGGATCTTAAAAGCTTGCTTAAAAAAATGCTTTAGGTTGTGCTCCCCTGAGGGTTGGATTACCCAAGAGGAGCTGGCAATCACTGATCCACTAATCACTGGCCTTGCACTTATGTCTCCAAACTTGCTCCTGATCAAATAAAGGTTTGGACTTCAGCCCTTCTGCGGTGCTCATAACACACATCACACTCGAACACCATTTACTTATCCGAACTGTTTCTACCTTACCAGCGCAGGCCAGGTGGCCATAGAGGGCCACCCAAAACTCTCCATCCGCCCAGCGGGACTTGAAGATTTTCTTCAATTCTCAACCACATGGAACTTCCTACTTCTTCCTTTCTGCTGTGAAATACCTTAAAGGCTTGAAATAGCGACAGTTCTGGCAGGTAACTGCAAAGTATCTGTCTTCCAGAACTGAAATCAGCCACCAGCGCAGAGTGTTTCTTGATATACACTCTTCCTCACTGCTCTTAAATTTTGCTCCATTTGAAAAACACCTAGAAGTGGTATACTGCACCATGAGCACTGCATAAAAGCAATCAATAAAACAAACACAACGTAATTAGGTGCCTGATTGAGAGTTATTACAAGTGCATTATATGCTACGGCAGTGGATCTTAACTTTTTGACTTCTGTGGACACCCACTTAATCACTACTGGAACCCAGGGACCCCCACTGAATCATTATTGGAATCTGGGGAACCACAGCAAATTGTTACTGGAAAATGGGGACCCCGGCCTAAGAATTATCAATCATTTGAACTGCAACACAATACACACAAAAAACAGAAGCAAGCATTCATCAAACAAATACACAAATGATGAAATATTTTACTTAATTCACAAACAAATATAAAAATAAAATCTATACTTTTAATTTAATGTGAAGGTTGGAGCTTTTTTAAATTCAATTGAGGCCACACATTTGTTTTACTATATCTTGTTTGATGCACTTGCACTGCTCTTCAAATCAATGTGAGGATGCTAACTTAATTTTTAGCCTCCAATTTGACATCTTGCATCTTTATTTATATAAACTTTATTAACCTTTAAATATTATTTAATTTTCTCAGTAGTTGCAGAACCCCTGATTAGGCTTCACGGACCTCCAAGTGTTTCTGGACCACAGGTTAAGAACCACTGTGCTATGGCACTTGTAATACAGAGGACAGGATGTCTGTCAAGTTTGTGACGGGAGTGTCTCGTCTGTCAAACTCTAAATCATGCCCTGGGTGTCCATGCTTTAAATACTGCAAGGCCTTATCTCCCCACACTGGATGGAAGACTTTGCAATAGAA
Organism: Calotriton arnoldi; assembly: GCA_963921515.1. Classification (NCBI taxonomy): domain Eukaryota; kingdom Metazoa; phylum Chordata; class Amphibia; order Caudata; family Salamandridae; genus Calotriton; species Calotriton arnoldi. The sequence goes on along the minus strand of CAWUFW010001368.1, from coordinate 1,787,984 downwards.
ATGAACTTGATTGACTTCAATCTCAAGGCACATTGTCTGTTTTGAAAGATATGTACTACCATTTGGATACACAATAGCAACATTGACATAAGTCCTGAAGGATGTTCCGGATGGGAGGAAACGCGTTGACTATGTCATCCTAAAGAAGAAGCTTTGAAAGTAAAAGCAGCCCATGAATAAAGAAATTAACTTTTAAAGAAGAAATCTTTTCAGTCTGTGCATTATGTGGCCTGTTTGTATTTACTTCTTGACTTGACCTAACTGGTGGATTATTTTGTAATACTTTTCATACTGAGTTCTGAGTCATTTATGTTTGGATAATAGGCCTCATCTTATCAGCCTTGCAATTTAGAGTACTAATTATGCATACTGTGTTTTAGAAATTAGGAATGACCTGTATATTGAAGGAAGTTGATTTGGATAAGTTGAAAAAAAAATATCAGAAAGATGAAAGGTCTAGGACTTGTAATGTTACGCAGAACCCACAATGTGGGTCTACACAACACAACACATTGATAGTCATTGCAAATTACAATGTGAGTTTAGAAGCTTGCTGTTTGAAAGGAATGTTTTCTGCCAATATGCCATGTGAAAACTATACATGTCCACTTGAAGGATTTTTTATGTTATACAAAAATTTAAAATTGCCCTAACACCCAGATGGTCCTCTTAGCCCTGTCGCTGAGCAATGGAGGGGCATCAACAGTATTTTTACAATTTGTTGTAAGAAAAGGCACATTTTAAAAGCTTTCCTGAAGTGTAGACGGTTATAGATCTGTTCGAAGTGTAATGGCAAGGGTTTCCAAAGTCAGGGGTTCCTACAGAGAGAAACATCAGCCACGAACGACCATATTTGGTGAATGTGGCTTTTAATGTTTTGCGTGGTTTAAAGTGTGATCATGTGCGCAGAAGTGCTTCCTCAAAGACAATGTCAGTTAAAGGTCTGCCCTCCCACACCCCCTTATCAAGAAGCTACTGCAGAATTAGGCCCTGTTTCTTCAAGTGAAGGAAAGCTGACAAATCTGCTTGTTGGCCAAGCTCCACATTGATGCAACTCTCAACTGGCCCCATGTCAGTATGACAGGTTTCAGCCAGTCCTGTTTTAACCATCCACACTAACCATGCCCAGACTTGTAGTTTCAGCCATCCTATTACAGGTGTGGGCCTGCACAGGGTCTCTTCATGTTTTTGGCTGATAAACGCAAATGCCTCAACGCCATCCTCAAGACATAGGGCTAGTTAGTAGCTTCGGCCATTATGGTGGGAGGTAGCTCCCGCCACAACTCATAACAGCCTTACCTCCTCTCTACCCTGTCAGTGTCACCATGGGAACAGTAACCATAGGAACTAAACTATGCCCTGCACTTCACTTCAGCAGCATTCCCAGCCCAGTGAAGCAGGCGCCAGCGCCTGGATCCTAACCCAGGTCTGTTGTGTGGCAATGCTCCGACAGATCAAAACAAGGTTTCATCACCGCCCATCAGAAGGGATGCTCAGCCCGCCCCGTGCCTCTCTCTCTCACCTGTCAAACAAATACCCGAGCATCGTTTATTTTGCAAAGTTTTGCGCTACTGCTTGTCTAATTCATGCTGGTTTCCTTAGCAACATCACTACTTTATGGCAATTTCCATGGCGACACAGATGCTGCAAATTGACAACAAAGTGAAGCAAAAAGCACTTAGCATCTAAAAATAGCAGAACCATATGATACTAATCTGCCCAATTTTTAATAAGCGCAATGCGCTACAAGCGCGTCATTCATCAAAGTAGCTCGGTATGGGATGCTATGCAAGAGTAAAGTTTAGCATATGCACCTTCTTAATGAAACTTTACAAAGGGGATGATTTGTTCATCGGGTGTGCAGGCACAGATGGAGGGAGGCAGCACATCGCCTGACAGATCAGCTAAGAGCATGTTTACTTGGAGGTGCCAACCTAGAGATCTCTGCATCTTTTTGTCAAGGGGTCCATGTGACACAATCTTTTGCAAGCATTCGGTGAACAACATAGGGATGATGTAAAGATTCTTTACTGTGACATGAATTGTGGATATTGATGTATAAGGAGAGAAAACCTAGAGCATTCACCAGACTCATATTTGACCGGTATTGACATGCGCCCTTCTGTCTAGCTCCTTCTTGGACCGATATTCCCCCCTCCCCCCCCCCCCTGCCACATCCCGTCCAAACACGCCCCTATGACCCACTTTGCTTCGGATAAAGGCAGCTGGACAGTGGAAAACTCCATTTAAGGATTTTAGCACCCTATTCTGACCATTTCATTTTGGGGGAGTCCACATCCAACCCTTACATTGGAATTTCGGGGAGCCTACATGCTGACTGTCAGTAGGCCCCCTCTGGATAGTCTGAAGATTATACAGCTGTATTGAGAAGGGGAAGATGCAACAAACTTTGTTCTTTTTGTGTGTTAAGGTTGAATGAGTCACCTCTACAAAGATCACCATGAGATGCAGGCGCCCAAAGGCCCTTCCCAAAGTTTCAGTAGCTCTCCCAGTATCTCTTGTAGTTTGTTTTACAGATCTCTGGCTCCCCGTGATCACCATGACCAAGTCTGCTAGTTCAAGGGCGTCCTCAGTGGAGAAGAGCTCTGCCTTTGTTACACTGGAGGCAGTAGAGGGTGGACTTCATCACCCCATGACTGATGCCACAAAAGGCCATGGACCCATTTAAAGGTCCCATCTGTGTGAGAGCGGTAAGCTAATGCTTCTGAAAACAGCAAGCAAAAGCAGAGCCAGGCATACGTCACACTGATGCCTTTGCTAGGCTGATCTAAGGCTATGTCAGTCCAGAGCCTCTGGAAGATGGAGAGGACTATCACAGAGTTAGTCACAAGTCATGCCTGTTCTTCTGAAAGGCTAGGTAGGCTGGTGCAGAGTCAGTCACAAGTCAACCGTGTGCATTCGAAAGGTCGCTGCAGCAGGTGGCTGCAGCAGAGCTAGTCATAAGTTAGACATGTGCTTCTAACATGTCACTAGGGCTGCTGGCGTGGTTTTTGGAGAGTCTGTTACAGCTCATCCATATGTCTCTGAAGTCAGCTGTGGACGATGCAATATTCACAAGTCAGATCTTGGTCAATGAATGCTCACTAGTCCTGGTGCAGAAACCTTCTCCGGCCAGGACTCTGCATCCGAAGGGCTAGTCAGTCTCTGTCATAGGGTTTCCCTCTCATCTGTTTTGTGTGATCTCTCCTTTTCCGTGTCTCACAAAACAACAGCAATATATCGGACACTCGCATTATTTTTGCAGAGAAATAGATATTTTGTATATATTGTGGAGCAAATGCATTAGGCATGGGATTTTCATTAGGTCGCAGCCCAGTGAGCATGGTGATCACTGGTGGGTAGTGTAAGAAACTTGTAGTGCTTGAGCTGTAGCGCCCTGAAGTCTGCAACAATCCCTACTAACAAAAGCGCACCTTGCATTCACACAAGAAGCTGGAAGAGATTTAGTTCACAGCTCGAGATGCATTGAAAAGTCATTGCAACTCTCACCCTCACTGCATGCCCTAAAACCTTGATCCCAAAGCAAGGGAGACTGCCCAGATTCTAATTCTGAAACAAATAAGGACTTCAATTAAATACACATTCCAAGAAGTGAACAGAGTATGCACAAAACTGCATAGTGCTCAGTGGAGTGACGGCGATACACACAAAGAATAGTGTAGAAACCCAGCCAGTTAATACAACTATTTAGGCCTTAAACATAACAATCAATACAAGTGGCAACATTTATGTAAGTCATCAACAGGAGAGAGAACTCACATGAGCCAATGTTGATAGTCTCTTTCCTTTACCAAAGGGGGGGCATTCCTGTTTGTTTTAAAAGGACTCTTACCACTAGGTTTACTAAGTGGCATGCTTTATCATCGAGTCTCCACTCAGGCACTTTGTGTATCTGGGCAGGCTCAACCTCCATAGTCAAGGGAGGCATCTACAAAGAAAATTGCCTAAAGGTATCCCTTTGTCTGTCTCTGAAATGTATTCTCGGGTCTTTGGCAAGGTTAAAATGTAAGGCGATGTTATAGGAACATACAATGAACTCCAACATCTGTGGATCTACATGTTTCAGCCATACAGTTCTGCCTTAATGGTCAAATGGCTTTCTTCAGGACGAAACCTGAGATCCCTAAGCACACCACAGTTGTCACTATATCAATGCACTATTTGTGCGAATACTAGGCTATGTGAAACTCATTCATTCCAGCCTCACTCATTGCACCATACCATGTGCACAGACCGTACTGAGATCTTTCCTCACTTGAGTATTCTTTCAGTGAGTCATTGGGCCCCACAGAGTATAAGAGGAGGGCAGACCTTGTAGTCACACTTTTGTGAAAGGTGCACGCCGAGAGGGTCTTATGTGGCTCCTATAATCCCTGCATCTCAGGATGCAGATCATTCTTCGGTTGAGTATTCAATTGATCTATTGGGCCCCAAAGAGTATTAGATGCAGGAAGACATTGTAGTCACACTTTTGTCAAAGGTGTGTGTCAAAGAGGGTCCTATGAGGCTCCTCTAATCCCTGCATCTTAAGATGGTCCACATGCCTCTAATACTCTGTGGGCACAATGAATCAACTGCATAATTACTCAACTGAGGAAAGATCTCACTATGACGTGCTGTAATGAGTGAAGCTGGAATGAGTGAGATTCACATAACCTAATATCAACAAATAGTGCATTATCCATAGATATAGTGTCCCAATTGTGTATTGGACTTGAGGAGCCAGGTTAACCATAGAGCCTGACCAAAGCAGGGGTTATTCATTCATTGTATGTTTTATTTTTTAATTCTTTTTTACCTATTATTCTTTTTTTCTTTTTCGATAGGGGTTTCTGAGTATGTAAACCACAAATAAGGGTCTGCGAACCCAGACTTGGAGTTCGCACACCCTATCACAAAATACATACTTAAAAAAAAATGTTTAGGTCCCATGTTTATCCTTTCGGTCACCTCCTCATGAGCCAAGGGACCATGGGACGATACACCTGACCCATTATGGCAATTTTTGGTTTTTACAGGATGTGGCGACTGGGCTTCGCGTCAAGACAATGGCGGCACAAAAGAACATTTTCTCTTGCAGTTTTGCAGTGAGACAATTAGAACCATAGAGTCCAGGAATACTTTATTCTCTATCATTAGTTTTAGTGAATCTACTTTAATTCATAAAGTCCTATTTAATTTACGACCAAAGTCATTGAATTAACTTAATTTACTCGCTTTTTCTTTGTAGTTAACATAAACATAAAGAGGCATAATAAATTATATAATTTTTACAACGCACATTTAATCTATGTTTTGAAATGAAGGAACCAAAATAATTAACATTCCTCTTTTACAACTACAACTGCTACATCTAATAGTGCTACTAGTTCTACTACCCAAATAGAAACCAATGTTGCTGCGATGATATTATAACTACTACATCTATCAAGACCAATATGAATAGTAGCACTGGTACAACCACTATTACTATATGCTATCGTGCTGCTGTTATTATTATTATTGCAATTTATAAAGCGCACAGCTACCTCCGACGGAAGTGTCCCGGCGCTAGCGACAGATACAATGCGGGCGGGGGCTAAGGGACTGTACAGGGTTTTAAATTTGGCTAAAGAGCCAAGTTTTTAAGGCCTTCCTAAACAGGAGTTCTGATTTCGCCTTCCGAAGGTGCTCCGGCAAAGAGTTCCACAGGGAGGCGGTTTTCACAGAGAAAGCACGACCCCCAATCCTGGCTTTTTTGAAGCGCGGAATCACCAGTAAGTCCTGGTGATTTGACCTCAGAGATCTAGTCTGGTAATATCTCCTGAGTCTGTGCTTCAAGTATTGGGGACCACAATCTCTGGTTGATCTAAAGGCAAATGTCAGTGCCTTAAACTCGATCCGCCTCCTAACCGGCAGCCAGTGAAGGCTCCGCAAGTGAGGCGAGATGTGGTGGCGAAGCTGTTCTAACAACAACTGCTACCACTACCCCATGTTTTAAACCTAGAAGTAGAGCAACAGCAAACTACTATTACAAGCATAAGTACTACTGAAAGTACCTCTGTTGTTTTTCCAGTCCCTGGTACTACTGTTACTAATATACTACTACTCCTACACTTCTTCTGCTACTATTAGAACTACTATTAGTAGTAGTACTACTACTGCAGCATTAACATCTGCACATCAGACGTTAGTGCAGCACCAATTTCTGACAATACTAACTTTACTAGTATAATTCTAGCCGCTGCTACTGTCCTGTAGTAATTTTAGCACTACTTATAATATTAAGGCCACAGGTATTTTTGAACAAGGTCCACATCGCACTGTATCGGGTCTCCTTTGCTTACTTTTTTCTTTATGAAAGAATATAAAAAACATAACTCTATGAAAGTGCCATGTGTGGTTTACTCAATTAGGTTTATCCAACAGCATCTGAACTGATAAACATTACCCAAAAATATCACCACCTAACAGCAAGCAGTAAGGCATTTGTCATCAACAATTAAAGAAACTGGAAGGGCCACTACAAATCTACTGTACAGATTTAAGTGTAAAATTTGTGCTATTTTATTTATATGCATTAAACTTTTTTAAATATTGTCAGGGCCACTGGAATTATGCCATTTTGTGGCTGCAGTGTTTTCTGCATAATTGTGGATTTGCTGCATTTGCTACATAGTCCACCATCTGCTGCCTACTCCGCAGATTTTAACATAACAAATGCTTCCAGCTCAAACAGAGCAAAAGTTACTAAAACACGTGGTGACAATTGTTACCACACACTGGAAGGCAATTTGCAAAGGTTGACTGATCCTCTTTTTGGTCATTGTTGCTGTATTTGGGTGTTAAACTGGCACTAATGGTGTGAACCTTTGTCCAGACAGTGTTAACCTGTGTACAAATTACAAAGTAAGGAAGTAAAACTATCACAAATTATGCCTCATTAGGCTGCATACTTTGTCTTTGCTTGCCACATAGATTAGTCAACTCCACAGCATAATTTGGTGCTCCCCAGACTCCCGGGACACCTCTGTTTGAGGGAGCTGTCGCGCTCTATAAATGCCTATTATTATAATGGCAGTGGCCCTGAGTGTAGTAGGCTAAAATCCCCAAATGCAGCACTAATATTTTCTCACACTACTGGTAGGTGCTGGGCGGCCATCATTGCTATGCTGTCCTTTCAAGGTTATTACTGGGTGTCATTGCAGATCCAGAGCCGTGCTATGAAGAGTGAAAAGATCCTTCATGATGTCTCTTAACACCCTCATTAGCACTACCTTTGCAGTAATGTTTCAATGCAGGGGTCTTACCACACCTCTCAAATGTGGAGACAGTACTAAGGTTTTGGCTTAAGGAAGCAGCGCTGGCCTCTTAATCGGGGGTCATTAAATAACCAACGAAACCTGTTGAATATTAAGCCGTATTTGGCGGGATTCCATCCAGCAAAAGGCACTTACTTAAGTGAAAGTTCATCAGTCATCTATCTCTTTGAATGTGTTTATACAAACACAGCTGGAACCCCTAAATTGAGTAACATATGTGTTTTAAAATTCATGCCTGCCACTTTGATCAAATGGCAATGCAGAAATGCAGGAGCAGAGCTACTAAGAATTTACTCTGTGTTTGCGTCACAAAAGTGGCGCAAATCGGCGCAAAATCTGTATTTGCGATTTACTTTCCAGTGCTAAACTTGTTTAGCGCTGGAAATAACATTAAAGTAACGCAAAGCAGCGCATAGCGCTGCTTTGCATTACTTAACACCAAGGGGGCGTACCATGGGTGGTGCATGGGGGTTCCCATGCAACTACCCAAGATTTCTGACACTAAACCCTATTTACTAAATAAAGTAGGCAGGGTTTAGCGTCAGAAACCTGCACCCTTTTGAAGTAGGCACAACGAAGGAGAAATTCTTTTATTTCTCCTTCCTTTTCTGGCTTTGTATGTGTACTTTAAAGCACACATACAAGGAGGGAAAATAGTTAAAGTCAGTCTAGGCTTAGTATTTTGTACTGGAAGGTTACCCTTCCAGTACAAAACCTATGCTAGACTCCCAGAGACATCCTTGCATTATAGCGCGAAGGTGTCTCCATGGCGCCCGGCAGCTGATTTCAGCGCCGGCGCTAGGGAAAGGGGAGGAGAGTGCCATATTTTTCTGTAAATATGGTGCTCTCCTCCTCTCTCCTTTTCATGCAGCGCAGCATTTGCGGCATCTGTACTGCATGAGTGAGTGGTAAATCTGTCCCGCAGTGTGTACTGCCCCCGCAGTAAAAAGATCAGACCTATGGCCATTGACATAACATTTTCCAATCGACCAATAAGCCTTCTACCATTTACCAATGGTTTGTCACCATAACCTAACTCATGTCTACTGTACTGAGCATAAACTTTTTCACAAAGCAATTATATGTAGTACAATCATAAAATTAAAAATAAATCAACAAAATTACTATTTGAATAACAATTTGCAATCCCTCCAGAGGGGCTAGCAAGGATTCTGACAGAGCAAATCTTCTTTCCCCAAATTATGTTAGAGGGGGTAACCAACACCACATTCCTTAACTAGTACGTTAATTCCTGAGATTTCATATAAGATAATGCCTTTCTACACTCTTTAACACTAACAATCTGCCTTTGAAGCCTGTTTGGCTTTAATGTATTCTTTTCACAATAAATATGTGCGGTCCAGTGTTTAATTTGTAAAAAAAAATAAGTGCCAGGGCTCTTGTGAGGAGGCCGCGGCAACTTGCACCACACATTGCCCCAGCTATGCTGCCAATGATATAAATGCAAAAAGAACAGATGATGGACAGAATGCTGGACAAATGAAGCATTCACCCCCAGTCACAGATCTGGGTTAATTCCATTGTTTTTTTGCTAGCCATACTAGTTTGGACCCAGCCATATGCAAATCAGTCTTGACCCTCATCCCCATGGGAACAGTCCAGCCCGAACTGCTAGGCCAGGTCCTGCCTGGACCTGAAACAAACAACCTGGGACCAGTTTCTGGCTATCACCCATCATCATTTACTTAGAAAAAAGGGATCTCCTGCATGTGAATAACTTGCCAAGATCAGGGAGAGAACGATGTAACTTCGAAAAATACCTTCAGCAAGAACTATTACATTTGAGTTGTGGGCATATAGCTGCACAATAGTGACTAAATCCTAACTACATAAATAATAAATGTAATACAAACATAGACAAAAACTCATATATTTTATATTCAAAATAGCAAAAATATTTATTTAATATGCAATTGATAAGAAAGCTAAAATATCATTAGAAACTATCCATACAGTTGTTCACAGTCATCTTTTATGATAATTCGAACTGAATTTAATTTTATAAGCATACAATTGAACAACATGATATAGGTACAATCAGCTAAACATATTCTCAAGTGAACATGATGTTTTCTATAACTGAGAATGTTAATTAATTGATTATAGACAATAGGTGATAACAGTACATATCATATTATGGAAGGCTTGAAGACGTAATTACTATGCGTGTTTCGGCGAAATGCCCTCATCAGGAAGCTGTCACATTAATATCTGTACATAAGCATTTGGGTTATACATGGTGGCCCGGTGCCACAGACGAGTCAACATCGTATGCAACCTGGGGTTGGATATGGGTGTGCCAACCTTGAAGGATGATGACAAGAGATGTAGGGGGGCACACAAAATATGCTTGTATGCTCACTAGGTTGTTTAGTGATGACCGTAAGGGAAGGCGTACGGCAGGAAAAGCAGTTCTAGTTCCATGTGTAGGGTGATAAACTTCTTGGGCACTGGTGATTTACGAGACAAAGTGTACCACAGAAAAGCAATTTAGAGTTCAAGAATAATTCAAGGAGTTTCTGAAAACGGGTCTGACCTCCATATGTAGTTTGTAAAGCAATAACTTGCTGCAAACAGAGGTACCTTATTGGTACGGTGGACAGCGGTCTATCTACAACCGGGACAAGTACGATCGGAGGTCCAGGGATATAGCCACAATCGCCCGGGGTCCTGTAGTAAAGGTAGAGTCGGAATAGTCTAGGAGACTGGCCGCACTCGCCTTTTGAGCCACATGCAAATCAGTCTTGACCTTGCTCCCCTGGGAACAGTCCACCCTGTACTGCCAGGTCAGGTCCTCCCTTGACCAGAAACAAGCCTCCTGGGACCAGTTTCTGGGTATCACCCCTCATCAGCCAGGCTAGCTTGAATCTGATGGCATAGCGAGCACGGACCCATGTCTCGGCATACCCTTCCCACGTAGGGCGACAAATGCAAAAAGAACAGATGATGGACAGAATGCTGGACAAATCAAACATTCACCCCCAGTCACAGATCTGGGTTAAATCCATCGGTTTTTTTCTCGCCATACCAGTTTGGACCCAGCCATATGCAAATCAGTCTTGACCCTCATCCCCATGGGAACAGTCCAGCCCGAACTGCTAGGCCAGGTCCTGCCTGGTCTGGAAACAAACAACCTGGGACCAGTTTCTGGCTATCACCCATCATCAGACAGGGTAGCTTGAATCCGGTGGCATAGCAAGCACGGGACCCACGTCTGGGCATACCCTTGCCACTTAGGGCGACAAATGCAAAAAGAACAGATGATGGAGTGGGAAGTGTATGCCTAGACGTGGACTGTTCCCATGGGGAGCAGGGTCAAGACTGATTTGCAAATGGCTGGGTCCAAACTGGGGTAGCGTGGTGAGCAACAAAACGATGGATTAAACCCATATCTGTGACTGGGGGTGAATGTTAGATTTGTTCAGCATTCTGTCCATCATTTATTCTTTTTGCCAGTGATATACCAACACTCCTACAAGTGTGATAATATGGACAATTTCAAGCCCCCTAAGCTATAAGAATGGCTTGGGCGGCAGGTAATAGTCATTTTTAATGTATATTGAATTAATATTTCACTGTTGTTGTGGTCATCTCTGAATTAGCTAGTTAACGCCACCTTGTGGAAGACTGTCACAAGCTCCAGTGTTGACAATTAAGTGCTGATGCCTGGCACCGGAAACCACCGGCTCAAATTAAATGCTGGTCAGGTCACTGTCATCATTTTTCATATTAAACAGATCAGTCCTATGGGCTGTGACTTAACTTTCTCCAAATAACTACTTAAACCCACAGCTTTCATCTTTTGCTTGTCACCATATCCAACTCAGCCCTATGAATTAGGGATATGCTTTCCCACCAGGCAACCATCAGGCATACAATTATAACATTACAAATGTATATAAAATTTGAATTGGCTAAACAATATATTATCTTGAGAGGGGTTAACAAATCTTTTCTCTCCAGCAAAACTCTTGCCCACTATGGTAACCTCAGAGATTTTATGTTAAAGAATATCTGTTTCCAGGCTTTAACTCAGTGTAATAACAATAGGGACTTAATAATCCATTGGCTTTCACAAATACCTTGCACAATAAATAAACCAAGCCAACTGGCTTTGCTATAGCTTTCATCATAAACAGAGCTGTTCTATGGCACCAGACATAACTTTTCTTAGTCAACCAGTTACACCTATCACCTTTATTAATGATGTGTCAACATAACTAAGGGCCTGATTTAGATCTTGGCAGATGGGTTACTCCGCCACATTGGTGACAGATATCCCGTCTTCCGAAATATAAATCCCGTAGGATATAATGGGATTTATATTTCGGTGGACGGGATATCCATCACCATTGTGATGGAGTAACCTGTCTACCGAGAACTTAACCAGGCCCTAACTCAGATCTATTGTACTGACCATACGTTTTCCACAAGATAATCGTTAGGCATAGAACCAAAACCATTACAAGTGCATACAAACTTGCAGTTGGCAATGCAAACTACAACCTCCAAGAGGGTCTAGCAAAGATTCTCACAGTTCAAATCTTCAGTTCCCTGGGTTGATCCGATGGTGTAACCAACATCAAAACCCTTGTCTACTATGGCAATTTGTAAGATTCCATATAACAAAATAACTGTAGAGGCTTTAGCACAGTGTAATATCAATCCACCCTTAAATTCCTATTGATTTTAAAATATGCTTTTTACGATAGATATGTCAGACCTACTGACGTTGTTGTAACTGTTTGTAATAATCAGTGGCTTGTCACTATAACCAAATGAGTCCTGTTGTAGTGCACATGTGCTTTCCTACGACACAGAGAGTGCAGGAGCTGCATTTCAGTGGAAGCACATGACGTCTGCACCATCTAACACTCTACTAAAGGGCATCAACATGTAGGCAGAGCCAGAGCTCCCCTCTCAGTAGTGCTACTGAAAGCTCTTTTTCTGCTGAGCACAGAAGGTCGGTGATAGCTGTGCTCTCAAGCTGAACCTAAACAACTTAACCCCAAAAACAGCAAGGATCGCATCAAGCAGTAAACATGAAGAGAAGGCTGTGGCTGAGGCATGTTTTTGTGCCACGTAGGGAAAGGTTTAACCAAGGTGCACCATAGAAGCAATGGAAGGTCATCTTCTAAATTGGGGTGAATTGGAATGGGCAAGTTAGTGAAGTGAGCACGCTAGAGTTACTAAAGGTGATTTTGTGCGGTTTCTCTATGATAGATTTTTTAACATGGGCTAATATGTGTATTTTAGAGTACCATACAATGGCTGAAAAGTCAATGTTTCTAAAGGGTCTGTTATGATTCATCTCAATACTTCTACGGAGTACCAATGTAGTCTGACAGCGAGTATGGAATTTCACATGGCATATCCTGTTTCAAAATGTACAAAGCATCTAGGGTCATTTGTACATTCCACTTGCATTAATTTTCCATCATGCCCCTTACAGTTAGATTCTCCGTCATATTTCATGATTGAGGGCCTGATTCTAAGGTGAATGGGAGATACTGGCCAACCCAATTCTGAGTTCACCGGGTATGCACCTGCATCCAGTCTTGTACCCACATTTTCTGATCAAAGATTCCTCCTGCTGGAAGCAGGAAGCAGGAATCAGGAAGAATCCATGCATATAAACACAATTGGAACTGGAGAAAGAGCCCTGTAATTCTGGGGCCTGTCTGTTATTCCCCATTCTGCCTGTCCAAAATGGGAATTTCCTGGTATGGTGGCAGTAATCCAGAATGGAACCAGTAATTTTGTCCTCTAGTATCCTTGTGTACCTCATACCGGTCAAGGACTCAGAATCTACTTGGAAGGTGGATGATGGGAAAATTGGAACCGTGATTCAAGAAGTGTGGTGTCACCATGCAAACGGTATAAACGTATTGTATAATAAGAGGTGTAGCACAACGATACATTAGACAAAATGAGATAAGATAACCCACCTCAGTCCTGAGACAGAATTAATTTTCATCTCATAAAAAGCCTAATCAACTTGGAGATGAAATACCTCTACACAAGTCACAACATAACATCCTTAGTTGTCTGTTGGTATCTAGGACCCATCAGCAATAGGTCACCGTAACTTAGCAGGAATTGTCACTGACATATAAATTTTGAATATATTTTAAAAATGCAATAATTTTACCCTTAATCATCAACTTGTCAGTTTTTGAAAACATGCAAATTACACTCATGTGGATAAAGCAACTCTGTCCCCCAACACAAACGTGATATTTTCATGAAAAAACACTACGAGATACCAGTTTACATTTGACCAAATACATGTTTGTTTCCCACATGTCAGTGTATCATTTTCAATGAGTACATATGCACTGAGTTTGCCTCACATACCGCGGTATCAAAGTCACATCCGTGAGATGCCCATTATATATCAACCATGGGGATTTCCACCATTATGCCAATATAAGCACCATTATGCCACGCACACCAGAATGCCAAGGAAGCCCACGATATATTAAGAATTATCACCATGTGTTATGCCAGAAGGTGAAACCACCTTGTCAAGAATGTCTACAAAATGTCAAGAATTAGCACCAGCATTATGCCAGGGATGGTCACCAGCAGAGCATGGATGCTCACATAGACTAAAAAGTACTCCAATTAGATCAGGACCAGATTGTTGCCAGGAGGAGGCACCAGAATGCCAGAAATACCCACAATGTGCTGAGCATGTCTGCCATTATGCCAAGAGTGGGTCTCATCATACCAGAGATGGTCCCGGTATGTGGTGGGAGGCACCTGATGGCATGAGATATTGGAGTCAGGGAAGCTCCAGCCTTAAGAACACCACAGACAGCTGGGACACACACTGTCTCTTTCTTAATGCACATAAAGAGGCTTACTAAGACACACATGCTGACACACACGTATAAGGACACACAAAAATGTGCACCACACCGAAACAGATACCCACCTCTGCATTCACACTCATACGCCCTACCGTAATCAATAGATACTGTATTTATTTTTTTACTTGCCTGTATCCTTTGCTCCCACTTTGACCCCTGGTCCCATACTTGCCTCATATCGCAGTCCTCCAATCCGCCCATCTCTGATCTGAAGTCCCACTGCATGCCAGTGCTTAATTGATGCCAGAGTTTGATAGTGCTCAGCACTACTACTTATTTTTAAACAAAACACCGGCTCTTGTTTATGAGAGTTTACCACATGGCAGCTCACACAGCCTATTTTTGAGCAATAGCAAGTTTAGCAATTCAATGTACTAAAAAAAAGATAAAATTAGCACTCCCAAGCCATCATTGAAGTTAGGGTAACTTGGAATAGTGGAAAGTGTCACGCGTGTTTAAGTGTGATGCTTAGTAGGCAGTGCTTAATTTGACCCGGTGGTTGCCGGTGCTTGACACCGGCACTCAATTGTCAACACCAGTGGTTATGACAGACTGCCATGTGGTGGCACTGTCTGTCTATTTTAGGGATGAGTACAACAACAGTTGTTTATTAATTCAGTACACATTGAAAATAACTAATACCTGCCACCCAAGCCATTCTTATAGCTTTAGGGGTGTGGAATAGTCTGAATTTATCACTCTTATAGGTGTGTGATGGTTAGTAGTTGTGTTGGTACCGTCATTGGTGGTGCTGGCAGGGGCATTGGGTGAAGCAGTCTGCAGTGGCCTCCTAACAAGGGCTCTGTTTTGTTGCCAATTAAGCTCTGTTTGTAGGTAATGCTGGCCCTGGCATTCAGCAGCAGTGACCAGAGCTCTAAGTGATACCATCAGAGGTGGAATACCTTGGACCCTGGCACTTATATTTTTACAAATTAAGCACTGCTGCCTGCATGGCACAAGGCAAACCATGCACTCAAACACACAGCTTGATTGACAGCCTGTGTGTATACCCTGCAATTTGTTCATCGCCGTAAAGGATGTATGTGAGATTCCATTGATGCTTATTATGCAAATAACGTGGCGGCTGTCTCCATTTCTGAATTAACAGTGACACTTGCTAGCACTTGCTAGATCCTTGTGGTTGTATATGACACTTATCACATAAGACAGAAATTCGACCTATCGAATGCATTGATTGCCATTCCCAATTTGGCGTGGAGGGATATCCTGTAGTTATCTTGTGCAAGTGATATCATGTAGATATCTTGTGCAGTGGATATCCTGTAGACATCTTGTGCAGTGACTATCCTGTATTTATCTTGTGCAGTGGATATCCTGTAGATATCTTGTGCAGTGGATGTCCTGTAGATATCTTGTGCAGTGGATGTCCTGTAGATATCTTGTGCAGTGGATGTCCTGTAGATATCTTGTGCAGTGGATGTCCTGTAATCTTGTGCAGTGGATGTCCTGTAGATATATTGTGCAGTGGATATCCTGTAGATATCTTGTGCAGGGATATCCTGTAGATATCGTTTGCAGTGAATATCCTGTAGATATCTTGTGCAGTGGATGTCCTGTAGATATCCTGTGCAGTGGATGTCCTGTAGATATCTTGTGCAGCGGATGTCCTGTAGATATCTTGTGCAGTGGATATCCTGTAGATATCATGTGCAGTGGATATCCTGTAGATATCGTTTGCAGTGGATATCCTGTAGATGTCTTGTGCAGTGGATATCCTGTAGATATCTTGTGCAGTGGATATCCTGTAGATATCTTGTGCAGTGGATGTCCTGTAGATATCTTGTGCAGTGGATGTCCTGTAGATATCTTGTGCAGGGGATATCATGTAGATATCTTGTGCAGTGGATATCCTGTACTTATCTTGTGCAGTGGATATCCTGTAGATATCATGTGCAGTGGATATCCTGTAGATATCGTTTGCAGTGGATATCCTGTAGATATCTTATGCAGTGGATATCCTGTAGATATCTTGTGCAGTGGATGTCCTGTAGATATATCGTGCAGTGGATATCCTGTAGATATCTTGTGCAGTGGATATCCTGTAGATATCGTTTGCAGTGGATATCCTGTAGATATCTTGTGCAGTGGATATCCTGTAGATATCTTGTGCAGTGGATATCCTGTAGATATCTTGTGCAGGCATATCCTGTAAAAATGTTTTCAGCCCTTTCATTTTATTTAGGTTTGCTGTCTCTTGGTTTTGTGTTGAATGAAGGTTATTCTGCAATTGTTGCCAAAAATGTTTTGGCTATAATAAAATATTAATAGATCAAGTAAGGCCCTTAATGTTTATGCATTTAGGGAGCCATGCTGGGCCAGCCACTCAGGCATTCACTCTGCCATGTCTGCATGGTGCAAGGCTTTGTCGCAGGCCCGGGCACCTTGTCAGTCAATTGTGAGTGTGAACTCATGGCCTGCCATTGGCTGCACGTCTCCTTCTCACAAGACATCACACACTTAGACCAGCCGCAGTGGAACCCCGCTGACACTACAAACCCCTCAAAAAACAACCTCTGTGCATGCAAACAATAATGTTTAATGGTGTTTAATTTCAGTCACGTGGAGCACATCCTACCCCCACATCTCTACAATTCAATGCTTGAGAGAGGACATTGAGGCGCCCAGGTAACAGCTCAACCTGAGCAGGAGTTGAGTGTTACAGTGATGTAAATAATGGGTCCATAGCAGATTTACAGAGGCTGAATGTAGATATTAAAAAAGATGGCTGAGATTGAGGAGTGCTGAAGAACACCTCAACTAAAAGGGAGTCTAAAAGGGGATGGGAGACTGCTGGAGTTTAACTAGACATTGTCAGAAAGAGTCAGTCTGGCATGTGCTGGTCAACTCTCTCAAATGTCTAGTAAATAAAGCCAATCAATCAATCAAACAGGATTTATAGAGCACTTCTTATCACCCGTGAGGGTCTCCAGTGGTACTGCCAACATTGAAGGTCATCCGTAGGTCATCCAAAGCTGATACCAACCGCACTTCGGTACCTCTGCCTCGATGAAAGCCAATCAGGAAGTCACTGAGGCAGCCATATGTTTCAGTGATATCACTAAGCTGCTGAGTGGTAATTCATTTTGAAAGGTACAGATGAGATCAGCAATAAGGGAATATGACATCATTTGATGGATCAATAGAGGAATTTTTAGAAGGATTTTCCCAATCCCATCCATTATCTCAACATGAACAACAATGGATGTGAAAAATCGATTGATCACAAGTGCCACAAAATAAGAAATCTAAGGGATTAGGACCCTAACAAGTCTTAACTAGGGAGAGGGTCTAAGAGACGACCATATAAATTGCTCTACAAGAGCTGGCATAGACAAGTGTTGTTAATAGGTTTCAACTGAGACAGTGTAATCAAGAGAGAAGAGGCTTCCAATTAAGAAATTGGTAAAGAAGCTGGTCTGATAAAGTCTCTCATGTCTGAGACCTTCAAGTGTAACAAAACAGACAACTGCATGCACAGCTCAGATGCAGGGGGTATGTCCCAGGCCACCACCGATGAGGCTGAGCGCTCGATCATAATCTGAAAATTCTCTCTGTCTTTCTTGTGAATGGAAGACCTGCACTGTGAATCATCGAGATTGATAAGAAGTTGATCTGGTTTTAAAGAATTACATTTTAAAAAGTCATATATTCTGACATAAACAACCCGCCGAGTTTCTCGAGGGAGCGCCCACGGAGCCTCTACCATCATGGCCACTGGCTTGGCGGAGATGCCTCGCTGCTGTGAAGTTTGAGCTGGCGGCTCTCCCCCATCCGACCGCCACCCTCCTCAAGGATTTGACCTATTTTTCCACGCATTGCGGACCCCAAGAACGATCCGGGTGGCCTGCATTGCACCCTCCAAGTTTCATGAGGGAGCGCCCACGGAGCCTTTACCAACATGGCCGCTGGCTCGGCAGAGATGCCTCGCTGCTGTGGAGTTTGAGCTGGCGGCTCTACCCCCCCTCTGACTGCCTCCCCCCTCCTGGACTCGACCTCTTGATCTGCTCTCTGCTGACCCTGCCCGGAATGCCCCGCGACGCCTCCCAGATTTGCAGCCTGACACCCACCATCAGGTCTCAGCCTTTATGCCTTGTCTACTGCGGAGGCTCTACTCAATGGAGGCTCCCCCGTCACAGTGAGGCGAGTGGCGAGGTTTTTGGTGATGGGCGGCCGGCGGCGGTGAGGCACCGGGAGGAGTGGTGATTGCGGCGGGCAGCCTGTGAGGAGCCGCTCCGGTGTGATGCATGGCTGGAAACCGGAGCCTGCAGTGGGTGCTGTCGGTCCCGCGATTTAGCCCTGGACTTGCCCACCTTCCGGACCCGACCTCTGTTGCTTGGCATACCGCAGCCCCTGCCGGATCATCCCCCTGTCGATGATGTCCCGACACTAACTTCGGCGCCCTCCAGCCTTCCTCCCGCCAAATCTGGTGGCTGCCTTCCACATTTCAGCCCTGCTCCCGTGGTATATTTCCTTAGTGACTTTGTGTTTCTCCGTAATGACTTTGTGTCCTGATCTCTGTCTCTCCCGCAATCCCGCCATTTTGTTCAAGTTTATTTGGGGCTCACGACATGGATCCCCCATCTGGCGTCTACGACAGATCCCCTTGATCGATTCTTGCCGCTGGTCTCCACCTGTGCCGCTTTGACCACGGCATTAGTCAACCCCTTTTTAACTACTCTTACACCCTTCACTACTTGTTTTGGTCATGGTGAATCACCCTTGTGACCCGTTCTGATCCTCGCCATTTATTTTTCGACACAACGTAGCGATGATGTACGGCATTAGTTGTTGTCTTATCACCGGTCCCCTTCCGGTTTGTAGACTCTCATACTCTGACTATTTCTTTGATATCCCCTGTAGTACGGATCTTCATGAAAACCCCTTTACTATCCCCCCACCCCCCTCCATGCTCTACAGGACTTGCTCTCTATTTTATTTAATGTCCTAGCTACAGATGTAATTTTATAACTCGGTTTTCTCTATGCTATGTTTTATTCTCTAATAACTGATGTAACTTTATAACTGTTGATCTGCGGAATTTGATATTAATTTAAACTAATGATTGCTTCTGCCCTATGCCCTCCCCCCTCTACTCTATTGCTACTTTTTCCTATTGTTTACACCTTGCTCCGCCTCATTTCCGATGTTTTTCTGGTTCTATGCAATCTGCATCTACGCTTATGTTACTTGTGTAATCGCTTATGTCAAGCTCTCTGTTTCCTCCGGGTCTAGCCAACGAGCTTCCTAAGTATGCCCTTGTCCAAAGCACTCCTACTCCCCTTGTTGGGGATGGATCTTTGCCCTGGAGTCTCAGAGACCCCTCTGAGAGAGTCCACAGTGATAAGGGTGTCACACATAGTGGAGGATGGGGATTGATCCCCTTTCCACTGGGAACCGTATCCTACCCTGCCGGACGTCGGACACTTTACTCACGCTGGGTCTTCTACCCCCACCTCTTCCCTCCTTCAGTCTTCTGAGTGTGTCCGTGACCAAAGCACTCCTCTCCCCTTGTTGGGGAGGGACCCAGCATCTATGCCCTGGAGTCTTAGCGAGCCCGCTGAGAGAGTCCACTGCGTCAAGGGAATCACACTTAACGGAGGACTGGAAATGATCCCTTATCCGCGGGGAGCCGTCTCCCACCCAGCCTGACGTCAGACACAGTTACCTCCTCGTCTCCACGCCGTGTCTGCTACCCCCTCCCCCACCTCTTCCCTCCGTCATTCTCTGCCTACCTCCCCCTATTCCTTTCACCTCTCCCCTGAATTTCGCTCCCCCTGCCTGCTTTATTTATCCTTATGCCTATGCTTTGATTAATCACCCTCCCCGTTACCCTTTTACATTACCCCCTTACCCTTCTACACGCCTTGAACCAACGGATGTAACCTGTAACGGATGTACCTTCTGTAACAATGTGTAATTTGTAACCTATGTAACTCGCCTCATGTAAACCGCTCTGATACCTATGGGTCTAGCCAGCGCTATATAAAACTCAAGTAAATAAATAAATAAATACTTATGTTTGCAGCAAAAAATACCTTAGTACTAGGGCCATATGTGCTCAGTGCTCCTTGTGTTACATTTCTCGCCGTTCCAGAAGGTTTGATCTGACCAGGGAGCCTGGTCATCTCTTGGCTTTTGAATGGCTTAAAAAGCTTGTCCATCAGATCTGCTGTTTATTGTTATCTTAGATTAGCCTATTTTACTCTTTTATTCTTGTGATGGTATATTAATGAACTTAATATATCCTATTTTATTTTGTGCAACTTTATGTCATTCTATTCAATATTATCTTCATGTATCTTCATTTAGGTTCTTATTTTCTGACAGCCGATTTCCAGTTATCTTGTTTTATGTTATCTAGTCTCAGTTCGTGTTATGTTAGCGTACCGTTTCCTACTTTGGGTTACATTATTTTATCCTATCTTATGTTTCACATTGACTGGCTAAAAGCTGTCCTACGGCACACTTTCAATCACTCAAAGAACTCTACCTGCTCCGGCACTCAGGCGCATAACTCTCTATTCATTACCCTTTGTCCACCATTCCAACTACAAGGATCTTGGACCAGCCACCGCCTAGTGCAAATGAGCAGCAGTAATTACAGGAAAGATAGGAGGTGCATCTCTTAAGCAACCGAGATAGCAACACTGACTGTGCATTCCAGTGGCACAGGCTACTCATCATAGGCTTACTACTACTATATATGCAAGGGTGAGGGTCTGTCTGTCTAGCCTTCTGTCAGCCCAAACTTAGTAGCTATTGGATACTACCAATGCCTGTCACTGCTACTTCTTTCGTCATGTCACCTCCATGCTCTGTTTTTTTTTTTTTTTTTGTGGTCCTCTGTTTACAAAGACATCTTATGTCTGTCTCATAAAAGTCATCAGGGCCGGAGGACCAGATTTCACCCGTAGTGCACCGCAAGCCGTCTGTTCACAGGGCGAAAGCCTACCAGCGGGCTGTGTATTCAAAGTTTTTATTTGCCCACCTGCGGTGGTGGTGGTCTCAGGCAACCTGCCCTCATCCTCAGATATTTCATTCAATGCCATTAGTACATTTCCTAAGTTTGTTCTCAATAAATGTTAGGAAGGTGTAGATGTGATGTGATTGAGAGGGCCTAGTGCATTTCTGTGTCTGTACACACACATATTAAAATCGGATCTCGAGTGTCAGGTTTGGTATTGGTCTGCATGATTTGCTTCTGAGTCTGTACACACACATACCGAGTGTCAGGTTTGGTATTGGTCTGCATTATTTGCTTCTGAGTCTGTACACACACATAACGAGTGTCAGGTTTGGTATTGGTCTGCATGATTTGCTTCTGAGTCTGTACACACACATATTAAAATCGGATCTCGAGTGTCAGGTTTGGTTGGTCTGCATGATTTGCTCCTGAGTCTGTACACACACATACCGAGTGTCAGGTTTGGTATTGGTCTGCATGATTTGCTCCTGAGTCTATACACACACATACCGAGTGTCAGGTTTGGTATTGGTCTGCATGATTTGCTTCTGAGTCTGTACACACACATATTAAAATCGGATCTCGAGTGTCAGGTTTGGTATTGGTCTGCATGATTTGCTTCTGAGTCTGTACACACACATACCGAGTGTCAGGTTTGGTATTGGTCTGCATGATTTGCTTCTGAGTCTGAACACACACATACCGAGTGTCAGGTTTGGTATTGGTCTGCATGATTTGCTTCTGAGTCTGTACACACACATATTAAAATCGCATCTCGAGTGTCAGGTTTGGTATTGGTCTGCATGATTTGCTCCTGATTATGTACACACACATATTAAAATCGGATCTCGAGTGTCAGGTTTGGTTGGTCTGCATGATTTGCTCCTGAGTCTGTACACACACATACCGAGTGTCAGGTTTGGTATTGGTCTGCATGATTTGCTCCTGAGTCTATACACACACATACCGAGTGTCAGGTTTGGTATTGGTCTGCATGATTTGCTTCTGAGTCTGTACACACACATACCGAGTGTCAGGTTTGGTATTGGTCTGCATGATTTGCTTCTGAGTCTGTACACACACATACCGAGTGTCAGGTTTGGTATTGGTCTGCATGATTTGCTTCTGAGTCTGTACACACACATACCGAGTGTCAGGTTTGGTTGGTCTGCATGATTTGCTCCTGAGTCTGTACACACACATACCGAGTGTCAGGTTTGGTATTGGTCTGCATGATTTGCTCCTGAGTCTGTACACACACATACCGAGTGTCAGGTTTGGTATTGGTCTGCATGATTTGCTTCTGAGTCTGTACACACACATACCGAGTGTCAGGTTTGGTATTGGTCTGCATGATTTGCTTCTGAGTCTG
Organism: Calotriton arnoldi; assembly: GCA_963921515.1. Lineage (NCBI taxonomy): Eukaryota > Metazoa > Chordata > Amphibia > Caudata > Salamandridae > Calotriton > Calotriton arnoldi. Next base: position 1,765,409 of record CAWUFW010001368.1, on the reverse strand, counting down.
TACACACACATACCGAGTGTCAGGTTTGGTTGGTCTGCATGATTTGCTCCTGAGTCTGTACACACACATACCGAGTGTCAGGTTTGGTATTGGTCTGCATGATTTGCTCCTGAGTCTGTACACACACATACCGAGTGTCAGGTTTGGTATTGGTCTGCATGATTTGCTCCTGAGTCTGTACACACACATACCGAGTGTCAGGTTTGGTATTGGTCTGCATGATTTGCTCCTGAGTCTGTACACACACATACCGAGTGTCAGGTTTGGTATTGGTCTGCATGATTTGCTCCTGAGTCTGTACACACACATACCGAGTGTCAGGTTTGGTATTGGTCTGCATGATCTGCAACCCCACCAAATACCTCTGCTATTCCAGAAACTAGACAGCTTCAAGTTCTAATACATTCTGCTAATCACGCCTGTCCTCGTATTTAGATACAAACATGCTTCTAAAAGTCAATTTCTGATCATATGAACTTACAATATGAATACTGATTGCCCTTCAAATCCTCAGCTCTCTAATTAGCCTGTGATACCAGAGGACACGCCCTCTCTTCTGTAGCCAATCGCGAGCCATACATTATGAAACTATCATGCACTATATTGATGATTGTAACAAGCCCCACCTCTTTCCTTATTGCTTCTATAAGGGTGTTTAGAGGAGGAATGAGGACTACAATACACCCCAACTTTACCTATCATACCGTACATTGTAATCAGCATCCTTCCCTATGTGAGTGAAAGGGTCATGTGAGAGACATGTTAAGCAGAATAGACAAACATAAAGGTTTCAGGGAAGCCCCTCCCACACCCTCGTGTTCATAACCACATTTTCTGCAAGTTGTCACTCATACATTATTGGACAGTCTATTATTGGACAGTCTATTATTGGACAGTCTATTATTGGACAGTCTACCTAAATGTACTTTCCAAGAAAGTGAGGCTGTGACTGTGCATCCTGTGTGTGTGAATGGATTTATTCTAGCTGGCGTCGTGTTATGATACTTTATGACACTTTGTGTTACGTTATGTAACTGGGTTTCTGTATTCTACTTTGTGCTATCTTTCATTGTGTTATCTCGTCTGTTAGTGTTTTAAGTAATGCTATGTTTTTAATGTTATTTAATTGTATCCTTTGTTACATAGTCGTATTCTAGTCGTTACATTGTGTGTTACAAACACTTGTTGACCCTTTTAACGTTATGCTGTCTTATCATGGTTTATGTTGAGTTATTGTATCTTCGATGTGGAGAAGTGTGGCTCAATGGTTAGAGCGGCAGACCCTGATGCAGAGATCTGGCCCGGGACCAGGGTTCAATTTCCTCGGACCTGATAATTCTCGCCTCGGTGCCTATTCTAATCATGGGTCCCACTCTGCAACTCTGGGCAATAGCTTGCTTAATCTCCACAACGGCCCCAACAGCGCTGGGATGCCTGGCTTCACCCTGGGGGTGCCCAGGAGTGGACATTTCACAGGGAAAAGCCAGGAAGGGTTCCACAGCGGTATGCGTACAGCGCCAGGACACCCCTTTGGGGGTATAAGTGCGCTTTACAAGTACAAATTTCATTTCATTCTCGGTTTAGTGTTTTGTGCTGTTATCTTATCCAAGTTTATGCAATCTGATCGCATTTATGTAATGTTATGCTTTGTATGCTGTTTTCTCACCTTATCTGCCCTATTTCATGTTATGTCGTAGTATGCTATGCTGCTGGGTCATGCAAATGTTATTTTATGTTGCCCGATTCTACCATGCGCTGTGTTGATGTTGAAGATGTTACGTATGGTCCGTACCGCACCAGCCTTGCGTTTAGTTCACTGTAAAGACCCGGACAGTTTATGTATTTTGTGCCAAGGGGAGGAGCTATATGACAGACTGACAGCTTCTTAGGTGTTTTGGTGAAGAGAGGAGGATTGTGGCGGTGATGGCTGGGACAACAGCTCTTGAAAGAAGATTCTCTTCTGTTTCAGAATATTTTTTCAAATCTCTGCCAGGGAGCACTTTGAATCCTTGGAAGGTCATTGTGCACGAGGCAGGGACGGACCTATGGCTGAAACTCATATGTCTGATGCTGTTTCCATTTGCTGTGTCCGCACACCCCCTTGCATATCATGCACAGTACCTGGCGGCTGTGTTGCAGCACAGCAGGTACAGTAAACGTGTGACGAAATCCACTAGCTCAGTCAAGGCGGCCCCGAGAAAGCCACCGATGGCAGGTACCAGAGATGTAAACACGCGCAGCATCCTCCAGCGCGCGGGAGAAGAGGTGCTGCGTCAGTGCCTGCTGTGATTGGCTGGCGGCTGCTGTCCCCGCCAGCCCCCACAGTGCAGATGAGTGACAGGAGAGCAGGGCGCCGGGGCAAGGAGGTGCGGGGAAATATCTGTCCACGTGCTGCTGCTGGCGGGGGCAGATCTGTGCGGCCGGGGGCAGGAGCACAACCTGCTGCCAGGTGGACCATTCAGAGACCCTCACAGCTGGACAGACAGCGAGAGAGAGGGGTGGACATTGAAAGAGGGGGAGGATGGGGGAGCGAGAAAGAGGGGGCAGCGGCGCCTCCGATGTAAAGCAGGGCTACCAGAGGGGAACAGGGGGGAATAAACAGGAGAGACACGCTGCAGAGCGCGGGAACAGGGCGACCATCACCTCCCAGCTGTAACCTTGTGCTGTCAGGGCAGGGGAGAGGGGCTGGCGGAGAGGGGCTGGGGGTAAACGGGCACGGAGGGTTTAGATTGAGGTGTATATGAGGGACAGGGGACGCCAGGTGAGTGGAGAAAGAGAAAGGATGTAGCTATAGAAAAATTGAAAGGGAGCCAGGAGAGGTCAAAATTAGATAAATGGAAAGGGAAGGAAAGGGAAATAGGAGGCAATAAATGGGTGTGCGGAAACGCTACTGGAAAAAACAGAGCCTGGCAAAGCAGGAAGAGTGAATCAGGCGAGGAGAAAGGGAAAGAATTGAGGAAAGAATTAGAGGGAATATAAAGAGGAAAAGAAAAGACAACTGAAAGGAAGACGTGAATGCGCAGCAAAGGAAGAGAGGTGAGGAGAGAAGGAAGAAAATGGGGTAGAGGGCTGAGCAGAGGGAAGAAATAGAGAGAATAGAGTAAACGAGCAGCTATTGAAAGAGAATAGGAAGGGGCAACGGGGCAGGAAAGAAGAGGGGGAGAGACAGTCAAGGAGGGGAAACGCAGAGTGGAAGAGAGAGAGTGGGGGTACAAAACATGAATGGCCATTGAATCTAAGTAGAACAGAGGGAAATTGTAGAAAGGAGGTAAGGAGAGAGAAAGGGGTACTGGGAGTGAGGGGGTACAGAGAAAGGGAGAGAGTCATAATGGGGAGGCCAGTGGAGAGGTAGAGGTACAGAGAGTAGGAGGAGCAAGAAGGGAGAGCAAAGGGGAGATCCATGCCGAAGAGCTGCGCATAGAAGCAGCGGGAGGCACATGCGAGGATGGAAGAGAGAGCCGCAAGGACGTGAAGAAGGAAGGCGAGAGGAGGCAGGCGGCCGGGGCCGAGAGAGGACGGGAGCGAGTGCTGACAGGCATCCGGGCGCGCAGGCCAGCCCACGGCCAGGAGCCAGAAACCAGGAGCGGCCGAGAGCTGCAGGGGGAGATGTGACGCCAGCCCAGGGGCCGAGGCGATGTAAACAGCACCTGAGGGGGCACCTGGGCAAAGGATGGGGAACTCCCCACACAAGCAGAGGAGGAAGCGGCTGCCGGAGAAGATGGTACCAGCAACAGGTACGACTGCTGACCCTTTGACTGCTCAGGGCTCCCCGCTTGTGACTGGGCCCCAGCAGCACTCTGCACGCAACGGCTGCTCCTCCATTGACTGCTGAGGGCTCTCCTCTTGGGACAGCCCCCAGCAGCACCTTGTACCCACCGGCCGCTTCCCCTTTGACTGCTGAGTGCTCTCCTCTTTGGACAGCCCTTAGCAGCACCCTGTACCCATCGCCTGCTTCCCCTTTGACTGCTGAGGGCTCTCCTCTTGGGACAGCCCCCAGCAGCACCTTGAACCCATCGGCTGCTTCTCCTTTGACTGCTGAGGGCTCTCCTCTTGGGACAGCCCCCAGCAGCCCCTTGTACCCATCAGCTACTTTCCTTTGACTGTTGAGGGCACTCCGTTTGGGATTGCCCCCAGCAGCATCTTCCATTAGTCTGCTGAAGGTGCGCAGTTTGGGATTGCTCTCAGCAGCATTTTGTATCTACCAGCTGTTAATTTTGATTTCAGTGGTGAAATAGGTTTATGTAACCTGTAGACCTTCAACAGGCTTTATACTGAGACTGCAAGATGCATATATGGCAGAGGGGATACAGATTGTGGAAATAAATGCAAGAGTGGAATTATGTGGGTGGGATGTGCCCGGTGCCATTCTGGTTGGTGCCTGTGATGTAATGTAAACAGAGTGGTTGCTGGCTGCTGCTATCTGCAGGCATGCACGTTGCTTTTTTGTCTGCCTCATGGCCACTCAGCTCTGCAGTCTTTCTGGTGTGGATGAATTTCACAGCGGTGTCTGCGTTGCTGCTCACAGGGTGCAAAAAACACTGTAATGCCTCAAGGCTGTTAACAATGCAAACACATGCACAGCATGCGCCAAAGCATGTGGCGTGTATGCAAACGGTGGATGGAAACTCAAAAAGTGTGCTAACCCGTCCACACAGCACTGCATGCATCCAAACATGCTATTTGCAGGCCCCACGCTACAACAAAATGCACATGCATATCGTAAACAAAAACAGGCTGCACATATTTGCGCATAGTGCAGATGTTCTGTAGCACTATATTCAATGTATGGCCTGACTCATGCTTTACCCAGGCCCATGCTGTAGAGATACCTTCCCATGCAGCTTCTCTTTAAACAGTTTGCGCACATGAAGGCTGTGCAGGCCCATGCGCGCAGTACTGCACTGAAACACAATCCTTGCGCATGGCGCATGCCACAAACAGGGGGAGAGTCACCAAACAGTCATGCAACGCAGCGCAGCCTTGCGGGGGCTGCGCTGCATTGCGCAACAGGGAGGGAGCAGGACAGCGCCATATCTTCAGAGATATGGCTCTCTCCTCCCCTTTCCCTTGCGCCGGCGCTGATTTCAGCGGCCCTGCACCACGCACACACCTTAGCGCCATAGCGCTAAGGTGTGTGCATGAGTCTAGCATAGGTTTTGTACAGGAAGGGTACCCTTCCGGTACAAAATACGATGCCCAGACACAATGCAAAGCTTTTCCCATTTTGTATGCGTGCTGCACAGTGCAGCACACATGCAAAGTTGGGAAAAGGAAGAAGAAATAAAGCATTTCTCCTTCCGTGCGCCTACTTGAAAAGGGCGCAGTTTTCTCACGCTAAACCCAATCTACTTTATTTAGTAAATTGGGTTTAGCATGAGAAACCTTAGGTGGTTGCATGGGACCGCCCATGCTCCACCCTTGGTCCACACCCATGGCACAAAGTAATGCGCAGCAAGGAAGCAGCGCATTCAAAAGTTTTTTTAAAGTTTTGCGAAGATTTGTCAAATGGTGCCAAAGATATAAACAACACAAAAAAAGCCATTTCCTATTGAAACATGATCCTAACTATAACTACCCAGTGGCAAGTGCCACTGTGTAATTAATACAAGCTCGGAAAGCTCGGAAAGCCCCAAAAAGTACCAAAAAGCCAGATAATAGGGGATTAGGGGCAGAGAATATGGCTGAAACACAGAAAAAAATGGGTGAGGTGAAAGGTGTTAAAGGAGTATCTTCTGGAAGTAAAAAACTTGTACAGAGAAACACCCAATCACTGAATTTAACTCCACAGACAATTAAGATTGGGGGTGTAAAAGGAGGATCATCAGTCTCTAATTCAATTAAAGACTTTTTGGGGAAACACTTCAAAGGGAAGGATGTGACTGAAAAGGAGTTGAGTGTTGTTCAGATTCATCCAACACCCGTAGATCCGGTAGCCCTGGACTTGGATTCCCCAAATCAAATCAATTTTAACATCTCAGGGATCTCCCTCGATCCACGATTGTCCTCTTCTCCAAGGCTCTTCCAGCCCTCGATTGATCAAGAAACTGAGGCAGAGGAGGAAGAGGAGGTCTCAATTAGCAAGTCACAGAGCAAAGGGGACAATAATCATACTAAAGACCATCTTAACCCCTTAAGTGCGCCCGTCGGCCAACGGCCGTCGCGAGCACTACCTCGGTAGTGCTGCGCACGTCCGTTGGCCGACGCGGCCCCGCCCACATAATGGAACGCCCCGCACTGCGGCGAAATTATCGCCGCGGTAAACGGGTTAATGAGAGAGAAGGAACAGAAAGTTCCTATGCCATAGGAAATGATCTGTTGGGCCCATCAATGCATAGTCTGGAGGTCACTGGAACCGCAAGTGCCTCTATGCTTGAAGTTATGTTGATTCTTCAAAAAACTTTGCAGGGTCTGTTAGACGTTTCAGTGTTGAATAATGAAATTTTAAAAACCCAAAGTGCACAGTTTAAAACTATGATTGGGGAGCTGATACAAATTAAAGGCCTAATGCCCTCTATAGTTAGGCCAGTTGGAGATCTTCAGGAAAAGGAAGCTGGTAGGGAGGAAGAAGTGGTAAGGGATATTCAATCATTTAAGGAGGAGCCTAGCGTATACATATCTCACTACCCGATGATTGTAAAAAGATGGGGGGAAAGGAGGAGTTATAAGCAGTATATCCCGCGGCCAAGAAGGTGGGAGAACTGCCCTAGTAAAGGCCAAACCTTAAGGCAGCAAGGAAGAGGGAAGGGAGTAGGGAAAGAACATGAGTTTATAGGTAAGAAAGTGCCCCTAGCAACAAAAAAGCAAAACATTCCAGAAAAAAGAATATCTACCAGTAACCTAGAAAAACAGAGGAAGCGGGAAAAAGATAAAGGAAATTCTAAGAATAGTAAAGACAACTTCAGGAAAAGCTTGGGGGAGTATAAATTGGGTGATGAGGACAGAGGGATGAGAAAGAATACAAACGCAGGACCTAGTAACCTTAGCAGTAGTAGGGGCCTTAGGAAGAGAGGTAAGGAGGAGGAATTCAGCGGAAGAAGGAAGGATGTTATTAGGGGGGGGCCCACCGGGAGTAGGGTTAGAACGATATCAGGACCTGTGGGTTTTCCTTGAGCCAACAGGGCAGGGTAAAGACGGGAAAAAAGCTAGGAAACTAAATCCCCTAAACCGTTCCCAACTCCTTTTTTCCTTATCTAAATGTGCAAGCCTGCGTTATATTGGCTCTGAGGACCTTAGAGAAGTAGGGTTCATGGCAAATAACAAAGGGGGCGAAGTAACCAAGGTCCTCCTTTACTTGGCATTAGTAAAAGCAGCATTAGAAAACGCAGAATATGAGCTGCTAAAGGAGGGTATCAGATTAATAAAAAGGGTGGAAATGCTGAATAATAAACAGGGGAAGCTATTTCTCAAGAACCACGCCGGGCTGGGAGTACGTCAGATAAGACTGATCAATTCCTGCTGGGATAATAAGGAAGATCTTGAAATTACCATAGCTGCAAAGGAAATAGAGAGAGATGAAGAAGATCTGTTAGTTGGGAACAGATATAGAGTCCTTGCTCCCCCAGAGTATGAGGATGAGGGGTGCCTGAGTGAGATTGACTAGGAGCAAGGGTCGTCGCACAGCCTGTCTGTACTATCTTGGAATATAAAGGGGTATAAGAGAATAGAGACCCAAGAAAGTTTTAATAAGATTATTGTGAGCAATGACATCGTGTGCCTGCAGGAGACTTGGCTGTGCGACGAAACCCTAGCTATTGAAGGGTTTGCCCAATACTCAAAAGTAGCGAGGAAGAATTCTTTTGGCAGACCTTCAGGAGGACAATTGACGCTGATCTCCACAAAAATTGCCAGGAAAACAGAACCCCTCGATCTAAAATGTAAATAGGCGCTAGGTAGTAGAGTGTTGCCACTGAATGTTGACCCATGCTATGAAGGTATATGTATTGTTAATGTGTATATTCAGAAGGGAAAGGAAGATGAATATAAGGTGGATCTGGGAAATTTAAAAAAGGATATGGAGACTGTATGTGACACCTACCAGAAGGATGTGTTCCTTTTGTTGGGTGATTTCAACCACAGATTAGACCCTCGTAGAATAGATCCATGGTGTAAGGATCTGTTAAGTGCCTATAGTAAAGAGACGGCGTTGTTTCCTAGTGGAGATATCTCGTCCCAAGATTTGGCTTTTGGTCAATTGTTGGGCTCTATAGGTTTGCTATGTGTAAATGGAAGAATGGAAGCTGATCGGCCGGCTAGACGCACCTTCACAATAGGCCAGCAACCGTGCCCTATAGATTATGTGTTTACACATGCCTGGAGCTTTGAACTAATTCAGTATTTCGAGGTAGTAAGAGTGGAAGGTAGTGATCATTATCCTTTGAGGACAAAATTACATGCCAAAAGGGGAAATCTGAGAGAGACGGTTCTCCAAGTACATGTGGACTACCCAAAGCGGCTCACAACCCGTATTTCAGAGGAGAATGTTATAAAACTAAGTGCTGTCCAGCAGACTCTCTCATTAGAAAAATCCTCACTTGATGACGACAAAGCCTGGTATGAAAATACAATAAGACAACTCGTAGAATGCCTAAGGGTAAAAATTAAATGTGTCAAACCCGGGGCAACCAGTAATAATAGATCCCACACTAAAAACCGACCATGGTTTGATGAGGAATGTCGCAAAGTAAAGGCATGTATTAGACAAAAGGAAAGAAGACTTAGAATAAGGTATAATGCTGAACTGTTATCTACCCTCCAGAAACTAAGGATACAATATAAAACGATCATTAGGAATAAAAAAAGAACCTATAAAGACAATTGCTGGGCAAGTATGCTGGCTGTAATTGAGTCTAAAGATGTGAAAGGCTTCTGGAAGTTGGTCAAAGAAAGCTCCGGTAAAATATTAGGGTCTCTGCACTGTTCGGTTCCCGAAGATAACTGGGTGGGTTACTTGGGGGAAATCTATGGGAAATGGCCAATGTTAGAGAAAGTAAGTACAACAGCATGGTCAGGAGTGAGGGATGAGATAAAGGAACATTTTACCTACAGCCATATTAGGAAAATAATATCTAGCCTAAACCTAACCCGTGCTGCAGGCCCAGATAATTTGCCGGCAGTGATTATAAAAACTAAGCCAGAGTGGTGGTCAGAGTTCTTTGCGAAAATGTTTCAGGGGATCCTTAATACAGGTACTGTACCAGATAACTGGAGAGGAGCTATCGTAAGGCCAATCCTCAAAAAAGGAGACGTAAATGCCCCAAAAAACTATAGATTAACAAATCTCCTTGATATAGGAGAAAAAGTCTTTGCCAAAGTAATCTTGGGAATACTTAAGAACTGGGTAGAAGAAAATCGCATTGTGCCCCCGGAACAGGGAGGGTTCAAAGAAGGACACTCAACGGCAGACCATTGTTTTGCGCTCTGGTCCATTGCGCGGAAGTCAATTGAGCAGAGGGGAAGGTTGTTCTGCTGCTTCGTTGACTTCCGCGCAGCATTTGATCTGGTGGACCGGGAGCAGCTATGGGACACTTTGATTGGGTATAACGTCCCAAGGGATTTACTAGGGCTGATCCAAGCACTGCATACCGAAAACTGGGCCCAGATCATTTTAGATGTAGACGGGAATTTATCTCAGAAAATCCAGATTGGCAATGGGCTGAGGCAGGGGTGCGTATTGGCCCCCCCGCTTTTTTCCTTGTTCGTTGCAGACTTGCCTTTAACCCTAGGCAATGTAAGTGGGGCTAGTCCGAAGCAAGATGGGAAACATATCTCATGTCTACTTTATGTGGATGACCTTGTTATTATGGATCAGACGGAGATTGGCTTACAAAGAAAGTTAAATAGGTTCCATGAATACTGTCAAGTGAAAAAACTTGTTGTCAATATGGATAAGACAAAGATCTTATGTTTTGGTCGAGGGAAAATAGGGTTCACTTGGTCTCTGGGTACCGAGAAGTTGGAAAAGGTAGCAGAATATAGGTACCTGGGGATGTGGTTCGAGAGGAACCTGCAATGGCATACTCATCTCGACGCACTAAAGTTGAGGGCATCGGCATCGGTGAAGGGATTAAAAAGATTTAATTGTGCTTATGGAGAAATGTCCGATAGACCGGTCCTAAAAGCATACTTAGCAATGGTACCACCCCAATTTTTATATGGTGCAGAAGTGCTTTATCTGAGTGGCAAAATCGGATGGGACTTGGAGGAGGGTAACACTCAGAAAAATCTATTCTCACTGCCCAAATCTTCAATGGTCCAAGCAGTGAGACTCGAATTGGGAACCACCTCATGGGGTATAATAGCTTGTATGGCACTATTACGATTCTGGCAGCGCCTGGGAACGGGAGAAGATTATAAAATCTCACAATGGTGCAGGAACGAGATTGTGAAGAGTGAGCTAACCTGGGCGAAAGGAATCAGAGGCACAATTACTAAAGTGTGTCGCATGATAAAGCTTACGCTGTGCCCTCAGACCCTCCAAATTAAGATCGACAAGAGGGAACTTAGGGCCTTGGGAAAAGAAATCTCCCAAGCACAGGACCAAGATTACCTCTTGAGGAAAAGTTCAGTTCTCTTCATGGCCTCAGCGTGGCAAAATGAACAACATTTTCCTTATATTGACAGGTTGCCTAGCTGTCGACTAAGGAGAGAAGTGTTAAGGTTAAGAATTGGGGTAAACCTGTGCTATATGAATAACGGGGTAAAAAGATCTATGATAGACAGTAAGGGAAAATGCACCTGCACTTTAGGAACAACATGTGATATTTTACATATATTACTGGATTGCCAGAAGGTTTTAGAGTTACGAAGAGAGTTTTTATGCCCGATTTTTAAAAAGTATGATATGATATTAAAAACCGGGCGCAAGCAGTAAACCTTCTAACAGAAATGATGAACTTAGATATAGCTTGTGCCATGGGGAAGTTCATACAAAAAGTTAAAGAGTTTGTTTTTAAATGTGTTTAGAACCGAGCTGTCTATTTTATAGCTCTATGTGGCCAATGGGCTATTAAATACTAAAAGGAATGTGGAGTGTAATATATGAATTTTAATGAAGTTAAATAATGAATTGCATTTTTAGAAATTTCTTGAGGATTACAGGTCTAAATAAATGTGTATTGAATACTGAAATTTGACCTTCTGCACAGTATACACATGCATTTTACTGAACCTATTGAATTGTATTTGAGACAGTTTTTGAATTATAGGGTTGGTTGTTATTTTATTATTTTTATTCTTTTATTTTAACAAATTGTATGTTGTCTATATTGTATACTTTTATGGTCGTAAAAGACCGAATAAAGTTTATCTGAATCTGAATTAATACATATATAAATATATACGTCCTGAGTGTCCACCAAGTAACTCTCCTGCACTCAGGGTGGGTGCTTCCGCACATGAGGATGGACCTATGAAATATAAACAAGAACATCCAAAAGGACAACTCAGAGCACTCATGGGGTAGAATTCCAAAGATTTTAATGCAAGTAGACACATTCCGGCATTTGTCTTTCTCAATACTTGCTAAAAATGCAATGGCATAGTAGCGATGCTTTTAATTTCAACTGATGCACTCCCATTAGTTCATTGATAATAATGCTCGAAAGGGGACTGCTGCTGTCCAAACTTCTAATGCAGTGTACTTAGCTCTCCATAATATCAAATGGCAGCATGGGCACTGTGTCGCTCTTTCCCCCGTATAGTCTTTAAATGACCACATAGTTTGTCATACCTTGCATAGGTTCACAGAGTCCAAGCGCTGATTGTCCAAATGTGACCTGTATGGCCACATTCATGCTATCCTCTTCCTTCCATATTCCACATTGCGGAAATTAGCACTTGAAGCATGCACTGAATTGTTTTGCCAAAGGTCACCCAATCCAAAGAAACATCCTCCGCCACAGCCATAGTGTACAATTCTCTAGGCACAACACTCTCAGGAGTAGGCCATGTGGCCGTCCTTCCAACCTTTGAATAAATGTTGATCATGTCGACGAGGAGAAATTTAAGGAAATCCAAATTTGTATATCTGGGATCGCGAGGACTTTGGGAATAATAATGAGCTCGTGCAGGGAAATGCAGAGCTCTGATTGGCTGCCAACACTTCAGCCAGGCAGTGTTGGCAGCCACTTCGAGACTCAGCTTCACCCGAGTCCCACAAAAAAAGTTGGAAAAAATAGAAAAAGGGGCAGGGTAGGAATACCCTGACTCCAAGCCTTGGTTTTGGGGTTCCCCTGAAACCCTGCCACAGCATAAAAGCATTTTATTAATTTCACAGCAATTTTCCCAAAATATTAGCGAATATCGCAGTGAATTAAAAAAAAAAAAACAACAAGCGCCGGTCCACGCTTGTTTTAATTACAGCCCCCGGGTGGGCTAGGTCCCAGGGGCATACAGGGATTATTAAAACAGAGGGGGGATGCACGGTGCCCCCCTCCAAGAGCTTAAAAATGCCCCGGGTGACTAATACCTCCCCGGAAGGAAGCGGGGTCCGAAGGACCCCCCCAAACCCTGGGGACCACCACTCCCCAGGGCTATATATTAAATGCTTGGGGCCCAGGGGACCATCAACTCCCTGGGGCATACATTTTTGTTGAGCAGACCGCGTGGACCCCAGAGCCCCAGGGACCACCACCTCCCCGGGCCTAACTTAAATATTCAGCGGGGGCCACGCGAACCACCCAGCGCCCCGAGACCATCATTTGAGATGTCATCAGTGATGTCACTCACCATGTCATGAGTGATGTAATATGTGTGGTCATAAGCAGCCCATTGTGGGGGCGTAAGTTATAGTTAGCGCAGGTAACTATAACTGCTGAATTTTACTGGTTTTGTATGAGTGAAATCTAAGTCTAACTATAACGTCCCTGTAACCCTTGGTTTTTTCAGTGAATTACTAAGGTTTTTTTTAAATCCCATTTCCTAACTAAAATATCCCTGCAACCTTTTATATATATATATATATATATATATATATATATATATATATATATATATATATATATATATATATATATATATATATATATATATATATATATATATATATATATATATATCTACTGGCGGTCGCCAGTAGATAGTTATAGTTAGGACCTATTTTCCATAGGAAATTCACAACATTCTATTTCCAATAACTTTGGCGCCGGTTGACGAATCTTCGCGAAATTTTCAAAACTCGTGGGGCGCTCCGGTCCGCTCGTATCCTGAAAGTTTCGGGGTGATTCGGCAAGCGGGGGCCGAGAAAAAAGGGGGGTCCCAAAACGTGTTTTCTCCATGTTAATTCCCATAGGAAATTTTAGACACGGCTACAGCCCGAACTGCTGAACGGAATTACACCAAATTTGGCAAAAAGGTAGCGCTTGGTTCAGAAAGCGACCTTTTTTTTAAATGCTGTAAATCCGTTCAGTAGTTGCGGAGAAATTAAAAAAATAAGAGTCAAAAAATCAATTTCCCATAAGAAACTTTATGCAAGGCTACAGCTCGAACTGCTGAACGGAATTACACCAAATTTGGCAAAGAGGTAGTTCTTGGTTCAGAAAGAACCCTTTTTGTTAAATGGTGTAAATCCGTTCAGTAGTTGCTGAGAAAATCAAAAGTAAAACCACATATATATCTATGGCAGCGGAGGATCCCCGCACCCTCCCGATCACGAGCTGTATGCTAATTGGCTGTCAACACTCCAAACCAGGAAGTCTTGGCAGCCATCTTGTTCCTCGGTAGAACCGAGGCACAGAAACAAGTGCGCAAAACGCAAAAAGGGGGCAGGGTAGAAACACCCTGACCCCCTAGGCCTGCTTAGGGGGTCCCACAAGGATGCGCGGATCCCGCCATGAAAAAAAACACGAAGCGCGGGCTCCCGCGCTTCGTTGGTATTTGGCCCCGGGTGGGCCAAGCCCCGGGGCATGCGGGGGTTCATAGAAATAATGTGTGGGGGGCCTCTAAAGCCCCCCAAGCCCCGGGGACCGCCACCACCCGGGGCTTTGAATTATAAAAGGTGCGGGAGGGCACTCGGCCCTCCCGCAGCCCTGGGCACCGCCACACCCCGGGGCTTCTTTTTTTTTACATAAAGTTACCTGTGTGGGGGGCTCGAGCCCCCCCACACGCCCCGGGGACCGCCACCTCCCCGGGGCACTAAGAATTTTAATGTGGGGGTCCGTTTCGGACCCCCGAGCCCCGGGGACCACCACCTCCCCGGGGCTTTGCACATGTTGGGAGGGGGGCCGCGCGGCCCCCCTCCTGGAGCCCTTGATGGCCCTGGGGACCGCCAACCCCCAGGGCCGGCTCCTGCAGTGTCCCGCGGTGCCCACCCCCGGGACACTGTAGTTTGCTATGGCAGGGCGGGAGCCTCGCGGCTCCCGTCCTGTCATAGCAAACTTGCTTTGAATTTTGGAAGAGAGAGCAGGAAACCTGCTATCTCTTCCAAAATTCAAAGCAAATTGCTCTTCCACACGGGGAGCTGCATCTAAGCAGTTCCCCGTGTGGAAAAGCAATGCCGGCTCCCGAGGGACGCGGGGAGCCGGCGGGACCGTGGGGGGATTGGGGACCCCCCACGGTCCCCAATGGAGAGGGCCAGCCCCGGGGGATGGGGTCCCCGGGGCTACAAGTGGCCCGGGAGGGGGCCACGCGGCCCCCTTCCCCAAAATTATCGGGGGAAAAAACAAAGGCCAGCCCCGGGGGATGGGGTCCCCAGGGCCATAAGTGGCCTGAGGAGGGGGGCAACGCAGCCCCCCTCCAAAACATTTACAAAAAAAAAATAAGGCCATGCCCCGGGGGATGGGGCCCCGGGGCCGATTAAGGCCTTGGGAGGGGGGCAACGCTGCCCCCTTCCAAACTTTATTTAAAAAAAAAAAAGGGGGCAGGCCCTGGAGGATGGGGTCCCCAGGGCCAATAAATTAGAAAAGAAGGGGGCCACACAGCCCCCTTCTTAAAAAAAGAAAATAAAAGACCGGCATCGCGCCGGAGGCCACGCCCTCCTTGCAGCACTCTGCAAACGCGCCCCTGGTGCGTTTGCAGATGGGGAACGAATTCCCCTTGAATACTGGGGGTCCCTGAGGCCAACTAGCCCACCAGGAACCTCCAGTATGCGCCAGGGGCTGCGTTGCAGAGAGGTGTTCTGAGGCCACGCCCCTTTTACACCTCTCTGCAATGCAACTCTGTGGCGCTTAATGGAGGTAGCAGGTGGGCTAGTTGCACCCCAGGGACCCTCAGGATTCAAGGGGAGTTAATCCCCCAACTTAAAACGCGCCACGGGGCACGTTTGCACAGTGGTGAAGGGAGTGGGCGGGGCCTGAGGTGACATGTGTGCAAACACGCCCTGTGGCGCGTTTTAAGTTGGGGGATTAACTCCCCTTGAATCCTGAGGGTCCCTGGGGTGCAACTAGCCCACCAGCTACCTCCATTAAGCGCCACAGAGCTGCGTTGCAGAGAGGTGTAAAAAGGGGCGTGGCCTCTGACCACCTCTCTGCAACACAGGCCTGTGGCGCTTACTGGAAGAACCTGGTGGGCTAGTTGGGCCCCAGGGACCCTCAGGATTCAAAGTGACCTAATACCCCAACTTAAATCGCGCCACAGGGCGTGTTTGCACAGTGGTGAAGGGAGGGGGCGGGGCCTCAGGTGACATGTGTGCAAACACGCCCTGTGGCGCGTTTTAAGTTGGGGAATTAATTCCCCTTGATTCCTGAGGGACCCTGGGGGCCAACTAGCCCACCAGGTACCTCCAGTGCATGCCGCAGGGCTGCGTTGCAGAGAGGTGGTCCAGGCCACGCCCCTTTTTACACCTCTGTGCAACGCAGCTCTGTGGCGCTTACTGGAGGTACCTGGTGGGCTAGTTGGACCCCAGGGACCCTTAGGATTCAAGGGGACTTTATCCCCAACTTAAAACGGCCATAGGGCGTGTTTGCACACATGTAACCTCAGGCCCCCCCTCCCTACACCAGTGTGCAAACGCGCCCCATGGCGCGTTTTAAGAGGTAGTTTTAATCCCCCTGCCCTATTATGTACTAGGGAGTTACAGAGGAGGTCATGCTAATCACAGGGGTACCCCAACGCATAGTGTTCCCTAGTGTATGTAGGTGTTTTAACTGTATTCTAAGTGTCTTTTACCATAGCACTGGCTCTAGGCCTGGTTAGTCAGAGTCAGTTACCACCAGTATCCGTCTGGAAAAGGTGTGGGCACAGGATGCTTTTGCAACAAGGCCTCTTTCTGCTCCTCTGTTGGTTCTTTCTGCACATGTCTTGCTTCTTCCTGGATTTTTCTTCGTCTATGTGGACTTCTGTTTCTTTCTACATTTCTTTTGCTTCTTTCTGTGCATTTTTCTTCTTTCTTCACATGTCCTACTTCTGTAGGCATAGTTAGAAATTAGCATTTGAAAAACCTTTGAAATTCACTGAAAAAACCATAGGTTTCAGGCACGTTATAGTTAGAAATTAGCATTTAAAAAACCTTTGAAATTCACTGAAAAAACCATAGGTTTCAGGCACGTTATAGTTAGAAATTAGCCTTTAAAAACCTTAGAAATTCACTGAAAAAACCATAGGTTTTAGGGAAAGTTATAGTTAGTTGGACATTGCACTCGTACAAAACCCGTGAAATTCCCCGTTATAGTTAGTTCAGCTAACTATAACTTGCGCCCCGCAATGCACTGCTGATGACGTCACATATTACATCACTCATGACATGGTCAGTGACATCACTGATCACATCACTGATGACATCTCAAATGACAACACTGATGACATCACTGATGACATCATCCATATGATAATTTGATGCATCTTCTCACACCCTAATATAACTTTTGATACACCCACTGTAAATTACAGAGTGCCATTGTCAAAACCATAGACACTCCAACACCAATAACTACATACACACTCACTGATTCTTACGTCTACACACACATCCACTCACTCACCCGTACAGTCACTCATACTTACGGTCACTCACTACAGGACTATCATATGCACTCATACACCTATATAGACACTCACACACCGCCACTCATCCATAGAGGTACTCACACACCTAGTCAGTCATGCAAATAATTAATCACACTGCTATTTAGTCACCTATAGAGTTATACACACACCAGCTCACTTACTCATACAAATACTAGCACATTCTTACGCTCTTATACAATCACTGATACAAGCACACACTCATCCATACATCCACTCTCACAATCACACACTCTCACTTATAGCCATTTATATACTCCAACACACATATATACTGCCTTTCACATATGTAGTTACTCACACATGTACCACTGAGATATACATTCACTCACTAACACACCCATACACACACTCACCCACCCATACAGTCCATCACAGATGCACTCTTGAAACCATGCACCCAGTGAATCACCCACTCACACATCTATGCACAGTCGCACAGTCACACACACCCCACCCACACAAACACTCAGGCACCCAGACAGATACTCAGACAACCAATCAATAACCCATATAGACACTCATGTAGCTATTCACAAACCCATGCAGCCGCTTACACACCAACAGACAGACGGATACAGACATTCACACAGTTTAGTCACTAACCCATGCATTCGGTAAGATACGTTTAATCACTCACTTATAGAGTCAGTCACGCACCTACTAAATCATCCATTCAGACACATACACCCACTCATTCTTCAATACGCCTTTCCCTATATATATTAAACATATTTAAACTTTACAGAAACACACAGTCACTGGATGATGTCATCAGTGATGTCATCAGTGATGTCACTGACCATGTTATGAGTGATGTAATATGTGACGTCATCAGCAGTGCATTGCGGGGGCGCAAGTTATAGTTAGCTGAACTAACTATAACGGGGGAATTTCACGGGTTTTGTACGAGTGCAATGTCCAACTAACTATAACTTTCCCTAAAACCTATGGTTTTTTCAGTGAATTTCTAAGGTTTTTTAAATGCTAATTTCTAACTATAACGTGCCTGAAACCTATGGTTTTTTCAGTGAATATGTATATACATATATATATATATATATATATATATATATATATATATATATATTACCTACTGACGGTCGCCAGTAGGTAGTTATAGTTAGGAACTCGTTTCTATTCAAATAGCGTTTTTCTTTTGCCAATATCTTTGGCGCCGTTTGACGAATCTTCGCGAAATTTTCAAAACTAGTGGCCCGCTCCTGTCAGCTCCTGTCTTGAAAGTTTTGGGGTGATTCGTCAAGTGGGGAACGAGAAAAAAGGGGGGTCCCAAAACACGTTTTCCCCATGTTCATTTCCATAGGAAACTTTAGATAAAGCTACAGCCCGAACTGCTGAACGGAATTACACCAAATTTGGCAAAAAGGTAGGTATTGGTTCAGAAAGAGCCCTTTTTTTAAATGGTGTAAATCCGTTCTGTAGTTCCTGAGAAATTAGAAAAAGAAAAATATCGATATCTGAGCACCGAGGAGGAGTCGCAACTCCTCCCGGGCACGAGCTTCACTCTGATTGGCTGCCAACACTCTAAACCAGAATGTGTTGGCAGCCATCTTGTGACTCGGTACCGAGTCACAAGAAAAGAGTAAAAAAAAAAGGTAAAAAACAAGAAAAGGGGGCAGGGTAGAAAGACCCTGACCCCCGAGACCTGCTCAGGGGGTCCCTGGGCCCCAAAAAGCATTTAAAAAAAAACAAATCAGCAGAATTCGCGCTGGGTGCGCGAATCCTGCCGAAAATTTTTAAAAAACGAAGCACGGGCTCTCGCGCTTCATTACTAAAAAAGCTCCCGGGTGGGCCAGGTCCCGGGGGCAATATAAAATTAGGGTGTGGGGGCCTGCGGGGGCCCCCACAGCCCCGGGGACTGCCACCTCCCCGGGGCTTATTAAATTGAATGCGGGGGCACTCGGCCCCCCGTAGCCCCATGGACCGCCACCTCTCCGGGGCTTCCTTAATAAATGTGTGGGGGTCCCAACCCCCCCAGCACTGCCCCGGGGACCGCCACCTCCCCGGGGCATTTATGTAAATGGATGGGGGGCCTCGCGGGCCCCCGGAGCCCCGGGGACCGCCACCTCCCCAGGGCTATAAATAATGATTAGTGTGGGGGGGCTCAATCCCCCCCACACTGCCCCGGGGACCACCACCTCCCCGGGGCACTTAATATTCAAATTCGGGGGTCTGTTACGGACTCCCAGCCCCGGGGACCACCACCTCCCCGGGGCTTTGAAAATGGAGGGAGGGGGGCCACGCGGCCCCCCTCCTGGAGCCCTTGATGGCCCTGGGGACCGCCACCCCCCAGGGCCAGCTCCTGCAATGTCCCGGTGTGCCCACCCCCGGGACATTGCCGTTTGCTATGGCAGGGCGGGAGCACGCCTCCTGCCCTGCCATAGCAAACTCTGCTTTGGTTTTTGGAAGCGAGAGCAGGAAACCTGCTCTCGCTTCCAAAAACCAAAGCAGAATTGCTTTGCACAAGGGGAACTGCATGTCAGCAGTTCCCCTTGTGCAAAAGCAATGCCGGCTCCCCCAGGAGGCGGGGAGCCGGCGGGACCGTGGGGGCATTGGGGCTCCCCCACGGTCCCCAACGGTCAGGCCAGGTCCCGGGGATGGGGTCCCCGGGGCCAGAAATGACCCGGCCCCCCTCCCGTGAAATTGGAAAAGAAAAAAGAAAAACAAGGCCAGGTTCCGGGGGATGGGGTCCCCGGGGCCAGAAATGGCCCAGGGGAGGGGGGCCACGCGGCCCTCGCCCCGCAAATAAAAATAAAAAATATTTTAAAAACCAGGCCAGGCCCCGGGGGATGGGGTCCCCGGGGCCAATAGTGGCACAGGGAAGGGGGGCTACGCGACCCCCTTCCTGTTTGTTTTTTACAAAAAAAGGCAAATAAAATGCTCAGGCCCTGGGGGTTGGGGTCCCAGGGGCAAAAAGTGGCCCAGGGAAGGGGGGCCACGCAGAAAAAAGAAACCGGCAACTCGCCGGAGGCCCTCCCCCTCCTTGCAGCACTCTGCAAACGCGCCCCCTGGCGTGTTCTAAGTTGGGGAATTAAGTCCCCTTGAATACGGAGGGTCCCTGGGGGCCAACTAGCCCACCAGGTACCTCTAGTAAGCGCCACAGAGCTGCCTTGCAGAGAGGTGGTCCGAGGCCACGCCCCTTTTTACACCTCTCTGCAACGCAGCTCTGTGGCGCTTACTGGAGGTACCTGGTGGGCTAGTTGGCCCCCAGGGACCCTCAGGATTCAAGGGGACTTTATCCCCCAACTTACAATGCACCAGGGGGCGCGTTTGCACAGTGGTGCAGGGAGGGGGCGGGGCCTGATATAACAATTGTGCAAACGGCCCCCTGGCGCATTGTAAATTGGGGGATTAAGTCCCCTTTAATCCTGAGGGTCCCTGGAGGCCAACTAGCCCACCAGGTACCTCCAGTACACGCCACAGAGCTGCGTTGCTGAGAGGTGGTCCGAGGCCACGCCCCTTTTTACACCACTCTGCAAACGCAGCTTCTGGTGCACTGCTGGTGGGGTGATGAGGTCCTCTTGTGTCCTGAGGACCTCAGGACACAAGTGGACTTCATCCCCCGAGCAGCAGTGCGCCAAGAGGCGTGTTTGCAGAGTGGTGTAAAAAGGGGTGTGGCCTCGGACCACCTCTCCGCAATCCAGCTGTGTTGCGCTTACTGGAGGCCACGCCCCTTTTTACACCTCTCTGCAACGCAGCTCTGTGGCGCTTACTGGAGGTACCTGGTGGGCTAGTTGGCCCCCAGGGACCCTCAGGATTCAAGGGGTCTTTATCCCCCAACTTACAATGCACCAGGGGGCGCGTTTGCACAGTGGTGCAGGGAGGGGGCGGGCCTGATATAACAATTGTGCAAACGGCCTCCTGGCGCATTGTAAATTGGGGGATTAAGTCCCCTTCAATCCTGAGGGTCCCTGGAGGCCAACTAGCCCACCAGGTACCTCCAGTACACGCCACAGAGCTGCGTTGCTGAAAGAGGTCAGAGGCCACGCCCCTTTTTACACCACTCTGCAAACGCAGCTTCTGGTGCACTGCTGGTGGGGTGATGAGGTCCTCTTGTGTCCTGAGGACCTCAGGACACAAGTGGACTTCATCCCCCGAGCAACAGTGCACCAAGAGGCGTGTTTGCAGAGTGGTGTAAAAAGGGGTGTGGCCTCGGACCACCTCTCTGCAATCCAGCTGTGTTGCACTTACTGGAGGTACCTGGTGGGCTAGTTGGCCCCCAGGGACCCTCAGTATTCAAGGGGAATTAATTCCCCAACTAACAACGCACCAGGGGGCGCGTTTGCAGAGTGGTGGAGAAAGGGGGTGTGGTCTTTGTCTACCTCTCAGCAATCCCACTGTGTGGGGCTTACTGGAGGTAAGAGGTAGGCTAGTTGGCCCCTAAAGGACCCCCAGCAGCGAAGGGGACATGAATCCCCATCCAAGAGTGCGCCAGGGAGCGCGTTTGGAGAGTAGTTGGCAAAGGGAGCGTGGCTGCTCTTTGAACTTAGCAATGCTGCTGTGTGGGACTTACTCGAGGTAATAGGAGGGGTAGTTGGCCCCTAAGGATGTCCTTGGGGGCCAACTACCCCTCTTGTTACCTCCAGTAAGTTCCGCACAGTGGGATTGCTAAGACGTCTTCGGAGGCCATGCCCCCCTTTCTCCACCATTCTGCAAACGCACCTCCTGGCAGACTACGGGATGGGGGATGAAGTCCAATTTACTCCTGAGGGACTTTGGCGGCCAAGAAGCCCTACTGGTACCTCCTGTAAGTCCTACGCACCGGAATTCCTGAGCGCTGGTCGGAGGCCCAGCACCCTTTCTCCACCACTCTGCAAACGCGACTACTAGTTAAAGAAGTGTTTGCAATGTAATAGGTTTCGCATTTGCGAGAATTAGAGCTATTGGCATTGTAAATGCAAAAGTTTTTTACTAATGTTTTTTGGAGTGGATGTACGTTGTGTGTCGTGGAATTATGTGGTATGTTGTGCAGTGAAATTATGTGGATAGAAAGTATGTGGTATTTAGTGTATAGGAATTATGTAGAGTGGGGTTATGTGTTATGGAGAGTAATTATGTTGTATGGTAGTCTGTGTTGTGGAGTGGTAACCTCAGGTTTAGTCTTCCTCGTTTCCATAGAAGCTCAACTATGAACTCAGTGAGACAAAAAAAGATGGAATCACTGAGGAGCACTTGTGGACCTAGTCAGAGGTATGAGCAGGGCCACTGGAATTATGTGACTGTTTGGTTGCACCGACTTTCGCACAATTATACATTTTCTGCATTAGCCACATAATTCATCATCTGCACCCTAATCTGCAGATTTGAAAAAAAAAAGCCTTGTTTCTAGCTGAAACGGGTCAAATGTTACCAAAAATGCAGCGACAAGTGTTACAGCGTGGTGGAAGGCCCTTTGCAAACCTAGAATGGTCACCTGTTACTTATTGCTAAATGTGGGTGTTAAATTGGTACTAATGGTGCGCAAGCCACTCTTGCTTCCCTCTGCGCCTCTCTTGCCTCTTTCTGCATTTCTGTTGCTTCTTTCTGCAAGTTTATTTCTTTTCCTGCACTTCTATTTACCTCATTCTGCAAATCTCTTGTACTTTCTGCACCTCTCTTCCCTCTTTCTGCACGTCTGTTGCCTCTTTCTGTACCTCATTAGCTTCTTTCTGCACCCCTGTTGTCTCTTTCTGCACTCGTCTTCCCTCCTTCTGTACCTTTCCTGCCTGTTTTTGCATCTCACTTGCCTCTTTCTGCACTTTTCTTGCTTCTTTTTACACCTCTGTTGCTTCTTTCAGCAATTCTCTTGCCTCTTTGTGCACTTCTCTTGCCTGTTTCTGCACCTCTCTTGCCTCTTTTTCCACCTCTGTTGGCTCTTTCTGCACCTCACTTGCTCCTTTCTACACTTCTCTTGCCTCTTTCTGCACCCCTGTTGCTTCATTCTGCACTTTCCATGCTTCTTTCTGCACCTGTCTTGTTTCTTTCTGCACCCCTGTTGTCTCTTTATGTACCTCTTTTGCATCTTTCTGCACTTTTCTTGCCTTTTTCTGCACCTCTCTTCCCTCTTTCTGCACGTCTGTTGCCTCTTTCTGCACCTCATTTGCTTCTTTCTGCACCCCTGTTGTCTCTTTCTGCACTCGTCTTCCCTCTTTCTGTACATTTCCTGCCTGTTTTTGCATCTCACTTGCCTCTTTCTGCATTTTTCTTGCTTCTTTCTACACCTCTGTTGCTTCTTTCAGCAATTCTCTTGCCTCTTTGTGCACTTCTCTTGCCTGTTTCTGCACCTCTCTTGCCTCTTTTTGCACCTCTGTTGGCTCTTTCTGCACCTCACTTGCTCCTTTCTACACTTCTCTTGCCTCTTTCTGCACCCCTGTTGCTTCATTCTGCACTTTCCATGCTTCTTTCTGCACCTGTCTTGCTTCTTTCTGCACCCCTGTTGTCTCTTTATGTACCTCTTTTGCCTCTTTCTGAACCTTTTTCTGCCTGTTTTTGCATCTCACTTGCCTCTTTCTGCACTTTTCTTGCTTCTTTCTACACCTCTGTTGCTTCTTTCAGCAATTCTCTTGCCTCTTTTGTGCACTTCTCTTGCCTGTTTCTGCACCTCTCTTGCCTCTTTTTGCACCTCTGTTGGCTCTTTCTGCACCTCACTTGCTCCTTTCTACACTTCTCTTGCCTCTTTCTGCACCCCTGTTGCTTCATTCTGCACTTTCCATGCTTCTTTCTGCACCTGTCTTTCTTCTTTCTGCACCCCTGTTGTCTCTTTATGTTCCTCTTTGCCTCTTTCTGCACTTTTCTTGCCTTTTTCTGCACCTCTCTTCCCTCTTTCTGCACGTCTGTTGCCTCTTTCTGCACCTCATTTGCTTCTTTCTGCACCCCTGTTGTCTCTTTCTGCACTCGTCTTCCCTCTTTCTGTACCTTTCATGCCTGTTTTTGCATCTCACTTGCCTCGTTCTGCACTTTTCTTGCTTCTTTCTACACCTCTGTTGCTTCTTTCAGCAATTCTCTTGCCTCTTTGTGCACTTCTCTTGCCTGTTTCTGCACCTCTCTTGCCTCTTTATGCACCTCTGTTGGCTGTTTCTGCACCTCACTTGCTCCTTTCTACACTTCTCTTGCCTCCTTCTGCACCCCTGTTGCTTCATTCTGCACTTTCCATGCTTCTTTCTGCACCTGTCTTGCTTCTTTTTGCACCCCTGTTGTCTCTTTATGTACCTCTTTTGCCTCTTTCTGCACTTATCTTGCCTTTTTCTGCACCTCTCTTCCCTCTTTCTGCACCTCATTTGCTTCTTTCTGCACCGCTGTTGTCTCTTTCTGCACTCGTCTCCCCTCTTTCTTTACCTTTCCTGCCTGTTTTTGCATCTCACTTGCCTCTTTCTGCACTTTTCTTGCTTCTTTCTACACCTCTGTTGCTTCTTTCAGCAATTCTCTTGCCTCTTTGTGCCTCTTTCTGCACCTCATTTGCTTCTTTCTGCACCCCTGTTGTCTCTTTCTGCACTCGTCTTGACTCTTTCCGTACCTTTCCTGCCTGTTTTTGCATCTCACTTGCCTCTTTCTGCACTTTTCTTGCTTCTTTCTACACCTCTGTTGCTTCTTTCAGCAATTCGCTTGCCTCTTTGTGCACTTCTCTTGCCTGTTTCTGCACCTCTCTTGCCTCTTTTTGCACCTCTGTTGGCTCTTTCTGCACCTCACTTGCTCCTTTCTACACTTTTTTCTGCAGATCTCTTGCCTCTTTCTGCACCCCTCTTTTCTCTTTCTGCACCTCTCTTGCTTCTTTCTGCACCCCTGTTCCCTCTTCTGCACCTTTCATGCCTCTTTCTGCATCTCTCTTGCCTCTTTCTGTACCTCTGTTGCCTCTTTCTGCACTTTTCTTGCCTCTTTCTGCACCCCTTTTGCCTCTTTCTGCTCCTCTGCTGCTTCTTTCTGCACTTCCATTGCCTCTTTCTGCACCTCAATTGCCTCTTTCAGCACGTCTGTTGCTTTTTTTGCAGATCCCCTGCCCCTTTCTGCACCTCACTTGCCTCTTTCAGCACCTCTGTTGCTTTTTTCTGCAGATCTCTTGCCTCTTTCTGCACCCCTCTTTTCTCTTTCTGCACCTCTCTTGCCTCTATCTGCACCCCTGTTCCCTCTTTCTGCACCTTTCCTGCCTGTTTCTGCACCTCTTTTGCCTCTTTCTGTACCTCTGTTGCCTCTTTCTGCACTTCTCTTGCTCTTTCTGCACCCTTTTTGCCTCTTTCTGCACCTCTGTTACTTCTTTCTGCACTTCTCTTCCTTCTTTCTGCACCCCTCCTGCCTCTTTCTGTACCTCTCTTGCCTTTTTGTGCACCTCTCCTACCCCTTTCTGCACCCCTTTTGCCTCTTTTTACACCTCTGTTGGTTCTTTCTGCACTGCTCTTGCTTCTTTCTGCACATCACTTGCCTCTTTCTGCACTTCACTTGCTTTTTTCTGCACCTCTCTTGCCTCTTTCGGCACCTCTAGTGCTTCTTTATGCACTTCTCTTGCCTCCTTCTGCACCTCTTAGAGGAGAAGGAGAATAGTTAGAGGTAGTTTTAATCCCCCTGCCCTATTATGTACTAGGGCCATATAGGGGAGGTCATGCCAATCACAGGGGTACCCCAATGCATAGTGTACCCTAGTGTATGCAGGTGTTTTCACTGTATTCTAAGTGTCTTTCAGCATAGCACTGGCTCCTGGCCTGGTTAGTCAGAGTCAGTTACCACCAGTACCCGTCAGCAAAAAGTTGGGGGCACAGGATGACTTTGCAACAAGGCCTTTTTCTGCTCCTCTGTTGGTTCTTTGTGCACATCTCTTGTTTCTTTCTGCACCTTTCTTCATCTTTCTGGACTTCTGTTGCCTCTTTCTGCATTTCTCTTGCTTCTTTCTGCGCCTTTCTTCCTCTTTCTGCACATGTCCTACCTCTGTAGGCATAGTTAGAAATTAGCATTTAAAAACCTTTGAAATTCACTGAAAAAACCACGGGTTTCAGGGACGTTATAGTTAGAAATTAGCATTTAAAAAACCTTTGAAATTCACTGAAAAAACCATAGATTTCAGGGACGTTATAGTTAGAAATTAGCATTTAAAAAACCTTAAAAACTCACTGAAAAAACCACAGGTTTCAGGGACGTTATAGTTAGTTGGACATTTCACTCGTACAAAACCAGAGAAATTCGGCCGTTATAGTTAGTTCAGCTAGCTATAACTTGCGCCCCCGCAATGCACTGCTGATGACGTCACATATTACATCATTCATTACATGGTCAGTGACATCACTGATGACAAGCTAAAAAATCAATTTCTATGGCAAATAAGTCCTAACTATAACTACACAGTGCTGGCCATTGTTGTGTGTGGTGAGAGGCATGAGTCACAAGATTCAAAGTTCAGGGTAGGTGATTATATCTCTCCCCTCGGCTTACAATAGTAATAAATAGCATAATATACTCTCTGCATATGTACATGGTTTATACTGTTGTGTAGTTCCCACTAATCCGTAAGACCTGCACATTTGTTTGGACACCATAAACTTTGGGCGAGGTGCCTCGACTGATTCCGGGTACCCCCGTAGGGTATGTTGGCCTAGAAACCAGCTAGCTCACAGTGCCACCATAAGCCCCCCTAACCTTACCAGGGAGCGAATGGTTTCTGGCAACCACTAAACATGACAACCCTGACCCTGCAGGGATCGTGGAAACAGATCAGAACCTTTCGCTCAGTCACTCGTGCTTACTTGGTCTCAGAGAAATATACAGAATACACAGTGGGACGTTTTCAATGTATTTATTGAACCAATATTATTCAGGTATAAAATACATGTGCTGCAATAATCAGTAGACAGAAGCAGATGACAGTGATTACAAGCACCAAAAGTGTAAATAGTAGATATAGTTCTACCATGGTGCTAGAACAGTGTATATATGCAGTCATATAAACAAGGCAGTAATCTGGCGTACTCCTACGATGCAAACCCTACTCTAAGTGCATCTAGAGTCTGTGTAGGTGTAGAGCCAAGAATCCCCCAAAGGGATGATCCAACCCCATTACCTGGCAAGAGAGAATGAAGGACCCCATCTTGGTCACAAACTGGACACCCCTCAGGAGATGTCAGTCCGCTGTGTGGTGAAGTCAAAGCATGCAGGGACCCTCGGTGTTAGCTGAAGTGCGTCCTCTGCTAATCTAACGGGATGCTCATTATTTATAATAGAAAACAGCCTTGCGATGTACGTTGTAGATTAGCGATGTTATGGATATGTAGATAGCTTTGTCGCCCCGTGGATGAAGATAGAACGCCATTTGTACATAGTGCGTAAAGAGGCCTTGTACATGATGTTCGAAGCATCGTGGTAATGTTGTGCGAAGCTAAATGTGTAAACAAAGTAGTTTCTGAGAAACGAATCCGACATTGTCGTGTATGCAAATGTGTGCAAAAGTTCACTGCAGAAATGTTATAGTGAAAAAGAGTACAATGTAAGAAATGAGCAGCTTCTCTACATGGGCTTACCCGGGAACATAACAACACCATGGCATATTTTATGAAAATCTGTTTTAAAACAGGTATTTAAACCTGGATACAAGGCTTTAAAAGGCATAACTCATATCTGCCTTTTAGGTTTTTGATAGGGGGACTATTCACATTATTTAGCACAAATAGTTCATGTAAGTTTTTTTCATTTTAGATGTTAATTTTCTAGGACAGGTCTATTAAAAATTAACAGCACTCACAAGCAGACATGTTCTTTCTTTATTAGATAGTCTAATCTAAACCAGGCGAGGTGCTCTGGTCCATGTGCAATTGAGCGTATACTGGTCCATTACATCAGTAGTGAAGCCACAAGCGATCAAGGTCCATGTTTAATGGGTCAGTGCAGCAAACACCGCCTACGAGAAATAAAGTTACATTGAACGAGACTTGAGCCTATTAGGAGAGTTGGGTCTCTGTGCAAAGACATTGTTAACATTCAATCTGTGAGGAAGTAAACAGTGTTTTTCCTATGCCATTTCTCTCTATCGTTAAAATATTCTGGACGTTAACCTTTGCACTGTAGTAATACATTTCCATTAATGTGTGTGTTGGGACGGAATTTCCCCTGCATGGTGTATGGTCATGTTCCCCTGCCTTGGTTTTTTGATTTTGGCCCTGGCGTCACACTAATCCAAGCGTGTGCACAGAGGCCTAGACCTGAGTAAGGCCCTAGACCTGTCCTGTGACCTGAATGCGTGCACCAAGCTCACACAGTAGATAGTGTTCCTGTCCTGGATTTAGCACAAAGATCGGCGGTGGCAGCGTACCGTGTTTTGTGATTACCTAGTTGTGGCCAGAACTTTTTATCTGTGTAAATGAAGTGGAGACCTACTGGCCCACTCATGTAAAGTTCCACTTCTGTGTGCTTACACACCTCTTAGCGCTAATATGTATCCCAAGTGTATTTTGTATGTGTTTGCGTGTTTAGCCAGTGTGGTAAATGTTTGGTGTGTGTGAGTAAAACAAAGTAATGGAGGCCAGTGGGGATCTTTTTGGATACCTCTGGCCTTGCCTTTTGCATAAGGTGGGGTGAGGTTTTTTTCCCAGACAATTCTGAGCTTGAGTACCTCCACACTACCTCCCTGAGAATCCTCTGACTGCTCACTATTGCTACCACTGAGAGTCAAGCACTTAAGGGGTTTAGCTTTGCCAATTTGCAGAGCCTTAGTAGAAAGGACCCTGAGACATCAGAAGAAAAAAAATGTCAACCTCCATGGCTGAGGCCCAGTAGCCTCTGCTTGCCTTGTGGTCTTGTGACCTCCAGAAGGAGGGTCTGACTGTGATTATTAGTACAACTGTTCTAAAATGTAACGTGTTATTGGGCCACATTCACTTTCCCGTCCATGGCACATCTATCTATCTATCTATCTATCTATTTATCTATCATCTATCTATCTATCTATCTATCTTGAGATGTCATTAGTGATGTCATCAATGATGTCATTTAACATTTCGTGAGTGTTGTAATATGTAAGGTCATAAGCAGTGCAAGGCAGGGGTACAAGTTATAGAAAGCTCAGTAAACTAAGGTGAATTTCAGTGTTTTTTTTGTTTTTTAAACTCTGTTTTTTATCGTATTCAAACACCTATCTATAACATCACATTGACATTTGTTTTTTTCAGTGAATATATATATATATATATATATATATATATATATATATATATATATATATATATATATATATATCTCTTCCCCAAAGTTACCTCAAACAGAAGAGCCCACACAAGGTATGATTCGCCAGCAGATTTAATGAGAGCTGCAGCATGGGTGTGCAGGACAACGCAAACAAGAGTTCATGTAGCCGACGCGTTTCGGGTCCTCTGCCCTTTCTCATAGGCTTCTGTATATATAAAATATGTGTGTATATACATGTATATATTGACCCGGACGAAGGCCTCTGGCCGAAACGCGTAGGTCGTTTTTCTCTGATGCACTGATCGCACTTTGCACATTATACTGAAGAAAACAATGAGAAAACAAGAAAATTAAAAAAGATTTCCAAAAGCTACAACCTGGTGTGGTCTTGCTTTGTGGAGTGCTGCCTTCCTGTGCACCTTGGTCATGGTGGTGTAATGAAGACGAGGGAAACATGGGATACTAGTTTCCCATATATATAGATAGATAGATAGATAGATAGATAGATAGATAGATAGATAGATAGATAGATAGATAGATAGATAGATAGATAGATAGATAGATACACACACTTGAAAAGGCCATAGCTGTGCCTGGATACCTCCACACCACCATCGTGGATTTACGCACAAACAAGAGACATATCTTTGAAACAGATCTGAAACAGCTGTAGGCATGTCCTCCAAGCCAGAGTCCTTGTGCACATCCACAATGTATCACAAGTGACATCTCACTTTTCGTACTCCTTTGCCGTTTTGTAAACTTTTATGAATATTTTGGGTCGAAGTCACCTATACACAGAGGCAGAACATCTACAAACATACATTTTTCCGTCAGTGCAGAAAGCACAGTGTAATAATTATTTTTGTGTTCCTAATTCCTAATTGCTGTACTTTTCATATGGCACAAAATAGGAAATTTGCGTGCAATGCTGTCTCACAGGAGTGCACTTACATCCAGTAAGCTAGCTCTTGTGTTAAGCATAACACAACTAATGACTGCCACTAATAAACACCACCAGCACCCATTAAAACTATACAGATAGGGTCTCCTTGGTAGTGGGTAGCAAGGAATGGTGGTCAGTAGCGGTCCGTGGTAGGAGTGCCGGCCAGGCGGTGACGTGGGGTGGGGGAGGGGCAGGGTGGGGGGTAGAAAACGACGGATTACGGCCGAATACAGGTAAGTAAACATTTAAATAAATAAAACGAATTTCGTTGTGAGCGCTGCATCGCCAAATGCGATGCAGCGCGCGCAATGAAATTCGTTTTATTTATTTAAATGTTTACTTACCTGTATTCGGCCGTAATCCGTGGTTTACTACCCCCACCCTGCCCCTCTGCAGCCCCACGTCACCGCCCGGCCGGCACTCCTACCACGGACCGCTACTGATGGTGGTTCTACTGAGTGACGAAGATATATTTTTTAGTTTCTTTGCTGTTGGTTCACTACTCGCTTGTATGTGCGTTTTTGCACTTTAGTACTTTGTTATTGAGTAGTATTGCACTGTAATTCTAATCAGGCAGTTATACGTTACATTTGCACTTTACATCCTGTGATTGTTTTGGATTGTCTTTTGTGTGTATTAGCACTTTCGCACTTTGTTGTTGAGTTGCAGTGAATTGTAAAGTTTAATCATGCAGTTATACGTCCCATTTGCACTTTATACGTTGCGACTTTTAGATTTCTGTATTGTTGTTGCAATAATGACTGCGTAAATGCTATATTGGATGTACTTTTGTATTTCTCATGTGGTCCTCAGTCGGGTATATTAGCACCTTTTGATTGAGTTACAATGAATTGTAAATTCAAATTATGCAGTTATATGTCCTATTTTCATTCTATATGTTATGGGTTTCTTTTAGATTTTTTTATTGTTGTCGCAATAATGATTGTGTAAATGTTTATAATGGATGTATTTTTGTATTTCTTATGTGGATCTCAGTTGAGTTACAAAACATAAATAAATAAATATTGAATATTGATACTGACCATTGTCAGCGTTGACTTACCCTCTTTGTGTTTGGTTCTCCATGCGGAATGAGTTGGCTGGCTGGACCCAGGCACCAGTTAGTAAGTAAGTAAAAAATGTATTGTTTAGTTAATTAAAACCATAACAAAAATTGCAAAATTCTTGGAGAAACAAAATCAAGTGAAATGACAAGACAAAGTTATCAGGGATTAAAAAGCTAAAATTTCAAATTTTATACAAAGCGCAATTTGACCGAGTGGTTGAAGGAGTTTGTTTACTTTGGAAAGTTTATTTTCCCTTTTCGAGTGTCTAATAGCTGCTAGGCTGCCAATTTCATAGCGCGTTCATGAAATTTGAGAAGCTTAAATAGCTTACAGGTCATTTGAGGGTCAGTCGGACCTAATCCTGTCGTTATGGCCGCTCTACAGGTCCTTACCCCTCTGTCAATAAAAGCATTTCTTAATAAAGTTGCTCGTGCTTGCTGTCATTTCGGGCACATACATATTAGGTGGATGAGATCTTTTTTACAGCCACAGAGGAGACATGCTGTGGGGCCTTCATATCTCCAGCTTGGTTGGTCCGCTATTGATGGGAGCTTTCCGAGGCGGAGAGCCATCAGTTGTTTTTTTATATGTAACACGAAGGTGATGTTTAGGTAAGCTGCTGGAGCGAGCGTTTTGTAATTGTTGATCACCATCCAAGCATGTGATCTATGGGCGAAAGTGTTTTTATCTAATAGCACAGAGTGAAATTTAGCAGATTTATTTATGGCTAGTTTAAACGTCGTGTAGGGCAAATTTTTATTCCAAACCTCCTCCATGCATGTGGTTACTAATCCTCTGTGTAAATATTGATTGAATGCTGATTTTTTAAATCTTTTTCGACTTCGGACCACGATGCTTTATTAAGGGCAGAACACGCTGGATTTTGTTTAAGTCTGTACCAAACCTTTATTGTGGAGTACATTCTCCCCATAATTTAATTCATCAACCCAAATTCGAGCCGGACTTGTGCTGGTGATGCAGATTGTGGCAAATGAAAGACTTTTTTGTATGTAGTCGTTACCAGCTTGCTCATTAGGTTCGCCTCTTTGCCGTGTAGCGCAATGCTAGCATATGATATTGTTGGTAGAATTTTTGCCGCTATTACGGAGAGCAATGGTTTATAGGATGAGCCCTCTAGTTTTTTTGCCAAAGATGTAAACGCGAAAGTTAGTGCACTGGTTCGCTGTGACATGTACTTTTTAGGTCTCGGCCTGCACCAGCGCTTGCGCTGGTCTGGCCGAGAGTTTTAGTAAGCGGGTTTTGGAAGTGCAAACACTGGCTTTCGGCTGGCGACCAGCTTGAGTTCACGATGGCGTGCACGCGCAGCTGGCATCTGGGTTTCCTATCTCTTCCTCATTTCCTCGTCATGGCTCATTAACTCTCTGGACTCTGATGTTTCAATCGCAGCAGCAGCTCACATTACCAACTGAGGGCCCTGGACTACAGTCACATGAAAAACAACAGCGATTAGCATTGAAATGCAAGCTTTTTTTGTCTAGTTAGAAATATTGCTTCGGTGGGTTGATTTCACCTTATATCGCTATTTGTTTTATATTGGGAGTCACAGCCTAATTACCAGTATTTTTTGTCTCTCACTGTTTTTAAAAAAATATTTATTCGCGCAAAGCACAAAGCTATATTTAAGGTTACTTTTTCCGCGTCACTTCTTCACTCTATTTAAACTCCACACCCCCACTCTTATTGTCTCTCTCCTTCTCTCTCTCTCCCCTCTCTAATTCTCTCTCTACTTAATTAACTCTCCCCTCTCTATCTTTTTTAGCCTTTCATTCTCTCTCACCCCTTTATCTGTTTCTCTTTCAAAATCCTTCATTCACTCTCCCCTTCTTTCTCTCTCTCTATCCCGCTCCACTCTTTATTCTATGTACACCCTTTCTCTCTCTTTCTCTCTCACCACCCTCTCTAATTGGGCATTATATCTTCACTCTATCTCTCACTCGGCAACACCACAGCATCACTCAGCGCAACCACAGCATCAATCAGAGCAAGCACAGCATCAATCAGAGCCAGCACAGCATCACTCAGCACCAACACAACATTTCTCAACGCCATCACAGCATCACTCAACGCCATCACAGCATCACTCAACGCCATCACAGCATCACTCAGTGCAACCACAGCATCACTCAGTGCAACCACAGCATCACTCAGCACAACCACAGCATCACTTAGCGCCACCACAACATCACTCCGCGCCACCACAGCATCACTCAGCACCACCATAGCTTTACTCAGCGACACCACATCATCACTCAGGGCCAACACTGCATCACTCAGCACCACCACAGGATGACTCAGCACCACCACAGCATCGCTCAGCACCACCACAGCATCGCTCAGCGCCACCACAGCATCGCTCAGCGCCACCACAGCATCGCTCAGCGCCACCACAGCATCACTCAGCGCCACCACAGCATCACTCAGCGCCACCACAGCATCACTCAGCACCACCACAGCATCACTCAGCACCACCACAGCATCACTCAGCGCCACCAAAGCATCGCTCAGCGCCACCACAGCATCGCTCAGCGCCAGCACAGCATCGCTCAGCGCCACCACAGCATCGCTCAGCGGCACCACAGCATCGCTCAGCACCGCCACTGCATCGCTCAGCACCGCCACAGCATCGCTCACCGCCACCACAGCATCACTCAGGGCCACCACAGCATCACTCAGCGCCGCCACAGCATCACTCAGCGCCGCCACAGCATCACTCAGCGCCGCCACAGCATCACTCAGCGCCAAGACAATATCACTCAGCACCACCACAGCATCACTCAGCGCCAAGACAATATCACTCAGCACCACCACAGCATCACTCAGCACCACAGCAGTATCACTCAGCAACACCTGAGTATCATTCAGCATCACCTCAGCATCGTCTCCGCAACAGTCACCACCACCACCACTACCACCTCAGCATCACTCAGCACCACCTCAGCTTGCTCTCGGAATCTGGCATCTGTTGATTCTCCCCTAGCGTCTGGCCGCTGCTAGTGTTATAATACAGGTACTAGTTCCCAACCTTCACCCTCCGATTGTTTATGCCCCCTCAAAAAAAAAAGCTTTAACAAACAACCATTGCCAGCATTGCAAGAACAAAAGAAAACTGAGGAAATTTTTTATTGTAAATACTTTTTTAATATGGTCGTTCAGTTTTACATAATGCCTTCTTGGTCATATATAAAGTAACAAAAATGCTTCTGACACTTTTTTATTATAACTTTTCAGCATGCCGCACAGCAGCCACACTTCTCTACAGCACAGCTTGAAGACATTGGCAAAGTCAATAGCTCTGGCTAAACACTTATAAGGCCCCAAAGGCGAGACCTATTGGCTATGCCAATGCTTGTTTTGTTTCTGGTGGTTCAACCTGTTGTCCATGTAGTACCCTAGGTATGTAAAGCATGTTACATCTTCCAGGGGTTTTCCATCTGCCCATAGGTTCAATTGGGGAGTATGGCATTACTGATGGTCATTGTTTTGGTTTTAGAAGCGTTAATTTCTAATTTGTTTAGCGAAATATAATCCAGTGTTCTAGTGAGTAGCCTATGTAGGCCAATTTTCGTTAAACTTATAAGAACCACATCATCTGTATCCGCGAGGTGCAATAAAGATAGTACTCCCATCTTCGATGGGTGGAAATTGATCTCATTAAGCCTTTGGGACAAGTCGGACACAAACAGGTTGAAGAGATGCAGAGCAAGAACGCATCCTTGTTTCAAGCCCCTGCTGGTGTAAACTTTTCTCGAGACTCTGGAGCCGTCACCAAGTCAGTAGCGGCTCCTGGAGGGAGTGCAGCGGGGCGGTGGGGTGGGGCGGGGCGGTGGGGCGGGGCGGGGCGGGGTGGGGGGTAGTAAACTCCGGCTTACGGCCAAACTGAGTTAGGTACATAAATAAATAAATAAAACTAATTACATTGCGCGCGCTGCATCACCGATTGCGATGCAGCGCGCGCAATGTAATTCGTTTTATTTACTTATTTATGTACCTAACTCAGTTCGGCCGTAAGCCGGAGTTTACTACCCCCCACCCCGCCTCACCGGCCCACAGCACTCCCTCCAGGAGCCGCCACTGCACCAAGTTTCACTCTTAGCCAGGTTTCAGAGTAGAATAACATTATTCCTTTCAATATTCTTTCTGGTATATTCCACTGTCTGAGTTTCTTCCACAAATGTTGCCGGTCACGCTGTCAAAAGTAGTTTTTAGGTCTATAAAACAAAGATAGAGTTTTTGGTTTTTTTGCTTGTATTTCTCAGCAATAAGGGAAAGTGATAGAATGTTGGTTGTTGTTCCTATCCCCTTTTTGAATCCAGTCTGATTTATAGGAATCAAGTTAAATTCGTCCGTCCAGGTAATCAGATCAGCTAGAATCAAGGAGGCATGATACTTTGCCTCTACGTCTAGCAACGCAATGAGCCTATAGTCTGATGGATTACATCGTACCCCCACCCCCCCTTTGAATATGGGTGAGATGACTGAGCCTTGCCAACTGGTTGGTATTTGATTTAATTCTTCTGTCTCTTTAAAGAGTGCAGCCAGGTGATTGCTCCAAAACTCTGGGTCGTATTTGAATATATGGCTTGAGGGATCCCATTTGGCCCGGGAGCTCCGTCTCTTCTACTTTTTCTTATTATGTTGGTTATTTCGTCTACTAAATGGGGAGGTGAATGTGTTTTGTTTTTGTTTATTTTGGCTGTAGTGTCTGTGCTGCAGTAGTGCTTTGTTAGTGTTCTTGCTGACGACACACAAGCTTGCCGGTTGGGGTCCTTTTGGTATTTTTGTGGAAGTTGTACAGAAATTGTATTATCCTTAGATTTGTTTGATAAGAATTCGACCCAGATGTGTTCTTGGATGTTAGAAGCTATAACGTTCGCTGGTCTGTTTAAGTTGTTTATCATGTCCCAGAAGGAGCTCAAGTTGGTTTGCCTTGCTCTAAACAGTAATTTGGTCCAGAAAGTGTCCTTGCTGTTTCTTTTATCTTCCCAAAGTATTTTTTTGTAATCTTTCCTCAATTGCCGTACTGTCTCCCATGCCGTGTGGTCCACTGGTAGAACTCTTAATTTTCTGATTGCTTTTTTTAGCTCTCGTTTCGCTGTTTGGACTTTACTTGATGCTGCTTTATGATTTGTCTTTCTTGACGTCTCATTATTTGTTTTTGTCGTTAAGGATGTCAAGTTTGATAGGAAATCAGTCCAAGATTGTATTTTGTTTAAACGCTCATTTCCAGATGCTACCAGTAATTCTCTTATAGTGTTTTGTATTTCCTGAAAGGTTTTGTTTGTCCATTTCAGGCGTTTCAGATCAGTCATATGAATGTTGCCCTCTATTATTGTTGTGGTTTGATGTTTATACTGCTGAATGTTAAAATAAATATGTTGATATGAATGGTCGCTCAAGGTGGTGTATTGATTGAAAACTGCGAAAGAAGTGGAATTAATGAAAGCGAAACTGCAGTAAAATCAAGTATGGTTCTTGCCTGCATCCCGTAATAAGTATATTCTGGAGGAAAGTCTTCAACTGATCTACCATTTGCTACTCTCAGCCCCAGGTATTCTAGTGTCTTAACTAAGTGTTGTCCTGAACGGTCAAGTCGTGTGAGCTTGAGTGGGTATTGGGGTTTTACGTTCCAAAATATGTTGTCCACTGGTGAGTAAAGGGTCATACCTTTAAGCCACCTCTGGAAGTGCCAATCAGGAAAGGTAACCTGAAGACATAAATAACTAGAGCTTCCGATGCTATATATAAGGCTCTGAAGTTCACCTTTTGCATCTGACATGCCAGAGGTAGACACTTCCAGTGGGCAACTGGACGATGTTGAAAATGGCTGCTGCCATCTGAAAGACCTGCTGTGGCAATCCTAACATGTGACTAGCCCTTCCCCATCCCAACAGAACTTGAGACACATTAGCCTGTCACAAAATTCCCTATTTCACTATAATCTTCTAAATCACTGTGTGAGGCGGAGGGGTAAGAGAACCCACAACTAATGGGGGAAAGAAAGTTCATGTTCCCATTGACTCATATTGCCTAATCCTTAATTCTGTTAATATTATAACATTATATTATATAATATTAATATTATAAATTAATATGTTACTCTGAGAAGGACTCCTCACCTACGACAGCAAAAGAGAATTGGAGTGAGTCACTTTACCAAAATCATAAACTGTGTTCCCCCGAGGAAATGGGACAATAACAGATTACGGTGTGCTAACCAATGCAACCTGGTTCACATGCAAAAAAGATTTATAAAGGAGAGTATAAGAATAACTTTTATTTAGTGTGCATTCACGCCAGAAGAGTGCTTTGGCATGAGGTACGTAAGAAAATATAATCATTTAGCTTTCAATGGTTTTGACCACGGGCTTATTATGAGCACTGAATTGCTGAATTATCCATATTCAGCACACCGACCCTTACATCAGTCCATGCATAGTTATAGATGGGCCTCTTCAGTAGGCTTTGTCCCTTAAGAGGCCCAATCAGGCCATAACCGGTCCTCAGCTGCTTGTGTTCCAGTTTAGAGAGAACCTAGCTTGGCAGCTCGGACTGGACTGTTCCTATTAGAGCAGAACCAAGGCTGATTTGCATATGGCTGAGTCTAATCTGAGGTGGCATGGTGGGCAAAGAATGATTGGTTGGAATGCTAACCCGAGTGATTGCCAGTGGTTATACACATTGCAAGCATTCCTCCCATCAGGTTTTGTGTGTTTGATGTACAACCTCAAATGGCCAGGGGTGTACCCAGATGGGAGTCCTTTGCTTACTGTACAGCAGGAAACAATTGGTGTTTGAACAAAATATCTATTTAAAACTAATGGGACACTGAAATAAAATATTGTGACACACAAATACCGTGATCCACAAATATCGTTGACAAGAATATAATTTTGTATAGTGGGTAAAAACATATATTTTTTAATTTTCTTAATGTGTTTTAGTTGATATATTAATTTTATGTATTACTATTGTTTACATAAATGTGTTTTTTTTTTTAATATAGCTTGTAATTTTAAGTGATTTAGATGTTTTTATTTATTTGTAATAGTAATAGTGTTGCAGTGGGTTGTTGGGTTTGTAGGGGGATAGGGTGGAAAGTTAATTAGGTAATAATTAATTAAGAATTATTTAATAAAGTTTATTTAGTTATATGATTGATATTTATTATGTAATGTATGTAAACTGATTTATTTTCCTTAAATTCTATTTATGGGCTGTTAGGTTTGTAGGGGTATGGTGTGGGAAGTTAATTAAGTAATAATTAACAATTATTAATTGTTAATTAATTATTTAATTGATTTATAATCATGTAATTTATGGAATATACATTAACTTTACTTATATTTCAGCTGCGGACTGCTAGGTTTGTAGGGGTGTAGGGTGGGAAGTTAATTAAGTATTAATTAATTAATTAGCAAGTTATTAATAATTGTGAATTCATTATTTAATTGATTTTTAAGTATGTAAAATATGGAATGCTAATTTATTTTACTTATATTTTAGTTGAGGGATGCTAGGTTTGTAGGGGTATAGGGTGGGAAGTTAATTAATATTGAATACCAATTATTTCTTAATTGATAATAATTTTTTTATTCAATAGTAATTATGTAATACATATATATATATATATATAGTTTTTATGTCAATTAATATTTTTTCTACATTCATGGAGTTACTCATATATGTAATGTGTTTGAAGTGAACTATTTTTCCTACTCTTGTTTTGACTGCAGTAGGAATAGTAAAATTAACTTCTTCGCAGTTAACACTTTCTCTACTGTTGCGCTGTTTGGTATAGGAATAGTAAATTTCACCACTCCGAAATCCAACGCTTTTCCTACTGTTGCATAGACTGGAGCGGTATTAGTAAATTTTACCCCTCCAAAGTCCAAGACTTTCTTTACTGTTGCGCTGACTGGAATGGGAATAGTAAATTTCACCTCTCTGAAATCCTATGCTTTCCCTACTGTTGCACAGACTAGAGTGCGAATAGTACATTTAACCCCGCAAAGTCCAACACTTTCCCTACTGTTGCACTGTTTGTAGTGGGAATAGTAAATTTTCATCCCTTTCAAAATCCAATACTTCCCTTACTGTTGCAGAGACTTGAGTGGGAATAGTAAATGTTACCTCTCCGAAATCCAAAGCTTTCCCTACTGTTACTCGTTTGGAGTGAGAATAGAAGATTTAACCCCTCCAAAGTTCAACACTTTCCATACTGTTGCATTGTTTGAAGTAGGAATAGTATATATAACACCTGCAAAGTGCAACACTTTCCCTACTGTTGTGTAGACTGGAGTGGGATTCGTAAATTTCTCCTCTCAGAAGTCCAAAGCTTTCCCTACTGTTGCTTAGACTGGAGTGGGAATAGTAAATTTCACCCCTCTGAAGTCCAACACTTTCCTTACTGTTGCATAAACCAGAGTGGGAATAGTATTTTTAATATTCTTAGACTCCAATAGTTGTCATCATATTGATTACATAGATGTTATATCATTAATTGTTTTATTTTTTTATATCCTATATTATTGGTTTTTATTTTGAAATTTATTTTATTGTTTAAAGTATTTTTCGTAAATGTGTTTTTTGGATTTTTCAATTTTTAATATTTGATTTATTGTCTACATTAATTAATATATTTTTTCTTATTCAATTGTTTATATTTTATGGTGTTATTGTGTAGTGTATGTATATATATATAGTGTAACATAATTATTAAAAATATTTAGTCTACATTATATACATTTTATTGGTATTTTAAATGTATTACTATGAATATATATATATATACATATATATTTTCATATTAATAAATTAAAAATATTAAAATAACATATCATTACAATGTCGGTCGGATCATAACCGACAGGCAATTGGTTGTGATCTGACCGACATCTGCTGCCACAGTCCGACTGCCGCATTAAGATGCTCACGGTCGGAGGCAGGGCGGATTGACCGACCGACAGTTCTGATGGGCTCAAGGAGCCTATCCGACTGTCGGTTGGAATGTAATTCACTACAATAACGGTGGTGCCTGCTTAGGCATCGCCATAGGGATTACGATGTCCCTTTCAAACAGCCTTTCAATGGCGGTCAGACCGCAATTGAAAGGCTGTCGGAAACCGAATTTGGGGTCCCCTAGCAAGGCCCCCGTCCTTCTGCGGCCTCCGCTATGAGCACTGGGGGGTACCTGTTATGCACCCCAAACATCCATACCACATGGTGCCTGACACAAGGTGCATGGATGTTTGAAAACATCCATTTTATTAATGTGGCTTGTGCTGCTGCCCTTTTACGACCGCAGCACAAGCTGCAATGGAAAAATTGATGTTTTAGACTGCCTCATGGGTGGTCGCATCCAATTTGTCGGATGGAACCGCCGACTACAAGTCGGTCAGTTTCCATTCCGACACAATACATGACGGACGTGTGTCTTACCGGCATCACAATAAGCTTTCCGACCGACTCCTTGTCGGGAACGGTTCCGAACGATTGACGGTCGGAGGTTCCGACCGACCGATTATGATGCTTCTGAACACCGTTCGGAAAGTCTCCCATTGACTTCAATGGGAGCCTGTGTTCCGACCGACAGCACAGGCTCCCATTGAAAAATGGGGTGCTTTCTGAAAACCTTGCACCCTGTGGCAGGAACCCCATGGTGCCTGTCACACTGTGCATGGTTCTACAGGGGGGTACCCCCACAGCCCCCAAACGGCCTCTGGATGAAGGGGGGCCTGCTAGAGGCTCCCAAAGTTGGTTTCCGACAGCCTTTTCTTGTCGGACAGACCAAGTCGGAAAGGCTGTTGGAATCCGAGTTCGTAATCGGTCTGTCGGAAACGCTGTCCATTGAGCTGTACGAATCGGCTCGGCCGACTCAGAGTTTCCGAATGCCAGTCGGGATCCGAATCGGAATGACCAAACGGTTACCTTTCCATCATAATCGGTCAGTCAGAAACATCGGTTCCGACACGGTTTAGGAAAATCCTAATGCCGTTTGGAGCCTTTCCGACCGACATTGTAATCAGGCCCATAGTGTTGAATATTAGTTGAATATATTTAATTTACATTATATATTATAATATTCAACATTTACCACTTTAACCTCTATATTAAAAAATCGATATTTTTGGTCATTTTTTGGACGATTACTGTCAACGATATATTTTTTCCAATATTTTTGTACTTACCTTTATAAGTATAGGAACACAATATAGTGGTAAACAATATTTTTGACACAATATTTTTGTCAACGATATTGTTTACCACAATATTATGTCAGTGATCCAACCAATCTGTACCTGACTGAAGAGGCCCATCAAGCTGAAACCAGTCTTGGTTTGCTTATGGTACAGTTTGGAGAGGATGTGGCTTGTCAGTTTGTTTTGGGCTGTTTCTATTTGAGCAGGCTGATTTGCATATGGCTGTGTCTAAACTGAGGTGGCATGGCGACCCAAAGTAAGTGTTTGCCAGTGGTTAGACAAATTGCAGGTATTCCTCACATCACCATTTGTGACTGCTAACGTTGGCTTATATTATTAAATGCATTCGATAGGACACTTAGGTAACACTAATGTGCAACCAAATTCCCAAACATAGGTGTCTTGAACTGTGCGGGTGCGACACGTGGAATCCAGGAGAGACTGAGGAGAAGCATCTGGAACAATACATGATATTACACTGTAGAGTTAGTTGTTTTTTATGTATATATTCTTATAACAGATGCCTGCAACTGGAAGCAAAGGAAGATCAAGTGAGTTGCCCATAGTCACAAAATCCTTGGTCCTCGAGTTAGAATCCAGCAACATTGCCCTTATCCCACATTTTAAATGTGCTTCTCTTTGCACATGCCCCAGGCACCTGTGTGCCCCCATACATACTCCTCGCATTAATGACTCCTAAAAGCACTCAATACATTATAGAGTATCTTGCAGCTGCTGCCAACTGCTCTGACGTCATGCCAGTTGACAACGTGCGTGGTGTCACAGGGACTGCAGCCGGCTTCTACTAAATCCACAGGGAAGTGCTGTAACTGGTGCTGCTGATGTTGACAGCTCTTCCACCCACACCTTCCCCCAGGTCCCTATAAACCGTGGCAAGCAGACTAGAG
The DNA here is from genome assembly GCA_963921515.1 of Calotriton arnoldi. Taxonomy (NCBI): domain Eukaryota; kingdom Metazoa; phylum Chordata; class Amphibia; order Caudata; family Salamandridae; genus Calotriton; species Calotriton arnoldi. Next base: position 1,723,156 of record CAWUFW010001368.1, on the reverse strand, counting down.
GTCCCTGCTGCATACCCCCTCTTCCCTGGGGGAAGACTGGTAATGCGACGGTGCATCACACTGCCATCCTGCCTCTCCACACACCTCAAGACCCCTCTCAGAGAACAGGAGCACATAGTGTTCAGGGATGGAGGTGGTAGGAGGAGGGAGAAGGAGATCATAGAAGAGGATTGGGGAGCGTGGAAGAATGGATGCTAATCAGAGGAAACAAGTGCTAATCCCAGGCCTCCCTTTTTGTACTACCCACACTCCACTTGCTACCAATGGTGGCTGGCATGTACCGAGGGTGGTGGGGCGGGGGATACAAAAAATATAAAAATTAAATTAAAAGACACATACCTTCCTGTGTGATGCAATCCCATCCTCCTTCCGTCATCTCTGAAGGCAGGCTCCAACGTGGGACCCAGCCAACTCCCCTAACCAATCCTGGCGCTGCTTTCACCAGCATGAGAGCTGCTCCAGGATTGGAGGGAGCGGCCTCACTCGGCCCTCTCAAGAGCAATGGAGGCCTGCACTTTCTCTAACCCAACTGTCTAAGACAGCTAAGCTACAGAAGTTTAAAATGTGCATGTCTGACTGGCTGTCGCAAGACGGCCAGCCAAAGAGACATGCGCATTTTAAAGCGTGCACCTCCCTGCTGCCACTCGGCTACATTGACACTGCCCCGTCCTGTCACTCAGTTCGGGACAGGCCAGTTGAAAAATAAAATGGCAATAAATAAACTTTATTACCATTTTATTTTTCAGGTCTGGCCTGGGGCTTTTCCTTGTGGGGTGACGCTCCTCCGCTCAAACGGAGGAGTCGACCCTCCTTGCTACCACTGGTTTTAGAGGTAACGCAGGTCCATCACTGAAGAGGAGGCAAAGAGACCTGATAGAGTCCTGTTAACTTTCTATAATTTTCACACCTTGTCCATCCACCAGACCTTCAGCAACAAATATCAGGCTGGTGAAAAGCCAAATGAAGGGCACGGTGTCAACCCTATTGTGTCGTCGGGTGTGGTTACCATTTTGGTTTATCTAATGCATCGTAGTTACATTGCTCTGTAACACGACTATTCTTATATACGTAATCTCTATTGGAGATATCATGACACTGTTTGCTAAAAAACAGACAAATAAATAAAATAAATATGTATGAAATGAAGTTGTAGGTGTGTGTTTGGGGGCGACCTTAATTGAGAACAGAGGCAACAGGACACTTGTATGTTTTTCATGTGTGTATGGCAGGAAAGACACCATGAGGGAGGGTGGGAAGATGTCAGTTGCTGTTTGGTATACATTTGAGGACGGCGCACCCAAAGGCAGTGGGAGATGATGGAAGAAATCTAGGTAGATATGTGAGGCTATAGTAGAGTGGGCCTGCTGTTTATGGGTGTCCCAGGACACCTCTACTCAACTCTTACTGGCCTTGTCCATCAGGATAACTAGGCTGTGTGTGGATGTGAGGGGCATTTTGTAATAAAAATTGTACTTGATTAAATATCATCAGGGAATTGTTTCACGTCATGTTCCGGGTAACATCACAGACAACTTGAGCTCCACTCACACTGTCTCATTAGAAATCATTTGTTGATACTTCTGTATGTAGAATTCTATATGACTCGGTCTTGTCACATGCCCCTTCCCTCCTATTCCCAATGAGGTAGAAAAGAGGGTATGCAGTACTACACAAAGAGGTGGTACATTGGAAAAGAAGGCGTGGTTCTCTCATCATTCTCTCTGTTTGGCTATTGTAATGATAATTTTATATAAACCAGCATTGTTTTTGTAAAAAAAAAAAACAAGTACATTAACAATCCAGACAACACAATGTCCATGTCCCCTGATGGCATCACCGTTGGCATAGATGATGTCCACAGTTCAGGACATCTCTAATGTCTTCAGTGACATCAATGATGACGCTACATGTGATGTCATTAGTTATAACATTGTATAAGTCACCTGTAATTTCATATGCGATATGTGTGTCTCATGAGATCCGTGGTTCATAGGGCTAGGAGTGACATTAAGGTTTTTTTTTCCCTGAACATTAACTTTGTCACTTCGTTTCTTTTAAGTTTTTGATAGGGGGACTATTCACATTACTTAACACAAATAGTTCATGTAAGTTATATTCCTTTTAGATGTTTATTGTGTAGGACAGGTCTTTTAAAAATTGACAGCACTCACAGGGTGATATGTTCTTTCCTTAATAAACAGTGTGAGTTAAACCCAGACGAGGCACTCTGGTCCATGTGCAATTGAGCGTTTACTGGTCCATTACACCGGTAGTGAAGCCACAAGCGATCAAGGTCCGTGTTTAATGGGACAGTGCAGCAAACACCCGCTACGACCGCTTGCTAGGACTCTGTAGAGTCCTATTCTGGTGTACACGAACAAGTCCAACAAGCGTTTTATTAACACTGCTGCTACCCCGTCAAGTCAGTGCTGCAATGCAGTACAATGGTCTTAAAGTGCTTTCACCACTAGAGATCATAACTGGAAAAGATTTGTATTTTCTGAATTTTGATGTCTTTTCTTGGACAGATAAGAACAAAGAAAAGGTAGCCAGAGCTGGAAAGCACCAGAAGGTGTTGCATATTTTGGATTGGTAGGAGCAAGAACAAGAAAACTACTTCTAAAGCAACAAAACATTTTGTAAGATAGAAAGTGACAAAAGAAACCAGTGGACTGTGCTGAGGAAGTGTCATGTGGTGAATGTTCTTTAAACCTGATGTTAGTTGGTGTGCTTCCTGAAGCCCGTGCCTCAGTATCATTAGGGGAGCCCAGAAATCAATGCATTACCAGAGTGCACTGTGGATAGGGCTAGAGCCTTAACCACACTACTAAAATCAGCCGTTGAAATGTGCAATTTGTATTATCAATATTATTATCTCTACTATTATTATTATTAATATTAGCATTGTTGCTGCTACACTTTGGGCCCGATTACGACTTTTGGCTCAGCAAGAGCAGCAAAGCCGTGGTCGGGCCACCTGCCAGATTAGCAGTTTCCCTCTGTCTGGTGGGCTGGTTTTTGGCGTTCCCATGGCGGTGCCTCTAAAAATGGGCATTGCAATTGGAACGCCAAAAACAGTTCCTGCACGGCAAGGACTGTAAAGTCCGTGCCTGCACACATGCACACAGGGAGGCACATGTTGTGCCCCCCTGTGTGCATCCACATGGCATGACGCACCAGGGGGCCCTGTTTCCTCTCCGCCAAGGTTTTCATGGAGGTGGAACTGCCATGAAAACCATGGTGGAGAAGACACTCGTAATATGCTTGACAGGACCACGGCAGTCCCGCCAAGCATATTGCGGCCTCAGGACCACTGCACCACCACCAAGGAACGGTTCACCGCCCAAGTCGTAATAGGGCGTTCGGCCGCCGGTGCGGTGGTGGCTGGACCCCCACCACGACGCCACCACGAGTCTGGCGATCCTCAAACCACCATACTCGTAATTAGGCCCTGAATGTGTTTACACCAACTTACAAAAAACACAATCTGCGGACAAAGATCTAGCTTCCTGCTAAATTTTGTGTAATTCCGTTCAGCAGTTTTTGCAGTAGCACTTCTTAAAGAAATTTATCGAAAATGCATGGGGATTTCCTGTTTTGGGATCCCCTTTTTTCTTGGTACCCACTTGATAGATCACCCCAAAACTTTCCAGGAAGGAACTGCAGTGAATTTGCTTTTTTTTGTGAAGATTCGTCAGATAGCATCAAAGTTACTAGCTAACCAAAAACGCCATGTCTTTGGAAAAGCTGACCTAACTTGTTAGGGCCATGTTTCTATAGGAAAAGCATTTTTTGACTTGCCTATATCTTTGATGCTTTTAGAAGCCTCGTGGACCACCACCTCCCTGGAGATAAATTAAACAATATGGAGGGTGTCCACGCAGGCCCCAGGGACCACCACATCCCCGTGGCCAAATCCAAAATTTAAACATGGAGGGGGGCCACATGGCCTCCCTTCCGGGCCATATATACGACCCCGGGGACCACCACCTCCCTTGGGCCGGCCCGTGCAAAACAAAGGAGAGGGGCCGCATGGCCCCCCTCCTGAAGCCATTTATGACCCTGGGGACCGCCACCCGCCAGGGCTGGCTCCTGCTATCTTCCGAGGAGCCCACCCTCAGGAGATAGTTGTCATTTGAGATGTCATCAGTGATGCCACTGACCATGTCATGAGTGATGTAATATGTGAAGTCATAAGCAGTGCATTGCGGGGGAGTAAGTTATAGTTAGTTCAGCTGCTGAATTTCACTGGTTTTGCACGAGTGAAATGTGGGCCTAACTATACCATCCCTGTAAACTTTGTTTATTTCAGTGAATATATATATATATATATATATATATGTATATATATATATACAGAGTCATTTCGGGTGATCCCAGAAAAGAAACAGCGGCACACCAGAGGACAGCACAAAATATTTATTGTGCCCACAAACCATATATACACATATATATATATATATATATATATATATATATATATATATATATATATATATATATATATACACATATATATATATTATCTACTAGCGGTCGCCAGTAGATAGTTATAGTTACAACCTATTATCCATAGGAAATCCGCGACATTCTATTTGAAATAACTCTCTTGCCGGTTGACGTATCTTCGCAAAATTTTCAAACTTTGTGGGGCGCTCCGGTCCGCTCCTACCCTGAAAGTCTCGGGGGATTTGTCAAGCGGGGGCCGAGAAAAAGGGGGGTCCCAAAACGCGTTTTCCCCATGCAATTTTCCATAGGAAACTTTAGACACGGCTACAGCCCGAACTGCTGAACGGAATTACACCAAATTTGGCAAAGAGGTAGTTCTTGGTTCAGAAAGAACCCTTTTGTTAAATGGTGTAAATCCGTTCAGTAGTTGCTGAGAAAATCAAAAGTAAAAAGATAGATATATCTATGGCCGAGTAGGGTCCGCGTACCCTCAGCGCACCCTGCGCGCACCGTCCCGATCACGAGCTGCATGTTAATTGGCTGTCAGCTGGCTGTCAACATTCCGATTCAGGAAATGTTGGCAGCCATTTTGTCCCTCGGTAGAACCGAGGGACAGAAACAAGTGCGCAAAGCGCACAAAGGGGGCAGGGTAGAAACACCCTGACCCCTAGGTTTGCTCAGGAGTCCCACAAGGACCCCCTGGGCAAAAAAAGAAAAAAAAATTTTTTAAATCGGCAGGATGCGCTCAGGGTGCGCGAATCCTGCCGAGAAATCGAAGCGCGGTCTCCCGCGCTTCGATTGCATTTGCCCCCGGGTGGCCCAAGTCCCGGGGGCATGGTGGAGGTGGGTATATTGTTTGTATGGGGGGCCTCAAGGGCCCCCAAGCCCCGGGGACCGCCACCCCCGGGGCTTTATAAAAATGGTGCGGGAGGGCTCTCCTGCCCTCCCGCAGCCCCGGGGACCGCCACCCCCGGGGCTTCTTTTTTAAATAAATAAGGTGTGGGGGGCTCCAGCCCCCACACGCCCGGGGACCACCACCTCCCGGGGCACTTACAAAATAAATGTGGGGGTCCATTACGGACCCCCAGAGCCCCGGGGACCACCACCTCCCGGGGCTGTGCAATTTAAGGGAGGGGGCCACGCGGCCCCTCCTGGAGCCCTTGATGGCCCTGGGGACCGCCACCCCCAGGGCCGGCTCCTGCAGTGTCCCGGGTGCCTACCCCGGGACACTGTAGTTACTATGGCAGGACGGGAGCCTCGCGGCTCCCGTCCTGCCTATAGCAAACTGCTTTGGATATTGGAAGAGAGAGCAGGGAAACCTGCTCTCTCTTCCAATATCCAAAGCCGACTGCTTTCCACATGGGGAGCTGCATCTTAGCAGCTCCCCATGTGGAAAAGCAATGCCGGCTCCCAAGGGACGCGGGGAGCCGGCGGGACTGTGGGGGATTGGGGACCCCCACAGTCCCCAACGGAGAGAGCCAGCCCCGGGGATGGGGTCCCCGGGGCAAGTAGTGGCCCGGGAGGGGGGCCACGCGGCCCCCTCCCCAAAAAATAAAAAAAATAAAAAATTTAAAACGGAAAGGCCGGCCCGGGGGATGTGGTCCCCGGGGCGCTAAATGGCCTGAGGAGGGGGGCCACGCAGCCCCCTCCAAAGAAAAAAAAAATCGAGGCCATGCCCCGGGGATGGGGTCCCGGGGCCAATACAGGCCCAGGGAAGGGGGCCACGCGGCCCCTACCCGTTTTTTTTTTTTTAATTTAATAAAAAAAGGGGTAAGGCCCTGGGGGATGGGGTCCCCAGGGCCCAAAAACAGGAAAAAGGAAGGGGGCCACACAGCCCCCTTCAGAGGACAAAAAACGATCGGGCCCGCAGGCCCCGCCCCTTCCTTCACCACTCTGCAAACGCGCCCCTGGCGCGTTTGCAGAGGGAACGATTCCCCTTGAATAGTGGGGGTCCTTGAGGGCCAACTAGCCCACCAGGAACCTCCAGTATGCGCCAGGGGCTGCGTTGCAGAGAGGTGTACAGAGGCCACGGCCCTTTTTACACCTCTCTGCAACGCAGCTCTGTGGCGCTTTTGGATATACCTGTTGGGCTAGTTGGCCCCCAGGGACCCTCAGGATTCAAGGGAGTTAATCCCCCGACTTAAAACGCGCCACGGGGCGCGTTTGCACAGTGGTGAAGGGAGGGGGCGGGCTCAGGTGACATCTGTGCAACGCGCCCCGTGGCGCGTTTAAGTTGGGGATTAAATCCCTTCAATCCTGAGGGTCCCTGGGGCCAACTAGCCCAACAGGTACATCCAGAAAGCGCCACAGAGCTGCGTTGCAGAGAGGTGTAAAAGGGGTGTGGCCTCTCTACACGTCTCTGCAACGCAGCCCCCTGGCGCATATTGGAGGTTCCTGGTGGGCTAGTTGGCCCCTAGGGACCCTCAGGATTCAAGGGGACTTAATCCCCAACTTAAAACGCGCCACGGGCGCGTTGCACAGATGTCACCTCAGGCCCCGCCCCTCCCTTCACCATTGTGCAAATATTCTTCTAAAATCATCCGAAATACGAATTCCGATTTACTCACCTGTTATAAGGAGAGACCTCAGTGCTGTATCTTTCAGTCCAGTACTGGTCCTGAAAAGTAATTTTAACCGTACTTACCAGTAACTTGAATTTCCTTCCATAGGATATCATTGCCTGCTTTTTGCTGAAAAAGTTTCTAAGTGTTGATTTTTGAAACCTACAAATATTCCTCTAAAATCAGCCGAAATACGAATTCCGATTTACTCACCTGTTATAAGGAGAGACCTCAGTGCTGTATCTTTCAGCCCAGTACTGGTCCTGAAAAGTAATTTTAACCGTACTTACCAGTAACTTGAATTTCCTTCCATAGGCTAACATTGACTGGTTTCACTTGGAAATTCTTCTAAGTGTGGAGTTTTGGAACTTTAAATTATTCTTCTAAAATCAGCCTAAATACGAATTCCGATTTACTCACCTGTTATCAGGAGAGAACCCAGTGCTGCATCTTTTAGCCCAGCACTGACCCTGAAAAGTAATTTTAACCGTACTTACCAGTAACTTATCTTTTCTTCCATAGGAATCCATTGTCTGGTTTTCAGCAGAAAAGTTTCAAAGTGTCGATTTTCACAAACTACAAATATTCCTTAAAAATCGCCTGTATGACTTAAACGCATTTTTTCAAGTGTTTACAGGAGATGCACCAGTGCTGGATCCAGGATCCAACACTGAGTAAGAAAAAGTAACGATAACAGTTTTTACCTGCTAAGTGAATTTCCTTCCATAGGATAACATTGGTGATTCTATGAGGAAAAGTTTCTAAGTGTCAACTTTTAAAATACAATAATATTCCTTAAAAATCACGACTGTAACCAAAACGCTTTTACTCAACTGTTTACAGGAGATGTCCCAGGACTGAATCTAGGATCCAGTCCTGTGGTTAGAAAAGTAATCCATAAAGTAACTAATTGCATTTAACTAGAAATTCACATTGAGCTGAATGTTGCATTGTGTTTGAAAATGTGTTGCCCATTGCAACAACTGTAACTACTGTACTTAAAAGTCTATTGCCTATGTGCTAAGTATTTAAACTAAAGTAATTCATTCTGAGAAAGTATTTTTTGTAATGTAATGTATAATGTAATTACAATGTAATTTAAAAAATAAAATATGTAAAAGAAATTGTTTCTAAAAATGTAGTAAATCAGTATGAAAAAAATTAATATAAAAATTAATACATTTAAAAAATGTCATTTAAAAAACCTTTGAAATTCACTGAAAAAACCGTAGGTTTCAGGCACGTTATAGTTACAAATTAGCATTTAAAAAACCTTTGAAATTCACTGAAAAAACCATAGGTTTCAGACACGTTATAGTTAGAAATTAGCATTTAAAAAACCTTTGAAATTCACTGAAAAAACCATAGGTTTTAGGGACAGTTATAGTAACAAATTAGCATTTAAAAAACCTTTGAAATTCACTGAAAAAACCATAGGTTTCAGATATGTTATAGTTACAAATTAGCATTTAAAAAACCTTTGAAATTCACTGAAAAAACCATAGGTTTTAGGGACAGTTATAGTTAGTTGGACATTTCACTCGTACAAAACCCGTGAAATTCCCCCGTTATAGTTAGTTCAGCTAACTATAACTCGCGCCCCGCAATGCACTGCTGATGACGTCACATATTACATCACTCATGACATGGTCAGTGACATCACTGATGACATCACTGATGACATCTCAAATGACATCACTGATGACATCATCCACGTGATAATCTGATGCAGCTCCTCACACCCTAATATAACCTTTGATACACCCAATCTAAATTACAGACTGCCATTCGCAAAACTATAGACACTCCAACACCAATAACTACATACCCACTCACTGATTCTTAGGTCTACACACACACATCCACTCACTCACCCGTACAGTCACTCATACTTATGGTCACTCAGTACAGGACTATCATATGCACTCTTACTCCTATATAGACACTCAAACACCGCCACTCATCCATAGAGGTACTCACACACCTAGTCAGTCATGCAAATAATTAAACACACTGCCATTTACTCACCTATACAGTTATACACACACCAGCTCACTTAATCATACAAATACTAGCACATTGTTACGCTCTTATACAATCACTGATACAAGCACACACTCATCCATACAGCCACTATCACAATCACTCACTCTCGCTTATAGCTATTTATATACTCCAACACACATATATACTGGCTTTCACATATGTAGTTACTCACACATGTACCACTGGGACATACATTCACTGACTAACACACTCTTACACACACTTACCCACCCATACAGTCTATCACAGATGCACTCTTGAAACCATCCACCCAGTGAATCACCCACTCACACATCTATGCACAGAGTCGCACACACCCCACCCACACAAACACTCAGGCACCCATACAGATACTCAGACAACCAATCAATAACTCATATAGACACTCATGTAGCTATTCACAAACCCATGCAGCCACTTACACAGCAACAGACAGACGGATACAGACATTCACCCAGTTTAGTCACTAACCCATGCATTCAGTAAGATACGTTAAATCACTCACTTATAGAGTCAGTCACGCACCTACTAAATCATCCATACAGACACTTACACACCCACTCATTCTTCAATACGTCTTTTCCTATATATATTAAAAATATTTAAACTTTACAGAAACACACAGTCACTGGATGATGTCATCAGTGATGTCATTTGAGATGTCATCAGTGATGTCACTGACCATGTCATGAGTGATGTAATATGTGACGTCATCAGCAGTGCATTGCGGGGCGTGAGTTATAGTTAGCTGAACTAACTATAACGGGGAATTTCACGGGTTTTGTACGAGTGAAATGTCCAACTAACTATAACTGTCCCTAAAACCTATGGTTTTTTCAGTGAATTTCAAAGGTTTTTTAAATGCTAATTTGTAACTATAACATATCTGAAACCTATGGTTTTTTCAGTGAATATATATATATATATATATATCTACATATATAAAGAAGGGACTTTAAATATGAACTGCTGATGTCTTTCACTTTGTTCTATGCTGCCCAGAGGAAGGGAGGTATCCCGAAACGCGTAGGCAGCGTCTGTGAGGGGAGATGTCCTGAGCGAGCAGCCCTGTCTTTGGCCTGACCTCCGGCGAATGCGTTCCTTCCGGAGCGGCAACTTTCCTTTGTTGAATATGTGTGGCCAAGCCCAGGCCACGGCTTCGCATCACCACGAGACCCAAGTGGGTCCGCAGCAATGTACTTACAATGCGCAGCGGAGCTGGAGGGGTCTGTGAATTGGCAGGGCGCCACTTTGTACATCGTTTGTCCCTCGAGGAAATTTTAATTCACAACTTGTAAGCCAGCGCCCACTTGGATATGTTAAACAGGACTATCAGTCCCATCATGCAACAGTTTCACTTACCTGGTGTTTCATCAGGGTTAATCATGCGAAATAAAGAAGGGACTTTAAATATGAACTGCTGATGTCTTTCACTTTGTTCTATGCTGCCCAGAGGAAGGGAGGTATCCCGAAACGCGTAGGCAGCGTCTGTGAGGGGAGATGTCCTGAGCGAGCAGCCCTGTCTTTGGCCTGACCTCCGGCGAGTGCGTTCCATCCGGAGCGGCAACTTTCCTTTGTTGAATATGTGTGGCCAAGCCCAGGCCATGGCTTCGCACCACCACGAGACTCGAGTGGGTCCGCAGCAATGTACTTACAATGCGCAGCAGAGCTGGAGGGGTCTGTGAATTGGCAGGGCGCCACTTTGTACATCGTTTGTCCCTCGAGGAAATTTTAATTCACAACTTGTAAGCCAGCGCCCACTTGGATATGTTAAACAGGACTATCAGTCCCATCATGCAACAGTTTCACTTACCTGGTTTTTCATCAGGGTTAATCATGCGAAATAAAGAAGGGACTTTAAATATGAACTGCTGATGTCTTTCACTTTGTTCTATGCTGCCCAGAGGAAGGGAGGTATCCCGAAACGCGTAGACAGCGTCTGTGAGGGGAGATGTCCTGATCGAGCAGCGCTGTCTTTGGCCTGACCTCCGGCGAGTGCGTTCCATCCGGAGCGGCAACTTTCCTTTGTTGAATATGTGTGGCCAAGCCCAGGCCACGGCTTCACACCACCACGAGACCCGAGTGGGTCCGCAGCAATGTACTTACAATGCGCAGCGGAGCTGGAAGGGTCTGAGAATTGGCAGGGTGCCACTTTGTACATCGTTTGTCCCTCGAGGAAATTTTAATTCACAACTTGTAAGCCAGCGCCCACTTGGATATGTTAAACAGGACTATCAGTCCCATCATGCAACAGTTTCACTTACCTGGTTTTTCATCAGGGTTAATCATGCGAAATAAAGAAGGGACTTTAAATATGAACTGCTGATGTCTTTCACTTTGTTCTATGCTGCCCAGAGGAAGGGAGGTATCCCGAAACGCGTAGGCAGCGTCTGTGAGGGGAGATGTCCTGAGCGAGCAGCCCTGTCTTTGGCCTGACCTCCGGCGAGTGCGTTCCATCCGGAGCGGCAACTTTCCTTTGTTGAATATATATAAATATATATATATATATATATATATATCATCTACTGCATGTATATATATCTCTCTATATATATATGTCATCTACTACTTGCAACTTTTCATATGTTTTACACAGAGTATTTAACTTTGAGAGGTAAAGAAGACAATTTTGATAAATTGGCAGTCCTTTTCTTCCATGCAAGGCGAAAGTTATTACACTTTGGTGAAAATATATTTTGAGTATCATATCTGAATGTGTATTGGTATTTTTTCTTACAAACTTCTGTATTTTCCAAAGCATTCCGTTCCATTTTATATCAATTGTGATTTGTGTTAAAATGCTGGAATAATTAAATATTTATGCCACAGAATGTGAGACCTAATTTTCCCTCAAACAAGGAATATGCAGCATGATTTACCTCTCCTTTGCCATAGAATTCAGTTACGGCTGCCGTATAATCTGGTCCTGGACTGCTTCATAATTCAGTTCACCCTCGATATGAGTAGCCTCTTCCTGCATTAAATGTAGATGGCTAGGATCTTCATTCTGTGAGTCCTAAAAACTTGTGAAGTTGATTCACAGAAGCATTCATGAGTATGGAAATTAATATACAGGAGTAATATTTTACTTACTCTTACATGTTTTATGAATCAGCCCTGAAAGATCCAACTCCCTATTGGTAAAAGTGCAAAGAAGGCACAGTATTTTCTACTTTTGCTATTTGTATATGAATATTTCAATTTTATTCCAATTTTAAATGTTTTGGGACCAATTCACAATGTGTGTAAGTGTACGTAAAAGAGTACTACAGGAGTACTTGTTTGCACACTCCTGGGGCATATTATCAAGGGCTTTATCGCCGCTTTAGCGGCACTTTTTGCCGCTAAAGCGGCGATAATTTTATCGCCCTATCAGCAAGCTGTCGCTAACAGGCGTTAGCGACAGCTTTCAGGCGTTAGCGGGCGCGTTTTCCATCGCCTTGCATGTCAGCGATAATTATTGCTAATGACATGCAAGGAAGGCGTTCCCTACTAAAAGCGACTGAAAACAGTCGCTAACACCACTACCCCCTATTAGCAAGGCAGGCGAAGCGATAAAATAATTCGCGCTAAGCGCGTTTATCGCTAGATTTTAACACCTGCTAGTGAGCATGACTTACCTGTTTGAAGTATAGGAGGTGGATTCTAATGCTGAATCCACCTTAGCGTTAATGCGAGAATATCGCTGGTTTCCCAGCGATATTCTCTGCATTTTATCGCTTATCGCTGGAAATATTATCGCTATGGAGATAAACCTTACTAATAGGGTGTTATCTCAGCGATAATTTCCAGCGATAGGCGGCGTTAAAAAAAACGCGCTAAGCGCGGTTAGCGATAAATATCGCACTTCCTTGATAATATGCCCCTCCTATTCTTCTTTTGTGAATCTGCACAATGTGGTTAAATCATTAGCGGATTTATACGTAGAGTCTGCATGTTACACACTCCTTGAGTATATAAAGTTGGTCAAGATTGAACCATAGAATTTGAGAAGATGGCACTTCCTCTGAATTAGGTGGTAAAATTTCAAAATTTTCAAACTGCGCGTGCACTCAGACGTAAATTATGGGAAGTCTTTCCCCTGTACAGTTTCTAAATGCAAAAGTACAACTTAGCCCTTGAGCAATCTATTTTTTACAGATCCACTGCTGATGTTCTTGAATTGTAAATTCATTTGATTTCCTTTTTGCTCAGATTCACTGCTGATGTTCTTGAATTGCACATGCATTTAATACTAAAGGTAATTATTTTCTCGTCCAAGGGCAAATGCCTGAGTATAAACACCATAACAATACTGCTCCCCAAGCTCTAATTTTAAACACCTCTGCCTTTATTTATAGCAACTATTTATTTAGGAGTTCTATAAAGTGCTTAGCTTGCCATCTATTACCACTCTAGAGCTCACAAACCCTAAGGTTTAGGAGCAGCTCAGACACACCCGTCTAGGGAGGTGGACGCATGGTGAATGTCTAGTAGGTCTGTCGGCTTGCACCTTGGTGATTGTATGGGGCCTGTAGTTAGTCTGTGGTGCGGTGTGGAAGGTAGTCACAGTGTGAGCCCTTCCTGTAGGGGAAAAGGTCCTGATGCAGTCTTATTGTAAGGTGAATGCCACCTTTAAAAGACAGGCTTTTTGAAGACGGAAGATAGAGTGTGTTCCTCCCTTGACTCATCAGGGTGTTCCATAAGCATACCCCATGGGCTCTGATAGTTCCAACCCCAGGAATTTGATGTCTTCTACTGAAGTAACTGAGAATAAAATGAAGGTGGCACATTGCATGAACTTTAGGAGGCCCACTGTCTCATTTGTTAGACATCAATGTATCATCTGAGAGAAATAAACTGCTCGGGACTTTTGAGCAGGTTTCTTTCTATATGCATGAGTAAGGTGGCAACATTATTTTCGATGCCAAGTTAAAAAAATTAAGTATGATTTACTAAAAAAAAACATCAACTAAACCTCATAAAATGTGAATGGTTGCTAAGTGGGACCAACCAGTGCTCCCTCTGACATTTCAAATGCAGATGTGTATTTTTGTGAATTTACTTTTAAAAGTGTATCTCATTATAGTGAAGCATGGGAACAAATGCTGCTGGCAAACGTCACCCATTTCTTAGACATTTCAGCGATCAACAGGTGGGAAGCCATCTGTGAAATATCAGACATTTTGATTTCCCTTTGGCAAACGCAGGAAGGGAATTACCTGTACAAAATGTAATATGCATACTTTGCATGTGTGCTAAAGGGACGAATCTTTCTTATCTGCATTCAAGTATCAAAAAATGTCATTGTTGACATTCACCAAATAAAGAAACAGACGCTTCTCGGCGAGAGCTTTGTACCTGGATGTTTACTGGATACTATTGCGCATCCTTGAGCTATTGCTGAGAAAACAAAATCCCATGAGCTGTGTGAAACCTCCCAACTTTTCTCCTGATTGTCCAAATTTGTTAAACTGCTAAACTTCACATACATCTTAATCTGTTAAGGTCTATTTATTAAGTGTTTTGAAATGGGAAGCTGATTGGCACCTCAACTATAGAACCAAAACTAACTGTATCTATCTAGGGTTAAGTACCCTTTTATTCCTATCATGGGTATAGGAAGTTTATCACTAAGCCTCATGGCTTTTGCTCTTCTTTTAGATCCTTTCTGGTCTTCTCTCGATTTTACTTGCTTATTTATCAATCCTGTGATTTCAATGCCCTTTCTTGTCACTGCAGCCCACTTGAGACTTGAGCTGTGATTAGATAAAGGCCTGCATGCCCTTCCAAGCCCTGAAGGGCTCGCCTGTTATAACCCCCTCGCCTGGCACAGGATCAGGGAGATATACACACTCTCTTCCATCGGGCATCAATGGGGAAAACACAATTGTAACTTTTTGTCACAGAATTGTGAAAAATTGTTTTTGTAATGAATTATTTAGTGAACTTCCTAGAATTAAGACCCAAGATTCACAATACACAATAATTGCTAGGTTATATATTTTTCCAGTGCAAATGTAATTATATAATAGTTTTGCTCTAAAACATACTTTTACACTAAATGATTTAGCTGCTGACTTGTCGTCTATGTCATCTACTACGGACCTGGCTGTCTTGAAAAAAACACAGTCACAAAGTTGCTGTATTTCTGCTATTATCTTTAGGGTGTTTCGGAGTGTGCTATGAAGTTGGTTTATTGTAACTTTGTAGAGCTAATTTAAGGTATCTGAGATTTACATGTATTTTTTTTTTTTAATTAGTTTTTAACGAAATTCACATTTACAATTTAGCATGGCATTGCATGCTGGCAAATTAAACCGCTATCGTTATGAAGCATTGGTATCATTCCTCTTGTTCAATTTAATATTTTGTGCATTCAATTTTAAAATGGCTGCTGTCTTTTAGCCATATACAAGTATTATGTCTTTCAATCTGAGTTAAACAAATGTGACAAATATATGGTTTATTATATTTTATGGCAGCTGTTTGAAAGGAGGCCCATGGCGCGACAGATTACCCGATCAATCATTACACTGCAATATTGGTGCAGCTATTTTAGAGAAATGTGTTCCCAAAAATGTCCATGGAAATTTCCATTTGTTCACTTTTTGGGGTATTTTTCCACACTTCTTAAATGGATGCAATTCTTCACTAGTAATTACTAAGCTTCATAAACCAAACAATATCCATTAGGAAAAAAGATTATGCAAATTTAGTGGCTCTTGGTAAAGGATTTGAATATGTATACATATATATGTGTATGTATATATATATATGCACACACGCACATAATTATAAACATACACATATATATTTTTTTACAGAAAAAACAAAAAGTTAAAGTGATGTTATAGTATTGAATTGTAATAATATCTTACTTTTCATTAACAAACACTTCGAAAATCACTGAAAAGATTACATGGGTTTACGGGAGGTTATCGTTAGCTGAAAATGTCAGTTAAAACATACTGTTTTAAATTAACAAAACCACAGTTATGGTTCTCTCAAGTAACTATAACTTCTACGATAAAGTAACTATAACTTGCGCTCCCACCATGCACAGTGTTGTCATCAATGATATCATTTTAATGTTGCAGTAATGTTACCAATGATCTCATAGAACATGTTATGAGTGATGTAATATGTGAGGTAATTAGCAGTGCATAGTGAGGGTGCAATTTACAGTTACTTTAGGGCACGAGTTAAAGTTACTTGAGATCACTATAACTGGTAAAATTTTAGTTATTCGATTCATTTAGAACGGTATGTTGTACCTGTCATATTCACCTAACTATAACGTTCTTTTAATCTTCGTTTTTTTCAGTGAATTTCTAAGATTTTCTAATGTAAAGTGAGATATTATTACAATTCCTAACTATGACATCACTTTAATCTTTGGTTTTTCTTTTTGTGAATTTCTATTTTTTTTTAACGTAAAGTAATATGTCCATTGGCGGGCACAGCGTGAGGTTGGGCACTAAACTTAGTCTGCGACTAGGCCCTGCACCCAACCATCCCTGTGGGTGGCCAACCTTTAGCGGGCGCCCGATTTCTAGCCGTGCACGGTCTTTGGCCATGCACGGCTTGGGGTTGGGAGGAGGGCCGGGTCTGTGGCCCGCCCACAGAAGGGCGCAACTGACTATGTCATGCAACGATATAACGGGTGTCATTTTAAGTAAGGCAGATCTCCTGACTTGTCAATGGGTCAGAACACCAGATAATAAAAAGCAGTGGCCTATTGACATTATCAAGGGGTCAGCACATGTGCATATATAAAGCAGACCTATTGGGTTTGTGAAAAAGTCGCCAATAACTACAATCAAATGTATATTTTATGAAGTCATACATTGCAATGTTAAATTATAGTGATTGTCACAAAATATTTCCAATAGCACATTAAAAAAACACTAAACATGTCTTTGAGTCTTTTTTTAACATTTTTCAGGCCACAAAGGGCAGCCATACAACCAACCACAAGGGATCCCTGCACTACAGCTGAAGAACGTACAGCTCCAGCTCGGAGAGCTTTAAAAAATAGGGTAATCTTTCCTGGTGTCATGGATTGAATGACCCACAAGACTTACTGTGGTTTTTTTTTAATACTGCTGGGGGCTACTGCACTCCCTGTATCCCTCCACAACATTAAAAACAATGCTTGGTGGCGCTCCTGCTCCTTCTGGGGGCACCACCAGGATCCAAAAATATAAATAAAGAGCCCTCTGAGGGCATTAAGGGATGCTCCTTGCTTGGAGCAGTGAATAATAATTGAGTGGCTACTGCTGCTCATTTTTTATTCCTTTTTTCTTATTCATTTATTTTTATGGGTGTCCCAGTCCCACCCAGGACACCCACACCTTGTAGTAACTTTGGGCACATGGGGGATTTCCAAGGTCCCCACAGACCCTGCCGACTTTCCAGCCAGCACTCATACTGGACGTAGAGCCCATCAGGAAGATAACCCAAAGTGTGAGTATGGCAGGAGAACATTAGGCTTAAACACACAGAGCTAATTGCGAGAAACAAAGGGCTTACACCTGTTGTAGAACTAGATTCCAGCCATAGGTTGAGGTCCTCTAATAGGATGACTTTATTAAGGTTACAGGTATAATAAGAGACCAACTAAGGGAGAATATCACAAAATTTAAATGCTGAGCGGGCGAGGGGGTGGGGTAGAGATTATAAATTAGGAGGCCAGTAAGCTCTGCTCAGTATTTTGGCTGCTTCACAATTGTGCTCTCTAGGTCATTAACCTGCAACTAGGAACAAATATATTTTGCTATCCTACTACCTCTTTTGCCTACCGTATCTCTTTTAATAAAATGAAAACCCGGTGGCAGTGCTCAACCAATATCGGGCCCAGAGGTCTTGTTGATTCAGGATTCAGTAAGAAGCTGAATCTCCAGTTTAAGAGATTCAATCAGCAAGCCGGCAATGAGCAAACTTTCAGAAGCCTGTATCTTAGCTTATCTGGAACACCCTGTGAGGCTGGCTCCTTTAGTGCCAACACTGCGCCCGAAGGGAAAGGTTTAGAAGGCTGCCCTCACCAGAACAAGTTGCATCTGACTCACCAGGAGAGGTCCCACAGAGGAGTGAAAGTACGAATTCTCTGGAATAATGGGTCAAGCAGCATGCCTGGCATTTGGCACTTCTAGGGCATGGAAGGGCACAGATGGACTTGCCTTTGGCTCACCACTGGCACACCTGGTGTGGGGATCGTCACCCAGTGTCTTTATAGACTGCTGCAGTCGGGCAGATCAAGCTTTGCCTAGTCACTAGACCGCCAACGGCACCGTTGTAGAATGGCAATCGGAAATGTGAATTAAAGGTGGGTAGAGGTGTGTGTTAATACAACACTAGCTGCTTCTTACCCCCACTCTTAATAAAGCCTGAGAGCTTGCATAGTGCAAAGAATAACAATAGGAGCCCTCTCGCCATCTGCTAAAAATACAAATTAGACAATAAAATGTTGCACTCTAGACCCACGCTAAGCAATCAGCCAAATTGGCGGCGTAAGAGAATAATTGAGCCCGTATCAACCATTCCAGCACCTCTCTATTATAAGACAGGTCCCTGGGCCTAGCTGTATCGATATTTAGCAGCAGTTGTAGATCAGAACCTGGTGACCTCATTGCAAATTACAGTGTGCTATTGAAAGATCCCTAATCAATTACTCAACAATTTCTTGTGGCCAGTCATGTTATTTCACATTTTGCCACAAACACACTCTTTTTTTTTGTTATACATCACTTTATAATGGGGACATATACTGTTGGATCTTCAGCCTAGTTTACTCTTGGGAGCCACAGGAATGGTGGTCATTGAATCATATGAAAACAGTGGAGCATACCACATCACTCATTAACCACTGACCAATCTTCAGGTAGGCCGCCATATAATGTGTAGATTTTAAGCAGTGAGTCAGCACATACCTAGGAAGCTTATTTAATATAATCAAAAGATATGATTCAATGCCCTCAATAGATAATAACATGGAATGTGTCATTGATGTGCAGACGGACTGTATTATAGTAAATGAAAAAACGTTGTTGCCACACTGTGTGGGACAGTCTATGTGGTATGAATACACACCACAGTGTTAAGTATTAAAAAGTGTTCCATGAACTGCTTCAATTACACACAAATAAGGAACACACCATGTTTTTTGAGAGGGCTTTTGAACATGTAATAATTGTGCTCATAGTCAATCCAGCAACCACTCGATAGGTCTGTACACACTGTTTCCAGTTAATTTTTGACACAGACCCACCCTCCACCAACCGACACCTTTACTAACCACTGCCCGCACTTGCACACATAGGCGGAGGACTCACACCTCATACAAGACACACACGGGGATACATACACCAGTAGATCAGGGGCTTTGCAATGGGGAGACCCAGACTTTCAGGACAAAGACAAAAAGACACTGGAAGTCATCAAAGACAAAGACACAAACACAGAGACTTTCTCTCACACACACTTGCATACACATAAAGAGACACAAACAATGGGGACAACAGAGAGTCACACAGGAAGACATGGGAAGAAACATCTTCCGTTAGTATGTCAGTTTCGTAGGAGCTCTAGTATAATCCAATATGACAGCACGCATACCACACCACACCACACCACTCTACACCACACCATCAGATCCTTTGCCATACCAAACTACATCAACCATCATGGAATTACACTGTACACTATCATACAATCCTACATTACAACCTACTGTATGACACTAAATCACACCACACCACATTTTAACACATCACACTGTATGTACCATATGGCACAATGCCACACCACATCACACCAAAGCACACTACATTATACCACACTGTACCAAATTATACCTCATCACACCACCTGATACAATATCAGACAAAATAACATCATACCAGACCAGATCACACCATAGAACACAATACCATACAAAAACACATCTTACTACACTTCACACCATACTTAAGCAAGTCACATACAATAACAATACATTACACCACATAAAAACTCATCTTACATTGCTCCAGTTCAAAATGTACATCACTCCTTCGCCTACTTTACCATTCTACACTTTAAAAAGGCATTCCAAAGTTACAACATATAGCACTACACCACACCATACAAACCAACACCACACCACACCATACCACACCACATCCCACCATCCGCCAACACATCTCAAAGTGCCAAAACATAACATGTCAGACCATTCTATCTCATAACACAGCACTTCAGATGGCAAAACATCACTGTGTACCACACTGTAAAACACTACATGAAAACATGCAGGATAACTTCACTACCTTACACCATACCCCACCACATCACATTATTCCACATGACATAACTCCAGACACCTTGCCACTATAACACCCCATACAATAAAATAAAGTTTGTAACCCTGGGATAACAGAGTATGGAAGGTGGAAAAGACACAACAGAAAAAAGACACTAACATACTTCCATTTAAAGCTACTCCAAACATCACTATACTGTGGGCACGCAGAGGCATGGACTCTGAGAGCTGGGATGGTCCTTGCTGATAAATTGGTGCCCTTGTCTTTCCATGTAAAGCAGAATCATTAGCAGTTGGCTAATTGTATTTTGGCCCTAAGTGCCAAATGTTTATGTCCTTCTTCTTGACGGACTTCTGTTTTTTTCCCGAGACATTGAAATCAGCTTCAAGGGGCCACAGGAACGGTGGTCATTGAATCATATGGAAACAGAGGAGCATACCACATTGCTAAAACAGCTTCCAAAACCACATCACTCATCAGCCATTGACCCATCTTTAGTAAGACAGACCAAGAATGTACAGTTTTTAAGCAAAAGCGAGTTAGCACATACCTAGGAAGATGATTTAATACCATCATAAGATATGGCCGAATGTCCTCACTAGATTATAGCAGGCAATGTGTTCTATCTATGGGTTTTTCAAATCCTCTCCATGCCGTCTGATCATCCATTACTTGAATAAGTAAACATTTTATTAGAGTTGAAATATAAAGTAATAGATTCCAAATCTTCAAAGGTAACAAAATCAGCAGAACATCTATAAATGTTTTTGATATAACCAAGCCAGGCAATATTAAATGCATGATCAAGGGATAAACAATCTTGTATAAGTGCTCATTTAAGCGTTGCCTTAGGTTTAGTCCAGATTGAATGCCATAAAAACATTGTCCGCAATTTCATCATATCCTCCTTATAGGTCACCCCTAATTCTTTATGGAAAATGTATGATGAACAACTCTGGGGAACAGCGAGCAGTCTTCTTAAGAATGCGTTCTCTACTTTTTGGAGGAACCCACTATCTATGTGGCCAGCAAACCTGCGCCTTAACTGAACAAAGAGAGACATTTACTCTTATAGATGGTACACATCTCCTTAAAAGGTTTGGAGTTCAACTTTGTAGCAGATCTAAAAACTAGCTATAAAGTTAGTGAACTGTTGTTCCTTTATATTCCTTAAATGGACCCAGTTTCCAATATTATCAATATGAATCCCCAAATATGAGATGGTATCTCATCTGGGCACCATAAATAGTATGGGAGTGTGTCTTAGCTGGTATATGTCCACAAATTATAGTAAAAGGTTTAATTAAATTTATCTTTAGATCTAGTTGATCTATAAAAGATGTAAATGCATCAAAAAGTTTTTAAAGGTCATTTGCGTCCTCGCCATCAGGATGATATTACCTGCACGTATCAAAGACAGGCCATTGTATTTTGCAACTGGGAATTTTTCCAGGCCGTTAATATAGAGTGTAAATAAAAATAGAGCAAGGACCCACTCCTGCTTAACACCCCTTTTAATCCTAAATGTATTAGTGCACTTCCCATTGGTACCATAGTAACTTTAGCAGTGGCATTACAATGCATTTGACTTAGAAGTTTAGTTATGGCGTTGTCAGCTCTTAAATATCTCATTATGGGCAAGATGTACTAAGGTTTTTTGCGGGTGCAAATGGGTTTTAGACCTGTTTGCGCCCACAAAAAACTTGTGGCCCATGTACTAATCCTATTTTGCGAGTCGCAAATCAATTTGCGACTCGCAAAATAGGATTAGCGACTCGCTATTAGGAAGGGGCGTTCCAAGGGCGTCCCTTCCTAATAGCGACTCCTTAAGCTATGTATGACTGTTTTACGATTGCGGTCGCAAAACAGTCGCAGTTTACCATCCTTCACAGAATGGTGGTAAACCACTCGCAAACGAGAAGGGGTCCCCAGGGGACCCCTTGCCCTCGTGGCTCTCAAAATATTTTTTAAGGGCAGGCAGTGGTCCCAGGGACCACTGCCTGCCCTCAAAAAATGAAACTGAAAAGTTTTATTTTTATTTTTTAAATGCATCACGTTTTCCTTTAAGAAAAATGGGCAGCATTTTAAAAAAAATCCGCTTTATTTAAAAGCAGTCCCGGACATGGTGGTCTGCTGACCCTAGCAGGCCACCATCCCTGGGAGTGCCAGCCATTCCCAATGGGGTTGCAAATTGCGCTTGCCTCATTATTATGCATGAGGCATGCAATTTGCGACCCCATTGGAAACGCAAACAGTGTCTCAGACACTTTTGTGCATCCCAATTTGCGAATCGCAAATTGAGAGTCGCAAATGCGACGCAATTTGCGACTCGCAAATTGGCGGGTCGTACATCTGGCCCTATATGCCATAATTTGGAGTGATTGGTTCTAGCTGCACTTTCACCTGCCTTATGTCATAAATGTTTCAGAGCACAAGCTGAAATTGAGTGGGGCCTGAGTTTATGGGTAAGGGTGTTAGATCCTGCTAGAACCATACTCTGGAATGTAGACGTGCCCTCCAAATGTGGCATTTAAAAGCACCGGTAAACTCAGATTAATGCCAGCTCTTGGGAGGGTGTGGTGCCTGCTGCTTGGTTGGTGTAACAAAGTAGCTGCAATCTTGGCTGCAGCACCCTGTGTTTTTACTGGGTGTGTCAAGTTGGAAGTCGGTCACCACACACATTTTGTTGACATTGTTTAAGAAATATAGATGAAACTCACAGGAACATTGTGAATGCAACCACTGTGAATATGTAAAGGTGACAGATTTGAGTCACAATTGGTTTTTTGTCCCAATGTACATCTCAGACTCCCAGCATATGTCACCAAATAAAGACACATTCTAGAATGCCCATTGTTGGTGATTGTTAGCATGGAGCACTGGTTAAAAATAATAGTATTTTCCATTCCACTTCATCACCTGTTAAACACTGTCCTGATAGATATGGCCCCTCCCTCTCTGGCCCCAAAAACACCAGGATGCCTAAGTGAACTTGTGAAGTGTTATATATTGCTGTTGTATGTAAATGGCCGCATATCTACAATAGTGTGTACTATGCATGTTTAAGGAGAAATATCCCTTCTAACCGAAGTGCTGTGCATGGTTTTTGATGTGGTATTTAATGAAAGACTGAATGAAATACTATACAGGCTCATGATGGAGTTGAAGATGAAAAAAGGCTGTGGTGTCAGAAGAGAGGTGTGGGATATGAGAGGGCAGTTTGTATTTTACACAAATGTCAATTTGTACTTGAAGTATTGAACATTTATATTTTAAGGTAAAGTTTGAAGTCCTTGCAAATTGGTTCGATGTGATTTGTTGTTAAAATGCAATCAGTAAAAAAACCCTGAACAATAAAGCTGTGAGAAGAATTGAAGTGGTCCACCTTACCTCTCATTCAAACGAGGTCAGTAAAATTAGTAGCATTTAGCCGGGTAATGAAAACACCTTCGCCTAAAGACAATTGTACCCGATTCACAAAACTGCTAGCATGTGTATATTTAGCTTCCGTACACAAGTCGCATTTTACAATAAGTGCAAAACCACTATTGAAATTCACAAACATTTGGTATTTACTCACATGACGAATTTGATGTAGCCCTGGCAAAAATCATTAACATACCTGTGGAGTCTCACAAAGTTTTCAAATTTCATGCTAGAGAAAATTCAAACTTTTTTTTTAATTCACATTATGCAATTAATCTGTGTGAGGCTGTATCTAGCAACAAAAAAAAACTCTGACTGGTACATAATTCTGTGGCAGAGAGACATTTCTACTTAAACAAGTGTCCTTCTGATAACTTGTGTGACTTTTGTACATGAGGTATACCCTCGCCTACAAAAGCAATGTGAGTTTTCAGCAAACTACGCTTCATGTAATTTTGCATAAATTCCATAAACAATTTCAGCATCATTTAAAAAGGTAAAAATAAAACAGAAATTCTATTTCTGCCATCCCTAATTGCGTGGAATAAATCTAATCGCAGAGGAAGAGAGTGCACAGCGAAAAAAATATATACATATGTAAGTATTTCCAAACTCTTCTACAACCACTCTCCACCCTGGAAATGGTCAGTGACTATTTTTACCAGGAGTACATTTCTGACATTTTCTAAGATGGGAAGGGAACACCCCCAAAACTGGCAGGGATTTTGAGTAGTAGGTTTCTCATTTGAGGGAAATATATTTCTCTTGGGATACAAAAAGAAATGTACCTTTGCACAAAAGTCATGGCATTTCTCCAAGTGAAATTGTACACTTGCATATGCAGAAATCCCTCTAGATTGCCACAGATAGTAGTTCAAAAGGTTTTTTTCTGAGTACGCCTGGACTGTTAAAGGTTTCAGGCAGTGCTTAATTTGTAAACAAGATAAGTGCTGAGGCCATAGTCAGGAGGCCACTGCAGTTTGCACCACACATTGCCACTGTACTTACACAGCTACTAACCATCACACTGCTACAAGTGGGACAGTTCAGACTGTTTGAGGCCGCTGAAGCTTTGAGAATGGCTTTGGTGGTTGGTATTAGTTGTTTTTAATGTATATTGAAGTAACAAACAACTGTTTTTCTGCTCATCTTTAAATTACACAAACAGCTCCACCATGTGGCAGCTTTCATAAGTGCAGGATCGGGCATTTAAGTGCCGGCAATTAAAATTAAGTGCGGTGCCGAGCACCGCAAACCACTGGCTCAAATTAAGCACTGGTTTCAGGCAGTGCTTAATTTGAGCCGGTGCTATCCGGTGCTCAGCACCAGCACTTAATTGGTTTCCGGTGCTCGGCACCGTCACCTAATTGTCAACACCATACTTAAAACAGTCTACCACATAATGGCGCTGCTGATCTAATTCAGAGGAGCAGAACAACTGTTGTTTAGGAATACAATATACATTAAAATTGCTCATACCTGCCTCATGAGACAATCCTTTAGCTTTGAGGAACTGGAATAATCGGAACTGTCGCATTTACATGTGAGAGAGAGGGTTAGTAAGTTGTTTTGGCAGCGATGACAGGGGCGATGGGTGGTGTAAGTTGCAGTGGCCTCCTGGTCAGAGCCCTGGCACTTAATATTTTACAAATTAAGCACTGGTTTCAGGCATAACCTGGGAAACGTTGTGAACTCCAAAAATAAGTTAATCTACTCCATGCAAGGTTGTAACCCACCGGGTGTACATTTACTCATGTATGGTTGCAAATCGTGCCATATTCAGTGTGTACAGGATAAGTACGACTAATGAAAGAGAGCATACAGGATAGACAAACATCATCACAGTAGATCTCTCAACTTCTCTATTGCTTAGTCAAGTCAAGGATCATTGATTTAACATCGCATCTTTACATAAGCTTAGCTCTGTAGAAACCCAGTGCAATGCAATGCTACTGAGCTTTCAGATGGAACATTATATTGATATACACAAGACTCGTGGCAAGCACATTTCATGTTTCACAGCTGAAGACATGTGTCATCTAATGAGCACAAATATGCAATGCATAAAGAGACAATCACATAAGCCCCTCTCACATCATTCACCTGACAGATGAGTCGACGCTGCAATCCACTCTGTACCAAAAATAGATTGGGTGTGCAAATAAGGAGAAGTTCTATGATAAAAACGAAAACATCCACACTACAAACTGCAGTGCATCATGCACTTTATGGGCTGGATTCACAAAGGTAATTTTACATATGTAGATTGACTCACATGTCGCTCTACCCCTACACTGTGGCGGCTGCTCCCGGGAAGCAGCAGTGGGGCAGGGAGGGGGGAAGAGGGTGAGGGCACCTCTCCTCCGTCCTCTCCATCCTCTTCCTGGCTTCTTCTCTGCTAACAGAAAGCAGGAAGCACCTCGGCTCTCAGGCTCCCGATAGCCAATCACAACGCTGCACTGCAGCGTTGTGATTGGTGTGAGCGCCGTGGTTCGGCGCTCAGACAGGGAATGAGAGCCTGGGCATGTTCTCCACCCAGGCTGTAATGCAGCCTGGGTGGAGAATATGCAAAGTGCGCATGAAAGTTTGCCCGGGCCGACCAAAAATTCATGCGCACTTACATAGTGCCCACCACTCCTCCCCCTAATCTGAGAGCAGAGCAGATCCGTCTGCCCTGCGAAGACGTCGCAGCAGGAACAAATAAAATGATAATAACGTCGAGTTATCATCATTTTATTTTTCCTTTTTTTTTCTCTACGAAAAGCAGAGGGACGACGCTCCTCCATCTTAGAGGAGGAGCCGCCACTGCCCCTACATTTAGATGTAACTCATCATTTGACCGGCCTTTTAGGGGCACTCGCCTGTAGAAGCCTGGCAGTCGGCGGCGCGGCGGCAGGCAGAAGAGCCGCAAAAAGGCTCCCCAGACGCCTGGAGGGAGGAGAGGCCCAGTCCTAGAGGCCGATTTATGGCGCATGAGTGGCTGGAGCGAAGGATACCGGGGACAGACTGAGACCCCCAAAAGAATTGATCCACATTTGGAAGGTGCTGCCTTGGAGAAATCGGCCGAGGAGGACTACGAGGAGGACTACTGCTGCCTACTGGGCTCGGCACACTGGCTGCTCCGCGCCTCGCACAGGATGTGCCTTCAGCCCCGGGACTGCATCGAGCCCAGGGGGGCCTGTGAGGGAAGACGGGGCGCTCCTTGAAGCCCCCGAGCCGTGGATGGGGCCGGAGGTGCCAGCGCGCACAGCAGCAGCTCCAGCCGAGGAGGGCTGGTTTCCACTACCACATGGCACCGGGGAGGAGCGCAGCTGAAGCGGGTTCCCCCTGGCCCTGACCCGACCCCTGGGGGCGCAGACCGCATGATCTCTGGGTCACCATTTTTCTTTGGCTTTGTGCGGGCAAAATGGATGCGGCGTGGTCGGGTTTCAGCGCAGGACCACTGGGGTGGCAGGAGCTGCCCGGGCAGCACGGAGGTGCCCGCTTTGCTAGCGTGGAATAAACTTCCTTTCATGCCCGGATATGTGGGGGCTCCGGCCAGCTGAACCTCTAAGGTGAGGGTGCGATGGCTGTAGGGAGGGCAGGGGTTAAAGGTCAAGAAGTTGATTGTGCAGTTCTGGGAATAGTCAGTGAGTTCACAGAGGACACGCTCTGCTTGGCTCTGACGTGCCCTCCCACCCAGGTGCCCCAGATGTGTTTAGCAAGCACATCCACCCAGCTGTCCCAGATGTTTTCGGTGATCAGTGTGTTTTTATCTGTGTTCGTTTCTTCTTGCTGGCTGTGAAGGGGTATAGAGGTGATCAGGGTCCCAGGATGCCTGACCCCAACATGGCCGACATTGGTGACTTCTTTCCCCTTGCTGAACTTTTACCTACTCAACCCTTCCTGGACTGTGCCTGACCTCAAGAGGACTTCTAGATCTCTTTATGACCATGGCCTCCCAACCCCCCCACCCCCCGCACCACTCTGACATTCCCTGAGGACACATGACCTCTTTCCTGACAGCGGAGTTCGAGGATTTGTCCGATGCCCGGTGGAGATGCTCTGTTCAGCTAATGAGGAGATCGGACTTGGTTCACCCCCTGACCGTCACCTGCCCAGCCGGACCTTGGGCACAGTTTCTCCCTTTCTCCCTGTCTTGCCCACCCTCACCCTCTCCCACCCCCGTTGGTGCTTCCTTGAGAGCTATAGGGGAGACTGGCCTTGGACTACCTCACTGGCCGTCACCTACCCATTCGGTCTTTGGGCTGACTTTACCTCTGTCTCTTATTCCTTCCTCCCCCTCGTCCTCTCCCTCTCCCTGAGTGAATTTACTATTTGCATAGTTACAACTCTAACCACTAGTATACGCAGTAGTTCTTTGTACTTAATATCACTATTTTGTGATTCTGAGCACTCTCGTTTGCATCTCTCTCCTAGGTGACTCTACAATGTATACATTTCCTTTTCTGCTATCTGTTTCTCTTCTTTGTGGGACTCTTCAACTCGCTGTCTCCCTCCCTCTGTCGTCCCTGACCCTTGCCTTTCGCGGATCCTGTCTTTTTCTAGATCGCTAATTTACCCTGGTATTGAATGTGTTATCTTTTTGTATTAATGTGATTTTTCTTTTGCCGTCTGTTCCCCCTCTGTTGACCTGCCAGTTCCGACCCGCCTCCTAGCCCCCTGTCCCTTGTTGCCCTTTTACTAAGCACTCCTTCTCCTCTTGTTGGGGAAAGATCCAATATTCATACTCTGGAGTCTCAGGGACCCCCTCTGAGAGAGTCCACAGTGTCAAGGGAGCCACGCACAGTTGAGGTATGGTATGGCGCCCCTTACCAAAGCACTCCCTCTCCCCTTTTTGGGGAAGGATCCAGTAGGTAGACCTTGGAGTCTCAGAGACCCCTCTGAGAGAGTCCACTGCTTAATAGGGAGCCTCTCGCAACGGAGATGGGGGAATGATGCCACTTCCCCTGGGATCACAGTTTACTGGACTTTGGACGCAGCTATTACGCGTTTACCGGTTTGTGCCCCCGTCACCCTCCCCCTCTTCTTTCTTGCTGTGTCTTTCACCCTCCCCTCCTCTTTCCCCCTTATTCTATGTCTACTCCCCCTGCTCCTACCCCCTCTCCCCTTGTATCTCTCCCCTTGCCTGCTTTTTCCCTTACGTATATGTCCTTATTTTGTCTCGACCTAACATGTAATTATGTAGCTATGCACTAATAACTGTGTAACCTTTGTAACGATGTAACCTGCAACTATGTTCTGATTCTCATGTAAAGCGCTCTGATACCTCCGGGTCTAGCCAGCGCTATATAAATCCTTTCAAATGTTGACTACTAGTCACCTATGCTACCCATATACTACTATCTACCTCCTTTGTACTGAATGGCGAATACCGAATGTATGTATACTACCTCAACCATCTAATGTCTAATAACTGTATATTGTAAAGCGCTCTGATACCCGCGTGGGTCATGTTCGCGCTATATAAAACTTTATAAATAAATAAATAAATTTGTTTTCTATTCACCATTTCCAAGTGGAGGTTTATACCTCGGTGTAGATTTACATGTTCAACCCCTCCACGAGGAAGTGAAACCTCCAGAGGATGAATTTATGATTGTAAAGTTACTATTAGTAACTTTCAGCCTGTTAGGGAAGGTAGGAGATCTCCTTACACGAAAGTAAAGGGAAGTCTAATGATTTTTTTTTATATGTAAAATATAGATGTAAAAGAATTTAAAATGCATAAGCAGGAACTAATAAATTAAATAAGTCACAACACATTACCTCCTCAAATAAAATTTCTATTACGCTATAAAACAATTTAAATATTCATTAACGTATAAATATAAATTCGCAAACAATAATTTAACAATAAAATTAGTCACCCTCATTAATATTTTTACTTTTATTTAATTTGTTGTAAACCTGGTTAAAAGTTATCTATAAATTAAATATTTTATATATTTTTAAAAATAAGTTAAAAATGTAATTCATTTTTTAATTAAGTATATTATTACATTTAAAACAAGTATTCGATAATTAGGCTTATTTTTTAGCACTGAAAAAATATGTATTTTTACATTTAGAATTAGTTTAATTATTTTCATTTTAGTTGCAATGGGATATTAGGTTAACCCCCTATCTCCACTATTTTCTATGTGCATGTGTTGCAGTACCTCCAGTGGCTGGCCATGTGTGGTGCTTGACGCACTTCAAGGTACATTTAAGCCTATTTTGACACTATTAGGGCTGTAGTAAATTTAGAAGTGTATTTTATGAATTGTAATAGTTATACTCTTTTATGAGTGTGCGTTTTGCGAAATATTTCAGGCATAGTCCAATCCAGTAAACAGCAGCACTATAAAATAGAAAAATACTTGGTACTATAAAATAAAAACGCTTCCTTAATGCCTTGGGTGATTACAAAGAGGCCTTCCTTGCGCACAAGATAACACAGTCCAATATCCATTATAATTAGTTGACAATCAGGGCACAACAGCTAAGGCTTAGAACAGCTTTGCGGAACTCCACACAGATGCTGATCTCATCGTCCTGCTTACCACGAAAACAGAGAAGCAGGGTGGGCACCCCAACGCCACCTGCCAGAGTCTTTTTTGACTTCAAGGCTTTCAAGAAACAAAGTCACACTCAAAATGGATCTCCCAAGTTCAAATTATCATAGACTTTGAAGTAATACTTCACACGTGCTACAGCAATCCTCTAGAACCTCCCCTCCCCCGGTGTTTAGTTTGTAAAAAACTAAGCGCTTGGTCCCTCGTCAGGAGGCCACTGCAGCTTGCAATACCCATTGTCCTTGCCAGTGCTGGCAATGATACTACCAACACAACTACTAACCATCACACTTCTACAAGTGTGACAATTTCTAAATTTTCCAGGCCCCCAAGGCTATAAGAATGGATTAGGTGGCATGTAGTAGTCATTTTTAAAGTATATTGAATGAATAAACAACTGTTGTTGTGCTCATTTCTAAATAAGGCAAACAGCACCATCGTGTGGCAGATTGTCATAAGTGTAGGTGTTGACAATTTAGTGCTGGTGCCAAGCACTAGAAACAACCTGCTCAAATTAAGCACCGCCCCCACCCCCAAAAAAACTGAAATAAGGGCTCAAGCCACCAGCTTATCCTAAAAAGAGGGCTGAAATAACCTGCTGGTCAAAACGCATCTGAGCTAACTACATGTTCACATGCCCTGAGCTTTTCTCTACCCTCGTGATTTCACACACTCCTTAATGTGCTCCCATCCCCCTCCCTTCATTTTGATCATATCTTCTAGGCCCACTAAAGTATATTTAGTTGCAACCTGTTTGATTGTACTTGGCTGCTCTTATGCACTTAAATATGCTAAAATGATTTCGGGATAATTGAATGAAATGAATAAAAGCGTACTGCCCCACTATAGAAAATAGGTATATGAAATAAATAAAAGCTTGACTCCTGGGCCTGCTTGATAGACATAAACCATCCTTTAGAAACACCAACCAACGTCTATTTCGAAATGTGACATTACAATAGGCAAAAAGGTGGAAAAAACCATGTCTCACAGTTTTATGAGTAGTGTTTATTGCAGACATGCCCACCAGCAGTGCCACTGCTTACAGCATGCTCCTGCCT
Organism: Calotriton arnoldi; assembly: GCA_963921515.1. Taxonomy (NCBI): domain Eukaryota; kingdom Metazoa; phylum Chordata; class Amphibia; order Caudata; family Salamandridae; genus Calotriton; species Calotriton arnoldi. The sequence goes on along the minus strand of CAWUFW010001368.1, from coordinate 1,691,774 downwards.
TTCATGCAACATTACACAATGTTGGACATGCAGTTTCACTCAGCCTTGGACTGCTGCAGGCTGGTGATTTCTCATCGATTTGTCAAAAGACATTTTATTGTGTGGTCAGGAGAATGTCTATAGCCATTGGAGGGTGCAGCAGTCCTCATTACGGTCCTCACTCTAAGGTGGATAACCTTCTCCACAAGAACCACTTGAAGCTTAGGATGAAACTCCTCTTTACTCCTTCCACATACCCCTCTGATGAGCAATATCTCCTCCCTACCCATGACCCTTATGGATTGTTTCGGGTTGGCCAGAGGCTGGTTGCATGGGTTCTGTAAATCTGATAATCTGCTAATTTCTCATTGGTTGTCAGAACCAGGTTGCAAGGTTTCCACGGTGACCTTCAACAGGTGGATTTGTTCGCCACTATCCCTGTCTTATTATTTAGAAGTGGTATTACTGCCTGACGGTTTCCAGAAAGGTCTATCAAGGGAATTGCTGCCTCACAGTGATATCCCATGGTGGACTCGGATGGTCACTCCCCATATACTTGAGAGTTGCCATAGGCTGGCGGTTGGAGAAGTTTATCTCTCAGGTTTCAGTGAGAAGGTGCTGCGTCGACAAGGCGTGTAATTAATTCCATTCAATATGGGTTTATTTAGAAATTTACTTTTTAAAAAAAACATAAAACCAGCTAGACAAACAAAGGCAAATTACAAAATCACATACCAACATTACATAAATTCCAAAGTAAAAAATATTAATCATAAAAATGAAAAAAGGGTTATTAGAATTCTAATCTATTTTAAAATACCACTAACCCTTGAAAATAATCGCTCATAAGAAGCAGACAGAATTTGTTCCACAGTAACATGTTTCTTACTTCTTAGTCAATCATAAAAATTTGGACCATACCAACCAACTTTTATTATATAATCCAGGGTTCAATAGATAACTTTTCAATCATCCATGATAGGAATAGCCAACAGCAGGCTAAACCATCTCACATCAAAGTTCCCCAGTAATGGGAATAACTGCACTTTCCCTACAGTGTAATAAATTGGTCAGAAAAGCGTCACATGAGTCAGTAGTTTTTCAGTGATGCTTCTACAATATGGATAATTAACTATTACCATATAATTTCTGCCCTTATCTATGAGTGAAATTAGCTACTTATTGGATTTCCAATCTGGACTCTAAGAATGGGTCTCTGCAACAAGAAGATCCCTAAGATTGTCCTCAACAAGCCTGGTCTGTGTGCCTAGATTTAAAAAGACAAGACTTGGTGGGAGATCTTTTCAAGTGATGGAGGCACAAATTTGAAACAAACTCCCAAATACCCTGAGATCAAATACAAATCTGCTGTGCTTTAGGAAAAATCTGAAGACGTGGCTTATTCCCAAATAGTCGAGATATAATACAATCTTCTCATCCGCAATCTTTTCCGGAAGAAAGATCTTCTACTTAGACTGACAATGTCATAGCGCCAAGATACCCGCTGCGTGAACTTTGCTCTTTACAAATATTTCAATAATAATGGATGCAATGAGGTCCAGATATGGGTCGCGGACAGTAAAGATCTTTGTTCACCACGCAAAGGGTACTTTCTCACAATTTGTCCATGCAATTGGCAGCTCAGAACAAATTTCACAAGTCAAATATTGCAGTTATGTTCAGTAATTCCTTTAAAAAAATGCAATCAAATACATGATTACCAACCTTCTATTGGCAGCCAGGCCTCCCTAGAAGAGTAAAAGTATTCACAGTGTTAGAAATAGGTGGAGGGACCTTGATGGTGAATTGGAGCACTCCCCGGCCTACTTACCAGTGGCGTAGCTAGGGGGGGGCGATGGGGGCAGACCGCCCCAGGCGGCACGAGTTTTGGGGCGGCAATCAGGGCCCCCCATCACCCGCTCTTACCTGCGGCCGTTACAACCGCAAGAATCGCCCGCGGCCGCTACCACTCCCCCCCCCCCCGCTCTTCTATCATTTTGCCGAGGGCGGCAAATGCAGGGGCCGCCACGGGCAGCCTAAGGCCTAGCTACGCCCCTGCTGCTTACACACCTACTCCCAGCCAAGACATAAGTGATAAAACACGTTACTGATGGTAGATCACAGAGTGGCTCACTCCCACTTTCTTTTCATTCACGAAAAACCCTGCCGTGTTTTTGGCATGGGATTTGTCATTGTCCCCCAGCAGTATAATAAAAGGTCCTCTTGGCCAGAACCCCCCACCCCTCCAAAGGTAAGTTAAACTCCCCCTGCCCCCAGCCCCTCATTTTGAAGACCTCTGCTCTAGATTATGCTTTCAGGATTAGTCCTAATTCTCAGCCGCAGAGGCCTACAAAGTCACTGACTGCCGAGACCCCAAGTTGTGTTCTTATGCACTAAAGAAGATACGCTCCATATGAGAGCCCCTAAGATTAGGGTGACCTCCACACTACAGGTCATTACAGACACTGTCTCCAGTCCTGAACTTTTCACCTACAAATAGATGATTTCATGTGTGTTAGTCTAACTAGTTTCAAGGAAGTAAAATAAGACTACAAAACCTGCAATGCATTAGGATGTCACACAAAACTCCAGGACTAGGAGCAATGTCCATGGTAACCTTGATGTAGATCTTTGAACTCTTCGTTTCGATTGTTGTCAGTGACTTGCAAAGGGTATGATCCCAAATTTTAAAGCCAGCACTGTTATTGCTTTGCAATCATTCTGGGTCTCAGCCATCAAACCGCCTCTTAAAGCAGTATTTACCAACTAGTCTCAATGGGCAGACTCTGTGGGCAGCATCTTCTGCAGTGTAGGTCTTCGAGTGAAGTATTTCTCCTTTGTGCTGAAACTCTTGCTTCTATGGAGCTTAATTAGACCCCAAGATTTTAGAGAAGCAGGAGTAATTATCACCCAAACTGAGGGTAGGTGGAGTGAAAATAATTTACTTTTCAATGTAAACATCATCTGGTTGCTGAGAGGAGGCACGCCCACCTCATTGTAAGTCCAGTGATGAGGAAGAGCAACGGAGGCTGAGTGGACGTGGGTAAGGCTATTCTTGCCTGCAATACGGCTGACATTGCTGAAGTGCTCTGTGTATAACGATGCAAACAGAATTAACTTGCTGCTTGGACACTTAGCGTGATCTTGGGCAAATCATTCTATGTTTGAACCTCTTATTGAAAATAAGAGTGATGTTAAAGAATTTTGTTAGTATGCTCGAATTAAAAAAGAGCCGTGCTATCGAGTGACCCTATTCTGTGCTTCCAGCCCTTCTCATCTGGGGTTTTATATTATGACTTGAGCCAGGCACACCACACTCAATGCTTAACAGTGTGGAGCCTCTTTCATTGGAGTCGCTCCTGCTGATGTACAATGCTCTCAGAAGAGCGTTCCGTTGGAGCCAGGCTCGTTCTGCATCAAATATGCGAAATAAATCTATGAATGGAGACAGTACCATTGCTCACGGCAGAGGACCGGCTCTGTCTCTCATCCCCAGTCTGCAGTGCATCGATTTCACAAGACCCGCCCCCTTCATTAGCTGCTAGTGCGCACGTCCGGTCCAGGCTTTAATTCACTTACTGCTGCCCGTGATGGATGGCAGGAGAGGGGCCTGTGATTTATCGCGGTTTTGTGCAGAAGGTATTACTTCAATGAGTGGTTCTGCCAATGCGGCTACCCAGCGGGAGCTCTGCTGTCGGGGTTTAGGGCATCTCTTTAACCCCTCTGGAGGGACACATGGTGATGGGTGAAGAAAACTTTCAGATGCCGCTTTATCTGCGGAACTCCCAGACAGGACGAGAGCTGACAGGTAAGACGAAAGGTGAGAGGATGTCTGTCTAGAGGTCAAAAGATGTCTCTGGAGAGGTCACCTTAGGCCTCTCATTAGTGTGTTATGTTATGTTACCAGGACTTATATAAAACATCTCTCCCATTTGTGTGCCCAGGTCTCATAGCGCTATGAAGTCTGGATGGCCTAATAGTGCCTTTAAAGTCAAGGGGCTGTATTACAGAAGAGCCCCGGGGGCGCAACGGGCGTTTGCACTTCGGTATTACAGAAAGGCCCGCAGACGCTTGTGCGTCCCCTTCTGTAATACTGATAGCGATGGTGCACATAAAGCGCCAGCGCTATCTGAGGGAATCCCTTAGCCTCTGCGCCCGTGCCGTATTATAGACGCGGACGCAGAGGCAAAGAAGCTGTCGGTGGGCCCCCTGATGGCAGCCCTCTGGAGGGGGGAATGGGGTCCTATGGACCTCCCTGACATCCACTTGCAGGCGGGTGCAGTCATTCATTGCACCCGCCTGCAAGGGAATCTCTAATCCCCCTCAGAAATGCAGGCATGTTGCTGCCTGCACTATGAAACACAGAACGGCTTCAAAGCAGCCGCTCCATTTTTCACATGAATTTGCTGCCCCGAGGGCAGCGCCAGTCCGCGGCTGTCCTGGGGGCAGTGCATTTATCCTAATACAGCACATTTTCCTTGTTTGCGCCGGGCGCACCTTTTAAATGGTGCACCTGGCGCAAACAAGAAAAATGCGCCATATGTACGATACGGCGCCAGGTGCTCTTTTAACAAGGTTATTTGATTTCCCATTGGCTGAGTTTTCTGTCATGAAGGGGGGCGTTTATCAACCTGGTAAGTTTGACTGTGATGTGAGTGACAGAGAGTTAGTCTCTCTCTTTTCCCACCTCGCTCTCCTGCAAAACCCCGCCACCGCATATCCCTGGGCATTCAAAAAGCGGGCTGGAGTGGCTAGAGCTCTCCAGGGAAATGCCAGGTTCAGGCCTTTATTTATTCAGCCTGGACTTTGGCTGTCCAGTTGAAGATATGTGCTCCAAGACCTTTTTAGATCTCGCCTACCAGAGAGTTTTTAGCTGTCTGTCTGGAATAGACCTATTGTGGACCATACTAAAAACGTACAGTGGGCTTTAGAGCCTTCCTATTGCTACCATTGGATGGCTATATTGTCACTCTTATTATCTGATGGCTTGCCTTCCTCTTACTGTGATTGTTCCTCCCATGCAGCATAGTCTCTTTGCCATATTTTTTATTGGATGACTTGTATTCTTCCACTATTCACATTCAGAGAACTACTTTTAAGGTGTCACCTAAAAGCCAGCTTTTATTTGCCTAACTGGTGAAGACCTATTGGACTAAAACAAAAAACTACAGTGGACTTTGACCCAACCTATTGCTTACAATTGGTTGCCTTTGTTATCACTCCTATGTGCTTGCTGGTTATTCAGTGGCTTTCCTTGTCTTTCTTGTGTTTGTCCCTTCCATGGAGCATAGCCTCTTTACGATCGGATTTGATGACTTGTGTGTGACATTGCACATCTATCCTGCCCTTTACTGTGAACTGCTATCTTGTTAATCTGACATCGACAGCTCTCTCACCTGCACTGTGCCTTACACAGTTTGTGTTTAGATGTGCCTACAGTCTACCGGACACAGAAACATTATCTCCAAAGAGTTCCCTCAGTGTACTTCTGTCATAAGCCACACCGAGTGCTGAGGCGTCCAAGGGGCTCTCAAACCAGACCTGAACCATGTATGTTACTCTTGCAGTGGACATTACCTAAGACCGCGCACAGCATCTCTGTCTTGACGTGCACCTTGTATTGCTTTCTCAATAGTAAGACCTCAAAAGAGCTCTCCTAATGCACCTCGAACCTGGTCTGCATCATGCAAAGCTATCCCAGTATTTAGACATCCACTAAGTGCTACAATGCATCTTTGTCCTGGTCAGCACTTTGAACTCCTATACGCAGAGAGCGCTCAATGCATTTCTTAACTGGCCAACACCTAGCACTGCTGTCCCAGCGCCAAGACCTCCAAGAAGCATTCAAAATGCTCCTCTCCTGACCAGCAAAACGAGCTGTTCGTCATGCAATTAAATAAACACCACGTTCTCATTACGCTCCTTTGTTCTAACCTGCTCTAAAATGGTATCTTAATGTTGCAATTGGGCTCCGCCCATTTAGTACGGCCATATGTTTTGCTTGCACCTGTGACACACTGTGGTGGCAGAGATCTTCACACACTTACGTGTACGTTTTAGCTGTAAATGTGGGAGGGACAATGGGAGTGGTGGGAAAATGGGAAATATTTACTATTAAAAAGGAGGGGTTTAGGTAGGGATATGCAAATGCAAACAGTCACGGACAAAAGAACAAGACAATTGTTATTCATAAAATTACTACAGCACTAAAGGTGTCAAAACGTGTAAATGTATGCCAGCCCCATGGCCAAACACTGGGCAACACACTCCCATAGAAAGTAATGTAGGCATGGAAATAAAATAACAACCATAGGAACTAATGAACTAATGTTAAATAAGTTAAATTAGCTTGATATATAAATTGTATGTGTGTGTATATATATATGCGGTTGCCAGTAGGTAGTTATAGTTAGGACCGAGTTTCCACAGGAAAAGCATTTTTTATTTTGCTAATATCTTTGGTGCAGTTTGATGAATCTTCACAAAATTTTCAAAACTAGTTTGCCAGTCAAGTCAAGTCAAATTAACTTTATTCGGTTACAATAACCATAAAAGTCTGACACAAATACATTACAAAGATAAAATTTACGTATCATGATTACGGAAGCATAAATAAAACGGATAATAAAAACAATCAATAGAAAAAGTACATACATATTAAAAAGAAATATGGACACTAATATCAAATGCCCAAAACATCCATCTTTAGTATCACCCATACAATATAGTCCATGTAGCTAATATGTAAGAAAGAATTAGTAAAAATATCTTTAGTTATAATAGTTCTTAGTGTGTTCTTATTGACATTGCAACTCTGATAAAATTCAAAATAGCAGTAGAGATAGTTGAAGTAGACAAAAACAGCCAAAAATTAAAGCCGTCAATATAAGTACATGGCCTTATTTCCCTCAGTAATGGGAATAAAAATTGCTCCCTCGGCTCTTTATAAAGTGGACAGAACAAAACAAAGTGCAATGTGCTCTGTGCTACTAAGTTGTCACACGGACAGGGTGATAAACTATGGACCCAACCTGATTGTTTAGGGAATGCCACTAAATAGTGCAATGTGTTAAGTCGAAACCTAGTCAGGTAAATTCGTGCTTGTACGTTAGTGGTAAAGGTTAGATAAAATTTCTGTTCTCCGGGGGATGAGTAAAGGGGTTCTGGTGCTACCAATTGCGCACGGCGCAGATGGGCCCTGGCAAAAAAATACCTCTTTTACGATGTTTTTAGCGTTTGTGTTAATACTTGCAGGATTGTCATAATAATGCCCCAAACCTAGCTCATATAGATTTTCCTTCACAAAGCGAAGCCAGGGAATGGACAGTGCACTATCTAAGTTAATACAGTCTTGGATAACATCCCTTGAGAACGTTAAGTCCTCAGATAGCCAAATCTTGGCCCATAAAAGCAGTGGGGCAATAGCAATTCGATCTTCGAGATAGGCCAACCCAAGCTCCTGATGGCAAAAGTATGTGGGGCCACTATTCGGAACCATTAATAATCTCTTTATAAATTTATTTTCCAGGACCTGCAGCTGTTGGGCGTTGTAGTGGCCCCAGACTCCCGCCCCATAGGATGCCACCGACAAACATTTCGCTTTATAGAGAGAAACCAGTTCTCTCACTGGTTTATGGCCAAGCGGGCAAATCGAAATAATCCTTCCACCACCCGACTAGTGTGTTGTACCCTGGCTGTGATGAGATGGTCCCATTTCATAGTCTCATTAAAAATGTTCCCTAAGTAGGTAACATTTTTCACCTTGTCAATTGTCTTGCCTCTAACCTCAAATTTACTTGTTTTAGTACCTTTAGGCCACAGACCATGACGCAAGATTTAATAAAATTCACTTTTAAATCCAATGATGCCATAAAATCAGTAAAAGCATTAAGTGACTTTTGGCGGCTTTTGGCTGTCAATGCCATTAAAAGAGTATCGTCCGCATATGATAACAATGGGATCGGTTTGACTCCAATTTTTGGGAAATCAAGTTACTTCTCTATTAAAAAAGCCTCCAAACCATTTGTATACAATAGAAAAAGAAACAGAGCTAAAATACAGCCCTGCCGAACACCTTCTGTAGATGCAATTGGGCCCGTCTTCTCCCCCCTAGTACCATAGCGTACGGCAACCGTTGTGGAGGTGTGAAGCCTACGTAGGAGGGATACGAGAGCTTCTTCAAAACCCATTTGCTCCAATAATCCCCACAGTTCCCCCTGTTTACCGTATCAAAGGCACTGGACAAGTCCATGAAGGCCAAATGGATAGAACCCCTCCTGGCCCTCATGTACTTGCCCATAACAAGGGACAGGTTTAGACACTGTTCAGTAGTACCCATCCCCCTTCTAAATCCGTATTGCAGTCTTGACACACTATTCGCCCAGGTCTCAAGACGCGCAAGGATAACCCTTCCCCAATATTTTAGCAGTAGCATCAATTAACGAAATTGGCCTGTAACAGGCAGGATCATTTCTACTACCTTTCTTATATACTGGAACAACAATTGCCTCCTTCCAGGTTGATGGGATGGGACCAATCACTACAGATTTAAACACATTTGTAAGTATTGGTGCCCATAATTTAGGATTGTTTTTAAACAAATCAAGAGGAACCCCATCGGGCCAGGGGCTTTCATACTAATTCCCTTTGTTAAAGCCTCCTCTACCTCTAACACTGTAATCGATAGACTTAATAGTGAGGCTGAACTTAAATCAAATAGCGGTTTCCCACTTGCTTCAACTATTAAGACGTTTTTCGGGTTAAATATGGTTGAGAAATGAGATTCCCAGGTAGAGCCCAGGATCACCGAATCCACAGACTTAGGTACATCCTTAAATAGAGGGCGATTAATTATATCCCAGAAACTCTTTGAATCTTTCAGAGCACTTGCTCTCTCTAGGTCCTCCCAAGCCAAACTCCTCAGTTCGTCTTGCCTTTGTTTGATAGTACACTTGTAAATCTGCCTTATATTTTTGATTTGTGTTCTATCACGTGGGGTGGTGTGGAGGGCCCTTTTAAGATTCCTATGTGCTCTAGAGCACTCCGCGTTGAACCATCGCACCTCCTGTGGTTCCCTTCTCTGACCCGATATGGTCAGACCTTTTGCCACATCTGCACAGATCAGTTCAAAGTCATGAACCACCTCAATAGGGGAAATGTCATCATTAAGGCAATTCATAATAAGATTCAAGTTTGCCTTAATAATTTTTTCTTCAAATTGAGTGGGATCAACTTTACCCCAGTTTAGCCTCATTCCTCTGTTTTGATTAAAATCAATAGGGCATCCATCACTTTTCCCTACCCTGGCTTTTATTTTAAAGAGTACAGTTAGTGGGTTATGGTCACTTGCAGCATTTGGTGCTATCTCAAAATCACCAACAAGTGGGGAATACGTCCGGGTAATGAACATAAAATCAATTGTACTTCCGCAAGACTCCTCCAACGTATGTGGGACACTGGGGCAGAGAATTACAGTCCAAATGATTAGTATTAATAAGACCTAGGTCGTTGTCAAGGATAATAGAATTCAAGGCCTCACCCTGTACAGTATGAGTGAAGTGTAGCTGAGGCTGATCATCTGTATCTAACAGCCCAAAAACTCCAGTGTTGCTCAGTGCACAAATGGAACAATTAAAATCCCCTACCCACAAGATGCATAGGGGCTGCCACTTCCCTGCGATGTTATTTATCTGTGCCTGTAAGTCCTCCATCACGTGGCTGCTATTCTGGTCAAAGATATTATAATACCAGTTTATTAACAGTATCTTAACCCGAAGTTTGCCAGTCACTTCAGCTGCTGTCTGGAAAGCTTTGGGGTGATTCATCAAGAGGGGCCGGGAAAGATGGGGGGGACCCAAAATGCGTTTTCCCCATCCAATTTCCCATAGAGATTTTAGACACGACTACAGCCCAAACCGCTGGACGGAATTACACCCACATTTGGCAGAAAGCTAGATCGTGGTACAGAAAGAGTGCTTTTTGCAATTTGGTGTAAATCTGTTTCGTAGTTTTGGAGTAATTAAAGAATAAAGAATTATGTATATCTAGAGATGCGGAGGGTCCACGGATCCGACAGATCTCAAAGTGAGATCTCATTGGCTGCCGCCACTTCAACCAGGAAGTGGTGGCAGACATCTTAGGACTCGAGACTCGGTCCCGAGTACAAAAAAACAAGGGGAAAAAAAGACATGGGGCCAGGTTAGGGATACCCTGACCCCCTAGGCCTGGTGGTGGAGTCCCACAGGGACCCTGCTGGTGGCAAAAACTTTTTTTTTTTTTAAATTTGCTGCACAAAAGGCCAACTGCACTGGGAGGAGGAGCTGGGGAGGGCCCTCTCGGACAAAGAATGGGCGAACATCCATTACAGGGCATACCATACAGCCCATAATACCGCCGGAACCGAATCCGCATACAAGGTTACATCCTATTGGTACCTCACACCGGCTCGCATCCATTGCTGGGACAAAAATCACACAGAGAAATGTTGGAGGGGTTGTGGGCTTGCCGGCTCTCTGGTGCATTTACTCTGGCATTGCTCAAGACTGGAGCGCATCTGGGAGGGGGTGCTGAATGACATAGATGTAGCCTTTGAGACGGAGATTCCACGCTTTCCGGCATACACACTACTAGGGCTTTCAAATGCGCTGACATTCCCCCTGCGCTCCTTAAGGGGTAGGCAAATGGCACTGGCGTTACTGGCAGCACGACAAGCAATCCTGGCGCACTGGGGCTCTATGACGGTGCTGGATCACACGGCTTGGCTACACAGACTGTGGCTGACTCTAGTTCAAGACCACAAGGGTGAGACCTACACAGACTTATGGGCCCCTTTCATGCAGTTGCTATCAAAAGACTTTAGAGAAGTCACATGCTCCAAATATCTCCAAATACTGCATCTGATCCCGGGGGCACAGGAGTCGACGACGTCCCATATGTAGTGAGGCAGGTCCTAAGCGGGGTCTGATAGTTGGGGGTGAGCGGTATCAAGACGAACTTGTACACACCGGTGCAGGATCCCTTCTTTTATTTTATTTTCGGTGGGGAGGGTGGGGGGTTTATGTCCTTTGCCTTTCTTCCCGTGTTGCTAATAGTTTTGTTTCCATTGTAGATAAGTGTACTCATGCAATCTAGACAACGCTGCCAGCCCCCGGGTTGTAGGTATTTGAAGTTGTGTATATTTGATTAGTGCATCAATCCCACGCTGCCGGCCAATGTGGTTGTAGGCACACAGCTGTGTATTGCCGCATGGTTGTCTCTCAAAACGAATAAAAGATTTGTTCCATAAAAAATTTTGCTGCAAATTTGCAGAGGTTCCGCAGCAAAATAAAAAAAGAAAAACAAGCGCGGTCTCCCGTTTTTGTTTTTTCCAAGCTCCCCGGTTGGGCCAGGTCCCGGGGGAGGAATGATGTATATCTGGGGGGAGGGGGCACGTGTGGGTCCCCATCCCCTGGGGCTTGTCTGTATATGCAATGGGGAGGGGGGCCGTGCCGCCCCAATCCCTGGGCTGATTACAGCCCCATAAACCCCATACCCCTGTGCCGGCTTATGCTATCTCCTGGGGTGCCCACTCCTGGGACATAGCGGTTTCCCTGCCCACACTGTCATGGGCAGGGAAACCTGTTTTTGCTCTCGCTTGGCTGGAGCAATTTTAAAAATCCCATCAAGCACCAAGTCTGCTCCCAGCAGATGGGAGCATAAAAAATGCTCCTGCCTGCTGGGAGCGGACTTTTAATGTGTTTCCCTGGGCAGGGAAACATATGAAAAGGTTGGTCCTGCCTGTAGGGATCAGCTTTTTTAGGCACTCCCTTCGGGTGGGAGATAACTATATCTGCTGAACTTCTATGGTTTTATGTCTGAACCTAACTAAAAAGTCCCTGTAACCGTTGGTTTTTTAGTGAATTTCTAAGGTTGTTTTTAATTCTATTTCCTAACTATGTCATCCGTGCAACCTATGGTTTTTTTCAGTCAAAATATATATAATTATTGGGGTATTACTATAAAATTTAATGGTAAACTTACTTAAAAATAAATTAAACTTTTACACTTTTATTTAAAAAATAAACAAACTTTAAATTTACAAAACACATACACATACTTTTAACTACATTTATTAAATATTAAATAAAAATATAAATGCTTATGAGAGTAGTTTTTTTTAATTTCTGTTCAAAGATTATTTTTTATAAATAAAAATAATATATTTAAATTCATTTATGATTTAATAGACATTCAACTTGATGAGTTAATGTGCTATAGCATTTTAATTTTATTAGTTCAAGTTTATTAATGAATATTTCAAATTAATTTACATTTTTTATACAATTAAAATATTTTTGTATTTTTTTCAAGAATTATAAGCTTTCATTATTTTCCTTACAAATTCCCATAGGGAGATCTAAACCTCGCTGGTGAAAATCTCCACCAACAGATGAAAAGTTACTAGTAGTAACACTCGTAGATTCTGTTATAGGAGCCTCCTCCACCTCCTAATTATATCTGTTTAATGTTTTCCAACTGAACGGTAGACACCTGCAGGTATTTAACGAGGTCCCCATCTCTTCCCACTGCCCAAAAAACCTATGAGCGCCGTCATTCATCCTTACAGTTAAATAGAGGGATATTTGTTTTAACAAAGAAACAGAGTTTGCGAATCCTGACGCTGTCCCAGAGAATGCTGGAAGTAGACTGAACTGGACATGTTCCCTGGTATTACCACCAATAGCCTTTGTGTTTGCTACATAAAAGCGTATTAGCACTAGGGCAGTAAAAACAGTGCATCTTACTCCACTAATTTAATTCAATCAGGTGGAAGGAAACAAGCTGCGTTCATCATTGTTGTAATGACAGGAACGACTGATACTTTATTCAGTTCAATGCTACTCACTTATCAACTTCGGAAAGATTGAGGTTTGAGGTTAGCACAGAATATGGACCCTCTCTATCAATCTGGAATCTCACATCTCGACAGACAATTAATATGTAGAGAGGATAGAATTGTAGACCAAGATTGCTGGTCTGATGTAAATAGATCAGTTGGAATGCCATTTGGGCCGGGGGCACCATTAGATTTGCATTTTCTTATAATCAACTGTAGCTGGTTCCTAGAGATTGTTAAACACTTCTGCACATGCCGATTAGTGCATTGTGTACTGTTTTTCGCTGTGTGTTTTCTAAAATGATTCAATGATATTTGCTCTGTTTTCCATGTTGCACACATGGGATAATGTGTTGATTGAATTCCAAAACCCTTTTTTAGGTCGAGCCTAGCGGCAGCGCGCATGCACTGCTCGATATGCGAGGCATGCTGTAGTAGAGTATGCTGTGAAAGCCTCGCCCACTCTCCTCCCATATTTTTCATTGGCTGGTGTCATTGTCCTTGGTAAATGCTGGCTTCCGATTCATTATGAGGCTTGTTAGTCCCTCCTTGTTACCGCCTTGTCACCATTTGTTACTGCCCATAACGACTGAACCTTTTACTTGGCACGTTACACGGTCGGCTTTATCTTGGGGGTCAGCACTATTTTGTTTATGGGCACTTATGGGGACAATGGCAGATGCTATTTTTTTGTATTTGTATCCTGAGCGCGGCGCCCACTTTAGGGACACTGCGCTCTGTTTAATTATTTATTTATACTTAACTTTCATGTTGAGCGCGGCGTCCACTTCTGGGACACCGCGCTCTGTTTATTTTATTTTATTTTTTAACTTTCATAGTGAGCACGGTGCCCACTTCAGGGACACCGCGCTCTGTTTTTGTTTTGTTTTTTTACTTTAAAACTGAGCGCGGTGCCGCTTCAAGGACACCGCGCTCGGTTTCTTTATTTATTTTTTTACTTTAACACTGAGCGCGACGCACGCTTCAAGGACACCGCGCTCAGTGTTAAACTTAAAAAAAAAAAAGAAACCGAGCGCGGTGTCCTTGAAGCAGCGCCGCGCTCAGTTTTAAACTTAAACAAGCATTTGCAAAACAATAGGTCTCGCATTTACGCGAGTTTAAGCTATTGGCATTGTAAATGCCAATGCCTTTTATATATGTTTTAAAAAACAAAAATAATAGGCATTGTCATTTACAATGCCAATAGCTTAAACTCGCGTAAATGAGAGACCTATTGCATTGCAAATGCTTGTCGTTCTTTGTCTTACAGGCTGTGAATAAGTGGGGCCACATTTCTTTTTGCTGTCTTTGCCCTCAAAACTGTCCTCCTATAATTAAGTCCAGTTCTTTTCCTTGCCAAGGATGATTCGATTTTAACGTCTTTTCTCGGTTCAATTATCTTTTATCTTCTTTTAAAGTTATGGTGAGCCTATTATTGTGTGGCCTGGCTTGCCAAAATTTTGTTCCCTTTGACAGTTTTTTGTTCTAAATTCAGCTACCAGATCCTGTGTAAATTTGGTCCTTTCTAAGAGGTGGTTGCAGCTATTCGGCGATGGAGGATATTCTCCTTCATAGTCGCAGACTGGAGGGTTCTTTGTCGCAGTGCTTAATTTGAGACTGTGGTTTCCGGTGCCCAGCACCGCCACTTCATTGTCAACACCAGCACTTATTACAGTCTGTCACATGGTGGCGCTGTTTATCTAATTTAGAGATGAGCACAACAAGACTTGTTTATTAAAAAAATGACTAATACCTGCTGCCCAAGCCATTCTTATATCTTTGGGGACCTGGAATAGTCTCAGTTGTCACACTTGTAGGAGGAGTGTGATGGTAAATAGTTGGGTTTGTAGCATCACTGGCAGCGCTGGCAGGGGTAATGTGTGGTGCAAGCTGCAGTGGCCTCCTGATGCGGGCCCTGGCACTTATTTTTTTACAAATTAAGCTCTGCTTTGTCGCAAAAAGAGAAATCTGATTGGTAATCTGACCTGCCGTTTAAGACGTTTCAAATTGGACGTTTCACGGTGAATCATTGTGGTTGCTGTATTTGGAAAAACTGATTTACAATACGCAAGAGCAAGTCACCCTCCTAAACTCAGTTCAATTTGAAATTGATTGATATTGAAAAATTGGTTCAAACTGCATTGTCGCCCTGATGTTGGTCCTAGGTGAATTTTCAAGTTTGATATTTTCATGGCATTAGGACCCAAGGGACCCAATGCTCCTTTTAACGCCACAACTTCCACAATCGATGCCAGAGTATTTAATCCAACATATGCGTGTTGCAAGTTGTGTGAGGTTTCCCCCTCTAATATTTGGTGCATACCTTCCTCTTATGTCACACACAACAAGGTCACTTCTCAAAGGCATGTGAGAGTATGTAAAGGTGTACCGGTGAAGTACTCTTTTAGGTACTCTTATAGGCCTTTGTGAATCATCACAAAAACATAAAAAATTGGAATTAAGTGGGAATATTTGGTCAAATTCATAAACAATTAGTAAAAATAGAAAAGACTGTGCCCTCTTTGAACTTTTACTACTAGGGAACTGGACAATTTGGGGCCAATTCACAGGACGTAGGAGTATGTAAAAGAGTACTCTTGCAGTACTTTAGATATTCTTACCTGCCTTTGTTGTAAAAGAGTACTCTTGCAGTACTTTAGATATTCTTACCTGCCTTTGTTGTAAAAGAGTACTCTTGCAGTACTTTAGATATTCTTACCTGCCTTTGTTGTAAAAGAGTACTCTTGCAGTACTTTAGATATTCTTACCTGCCTTTGTTGTAAAAGAGTACTCTTGCAGTACTTTAGATATTCTTACCTGCCTTTGTTGTAAAGAGTACTCTTGCAGTACTTTAGATATTCTTACCTGCCTTTGTTGTAAAAGAGTACTCTTGCAGTACTTTAGATATTCTTACCTGCCTTTGTTGTAAAAGAGTACTCTTGCAGTACTTTAGATATTCTTACCTGCCTTTGTTGTAAAAGAGTACTCTTGCAGTACTTTAGATATTCTTACCTGCCTTTGTTGTAAAAGAGTACTCTTGCAGTACTTTAGATATTCTTACCTGCCTTTGTTGTAAAAGAGTACTCTTGCAGTACTTTAGATATTCTTACCTGCCTTTGTTGTAAAAGAGTACTCTTGCAGTACTTTTAGATATTCTTACCTGCCTTTGTGAGTCAGCCCCACAGACTCGGGCTCCTCGGCCTCTTCCCTCCCTGCCCCCCCCCCCACCTGGTCCTCTCTGGGGCCTGTTCAGCCAGTATTCGCAGACATCAGAATGTAAAGTGTCAGAAGGGCGGCCAGGGTGATGGCAGGAAAGGCTGCCATGAAGCAAGAGGGGGCAGCTGGCTCGGGGTCAGGTGTCTCTGTCTGTGAATCTGTTTGCTTGTACAGTATCCGGTTGACACGTGGGGCTCAGGGACACTGTGCAGCAAAACACACGGACCGTAACACAACAAACACCCGCACAGGAGGCACGTGCTTGTAGAAATAACATCTTTCTTGGGCAAGGGCCCCTGGTATGCGTGTGCGAGAACAGCTTGTTTCAGGAGGAGCGCACTGACAGTACAGTTATAATATGGAACGGATATATGGTGCTCCCCTAACGTGATTTGTCTCGGCACTGAAATAGCACTTTTTATTCTTTGCTAAGTCCATGGTACACTTTTTACCAGCTTTGGAAGGATAAAATGCTGACATAGAATTTCCGGTGTATAAACAGGTGGTCTGTAGGTAAGGTTACATACCGATCACTGCATCGGGCCCTCAACCCGCTGAGTTATCTTTTCAGCTTCTGATCAGCGGTCGGATTTTAGGCCATGAGGCTCTGCTGGAAAAGTTTCAGGGAGGGGGCCTTTCCACGGGGGGTTGCTATAGCATATTTTTTTAAGCATTTCTTTATTTTATTTCGCAATAAGTAAAGTGCAATCCCACAGGAGACGCGCAATAATTGTTAGAAGATGTTTGCAGACATGGGTTTATAGCTTCGTGGTCTTCAATGAGCTATACCAGATAACGGCCCATCCAGTACCTCTTGGAATGTTGCTTCCAGACGCGGATAGACGTTTGACGACGTAAAAACGTTCAGTTCTGCGAGTTCGCGCTTCTAAGGGGGAAAAGTAAATGAGGGGATATCATGGAGGGAGGGGCCGGGGGATAGGGCGATGGTGCTCAATTGCTGGAGCTGGTATCTTTATGGGGGGGGGGGTGAATGTAAGTGATGTGTGTGTGTCTTGCTGCGTAGGAGTGACGTATGCCTTGAGTATTCTCAATACATATAAGTCTCTCGACTTGGAGACTGACCTTTAACCCGCTGTCTGTACGCCAGGCACAGTGCCCCCCTAATGCTCTGTCAATTCATAGGGCAGGGGTGTGGTGGGCCAATCAGATAATGGATTCCCCCAAATACAGAAGTAATACGTGCAGGTGTTGCCAATGCCTGCTAATGGGTTGCAGCACGTGTCAAAAGGAGGGGGTTGTCACACAGCTGCAAAAATATTCCCCAAATCCGTTTGAACACTCCGCATCTGGTTACTTACCTACATATATTGCATTTGTGTGTAGCCAGAAGTCCTACAGTCACCTTTTCCATCTGTGTGGGAAGAGCAGCTGACCTCCAGTGATAGAGATTACAATCCTCATGACCTATATAAAAGTCACAACCCGTCTGGGACACTAGGACATGGGTACTCGCAAATATTTTTCCAAGGGCCGCAAAGTTTGATCTGTGATTTCCGTAGGTTGATTCGAGGCCGGCAGGATGGCTATCCTGGGTGGGGGTAGCCGTGCGGTAAGGTGGGTATAGGGGAAGTGAAGCATATACATCTAGTGGCTGAATTGCACAATGTAAAACCAGAAAATCCCAGCTTCCCCGCTTTACCAAATTGTGTGATCCTAGGCAATTGTTTCATTTCAGTTTTCCTCCTTTTTGTTTTATTATCACATATGAGAAGTCCTCAAAATACATGAGTTAAGGATGTGCGCTGCACAAAACCTTCTCCTGTCTTTGATTTAATAAACTATAATGTTGTTCATGTATAAGAGGAGGCCACTCTAAGAGTGCACATAACAACTGACTTACCTCTTGGTTCACTATTGGCATTGTCAGTGTGGGGAAATAATGTATGTTTCTAAATTAATTTTTTTTAAACTATCACTTAAAAAATGCTTCTCAATGCACTGATCTAATCTGATATACTAAGGTGAAATGGTTCTGCATGTTAACGAAATACGCTTTTTGAACCTTCAAAGAAACCTTATCATATTTTTACACTTTTGCTACAAGTTGGCTTTGAAATTGAATGTGTTCCTAAAGTTAAGTGGTGCAGAACAACCTAGTTACTTCCATTCTTTAACTTCAATTAACCTTCAAATAAAGACTTGCCTGTATATTTAACAATGTTTCAATGTTAGTGCTGAGTCCAGTGAACAGCAGCCCAGTGCTGCTGTCTATCAGGAGTCCGCATGTAAAGGTCAGGAGGGGCGCACGCAGCCCCGTGCCGTACTTTGAGTATAACTGCACTAGGACTGCACTAAGAGGTCATGTCGTCTGTGTCTGAGGTGTTGTACAGTACAATGGGTGTGACTAGGGTTAGATATGGCAAACACTTTAACATAAACATAGAGCGGGATTAGGCTCTGCATCAGATGAGAACACTCTTTCACCTTATGCTATTGGCTGCTTGGTGTATCATTCCTCCTCCTTGGAAGTGATTCCACTGCAATGCAACAGGAACTATCTTATATCAAAAAAGACCGTAAATCATCAAATATTTTTTCACATTCTATTCTTTATCTCATACAAACATTCTATACAGAAATGTGTTTTGCTGGTATTTTTCATGTCAAGGTTCTGTAATCATCTGGCACCATAGGAGTGGGGGTAACAGCCACAAGAACTAACCAGCCACTGTGCAACCATGTCAGTGAACCCACCCAATGCAGAGCTATAGATGTATAAACAGAGTGACTGCATGCTTACAAACATGATTATTCATAGCCATGTACAACGTGATCCGTTATACATCCTTTTTTGTGGATGATTTCTACGTAAAGACTTCGGAGGAGAGAGTTGTTGCATTCTGATTTATGATCCTCTATTTTAAATCGCAGTGGACATAGCGTAGAAGTGCATTTTGTATGCAGGGTTGCTCATGGTTTATGTACCCCTTGTAAACGTTATCACATAACATGTAAAGCGCTCTGATATCTTCAGGTTAGCTAGCGGTAAATAAAACTCAAAATATTAATAAGCATTTTGTAAATATGTGCTTAAGTCTATTTTACATTGAAATGCTTGACAAGGTTTGTCATTAGTATGCGTTGAACTGAACTAGATTCCCAGAAATTGAAAAATCGGTAGCGCTTTGAATGATATATAACACATTTCCTGTGATCCTAATGTGCAGCTTGCGTTGATCCTGTCATATGTTTCTACGTGATGAGAAGTGCTCTCTGGTCAATCCTTCGACTGACTTTATCCTATTCCCTTAAAAATTACCTTGAAAACCTTAGGCCCATGAACATTTGTGCGCATTAAAAGTCAACAACAGAGACAAGCAAACATTGTATAATACAAGAAACAGAAGGGTAATGTCTGGACAGTATAAACATTGCTAAAAGCAGCAGAACTCGTCAAATTGTACAGTATTATTGAAATTAAGTTTAGTGAATAGGTTGAAAAAAAAAACGAGAACTCCTAAAACTGTTGTTAAATGAAGTCATCAAGGTCTCTTCCAAAAGTCAAGATTTACTTGAAATAATGGAGTTCGTTCAAAAAGGATGTTTACGCTGAAAGTATCCACTGAAATGTTGAAATATGGATATCAGTGTAAAATAAAAAAATGTATTGGCTGTGTGTGATACAGCTTCATTGGTATCATCAAGAAATTGATTGGAAATCTCAAAGTGCGCAGTGAAAAGATCAAAAGGTTAAGATAAGAGTCAAGGGTTTCATTTCCTAACATCATCAGTACTGCAAAACTATCACCGCTTTCCTATAATCAAAAGAATTTCAGCAAAATAATAAAGGCTTTTAATGAAGTGATAAAGACCTTTGTGAATCATTGATGTATTTAATGAAATGGTCAGAGACATCAGAAGTCCTTGAGGGGTACAGACAATCATTGAAGGGCCCAGAGAGGCCTGAAGGCCTCTTCACAGGGGGACAGATTGTATCAAAGTTTTCAAGCATGTCCTGTAGTAAAAGAGAAATCATGGAAGATCGCTAGCTGGTGGAGTTAGCTGTGTTAATTGAGTCGTCATTAATGAAGACAACAGTCTTATTTGTAATAATCTATAACTAAAAACGTAGGCGTGAGTGCTTGTCCCCCAAAAAGTGAGGACCGGCATCTGGTGAAATCGACAAGGTGTTCAATGAAAAAATATGACGCGTTCAAAGAAATCAATAAAGCTTTTAGTAAAATTAGAAATGTGAACAGTGAGAAAAATGAAGGTATGCAGTAAAATCATTAATGAATTCAGTGGAAAATTAAGGTGTTCAGCAAATAATGATGGTGTCCATGAAACATTGACAGTGGTCAGTGAAATCAGCAATTTATTTGTGCAGAAATTAATATCATTGGTGAAAGTATTAAGATGCTTTGCAGAGCACAGGCACGGTTTTCAGCTCCTTAACCATCAAGTAAATTAATACTTATAATCAATGACTTGATTATTGGCATGGCTGTGAAAATAAATGTTGCCCAATTACACGTTAGTTCGAGTACTTCACACATTTTAACTCAGTGAAAAGGTCAACTTTATGTTTATTGTCACAGTATAGTAAAATTGTCACACAGGGGCGTAAAACAAGCCTCTGCGGCGCAGGGGGTGCCTCCAACACTTGAGGGGCTCCCTAATTCTTCAGGGGGACCTCTTCCGTTCCAAGGCCAATGAATTTCCGTGAGATATGAGAGACTGGGGGAGGGGGAAGCCTCTTCGCGTTCTGCTGGGCCCCCATCGTTTTACGTTATGCTACTGTTGACACAGATTGTATGCAAGAACTATGTTACAAAGGGAAGCAACTCTGGTAATAGTCACAAGGGCTCTTCAATATGATTTTACCAATATAAGACAAAGCAACAGGCAGTGATGATGCACATACAACTGATATCTCCCACGGCAAAAATTTGTTGGATCTAATAATCTGAGAATAACAATGTGTGCACACACTGCAAGCACCCTCAGCCCAAAGAGTGCCAACCTAGGTTAGGTGAAACAAAAACAAAGCAAGCAGCGGTGCACCACTTCTACAAATGTGATTCTCGTTCCAGATATATCCACAATATTCCGGTAGTAGTTGAGATTCTACTCTTTATTGTTGCATCATCAATGTATATCAAAAAGGGTCAGCCAATGCGTTTCATTCCCATGCATGTGGACTTCTTCAGGGCTGCAATACGATAAAAGTGTACATATATATATATAAATACCGACAACTACACAAAGATATCAACAATATATGACAATACCATACATACAAACAAAGTTCCTAGGTTGTTAGAAATACACAACATATAACAATAAAAAAACACACTCACCCAATACAGATGTAAGTTAAGTGCCGTTGTGTTGGTACAGAGAAATAATAAAACCACTTAGGATGTTAACATGGGATGGAAACACTTAAAATATATTCACAATTGTTGTTATTCTATATTACACATTTTTATACATACATTTAGGGTAGATGGAACCAAACAAAATACATAGATAGTTTCCTCAGGGATAACCCCACAACAACAATTGATATGTATAACATCATAAACAGTAAATTAAGTAAAACATTTAAGATTAAAGGAGTTCCTTATATTGAACAGTTAAAAACATCACCTAGTGAGAATAGTCATTCTATTCAGAATCGATAATCCCACGTGTATGCCTTAAGAAATGAAGATTAGTGAGCATAGGTGAAAGTGGGGAGAAGCCCCATCCCAGAAAGGTGAGAGGGAGAGTCCAAAAAGTCAAACAAATCAAAATGATTCAGGAGAGTGTGCAATTGCCCTATAAAGTGATAAAGGGCAAGGCGCTTATAATGTGTACATACCACAGTAAGTATAAAGAATATCCGTCCTCACATGAGAGGACGAATTATTGGGATCCATTCATCTTAGATCGTTGGTAATGTAATGTAACTTCCTCAAGAAGGGATCCATCTAATAGGAACAGAGCAGGAACACACATAAATTGTATAGCAGGGTATATACCCAATCAAGGGAAATGCACTTTTAGAAACTGATGATAGACATACCAAATAGGCCCAAATCTTGAAGTGATAATCAAGAGGATTTCAAGTTCCCAGCTATATAAGGATATGTGTGGGAAGCAATATATATCTGTGCTTGTTCCTTAGAAGTCAAAAAAGGAGAGAAAAGGGGAAAGGATTTGCTGTGAATGGAGAAAGGGAGAACCATCACTAATGTCATAAAGGATAAAAGTGGACTGATCCAGTCAGCCCTGGTTTATTTAGTCAGCCACAGATACATATTAAAATGTGGGCTTATTAACCCCTATATAAGACCATAAATGGGCCAACCTATGTCAAACATTAAAGGATGGAAACAAATGGTCAGCTATCGTCAATGTAATAAACACAGATATTTGCAGAAATAGGCCAGTATGCCCAAATAACCACGGTAATATTACATTTCTAGAACAACCTATAGGCATCAGGCCAAGTAAGTACCGTCATCATAGTGAAGAATACACTTATGAATTCTATAAATATATATCATGTAAAATTATTGCATGTTAAATATATCAAAATAGCAGAAAAGGAACATGGCACCCAATGGAAGAGGGGGGTGAGTAACCCAAGCATCTAGGAAAAGAAGCCCTATGTTGAGCACCACATGGTGAAACATAGAAATACGGCTATCGGTATTAACTAGCCTAGTATACAAAAACGAGAAACCCCAAAGGATTTGCAATCACAAAGCCACGTTATAATGTAAAAATGGCCAGCACTAGTGAACCGAAGCTCCAGCAGTGCTAAAAGAAAAGAACAACGGGGTGCACCAATCTCATGCTGTCACAACAATAATCTGACAAACACTCCTACGTGTTATAGTTAAATTACATAAGAAGGCCAAATCCCGTATGACAAAGTATCCGTAATCGCAAAGAGGGGAATAAGCATCTACTTACTACAATTGGTGTGGAGCAAGCAGAAGATCGCAGCACTTCCAGTCGATTTCGGAAGTAGCAACAGACCGTGATGCGCCTGCTTTACCTATTTCCGGGTCCTCGAAATCTCCTACAGCGCATAGGATATGACGTAGTCAAAAAATGTCAAATGCGTGATGTAGCGCAAATGGTTGTTGTGTATCGAGAAAGAGCGGCGGCCATATTGGCACATGTTCCTAATAGGGCATAAAGAGTAATTGTCAGGTATCTAATAAGGGTACATTCCAGCCCTATTATACGCAATCAACCACAGAGAGAAAAGTTGGATCTAGTGATATGTATATACAACTATACACAATATACAATGCAATCACCGATAGCAATTGCACGAAGTATGTTGTGTTGTACACAACATCGGGAGCAATATCTACAGCAATAATAATAGTAGAGTAAGACAACTCGCACACAAACACACCTGAGAAAAGAGCTTGTGGTGAACCCTACAGGAACATTGCTTGTAGATATGAGGAAAGCCTGTTGATGAGGGATGCCACCTGTGGAGGGAAAGTGACCAGTGCCCTTTCTTTTACTTAAACAACAACAGTAAATAGGACATAATTATTATTGGGGCTAAGATATCCAGGTCTCCAGTAGAGAACATGTTGTATTTACTGAGCCTCAGGGAGAGACTACTGACTGAAAGCCCTAGAGTTTCCTTTTGCCCCAGCCTTTTTTGTGGAATAACATGAGACCTCATCTGAGGCTACAAGACCCAACCTTCTTTGCAAACTTATAACGCTTCTATAACAAGTCCTAACCAATATGTTTATCATTGTATCTAACCGAATAACCTCTGACATATGCTTTGTAATTTGACCATGTGTCACCTTCCATGTTGCTCAGCATAGTTATATCAGTAGAGGGCCACAGTGGTGAAAAAAATTGCCTTCATGAATAACATTTGATGCTTTTTCTTCTTTTGTTTTTTGGTAAACTACAAATCAAATCTTTTCTATACAACTGAAAACCAGTTCTACTTGTCAGTACTGCTTTTGTTGTACTTTGAGTTATAAACAAAACGTTAAGTACGATCCCAGGCAAACCAATGCGTTTTTTGTTAGGCGCAGTGGGAACCCTTTTTTAAAAATATAACAATGTACTCAAATAGAAAAAAAATACAGTTTAAGAAAAAAAACGATTCCTTTGTGGTTAGGAATTACAAAACGTAGAAACCGACATATGAATTACTTTCGTTAGGAGCTACATCTGAAGTGCTGAGTGGTTTACTGGTTTCTGTCAGGGCTGCGATTTAGTTAGAATTGTAAATTTGTTCCGTACATTCAAACACAAAGAAAAACTGCTGTCAAACCCAAGTACAATGAGCGATGTATACACTGCTCACCACAAAATGAATATTTTCAAGTTGACAATGTTATTAAACTTTGTTTCAAGGTAAACGTATGTACTGATTAAAAAAAAATAAAAAAAATTGCACGAAGTATAGAGAAAATTAGAGAAATTAAATACTCTATGTCGTAGTAGAAAGGCAGCCATATTAAAGCATGTTCCAAGGAAATTTGACCGTCATAAGTCCCCCAATTAACAAGTACTTGGGCTGCACGTGCATATTCATGTTTCAAAATATATTGATATTTTAAAAGCAAAAAACAACTCTCCAGGGTGTTAAACGATATCAAACGATATCAAAACGATCATAAGACCCCTCCTTAATCATATGGTGCTGGTTATTTGCATGAGCGGCTACTCAGTAAAAATAGTGTAGCTCATCATCTGTGTTGTGTCCTCTCTCTATGCTGTGTAGGCGGCATATCCATGCGGCCTCCTTGCGTCTTAGAGCCAATTCACGATTCCCCCCCAGGATCAGGTGGAACGTGATCAATCCCAAGGAACCATATTTTGCTGTTGTCCCTATGTAGTTCTCCCATGTGGTAAGTGATTGGATACCTCATGTCATTATTTCTGATAGCATGTGTATGTCCCTGTATACGCAGCTTAAGGGGTCTAACCGTGCTTCCTACATAGATCTTATTGCATCCACATTCAATAAAATAGGCAACAAACTTGGTCTTACAGTTAATATGATGTTTGATGTCATATTCCATGCTCGTATTGTAGCTAAACCTTTTGGTTTTATTCCAAACTGGCAAATATTGCATTCATTACAAGTGTAAAACCCCTGTACTGTGGGGGGTAGCCATACTGCACAAATGTAACCCCTTGGCAAGGAAGGCAAGGAAGGTAGTGGGGGTTGGTTATGGTAGCCATGCTGCACAAATGTAACCCCTTGGCAAGGAAGGGAAGGAAGGTGGTGGGGGTTGGTTATGGACGGCAGGTAGGGTATTTTTTTCACATTTGGCTCGGGGAGTAGAGGCTATGCTATGTATGGCTTCCCCATTACTCCTGTCCCCCTGCGTAGCAGAGGAAAGCAGGGGCAGATGATTTTGGGGCCATACATAACATAACATTCTAGATGCATATAAAGTGAATTGCACTGATGTTTTTAACCTCCATAGTCTGCGCAACATCATAGACAACTCAAGCTTTGCATTCGTTGTCTATTTGAAGTCACTCAGAACCCCTCGATAAAAAGCATCCCCACAATTCACTGTTAACCATCTATAATTCTATATATTATCAGACCAACTAGGCCAGGTTACTTCACATCACTTACATTGATTTATATTACATGCCAAAAGTTCATAAGATGACTCATTCAGTTAACCTTTGCCGCTGACACCTGATGAAATATGCACCTCACAAGTTTGAATCTTGTCAAGGTCAACTCACAACTTAATATTGCATGACTCAGTATTGCTCATTTAATCAGTTGCAGAATGATGAAGAACCAAGCCAGTCCTGCGACTATGCTAACCTTAAGCTTATAAGTTCCTTAAAAGGCACTGAGACCATTGAGCTATTGTGAGGGTGAATGAGAAGCTGAATTATACATCACTGGTACATAAATGTGCAGATTTGTATCTTCCTTTTAAATCAGAGCATTTCAAATTGATTTATGTTGTTAATAACTGTGAAAGTTCTGAGTTGGGCTCTCTGAGGGATGGTTCCGCACTTGTACAAGGGCCAAAAGTTTTAGTGTTGGTCCTGCAGTTTGCAGTGCTTAACAATTCTCATCTCCAACCACTGGTTTGTATTTGTGGCGGCAAAGGAATGTATGACTGTTTATTAAACCCATGGGTCAGGTTTAAGTATTGGTCTTTATATCTGATAATAACAATACTAATAATACTAATTATTATTATAAATAATAATATTCTGCCTTTGTTCTTTGAACTGCTAGGTGTGCAATTTGACTTCTCTATATTGTGATTAATTGAAAGGTTATTACCGACAGACAAACACACCTTCCATTCATTGAGTCTGATATGTTGGTGAAAGCATGTTTTATTGTATTTTATAAGTGTTTATAACTACTTTTATTTGCCAATTTGGTAACTAGTTTCAGTATTCTATTGTTTGGTGTGACATGAATGTATTAACACATTCACTGCAATCACATTTGTAACTTGCAATTTTTATAACACACGTTATATATAAACACAAATCACACCCTATGGAATTATATTTAAAATTATGCAACGAGCTAAACTGAATGTTCATTTTAAAATCTCATTCATTTGACCAACCATACACTGATTTCATATAAATAAATAAATATATATATATATATATTTATTTATTTTTTATTTTATTATTTATTATTTTCACTGACAAAAACAAAGCGTTAAAAAAGGTTAAAGGGATGTTATGGTTAGGTGAAAATGTCTGTTAAAACATACAGTTTTAAATGAACAAATCCATTGAAATTCATTAATAATAGTTATTTCAAGTAATTGTAATTTGATCACTAAAATAACTATAACTCGCGCCTCCACCCTGCACCGTCTTGTCATCAATGATGTAATTTCAGATGTGTCAGTCACGTTATCAATTATGTCATAGAACACATCATGAGTGATGTAATATGTGAGGTCATGAGCAGTGCATGGCAACTACATGAGTTGTGGTTACTTTAGGGCTCGAGTTACAGTTACTTGAAATAACTATCTGGTGAATTCCAGTGGTTTTGTTAATTTAAAACTGTATGTTTTAACTGACGTTTTATAGGTACATCCAACTATAAACGTCAAGCGTGGAATCAAGAAACCAGCTCTTTGATCTAGGTGACTGTTTGTAGTGTATTGTCTCATTATAAATGGACATGGCATGTGTACTTCCCACTTATAGACTTTTCAATAAAAAGATCATGAGACAGTCTTACAAGTATCTTTAAAGGCTCAGTGATGTTCCAGGCATCTGTAAGTCATCTCTAGCAGGTGTTGCTGCTTAGAACATGTGGTTGAATTTATGAGAGTACAAAAAATGCAAAGTTAAAGTGAAGCCAAACCTTGCACACATGTTTTGTGATACAGAGGAGCACAGCCTGATCTTACCCCATAAATCTCCTTACTTCTACTCTTTTACCCTAAAAAGTAGTCCTTCATGAAATCAGAAAAGCCATTTGTTCAACAAAATTCATTTTTATACTTACCAGAAGAAGAGAGCCACATACTGAACCCGGGAACTAGCTATGATCAGAAATTTTACAATGTTAAGACTTTATGTATACATGCCTTATTTCTTTCAAATCTGTAGTACTTTAAAAATCTGTACTGCTGTTGTTCACATTCGGAAAATAAGATATACATTGAGGCAAATTGAACCTTCCCAGACTGTTCAGAAAAATTGAGGGCCAAGTTCATGGGATTAATTCCTAGACACACACTTCCCACTTCCAGTGAATTTCGGTGTGCACCCTATACCTGTCATACCTTCAAACCAATCAGAGAGGGAGTCCTGAATTCCAGTGGCGGCCGCCACAAACAAAGGGTGGAGGGAACGTGGGAGGGGAAGTGCGCGGTGGGGGTGTTAGTAATAATATATATTAAAAAAATAACTTACCTGAAGCCGCCTCCTGCGTCGCATCATGTCACGCCTCCTGTCCTCTTCCTTGTCCCAGCAGCCCCTGGGACAGAGTCCCATCCAATCCCCGTGCTGTGAGAGCAGCATGGGCTTTGGCCTGAGCGGGCTGAAAAGACACTCTCCTCTGTGGGGGTTTCTCCAGCCCGGCTGTTCAATGCAGCCCGGCTGGAGAAACCTAAGTGCACATGTGTGTTCGGACGGCTTGAGACGGCCGGCCAAACACATATGCACACTTAGGAAGTGCACATAGCACTTTTCCTACCATGCCCTGCCCCTCCCTGCACTAGCTGGCTCAGAGCCGGCAAATGAAAAATAAAACGATGCTAGAACATCGTTTTATTTTTCATTTTCTGGCTCTGAGCTAGGCAGTGGGGCGACGCTCCTCCCCGATTGCGGAGGAGCCGCTGCTGCTGAATTCAAATCCCATGGAGGAAGTCATATAAATTTGGCGTATATCGCACTTTGTCCAATTGGGAAACTTGTGAATTTTGTACAATTAAGCAAATTGACCAAGGCTTGCGCGAGGGAAAGATCTGCTAAAAGTAGAGTTTTCTGAGGTTTTTCTCCCCAAAAAACATACTTTACTTGGTTTTCCACCCAATGTATTTTTAAAATTGTATACTTGTGAATTCTAGGGAAGGTCCATTACAGAGCTCAACATCCTCCATTAAATCATCTTTGTAGGCCTTGATCTTACTAATGCTCATTGTTTTTGAAAGGAAAAGGAAAAATTGACCACCACCACCCTCCTCTTGCATCGACAACATGAGCTAGATAAAAAGCTTGTGAAAAACACATACTGGAGATCTGCCAAAATGCATTTTTTAAATGCCAATGCATAACTATCAAAGCAACTCAGTGTGTGAACGATAGCCAGTCCAGCTAATCACCCCACACTGACTGTGGGCAGCAAGATCTGGGAGAAATCCCTCTTCCACAGTTAGAAGGCTGTCAATGCAAATGCCTTGATAAGGGGCAAGGGAAAGAAATTTGTCCTCAGATTAATGAGCCCACACCCTGGGATATTCATCGGTCCACATGAAGTGCAGAACTCCAGTAAATACTGGAAGCAATTTGTGATGCTGAAATGGCCTTGGCCCCAAGTATACAGTTACTTCAAAGTTCAGCCTTGTTAGGCCTCATCCGTAAATAGCAGTTTGAGTTTTATGGGACAGTAACCATACATTGTAGTGTGACCACTAAGGATGTCTCAATGACAAATACAAACAAGCATTGGCATAGCCAATAGGTCGCGCCTTTGGGACTTTGTAAGTGTTTAGCCAAGCAGCACATTATCAGACTACCCAATGCGTAACAAAGCCTAAAATAATTAAATGAAAACAGTCTGATAATCATCAACTATCTTCCGGAGAAAGCATGAAGCACGCAATGAGCTTGTGGCTCACTTTGAACAATCAAAAGTATGTGTTACAAGTTATGCTCATGCAAGGTGAAAGCAACATGGTGGTCACACACAACTTACATTTTACTCTCCATGTCAAGCCACCAACAACAAGCATTTGCAATGCAATAGGTCGCACATTTTTGGCATTATAATGGAAATGTGTTTTACTTATGTGAGAGAGAGTGTGAGTGTGAAAGTGATAGAAAGGGAGAGTGAGATGGTATCTAGAGATAGAGTTATTTGCATATATAAGTGAGAGGTAGAGTGAACAGAGAGTGTATGAGGTAGAGAGTGAAAAAGAGTTAGTGAAAGGTAGAGTTACATAGTGGTAGCGGAAGACACTGGTAAAAAGCATGAAGCTGCTCCCAAAGCTACTGATTATATTCTGGTGCACCCTGTGTTGTCATTATTTACATATATAGTATTACAGAGGACCCTTCTAATGGGACATCAGTCTCCGCCTGAAGCATGGGTGTAGCGAACAGGAGCTGGGTGTATCCAGGAGCAGTGAACATGCTGGACAGGGAAAGGAGAGATAGGAGAGCGATGACCATAAGAAGACTGGCCATTGTAGCCCTGAACGAATTCTAAAGCAGTCTGTGCCTCTGAAAGGACGGAAAGGTAGAGTCAGACAAGACTTGGCTTTATAATTATAAGCCCTGTGTGAGGCTGCCTGCGAAGGGCCATGCAAGGTTTGACCAGAGAAGCAATGACCTTAGGAGCACTAGACAATACCAGACAGGCCTGTGCCTCTGGAGGCTGAGAAGGCAGGGCCAGGGCAGTCTGACACTTATCAGCCATGTCTTACTTTTGCCAGATCAAGGGGTGCACAAGATGAGTAACTAGGCCACCAAGGAGACACTACTATAATACCGGCTTTTTTTTTCTCTGACCCGGTAGTATTGTAATTTAGTCCAATTAATTCCAGAGAATCAAACAACCAGTACCAGAATGCATTTGTTTGTTGAACAAAAGCCCAAGAGTGGAACATTACATCCTTGGTGACACAGAGACATATGGTAACCTTACCCCAAAGGTACTAGCCTGGCAAAAATGGGTGATACTAATCGCTTATGTACAGCACTTAAGAAACAAGTGTGATAGGAAACACTACATAAAACAAGCTATTAGTCCTTTGACAACATTTCTCTTTGACTCAGTACAGATCTGGCGGTCTCACGCCCCTTAATTTCAGGCTTTCCTTGACATAGGATTTGCAGGAGTCCTTTACGTGGTCAGCATGACAGCCCCTATTTTATCAGGATAGGTCATTGCCCCCCATGGAGCAGAGGCACGTGATTGCAGCGGCTCTCGCAGCTTGATCCCAGATTAGGCTGAAGTGGGCAGGGGGAGGCGTGCCTTTCCTGGAATCCTGCTCTACTTCAGTATTTTGCACCTTGTCTCACTGAATTAGGAGCAGCCTTCACTGGGAATTAAGCAAGCCACTTACGATCCAAGCAATAACCAGCGTAGTGCGGGCCTCCCACTTAAATAGGCGGCGGAGGAGTGACGTTTACTAAAAGGTTTACATTTCCGAACAGAAAAGGTCCACATGGTAAAATAATCAGTGTTAGAACAATATATTAACATATGTGCTTCGTCCAACGGCTTGCCGTGGTCCAAAACACTGACAAAAGAGCAGCACAACAGACGAGGGTAAACTGACAAAGCGAAAAGTTATGCATGGGAATTCAAACTGCCTGTAAGGTACCTCTAAAGTAAAATCACTACTTCTAAATGAAACATTCCTGCAAGTGACACAGGATGTGAAGTGGACAATATGAGCTTTAAATGGCCTTTATTTGTAATTTTATGGTAGCGCAAACCAAGCAGTATTGAATGGAAAAATAAATACATAGATTTTATTAAGAAAATTTTAAAGTGTACTTATTGCATTTGATTACTGCAGATGGAGGAAGAGGCTTCTAATAAAGCAGAGTCCGAGTTATTTGCTGAAAGCGTTAATCTTCCTGCAGAGCGTAAGTGTGAGACCAGGGCGAAGTAGGACCTCACGAGTGGGAGGAGGAGGCGGAAGAGCCTCGGAGGGCTGGTGCTGAAAAAAGCATGGACACTGGGGTGGGAGAAAAGTCATGGAAGTTTGGCTGTTGCTGCTTTAGGGACTGGGACAGAAGCCAGGAAATCTGCGTCTCAAAGCGCTGGGGTGCAGAGCAAGGAAAAAAAGTAGACTGTAGGCTTGTGAAAAGCGCAGCGCTGTTAAAGAAATAACTTATGCAGAGGTAAACAAAAGCGGGAGGGGAGGTTTTGGCTCAGTAAAACAATAAAAACCACACCAGCACGCCTGAACGTCTAGAAAGTCTGCTTGGCAACAAATTACTGATAGCACTGGGGCACTAGGAAAGGGGTGTGGGGGGTCTGTCTTGCAATGGCATCCTTGAATTTTAAACACGCCATTGGGATGCAGCATTCACGATGTCCACTTAGTTTGACCAGCGCTAGGACTAAACGCTTGTAAAATACAAAGTGTCAAAGTGAATACTTTAGGGAACAAAAGCAGGCAACGCCGTAAACTGGTCATTTTAAGTAGGAGTTATACAATTGAAGGAAGAACAGAAGTTGTCATGCATGCATTGCATCAGGAGATTCTGAACTGCTGTATGAATACTTTCATTTTCAGTTTCTCACAGCCGGCTTGGACTGTTCCCTAATTTGAAAGTCCCTAAATCTGAGGACTGGCGAGATCCACAGTAAAGACAACAAGCGCGGCCGCGAAGGAATGTCAGGAATGCAGCTGGCATCCAGCCGCGCTGCTGCTCGCTCCCGAGCTCCCTAGACCAGGGGAGAGAGAAGACGGGACATGCACCCGCCTTTGGCCAATTGCGTGCTGTCTTTCTTAGAAAGACGCACGCAAAGGCCAATAGCGTGTGTGCAAAAAAAAAAAGCACACACACGTGCGTGTGGTCCCAGTTCAAAGTCCTTACTAGAAGCCTCGCAGGGCAGCGCATGCGCGCTGGCTTAGGCGAAACCTAAAAATGGTAGGTGGAATGCTTCAATTAACCTCAGCCACTGAAAATTACTTTGCGGTGCATTTCAGCCCATTTTTAGGTCGAGCCTACAGTCAGCGCGCATGCGCTGCTCTGTGAGACTTGTTGTGGTGGAGTAGGGAATAGAAGCCCCGCCCACTCTCCACCCATATTTGCCATTGGCTTGTGTCATTGTCCTTTCTAAACGCTGGCTTCTGATTCGTAAATAGGCTTGTTAGTCCCTCCTTAGTACTGCCTCGTCTTCATTTGTCACCTCCCATGGCGACTGGCCCTTTTACTTCGTTGTTACATGGTACCTGTTATTTAGTCTTTAAGCACTATTTTCTTTATCCAGTTTCTCTTACTGCAGGCACGACATGCTTTGGTGCCTTCTTCAACCCTGTCATCCCTCCCATTGTCTGTGCCTCCACGCCTTCTTTACCCCCTCCCTCCCGTTGTCTGTGCCTTCTTTACCCCCCTTCCGTTGTCGCGCCTTCTTTAACACCCCCCGCACTCCCTCCCGTTGTCCTTTCTTTAATCATTGTTGTCCGTGCCTTCCCACCCTTCCCTCCCGTTGTCCGTGATGCCTACCATTTGCAATGCAATAGGGCACGCATTTATGCGAGTTTGAGATATTGGAATTGTAAATGACAATGCCTTTTATTTATGTTTTGGTTTTTAAAACATAAATAAAATGCATTGTCATTTACAATGCCAATAACTTAAGCTCGCGTAAATGCGAGACCTATTGCATTGGAAATGCTTGTTTCTTTTGCTTTCTATGCCACTACAGGCAGGGACCAACCTTTCAACAATCCCAAAAAAAAATTGCCAGCATGGTGACACATGGACGTGCCTATGGAATGACACGACCACTAGCTGTGATAATATCATACTGAACAGCACCAGCAAAAGGTTTGCTTTTACTGCCAAAAAGCCTTGGCAAAGCCAGCAGGTCTCAAAGGTGAGGGAGTCCTACTGCCTTTGCCAATGCTTGCTTGTTTTTCTCACTGAGCCTTCTGAAGTATCAATTACACCAGCACGCTAAGGGCCCAATTTACAATATCATTTCTACGTCTGATTTGTTTTGAGAGCTCCGTTTAAATCCAAGGAGTAAATTGCCCAGTGAGTACATTACCCAGTGAGTACATTATCCAGTGAGTACATTATCCAGTGAGTACATTAACCCGTTTGTCTTTGCTCCACTGGCTGGCGGTATAACAGTGCCTCAACCCGAAGCCCTTATCATTGTTTAAAAGGCATGCTATGTCCAGGGTCAGACATTGTTGAGGTAAGCATTTACCTTCATCACTCCCCTCGATGCCTGTGGTCAGTCAGTGAGCTCTCGACTTCTCTTTGTCTCACGATATAAAAAAATAAAACTAGGTGACAAGTCATTTTCGATGCAGGTGGCAACCATCATAACATGACTTACAGAATGATTTCAGATCTTATAATTGAAAGCTTGAAACATTTCTTTTCCCTCCAATCAATAATGCAAACAGAAGATCTGCACATAAGATCCTAGCGCATACGGATAAAATTTAAAATTGCACGAAGCAGTCATAAAGTCATTATGTCAATGCTTCCAGGAATCATTCCCTTACATTTTGCCAGATTTAAAATAAATAATAGAGGGGTGAAAGAGTTTTCGAGGTCTTGAGCTCATAATTGGGACCCAGCTTAGCTTGATACCCAGATGTTCTTCTCGGAAGAAAAGACTCGAGCGAGGTTTCAGAGGAGGCCAAAGTGATTTTTGATTCTCGATTTCTCTCCTCTAGTGGTCATTTGCAGCGCTTAGAGGTACTGGGCCCATGCTTCTGTGCTTTACGAATGCACTTAACTCACTAATGCTTGCTACAAGAAATAAGTTATCCGGCCACAAATATAAAGCTGGAAAGTAGACATGGCAGCTGCTGTTTGGTAGCCAGCTGTTGCTTGGGTCCCTTTATGGTACCGGGAACCAGTTAATGATCTCCTGACAGATCCACACCCTGCCAAAGACAAGCTGGGACTAACTAAGCAGATGTTGCAGCTGTAGAACAGTTCCTTTGTGCCATCTCTTGCCACAGATCAACATCTGGTGAACCAGTGGTCACCAGCGGATCACGGTCCCAAAGAGGTTCTTGTGTCATGGATTTGACAGAATTGAGATTCATTCATATGAGTGACTTCAAGCTTCCAGGCACTTCAACAGCGACAGAAAGGAGTAAATCACAGGCCCAATTAGACAGGTCATTACAGATCCCGCGCCCTGCATACACAAGTGCCCTCCATTCAGCGAACAAGAGTGCGGCAAGCGTTCAAGAGCCGACACCGCTGCCAGCTGCTGCAGCGCATGGATATATATTCATGGCGACGTGAATCTGCTGAAGGCATGGTTTCAAGAAGCCAGCTGTTTCATCTAGGTGGCTGCTTGTAGTGTTTCTTGTCATTAGCAATGTTATCACTGTGATTGGAAATATTTGGCCAGGCACTGCACGCATGCTTCCCACTCATAAAAAGATCGCTGCAGTAATTATGAGACTGTCCTACAAGTTCCCCTACAGACTCGGTGATGCTCCAGGCATCTGTAAGTCATCTCTATCAGGTGCCACTGCTTAGAACATGTGGTTAAATTTATGAGAATAGCAAAAAATTTAAAGTTAAAGGGAAGCCAAACCATACACACGTGTTTTTCGATACCCAGGAGCACAGGCTGATTTAATGCGAGATTAGCTTTGTTTAGGCGAATGCACAGCTCGGAATCACAAGGCACCAGTCTGTCCAGACCTGGGCATCTAATAACAGTAGTGAAACAGAGCAAATGTAGAATCTAATCAGTAATCTTCTTAATTGCCATGCACTACTAATTATCAATGTCCAGCAAGACTTCCCAGGTGGCCCTCCGTTTGCCCAACTCTAATGACAACGTTCTGCTCATGAAAGTGTCTGTGGTGGGGTTAAATACCTTGGGAGCGCCCTAAGGCGCAACAACAATAAATACCAGAGTAGAATTATAATCTGATTGGCTCATTTCTGGCCAATCATTGAATCAGGTGATCAGTTCCCACCTATATTCATTCAGTAGGTTTGCTACATTTCATAAATAAAAAATATATACACACACATACACACACACACGAGCTCCCTCAGCAGACTTCATGCTAGCCAAGATCTTGACACCAAGACTTGGTGGTGGTAGGAAACTCACAGTACCGAGGGTTGATCATTGGAAAACTACTTTCCTAGACCTACATTTAAATGCAAAACCGGTCATCTTTCCTTTTATAGTTTTTAATTGACCTCAACAGCTATATTTTATTGTTCATCTCTGCCATGAAAAGCAGCAAGTTGTCACACTCACAAAGCCCTCTGGGTTTTAAAGTGAACATGGAGTAATGCCAAAAAGTGCAATGTTGTGTTGGTGGGGCAACTATCAATTCAACACTCGCAAAATCCTGTATCCAAGTGTTGTGGAAGAATGCTTGTCACTTGAGGCTGAAAATAAACCTGCACTGAATCATCATTAATACAACACCTTTGTTAATTAGTTGCCTATGAGTAGGACTTCAACACCAGATAAGGATTTTTTTTCTAGGAGCAAGAATTATTACAACGTAAGCCAGAGCATTCCCCTCTGACAACAGTAAAAGCGATAATAGATTAAGCTCACTGTTATCACAAGGGTCAGTCTCTGACAGTAAGGACAGTGGGAAAGATGCTAGGCATGATAGCTTTCTGCATCCCACTAATTTCATATGCAGGCTACACATGAGACTAACTCTGCTGTCCAAGCCCTAGTGATTCCCAGGTTAGACTATGGCTGCCCAAAACCAAAACGGCCCCCTTAAGGGCCACTCTCAACTCCGCTGCAAGGCTCATCACTGGATCGAAAAGAAACAACCACATCACCCCTGACTTAAAAGCCCTCAACTGGCCTCCCTACGATGCAAAAATTCAACTGAAAACTGCATTCATGACCCACAAAGCCCTACACTTCAATACCCCAAGTTACCTTGCTCAGAAGTTTGAAC
Organism: Calotriton arnoldi; assembly: GCA_963921515.1. Lineage (NCBI taxonomy): Eukaryota > Metazoa > Chordata > Amphibia > Caudata > Salamandridae > Calotriton > Calotriton arnoldi. The sequence continues at coordinate 1,655,396 of CAWUFW010001368.1, read as the reverse complement.
TCTCTGGCGGCTCCAGATCTTCTAGAAGTGCCAGCACTTTACTGCTAAAACCACAGAGATTCGCTAAAAACAAAATCTACAATAGGGTCTTCTCTGGCATCGCCCCGAGAACTTGGAACTCCCTCCCCCCGGAACCAGACTAATCCTTCAACGGCATCCTTCAAGAAAGAAGTTAAACTACTTACTACTCATGAACAAATTTATGCCTTAGATCCTGGAACTCGTCTCTCTGAGCTTTTCAGGACTCAAGATTAGTGGTCGCATATCATACTATTGTTCTTGATCTATCTGTCTTATCATTGAAGAGATCCCACCCTCATCTGGGATCTGCCATATCTTGTACTGTTTCTCAACTATTTAATATTGATATTATGTTCTCTGCTCGTTAACATGTGTAAAGCGCTCAGATACCCGCAAGGGTCGTGTCCGCGCTATATAAAACCTTCAAATAAATAAATAAACTGATTGTTAAGGAACTTTGAGTCCTGGAATGAAAAGATATTATTTTAAGGCCCAAGACCTTCCTCCAGATCAAATCAACTCGGATCACCCACAAGGGTATCCAGGCCATGAGTTATTAGTTGATGGTAGGCAAACCAGTAGATTCCAAGTCCCTCAATCTGGTTGCCACCGATGAAGGAGTCTGTAGCAACATCACCTGAATGACCTATCTTTACATAGCGCTAACCAGTCAGGACTGCCACGGGTGCCTACTGCCTGAAGTGGGATACGTGTATATGAAAGCATGTCATCCTGATACACACACACAGTCTCACACACACACACACACACACACACACATTCAAACAATCATACAGACACACACGCTCACAAATGCACACAGTCATAAGCTCATACACACACGCACTCATAAATGCCATCTGTGCAATTTATAATAGCCTCGAAGCTTGCTTAACGAAGACACAGTGTACTCGCAGAGTGGTTTCCCATGATTTAGGAAACTGTGAACATGTGACCAGATAGAAACATTGAGCCTTTACAAGAAGTGATGTACACTATACCAGAGACTATACTATATGGAGTTTGTTTGATGCAAAGTCTCCCTGAGGGCCTGACAGCCACAACAGGATTTGTGTCTATCTATTACTGACACTTAATCAGTGACAGTAGCTACCTCAGCCAGCCACCACAAGACTGCATCCTCACCTAGGCCAATAGGGAGCCAATTACACCACTTCACAAAAGCTGACTAATGCCTCCATCTGTTTCTACATCTAGATATTGATCCTTTAGTCACAGAAGAAATATGGACCTAGAATACCTCAATGAAAGACTCAACCAGTGGCCAAGTGGAGGGAGGCCACAGGGGACGGTTATACAATAATCCTATATAACCTGCTTAATTGGCATTGCAAGTTGGACAGATACTCCCAAAGAAAATTCATGGAATATGCGTAACAGCCTCTCCAGACAATGTGATGTTCACAGCATAAGCCTACTATTAGCCTTCTGAGAATCACTCACTCGTAAATGGATACCGTGCTGGTGTCATCTTATATGTGAGCGAATCTATTAATGAGAGTGGATTCACACATTGGGAATGCAATGCATGAATTTGCTCTCGTAAAACAGACCATTCCTATAGCTAAGTTCAATTGGGAAGCTAAGAAATTCTATAAACTCTTAATTCAAACTGGAGTACTTAGTACAAGCAGTACAGATGAAAAATTTGTATAGACTGTGCTTCTTTTCCGGCTCCTAGATTTTTCTCAAGATCACACACTTGTGGTCACTTCTAGAAGCCAGAACTGTAACCCTGGTTACACAGTCTAAACCATGCCCACTAATTCTCATCGGTCAAAAAACTGACACGTATACATACAAATGCAAGGCATGCTATTGAAAACAGTGAAACAAATAGTTCAAAGATATAGCATTCTGAGACTCTCACCTACATCATTTCACAAGCAGAATAATCCATTTATGCAGAAACTCAAGAGGTATCTTCTCAACACTCACTAGCAAATGATTCTAGAGGGGCAGTACTTACTGTCAGATAGTACCAGTCCTGCACACTGGGCATCATGGAAGGTGTGTTTTTCAGCTGGACCCACTTCAGTCCTTCTCCTCCAAAACCCACAAGGTGAACATGAGCCTCAATATATACTCAACCCAAGCTGGGAACAGAATGGCCTGTCCCTGGCCCGAAATCTTGCCCAGCTTTTTGTAGAATGGACACAGGGCCACAACGTTCTCTGCTCCTGTCACCTTCCTAGGGAAGTTCCTGTAGACACAACTAAAGTATGTTTGATGTTCATGATAAGCCTTTTACTTCCATAAAGGTCCACTTTTCTTACTAATTGAGTTTAAAAAGCCAGGTGATCGTCAATAGCCAATCATATTCCAATTACATGCAGAAATCACTGCCATAGGAACTCGATCACTGCCTTTTTGCCATAAACACATGGATGATGAATAACCCTCTAAAGCTCAATACCCCAAAGGCAGCGATTATGACCTGCGGGCACTGGCGAAAACTACCAGCATACTGCCATGTTGCCCAAGGAACTACAAGCCGCTCCAACAACATCAAGAGAAGTTAGAAACTTAGGATCAACCATGGAATCAGACGTATCCTTGATACAGCATGCTAGCAATGTTACAAAGGGTGCCTTTTACACAATAAAAACACTACATGCCATCTTCCCAAACCTTGCACACCAACAAAAACTGCAAGCCACCCTCACACTCATAGTTTCCAAACTTGGCTATGTCAACATAGAGTATACAAAAAGTGATGGATGGAATGCTTGAATTAATCTCAGCTACTGGTAATTACTCCGGCCACATCCCAATCCATCATTATTTTGTACACCATGCCACCTCAGTTTGGACCCAGCTATATGCAAATCAATCTTGGCCCTGCTACAGTGGGAACAGTCCAGCCTGAACTACCAAGGCAGGCCCAACCCAGAACTGGTTTCGCCCTTGTTATGGACTCATCAGCTGGGTATAGCTTGGTTCCAGTGACACAGTGTGCATGGGACCCAAGTCTGGGCATACTCGTCCCACTTAGAGCGACATAAAGTATACAAACAACTCGCTGGAACTAAACTATACCCGGCTGAAGAGCCCATAACAAGGGCAAAACTGGTCCTGGGTTGCTTGTATTCCAGTTCAGGGAGGACTTGGCCTGGCAGTTCGGGCTGGTCTGTTCCCATGAGGAGTAGGGTCAAGACTGATTTGCATATGGCTGGGTTCAAACTGAGGTGGCATGGTGTGTGAAAAACAAAGGCTTGGGATGTGGGCCAAGCGATTGCCAGTGACTGAGATTAATTCAAGCATTCCATCCATCACCTTGTTGTTTTTGCATTTGATGCCCTCAGTGTCCCAGGTATGCCCAGACGTAGGTCCCGGGCTCAACGAGCCACTGGAACCAAGCTATACCAGACTCAAGAGCCCATAACAAGGGTGAAACCGGTCCTCGTTTGCTTGTGTTCCGGTTCTGGGAGTACAGGGCCTGGCAGTTCGGGCTGAACTTTTTCCATGAGGAGCAGGGTCAAGACTGGTTGCATATGGCTGGGTCCAAACTGAGGTGGCATGGTGGGCGAAAAATGATGGATTGGGATTCAGACCCGAGCGATTGCCATTGGCTGAGATTAATTCTAGCATTACATCTATCACCTTGTTTTTTTTGCATTTGATGCCCTAAGTGCACTGGGTATGCCCAGACGTTGGTCCAGGGCTCACTGTGACACTGGAACCAAGCTATATCCAGCTGATGAGACCATAACAAGGGCAAAAATGTTCTTGGGTTGCTTGTGTTCCAGTTGAGGGAGGACCTGGCCTGGAAGTTTGGGCTGGACTGTTCCCATGTGGAGCAGGGTCAAGACTGATATGCATATGGGTGGGTACAAACTGAGGTGGCATGGTGGGTGAAAAACAATGGATTGGGATGCGGCCTGAGTGATTGCTAATGGCTGAGATTAATTTAAGCATTCCATCCATCACCTTGTTGTGTTTTGCATTTATCTATACCAACAGCCTATACCTTGGCACACCCACATTAAACACATCAGGCAAAATACAACTCATTAAAAATTCTGCTGCAAGGCTTCTTCTCTGCCTTCACCCAAGAAAACAATTGACTCCAGCCCTTGAGCCACTCCACTGGCTACCTATAGTAGAAGGGCAATGTTCAAGGCCCTCGCCATTGTCCACAGAGCCTCCCAAAGAAGAGGACCACTATACCTACAAAGTAAATTTAAGCAATACAAACCAAACAGAACATTCATCTCCAGGCTTGCACTACTTATTATTATACCACCTTTCCTTAAGAAATCCTTAAAGTGGCACTGCTTTCTCAATATAAGCTGCCAAGCTCTGGAACTCACTACCAGCCAACATTAGAAGCACCCAGGAGCATTTAAACTTCCAAAGACAGCTGAAAATATGGCTACTCCCTAGATAACTACACCACCCACACCCCTGCAACAGAGCCCAGAGAACAGTTGCACGCTCAAGAGCAATCCTCAGCTTACAACCCACAAACTGCAAATAACTGAACCAGCACACTGCTTTCAATATGAAGATAAGCTAAGAAGGGCTGACCTATGGTTCAACGTGACCAGTGCTTAATTTGTAAAAAAATAAATAAGTGTTGGGCCCTCGTTAGGAGGCCATCGCAGTTTGCACCACACATTGCCACTGTACTTACACAACTACTAACCATCACGCTGCTACACGTGTGACAATTCAGATTGTTTGAGGCCACCAAAGCTTTAAGAATGGCTTGGGTGGGAGGTATTAGTTGTTTTTAAAGTACATTGAATTAACAAACAACTATTTTTCTGCTCATCTTTAAATTACACAAACAGCGCCACCATGTGACAGCTGACATAAGTGCAGATTCTGGCAATTTAAGTGCTGGTGCTGGGCACCGGAAACCACTGGCTCAAATTGAGCACTCGCTGTGGCATTATATAGTTATGTACTTGCATATAAAACAGTTATGGCCCACAACAATACTAAAACCATAATACACAGTGGTCAGCTGCAAATTACAACTTATACCTCTTAAATTCACATAAGGCATATCTGCTATGGGGGTTGTTCATCACCAGCCCTCGACAGCCAAGAGACTAGCCATCACCCAATGAACAGGCCTGGAATAACTGAAGAGATCTATCACACATTGCTAGACAATTCAGAGGACTTTAATATAGCCCACCACTGCAGGTACCAAATATCTTTACAATCTGACCACTTCTGTACATCTCACAATGACACTCAGATATGGGATGATAATAAAAAAAAGCCCATCCCAACATATCTCTCCCTCTAACCATGCCAGCGCAGGACCACAACTATACACAAAATCTCAGATTGGACAACCCAGTGCAGTAACCAGCTAAGCAGACTATGTCATAAGAAATACCATAAAGGGACCTGCAGAGCTTTTCAAAGCTAACAGCATAATGAACACCATAAAACTGAGCATTTGTCTCTAACACTGCACCTCGGTGGTCATCCCACACAACATGGAAACACTTCCCACATAGCATCAAAGCAAAGACAATGTCCTCCCAACCACATACCCTGCACAGTGTAGTGCGCTACTAATGCAGGCAAGCACTTCTGCGCCCCACATCGGGATAGTAAATGGAATGTAAATGCTACAATACATTGCAATACAATAACAGAATATGCCCTCCTCTGAAAGTACTCACAGGATGCAGACGGAGCAAAGGTGCTCTGTTTCCAAGTGGTGAAATAAAAGGTAACAAAAAGGGTAAGGTATTCAAAGAAAGTGTGTCTTGGTGGTGAGACAAGAGAAAATGGAAAGACTCTCGACCATGTTAGAGATGGAAAGTGATAATGCATTTGGCATTACATTGGTTCTTCCCACAATCAGTCTTTATCGCCTGGCCCAAGAAACTCCTTTCAGAAGGTTGCCTGTGCAGGTAGGCATTAAGTTAATCCAAAGGGTCAATAGGTGTGGTACTGGGAAGTCCGAGGAGCATTCAAACCAGACCTATTGACCCCTGTACCCCCTCAGTACAGCTTCTAGCATACTGCTTGGAAAAGTCCATCATCCTACCCTTTCAGTCCAGCTCTAGCATACTGCTTGGAACAGTTCATCCACCTACCCCCTCAGTGCAGCTTCTAGCATACTACTTGGAACAGCCCATCATCCCCATACCCCATCAGTACGGCTTCTAGCATACTGCTTGGAACAGTCCATCATCCCCATACCCCCTCTGTCCAGCTTCTAGCATTCTGCTTGGAACAGTTCATCCACCTACCCCCTCAGTGCAACTTCTAGCATACTGCTTGGAACAGTCCTTCATCCCCATACCCCCTCAGTATGGCTTCTAGCATACTACTTGGAACAGTCCATCATCCCCATACCCCCTCAGTACAGCTTCTAGAATACTGCTTGGAACAGTCCACCATCCTCATACCCCCTCAGTCCAGCTTCTAGCATTCTGCTTGGAACAGTCCATCCACCTACCCCCTCAGTTCAGCGTCTAAGATTCTGCTTGGAACAGTCCATCCGCCTACCCCCTCAGTGCATCTTCTAGCATACTGCTTGGAACAGACCATCATCCCCATACCCCCTCAGCCCAGCTTCTGTCATACTGCCTGGAACAGTCCATCATCCCCATACCCCCTCCGTCCAGCTTCTAGCATACTGCATGGAAGAGTCCATCCCCCTACCCCTCTCTCCATCTTCTGGCATACTGCTTGGAAAAGTCCATCCGCCTACCCCCCTCAGTCCAGCTTTCAGCATACTGCTTGGACCAGTCCATCCGCCTACCCCCTCAGTGCATCTTCTAGCATACTGCTTGGAACAGACCATCATCCCCATACCCCCTCAGCCCAGCTTCTGTCATTCTGCCTGGAACAGTCCATCATCCCCATACCCCCTCCGTCCAGCTTCTAGCATACTGCATGGAAGAGTCCATCCCCCTACCCCTCTCTCCATCTTCTGGCATACTGCTTGGAAAAGTCCATCCGCCTACCCCCCTCAGTCCAGCTTTCAGCATACTGCTTGGAACAGTCCATCCCCCTAACCCCTCAGTACATCATCTAGCATACTGCTTGGAACAGTCCATCCCCTTACCCCCTCAGTCCAGCTTCTAGCATACTGCTTGGAACAGTCTATTTCCCCATACCCCTTCAGTACAGCTTCTAGCATAGTGCTTGGAACAGTCAATCCCCTACCCTCCTCAGTACACCTTCTAGCATACTGCTTGGAAAAGTCCATCCCCCTACCCCCTGAGTCCAGCTTCTAGCATACTGCTTGAACAGTCCATCATCCCCATACCCCCTCAGTCCAGCTTCCAGCATACTGCTTGGAAAAGTCAATCCCCTACCCTCCTAAGTCCAGCTTCTAGCATACTGCTTGGAAAAGTCAATCCCCCTACCCCCTCAGTCCAGCTCCTAGCATACTGCTTGGAACAGTCCATCCACTTACCCCCTCAGTCCAGCTCCTAGCATACTGCTTGGAACAGTCCATCCACCTACCCCCTCAGTCCAGCTCCTAGCATACTGCTTGGAACAGTCCATCCCCCTACCCCCTCAGTCCAGCTCCTAGCATACTGCTTGGAACAGTCCAGCCACCACTAGCAGAATTTAACTGTGAGAATGGCGGGAGTAACAAAGTGAGCTCGACGTGAGAAAAAAGGTTTGATCACTTTGATATTCTGGCGCGAAGCCACATGGGCTTTTAAGGAGATGCGCGAGAGACTGACTAATAATTCATAGATGAGCCACCAGCAATGTGAGACTTTCAGAGATGGAGGGACGCGATTTTGTCAACTAACTTTGGCAATTAATCTGACAGCTGAATTCGGGGTAATTTAAGGATGAACTGAGGAGAGAGCTGCTGGCTTCATCTTGACCATTAGGAAATTCCAGCCAAACCAAGATTAATGCTCTCATCAGAGCAGCCACATAATGAGAGGTGCAAAACATCACTGTCAGACATTTTATGCCGTATGAGTTAGATCTACTTGTTTCAATGATCTGTGGAGCCAGAAAGACCTCTTTTCGATCATATGTGAAAAAGACTGAAAAAATAATTTTCAAATTGCGTGTTATTGATATAATATCAGATTTAGCGATTTCGAAATTATTAATTTATTTTGTTTTGTATTTCTTTATAACCTTTAACTATGTACCAGCTGAATGCCTCTTTTCGTCACCTACCCTTTATTCCCTAGCTTATTTTTTCTCTCGTGCTATATATATGTTACCTGTCTTGTTTGTGAATCTAGTGCTATTTTCCTAGGTTGTTCTGTCATGTTGCTATTGCTTAGTTTGACAGGAAAATCGTATTTAGATGACTTGCGTCAACTATGATTTTTTAGAGCAAAATGTCACTTCGATAGAAAAAAATATATTTTTTGCGAAGCTTTCGTTTCCCAAACTAGATTTTCGGTATTTTCAGTAATGTATCCTCTTTTCTAGAAAACATAGCAGTTGCTTTACCTGTTGTGGATATTTAGAAATGTAATCTTTAGAAAAGCGGAAGTGATGTAAGACTACAGTGGTGGCTGGTGACATTTGAAAGTGGTGGGGCGTAAAAGTTGGGGATGAATTTTACGTAGCGAGCGAGTGCGGCCGACATAAGAGGTGTTCACTGTTCAGCCCATGCATCATTCACCCAATCATCCCCCATTAATTTATCCATGTTTCTATCATCCACTGTAGTCATCTGTTCATCCATCCATCGGTCCTTCTAGAGACGATCCCATTCGCTCATCCATCCATGTATCCATTCACTAGAAAATCTTCCACTCATTTGTCCATCATTTGGAGCATTCATTCATGTACACATTCACTCATCCTTCTGGACACACTCTCCTGTAACTCTTCTGCCCACTCATTCATCTATGTATCCTTTCACCACTGGTGAATAACCAGAGCATCCAGCCATCTTCAGACAACCTCCCTTCCATCCATCCATCCATCTCAATGAAAGTGTATATTTGCTTGTCTGTATTTGAACCACGTTCTCAATTAGCCTGTTCGCCAGACAAGCGGAAACACAATATTGTATCAGATCACAACACTATTCAGATATGGTGAGATCTTAGCATTATGAAACCCTTTGCGGGCCGATCGATGGAGACTGAATATGTCCCGGTAAAGATGATAAACAACGATTGAGAGCTTACCTGTGCACTTATTTAGGAGACCGTGACGGCACAATACCTTCCACCCAGACTGTTTGGGCTGCAGCCGGTACAGCCTATATATGCAGTGGGATTATGGAGAGCCAGTCAGAGCAGCCAGGGGGATGGGGCAGAGAAAGTGAGAGAAGAAAAGCGAGGGAGGAGGAAAGAGAGAGCGGAGTAAAGAGCGGGAGGAGGGGTGAGGTGAAGTGAATGAATGAGAGATAGAGAATACAGTCTAGGGGAGCAGGACTAAAAGGGAGAGAGACCTGGGGAAGAGGCAGGTGAGAACAGGCCAAGCAGCCACTGAAAAGGGAACGAGTATGACAAAGGAGATGAGCGGGAGCATGAGAGAGTTGAGAGGAAGGGGAGCGAGAGGGGGCAGATCAGGTTACACCAGAAGCAACACCTCTGAACATGGACACAGGACAGCCCAGTGCCTCTCCACATACTTGCCCATCTGTCCGCAGAACCCGCGACAATCATGAAGACATTCATATGGGCTGGAAGGAAGCCAAAACTAAAGCTGGGCAAATTGCATGCTGCAACAGAAAGCGGGGGAATATGACTACCATACCACACATTGAGCACGGCTGGTTAGTGTTTTAGCTGGCATAAGTGAGGTACATGATGCATGGCGCCCATACAGCCCACGCTGGGTCCATATGGAAAGATCACTACAGCAGTGGAGTAACATGCTACCCGTTGTCAGGCGCACTTCGGCGCCTCGCCTGCGCTGTATAAATTCACAATTCAAAACAATGCCACCATCCCCGCTTGCACCCTGGCTCAACAAAGATGAAGGACTGGTGGGCAGTGTGAGAAGGGACTTCCGGACCGTTGCTCGTAAACCGGCTCCTTTAAACACAAATCCACACTTTTTAAACACAGGCAAGCGCCTGGAGGTGATTGGTTCAGGATTGGTTTATCAGTGTGCGCTTTAAAAATAATCCTGTAATATCAGTTCTATCCCTACACAGGCCGACTCTTCTATTGTTTGTTTTACTTGCTAATCAGCAAAAGAGATAACACTGGTCACTGTGTGGGAAAACGCCCTGATGGGATTGATAGTGGCAGTGATACGTGCTCTTTACCTTTCATTTCTTCCCTTCTTGCTTCCCAGTGACCACTTCTCTTGCGTATATCGTTTCTAATTTTATATTCACAAATGCCGTTTAACTACAAACTTTGGAATGCTTATCGGAGAATAGCGGTCATATTCAGTCAGTCCTTATCCTGAAGGATTACGTATGCTCAGTGCTTGAAATATGAAAATAGAAGTGCAGCCAGGTACTCCATACCGGACAGTACCGGCTCAATTAAACCACTGCCTATGCTAAAAGAATTCCACGGCATTCTTCCGGCATAAATAACCCAGAGATTTCATTTTTTATATGCGCCGATGTGCATCAAACAGGATCAGCGCGCCATGGACGCTGTGAAGTGCACCTAGGCAATTGAAGCTCTATTTTACAGAGACAGCATATGTTACCTGGTTTGCCACCGCCATCCATGAACCTACTTTTCTTATAATACTAAAGTAACAGTAGTTTCCTTGCACTGCTAAAGTGCCACAACATCCGAACAAAGAAAAAAATTACAAAATAAATTCAAATACAAAAAGCTGGTTGAAAATCAAACCTTAAGAAAGGTAAAACGTCAGTGAGATGCCAGGAACATAATCCGTCAATCACTTTTCAAAATCACACTTCTTTCAACTCAGGCGGGTGCGTTGCCCTGAAGTATTTGAAGGCCTTCCTTGCATAACTTTTGCTGCTTGTTATTAGACCCTTCAAGGTTTTAATTGGGTTTTTATAGTTGAGCATTTGTATATGTCAAGTCCCAGTCGCGGCTCGTGCGCGCGGGTGGGACGGGGGGCGTTGCCGGGGGCCCGGGGGATTTTTTAACTAAAAAAAGAAAATCCTCCTACCTAAGCTGAGCAGGTCCGCCGTCCGCGCCGCCTCGGTCCGACTCCGTTTGCGCATAGCCTCTCAGCCAATCCTGGCGCTGCTGGCAGCGCCAGGATTGGCTTAGGGCACGGTTACCTCTCGCCCGCCTGCCCATTAGGAGACCGAGGTTTGAGCCTTTGCTCAACCCTCGCTCTCCTAATGGGCATGCGCAGCCAGTGCACACACAAGTGCGCATGACTGGGCACGGCGCGAAAATTCGGTGCCCTTGCCCACTCATGCGCACTTGTGCTGCAGTGCTGCCTGCTGCCCCTGGTCCCTCTGACAATCATGTCAGTCAACATGACGCAGGACCGCCCACCCCCTTCAGACTCTGAAGGGGGTGGGCGGTCCGACGTCATGCTGACTGACATGATTGTCAGTTCTCCTCGGCGTCTTTGAACTTAAGTAAACTGATTCAGTTTACTTAGGTTCAAAGATGCCGAGGGAGCTGCGGGCGGGGGGGCTACGCCCCAACGCCCCAATGGACGCACCGCTCCTGTAAGACTATCCTAATCTCGTGCAAAAGAACACACAGCAGAACGACAGAATAGACAATCAAGAACAACATAAAAAGATAGGTGAAGTTCAAAAAGCAAGAATATGGAACATAAAACAATAGAACGTGCAATATCCCAGACCACAAATCTGGCAGTGTCTAGAAAAATGATCCATACTACAGGTTAAAGGATGTGGGCACGAGTTACTAAATGTTTCTGTGGTTTACTCTTCTTGTACTACTCTGGGCTCATTCCTGAATCCGGGAGTAAGCCACTAGTAAGCCATGAGTACTCCTACTTACTCCTGAATTTAAGGAATAAGCCAGAATTACTATAAGAGTAAGTGACATGGACTCCGAGCTAAGTGTCTGTGAATAGGGTCCTCCGCATTTTCTTGACACACAGAAACACAGTGGGTCTTATTCACAAAGAGTTTGCTGTGATTTACACTTCTAGGACTCCTAACTTGCTAAATTTGACTAGTAAACCAGGCGTACCCCAGGCTTGCTTGGATTCACGAGTACTACAAGAGGAATTCACACCTACTCACAGCAAAATCTTTGAGTTGAGAACAGAACGTATGTTTTTTTGTCTTTACCAGTTCTTTCAATATTTAGCAGATGCAAACAAACTGTACTGAATGTCATACTGATGGTGAAGCTGTAATGAAGTGTGACCTGCATATTTTGGGCATCCAGTGGCTGTTATGGGAATTCACAACTTCCATAATCTGCTGAACAAGCCATTCATTTTTGCTCAGGTTACTTCTGCCCATTCCTTTTAAGGGTCAAGTCAGAGGTTGAAACACTGTCAACAGAATTAAACACCTCTAATACAGTGACAATGCTGCACTTGAGATGATATCACGTTGCTAATGCCCTCCTTACATTTCTGATGATCAGAGGTTTAAGTGCATGATCTGCAGCAGCTTGGTTAATAGTGCTTCCTGCTCCATTCATGCAAGTGTTTCCAGTTTGAAATTCAGGGCCTCATTTATGAGGCCCCTTGCACCCCCGGAACGTCACTTTTTGTGACGTTGTGACGTTCCGTGGCGCAAGAGCCTGCTCCATATTTACGAGGCAGTACTAAGCCACTTTTTTGGGCGTAATGCTGCCTCGTAAATATTGTTCCCTTTTTTTAAGTTTAAGTTTGTTAAGGAAAACTGAATAAACACAAGAAAACTTCATAGATAACGTAATACAAACATAGTAAGATGATAATCGTTAACAAATAACAATTTATAGTTGAGGGAAAAAGGGAAAGGAAAGAAGGGGGAGGGGATCAGGAAGAAAGGAAGAACAAGGGAAGGAATTTACAATATGATATTATGACATTAAAGGATGAAGTAACACCTGAACTCGATCTCTATAATCATAAAGAAGGTATTTAAAATATACAAAATAACTGTAATAAGCAATACAATGAAAGGAGTAACCATAAGAGTATATGCAAGTGAAATATAAAGACAACACGTACATCAAGGAGGTTTCCGGACTTCATCAGAAGAGTTAACCTGTACATCTTTAGTTGAGGCAATGCAAGTTAAATAAGTGGATAGAGGGAGCCATAAAAGATCTCTTTTAATGGATAGAGATAAGGGAGCAACATAGCTAGTGTCTAGTCTGTGATGAAAACAAACAGCATTCCACCATGCCCTGAATGTGACTTTGTCTGCTTGCTTCCAATTGGAAGTTATTAAGTGGAGGGCTATTGCTAATAATAAATCAATTAGTTTGGGGTTGGATGGTGTATGAGGCCAAGAGGATGATAAAGAGCCTAGGAAAATGTTAGTAGGTGAAAATGAGATTTGGGTTTTAAATATTTTGTTAATCTGGGACCAAACTAATTGCCAAAAACGAGAGATGGGGGACAATCAAAAAGCATGTGCTTTAAATCAGCATGTGAACAAGGACAAGACCAGCATGCAGAAGAAGAGTTTGGAGAGAAAGAAGCTAGTTTTGCGGGAGTGAATAAAATGCGTTGGTAAATGAAATATAGGGTTTGGGAAGTGTTTGCAGCTCTAGAAGTCTTATGAATCTTGAGCCACAACTTATCCCAAAAAGGGATAGGCCAACATTCAGCTAAGTCTTTTTCCCAAGCCAATTCAGCCTTCCTTTTGTCTCTATTAGAGGATAGAAATAAGCATTTATATAAAGAAGAGGCCGAAGATGAGGCCGAAATTAATGGAAAAAGAGTGGAGCATCTGGAAGAGGGAATGGAGGTAGGTGGTAAGGAAAGCAAATACTGGGACAGAGAGGCATGAAGTAGATCATATTGAGCCTTACAAGAAGATGGTAGAGAAAATGTTGACTGCAAATCTAAAAAGGATATAGGAACATTATTGAGTACTAGCTGAGAGATCCAGAGCAGTCCTTTGAGTCTCCAAGTTTTCCAATAAATAGTACGATTTTTAATACGAAGTAGATTATTATGCCAGATGGGCTGTCGATCTAGCAAGGAAGACGAAGGATAGGCGGAGGGAAGAAGAGGAGTAAGGATTTTAGGTGTATGAGAAATAACAGGAGAACGAAAAGAGAAATATTATTAGTGAAGGCAAGAGATTCTTGAAAGTTAAAAGGGGATATAGAACATTCTTCTATATTCAACCAGAGAGGAGGATGAATACAGTGATCAAGAGAGAGCCAACAAGAAGATTGTTTTAAAGAAAAGGCATAATGATATGATTTAAAGTCAGGAAATCGGAGGCCTCCAGAGGCCTTGTCAGCCTTTAGAGCTGATAGGGCTATTCGAGGAGGTTTGTTTTTCCAAAGGAATTTAGTTAAAAGAGAGTCAATTTTCTTAAAGTAGACTGCAGGAATATGTACCGGAATCATAGAGAGAAGATAAAGGATCAAAGGAGAAAGCATCATCTTGATGGAATCTAATCGTCCCCACCAAGATAGAAAGAGTGGGTGCCACCTGTCAATAGAATCGGATAGAGTCTTAGTAATATGATCAAAATTTATCTTTAATGTTTCCGGAATATTTGAAGAGAACCACAAGCCTAGATATTTTATCTTAGAAGTTTGCCAAGAAAAGCCTGTATGTATGAAGTCTTGTTTAAGACAATGTATATTTAAGGGAAGAACCTCACATTTGTCTGAATTGAGACGATAACCGGAAAGTTGAGAGAAATGTCAACTTGGGACAAAAAAGAGGGGATGGAAGTAGACGGATTAGAACAATATAAAAGAATATCGTCCGCATATACGGACAATTTGACATGAGAGGTATCAAGCTGGAAAAATATTGTTCCCTTTAACGCAGTTTTTTGTGTTAGAGGGGCATGCAATGGGTGTTGCGGGGGGGGGGGAGGGGTTCCCAGCAACATCCATTGCTTGTTGACACTGCCCCAGATTTATGAGAAATTGTAAGTCTGAGGCAGCGCCAAAATCTTACTCCTCCCCAGGGGAGGCGTAAGGGAGGCACAACGAGGAGAAATATCATTATTTCTCCTCATTTTTCCTTTTCTGCATTCTGCAGCACACATAGAAAGAGGAAAAAGCCTCTTGTGATTGTTTTTGTACAGGAAGCTTTCCCCTCCTACACAAAAATAAACCTTCCTGCACAAAAATAATCATCCCTGCAAAGCAGGCACACTTGCACCATGGTGCAAAGGTGCCTGCGTTGGTGCACCGCAGCCCATTGTGCGCCGGCGCAGGGGAAAAGGTCAGGAATATGCCGTATCTGATAGATACAGTGCATTTCTGCCCTTTTCCTTTGCCGTAGGGCAGCGACGCAGGAAGGCCGGCGGCCCTGCCCTGTGGCAAAACCTCATAAATGAGGCCCATGTATTTACACCTGATGCAATCTAAGCAAGCATGTACACTTGTACAGAGTGGATGGATGCTCACTTTGTCTCACACAGTTGTGGTAGTTAGGTGAGAAAACATGCACACATCTGGAGAACAATGAACGTAGTTCTCTGAATATGTCTTCACACTTTTGCCTGATGACTATCAGTTATTTTTTTATTTTTGTTTTTAAACAATTTTTATTGAGAAAAGAAAGAAAAAGTACAAGGCAATGACAAAGCGATATTCGGGTCTACAGTACAAAGTCACACATTGTGACACAGAGAGCGTTCAATAAGCACATTCCCTTCCCCATATTGAACCAGGATGACAATGTCCACAATGATCATTAAGCATCTAGTACTTTGTTGGATTAGCAAGCTAACAATACGCGCCCCCAGATGTCCTCGTGTAGTCGTATAGGTACCTTATGTGGCTTAGGGAGAGGGCACCATAGCCGTCCCAGGCACATCCAGCAATGAACGTCTATCCCGCTGCAGTTCAGTTATTGGAGATACACATATATCGCCTCTATATTTATTCCATCTCCCCCACATATGGTCCCACTTCTTAGGGCACCCTCTATGTTTGAACACATCCTTCTCGGCAATCATTGCCCTATCCATATCGATAGCCCAATCTCGCAGGCACGAGGCCGTCTCCACCCCCCACCTCTGTGCAATGTTGCGTTTTGCAATGGCCCACCCCATTGAGGCCCGTGTTTGCTCAATTTGCGTGAGGTTCGTGGCTTCCCACACGTTAACAAGGCACAATTGGGGGGAGGCCTGCAGGGTCTTACCACACGCCCTCTCCATTTGTTTTGTAATCCTATCCCAGTTCACTATCGGGCAGTCCCACAGTATATGGAAGAAAGCTCCCAGTTGGTTGCAATTTCGAAGGCACAGGGGATCAGGTCTTCTACCTAGTTTGAACAAGAGCTTTGCATCAAAATATACACGGTGGAGGATTTTCAGTTGGACCAGGCGCAGTCTCATCGGAATAGCGACCTCTCTAGGAGAAGCTAGTGCGTCGCGCAAGTCTTCATCATCCATACCCCCCAGGTCCGCCTCCCAGCCTTGCCGCAGGCGTTGCATAGGGTCAAGTTGATTATTTAGCAGCTTTTTATAGTTAAGGGATATGGCTTTTGTGGGCATAGGGTCGAGTATCAATCTGTCCTCAAGAGGAGAGGACTCAGGCAGGGGAAGCTCCTCGGGCAGGGCCGCTACAACTGCATGGCTAATCTGTAAGTATCTAAAAGTCTCGATTTGCGCTAACTGATACTTGGCCTGCAGGTCAGCAAACGTGGCCATTTTACCCCTCATCCACAAGTCCCCCACCGTTGAAATGCCTATCATGTCCCACTTGTCAAATCCAGGACATTTGCTGAGCTGACCCAGCATATCTGGTTCCCAGAGAGGCGTGGCTTTTGTAAGTTTGTTATGCCAACCACACTTCTTATTGATTCCGTGCCAGACCTCCACCGTACGTGCTGTTGGTCCTGTGAGGTGAAGCTTACGAGGGTTTGTATATAGTGCTCTGTTATATCCCCCCCTTCCCAAGAGCCAACGATCCATGCGAAAGTTTGGATCATCGTGTTCCCCATGTACCCACCGATTGATCGCCACCAGCTGAGACGCCTGGTAATAGAGCCGTATATCAGGCAGTGCAATACCCCCATTGTACCATCCCATTGTCAGTTTCTTCATGGCTATGCGCGGTGCCCGCCCTTCCCACAACAAACCTCGCACAACGCTGTCAACACTGGCAAAATAGGCGTCGGGGATCACGTTGGGGGCGTTTTGCAGTGCGTACAGAAAGCGCGGTAGTGCTAACATCTTAAAAAACGCAGCCCACCTCAGGAGGGTAAGGGGGAGAGATCGCCAGTACTTAGCATCTGATCGCAGCCGAGTCAAGGGCTGCATCAGGTTGGATTCATAAAAGAAAGTAGGATCGGGGGTGACAAAAATGCCGAGGTATCTGAAACCCCATAGGGCCACGGGTATGTTGTAGCCCCTGGGGCTATGCAGCGGTTCCCCCCATAGCACATAAAGTTGGGACTTGGTCCAATTAATCGTATACCCCGAGTGAGAGCCAAATATGTGGAATATGTAGAGGACTCGGCGAAGGGACCGCGAGGGCGAGGCCAAATAGAGAAGGATATCATCCAAGAAAAGCAAAATGCGATCCTCGTGATCCTCTGTCCATTTCAGTCCCCTTATCTCCGGGTCTCCCCTGACCCAGACAGCCAGGGGCTCCAGCACCAGGGCAAATAGCAGGGGCGATAGAGGGCATCCCTGCCTGGTGCCCCGCCGCAATGGGAATAACCGAGAAACATGGTTGTTGAGTGTGACCTGTGCGGTCGGTTTAGTATAAAGTAACCGGATCCACTTGATAAACTTGGGTCCGAAGCCCATCCTAGCCAATACTGCGAAGAGGAAGTCCCATTCAGTGGTATCAAACGCCATCGAGGCATCCAGCGACAGCAGGACCGCATCCTCCCTGATAGTGTCTACTCTACCAAGCACCCCATGGAGTCGTCGCAGGTTTAGGGCTGTGTTCCTCCCTGGCATGAACGGATTGATCCGGATGCACTAGCTCGGTGATATAGGGGATAAGTCTATTGGCCAATAGTTTTGCTAGTATTTTCGCCTCTGCGGAGAGGAGAGATATAGGGCGATAGGATTTGCAGTCCTCTGCTGGTTTGCCTGGTTTGTGTATAACCACAATAGAGGCAGTCCTAACTTCGGTAGGTAGGATTCCTAGATCAAAACTTTCGGCATCCATGCGCAGTAGGTGGGGAGAGAGCTTGGAAGCCATTGGTTTAAACAGTTCAATTGGGAGTCCATTGGGTCCCATAGCTATGCCAGAACGCACGTCCTGAATCGCTTTTTGGATTTCGGTCTCTGTAATGTCGCTCTCTAGGGAGTCTCTGTCCTGTGTGGACAGGCAGGCAACTTTAATGGTTGAAAGGAGGTCAGCAGCCATATGAGACTGGGACGTCTTGGAATACACCAACGAGAAGTGAGAGGCAAATGCTTCAGCAATCTGCTGGGGGTCAGTGAGGGGTACACCGTCAATACCGGTTATCAAGTGTACCCACCTGGATGCATATTCCCGTTTTTCTAGCCAGGCCAAGAGTCCGCTCGCCATGCTCATATATCTTATGGCGGGTGGCGATATAACGTGTTTTGGCTGCTTCCATAAGCAACTGCTGGTAGTCAAGGCGCACCATATTTAGTGCATGCTGTGCATCCGAGCCGGGAGCACACGCCATGGCCTTTTCTTTAATCAGGATTTCCTCCTCTAGTTCCACTACGCGCTTGGCGAGTTCCCTCCTATGCCCCACCATCAGTGATAAGGCACGGCCCTTAATGACAGCACCGAATGCCCCCCACAATACAAAGGCTGAAGTGACCGACCCCACATTCTCTGCAAAGTAATAGTCAGTATCCTTGATCAATGTTTCCCTAATGTGGGGTACTTTAAGTGCCCAAGGATTGATAGTGAGGACAGTGGGACGCCTGGTGTGCCCGAGGGTTAAGGTCGTAAGTATTGGTGAGTGGTCAGAGATTCCCCGCGCAAGACACCTGGAGTCAGAAAAAACATGAACATCTTGAGAGTGCGTGAACATGTGATCAATGCATGACTGACTATTATGGGCCCCAGATTGAAACGTAAATTGTGTGGTAGCCGGGTTGAGCCAACGCCAGATGTCCGTCAAGCCCATAGCGGAAGAGAACTCAGCCAGGTGGGACCCCCCTGGAGGGTCCCTGCGGGGTGGGAGGCGATCCTTGGAACCATCAAATGCCAGATTGAAGTCCCCCCCAACACCAATAATCCCAATGGCAAATCAAGCAGGAGCGCCCCGATGTCCTTCAACGCAGGACGCTGTAATCCGGGGGAGACATATATAGATATGATGTTAAGATTCTGCCCCTCCCAAGTGCCAGAAAGTGCTACATATCTACCCTGGTCATCAGTCCAAGTCTTGTGGATCATGTAGGGACACCCCCTGCGGAGGAGCACCCCAGCCCCCCGTGAACCCGAGGTAAACCCTGAATGAGCAACCAATCGATACCCCCACCTATTCAGTGCCCCACAGGAATTGCCGACCAAGTGTGTCTCCTGGAGTAGGACAATATCCGGCGCCTGCCGTTTCAGATATTGCAGTACAATTCCCCGCTTGATCTTGTCTCCCAGGCCATTGACATTCCATGTCAGGAGTTTAAGACCTAGTTGTGGTGCCATTTATAGAGAAATGCGTGAGTGACATAGAGTCGGAACTCAAATTGGTGGCTCACGACTGTATCACAGGGGCAGTGGAAGTGGGCATGCGAATAGTGCGGCAATGAGATATGACGGGTGGTAGTAAGGTCCACGAGAGGACAAGTGAGCGCACCACTAGGCACCCTCAGTTCTCCCCATGATGCTGCCATAGGATTCTGGCGACGAATATAGCATGTCATAGAAAGAGCAAATAAGTGCATAGAACGATTAGACCCATTGACTGAAGAGATAAAGATAAGGACATTGCGCAAGTACAGAAAACCAAACACTAAAAACAAATCCCCCCAACACTCAACACCCACCCCCCACCCTGCCTCCCTGCACAACGGGTACAAAACCACCTGCCACCCCCAACTTGCAGAGCGCCTGTCGCCCACCCTCAACAGTGTCTGGAACATGAATCAACCTCACTCCCTGGGGCAGCAGTTGTGTAAGCAAGAACTACCCCGGCCAACGATCCCGTAACATGTCGACCAAATATGGTGAATAAATTATTTCAATATACAAGAGATAACATTATTGTGGCAACAGGAAAAACAGAACCAATAGGAAGTGGATTTACATGAGCTCTGATCTGTCGGAGCCCATGCGAAAGGTGAAGCACTCTAAACCTGACAATCGCAATCAAATATATGCTAGGAGAGTCATCCAGCCAAAGGGGCAGTCACTTATACTTGCCAGTCCCCATCCTTCATCCCTTTGGGCTCTGAGTCACCAAGTCACTGTCGGGCGAGGACCCCTGCCACCGGCGTCGGTTGCCAGTGTTCCCAGCGTCTCCCACGGGCTTATGGGGCTACTTACCAACAGTTCGCCAGCCCTCAAGCCAGTCCCAGGCGTCCTCTGGTCTGGTGAAGAACCATAGTTTACCCTCCACTCGACCCGCAGATTTGCAGGAAACAACATGGCGTATTTAATGTCTTGGTCTCTTAGCGCACGCTTCACGTCCAGGAAGCTACGCTGCTGCTTCTGAACCCTTAGGGTGAAATCAGGAAAAAGGTGACTTTACTATTGTCGATGGCCAACGGAGGAGCCGCCCTCGCTGTCTGGAGTGTGGCATCTCGGTCACGGAAATTAAACACTCTGGCAAGAAGGGGGCGGGGAGGTGCACCAGGTTTAGGTCTGCCTCCAGGAATACGATAAGCTTGTTCAATTGAAAAGCACTTGGAGAGTCCCCTAGGCTGGAGCTGTTTGAGGATCAATTCCTCAACAAAGAGGTCAGCAGCCTGACCCTCTGCCCGTTCAGGCACCCCCAAAATTCGTATTTGTTACGTCTCATGCAGCCTTCATAGTCGTCCAGTTGCAGGGCCATGGCCTCCTGTGTAGTTTGAAGTTCAGTTACATGACGTTTGAGAAGGTCCGCATCAGTCGCCAGCTCTTTGGTAGTGTTTTCAACGGTGCCGACGCGGTCAGACAACTTCCTCATGTCCGCTTGAATCAGAGAAACCTCTGTGGCGACCGTATCAATGCGGGATTCCAGTGAGGTACGCACTGATGTTATAGCAGTTAAGATGTCCTGCAGCGTGGGATCTGATTGCTCCCCTTGTGGCTTAGAGGCAGTGTGCTCCCCATCCTGGCCCTTTTGCCATGCAAACTTTTCCAGTTTCGCTTGTACCGCGTTGCGACCACTGCGTCCGCTGGCCATGATATCGCCGGCGGGCGTGATATGCCGGATAGAGGGCCGAGCCACGCCAGTTACTCACCGCCGCCTGCAGTGAGCTGAGCCCACACCGGCCTGTCGGCTTTAACCAGCAGGGCCCAGGCCACAAGATAGCAGGATAGCCAAGGAGCACCTCACCGGTAATGCAGCATCTTTATGCGGCGTTCAATGACTGGGGGAGTGGAGTGGAGGTCCGCCGAAGTCAATTCGAACCTCTGCGCCCACCGCAGGAGACCAGGAACACCCCGGGCCCCCAAATCACACTCCAGCCCCGGGGCAGCGAAGGGAGCGCAAGTTCTGGAGACCGTAAGGGGGGGCCCTGCACCGCACACTCGCGGTCCGCCGGGTCGCTTTAGGGCCGAGTCAGGCACGAGGGTGCGCTGCTGGAAACACCACATACACCATGCACGGCTATATGATGGTAGGCCCAAGAGAACAGAGGGCCAGGTGAGGTGTGCTAACAGAGGGTCCGCCCCGAATCCATAAACCACCGACACCCCCAGGACGAGGCGTCTCCCCAGGTACGCAGATGTCCGGACCCCGGCCAGCTCAGGGCCCGCAATGTAGAGGCACGCAGACAGTCAATGTCCCGCAGGGCGCCGTCAGACTCGCGGCCCAGAGGCAGGCCAGCAGAAGTTTAGGCAGACAGCAGCTGGGGGTGGCACACTCACCGTTGGTATCACCGATATCGGATGCCCAACACAGCTGCCCTCACTCAGGCGTAGGCCTCTCCGCCAGGCCCCAGCTGTGACTCAGGCAGTACAGGTAATCTGGAGGTTGCCAGGGGATGCCCCCAGCTCCGCTGGAGACGCCGAAAGAAGGGCCGTGCGCCTCACCCGGCCCACAAGCAGATCAGTGTGGGGCGCCTCCTCAGATGCGTGCAAGGCCAGCTCCGCTCCAGTCCGGGGCCCGCAGCGGCAACGTGCATAGGCCGCCAACAGCCCGCAGGGCACAGCAACGCTCCTGGGCCACAAGCAGTCCGGCCGCCCCACGAAAGGACAAGTGTGGGGGCGGCACGCTCACCGTTGGTTCTGTTGGTGCAGGGAATACAGCGCAGCCCCCACCTCTCAGGCTCCGGCTCTTCCAGCAGGCCGCAGCCGCGGCGTATATTAGGACACACGTCTGGCGGATCAATGGGGCACTCTCGGAGCTGCAAGATCCGCCCAGTCGCTCAGGACACAATATCTCGGCGTGAGAGCCTACGATTGAGGCCGTTCTTCAAACAACTGCAGGGCACAACATCAGGGACGGCTGGGCTCCACCACAGGTATTACAGGCCGGGGCAAGATATTATATTCTGGATTGATCTGGAGTGGCGCAATGGAGCTCGGCTACCGTGCGGCCATTTCTCTAGGCAGTTGGCCAAGCCCCAGACTATCAGTTATTTTTAAGAGACAGTGGTCCTTTACAAAGTAATTAAATAAGATTAAGCCACAATATTACAGTGAACATTGGGTCTGTTCATGTCTAAAATTGACAGTTTCAAAAATGTATTCACAAATTAGTCAAAACAAAACATAACATGAAACGGTGAGTGAGCAGGACGTGACAGGGTATTGGGAAATCAGCCGATTTCCTTACCACAGGCAGGTGACTTAAAAGTGACTTTTAGTGTGAAAATGTAAATTAGCAAAAGTCACAATCAACGATACATCTTGTACTCCACATATGCTAAGAATTACAGTTTAGAGTTAAGATGTGAGTGTCGACGACGTTCCGCTCCCCAACAGGGTCATGGGATCATCATCAGGACTAAGCAATTAAGCAAGTGCCTGGGAAGTTGCTAAGTATTCAAAGGTCGATGGGGTCAAGTGAACCACAATAACGATGGACGTCACGGAGTGATCGTAGGTAGATAATTAAGGCAGCCGAATGTCTGAGTAGTGACGGGTTGAAATGAAATAGCCTGATGTTTGCCTCCCGTGGCGCCGGGAGGACCGCACGATTAAAGCGGGTCGGAGGCCGCGGGAAGTAACGTCAATTCGAAGCCGTCGGCAGAATTGGGCCGGTAGCCGGTCCTAGATTAAGTGGACAATGGAGCCGCAATCAGGCTGGCATTAGGGACATCATGGCAAAAATCCAGCCGCTATGCTCTGTGGTCAGAAGCCGAGTGGTGAGACTGATGACTATCACTAGCGTCTCTAAAAATGTCAAGGACCTGTGTTCCAATATATGAAAGTCTCTGGTTGCAAATAACAGTGTCAACACACTCATCCAGCTGCTACCTTATTGGATTGATTTTCTGTAAAAAAAAATATCTATTTCCTCTCATAATGTATGAGCTGACTTCAGATCTTTTAGATTATTTCAGGGCTCAACATGTCACTGTGTGCACTTGCAATTAGTATTGGAATAAAGAAAGGTTTTCTTTCGAAATATGATTGGTTCAGCTAAATCTTTGGGTGCTCTGATGCCCACTATTGAAATGGTTGCCATGGAAACTGGGGTAACTATGCATGACCCATAACAAGTGAACTTGAATTTGGGGCTGATTCATAGCAGCATTAATGAGTAAGGGATGTAGTGCTACAGGATTACGTCTTTATGCACTGTTATATTCTCTTCTGAATCATCCCTGAAACATCCAACTCCCTATTAATACAATTCAAAAAGGGCACGGTCCTATATTACAAACCATATATGAAGATTCCCTGAATCATTCCACATTTAGATGTTTTGAGGCCAATTCACAAAGGCATGTAAGAGTGCCTAAAAGAGTTCTACTAGGGTACTACTTTAAATACTCTAGAATGCCTTTGTGAATAGGACACTCATTGTGATTCAAAGAGAGGCCTGCAAAGCAAATTTAATCAAGCAGGCCGGGGACGTATTAATTAAAATAATTTTTAAAAACGTACCTGGCGCCGCCAGCCGCCTCCCGCGTCGCTCCTGCTGGCCTCTTCCTGGTCCCAGCAGCCCCTGGGACAGACTCCCATCCAATCCCCTTGCTGCAGAGCAACGGGGGGATTGGCCTGAGTGGGCAGGGATGTCGCTCTGCTCAGGTCATGAAGTCTGTGGGGTTTTTTCAGCCCAGCTGCTGAATGCAGCCGGGCTGGAGAAACCTAAGTGTGCATGTGTGTTTTGGTCAGCCTGAGACGGCCGGCCAAACACATGCGTACTTGGGGAGTGCACAAGCACTCCTCCCCTCCCCTCCCATGCCCTGCCACTCCACGCACAAGCTGGCTCAGAGCCGGCAAACGAAAAATAAAATGATGCTAGAGCATTGTTTTATTTTTTGTTTGCTGGCTCTGCGCCAGGCAGGGGGCAACGCTCGTCCGCCACTGCGGAGGAGCCGCCACTGCTCTACCCATTCGTAAATGTTTCATCTCCATCATGCTAATGTAATTAAGTTAAACTGTATTGGTTCTTGATTGAATGTTGTTTAATCTCACTTATATTAATTTTGATACCGTTTGTACAAAAATGGAAACAGCAAAACCTTACAGACACTATAGAGTGTATGTGACGCACCTCCCTCAATTTAGAGGACAGTATTCTCTATTTTCATACCCTCACACCGTTAAGCAAAAATTTGAGCACTATGCTCCCACGGTGTGCAGCACCACTGCCCCTGCCGTTTCCAAGGAGCAGTCTAACAGACCAACACAAACTCATTTCAACTGTGGGCTACACCACCAAACCAAATATCCAAAAGACAATGATTAAATGTTCATCCAATGTTGGAAATATTTGAGATTTCTTTATTCTTCCTTTTATTTGAATCGAAACAAAGCACCAAGCAGCCAACGCGTTTCGTTCTCTTAGGCAAGAACTTCGTCAGGGCTGTAAAAATATTAAAAACATGTGTATAATACAATCTGATGTATATAAAAACATACATAAAATACATTTAATACAATATCCTAAGACAGAAGAAAAAAGAAAATAATAGGTGAAGGCAGAGACACAACTACATTAAAACACAACATAATTTTACATACAAATTTATGATCAAACCATATAGAGACAAAGAAAAATGTTTTAGATTCATCAAGCGCAACAGTATATTACACCAAGACTTATATATATTTTATGTTCTTCATATTTAACAAGTTGAATTGCTTATAAGATGTAATTTCTAAGTAGAATATATACTGAATTCTAAGTACATGATTGAGGCAATAAAAAACCTAAACAATCCTCTGGCATTAGCTTTTCTAAAATCACATAATAGTCAACTACATTAGTCATCCATTTTTTCACAATCATCAATGAAAACACTAATAACCCCTGTGAAAAAGAAAAGAAAGAAGATAGTTAGACACTAATAGAAGGCTAAGAACAGAATAATATCAATAAAAAAAATAAAAAAATAAAAATAGGAAAAATGGAAAAAAATAATAGAGACAAAGAGACAGGCAAAAATTAAACTTATGCAGCTATACCTATTGTAAAACCCCACCAAGTAAAAAATTTCAGATCACATACCGATCAACCTGTTACTAGTTGTATTCAAAAGGAAGCAGGAAACGTCAGGCTGGCTCAAATAAGAACTCCAAACTGGACGTCACCTTACTTTCCAAGAACGGAGAAGAAATGGAATGGCTGTTGTGCCTAACGAGCTGGTTGCCGGCTGAAATTTCAGACCCACCGGCAAGAAACTATTAACTGGCTGTTGTGCCTGAAAGAGTTCATAGAAAATATCACTCATCACGTATAGACCAACTTCGTACATTTTTTTTTAAAACAACATCTACTCAAATTTAAGAAATGACGTCAAATTCAGCCATAACGTCAAAATAGACAGAAGTGATAAATTAGTATGTAATATAACCGCGTAATGTGGTATTTATAAAGTTATTCAACAGTTGTCATTTTTTCAAATTATGAAAACAGCACCCATGCTGATACTGGCAACAATTCATCATACTTGAATTGCTGACCTTTACAATTTCTCTGACTTCGTCATTATAGGGACAATACCATGACCCACATGGTTTGGCCTTATTGAAGTATCATATGTCTGATGTAACAAACCTAACTCGCAGATTGTACATAGTAACCCAAAGTGCATTGAACAAAATGCGTTGAGAAAGAAAAGGCCTGGTTAAGGGTAATCACTTTTTTAAAAACATCTGCTCAGGATTGAAAGATGGCATCAAATTCAAGAATAACGTCAAGATAGACAAACGTAAAGATTGGCATATAATGTGTCGATATAATATGATTTTATAACGTTATTCATCATTTTCTATTTGTCAAACTACAACAAACACACCCATTCCAATAATGCCAACAGTTCACCCTAGTTGGTCCCGCTCGAGTTATTAAACGCTGAAATTACTCAGACTCAATCATCATAAGGACAGTGCAATGAGCCACGTTGTATAACCTCGTTAAGATATCAATGAATAATATAACAAACCAGGCTCGAAATTTGCACACATTAGCCAAGAGTACATTAAATAACCGGCTAGAGATAGTCACTCCGAATCTGAATTGGAAAACCTAAACATTGAAAGGATTACCAAAGGCGCGGCGTCTCAAGCGGCGAGATATACGTAAAGTTAAACGCTCGAAGAGAACGCCCCGTCTTCCTCCGCGTATTTAAACACCTGACGGCGTCAAAAGACGTTTGGGCACGTCGTTACGTCCCCCAGGGAGGGTCTCAAAACGACATATTTATTTACTCTTGTCACGCTTCTTACTAGGGGCCATGTGCAATTTTGAGGACACAAACAAAGTATACAGTCGTTCACAACATATTGGAGTACCAAAAAACACCAGACTTTTCAGATGCAGAATCATGCAATCTAAGGTGGGTCTCTAAGCATGACACTTGTGTATCCTCACCCCGTTGATGACTAAACACCATATGGGATATTCTAACAACGCATTATCTCACAAAGTTATTACATCAGAATAATGTTTGAAAAGTATTTGTTTAATCCCGACAAATACCTACTTCTACTAAAGAGTGATTGTTAATGTTTCTAATGCGTCATTAGAATGCCCCAAAGAAAAACATTGTCGACTGGTATCTACATTAATAAAGCAGACGCAGACCATCGCCAATCGTCTGCCCATTTTATTTCAATGCGCACACGTTTATGTTCATCAATGCCACCTAATTTGTGTTAAAATAACAGCGCGTCTGAAATCTCAAAAGTAGAAATTACACTAGTCATTTGTGACAAAAATTGTAGTATAGCCCATGGCTAGTCATATTCTTAAAAAAGAGACCAGCGACAGGAAAGAGGAAAAAGAGGAATAGATATAAAGGCAGAGAATTCAAGTCCCAACCTCAACCATTTGGCCCACAAGTACATTATGTCAACCCAGCCCACACATACATTATATCAATCCAGCCAATAACATTGCCTTGTCACATACAATCTATGCCATTATATCATAGTTGTTTATAAAGCAATCACAGAATGAACATACACTTTATCCTAATCTTTTTTCTCAGAAAGGATTACAAACAATCACATAAAATAATGTAACTCGTCGTCTGTATTGTGTCCCTTTGTGGTACTACGCAGACGGCAAATCCAACCTGCTTCATTACGTCGAAGGGCTAGTTCTCTATCACCCCCCTTGGATCTTACTGGGACATGGTCAATTCCATGAAACCAAATTTCAGGCCTGGCTCCATGACATTCACTCATATGAGTTGTCATGGGGTATCTAGTATCTTGATGACGAATTGCCCATACATGTTCCTGAATTCTGGTCTTTAAGGCACGGATTGTGCTGCCTACATATATGATGTTGCAAGTGCATCCTATCACATAAGTCACATATGTTGTTAGGCCTGGGAGCTATCAAATGCAACGACATCACTATTAGGCAACCCTATGACAAACTTTTTCCACTTGTCAAAAACATTAACTATCAGCTGAACTTATAAAAGTTGATTCCAATTTTTCAGACCCGGGTATATTGTGGAGTGTATAAGATTATTTCTTTGGCAGTCTGCACCCGCTGGCCTTTAAAATCCTTTGCCCCTCCTTTTTGGGGTTTGTCAGTGTTGGGCATTCACATCAGCAGCTTTTGCAATTGATTTATACATTATACTAGTATAGTCTTACAGGTGTATTGTAACGCATACATTGTGTAAAGTAATAGTCAAGGCATAATTTGAAAGATATTTTGTAATTCGCCGAACTGTAAAAAAGCTAAGGTTACTTTGTTGAATTGCAAAAAAGCCCTACCCCTTTGTAATTGTTCTAGTCATTCCACCCTGCTTTTCAGTAAAGTAATTCAGTATTTGATGTCATAGGAAATGTTTGTATGTTCTCTATTCATTGGCACATAGTGGTGCAGGCGTGTAATTATACCTACAGAAACTAGCTTCATCATTGTTTTAATTATGATGTATAGCATCTTTATCATCATTTGAAAAAATCAAAAAAACAAAATCAACGTCCATACTTGACCAGAGAGTACCTTGATACTTGATCTTGTACAAGCACAACGGTTGGTAATTGAAGTCTCACATGAGAAACAATTCAATTTTAGGACAAAAGTTTACAATACAATACAGAAAAAACAGGTAAATCCAAGGGTCAATTCTTTCCAGATGCATCAATTTCTTATATGCTAATTTAAGGTTTTTTTCTTCTATAAGAACTTCACAAGAATTGTTTTTATTTCCTAAAAAAATATTATAAAGTTCAATTATACTGGATTTTATAAGATAATATTTTTAGAGTACTGTCATATTCACATATTCTAGATTTAAGAACAGTTAATGAAAGTTGTAGATTGTTAACAATTTAATTCCTTTTGGATTTCTTAGTGGGTTTATATATTTAATTTATATTTTTCAAACCCAATATTCTCATATATTTATTTTTTTCTATAATAGTTCCATCGGTTTAAATTATTCCAATCCTTCATCCCTTCCAGATCACGGATTGCAAAAATGAACAAATACAGATCATAATCCCTCTTTTCTTTCAGTGTACGTCAAGGATCTGTCCTATCGCCTCTTCTATTTAACCTCTACATGGAACCACTTGTTTCTACGCTTCATACAGAGGGAATTTCAATCCATAAGTATGCTGATGAAACCCAAATATGCCTCAAACTATCGAAGACATCTCCTGCCTCAAATTGTTCATAGAGAACCTAAAAAAATGGATCAGCACATTCGTCCTCAAATGTAACCCTCTAAAACTGATTTTCTCCTGCTACACTCACAGACCTCAAGCTCAACACAGACAAAACTGAAGTGCTGGTCTTCTGGAATAAGGGCTCACTTTGGGACTCGACCTGGTGGCCCGCCGATCTTGGACCCACACCCACTCCGACTGACCACGCTCATCCTAGGCCTCATGCAGGACACCAACCTCACCATGAAATCCCAGGTCAACACCATCACCTCCTCATGCTTCCACATCCTCTGCATGTTAGGTAAAATCTTCAAGTGGCTCCCGGTGGACACCAGACATACCATCACGCAGACCCTAATCACAAGCAGATTGGACTATGGCAACGTACTCTACACCGGCATCCCAACCCATCGCCTTCACAGACTTAAAACCATCCAAAACTCCGTTGCCAGACTCGTCCTTGACACCCCACGCTAAACCCACACAACACCACTCCCCAGAGAGCTCCACTTGTCCTCATCCAGAAGGGCTGCCAGTTCCAACTTCTTACAACGCATTCAAATCACTACACAACACGGGACCAGCATACCTCAATCACCGGCTTCACTTCCACCAACCCACCAGACAACTCCGCTCAGCATCACTCTCACTCGCACATACACCCCGCATCCACAGAAGAAGAACAGGAGGTCAGTCATTCTCCGACCAAGCTGCCAAATCCTGTAACTACTTCCCACAACACATCAAGGCCTCCTCCTCACTTCTTGAATTCAGCAAGAAGCTGAAGACCTGGCTGTTCAATTAGTCTTCTTGCAGGACCATCGAGACTGCCTGTATTCAGGCCCAGCCTCACCACACGCCTACACTCACCTACTCAGCGCCTGGATACCCTTACTTCAGTTCCTTAGGAAATTCAAACCCTAAATTTTACCTGACGATCTCAGGGCTGTGGTTAAATCCCTCATATTATACAATGTGTTGTCAACTTCCCGCTTCCCCAGCGGCAGCGATGGTTGACTCTGAGCCCACTGAAATATTATTTATGGATGCTCTTCACTTTGATCATTGACTCCCAGGTCTCACTCAGAAGGTAATAAATTCAAAATTACACAGTTGCAGAACAGTGGGTATGGGCTGAGAGTTGGCAGAAAAGTTAAGCACAGTGTAGGGGAATGAGAAATTATAAAAGTGGCAAAGAAAAAGTCAAATCGACAAATGGAGTGAATGTACAAAAAGGAGATGGAAGGAAAGAAAGAGGTGAAAGCAAAGATGAACGGGATGAAAGGTGGGAGGAAAGATACAAGGATAGAAGGGTGGAAACAAGGTGTAGATGGAAGTATGGGCTAAACAATCAAAGTAAAGAGAGAAGGAGGGTGATGAAAATAAAGATACCCCAATAGAAGGAAGGACAGAAAGATACATGATAGCATGGAAGAAAAGTTGGAAGGAAGGATAGAACAATGGAAAGATGACAGGAAAGATGCCACAACGGAAGAAAGGATGGATGGAAAGATGGACGAAAATAGAAGGACGTATTCAAGAATGGAAGGATTGAAAGGTATAAGGATGGAAGGGATGATAGAGGGAAGGGAGGATGGAATTATGGAAGGAACGATAGCAGGATGGAAGAATGGATCAATAGAAGGTTGCAGGAAAGAAGTAAGGAAGGACAAATATGAAAGGCAATTAAATATTAAAGGCATTACCTCACATTTTTTTTCAAAGTTTCCTTAGGGTGACCACATACTTTGTTTACTTATTATCATTCAGAAGAGGGTTCAAAATGGGGGGTATTGTATTTTTCTGGCTACTCCCTCGGTACAATCTCACCTCGACGGTTACCACAGCCTACTTGCAGACCTGCCCAAGGCTAATCTTTCACCAGACACAAAAGGCCCTCGGGTCTGTCAAGAGAGAGTGAGAGAGAATAAGAGCCTGACCAAAAGAGGGGGTGTCCCTTTAAAAGACAGTTTCCCTCACCCACCAGAGGTGGCATGCTTCATCATCGGGAATCCTCCTCGCACCATGAAGCCTAGTCTTTTGACTTTTGACCCTTTTGGTCAGCCTCTTTTTCTCTCTCACTCTCTCTTGACAGACCCATGGGCCATTTTGTGTTTCTTGTGATTAGTATTGGGGAGTTCGCCCTCGCTGGTCTCTAAATCTCCTCAGGTCCCCCTTTTGCGTGGATACAAGGCTAATCTTTCCCCTGCCTGGGCCATCGCACACACAGCGGAGCAAAGCAATCTGATCACATAAGACCCTGAACCAGGTATTCTCAAACTTGACCTCTAGACTTTGGAACAACCCACCTTAGCACCTACGACTAGCTTGTTTACTTCAAAAAACAAACTCACGTATTCAGAATGTATCTATAACTCTTTCTCCTGAACGTCTTTGCTCCTCTCTAATCCCTTGTCGACTATGTTTCTCCCTTCTTACCCTACCTCCTTCGTTCATTGTACTATTATTTTGCATTCTATAATGGGCGCCACTGCCTATGTGGCTAGGTCCACGCTACATAAATACTAAAAATAAATAATAAAGGCCTAATGTAGATTTACATTTATCAACAAGTGGCCTAATTTTGATTACGTTTTTCTTCGAATAATTTACTTTTTAAAACCTCAATCTTATCCAATGGAGACTGCATATAGTAACCCGCAACGCTAACCCGACATCTAATCCAGAGCAACGTATGCAGATGTATTTAATCCAAGGAGCACCAGGTGATGATGTGTGTAGGTCTATCAATCTAGAGTGCATAGCCAACATACAGGATATTCCACCCAAGCAGAAACAAGAGGTACAGGAGCCAAAGAAAGATCTTGAGGAGCATGCAAGAGAAGAAGATGTGAGAGTAGCCTAGGAGAAAAAGCTGCTTATGCACAGAGCAAGAGACATTAGGCAAGGCAAGTGTATAAGGCGACCATAACAAACAACCATGTACGAGGCCAAGGAGGAGCAAAGAGCATGGTGCATAAATGTAAAGGACTAGATCCCAAGAAGAGCATGCTGGGCATCCCAGAGGCAAAAGAAGCTAACATGATAACTTTATATAGTAGGAAGATTACTCCTCGGAGGGTAGAAAAGTTTAGAGTTAAAGACTGATGAATCACGGGTTATGGAAATATGAGAAATAAAACCATAGGATGGCCTGTCATAGAGCACAATGTCAAATATTGGGGAGAGGTGTAGGATAAGCAGATAGCCATTCTTGTAGTTTAAGATGGTGAGGTCTACGAATATCATGCTTGGAAATTCTGTTTTGACAGAAGGCACAGGCGGTTACTGGAGAGAAGGATGGCAGTATTTTGGAGAAGACCAATTGTTCTACTATTATGGAGAAACATGGTTAGACATTGAAGAGAGGAACGCCTATAAGAAATAGGAAAAACCTGCAATTGAAGAGTAAGAATATAATCCTACCACAAGAGAGCAATACAGCCACTCACCAGGCAGAGGATCGTGATATTCAACACCTCGCCTAGCGAGACAAACATGGGTAGAAGAGGTATGTGGACCTAAAAGAAGAGAGCATGGAAGAAAACAACTCAACTGCCAGCATAGGAGCATCTGTGAAAGGCAGAGGTCAGAGGTTGACAGGGAGAGGGACCAACTCAACGCATTATCGGGGGGTCTGACAAAGGAAGCTTACCTGAGACCGGAACAAACAGGGAACTTGGGAAGAAAAATCTGAAGGGCAACTTGTACAGAAGGCCACTCCCAGCAGGAACAAAACATAAGGATAAAAGCTTTCCTGACACTCCACCTCACTTTTTTGCACTCTAAATCGGCTTACATAAAAGCTTTGGTTGGCGCTGAGGGCTGGCGTAAACATCCCAACAAGACATTTTACAACTTCCGGGCATCTATCGTTCCACATTGTCAGATTCGTCCTCCCCATCCACAGCCCCATAGCGGTTTCTCAATTTTCCAGGATGCTGATCGACTGCTTGTACTCCATCGTCTCCGGTTTATTCCAGCTATTTGTCTCTTCACTGAGCCCACCTTAAGTATTTGCCTACTGATCGCACATACATCCCATTAACGGCTCATTACTGATGTCTGCATATATAATTTGACATTGTTGTATTATGTTAATTTAGTAAGCGCTCACACCCATTCGACTCTTGGCGCCACCAATTATGACGTTCATTTTCCCCTCCACAAATCCACCTATTGTGTTGGTCTGACGATTGTATATTTTTCCCCAGTGCATTCCAGGTGCTTGTCTGCTGATTGTACATATATATTTGTACCTATATTTCATAAATTATTACCAGTCCTTAAAGTCCTTGCGTACTCTAATACACCAGAGGCCTTTCCGCCGAAGTATATTTAAGAAAATGTTCAAAATCTTGCACTCTTGACTCGTGGTCAAAATATTGGCACTCAATGTGCCTTCCATTGCAACTCTCCTGCCCTTTGTAGCGCTACGAGGATGACTACAGCTGCTTCTATTAAAATCCCCAAACCCATTGATTCCGCCTCGCTTTCTGAGCTCATTTCATTGCCTTTCGAAACTCACACTACTAACAAACCGGCTCACAAAGGATCTAGCTGATAAAAAATAAATCTCCTCCTATAGGGTTACAAATGGAGAGAAAGTCCTATAGAAATGTGCTTATGTTAATGTAACATAACTCTTAGGTTTGCAGCAGGTTTCTAACTTCTTAGCTGCATGAGGCCTGTGTCAGTGCTTAATTTGAGCCGGTGGTTTCACTGGCACTTAATCATCAACACTTGCTCTTTTCATGAGCACCAGTTAAGTACACATTCAGATTCATTTATGGTTTACCCAGAATCACAGGATGTTGAGCCCAGGCCGAGACTCGAACCTGGTTCCCCAGCTGAGAAGTCGGCAGCTCTGGCCATTACACCACATCCTCTCCCCACTTTCATGGTTGGTAGTTGGTTCCATTTTAGGCGGCGCTAACAGGAGAAATGGGCTGGTGCCAGCTACCTCCTGACAAGAGCCATGGCGCTTATTCTTTTACAAATTAACCACTGCCTGTGATGTTTGTGCATGCTCATCTGCTCTTGCAGGGTACTCTAACCAGCCAATGCCACAATGCTACCCATAAACACAAACTTGCATATCTGCCATATTGTCAGAGTTTTTACATTCATATGTGCACTTTCTTAAATTCCAACTATCTGACTGTGTTTAATTTATGATTGGGAAGTGCCATTTTTGCTCCTCCATGTTTAAAGCAGTGCCTATATCCTCTCCCCTTTCACCTCCCTTCCCTTCCACTTCCTCATACTCTGGGTCACTGGAATTTTGTGGTTTTGCAGCTGTGGCATTTTCTGCATAGTTATGGATTTGCCACAAAATTAATCATCTGCTACATAATCTGTAGATTCTAACAAAAAATATGTTTCTAATTCAAATGGATCAAAAGTTATTAAAAACACAGCAACACATGTTGCCGTGAAGTGAAAAGCCCTTTGGAAAGGTTGACTGGTCCCCTTTCTGTTGCCTATTACTGCATTTGGGTGGCATGCTGGCACTAATAAGGTGAAAATCTTTGCCCAGTGTTAACCTGTGTAAAATGAAAAAATAATGAAGTAATACTACCACAAAATGTGCCACATAATTTGCGGTTCCTTTCCACATAATTTAGTCAACTCTGATGCATAATTTGCTCCCGCGTAGTCCCCTCAACTCTATGCTGCATAACGGAAGTGGCTAGCTCCTACTGCTCCACCCACACTTGAAGTGTGTCATGGCTGTGTTAAATTATGGTCAGCAACCAAAAAACGAATACATAAAAAATAGCATTAGTAAATGTGTTCAAGCAAATCTTTATATGCAGCACCCATGTTTGTATGAATTTTAGATATATGCTTGTACAATTGTTAAATTGTTTATAACTGTAAAGTGCCCCGACGCCCTTGGGCCATGTTCGGCTATATAAAATCTCAAATATAAATGAAAGTATTCATAATTTGCTAATGTTACATGACCTTTTCATGCTAGTTTTTGCAGCAGTTTATTTCTTCCTCTCCTGCTTGTTTTACAACCTTCTGGCATTCTATAATCACACCAGTGTTCCGGTACATAAGTGCTTACTTAGGGTTTCATTTGCATCAATGGACTCAGTGAGGGGAGATATTTGCCATCAATTTCCATTTTAATTTGTGCATGCACAATCATGCGTAAGTAATGCATGAGATGAAGCCTGCAACATCTGATATACCCCACGCAAATACTCCAACAGAACACCCTCTTCAAAGTACCTTCCTTGAAGGCCGCAGGAAAAAGAATGAAATGCAGCATTGTTTTTAAGAATAGCCCCACAGACAGGTAGGAGATGGAGGACAGGATGTGGGCGGTGCACTTGGCACGCGCAGTACTGATAATGTGTCAGGAAGCAGATCTCATGTCTTAGGCAAAACAAGTATGTTCCTAGCGTAATTGTTGAAAAGTGTAGGTTGTGAAAATCTTAAAACTCTGAGCATGAGTGGGCTTAGTCTGAGCAGGAGCCGCGTGTCCCACACCAACCCAACGACCGCCAGGCATGATGTAGTTCGATGCTTAATTTGAGCCGGTGGTTTCCGGTGGGGGGCACGGGCACTTATTTTGGGGGGCCGGCACTTATTTATCTGCATTAGACATTTACTGAGAGCAAGAGAGGGGGGAAAAAAAAGCGGAAAGACGGAGGAAGAGATAACACAAGTGAGATCTAGGCGTATGGGGCGTCTGTTTGCGAATTAAAGATGAATGAGGTGGGTTTAAAAATACAAAGCCTTGGAATTCCGTGCGCCCACATTTAATTGCACCAGCCGCATGTTTCAGATCAGGGCGTTGAGCACCGGCACCATTTCATTTACAAATTAAGCACTGATGTAGTCTATGTGGCGTTCCGTGTGTGTACCGAACGCCGGTTTGTGAATGCCAAAACAGTATAACCTTGATTCCACCTTATATCTCTTTCTTCCTCGACCCTACACTTCCAGTCTCTTTAGCTCACTCTTGAGGGTTCTTTTTCATCCTAGCATTCTCGCTTTGTCACTGTTGCCACACTTTTCTCTTTCTCCGTTTTTCTTCTTTTCTCTCCTTTCACTCTCTTGCTCTGGGCCGAAGGTCTGATGATGACAATTAGTTTCCTGGTCCCCAAAAAATTAAAGTTGACACTCACCACTTGTAAGCACCTGCACAAATTAAGCCCATGGAGGGGGCATAATATATGATGCCTTGCTCTTGGCAACACTTAAGGTCTTGGTGGATAGAATGTTCACCTCAAGAAGCTGCTGACTTCTAGTCACAAACCCCCTTGATACTAGGGGCATCATTACGATGTCGGTCGGAAAGCATTCCGACCAACTCCTCTTCGGAATTGTTTCCGACCGACTCGGATTCGAAGAGTCCGACCGACCTATTACGATGTTTCCGAACACCGTTCGGTTGGACTCCCATTGACCTCAATGGGAGCCTGTGTTCCGACCGACAACACAGGCTCCCATTGAAGAAAGGGGTGGTTATGGAAAACTTTGCACCCTGTGGCGGGCACCCCATGGTGTATATATATATATATATATGTGATCATGGTCACGTGAGGTGACCGAAACGCGTCATGGCATGGAGTGAGTTGCAATAAACTATGCACAACAATTGAAGAGGAGTTTGTGCCCGTGTGTTCTTTTCTGTTGGAGAAAACTGCTGGGATTCTTGTTATTTTCACATATATATATATATATATATATATATATTATCTACTGGCGGTCGCCAGTAGATAGTTATAGTTAGGACCTATTTTCCATAGGAATTCCGCGACATTCTATTTGAAATAACTCTTGCGTCGGTTGACGAATCTTCGCGAAATTTTCAAACTTTATGGCCCGCTCCGGTCCGCTCCTACCCTGAAAGTCTCAGGGTGATTCGTCAAGCGGGGCCGAGAAAAAAGGGGGTCCCAAAACGTGTTTTCCCCA
This sequence comes from Calotriton arnoldi, assembly GCA_963921515.1. Taxonomy (NCBI): domain Eukaryota; kingdom Metazoa; phylum Chordata; class Amphibia; order Caudata; family Salamandridae; genus Calotriton; species Calotriton arnoldi. The sequence continues at coordinate 1,618,074 of CAWUFW010001368.1, read as the reverse complement.
TTCATTTTCCCATAGGAAACTTTAGACACGGCTACAGCCCGAACTGCTGAACGGAATTACACCAAATTTGGCAAAGAGGTAGTTCTTGGTTCAGAAAGAACCCTTTTTGTTAAATGGTGTAAATCCGTTCAGTAGTTGCGGAGAAATTAAAAAATAAGAGTCAAAAAATCAATTTCCCATAGGAAACTTTAGACACGGCTACAGCCCGAACTGCTGAACGGAATTACACCAAATTTGGCAAAGAGGTAGTTCTTGGTTCAGAAAGAACCCTTTTGTTAAATGGTGTAAATCCGTTCAGTAGTTGCTGAGAAAATCAAAAGTAAAAGTACATATATATCTATGGCCGCGTCGGATTCGCGCACCCTCCCGATCACGAGCTGTCTGCTAATTGGCTGTCAACACTCCAAACCAGGAAGTGTTGGCAGCCATCTTGTTCCTCGGTAGAACCGAGGAACAAGAAAGCAGTAAAAAGTGCGCAAACGCACAAAGGGGGCAGGGTAGAAACACCCTGACCCCCTAGGTCTGCTCAGGGGTCCCACAAGGACCCCCTGGGCAGAAAAAGCATTTTTTTTTAAATCGGCAGGATGCGCTCAGGGAGCGCGAATCCTGCCGAAAAAAATCGAAGGGCGGTCTCCCGCGCTCGATTGTATTTTGCCCCGGGTGGCCCAAGTCCCGGGGGCATGGTGGGGGGGTTAAATTTATGTATGGGGGGCCTCAAGGGGCCCCCCAAGCCCCGGGGACCGCCACCCCCTGGGGCTTTCTTTTTAAAATGGTGCGGGAGGGCTCTGAGCCCTCCCACAGCCCCGGGGACCACCACCTCCCCGGGGCTTCTTTTTTTTTAACTTTTTGCTGTGTGGGGGGCTCGAGCCCCCACACGCCCGGGACCGCCACCTCCCCGGGGCACTAACAAATTAAAATGGGGGTCCGTTTTGGACCCCCGAAGCCCCGGGGACCACCACCTCCCCGGGGCTTTGCTGATGTGGGGAGGGGGCCGCGCGGCCCCTCTCCTGGAGCCTGTGGTGGCCCTGGGGACCGCCACCCCCAGGGCCGGCTCCTGCAGTGTCCCGGGTGCCTACCCCCGGGACACTGCTGTTTGCAATGACAGGACGGAGCCTCGCGGCTCCCGTCCTGTCATTGCAAACTGCTTTGGCTATTGGAAGAGAGAGCAGGGAAACCTGCTCTCGCTTCCAATATCCAAAGACAATTGCTTTTCCACACAGCCCCCTTCAGGGGAAAAAAACGATCGGGCCGCAGGCCCCGCCCCTTCCTTCACCACTCTGCAAACGCGCCCTGGCGCGTTTGCAGATGGGGAAGTAATTCCCCTTGAATACTGGGGGTCCCTGGGGGCCAACTAGCCCACCAGGAACCTCCAGTATGCGCCAGGGCTGCGTTGCAGAGAGGTGTACAGAGGCCACGCCCTTTATACACCTCTCTGCAACGCAGCTCTGTGGCGCTTTTTGGAGGTACATGGTGGGCTAGTTGGCCCCAGGAACCCTCAGGATTCAAGGGGACTTAATCCCCCAACTTAAAAGGTTCCACGGGCGCGTTTGCACAGTGGTGAAGGGAGGGCGGGGCTTCAGGTGACATGTGTGCAAACAGGCCCCGTGGTGCGTTTTAAGATGGGGAATTAAATCTCCTTCAATCCTGAGGGTCTCTGGGGCCAACTAGCCCAACAGGTACATCCAGAAAGCGCCACAGAGCTGCGTTGCAGAGAGGTGTAAAAGGGGTGTGGCCTCTCTACACGTCTCTGCAACGCAGCCCCTGGCGCATACTGGAGGTTCCTGGTGGGCTAGTTGGCCCCTAGGGACCCTCATGATTCAAGGGGACTTAATCCCCCAACTTAAAACGCGCCACGGGGCGCGTTTGCACAGATGTCACCTCAGGCCCCGCCCCTACCTTCACCATTGTGCAAATATTCCTCTAAAATCTGCCGAACTACGAATTCGGATTTACTCACCTGTTATCAGGAGAGACCTCAGTGCTGCATCTTTCAGCCCAGTACTAATCCTGAAAAGTAATTTTAACCGTACTTACCAGTAACTTGAATTTCCTTCCATAGGATATCATTGCCTGCTTTTTGCTGAAAAAGTTTCTAAGTGTTGATTTTTAAAACATACAAATATTCCTCTAAAATCAGCCGAAATACGAATTCTGATTTACTCACCTGTTATCAGGAGAGACCTCAGTGCTGTATCTTTCAGCCCAGTACTGGTCCTGAAAAGTAATTTTAACCGTACTTACCAGTAACTTGAATTTCCTTCCATAGGCTAACATTGACTGGTTTCACTTGGAAATTCTTCTAAGTGTGGAGTTTTGGAACTTTAAAATATTCCTCTAAAATCAGCCGAAATACAAATTCCGATTTACTCACCTGTTATCAGGAGAGACCTCAGTGCTGTATCTTTCAGCCCAGTACTGGTCCTGAAAAGTAATTTTAACCATACTTACCAGTAACTTGAATTTCCTTCCATAGGATATCATTGCCTGCTTTTTGCTGAAAAAGTTTCTAAGTGTTGATTTTTAAAACATACAAATATTCCTCTAAAATCAGCCGAAATACGAATTCTGATTTACTCACCTGTTATCAGGAGAGACCTCAGTGCTGTATCTTTCAGCCCAGTACTGGTCCTGAAAAGTAATTTTAACCGTACTTACCAGTAACTTGAATTTCCTTCCATAGGCTAACATTGACTGGTTTCACTTGGAAATTCTTCTAAGTGTGGAGTTTTGGAACTTTAAAATATTCCTCTAAAATCAGCCGAAATACGAATTCAGATTTACTCACCTGTTATCAGGAGAGACCTCAGTGCTGCATCTTTTAGCCCAGCACTGACCCTGAAAAGTAATTTTAACCGTACTTACCAGTAACTTATATTTTCTTCCATAGGAATCCATTGTCTGGTTTTCAGCTGAAAAGTTTCAAAGTGTCGATTTTCACAAACTACAAATATTCCTTAAAAATCGCCTGTATGACTTAAACGCATTCTTTCAACTGTTTACAGGAGATGCACCAGTGCTGGATCCAGGATCCAACACTGAGTAAGAAAAAGTAACGATAACAGTTTTTACCTGCTAAGTGAATTTCCTTCCATAAGATAACATTGGTGATTCTATGAGAAAAAGTTTCGAAGTGTCAACTTTTAAAATACAATAATATTCTTTAAAAATCACTACTGTAACCAAAACGCTTTTACTCAACTGTTTACAGGAGATGTCCCAGGACTGAATCTAGGATCCAGTCCTGTGGTTAGAAAAGTAATCCATAAAGTAACTAATTGCATTTAACTAGAAATTCACATTGAGCTGAATGTTGCATTGTGTTTGAAAATGTGTTGCCCATTGCAACAACTGTAACTACTGTACTTAAAAGTCTATTGCCTATGTGCAAAGTATTTAAACTAAAGTAATTCATTCTGAGAAAGTATTTTTTGTAATGTATAATGTAATTACAATGTAATTTAAAAAATAAAATATGTTAAAAAAAAATGTTTCTAAAAATGTAGTAAATCAGTATGAAAAAAATAAATATAACAATTAATACATTTAAAAATTGTCATTTACAAAACCTTTGAAATTCACTGAAAAACCCGTAGGTTTCAGACATGTTATAGTTAGGAATTAGCATTTAAAAAACCTTTGAAATTCACTGAAAAAACCATAGGTTTCAGACACGTTATAGTTAGAAATTAGCATTTAAAAAACCTTTGAAATTCACTGAAAAAACCATAGGTTTCAGGCACGTTATAGTTAGAAATTTGCATTTAAAAAACCTTAGAAATTCACTGAAAAAACCATAAGGTTTTAGGGACAGTTATAGTTAGTTGGACATTGCACTCGTACAAAACCCGTGAAATTCCCCGTTATAGTTAGTTCAGGTAACTATAACTCGCGCCCCACAATGCACTGCTGATGACGTCACATATTACATCACTCATGACATGGTCAGTGACATCACTGATGACATCACTGATGACATCTCAAATGACATCACTGATGACATCACTGATGACATCATCCATGTGAGAATTTAATGCATCTTCTCACACCCTAATATAAGTTTTGAAACACCCACTCTAAATTACAGACTGCCATTCTCAAAACCATACACACTCCAATATCAATAAGTACATACCCACTCACTGATTCTTAGGTCTACACACACACATCTGCTCACTCACCCGTACAGTCACTCATACTTACAGTCACTCAGTACAGGACTATCATATGCACTCATACACCTATATAAACACTCACACAACGCAACTCATCCATAGAGGTACTCACACACCTAGTCAGTCATGCAAATAATTAATCACACTCCAATTTACTCACCTATACAGTTATACACACCAGCTCACTTACTCAGAAAAATACTAGCACATTCTTACGCTCCTATGCAATCACTGATGCAAGCACACACTCATCCATATAGCCACTCTCACAATCACACACTCTCACTTATAGCCATTTATATACTCCAACACACATATATACTGCCTTTCACATATGTAGTTACTCACACATGTACCACTGAGATATACATTCAATCACTAACACACCCATACACACACTCACCCACCCATACAGTCCATCACAGACGCACTCTTGAAACCATGCACCCAGTGAATCACCCACTCACACATCTATGCACAGAGTCACACTCACCCCACCCACACAAACACTGAGGCACCCATACAGATACTCAGAGAACCAATCCATAACCCATATAGACACTTATTTAGCTAGTCAGAAACCCATGCAGCTGCTTACACAACAACAGACAGACGGATACAGACATTCACACAGTTTAGTCACTCACCCATGCATCCAGTAAGATACGTTTAATCACTCACTTATAGACTCAGTCACGCACCTACTAAATCATCCATTCAGACACTTATACACCCACTCATTCTTCAATACGCCTTTCCCTATATATATTAAACATATTTAAACTTTACAGAAACACACAGTCACTGGATGATGTCATCAGTGATGTCATCAGTGATGTCATTTGAGATGTCATCAGTGATGTCATCAGTGATGTCACTGACCATGTCATGAGTGATGTAATATGTGATGTCATCAGCAGTGCATTGCGGGGCGCGAGTTATAGTTACCTGAACTAACTATAACGGGGGAATTTCACGGGTTTTGTACGAGTGCAATGTCCAACTAACTATAACTGTCCCTAAAACCTTATGGTTTTTTCAGTGAATTTCTAAGGTTTTTTAAATGCAAATTTCTAACTATAACGTGCCTGAAACCTATGGTTTTTTCAGTGAATATATATATATATACACACACATAAAAAATATGTAAATATGTAAAAATATGTAAAGTGATCTTATAGGTATGTATGTTAATAAGACCTTACTTTTCATTAGAAAACCCCAGAACTTCACTGACAAAACCTAATTTGAGTTGTTATCAGTGATCAATCAATCAATCAAGTAGTATATCACTGACTGACTTCAGGAAGGGGCTCAAGACCTGGCTTTTTGACTGAGGACCCTAAGTCAGCACCTGGATACCCTCTCGGGTGACAAGCCGTGCTTTACAAATACTACTTGATTGATTGATTGATCACTGATAACAACTCAAATTAGGTTTTGTCAGTGAAGTTCTGGGGTTTTCTAATGAAAAGTAAGGTCTTATTAACATACCTACCTATAAGATCACTTTACATATATTTTTTGTGCATTTCTGGGTTTTTTTTGTATCAGATTCATCCAACTCCCCTTCTGAACACAACTTTTAGCTTAGCGTCCAACCCCCCCATTGGTGCCCATCTCCCCCGCGGGCACCCAACCCCCTGATGTGCATGGCCCTCTGCCATGCGCAGCAGGGGGTTGGCAGCTGGACCAACAGAAAGTTATACAGAGGACCAAAGTAAATAAATCTGTGCTTTTAGTGTTTTTTTGGCACACTGGCTTGAAAGAACATAGAATATAAAGGGGACTGATCCTTTGTGCAGTGTTTTCCTCACAGAGTTTATCAATACTATGAGGACCAGACACGTTTTCTTGACTACACATTTTTAAGACTGTTAACTCAACAGTGTGAGGATCCGTGCTGCTCTATTCTTGACATATTCAGGGGCACCTTAAATAAAATAGTGTGCCCAGCCAAAGAAATATCAGCACTCAGTGTGATTCCACAAAGCTTCGGTGGCTCAGGTCCCTGTATCAACGTATGACCCATCTTTTGCAGTAACGCTCTCCCACGTTCACATGCATATCTGGTGCTCTGCAGCATCCATGGGTCATTTGTGTGCATGATAAAAACAATTAGATTTAATAAATGTTCTCACCCAGGGGCAGACTGACCATTAGCCTCAGCAGTGAATATGTGTGGGTAGACAACTGATCCAAAGCTTCCATGGCTGCTTCTGTGCTGCTTTAAAACTGCATGACTGGAGTAATGACCAACTTTTCCTTATCCCCTTCCTAGCCTGGTGGCTCTATAAGAGAGAAACACAGTACTCTGCATCAGTACCACTAGAGGCAAGAATATGGCTGAATCTAAATTATACTTGACACCTACTTTGCTGCATCATCACACTCCCTCATTCATTCTTTTGAGCAATCGAAGAGAGCAATTTATTTTTATGCAATAAACTATCAGGACACTGTGCCATGTTATGTCGGACATTTCAGGAGTTTAGAAACTGGGCGTTAGACAAATCATGGTCAGCCTGCTTTTGACCAACCAGTCTGTACCGCTCACGACACCAGAGATTTAAGACTAGGTTTGATGATGCATGATTATATGAATGCATGGTTCGATTACGCATGATGATGTTAATGCACATACGTCATTTTGGAAACAAAGTGCATACATAAAAGTCAGTGAGCAGCAATTGGTTTCAAAGCTGACTGAGAGACCAAACCAGTTGTCCCTTGCACTAAGGTGCACTGCTCATTACATACAGGCAGCAAGTGTGTGTACTGAATTTAAGAGGAGCTTGTAATACAAGTGGGAGTGACCTAAGAGCTTCTGGGATGCTGCAAAGAAGTAGTTGTGAGAGGAGAAGTAGTTCTTTAGGAGAAATGGAGAAGATGCTATCTCTAGGATAACTCTGATACTCCAAATAATTGTGGTTGATACAGTGGAAAAGCATTGGATAGTACCACAATGGTCGTGCACCACCTGGGGTGTTCCTGTGTGATGGAGCCAGCCTTAACAATCAGACCAAACCAAGGGACATTGGGGTGCATTGGGATTCCATGGATATCATCTTGAAGAGTCTGAGACAATGGAAGGGTCCTAGTCATAGGTCACACTGTGACTTAGTTGTGAGCTTTGCATTACATCATCTAGACTTTGTCTTACTATTCTGAACAACCAGGCCTGGACTTTTACTAAGCAAGAAGAACAGTCATGGCCACATCCAAAAGCTGTTTGCCTTATTTACTGTTCGATGCACTTTTGCTAGACGTTGAGATGAATCATGTGGGACAATCGTTTGCTTTAGTTACTGATAAAGGTTGTAGGGACAGCTGCACAAAAAGTCAAATCATGTGTAAGACCCATTTGTCACCCAATTTGTAAGTCCGGCTTCCTTCTTTTCCTCATGGCTTTATATCCAATTCTTCTCCACATTTCCGATAGGTCGAAGGAGCAAACTTGATACCTCAAGACTCCTGGCAACCAGTGGTTCTTATGCTAGTCAATCTACAGCATTTCTTTTCTACAGGATTGCTTACTAAGTTATGAAAATAATATTATCAATATTGTATATGGACTAACATTGTACATTTCTGAAATTGTCTTGTCAGGCAACCCTTGAGTTCCGTATTAAAAAGATATTAAATTATTTTCTGGTGTATGGTCGCTAGATAGTCCAATAGTGAGATATGAATCCTATTGCACAGTGCCAGCAGGCACATGACAAAACAGGAAGTACACAACTGGAGAGGGTTGGAGCCATCCACTGCCCTGATTAGAGTAGAATCTACTGTCTTATCAGATAAAATCAATTCAGGTTCATCATTAGGCCATAAGCACTCTGTACTGTGTGGCTATTGATGTTTGCCACTCACATACAGATAGAATTTATCGGTGACCTCCAACACCATTGATCAGGGGTTGTATCAAAATTCCAGGAAATATTTCCAAATGTCAGAATGCTCACTTAGATGAACTTCTTTAGCCCGTCAGCAAAATATTGGTTCACACACATCCATCATTGTTTAATTCTTTAAGGTTCTATTTGGCTGTTCCTCTGCAGCCTTTGCATTTAAGGGCTACAATAAAAGTAATCCTTAAGGTGACACATTGCATTACAGTAATTGGTGGAATCAATTTTAATTTCACATTGATGACTGCCTTGAAGTGCCAGATCGAAACAGGTGTAAGGATAGAGTAAAACACTGTGAGGCTGAATCCATAAAATACTGAGGTGGTGGACAAATATAAGTGGCAGCTGAGGGTGTAGAAAATAAAATCCTCTCCAGGACTGTCCCATTGTCATTTTCCTAAATGTGCATCCCACAGTGGAGTTTGACACTAGGCACAGGATGTGACTATGGCCTTAAGGGTTCTATTACTAAATGTGTTATGACCATCCTTGTCTGTCTCACATCAATGTGGAGTAGATGTTGTTTCGCCTTCCACAGAAATTGCCATTGGAATGATACTTTCATCTTCCATATGTCTATGAGGCAATTTTAAAAAAGCATCAACAAAACTAATAATTTAGCCTTTTGAATAGAATAAAAATGGTTTTATGTGCTTGAGTAAGACACAGATGGCAGCAGGAGTGCAGGGTTCACAAATAAAAATATATGGTACAGCAAAAGTAGCACACCCACGCACACGTACACAAACAGAATCAGTATATGTGGTCATAAGCAGTGCAAACTTCCCTCCCAAACTTACAACAGTTACACCACAATTGCAGTGTTGTAAATGATGATCAGGTGGGTTGCGGTGATCCAACACACCAGTGATGCACAAACTACTCACTTCAGTAGGCCCTGTGGAGACAACATCTCAACACCTTCAGCATAAATGGCAACTATCGCACATGCCTTATAGACACTGGGTTGTAATTGTAGGTTTGGAAACCGTATTAGTTGTTGGTAACCTCAACAAAGGACAGAGGGCGTCCATTTGGAAATTCTTAAATTTGCCAATTTGGAACATGACCACCGGGCCTTCTCAGTTAAGTTAGCCATCATATTGGCAGCCTTAATCTGGAGCTGTACCTTCTGCTTATGAGTAGTTGGATATAGTGAACATTCTTGGCTTACGATTGTGTCAGAATTCTAGTAATCAGTGTTAGGGGTCTACATAGTAGATTATGAATTGTGCATTTCATTCGATAATGTTGGAAATGAATTAGTTACTGAGAAGCCCTGCCCTTGTCAATAAATTAAACAGTTTCTATACCAAGAGGGACTCAGTACATGGGTGCACAATGGAATGACAGAATGTCGGTGTTGCTACTAATTCATGGTCACACGGCTGATGGATGATCCAAGGCAGGACATAGTAAGCGCCATGATGAGGAAGGATGGACATGAGCAGATGTGCAGAGGGTCACAGTAGCCTTAGTAAAGAACACCCCCTGGTGTTCTGACAGATCATGGATGTTTGCAGTGTCAGTGTTTGCTTTAGGATTTGAAATTCCCCAGAGTTGGTTAGACTTTTCTCCCAAAAACAGATGAAGGCACCTTAGGGTGTCCACGTTCTGTGGTTTGAACCCTCCTTTGGCAGTACACTAGGAGGGTTAAAGTGCTTTGACTGAGTATGCATATCTCTGTCCTTCCTATCAGTTACCTAGAAAGTAAGCCCTTTCTTTATTTAACTTGGGTGGCCATATTAGAACTTGCTACAACAACACCTAAAATCTGGAGACCAAACACTCAAAATAAAATATGATGATGATGAAGAAAGTGCTGCAACATTGAGAAGTAATATAAGATGAACAATCCAATGGAAACAACCCATGAAGCAATAACTGACAAATTGACAGCTTTTATCTGAGAAAACAAGTGAGTGAGTTTCTTCTACTTTGGGAGATAACTTCCCCCAAAAATTGACTTTATGTGTCTTCGTGGTACCTTATGTTATATGGCGTTTCATATGACAGTTCTGCCAACTATAACCACTGTGAATAAAAGTTGTTACTATCATCCAGATTAATGCAGAGGATGTGGCGTAATGGCCAGAGTTGCCGATTTTGGAGCTGGGAAACCAGGTTCGAGACTCGGCATTGGATCAACATCCTATAATTCTGGGAAAATCATGTAATCTCACCGTGCCTACCAAAAATGAATGTGCCCTTGTGTAATGTAACTGGTGCTCATGTAAAGCGCTCCAATATCGTTGGGTCGAGTTTGTGCATTATAAAACTACTGCCCCAAAAACAAACGATACTCATTGAACTCACAAGCAGGGGAGGCTGATTTGGCTTCAACATAATCCGAGCTTGTGAGCTCCTTGTAACAGCAAATGTAAATGGACAGTGTTTAACTCACTTAGCCATCTTGTTGGCATGCAATAGAGAACCTTCTGGAACTGAACATATGGGTGAGTTCAAAGGGTGAGTGCAATAATCCATAGGCCCTTGTACCACTGATGGGACTCACTCACGGTCAGAGATGGTTTCACAAGCTGGTCACTACTATCCTGACCAACAAGGCCACACTCTCACTGGCCCTGGTAGGAAGGTGGTGCACCCGATCACTAGTATCTCAAGGAAAACTGTTGTATTCCTCTTAGGGTGTCCGTATATAGGTTTTCCTGTATCATGTCCTTATATAGGCACAATTCGCCCTACCCTTATATAGGCATAAAATCCCAGTCCTTATTTAGGCATTAAACCGTGCACTCCAAATACAGGCATGGTCTCCGACATCCGTCCACCCTAACGTCACAACGAGTTCTCGAAGAACAGACCCTTAGGCTTCGGGAGTTTCCCTAGCACAGGACTATTGATTTCTTCAAGGACTCATCTATTATGCATGAACCGTTATACCTTAGGGGTTCATTCATGACGTCTTCCGCTGTCCAATTCACGTCAATGCTAACATTCTGAGGTACCTCTCAGGTATAAATATACCTTCCCTAGCCCCTGTAAATCAGAGGAGACCTCGACTTCAGAGGAGCCCGTTTCCCAGCCCGACGCACTGAGAAGACGCTGTCATCCCTGCGCGCAGAGAGTCCAGCTTCCAGTGATCTGACTTCCCTCGCGGGGTGTTGGAGTTCGAATCTGGCAAGAGATTCCCACCTCTCTCATTCTCAAGGTATGGAGCTTGACTAGATACCTAGAGGGACTCTTGGCATACTAGGCATACTGAGCTTAACATACTCTTAGTATACCATAGTAAGGAATACTTCACCTACTTCATACCTTTCTCTACACCTAGGTTAGGTACATTGGGGTAGAACTAGCTTAGAAACGCATCGTATGAGTACTCGCATTTTTAGTCTATGTTATTTATGTAAATGAATATCTACTAAAGATCATGCTAGCACAGTATTATTTATTTCTACTGCTTACGCTGTACATTATTTATCTTGCATACTGTCTTGTGATCATAACAGCACATATTACTTACACGAGAAACAAGACTGTTCAATAAATCTTTTATTGAAACGCCCGTCTATTCTTTCTGTGTAACTCTGAGGAAAACTAAGTATGCACGAGTGAGCTGAGTGAAATAGTTATCTATTGTTTCCACGACTCTGGGACACGTTCTGATTCTAAAAGGGAAACAAAGTGGTCATGTTTTGCGGCTGCCAGAAACTACTCCCTTCTTGTTTGTCAAGGAGTTTCTAGTTGCCTCTGAGCTAGCTGGCACAAGTAATTAAGTTTAATATGCTCGATAGGGACATACCGACCTCAGTCCTATGTCAAACCTATAGGGTATATTATTCCAATGCGCAGAGCCTATTAGGGAAATAGGAGCTACACTACATGGCGCCCAACGTTTGGTATGGCAGTAATTCAACGCTAGATACTGAGTAACTCAGCCGTGCTTTTTCTCTCAGAGACCCCTACCCATATACTCCAAAAGACGTCTGGAGTGGGCAGGGTTAAGTATCCGCCACGGCTACATAGGGAAGCACCCTATATATTAGCTGTTTGGTTTGCTCAACGTTGAAGGATACAGTGTTCCAAAATATTGTGCACCTTATCTTTGTTTCCTTGAAACTTGTTCTACATTTTTCAGAAAAACAAAATGTCCTTAAACGGGGACGGAGCCACCGGAAACGGTGGAGCTGCGGCTGACCCAGCCCAAGCAGCAGGTTTTAACATTACCGGTTTAAATGAAACCGAGGAGGGTGTTATAGACATCCATCCAAACTTAAGAAGAGCCATCACTCTAAAACTCATAAAACACGGTCTACCACCAAGAGGAGGTAGAGCAGTTTTCGTGATAGAGGCACACGAATCCTTTCAGACAGAGGTATTCTATTCATAGGTAATATTTCCTGAATCAAATTCAGTTACAAAAATGTTTCACTTCTACAAAGAAGAAGATCCACCATAGGAATACATTCCTTTCGAGGATATAGAAATTCCATTAACATACCAGGAGCATCAGCTCTGGTTTAAAGGCACCCTAAAACATCACAGAAACATTACCAGGCTCAGTCCACTAGGTAGACCAGGCCGATTCTAGCCGGCTACACACCTCATCCTGACCTGGATATAATGTCAGATGAGGAACTACTTGTTCAACTACAAAAATTAATAAAAATCTACAGACAATTGGTCCAATATGTCATGCGGACTTTCACAGTCCAACCACCATTGACACTTCCAAATCAAATTCCTCAACCAGGGAATACACTAAAAATTACACCACAGACTATATACGCAGTCATGGGAAAAATGCCCACAAAACGTGAGCAAGTTCCATTTTGGATAGCTCAAAAAATTACTCAAATCGAAGCAGTATTTCCAAATACTAGCCCATATGAGAAACACAGAATCCTAACAATCAGTTTACCGATGGGGATTACACCACAACTGGAAGACTGCACCACTTGGGGCTCAGTCTTTGCTGCCATCTATACTAAAACACATGGCATTCCGTCAATTGCGGTAATACCTGATGTCCTGAAACAAATTCAAAACGAATACGGGGCAGAGCCTGCTTTGAATTTAGGTATGAAATTACTGAAAAATTTCGACCAGGTCTCAACAATAATATTATCTAATATTAAAGGGGAGGCAGCAGCAGTGGCGATCCGCCAAAAATTAAGGGAATTTGATGTTACAGAACATCAAACTGAGCTACCCAGAATAATAGAACAATCTTATGCAGAATTAGGCAGAGATAGTTTGGGTGGAAGACCAGTGAAGCCGAAACTATCTGAAAGTCCTGAGAAGGACACAATTAAACAAACTCCGACATCTTCTAAAAAGAGGTGGGAGACTAATAAACAAAATTCAAACGAGAAACGTTCTCAATCCCGAGGTAGGTCTCCTCAAAAGGAGCCCTCTGAAAGGAGGTATAACCTCAGGAATAGGGATAATTTGAGAAAGCCTGACAGGTATCAAGATACTGATACACGTTCCTCTCGTACCTTTCAGATCTCATCACAGACTTCGGAGAGAAGAGGACGGTCAGAACATAGAGAAGAACGCGTGAAATCCAAGGAAGAAAAACACGCTCCAAAAAATAAAACAAAACCTCAATTCTCCAAAAGAAAGTAGCAGGTCTGAAGATCAGACATGCCGAGAATACTGAGAACACAACTCAAGAACGGAGAATGGGCTCAGACAATGCTGGACAGTGCAGCAGAAGTCACAATAGCTCGCCAGAACCTGAAGGAACTTCTGGAGATAGTGGACTTGAATGAATACATTACAGTTGAGACTGTAGACACCAGGGTTAGTACTCCACAAACGTTATATGAAATAACACTCCGGATGGAGGGAGACAAACCTAGACCGGTGAAAGCACTCTTTTGGGAAAAACTTTCAAGGGGCTATGACATACTTCTAGTAGAAGACAGGCCACTACAATTTGTCAGGGAGTGCCCACACGGCGAGGACATTATTATGCCCGCCTTCTCTAACCATATTCCAATACACCTAAAATATACATATGCCAGGAAATGGGCAGTAGCCCAGGCCCCAGCACTATATAAAAATCATGTAGGATGGGATGAGGACTCACCTCACCATAAAATACATCTGAAACATGAACCAACTGCACAGAGGCAGTATCCAGTAAAGCAAGAAGCTAAAAAACAGGTCAGGGAGATCTTAGATCAACTTGAATACCAAGGGGTGATTGAAACATGCACCTCCTCAATGAACAATCCTTTGTTTCCTGTCTCCAAACCAGACAATACATATTGTCTAGTTTTGGATTACAGACAATTAAACACTTGTTCTAAAACTTTTGCAGTACAGAATGCACATAGCACAGCATTAATGAATAACATTGTGCGTAAAAAATATAAAACCACACTAGACATCTCAAATGGTTTCTTTTGTCAAAACATAGCACCTGAAAGCAGGTACTTAACAGCATTCTCCATAATGGGGACCCAGCGTCAATTTTGTCGACTCCCACAAGGGTTCAAGAACAGCCAAGGTTTATTCTCAGCGAGGGTAACGGAGTTACTACAAATTTATGACAATGAGGCATTGTCCTATGTCGATGACATTTATCTGACAGACGATGACTTGGAAAAACACTTGAACAGGGTGAATACCATTATATTGGGCTTCGCCTCTGAGGGCTACAAATTCAACTTCAAAAAGTCCAGAATTGCCCATCTCAATGTCCTATTTTTAGGATATGAGCTTTCAAGTGAAGGCAAGAGCTTGGCAGCTAACTTCCTAGAGAAATGTGCGCTGCTCCAACCTCCAAAAACGCTAAAAAACTTACAATCCATCCTGGGTTTCCTAACTTTTGGAAGAACATACATTCTAAATTACGCAGAAAGGGTTAAACCACTCTACGCATTAATCAAACCTGATTTTTCAATCAAAAACTGGACACAGGAACACACAGAAATCTTGCGTTCACTCCAGGCTAACATGTTAGCAACAAATCACTTACAAACACGCGTAAGTCAACGCAACCTGGTGATCCGAATAATTTCAGGTCAATGCGGATTCACCTACTTGACATTTAATGAGGGTGAAAAAATACCAATTGCATACAAATCTCATTTGTATACAGAAGCAGAAATGTGCTTCACTTCAACTGAAAAAATTCTGACAGCAGCTCAAACCGCTGTAGCAAAAGAAAGAGCCCTAGCCCAAGGGAAACGCATCATTGTTGTAACCCCAGTACCCGCTTTGGAAGCGGTCACAAAAGCAAGCATTCCAAATGCTAAGGCATTACATCCAAGATGGATACAATGGGTTAATTCTCTTGCTGCAACAGATGTTGAATATGTTTTTGATCCCGATCTAAAAACACAAGCGTTCCTGCAATATGAACAAGAATGTCCTCTGCCCACTGAAATTCTGCCTCTCGATCAGTACAAATTCATAATTTACACTGACGGATCCGCACAACCCGCAACAGGGAGTAAGCAAGCTTACAGTGCAGCATGTGCAATCGTTAAAGGTCGCATGCGGGATTGCATCTTCCGACCTATGGTCACAAAAACCCAGTCTCTAGGAGATTGTACAGCTCAGCGAGCTGAACTACAAGCATTCAAACTGGCACTTGAAAGTAGAGATCGAGAATTCCCCACACTGATAGTGTGCGATTCCTTTTACTGTGTTCAGTCGTATAATGAATATATACAAAACTGGCTTGAAAATGGTTTCAGAGATGCGAAAGGTGGCACAATAAAGCACAAAACGCTTTTGGAACAAGTAGTTCAGTTGAAAAACGAACTACCAAAGGCTCACGTGATCCACACACTGAGTCATCAACGTGATGGCGTTCACGTTGCAGGGAATTCATTGGCTGACGAAGCCGCAAAGGGGGCTGTTCAGACGGCTTCCGTAGCTGCGATCACTCGTTCAAAAACAAAAATAGACAGTGAGATAATGTTGGCTGTCAATGCTACAAGCAAAGGCAGTGGTGCAGCGTTACCAAAAAGTTTCCACTCAAGTACTCTTATGTAATTGATGCGAACAGCGTTCCTTTTGCTCGAATCCCTGGAGTGGGGGATAGGGTAATTCCAAACATGGAACGTAGAGCAGCTTTGATTTATGAGGCACATTTGGGGGAGGGTCTGTCACATCAAGGGATCTCTAAAACAATTTTGACGTTAAAAGAGATGTACTGGTGGCCTGGGATGAATACAGAAATCCACATCTTCATCAATAACTGCATAGACTGTAAATTACAGCGGGAAAGCCACCAGACACCATGCTACGAATGTAGCTGCCCAGTACAGACACCACTGTTAGACAGCATTAGACTATCTGCGCGCATGCGTCCTTCTGGACAAATACAATACCCCAAATACTGAATCAAGGTTCCTATGGATATGGCCTCAGCGCTCGGCCTACGCTCGAACTGTTAAAAAAGATTTGCGAGTCTTTATCGGCACATACGCAATAGGCACGCTACATTCTGACCAGGGCCCTGCGTTTAGCTCTCGGGCTTACAAAGAAGCCATGGCCAGTCTGGGCGTTGCATTGGGGTACTCCTCTCCATTCCATCCTGAGGGAAATTCGGTTGTGGAAAGGAAAAACCGGGACATAAAGCAGTCTATAACAGCTAGGGTATTAGGTTCGGGTGATGTGTGGGTCAAACATCTTTATGGGGTCCAACGCTCATTAAATAACCTGCCAAGAAGTTCTCTAGGGGGAGTCACTCCATATGAGGTCCTATTTGGGACAAGAATGTGGGTACCAGATCTCGATCACATAGGCACTGTGGTGGAAAATAAACTGTTTGATATCAAAGAACATTTGGCTGTTTTACAGGAACTCAATGAACTGAGATCAAGACAAAGTAACGTATTCCTGCAGCCAACCACCACTGGGGAAAAACCGGCGGTCCCAGCAAGGCCTGTCTGGATTCCAAAAGTTGGGGATCTAGTCAGAGAAAAGATTGTGGACAAGAAGGAATTTGGACCTTCTTACAGACAACCAGTACCTGTCCTAGCAGTTCAAGGAACAAGAACAGTACTTCTGCCGCCCCTTGCTGGAAGAAAGGAGAAAAGATTTGTGTCCATCGACCTCATCAAACCACAGTATGTGGCCAATACTAAATAGTAGGCCTCGTGGACTCCGACCTAGTAGCAGACGCACTCCTCTCGCTACTATCCAAGAGGTTCAGACTGAACAACTGATAACAATCGAGAATTCAGCTGTAACAGATGAAGGACTAGGCAACAATGCAATGGAACTCATCCCTCTGGAAAATCAAGTAACAGTTCGTCCAAATACACCTGTCTACACCAATGTAGCAAGTGATCAACTGGTTCCAGCGATTTCTACAAATCCTGATGCAATTCCAACAATTGACAGAACTGCTTCTGGCTATTTCATTAACTTTGATACGTTCTCAGAAGATCCGAGTGAACCTGAAACGACGCCAGCATCATTCAAACTCAAGTAGCGAGTACAAGACTTTCTTCACTTTCTGAAAAAGACTTATCTGGTTTCCCCATGGATTGAACTCTGGGTAATATCTGGACTATTTGTTTTTCTGCTCTGGCTAGCTTTGGTTACGACTATGAGTGTGCTTATAAGTGGCAGATACATCCATGTGGACACTGAAGGAAAAGATGTGAACATACCTTTGAAACCACATAAGTCTTCCCATCGTGAAGCAAGAGACTTGTCATCAGTGAACATCACAGCCGTTCCTATACAGGATGGTATAGTGTGGGACAAAACAGATTTTGATATTTTTGGCCCGACTGAAAAATTGAACATTCCGCATTTGTTTAAAATTTCACTAAGTGATCTCATTCGTCCAGTACCTATTCAGATGATTGGGACTTTGAGACTGTTAACGACATAATGTTTGACCTAGAAAAATCTGCTGCATTTTCTAAAAATGAATATTTAGAGGGTTCATCAGACTATGAACAGCTGTATTGCTATAACCACTATGGTCATCATTATTTGCATAAATCTGCATACCCTAGAAATGTGTTTATGTTTAACCAATGGGAGCATTGTCCTACACCACCACAAGGTAGTTCAAAAACATTTGCTAATAAGTTTCCATATTTTTCAGGTTACAATACATCTGATCCAGAAACATTTTACTATAAAAATGTAAACAAAACAGGACTGAAAATTATGTTAACAAATACAAAACAGATTTACTCTGCAGCATTTATTGCCCAACTGTCTAGACGGGGTTTCGACTTATGGAAAGTCACAATAGACACAAAAACTGTCTGGGGTACTAAAGATTGGCAAGTGCAGGGGATAGAAGCTTTATTTAGAGCCTGTATCCTCCCTGAACAAATAATGTTTTTGAATGAAACCGTCCAACAAACATCTTGTCTTGGACTAGCCAATATCAAAGAGATGAAAACACCTTCTGTACCAACACCTGCCAGTGATAACAATACACAGGCAGCAGTGACAGTGACAGAGAGTGGAGAGGTGTGGTGCAGCGGCCAGGGCAGCTGACTTCGGAGCACAGGGTTCACAGTTCGATCCCCGGCTCCGGCGGCAGCTCAGCTCAGCACCATGTGACTCTGGGCAATAGCTCACTTAATTTCCACTACGGCCCCCAGCGCCTTGAGACCCGTAAGGGTGAGTAGCTGCGCTATATAAAAACGGACTTACCTGATACTACAACTCAACAGATCTAATCCCGATTGGAAAAAATGGTTGATCTGGCCCACAGACACGAACAACTGTCAGGAAAGATTCCTGAATAAAACTCAGGGTTTTACTATTCACAGGCCAGACCCAAGATACGTCTCAAGACAGCATCCAGGGGTAGTAACAACATACAGTGTAGGAAAATTATGCCTCGATTGGCTGCAAAAATCTACACTACAGGATGTGAAACAACACTTATCCTTACTTAAAGACGACGCAGACCTTAGGGAATTCTTGCTTGGACCAAGAAAACCGCGTCAAAAACGTTTCATATATGCCGGCATCTATGCTGCTTATAATGAAGCTTGGAAAGTGTCACAAATGGAGGCCGCAGAACGAATACGTGAACTTAATCGTATTAATTTAGAGAAAACACTTACTGTGGTCGACAATGGGTTAACAACTTTGTCCTCCAGAATATATTCATTGGACGGCATTGTATCCTCTGCTATCGACATACTAGAACAAGATTTGGCGATGTTACAACAAGGCCAATCTCAATTACGTTCTATTGTGTTATTAAGCTGGACGCTGCAATCTTTGCGTGCGGGCTATGTGCCTTGGCGTTTTATCAACACGTCAGCTCTGTTTGCAGAATACAATCTAACTGATAAACAGATCGAACTGGCACAAAGAGGAGCAAAGTATACAGTGCTGAGCATTGAAAAACTGGAAAAGTTACCATTCACAGTGGCAGAAAAACCAGCTACAGAATGGCTCATCCATGGCAAAATAACGCTACCTGTGACTACTTTTCAGTTTCAGTATTGCCTCAAACAGATGCAAGCAGGCAAATATGAAAGGTTGGGTAAGGAATACATTAAGACATCTTGGAATTTACCATATACATATAGATGTTGGAGTGGGGATCGTGAAGTGTTTTTGAGCGGTACACACTGTAAAAGTGCACTGAGCGGTTCACTTATATGTCAGGACATTTCTTTACACGGGGCTTGCAATGGTTCTGTGGCAAATTTGTCTTGCCATCAGCAGGGTACACCAGCTGCTGTGATTAATCCAACGTTTGGACAATTTTCTAATGGGAGTTACCTCATGTTGAATGATCAGAGTTGCTGCGGCATGTTGCCAGGCATCCCATATCTAGTAACGGTCAACTCCAGGGTCACTCGCTGTATGCAAGTATTGTTTGCCCCAATAGACACAGTCAGGGAGTTGCCTTTGTGGCCTTCGCTGAACGTCTCTTTTATAAGATTTGATACTTTAAGCAGAATGAAAGCCATGCTTTTACAGCAAACAGTGCCTTTGACCTCGGCCAAAGAAACCTATGATCTACAAGTAGCAAGGACTTCGGCTGAGATACAGACTTTAATAAGTACAAACTGCCCTATACATTTCATGGAAATGATAGGACGTATCTTAAACATGTCTGATACAAGCGGAATTGTACATGTATTTAAGGGCATCTGCTCCGGTCTGTTAGCACCTTTCCAGGCAATACTGGAATCATCCCGAACTTTGCACATTCGGTGTTTGGTGGCATACCATTAATTCTAGCACTTGTTGCCGGAATTCTATTTCTCTTCCTGCTATTACGCTATGGCCAGCCTATTCGCAGACATCACTCCGAGCGAAATGGAGAAAGCTCTCCTTGAACGAAGGTGCCGTGAGCGAATAGTACAGCTTTTGGGCATGACTCGTCTACGGGACCTGAATACCACGTGGTTCCTGTCATTCAGACCAATCTGGCAAGATTGCATCTTACCTGTCCTACGATGCCTGCTATGCGGTGAAGAATGTGTGTTAGACACCTGTCTAACATTTCCATCAGCAACGCCAACGGATGTCGATACTCTGCTGGACCCGATAAAGGCCCATGCTCTGTGTTGTCCCCAGAGGCTACCAATCCTGATGACGGCATTCATTGAGATCTCACAGACGCTTCCAGCTGCTGCTGAGGTACGAGATGGATCTACAGGCACACAGGTAACAACGGACGCGAACATTGCTGCGGCATCCTATGCTGAGAGCGATGCTTCACATCTCTGTGCAATTAATCTACTACACGAGGTGTTCCATCTGACACCAACTTCAGTGGACGATATTTTGTCTACAGAAATAGATGATCTCATGTTTACACCAGACCCGTACACTGACTCTGATTCAACTCACAGTGTACCAGAGACGCAGTAAAATTTGGCCTTCATATTTCAAAACTTGGAACTCTTCCCAAATTGAACTTTTTTCCATTTTTTCTCGAACAAAATGGCAATTCAATCTGCTTGAAGTAGAAATAGCCTTATAGTACAGACTTCGCGGTACTTCCACAGACACTTTGTCATCTTATGTGTCTACATCATTCATTGATTTTCATGACATGGAATGACTTTGATTTTGAACAAACTTATCGATCATTTTCTGTCAAATGTAAATATTACTGCTTATTTTCATTTATATTGCATTTACTTTCCAAATATATGCCTGAAATGAAAAGCAATGCTTAATATGTACAGTACCTTTTTGCATTTTACTATGTTTTTAAATGCTTTTAAGAAATATTATTTAATATGCGGTACTCCTTTTAATGTTTAGCATTTTAAATGTTTAGCATTTTAGTATTATCGTACACACGAAAGTGGAGTGGGTGTTGTATTCCTCTTAGGGTGTCTGTATATATGGGTGAGTTCAAAGGGTGAGTGCAATGATCCATAGGCCCTTGTACCACTGATGGGACTCACTCAAGGTCAGAGATGGTTTCACAAGCTGGTCACTACTATCCTGACCAACAAGGCCACACTCTCACTGGCCCTGGTAGGAAGGTGGTGCAACCAGATCACTAGTATCTCAAGGAAAACCACCACTCCCCTACTGGATCAGGTTGTGTACAAGTTCCTATTACTCCTCGCATCACAGACCACTTCCTCATCCCAAAATGCAATAAGAGGTGCAAACAACTACCTCAAAGAAAACATCCAAGGCCATTATTGAATCTGGTGGTAAGTTGGCTCAACTAGATCACACAGGTCGTCCAAGCAGCACGGCCTCTCCCTTCATTCCACCTGTCATTAAGTGGTGTAACCAGGTCACTGCTCCCTTAACAACACAAACCACACCTTCTTTCACTTGGAACCAGGGCTTTAAGTGGGATGAAAAAAATGGGGGGTCTCTCATAGGGGCGTGGCTGATGTAATGAAGGGCGTGGCTTAAAACACTTAAGCTAAAAATCTGTACTTAGCATAGTGTGCTGCCCCACTGGTATTTTGCTGTTTCTCTCACTGCATCCAGATCTATAACACAACAAGTAACATTATACCTACAACAAGCCAGGACTATTGGCTTTGTCAATGGTTGTAAATTGCATAAGATAAATAAGCAACAACTATGACTTCGTTGTATATAATATAGAAAATGCTTCCGATCTTGTGGGCGAGGTTGTGGCGTAAGTCTAGAGCTGCCGACTTTAGAGCTGAGAAAGCAGATTCCAGCCTCACATCGGCTCAACATCCTGATATTCAAAACATGAAAATGTCCTAGTGTAATGTAACTGGTGTGTGTTCATGTGAAGCTGTTAAGTAGGGATGTCCTCAGGATCGGTTTGACGCTCAGAATGGTCCACCTCCTGACCTACCCAAGCCTAATAGCCGTTATGGCACAGGTCAGTGGGAGGATCAAGTGGGGGAAGGAAAGGAAGGGAACAGCAGGGAGGGAGACCTGAAACGAAAACCACAATCAGATATACATTATAACCATAGTCATGGAATACAAACGAGTAACTGACTGCATATGAACTAGCACCCCCTCCTATACCTGTAACATAAAAGAACGACACCTGGAGAAGAAGATGCTTCAACAAATGATGTGTCTTCGGTGTGGTAACACCGCTTGAAGTGTTAGGGCTGTAAATAAATAGGAATAACATAGAGGAAAACACACAAAGAGTATGAGTCACTTTCTGATAATGGAAATCCTAAAGGTAACTATAATACTGCATCATTGTTATAGAGGAGGAACATACCCTTTTCTGAGCTCCAGCTTACATCACAGGGATAGAGCGTAGTCCCATACCACTCCTAATACCCCTGTTAAACAGAGCCAGAATAACACTTGATTACGGACTTTGTTCGTACACAAACATCCACGTAAATAATAACAATACTAGGTTGTATTCCGTATATGGTTTCTTCACCAAATGTTACGGATCCAAACGATTTGCACATGAAAACAATAGGGTGTAATAATACTCTGTGTCGTGACCTTGCAGTGAAGTAACCACTCTATCACACGAAATGCAGTTCACTTCCAAGTTCTGGCTGCTAGTAAATGATGCCTCATAGAGCAACCTAGAATGGTAACTGTACCAGCTCCGGCCGTATAGGCCTGGAATCCCACAAGGACTTAAACCCGTCCTCCGCACGAGCAGAAAGCTCATCCAACGGAGGACGTGATACACAGCACAGCGCCGGGCGGAATCCAATTGACGCTATCCTTCCTCTGCATGAGCGGGTTGCTCACTAACGGGGAAGGGAGAGCCTCCAACAATGGACAGAGAGCGAGAGTTGGTGCAGAGCACCCTTACCAGACCTCTCCCCCTCCTGGAATCAAGGAACGCTGCTGTCTCGGCGGTGAGAATTTCCGACACGAAGCCGAGGTCCGCTACCTCCTTATGGGCCATCTCCTGCCACGTCGGACGTGACGCGCTAGGCCTCATGGGAGTTGTAGTTCTCAGCGTTAGCGGCACTACGCTGGGAACGAAGGATCGCACCACCTGCGTATTACAGCGCGCCTGTTGCTAGCGTCTGTAACAGTACATCCCCTCCGTAACAAGAGCGCGCCTAGGGGCCAGGTTTCTGTGGGCATCTCCTGTGAAAAGAGGCTACCAATCTGGGCGCGTGTACCCCGGATGCAGGTTCCCATGAGTTCTCCTCAGGGCTGTACCCCTTCCACGCCACCAACTACCACAGTTTGCGGCCACGCAACTTAGAGTCACGAATGCCCCATACCTCATATTCCATAGTGTCATTGACCAGAAGAGGCGGAGGCTGCTTCTTGACAGGGGAGGAGGAAGGCTTCAACAATGACACGTGAAACACAGGATGGATACGCAACTGAGAAGGCAGTTCCAGCTTCATGGTCACGGGACCAAGGCATTTACTGATTCTGTAGGGTCCAATAAATCTGGGGTTGAACACGCTATGTTTCCGGAAGCGTATATTCCTGGTGGATAACCAGACGGAGTCCCCCTTCTTATACAAGGGACCTGGGCGTCTGTGTTTATCCGCGGTAGCCTTGTACGCGGTCTTGGCTGCGTTTAGGTGTTCCTGTGTCCTCTTTAATGTATCTTGGATATGGGCCACTCTCCTCGCTACCTCTGGTATGTTGGTGTCCTTGGAAGGATGGATAAAAGGAAGAAACCTTGGATGGCGACCATAATTGCAGTAGAAAGGGGATGCCCGTGTGGAGCCATGTGTGGCGTTATTATAGGCGATCTCTGCGAGCCATAGATAATCCACCCATTCCTCCTTGCTGTTGTCCACGTAACATCTCAGGTATTGTTTGAGCGTTTGGTTAAGGCGCTCTGTCTGTCCATCCGTCTGTGGGTGAAAGCTAGTAGACAAGGCCGTGGTTATATGTAAGGATGAACACCATGTTTTCCAGAACTGGGCCGTGAATTGTGAGCCTCTGTCGGACACAATGACACTTGGTAATCCATGTAAACGCACCACATGCAACATCAATAACCGAGCTAGCTGGCCTGCTGAAGGTACTTGGTTGCAGGCGACAAAGTGTCCCATTTTAGTTAAATAGTCGATGACCACCAAAATAACGGTACAACCTTTATCCAGCGGTAGACCGACGATGAAGTCGATAGATATGTTCTCCCATGGACTAGAAGGAGTAGGGAGTGGTTGCAACAAACCCTGAGGGACTGTGATCAGATTTCATTTTGGCACAAACAGCACAAGAGAGTACCCACTCCTTAACGTCCATCCGAAGAGAGGGCCACCAGAACTGTCTGTTGATGCGGTCAACGGTCTTTCCCACTCCGAGATGTCCCGCACTGGGGGAGTCATGGCACCAGCCGAACACCTGTTTCCTCAACCCCCGGGTAGGCACCAACAGACGGTTGTTATTCATCGGAAAACCGCTCCTTGTTTGCCATTCCTTGTGGCTCTTAAGCCAGGTTTTCCAGGTAAATGAGCCAACCCCCTTGAGTATCCCTTTGAGAAAGGCCTCCGGTTGTATCACACCTAGTACCATCTTGGGGTCGATAATGGCGCTGTCTGGGGTGCCTTCCGGGTCTCTGGCAGAGGACTGTCGAGTGAGAGCATCAGCTTTCCGGTTCTCTGAACCAGGCCGATAGGTGATGATAAAGTGATACCCCGAAAAGAAAAGCATCCAACGGAGTTGACGCGGGGTAAGATGTCTTGCTGCCGTCATGAATTGTAGGTTCCTGTGGTCCGTGTATACCGTGACCACGTGTCTGGCTCCCATCAGGAAATGCCTCCACTCCACGAAGGCGTCCTTAATGGCTAGGAGTTCTTTCTCGGCAATGTGATAATTCCTTTCGGCTTCATTAAGCTTCCTCGACATATATGCCACAGGTTGGAGTTGACCCGTGGAAGAGTGCCTTTGAGACAGGATGGCTCCCAAGGCAACGTCAGAGGCGTCGGCTTCAACCACGTAAGGTTTCCCAGGGTCCGGGTGAGCCAGGATCGGGGCAGTGACGAAAGCTGCCTTCAAGGCAAGGAAAGCGTCCTGGGCTTCATGGTTCCACTCAAATTTCTGTGACTTTCTCAAAAGTTGAGTTATTGGCGCAACCAGTTTGGAGAATTGGTTGATAAAGCGTCTATAAAAATTGGCAAAGCCAATGAAGCACTGCACATCACGAACGTTCTGAGGGGGGGGCCAATCCTTTACCGCTGTGATTTTTCTTGCGGCCATTTCTTGGCCTGTTGGACTAAGCATGACTCCAAGGAATTCTACCGTGGTAACGTGAAAGTCACATTTGCTCAATTTGCAAAACAAATGGTGTTGTTGTAGGATCCGTAGCACGGTTTGCACATGGTGGATGTGTGCTTCTTCATTTTCTGAATAGATGAGTATATCATCAATGTATACCACGACGTAGTGGTCTAGGATCTCCCGAAGGACGTCATTCAGACAGTATTGGAACGCCGCAGGGGCATTACACAACCCAAACGGCATCACTAGATATTCAAACAACCAGTACCGGGTCTTGAAGGCCGTCTTCCACTCGTCGCCACTCCTCATGCGCACCAAGTGATAAGCTCCCTTCAAGTCCAATTTGGTGTAAATTTTTGCCTTTTTTACCTGCTCAAGTAATACACTGATTAGCGGCAAGGGATACCTGTTCTTCACAGTTATTGCATTCAGCGCTCTAAAGTCCACACAAGCACGCAGCTCGCCATTAGCTTTCGGAACAAAAAAAAGCGGGGAGGCGGCAGGGGACTTGGAGGGGCGTATGAAACCCATCTCTAGGTGTTTATCCAAATAGGCTCTGAGATGGAGGTTCTCCGGTTCCGTTAAAGTGTATATCCTTCCACTAGGGACTGCTGCCCCTGGAACTAGATCGATCTGGCAGTCGTACTGTCTACGTGGTGGTAACTCTTCCGCCTGTACGTCGCTGAACACCTCCTCATACTTCCGATAGACAGCGGGCAGTTGGATATCTTTTTCCGCCGCAGTAGCGATATACACACCACCTGCCAACGCCGTAGCAGGGTCTTCTGGGATACCAAAACAATGTTCGCAGCAGTAGGGAGAGGTCATCTGTACCGTTCGAGCAACCCAATCGATTTCCGGGTTGTGTCGTTGCAGCCACGGTAACCCCAAAATGATCCCATATTGGGGGGCGTGGATGATGCTAAATATGATATGCTCCCTGTGCGATGCTCCATACTGTACTTCTAGCTCTGCAGTGTTGTACCCGATGGGTCCTGTAATCAATTTTCTCCCATCTACTGCGTAGACTTATTCTGGCGGATCTTTGGGCACAAGACGTATGCCTCTACGTCTAGCTTCTCCTAAGTCCATAAACATGCCGGTGGCTCCGGAATCCACCATGGCAGACATTCGGACCCTCTCGGTTTGTATGAGCAACAAAACGTTAATAAAGAGGTGTCCCGCTGTTGGTGCAGCGTTGTTCTGTAAGGAAGGGATACACGCCTGACTCCAAGAAACACCTTCGTCTTTCTTCGAGTTCGTTAGTTTTCCGACGTCTTATCCATGGCCGCCGTTGTCGTTCTAATGTTACGGAACTGGTTCGTCTTGGGTTTCACGGGGCATTCCCTGACAAAATGCCCCCTCTTACCGCAGTATAAGCAGAGGCCTTGCTTACGACGGACGTCTTTTTCCGCCATAGTTAATATAGCCCTTATGGTGCCGATTTCCATTGGTTCAGATCCTGAGGTGTTGCTAGACTCCGAGGCCTTCTGTCTTTCATAGGAAGGTGGGTGTCTCTCCTTCCTTTTATAATCACCTTTTCGCTCACTCAGTCTATGATCCAAGTGTAGCACGAGATCGATCAAGTCCTCACACGTGGCAGGTTGGGGATCGATCTGAGCGATGACATCCTTGAGGTCTTCCCGTAACCCTTGATGGAAGAGCGCAGCTTGTTTGGTCTCAGGCCACTTAGTTTCCGCCACTAGCCGCCGAAAAGAATTTAGGTAAACCAACAGGTCCTTGTTGCCTTGTCGCAACTCTAACATTTCCCTGTCAGCAGTGTAAGAATCAGCTCTTCTGTCGAATACCTTCAGAAATTCGGCTCTAAAGGCATCCCAATCATGTAGGAGAGGGTCATCTCGGCTTACCAGCGGCACTGCCCATTGTGCTGCATCTCCAGCTAGATAAGAAATAAGAAAAGCTACCCTCGCCTGGTTAGTGGGGAATGACTTCTGTTTGCACGAAAAGTGTAACATAACCTGTGTCAAGAACACTTGCACCTTGCCAGAATCCCCATGATACCTCTCTGGGGTCGCTAATGGAATGGAAACGGGCATTTCTACCACCACCGCATTAGGCGGCGCTGCCGCCGCTGCACCTGCACTGAAAGGATTCCTCTGCATCCCATCCACCCTAGCTCTTAACTCAGCTGCTTCCTGGCGTGACGCCATTAACTCAGCCTGGACAGTGGCAAGCATAGCCAAGACATCGTCAAGGGTGGCCATTCCCAGCACAACCCGACCGGGAGGACGCTATTCGTGGGTCGGAAATTCTGTTAAGTAGGGATGTCCTCAGGATCGGTTTGACGCTCAGAATGGTCCACCTCCTGACCTACCCAAGCCTAATAGCCGTTATGGCACAGGTCAGTGGGAGGATCAAGTGGGTGAAGGAAAGGAAGGGAACAGCAGGGAGGGAGACCTGAAACGCAAACCACAATCAGATATACATTATAACCATAGTCATGGAATACAAACGAGTAACTGACTGCATATGAACTAGCGCCCCTCCTATACCTGTAACATAAAAGAACGACACCTGGAGAAGAAGATGCTTCAACAAATGATGTGTCTTCGGTGTGGTAACACCGCTTGAAGTGTTAGGGCTGTAAATAAATAGGAATAACATAGAGGAAAACACACAAAGAGTATGAGTCACTTTCTGATAATGTAAATTCTAAAGGTAACTATAATACTGCATCATTGTTATAGAGGAGGAACATACCCTTTTCTGAGCTCCAGCTTACATCACAGGGATAGAGCGTAGTCCCATACCACTCCTAATACCCCTGTTAAACAGAGCCAGAATAACACTTGATTACGGACTTTGTTCGTACACAAACATCCACGTAAATAATAACAATACTAGGTTGTATTCCGTATATGGTTTCTTCACCAAATGTTACGGATCCAAACGATTTGCACATGAAAACAATAGGGTGTAATAATACTCTGTGTCGTGACCTTGCAGTGAAGTAACCACTCTATCACACGAAATGCAGTTCACTTCCAAGTTCTGGCTGCTAGTAAATGATGCCTCATAGAGCAACCTAGAACGGTAACTGTACCAGCTCCGGCCGTATAGGCCTGGAATCCCACAAGGACTTAAACCCATCCTCCGCACGAGCAGAAAGCTCATCCAACGGAGGACGTGATACACAGCACAGCGCCGGGCGGAATCCAATTGACGCTATCCTTCCTCTGCATGAGCGGGTTGCTCACTAACGGGGAAGGGAGAACCTCCAACAATGGACAGAGAGCGAGAGTTGGTGCAGAGCACCCTTACCAGACCTCACCCCCTCCTGGAATCAAGGAACGCTGCTGTCTCGGCGGTGAGAATTTCCGACACGAAGCCGAGGTCCGCTACCTCCTTATGGGCCATCTCCTGCCACGTCGGACGTGACGCGCTAGGCCTCATGGGAGTTGTAGTTCTCAGCGTTAGCGGCACTACGCTGGGAACGAAGGATCGCACAACCTGCGTATTACAGCGCGCCTGTTGCTAGCGTCTGTAACAGTACATCCCCTCCGTAACAAGAGCGCGCCTAGGGGCCAGGTTTCTGTGGGCATCTCCTGTGAAAAGAGGCTACCAATCTGGGCGCGTGTACCCCGGATGCAGGTTCCCATGAGTTCTCCTCAGGGCCGTACCCCTTCCACCCCACCAAGTACCACAGTTTGCGGCCACGCAACTTAGAGTCACGAATGCCCCTAACCTCATATTCCATAGTGTCATTGACCAGAAGAGGCGGAGGCTGCTTCTTGACAGGGGAGGAAGAAGGCTTCAACAATGACACGTGAAACACAGGATGGATACGCAACTGAGAAGGCAGTTCCAGCTTCATGGTCACGGGACCAAGGCATTTACTGATTCTGTAGGGTCCAATAAATCTGGGGTTGAACACGCTATGTTTCCGGAAGCGTATATTCCTGGTGGATAACCAGACGGAGTCCCCCTTCTTATACAAGGGACCTGGGCGTCTGTGTTTATCCGCGGTAGCCTTGTACGCAGTCTTGGCTGCGTTTAGGTGTTCCTGTGTCCTCTTTAATGTATCTTGGATATGGGCCACTCTCCTCGCTACCTCTGGTATGTTGGTGTCCTTGGAAGGATGGATAAAAGGAAGAAACCTTGGATGGCGACCATAATTGCAGTAGAAAGGGGATGCCCGTGTGGAGCCATGTGTGGCGTTATTATAGGCGATCTCTGCGAGCCATAGATAATCCACCCATTCCTCCTTGCTGTTGTCCACGTAACATCTCAGGTATTGTTTGAGCGTTTGGTTAAGGCGCTCTGTCTGTCCATCCGTCTGTGGGTGAAAGCTAGTAGACAAGGCCGTGGTTATATGTAAGGATGAACACCATGTTTTCCAGAACTGGGCCGTGAATTGTGAGCCCCTGTCGGACACAATGACACTTGGTAATCCATGTAAACGCACCACATGCAACATCAATAACCGAGCTAGCTGGCCTGCTGAAGGTACTTGGTTGCAGGCGACAAAGTGTCCCATTTTAGTTAAATAGTCGATGACCACCAAAATAACGGTACAACCTTTATCCAGCGGTAGACCGACGATGAAGTCGATAGATATGTTCTCCCATGGACTAGAAGGAGTAGGGAGTGGTTGCAACAAACCCTGCGGGCGACTGTGATCAGATTTCATTTTGGCACAAACAGCACAAGAGAGTACCCACTCCTTAACGTCCATCCGAAGAGAGGGCCACCAGAACTGTCTGTTGATGCGGTCAACGGTCTTTCCCACTCCGAGATGTCCCGCACTGGGGGAGTCATGGCACCAGCCGAACACCTGTTTCCTCAACTCCCGGGTAGGCACCAACAGACGGTTGTTATTCATCGGAAAACCGTTCCTAGTTTGCCATTCCTTGTGGCTCTTAAGCCAGGTTTTCCAGGTAAATGAGCCAACACCCTTGAGTATCCCTTTGAGAAAGGCCTCCGGTTGTATCACACCTAGTACCATCTTGGGGTCGATAATGGCGCTGTCTGGGGTGCCTTCCGGGTCTCTGGCAGAGGACTGTCGAGTGAGAGCATCAGCTTTCCGGTTCTCTGAACCAGGCCGATAGGTGATGATAAAGTGAAACCCCGAAAAGAAAAGCATCCAACGGAGTTGACGCGGGGTAAGATGTCTTGCTGCCGTCATGAATTGTAGGTTCCTGTGGTCCGTGTATACCGTGACCACGTGTCTGGCTCCCATCAGGAAATGCCTCCACTCCACGAAGGCGTCCTTAATGGCTAGGAGTTCTTTCTCGGCAATGTGATAATTCCTTTCGGCTTCGTTAAGCTTCCTCGACATATATGCCACAGGATGGAGTTGACCCGTGGAAGAGTGCCTTTGAGACAGGATGGCTCCCAAGGCAACGTCAGAGGCGTCGGCTTCAACCACGTAAGGTTTCCCAGGGTCCGGGTGAGCCAGGATCGGGGCAGTGACGAAAGCTGCCTTCAAGGCAAGGAAAGCGTCCTGGGCTTCATGGTTCCACTCAAATTTCTGTGACTTTCTCAAAAGTTGAGTTATTGGCGCAACCAGTTTGGAGAATTGGTTGATAAAGCGTCTATAAAAATTGGCAAAGCCAATGAAGCACTGCACATCACGAACGTTCTGTGGGGGGGGCCAATCCTTTACCGCAGTGATTTTTCTTGCGGCCATTTCTTGGCCTGTTGGACTAAGCATGACTCCAAGGAATTCTACCGTGGTAACGTGAAAGTCACATTTGCTCAATTTGCAAAACAAATGGTGTTGTTGTAGGATCCGTAGCACGGTTTGCACATGGTGGATGTGTGCTTCTTCATTTTCTGAATAGATGAGTAAATCATCAATGTATACCACGACGTAGTGGTCTAGGATCTCCCGAAGGACGTCATTCAGAAAGTATTGGAACGCCGCATGGGCATTACACAACCCAAACGGCATCACTAGATATTCAAACAACCCGTACCGGGTCTTGAAGGCCGTCTTCCACTCGTCGCCACTCCTCATGCGCACCAAGTGATAAGCTCCCTTCAAGTCCAATTTGGTGTAACTTTTTGCCTTTTTTACCTGCTCAAGTAATACACTGATTAGCGGCAAGGGATACCTGTTCTTCACAGTTATTGCATTCAACGCTCTAAAGTCCACACAAGCACGCAGCTCGCCATTAGCTTTCGGAATAAAAAAAAGCGGGGAGGCGGCAGGGGACTTGGAGGGGCGTATGAAACCCATCTCTAGGTGTTTATCCAAATAGGCTCTGAGATGGAGGTTCTCCGGTTCCGTTAAAGCGTATATCCTTCCACTAGGGACTGCTGCCCCTGGAACTAGATCGATCTGGCAGTCGTACTGTCTATGTGGTGGTAACTCATCCGCCTGTACGTCGCTGAACACCTCCTCATACTTCCGATAGACAGCGGGCAGTTGGATATCTTTTTCCGCCGCAGGAGCGATATACACACCACCTGCCAACGCCGTAGCAGGGTCTTCTGGGATACCAAAACAATGTTCGCAGCAGTAGGGAGAGGTCATCTGTACCGTTCGAGCAACCCAATCAATTTCCGGGTTGTGTCGTTGCAGCCACGGTAACCCCAAAATGATCCCATATTGGGGGGCGTGGATGATGCTAAATATGATATGCTCCCTGTGCGATGCTCCATACTGTACTTCTAGCTCTGCAGTGTTGTACCCGATGGGTCCTGTAATCAATTTTCTCCCATCTACTGCGTAGACTTCTTCTGGCGGATCTTTGGGCACAAGACGTATGCCTCTACGTCTAGCTTCTCCTAAGTCCATAAACATGCCGGTGGCTCCGGAATCCACCATGGCAGACATTCGGACCTTCTCGGTTTGTATGAGCAACAAAACGTTAATAAAGAGGTGTCCCGCTGTTGGTGCAGCGTTGTTCTGTAAGGAAGGAATACACGCCTGACTCCAAGAAACCCCTTCGTCTTTCTTTGAGTTCGTTAGTTTTCCGACGTCTTATCCATGGCCGCCGTCGTCGTTCTAATGTTACGGAACCGGTTCGTCTTGGGTTTCACGGGGCATTCCCTGACGAAATGCCCCCTCTTACCGCAGTATAAGCAGAGGCCTTGCTTACAACGAACGTCTTTTTCCGCCATAGTTAATGTAGCCCTTATGGTGCCGATTTCCATTGGTTCAGATCCTGAGGTGTTGCTAGACTCCGAGGCCTTCTGTCTTTCATAGGAAGGTGGGTGTCTCTCCTTCCTTTTATAATCACCTTTTCGCTCACTCAGTCTATGATCCAAGCGTAGCACGAGATCGATCAAGTCCTCACACGTGGCAGGTTGGGGATCGATCTGAGCGATGACATCCTTGAGGTCTTCCGGTAACCCTTGATGGAAGAGCGCAGCTTGTTTGGTCTCAGGCCACTTAGTTTCCGCCACTAGCCGCCGAAAAGAATTTAGGTAAACCAACAGGTCCTTGTTGCCTTGTCGCAACTCTAACATTTCCCTGTCAGCAGTGTAAGAATCAGCTCTTCTGTCGAATACCTTCAGAAATTCGGCTCTAAAGGCGTCCCAATCATGTAGGAGAGGGTCATCTCGGCTTACCAGCGGCACTGCCCATTGTGCTGCATCTCCAGCTAGATAAGAAATAAGAAAAGCTACCCTCGCCTGGTTAGTGGGGAATGACTTCTGTTTGCACGAAAAGTGTAACATAACCTGTGTCAAGAACACTTGCACCTTGCCAGAATCCCCATGATACCTCTCTGGGGTCGCTAATGGAATGGAAACGGGCATTTCTACCACCACCGCATTAGGCGGCGCTGCTGCTGCTGCACCTGCACTGAAAGGATTCCTCTGCAGCCCATCCACCCTAGCTCTTAACTCAGCTGCTTCCTGGCGTGACGCCATTAACTCAGCCTGGACAGTGGCAAGCATAGCCAAGACATCGTCAAGGGTGGCCATTCCCAGCACAACCCGACCGGGAGTACACTATTCGTGGGTCGGAAATTCTGTTAAGTAGGGATGTCCTCAGGATCGGTTTGACGCTCAGAATGGTCCACCTCCTGACCTACCCAAGCCTAATAGCCGTTATGGCACAGGTCAGTGGGAGGATCAAGTGGGGGAAGGAAAGGAAGGGAACAGCAGGGAGGGAGACCTGAAACGCAAACCACAATCAGATATACATTATAACCATAGTCATGGAATACAAACGAGTAACTGACTGCATATGAACTAGCGCCCCCTCCTATACCTGTAACATAAAAGAACGACACCTGGAGAAGAAGATGCTTCAACAAATGATGTGTCTTCGGTGTGGTAACACCGCTTGAAGTGTTAGGGCTGTAAATAAATAGGAATAACATAGAGGAAAACACACAAAGAGTATGAGTCACTTTCTGATAATGGAAATCCTAAAGGTAACTATAATACTGCATCATTGTTATAGAGGAGGAACATACCCTTTTCTGAGCTCCAGCTTACATCACAGGGATAGAGCGTAGTCCCATACCACTCCTAATACCCCTATTAAACAGTGCCAGAATAACACTTGATTACGGACTTTGTTCGTACACAAACATCCACGTAAATAATAACAATACTAGGTTGTATTCCGTATATGGTTTCTTCACCAAATGTTACGGATCCAAACGATTTGCACATGAAAACAATAGGGTGTAATAATACTCTGTGTCGTGACCTTGCAGTGAAGTAACCACTCTATCACACGAAATGCAGTTCACTTCCAAGTTCTGGCTGCTAGTAAATGATGCCTCATAGAGCAACCTAGAACGGTAACTGTACCAGCTCCGGCCGTATAGGCCTGGAATCCCACAAGGACTTAAACCCGTCCTCCGCACGAGCAGAAAGCTCATCCAACGGAGGACGTGATACACAGCACAGCGCCGGGCAGAATCCAATTGACGCTATCCTTCCTCTGCATGAGCGGGTTGCTCACTAACGGGGAAGGGAGAGCCTCCAACAATGGACAGAGAGCGAGAGTTGGTGCAGAGCACCCTTACCAGACCTCTCCCCCTCCTGGAATCAAGGAACGCTGCTGTCTCGGCGGTGAGAATTTCCGACACGAAGCCGAGGTCCGCTACCTCCTTATGGGCCATCTCCTGCCACGTCGGACGTGACGCGCTAGGCCTCATGGGAGTTGTAGTTCTCAGCGTTAGCGGCACTACGCTGGGAACGAAGGATCGCACCACCAGCGTATTACAGCGCGCCTGTTGCTAGCGTCTGTAACAGAAGCGCTCCAAGTTTTCGCTAAATAAAACTCAAAAATGATTCTCTTTGAAGTTTCATCAAAAGCAGTGATGGCTGGTACTATAGCAGAGTTAAGTTTTTTTTTTTTTTTAATTCACCCGGAGGATAAAAATGGAGAGCCCGATAGGGACCCGTCTCGGCTCCTGCTTTTAAGAACTGCGGGTGCTGAGCACCAGCAGAACCCGGCTCACTTAAAGCCCTGCTTGAACTAAGGTGGTGTAACCAGGTCACTACTCCCCTAAGAACTCAAACTATATCTTCATTCTACCTGTATCAGCGTGGTGTAACCAGGTCGCTCCTCCCTTAACAACACGAACCACACCTTTGTTCACTTGGAATTAAGGTGGTGTAACCAGGTCACTCAGGTAAGAACTCAAACTATATCTTCATTCTACCTGGATGAAGGTGGTGTAACCAGGTTACAGGTCCCCTAACAACACGGACCACACACCCCTTCCACCTCGTGGCAAGCAATTTAAGTACTGCAAGCCTCATTTGGGAATACATTGACATCTTAAAATCCAAGAGAAAAACGCATAATTTTTTGTTTTTGGACAAAAAGCTGACATTTTAATGCAAAAGTGATGATAGCCACACATGTGACTCTATTCAAGCCGATGAGGCCATTCGTGCTGCCCATCAGCTGGACTGTTGCCAGGGATGGGGCTCGAGGGTGTCTCTCCTGACCTCTGGGTGTATACACTCACTCCGTGTGGGAGTGGGAGTCTAACCCAGTGGCGGCCGCACCCCAGGTGGTGATCGTGGAACGAGCCGAAGAGAACACAGAGAGATCTGCTGGGAGTGCAGGGAGGACTAAAGCAGTCTGACTGTCTGTATCCCACTATTAACAAGAGAGGAAATGTTTGCAAACTGCTCGTGGGTGGGGTCCCAGGCGGATAGGGTGGGCTAAATACACACATTGTAAATCTCTGGCTACGCTCACGAGTTGCTGGTACAGCTTGTCGGCTTGGGAGTTGTTGCCTTTAAAATGATGATCAACCTGAAGTTTCCATTGAAAGGAATTGCTCTGGATGTATATATTGGAGGGTCACCTGATACCTAATAATTTTCGTTCTCAACATGTTAAAATAGGGGTTAACTTGAGGTGTGTGTTGGATACTTTGATAAATAGGACCCTTGTCTGGTACAAGTTTGGTTCGAAGGAAAATAAATCAGGTTTAAAACTTTTAAGGCACCTCATAAGTTTCTACCCTTGCCCGCCACGCCCACAAACTCACAGGAAGATACACAAACTGCTTGTACAAATATTAGTGTACTCACAAAGTCTCTAATGTTTCTACATCTTTTAAACTGTTCTTTACAGGCAATGGCTATGGGAAGGAAATGGGGCAGGGAAATGACAATAGACGGGGGCACCTCAGCGGTGCAGTCAGTTCCTGGACATTTCCTCTCTTTCTGCAGCCGCTGGGAGGAGGGGAAGGGGCGGGGTGCGGCATCTGGGATGGGGCTGGCAAGTTTGCTGTTCTTTCGAAGCCCCGGTGTAGTGCCTAGGTGCAGCAAAGAAGGAGTGCAGCTTTTACAACAAGACACCCTCTCTGGATATCGTCTCTGCCGGCACAAAGCGGGAGCTGGGCTGCAGGTCCCGGAAGACTAAGCGGGCGGACCAACCCTGCGGAGCCCTCTGCCTCCCCTGGGCTGGCTGAGATGCGGCATGTGTGGAAGGAGAGGCGGTAGATGCCGAGAGAAGGAGTGGCGGCGGCTCGGGGGGCTGTCAAGGGGGGAGCAGCCTCCTCTCCCGCCTGGATTACTTCCAGTTCTTCTGCTGACCTGTCTGTGGACTGAGCCGGTGTCACGAGGACACTTCCGGCTCCTGGAGCCCGCGGTCGCAGGATGGAGCTCTCGCAGCTGCTAACCCTCACGAGGATCAGAGGAGGTAAGGTTGGGAGGGGACCTCGCAGTGCATTGTGGGGCACTTCTTTGCCAGCCTCTCTAGTCTCAGAAATTGGACCACAGTTGGTCCCTCTGACACCTTAATGGGATCTATTGAGTTTAATCGACAAGACTCAAACCTGGGATGTGTACTTGTTTATGGATATGTTAACTTTTGCTGTAAAACACTTAAATCTCACTTCTGTGAGGTGGGGTGGCCTTGTGTGACGCTGAGAAATTTCTCAGGAGGTCTGTAACTCTGTACAAGCAGCAGGACCTTGGAAGACCAGTCACATGTCACGAGCTATAGTGAAATACAGAATTTTCCCAACTCGTGAGTGCCTCTGAAAGTAGCCTTGGCCTTTCCTGTGAGTGATGCTGCCCCAACCCATCTGGCCTGTCAGAGGCAGTTGTCTAGTACTATCAGAAAATCCTTATGACAACCCCGAGAGATGTCGGCCACACGTGTGATCATCGCAGAAAGTTAAAATAGATATGACACACACATGAAGAGGATGTGACACATCCACGTAAGGCTTATTGCCGGAATCCTTAAATATGATTCCACATTGAGAAGGTGTGTAGAGGAAGGTGTCAGATAGCAGCACAGAATGAATACCTTTTTAATCTCCCAGTGGTTAACTAGCCCAAGTAGCTCGTACTCATACCAGTACGGTTGGGTTTAGACTACCTGGGGTTTGCTGTTGAGTGTGGACCTCTGTTAAAGTGGACTAGTACTGCACTCTGGACGCATTAACTATGCTGCGCGCCCCACTCAAAATATTTAATCTCAGAATTCTCAAAGAACGAGTAAGATTTGAGAGGTTTGGAACAAAAGCTTAAGTTTAATAACCATATTGCTAAATATTTTTCAATGTAGACCTACAGTGCATTTTCATGCCATTTCTAAAAGAATTAATTAATAAGTATTACTGGTAACCAAATTAATTCTACTCAATTTATCAGCCTCGGTAGGAAGGATTAATGACTTGGCCCTGTTGGGATTCAAACTGCTGATCTGCAGATCATGACATATATAAGTGAGGATAGTTTAACTCACTAAAGCGAAGGTTATTTCCCTGTATAGGAGTCGATGGGACTGTCTAACAGTGAGTCTGTGATCTAAGCTGTGACACTAAGACCCAAAAGGTGAGGTGTATGTGCATTAACTTTTAGAATACAAAATATGCACTTGTGTCTCAACCTGCACAACACATTCCTAAGTGTGGTTATTAATGGGACCCATGGGCGAAATGCAGCATTGTTGTTGTGAAGAAATGTGGCTGGCCCTGAGAGAACTTCTTTTGACTTTCGGATTGGGCTCATGTCCCTGAGACTCAAGCTCTGTCCTGGGAAATTCCCAGTCTGGAAGGTTGGGACAGCTGTGGTCTTGGAGCATTAAAACATCAAGTATAAAAACAAATGAGTGAGGTGAACTCTCACCTTCCACATCCCACGGGGAGGGGTGCTCAGTGAGAGAAGCCATCCTGCAGATCTCGACCTCAAACCAACAGAGTAATCACTGACTGGCTGTCTGTCCCAGTTCATCCCACTGGATTCCCATGGGAAAGCAAACATCTGGTCAGAAACCTATACAATAATTATATGGTAATGTCCTGCAGAACACTACATCCTGAACTAGGATCCTGCACTAAATTACGAGCCCCTTGTCGCAATCCATAGGATCCTGCACTAAATTACGAGCCCCTTGTCGCAATCCATAGGATCCTGTACTAAATTACCAGTCCTTTCTAGCAATCCCTAGGTTACCAGTTCCTTACCACAACCCCTAGGATCCTGTACTAAATTACCAGTCCTTTGTTGCAATCCCTAGAATCTTGTACTACATTACCAGTCCCTTGTCGCAATCCATAGAATCCTGTACTAAATTACCAGTCCCTTGTCGCAATCCATAGAATCCTGTACTAAATTACCAGTCCCATGTCGCAATCCATAGGATCCTGCACGAAATTACGAGCCCCTTGTCGCAATCCATAGGATCCTGCACTAAATTACGAGCCCCTTGTCGCAATCCATAGGATCCTGTACTAAATTACCAGTCCCTTGTCGCAATCCATAGGATCCTGCATTAAATTACGAGCCCCTTGTCGCAATCCATAGGATCCTGTACTAAATTACCAGTCCCTTGTCGCAATCCATAGAATCCTGTACTAAATTACCAGTCCATTATCGCAATCCATAGGATCCTGTACTAAATTACCAGTCCTTTGTTGCAATCCCTAGGTTACCAGTTCCTTATCACAACCCCTAGGATGCTGTACTAAATTACCAGTCCCTTGTCGCGATTCCTAGGATCCTGTAGAAAATTACCACTTCCTTATCACAATCCATATGATCCTGTACTAAATTACCAATGCCTTGTTGCAATCCCTAGGTTCCTGTACAAAATTACCAGTCCCCTGTCGTTGCAATTCTAGTTGTTGCTATCACACCTACAGTTGTATTGCTGCTCTAGTAGGTCAAAATACTTTCCTATCGGATCTCATGCAATAGTCCTATGAGGGTGTTGTCCTGAATCCCACCATGCGCTTCCTGCTGTTTAGCCAGGGATGTTTATGTAAGAAACCGACAAAACCCGAATAGGAATCCTATAGGAATCACCAGATAAAAACGTGCAGGTCAGACACTCCCTGCAAACATGTATGCTTGGGTGAGCATTTCAAAGACGGGATCCCACATCTTGCGCTGTCTGTTTTGCCATTTTGCAGGTCCTAAAAATCAAAGAAATGAGTGAGTTTGACCAGGTTTCCATCCTTAGATAACCAATCCCGAAGTCTTTCCCACCATTACAGTTCTCAGTAACCTCCCTGCAGCCAGCTCTCGCTCCTGCAGGTACCCTCGGTTTGTAAACTCGTCACACCACAGGATAGCCACATATCTGTGCACGTCTTTTGTTAACAATGCGTTATATTTTGGGGATAATGTGTGTTCTAATTCACACATGCCAGTAATGAGTGTTACCCATGGCAACTATACCATGTTGAGAATGTGCAGAGCAAGTCGTGCATGTTCATAATAGGATTTGCTATCGCTAAGCTGAGGCCCAGGGAAACAAAGACAGCAAACAGCGTGGGCTGTGTATAATAATCACTTGCCATGGGGACAAGGCGACATTAAGTGCTATCTGTCTCACTGAGGAAGCAGCAAGGAGCTGCGGTGACGCACTGTGCAACTGCATAATTCTAAAGCCAGAGATATAACTGCATACTTCTAGAGCCAGGGATATCACTGCATACTTCTAAAGCCAGTGGTACAACTGCATACTTCTTAAGCCAGGGGTATAACTGCATACTTCTAAAGCCAGGGGTATCACTGCATACTTCTAAAGCCAGGAAGCCAGGGGTATAACTGCATACTTCTAAAGTCAAGGGTATAACTGCATACTTCTTAAGCCAGGAAGCCAGGGGTATAACTGCATATTACTAAAGCCAGGGGTAGCACTGCATACGTCTAAAGCCAGGGGTACAACTGCATACTTTTAAAGCCAGGGGTATAACTGCATACTTCTAAAGCCAGGGGTACAACTGTATACTTCTAAAGCCAGGGGTACAACTGTATACTTCTAAAGCCAAGGGTACAACTGCATACTACTAAAGCCAGGGGTATAATTGCATACTTCTAAAGCCAGAGGTATAACTGCATACTTCTAAAACCAGGGGTATAACTGCATACTTCTAAATCCAGAGGTACAACTGCATACTTCTAAAGACATTGGTATCACTGCATACTTCTAAAGCCAGGGGTATAACTGCATACTTCTAAATCCAGGGGTACAACTGCATAATTCTAAAGCCAGGGGTATCTCTGCATACTTCTAAAACCAGGGGTATCACTGCATACTTCTAAAGCCAGGGGTATAACTGTATACTTCTCAAGCCAGGGGTATAACTGCATACTTCTAAAGCCAGGGGCATAACTGCATACTTGAAAAGCCAGGGGTACAACTGCATACTTCTAAAGCCAGGGGCATAACTGCATACTTGAAATGCCAGGGGTATAACTGCATACTTCTAAAGCCAGGGGTATAACTGCATACTTCTAAAGCCAGGGGTATAACTGCATACTTCTAAAGCCAGGGGTATAAGTGCATACTTCTAAAGCCAGGAGTATAACTGCATACTTCTAAAGCCAGGAGTGTAACTGCATACTTCTAAAGCCAGGAGTATAACTGCATACTTCTAAAGCCAGGAGTATAACTGCATACTTCTAAAGCCAGGAGTATAACTGCATACTTCTAAAGCCAGGAGTGTAACTGCATACTTCTAAAGCCAGGAGTATAAGTGCATACTTCTAAAGCCAGGAGTATAACTGCATACTTCTAAAGCCAGGAGTATAACTGCATACTTCTAAAGCCAGGAGTATAACTGCATACTTCTAAAGCCAGGAGTATAAGTGCATACTTCTAAAGCCAGGAGTATAACTGCATACTTCTAAAGCCAGGGGTATGTACTAGGCAGAACCACTGGAATTACGCAATTCCATAGCCACACTGGTTTCCACATTATCGTGGATATGCCACGTTTGTCACATAATCCATTATAAGGTTTAAACAAAACAAATGTTTGTACCTGAAACTAACCAAAAGCTACTAAGGACGCTGCATATAGAATGCGATGCAGCTCCTGATACTTTCAAAAGTTAAATGGACTTCTTTTCCTACTTGTATTAAAGAGATCAGAATCTTGTCTTGATGGTATCAATGTGGCAGTATGTGAAAATCTTGACTCCATGATCAAGAAATTCATTATCTCAAATTAATTAGCAAGAAAACTGAAACTGAATTTTGAGCGGGAGGTGCATTAGATGTGACCTTCACAGATATGTGGGGTGCCACCCACAATATTAAAAGGAGGGACTGTGCTAAACATAGTAAAAATGTGGTAAAGGTTTCTTTGTAATGGATTGAAGGTAAATGTGGGTTTATTTATTTTAACATGGATCCGTTAATGCCCATAACGAATGTATTGAGGGAAATGTTTTATCTAAAACTGGAAACAAAAATCATACATATTTAAATATATTTCAAACTTAGTGGACTAATTCTCTCTTTGGCGCGAAAATGAGTAATTACCCAGTTGATAGAAACTCGTGTTTATGTCTCAGTGTTCTCACAGCAGCAGTGATGTCGAGACTATACATAGACTGCATTAGTCTCATGTATGGTGCACAACCTTTTACGGTCTGATGCATCGCATCTTAGAGTGGACCCCAGTGAGAAGTGAAAACTAATGTTCTGCAGTTTCCTGTTTCAAGTTATGCTTGTACTGCATAAACCTAATACTCAGCTGTGGAAGATGTGACGTAGAAATATATCCAAGGTGTGCTGAATACAAGGGTGTACCTTTTATTACAAGAAATGTTCACGTGTTGGTTTTTCTTTTGCTGAAAACAACATTATATATGTTTCACACAAACTGTCTTACTCCATTTGGTACAGAGGACATTGGACAATGGTCCCTTGCATAATCGTTGCCAGTGATTAACATTTGGAATAATATCTGCTAAATCAGTTTGCTTTCTTTTTCTTTTGATACATCCACACCTCTGTGTGGTAAAACCACATGCTAGCTAGATAATCCACAGATCACACCACGTAATTTGCCACTGATTGCATAATGTGCTA
The DNA here is from genome assembly GCA_963921515.1 of Calotriton arnoldi. Lineage (NCBI taxonomy): Eukaryota > Metazoa > Chordata > Amphibia > Caudata > Salamandridae > Calotriton > Calotriton arnoldi. The sequence continues at coordinate 1,575,679 of CAWUFW010001368.1, read as the reverse complement.
CATAATTTACTATGTCCTGCCACATAATTGTGCCAACTCTGTGGCTTTATGTGGTCCCTGATTGCAGCATCACTTCAGTGACCTTGGAAATGCACAACAACAGAGATACTGAAATCAAAGAGAACAATTTGTGATTAAAAATCAAGATGTTTGACATTGAAACTATAGGTTTTTTCAGAGAGTTTGAAATGTGTATATTTATGTGTGTGTGTGAATAATGTGCGTTACAGAGACTAGCGACTTGTGTTTAAATGCAGCTGCATGTAGCCAGAGCATCGCTGGCACAGACCTCCCCTTTGGGAGAAAGCCAGGCTGTCATTTGACTTGAAGCATCAGCAGCCTCGTGATCAGTATTTGTGACATGAATGCTCTCTCTGAAGACCCCATACAGCACAGACTTAAGGTTTAAAGGAGGCGGTTTTCTGTTGCTCGCAGTGAGAGTGTTCTCTTAATGCCCCTTCTTCAGGAACAATGTACAGCCCTGTTTTGCATGTGTGCCCCAGCCCTGGTGAATAATGCACTCATATTTCGCTTTCAGCGGCCTGTTCTCAAAAGATATGTGTATGCACAATGGTGCTGATGTGCAATGTGCCTAGATTTATTAATGATGGTGAATTTCAAAATTGACTGGAGTTGTGTTTGGTAGTTTCGTTGGTGTGCACCAGTTAGCTGTACCAAATTGTCTATAGTGTCAACAATTTATTTAAGTAGCATTAGCGAAAATGTACCTTTGCACATATATTTTATTCTCTTTTTTCTTCATATGAAAAACAATCCATGTAAAAAAATGTTGCTATTTGGGACAGTTGCATACATGCATTCCATCACCTTCCTCTGCGCTAAGTGGGCATTTTTGGGGTGTAATGAGTATGGAATAACATTGGCAATACCTGTGAACACCGCAAACTTACGATCGTGAGGGCTCTCATCACATTGGTTATGCTATGTACCACGGCAATAACACAAGGACACGCGTATCCTGTATTCGGCACGCAACGAAATTAGTTTTATTAATTTAATTGTTTACTTACCTCCGTTCATCCATATTCTGGTGTTTACTACCCCCCACCCTGCCCCTCCCCGCCCCTCCTCACCGCCCCACGGAACTCCCTCCACGGGCCGCTACTGGTGAATCAGTCCCCCAGAATTTTACATGGTGTGATATCACAAAATTGTCTCAGACGCTCGTGCCGGTGCAGGTCAGATGTATCCATGGAACATTTTTGACCACTTGCTTTACAGCTCTTTTTCGGTCCTTCAGCGACCACGTTAAAGGTACTTTCCGAACGAGCCTGAGCAGCCCTCATTATGTACCTTACACTCAAGACTACGCAGTTTTGGCAGGACGGAGTGGGACTTGGGTCAACATTATGCAGGGTTTGAGAGGATTGATGATCTGGCTTAAAAGGCAATGGTTGTAACGCATGGTTGTAAGGCAATGGCTGAAGGGTGTGGGTGAAGGGAGGACACATTGTTCTTCACTCACATGTTGCTGCGACAGGAGTGGCCAATCTATAGCTGATAGGCACATTGATGCCAGAGGTTTCACCCCAAAGGCTAAGCTAGGATTTTTTTTGCATTATTTTTATTATTTTTTATTTAAAAAATAAATAAATAAAAAATAAATGTGTTCTTCCCGCCCTAGGCTCACCTCAGAGCTACATCATCACTTCCTCTCTCACGTCCCTCAACTGAACATCAATCTAATTGTCACTGTGTCCTCATAGGCTGCTCGGCTGGTGGACCCAGCTACATTTGGTCTTAGAACGATCCCCATACTAGACCCTTGGCACCCACTGGAGGGACAATGTTCAGGGCCGAACTAGGCAACCAATGCAGTCTTGGCAAACATCCTCACTTCATCTCCTCGTACAATTTCTCTCTTTTCATCCAGGGGTGTAATGTAAAATGATGGGGCCTCCAGCCTCTCTTATCTAACAGATGTTCATTGGACTTGGGCTGAATGGGTCCCCCCTGAAAGGTTGGGGGCCCAATGGCGGATTGGGGGCCCACCTGCACCACAGGGGCTGCAGGAGCCTGTGCCATGTCCCTTTTTTAGGTCTCGCGCCTAGCGTTGCAGTGCGCAGAACTGCTCACGCAGCGCGAGACCTCTTGTATGGGCTTCAGAAAGCTAACCACAATCTCGTGCGTGTGGTTTTGCTTTCGCAGGCTGGCATTGGCTGTAGCGTGCTTTTTTTTTTTTTAAAACGGCACGCAATTGGGCAAAGGCGGGCGCATGTCCCGCCTTTGCTCCGCCCATTCCCGTCTGTGTCTAGGACGCGCATCAGCGCGCGGCACAGACGACAGGCTTGCTCGCCCCCCCGCTCCTCTGTAGTGCGCGCGCACCATTGGTTTCGATTCCCGCGTTCGGCTCCTCTGTGATGCGCGCGCACCACAGGTTTCGATTCCGTGCTTGTTTCTTTTGCTTGCACCAGAATAAAGCGGAGTCTGTCTGAGAACGTTGGAGCCCAGACCCGGCATGCACCTTGCCCGCCCTCTAGCTCGCGCTGTTGGCAGGAGCTTTCCTCTCCTTCACCTCGAAGGTATCGTATTGCTTGCCACTCTGCCCTTTTGTTTTTTTTGCCTCTTATAGCTCGCACCAATTAATGTCAGCTCATATTGGGATCCGTCTAATTTGGGTTTGTGTTCACCAGGCCCTGTCCTCAGATGCCTTCCCTAAAAACGCTGCGCGCTGCGATGGCGGGAATGCTGTCGGCTGTGGTACAGCCTGTTCTGAACATGTGCGTTTGCTTCTTTTGCTTTGAAACGCTTGGCGTCCTCAGGACTCCAGAGCAGATAGATTTCCCCTGAAGCTATATTCACATGCAATGCACATAAGCACAATTGTTTTAGCTAAGCACGCCCGCAAAGGAAGTACCTTACATTGTGTACCAATCTACATCCAACCAGGTCTGGCCTGTTAAATACAGGAAAAGAGGAGTCAACTTCCAGACTTTGACGGGCGTCTAGGGGTCGGTGAGCCGTGAGATATGACCTTTCAAACATGTGACATCACTGGAGGTGACCTTACCGGAAGTTCTGTTATACTAAGAACTGAGGAAGGCGCTTGGCAGGTTAACTTAGGTGGTTGAAGCCTGTGGCATTATAACACCCTTCACTCAACTCCGGTACTCAGCAATTCCCAATCAAAAGTATTAGTAGTGAAGAGGAAGTCAGAAAACAAGCACAATGGCGTAGTTCTCGTCTCACCCTCCTTTGGAGGGTGTCACTCTCCATAGAATCATCGCCACCATCTAAAAAAGCAAGAAGCCTTCGTTTGACTTAAACATGCTCACCCACCCTGGAACCCCTCCTTGCTCTCAGATTTGTTTTTATCTCCATTGATTTCAGTGGGCTCACCACCGGAGACCTTAATCTCACCCAGCTTGGAGACTGAAACTGTTGAGAGCTATGGCAAAAAAATCGCTCCCTCACCTCCTCTCCACTTTTCCCTTTCCATCCTCTTCCCTTTGCCTCACCTACCAGCTTTCCACCCTTCCTCATTGGTTTAGCCATCTGTCATCTTCCCTTTCTCACGTCTGTCTCTTGTTCTTTTCTCTGTCCCTCCAGGGCGACTCCTCCATTTGAGCGGAGGAGTGTTACCCCACAAAGAAAGCCTCCAGAAAAGCCTAGAGATGAAAAATAAAATGGTAATAAAGTTTATTTATTACCATTTTATTTTTCAGCTACCTGTCCCAAACCGAGATCCGGATGGGGCAGGCCCAATGCCGCTGACTGGCAGCACGGAGCTGTGCGCTTAAGTTTAAAATGCACATCCATCTTACTAAGGCCTGTCAGACAAGCACATTGTAAACCTCTCAAACCTGGCTGTCTAAGACAGCCGGGTTAGAAAAACTGCAGGCCTCCAGTGCTATTAAGAGCGCTGCAAGAGGCCGCTCCCTCTAATCCTGACGTAACTCTCATGCTGAGAGACGCGCCATGATTGGCGAGTGCAGCATTTTGGGTCCTGCTTTGGAGTCTGTCCCGAGGAGACCCAAGCAAGAAGGACGTTGCGCCAGGAAGGTAAGTGTATTTAATTTATTACTTATTTATTTATGTCCCACCTGCCACACCACCCTCCGTACATGCCAGCCGCCACTGCCTCCATCCCATTTTGTCTTATCACAATTTTATTTCCTTTTTTTCTATCCTCTTTTAAACTCCTTTTCTTTGTGCCTCTGTTTCCCTGAATTGTTCCATCTCCAAGCCTCCTCTTGAACACTAGCTCAGTGGTAAGTGGAGCCAGTCAGGGACGCAAAGCTGGCCCCCAGTAGCCTCTGCGGTGCGGGGGGGCACAATCCTTCAGGGGCCCCTCAAACCTTCAAGACGCCCCATCAAATGAATAACTGTGAGATGTGGGAGACTAAGGGCCCCTCGTCACATTCTGCAGGAGGGCCCCATCATTTTGCGTTGCACCTCTGGAGCCAGCGTTCCAATATGTTAAAAGGATGACTTAATGGCGGCCGCTGCGGGGGAGCGCGTGTGACACCTAGACCTCTGGTCCAGGCAAGCACTCTCCCCAGCAGCTCCGCTCACTGAGCCCCCTGCCTCTGCGTTAGAAGCCCTTTGCCTCCAGGTTCGCGCCGGCTGAGCGGCGACGCCGCAACGCACTCAGCGCCTCCTGGTCTGCTCCTCTGCTAGGAGACTCGTCTCCTGTTCTCTCACTTATTTTAATTTAATTTAAATTTAATTTTACTCGCACTCTGGGCACAGGACAGTATCCCTACTGGTCCTGAACCCATTCCCGGCAGCCTTTTCCCGCCGCTACAGCCCCGCGGCCCGCCCACCTTCGCAGCCCTGCTCCCGCCTCCCCACCTCCAGTCCCGCCCCCTCCCCTACTTAATGATGGCCGCTACGTCCCACCCACTTTCAGCCCATCTTTTTGATTGCTTGCGTAAATGTGAGACCTATTGCAGTGATTGTAAATTGTATTGCATGAAGCATTTACGCAAGTTTGAGCTATTGGCATTGCTAAATAATGCAACACCAATAGCACAAACTTTAATAGTCCCTCAGTCTCCAGGTCCGTCGCGCCATTTTTAAAGTTGCAAACTGTCAGACTAAGCCTTAACCGTGATGTTTGGTACTGTTCCAAATTAAGATTGTTTGGAAAATATGTTATAGGTAATAACTGTGGGTCTGTACAACCGTATTTGCTATATCAAATGACTCATAAGGTGAAGCGAGTAATTGTCCTTTTATGAAGTAGTACTCCCCCTCTTAATACCTTGAAAGTTCCGACATCTGCCTTATGTAATTTATGTAATCAGGGCTCCCAAGATCAAATGACGTACTCTGTCCAATTTTAAGTGATGTTCAGAAACGTTTTATATATCCTTTCACGGTGATATTTTATATTTCTTCACATGAAGATATGTTGCCCTCTAGTTCTCACCCTTCTTTTCCACAGATGTGTTAAATGATATTTAAGTTTTTAGAGGGTTTTTACATGTGTTTTAAAATGTGTGTGTTGCTCTTTTAAATATTCAATCAAGATGAAATGTGTTGCTGGCCATGGGTGTATCTTATCTAATAATGATATTTTGTATTCAGTTATTGACCTCAGTAGAGGTCTAGATCAACAGCAATATATTTCATTTTGATTTGATTTTTTGATTGGATTTGAAAAGGAAGAGTTTTCAGGAAGCAGTGTGTTATCATGAAGTGCCCTCGGACCAATCTCTACCAAAGCTCAAGGTCATTTGAGGAACCCGAGGAAAGTGTTTTCTTGGACTGGTCAGGTATACAATCTAGCAATTAAAAATGCACATATGCATGGCTAAGGGTAATACTAATTTAAAAGGAGCACCTTGTAGTTCCTGCAAAGTAGATTTGTTATAATGCTATTCCGATGAAGCAGTGGCAACCAAACAGATAAAAACTGGATGGACAAATGTTTCAGTCTGTGGCAAAATGGCAGCCTTCTTCACGATCCTCCATAAGGTCACACATTGTGACAACACCTGCCAATAAGTAGAGAGGAAATTAACCCCCAATATGCAAGTGCCCTGTGATTGAACTAGAGAAAGTAGTCACATTTATCTACAGGCTGAAGATCACATAGAAGATGATGTTGTATTAAATATTTTGATCAGGATTTCTTTTATCATATATCATTTTCTGTGGATCTCCTGTGTTAGGAGAGAGGGGAATCTGCTGTTTGTATCTACAGCACATGACATTTTCCAACGGTATTTGTTTTAATCTTGCCTTTGTTGATGTAGGTATGGCAAGGCAATGCCTAAATGTGCAGGCTTGATTTACATAATATATGCATCGACTGCAGCAGCAGAAAGCATCAACATTGTTTGAGTGCTGAGTGAGGGAACTAGATGGCAAGAAGTCATGAAGATCGGCCAGTGTTCGTGTTGTCAATTATACTGCTGTTTAGTGGCTATATTGTTGGCACCTGCACGGATGGCGTTGTTACGCTGAATCAGGCACTCTGCTCAAGCAGTGGTTAACAAAGTATTTGTCTCACGCCCTTTTCACTTTCTCTTTCACCAACTAATGCTGTCTCCTATGGCTGTCCCTTACTTTCTATCCACTAGTACTTAATTCCTTTCGTTATTCATATTCTCATTTCTTTTTGTGACTTATTTTCTTCCATCATTCGCCTTCACTGTCCCTCCATTTGCCTTTATTTGTTGCTCCTCATTCTTCTTTTTGAAGTTTTACTTCAAGGTCTCTTATTTAAATGTATACACCAATTCTCTTCCTTCCTCTATTTTTCCATACCACCCTTTATTCTTCCCATACTTTCTGTTTTAACGTTTATTTGGTTCTTCTATTTATCCTTTACTTTTTTATTTTGTTCTATATTTTGTTCCTCTCCACATTTTTTGTTTAGTATCTTTCTCTCCGACTATATGGGCTTATTTACAAGAAAGCACCGCAGCGCGGCACTGCAAGCTCTTTGGCTGCGCCACGCTGCAGCACTTTCAAAACACAGAGATACGTCATATTTACAACAATATGACGCACCCCTGTGCGTTCCACCACACTGGTGCACAATCAGCTGCCATGCGCCACGTAGGCACCCTTTCTCCATGGTGTAAGGGTGCCTGCATTGCGGGGAGATTGTTTCTGTGCAGGAAGGGGTACCTTCCTGCACAAAAACAATAACAAAAAAAATGAAAAGAGGTGATTTGATCTTTCTATGTGTGCAGCACCCCTAGAAAAAGGAAACAAGCATTTGCAATGCAATAGGTCTCGCATTTACGCAAGTTTAAGCTATTAGCATTGTAAATGACAATGCCTTTTATTTATGTTTCAAAAACGAAAACAAAAATAAAAGGCATTGTTATTTGCAATGTCAATAGCTCAAACTCGCGTAAATGCGAGACCTATTGCATTGCAAATGCTTGTCTATCTATCCATCCATTCTCTCTCTCTCCTCCCTTTCTGATCACTTTCTCTCTACCTCCCCCCTACCCCCTCCCTCCTCTCACTTTCTCTGTCTTGGAGCCTCCCATGCCCGCTGCAGTTAACCTCGGGGAGCCAGGGAAAGTGACAGAGTTACCAGGAGCGCCCCTGGGCTTTCGAAACCAGTCTCCAGAGGATCCAGCCTACCCGGGAAATGCCTAGTGGAATAAAAGGCCTGTCTTGCCCTGACAGTGTGCACTCACACACCCATCATCCCCAGCCCATGCGCCACTTCATCTGAATCATCCATCCTGCCAGGCTCAGCGCCATTTAGTCCTTGGACAGCAGTCCAAGTCAGGCTTGTGGGCAACACCTCTGTTCGTTTGAGGTGCCTCTGTTCTTTCAGCCTCAACTACGTCAGCGTACGCTCGCTTTACCATCCCAAACCCTATATATTTCATTGCTTAACTACCAGGAGATTAACCAGGGGCGGAAGCGGGTTCCAAAACCTGAGCTGACTGATCCTGATATACATATTTTGAAGGGATCATGGGTAGAGGGGAGTGGTGATAGGCGATGACTCAGAGATGTCAAGGTGCATTCACGCTTATGTCATTGCCACATTTACTGCTTCCAAAGTTCGCATTGGTACGGTACCAGAATATTGTAGCCTAAATATCATCTGACATAGATATTGTGTCCTAAATATCGTTTTCAAAAATATCACCCCTTTTGAGTTACTAATAAAAAATTTCAACCCAATAGGATATTTTTGCAAATACAATTTTTGAAAACACAAAATTTATGTCAAACGATATTTCTGTAGACGATATTCTGACATGCAACCTTTTGTATCTCATCAGGCCAGGTTTGCTTGAAGAACATACAGCTTCTGCAGCAAGGATGATTATTGGATCAATAGTGATGGCTTGACAATAAGAATAATTCGTTTGAAAGGTACAGAGGCTGTAAAACATAGCAGTTGCAGCCATGACAAAACCCTCTGCTAGGGTCCCATATGACCAGTCTTTGGAAAGTGGCATCAGTCGTTTGCCAGTTAAATCAAGGGTCTTATTACATAAAGTGCCCCTGGGGCACAACGTGCGTTTGCACCAGCTTTGCGCACCCCCGAGGCACTTTGGTATTATAGAAGGGCCCGCAGACGCTTGTGCAGCCCCTTCTGTAATACCTTTAGCACTGGCTCACATAAAGCGCCAGCGCTATCTTCAAGGGGGTATTCCCTCATTTGCATGAGGGCGTGGCCCATGCCAGTGAGGGAATCCCTTTGCCTCTGCGCCTGCGCCATATTACAGATGCGGGCGCAGAGGCAAAGAAGCTCTCAGGAGGCGCACTAACAGTGCGCCAACTTAAACGTGGCACATTGTCAGTGTGCCTCCTGAGAGCAGCCATCTGCAGGGGGTAAAGGTGGTCCTATGGACCCCCCAGACATCCCCTTGCAGGTGGGTGCAGCCAATGACTGCACCCGCCTGCCTCTGGGGGTCCATAGGTCTGCACCCGCCTGCAAGGGAATCTCTATTCCCCTTTTAAGGGGAGGCGGGTCGCCGCCTGCACAGTGAAACACGGATCGGCTTTAAAGCAGCCAGGACTGTATTTTTTACGTGAATGCACTGCCCCCAGGGCAGCACGAGTTCCCTGCTGCCCTGGGGGCAGCGCATTCCCCATAATGCCGGACATTTTCCTTCATTGCACCGGGCGCACCTTTAGAAAGGAGCGCCCGGCGCAATGAAGTAAAATGTGCCGCATGTGTAATGCGGCCCCAAGAGTGCACTTCAGATCACTGTAGGCCATGTATAAGTCAGCCTTTTGGAAGCCCCTTAAACACCTCAAATGTAGACTCATGATATATATTCCTAGAACCTTGCACTCAAGGGTGTGCACTCTGAATATCAACACCTGAATATTGATTGGACACAATTTCGAGGACGGATTATTAAAAATAAAACATTGACAGGTAAGACCAAATTTTCTATACCCAACTCCACAGGAATAGTAAACCTATGCTTTCCTATATGCACTTTCCTATCGATATTCTGTCCCTCGATATTCTGTCCTCGATATTAGTGAATCTTGATATTCAGGGTGTTAATATTCATAAGTACAACTCAAGTCACACAAGTGTATTGAACCACCCTAGAATCTAAAGCCAAGGCTGGAGTGTGCTCCGCTTTATTTCATTCGCCAAAGTTCTGTAGCGGCCTTCCTGGTCAGCTAACAGCAACTCAGGGCCTATTGACTTTTAGGCTTGAGAGCTAGATACTGTGGTTCTCAGAATAACATTATCTAATACCATTTGCGCCGGCGCTTGGGAATTCTACCAGGGGCTTAATGCACACGAGTACTGATGATGAAAGAAAGTGAGAGCAGGCAAAGAGGCCAAAATAAATTAAATAACTGTGTACTCTGTAGTGTCTTGAGATTATGCTCGCTAGGACTCTTGCAGTTCTGGGCGGACACTAAACAGTAATTAAGTAATCTGGTGGGCGGTGTTAAGGTGTGGTTATAAAAGTTATGACGCAATGCGTGCGGTGTGTGGTTGTATGTTGAAGAATAAAGACATATGTTGCAGAGCTCGCTGTGCAGCGTATTTCATTTGCATGCTCCCGGGCTAAGGAGGACACTACAAACTCAGCCCCTAAAATGCTAATGAAAAAATTGGAGCATAAAAACAAAATTGGTGTTGGTTAAGGCTGACCAATGGTCATGCTCTGGGTTGTGGAAAGATTTTTATGGAAGAAAAATGTCTGCAGAAGGAGGAAGCAGAAAGGTGCCCCTGCATTGTCTGCAATGTCTGATCAAAGTTAGTGTGGTTCAGGAGCAGGCGAAGTTACCCTGGCCAGATGATGCCAAGGTGTGGGCAATGGAGCTACACCCTTAGAGGCAGGAGACCCTAGGAATGTCTGCCAGGCGTGTTTCCCACAGTGCAGAAACAAGACTATAATCCTATTTGCTTCTGATTGCCAAGCTGCTGATTCGAGTCAGATGTCAGGCTCCTGCTGGCCCTCTGCATGCTGCCTGCTGAGCACAAGTATTTTAAGCAGCCCCATGTTGTGAAGCCTGTGTCTGATCAGCAGTGCTGCTGATGAGGGAGCTGAAACTGGTCCTTGCACTGAGCTTCTCAGGATGAATATCAGACTCGCCACATTGGGCCTGCGGAGCTTCGAAGCTAGCTTGTGCCAGGCTCGCAGGCTTTCTGTGTTCTCTTTTCCATGATTTCTATAAGTGATTGTATATTAATGCCTACATTTTGCTAAATTAATTTGAGAGGAACATGAGTTAACCCAGTGCAGATTATATAAAGGGGCTACAAGATACCCCTTCGTTTATATGACACTTATTGCACCATTTCATCTTTTGAGAGATGTCACTCTTACCATATTTGATAGCCCTCAGCTAATCGACCTCCTGGCTGCATTTTGTGACCTGAGGAGTGTAAAAGTTGTTTTGAAGAAAAATGCATTATTTATTTAATAACAAAAAGTTCTATGCTAGTTAATATTGTTGAATAATTTTGAACATGGTTTTGAAATCTATTGGCTTCAAAAATGATTGCTAACATGTCAAAGTTGTTTTAAGGTGGTGATCTTTTGATAAAGCCAATAGGCTTGATTTTTTTTATATATTGATGTCCTGACTTGTGATAAAGTAAATAGGCTTGTTCGTATATTGATGTAGTCACCCCTTCACAAAGTCAATATGGCAGTGTTTTATATATTGTCATGACTTTAGGTTAAAAAAAACCCTGAAAAAAACAAAGATTAAGGTGACATTTTAGTTAGGTATGGTAAAGAAAGCCTTAGAAATTCACTGAAAAAACAAAGGCTAATGTGACGTCATGGGTGATAATGTCAATTAAAATGTACGTTTTTAAACTCAAAAAACCACTGTATTTCACCAGTTATAGTTAACTCAGTTGCGCCCCCCCATGCACTGCTTATGACCTCACATATTATATCACTCATGACATGTTCAATTGCATCATTGGTGACATCACTGATGACATCTCAAATGACATCAGCCTACCATGTTGCACACAGTCTTTGGCTATCTGCAGTCAGTGTTAAACATGGTGGCCTCACTCTCTCTGTCTTTCAATCTTGATTTCAGTGATGCTTCATTTTTTGGTGCACCTGAAGCTCACAAATTCACAGAAATGTGCAGGTTCAGGAAAATGGTGCCTATCCTGGTGAAATGGTGGCAATGTGCTCGTGAATTTTTGTGAGTTTACCATCTACTGTTTGCAATCTTCTAATTTTTTTGTTCATATTTTCCATACCACTGGGAAATATCAAGTCCCTTTTGTGGTTTAAAACTGGGCATCCATTTTTGTGTCCCTTTTTTTCCACAGAGCGAAATTCTAGAGTTTTAGTGAATTTGTGAGTTTCAAGATGGCAAAAAAATAAATAAATGATCGGAGCCCTTAGTTAGCTAATGACTTTTCTTAAAAATTCAAATGTGATTGACAGAACCCACGCCTGTCTAGATGGTTAGTTTGGCTGCAGATATTTCTCTAAATTTTAACTCTTCGCTGTCTAACCAGCACTTTTTTTAACTGCTAATATCCCAAACAATATTCCTCTTATTAACACCAAATTATAAAAAAAATTGTTTTAGATTGACATCTACTTTGATGCCGAATTTGGTGTAAATCCATTCAGTGGTTTTTGCTATAACATAAAGCAAAATGTCTTATGGGAATAGGGAAATCCCTGTTTTGATCCCTGTAACTTTTTTCTCCTACACCGATCTGCCTGAAAATTGGCATGCCCAACCTTAGCTAATTTTGCTAATGCTGTGCCAATTTAGTGTATATCCGTTATATGGTGCTAAAGTTAATACCATTCAAAAAAACACTCTTTGTATGGAAAGTGCAGCTCAACAATAACTACTGAGTCGCTAACATATTTTCACTGAAAAGGTATTTTTTTTTATTTGCCTGTAACCTTTTGCACAATGGGAAGATCTGCACAAATTTGGCAGTCACTTGGTATAGTAGACTTAGGTGCAGCCTGCCATTTTGGACAAAAATGTTAAGGGGGCATGGGATTTTCCTATTTTAGTTCCCATAGGACATCTTGCTCGTGCTTACAGCCAATACCGCTGAACGGATTTGTACCAAACTTGGCATGAAAGTAGAACTATACTCAGAAAGCTATCTTTCATTAATAATGTTGCAGAGTACACCCTCGATTTTCCATTGCCACTTGAATAATCAGGGTTATTATTATTAGACAATTTACAGGTACTCATAATGATGAAAAGCTCTGTCACCCCTCTAGGATTTTTAAGTGTAGCCTACATTTTTTTGAATAGGTGCCCAGGCCACTCAAATATTTTACCAAACATAAAATGGACTTGGTTTACTAAATGTGGTCATTGCGGGTGAAAGTCACAGGTTGGAATACATGGTTATCTAAGCCAAACAGGAAGAAACATATTGGCTGGTTTTATGAAACAAGGGATGGCCATTAGCAACTGGGCAGCCTCTCTGTCCCTGCGTGTCCGGAATCACAACTGAGGCCCGTGGGCTGTGAGAGGCCATGGCCACTTGCAGACAGAGGCTAGCCCTCTGTGCATATTAGCGCAGGAGACACACCCACCGCTCTAACGTGCATTTGGCGTCAATGACCCACGCACCCATAGAGAGACCTGCTGAGTCAACAGGCTTCTACCACTGCACCTATGGCACCCTTGGAAGCAGCATTGACATGTATGGCCATTAGACTGTCTGTGCCTATCAATACACTGAATTGCATTTCTTTTTTAATTTCAAAGTATTTTATTGTTATTAGGGGATACAAAGGTTATTGGGAGAGAAAAAAGGGGGCGGGTTATAATCCAGTCATAATGAGAAAGATACTTGTAGACGAGTTCAATCAAGATTAAAACCAAATATAGTCACCCGATGTGGATCCAAACGCGCATTTCTACAGCTAAATATAATACAGTCCTTCATTTAAAGCGTCTGTTTGACCTAACACCTTGTTTGCATTGAATGAGCCACTAAACAAAATCCCAGACACAGCCATTCATTTTAGTTTTTTCAATGTCACTGTTTTCTAACTTTAGCAGCTGAAAGTTAACACTTGCAGTCATGATCTTTCCCCCTCCTTGCTCTTCTCTGACACATTTCAAGTGGAAGAGGGGTAGGCGTTACTTTGTAACACTATGTGGAGCATTCACACCAATGCATCATGCAGATCACGTTGCTTCGTGGCTGCCTTACAGTGCTCTGTTGCTGAAACACATTTGTTGGGTTAGTGGGTGAAGAGCGGTAGATAGTCGCGGTCAGTGTTTGGTCTGTGCCACACATTACAGCTGTTAGTGGTATTGCTGTATAAAGTAGGAGCTGCCCACAGGTGCCTGTGCTTCAGGAAGAAGAGAGATTGGTTCAGCTTCAGGTTCTACAAGGTAAAGTGGTTGGTTGTGAAGAGTGGTTATTTTGTAAGGGAGCGCAAACCACTGTCTGTGGTGAGGAGTTTTAGATCGCGTCCACAGCGCAAGGGTCAAGTGTGGAGCATTACGATCTCACTGCATCGTGAACCCTACTGCAGTAAACGAAGGCATGAGTGGTGTTCGAGAGGTTTCTAATGACCTGTAGGCTTGGTGTGGTTTCCACTGTGAGTGTTCCATGCATGTGGCGCACTGTGGGAGATCTACACCAACGATTGTCCATGTCAATCCTCATGAGTGGGTAGACTGCTTGTTCCTCAAACCAAGGTTCCAGGCCGGGCATACAGAGGGGCGCTTACTGAAGGTATCCTGGGTGCCTTCTGCAGAAGGTCTTTTGTGTGGATGTGAGATCAAACCATCTCAGGAGAATGCCAAGAAAGCAGTTCTAGGCTTTCTAGGGATTCAGGTGTCAGGAGTGTGACTCAGGTTGGTTCAACTGAAGCAAGCAAAGGCTGCAATTCCCAGAATGCAGAGATTATGTAAAAGAAAGCCCAGAAGAGGATACATGGTGTCCTCAGATATGGAACAGCATGGAAGCGTTAGTTTTGGGCTTAGTGAAAAGTATTTAAGGATTTAATCCTGACTTCCTTGTGGAGCTCAGAGAATAGTTTTCAGGCCGGCTTCATGTGCTTCTGTGATTATACATGTTAAGGAGAATCGGACTGGTATAGAAAATAGGGCCGGGCACCAAAATTCAAGTGGCACCTAATAGCGAATCCGGTACCTAGCAAATGGCCACATTTGCAAATAATGGCAGTTTTGAGCATGAGCAGACACGCTGCATAGGTGTTTTGGAAGGTATGGGAGAATGCATGCATGTGTGCTTCCAGCAAGCAATATTTGTGTTACTATCAGGGACATTAACAGTAAAAACCGATCCACCAAAGAATACACCAGGCCCACACAGAGCCCAAAAATGGGCCACATACTGACCTGTCAGACCAGCACTTCTGGCACTGCCAGATCGCCCTATTGGCCAGCCCGACACTGACGTTAAGGCACAATTTGGCCTCCTGATGGGTGGAGAGAGTGCTAAAACTTAAATAGCGCACTTCATTTAAGACAACCGTCTCAAGGTCCTGGACTGCCAATTGTCTGCAATGACTTAGTTAGGGGTCAGAGTTTAACTTAAATCAAATCAGTTTAAGGAGACAGCAAAATTTCCGGATTGAAATGTAAGGACAAAGTGAGACGGGTTGTATGTTCCAGTGTGTTGGATCATGTGTGGTGACATTGTGCCCCCTCCCCTCAGCTGGACCGCAGAAATAACACAGGAATAATAACTTTATATATTTCTTCGAGTCTGTGGGCGAGACAGGCAGAAACATATATATTCGGAACTTTGAAACTTGAACTAAACCCCTTCTTTCAACTTAAGCAAATGAAAGACAAGTCTAGCATTGAGGACATGGTCCCGCGCCACCATACTTTGGGATGACTCTTATAGTATTAGCTCGGTTCAGGCTTTGATGATTGGCCATTTACAATATGTACAACATGTTGGTGTCTTACACATGTGCCACCCTCTCCTCTTCTGCTTTGCTCAGCAACAAGACCCTATGTTCTGGCCATTGGATAATTAAAATACCCTTATAAGCCAATAAATTGGAGAAACTCCCACATGGAATCACACACACACACACAAGGTTAAGCTTGCAGTGTGCCCAATGCAAACATCTCAACAAGCCATTGAAGGAGTTACAGGGGAAGTCAACACATTAGCACAAAGACCCTTCAGCCCTAATACCTTGCTTCACCCTTATCTCAGCTCCCTATCTGTCTCGAATTGTCCCCCTCCCCTCAGCATTAACTGCCAATGTGTCAACACGCTCAGCCTGGCAAGATACCTCTGTGGATACAGCCTATTGTTCAACGGAAGCCATTAGAAGCCATTTGTAACTGGCCAGCTGGAATTACCGTCAAAGACTGCAGTAGCAAAGGTTAAGTTACTTGTTATTTGTATAGCGCTCTCTGCCAGTATGGGGGTCTCGGAGCACTGTAATCATGGCCAATTAGTTGCAAACTGAAGAGCTCATGTCCACTTGGTTCCCATGCAAGCCTTGCCAGCCATGCCCCGATTTGCTACAAATAAGAGTTTGCGTGCTAAATACAATTTACAATACTTTGTCCAAAGAGGTTTGCACGGTTCGTAAACATCTTGCATGCTGATAAATGAAGTAGAATACAAATGAAATATCCTGAAGTTAGTTTACAAAGCCCTGCTAGCAAAAGTCACAACTCTACTGCCTTAAGTTCCCCCCAACTTTTAGAGGGGGTTTCCAACATTTGGGGATTCAAAACAAATGGCAGAAGTACCCATGGGAAACGCCAACAGTTATAGATTTTCAGGAGGACTCCTACTTGCCTGAATTTGCACATGCTGATTTTTCACTTCGTTGAAAACTCACATTAATTACAATTCCAGAAATGTTCACCTGTAAATGTTATGCTTTTATTTTTTTTCCCACCAAAGTGAAAATATTTTCCCATGTGGAGCAACGTTTTCTCCTACCCCAAGAATTATCACAGCCAGCTACATCTGCCTTTAACAGAAGCAATTTTCACGAGTTTCCATGATGGGAACATGCCTGCAAAATGTTTGAGAATACCCAAAAATATAGGAATTTGTCGGTATGTGCTGCTTTTTGTAGGATCGCCCCATTTCCCAACCCTAACCTAAATTTACAATGTTACAATGATAAAATATCCAAAAATAATGTAGATTTTCCTGTCATAGGTGCAATCTGCCTTTAGCAAATTCTATGAATGACAGTTCGGTGATATAGGACGTGGCATCTCGAATCATTTTTTTGTTCCTCGAAGTCTCATAAAAAATTACGAAAACCTTTGAAATTAGGGATTCGCTACTCTTAACCCCAGCCCATGTCAGGCAGACTCTGAAAGGCTTCTGGGTCTGGTGACTCTGCAGGCAAATCCGGGTTATGCACAAATAGATTTCCATGCTCCGTTTAAAGAACTAGTCACACATTCACAAAGGCAGGATCGGTGTTGTTGTCCATGCAGAAATAGTGCCTGCAAGTGCAAACAAGTGCAGTTGTGCCCCAAAAAGTGCCAACCTCTCCCTAGTCTTGTCACCTGGAGGTAGAGGGTAGTAGTGTGTTTCCCCAGAGGTGTGTTTGTTTGGGGGGTGTCTCTAAAATGCAGAGAATAAGAAGCGAATGCCTAGATTTATAACATTGTGTTAATTCGTCCATTTTGCTATGACTTTCCCACACTTCTCTGCGCTTTAAAGATACACAAACCCAGACCTAAGTAGAAAGTAAGGGAAAGTGAACCACACATATCCAGTTTTCGGAGGTGCGTAGAGGAAGCCTTCAGATAGAAAAACAGCTTCAAGGACAAATTTCTAAAAGAAAAAGAGAAAGAAGAAGATATTTCTGACATTTCAAAATTATAAACTTAAGACTTTCCAATTTCTGCAATGCAAAGTGTCTCCAGTCATGGTGCTAAGTGAAGATATGAAGTTTGTAAACTGGCCTTGCACAAGCCTGAATAGGGGACTGAGTCTTAAATCTCTGTAATACAGAAGTATATCCACAGGAAGTTACAATATATTGTGAATCAGGTCCTGAGCTACTGACTACCCCAAACGTACTGGCGCCAGTGCTGATCTACAGTGGGACCCAGACACATTTTGGTTCTGGGAGTGTAGCAAATTCATCTTTTCCCTTTTTGCTGTTTCTGGACCTTATTTTTCATGGTTCAGGGCTCTGTGCACTTTACCACTAGCTGTAAAGTGCCTGTGCTTCCCTTTAATAAATCCTGTGCTGTACATTTGAACTCCCTAGGTGGCCTATTTAGCTTCCCTATACGTACATTGTAAATGAAGCCTTAATTGCACTTATTGCATGGAAAGTTAAATGTCATATGTGGGCTGCAGTGTGTATTTACACCTCCCACATATATAACAAAAATATATTTCTGTCAGGAGCACCTCTGTTCTCTAGCTAGGCTGCAGCTTTTCACACTGCAGTGACACATGGCTGGGAAAAATGCCTTCGCTATGTAGGGAAAGCCTATTTTTATCAATTCATAAGTCACCCATTAGTCACCCAGAGGCCTGCCCTGAAGAGCTAGGGGCTGCAGGACTGGCCTGAGGCTTTCCCAGAAGTTGGAGATTAGGTCTAAAGGTAAAACCTTTTAAGTAGGACAGCCCAGTTGGTGTATCCAGCCTCCGCTCCATTGGGTTTGGCCTGAAATTGCCCCTAGATCCCAATCCACAGTTAACTGTTGTTTTTCCACAGTGCCTGACGGCTTTCTAGGTGCTTTTTGCCTTAATAATTAAAACATTCACAGCCCTGTTCTCCCTTAACCTATTCTGATGGTTTTGGTGTATTTGTGGTTATTACATTTTTCTCTATTTTTCTAGGTTGGTTTGGGAATTCTATTCTGTTGTGTTATTTATTGTAAAATTGTTGGTTCTTTTTTAACTTAGCACACACTTTTCTAGGTATTGCTTCCTGTTGGTGCCATAGCTGATAAGAGATTCTCTTAGAACTTTGTTTCGACTTAACCAGATGGATTTATTGAGTTGGCAGGGGTGCCCCTCCCAAATTATTAATCCGATTTTTGAGAGCGTGCAAATTGTATTCCGGTACCAGGTTCTGACATGGCATACTGTCCAAACTGTGTAGACATCAAATATGCGGGCACCGGTACGCATGCAGCTTCAAGTGGTACCAGTATTAATTCCCTCTGGATCAAAAAAGAAATAATGTGCATGTCAGTTCATAGGATGAACCAAAGATAAATAGAGTTATGAAAGAGTTTAACATTGTCATGCTCTCTATAGTTATAATGTATTTCCGTTTTTGTGGGCAAATTCTCTAATAATTAAGATATATATAACACACAATATATACTGAATTTTTGGAACCTAATACATATTATTGGAATCATTACATCATCCTTAGAAAAATACAAAAGACAGAGTTAAATTAGCAAGGATTTCCAGAGGGACGCAAGACGCTGCGAGGGGACTGCCTGTCCCAAGGATCACCACGCTCTTGAAAGGGATTGAGGAGGCGGGACCCTTTCCCTGACTCTGGCGCTAGAAAGCGCACATTGGACTCCCGCAGCACGGGACGCAAGACGCTGCGAGGGGACTGCCTGTCCCAAGGATCACCACGCGCTTGAAAGGGATTGAGGAGGCGGGACCCTTTCCCTGACTCTGGCGCTAGAAAGCGCACATTGGACTCCCGCAGCACGGGACGCAAGACGGTTTGAGGGGACTACCTGTCCCAAGGATCACCACAATCCTGGAAGGGAGCTTACGAGGCGGGACCCTTTCCCTGACTCTGACACTATAAAGCGCACATTGGACTCCCGCAGCTCGGAACGAGTCCTGCTAGGGCCGGCCCGCCTGCACCCGTCAGCAGCAGAAAGAGCCAGGGCAGAACCACCCCCTTGGTTTTCATTTGGATTTTGCTACATGGGCATGTGCAAATTTCTTTGCCTTTATATAAGGGTTACCTATGTGTTTTTAATTGTACATTTTGATGTTCTCTCTTGTCCTTTCCCTTCTCTTTTCCCTAGGGCTGGGAGATAAAGATGGAGGCGCTGGTACTATTTAGAACATTTCTTGTTGGGTGAGGTTGTGGGATTATCTTATTTTATCGACTTGCACTGGGCTTGTAACATGGGGAAGAGAAAAGCTGCTGACCCGCTACAGTGTGTTACCAAGCTTTCTACGGGCGCAGAGAATGCTGCTGAGAATTGTACATTGCAGCAAATGGATGGCTTAATTGAAGAGGTGGAAGCCAACCCTTGGCAAAGATAACGTGCATGCTGCTGGTAGAAAGTCAAACGATAAACGCGCGTATTATTACAAAACCAAAACACATTGACGTGAGCCCAAAGACGCTCATAAACCGGATGACCCTAGCATCACTTCATTGATGGCCTCTAATTTTCCTGTTGTTCTTATACACAGCTCTCCCAAGGTAACTGAGATTCACCCAAATCCAGAACCTTCTCTTCTTCACCAACTGGTGAAAGACAACAGTGGGAACCAAGCGTTAAATCCACATCAACAAGTGGGAATTTCTATACCATGTACTGGTAGATTTGCTCTCTTGATGACACTTTAATACGCTGACTACACCGGCAGCCACTCATGTAGTAGAGGAATCGACTGAGGTTATTTTAAAAACTAAATTAGATTATCTCACTAAGGAACTGAGCGCTGTGAAGCCTATGGTGGTAGAGCTTAATCATAGGCTAAAGGTAGCCCTGGACAGAGGAGTATTGTTCGCCCCTAGGATGCCATTTGAGTCTAAGCAGGATCAAAAGAATGACTGTATACCAATGGCTAACCCCAAAGAGAAGAATTGCCATTTGTAGGAAGGGAGGATCTGACTGCATAGTTACCCCCACTTTTTGCCTGGTCTTTTGCTGGTTTTTTACTAGTCTGACTGGGATCCTGCTAATCAGGACCCTAGTCTACCTGCTTTCTCCCTAAAATGTTATGCCATGTACTTAGGTACACTCCAGATTGGATACTGGGGTACCCTTGTCTGTCACATGTACCCAGGGCATAGGTCAATCAATCAATCAATCAGGGAATTGTAAGCGCGCTACTCACCCGTGAGGGTCTCAAGGCGCTGGAGGGAGGGGGGGGTACGCAGATCCGTTCAGCCGAAGAGCCAGGTGTTGAGAGTCTTCCTGAAGGTGTTCAGGGAGGGTGCGCGTCTGACGTCTGCCGGTAGCTCATTCCAGGTCTTGGCTGCAATGTGAGAGAACGATCTTCCGCCTGCTCTGGCTCTGTGGATGCGGGGGACTTCAGCTAGTGCGAGGTTGGCAGATCGGAGGTTTCTTTTGGGTACGTGGAAGTTTATTCTGTCGTTGAGGTATTTGGGTCCGTTGTTGTGAAGGCATTTGTGAGCTTACCCCAGAGGCCTCCCATGGGCTGAAGCATGTATTATGCCACCCATGAGTGGCCATGCAAAATGGAACTACAGGCCTGCCATTGCAGCCTGTGTAAGATAGTGCATGCACCACTTACTTTAGATATAGGTTTACTATATCGATAGGTCACTACACTTAAAACCTATGTCACCCCTATAGCAGGCCTTGACAATCCTGAAGGCAGGGTGCTGGGTTTTACGCGAGAGAGTGCCCATGGATGAGCAGGGCACCCCTGCAGCCTTCGGAGACCATTCTCCAGGGTTGTCGGTGACGCAGCCAGACATATAGGTCGAGGTGTATTATATGCTCTCGTAAAATGCTATCTCGAAAACGGCTGCAACATACCATGTCGTGTTTGGTATCAAACACCTTGGAATCATACCTCCACACCGGTAACCGGTGTGGGAGGTATGATTCCACCCTTCAGAAGCAAGCTTCGTGGGGTCCCTGGTCTTCCCGGTACCAGCCTTCTCGACCCGGACAGCACAAAATGGTTGCTGCCGACCAGGGACACATTTCTGCCCTCCTGCTGCTGAGCCAAGCTTGAGCAGGGGAAGGCAGAACAATAGGCATCCTGTCACAGGGAGGTGTGACGACCTTCCAGACAAGATTTAGTGTATTTGGGATGGGTGGGTGCACTTCCAAAGTGCCTGAAAGTCTGCACGAGGGGCACATTTGGTGTCCCTGTGCATAGTCCAGCTCAAACCAGTTCTGGGAGCCGTTGGCTCCTGCACCGGCGCGAAACTGTTCAAGGGACATGGGAGTATCCTCCCCACTATCCTGACCCTCCCCTGGGAGGGTCCCCTGAATCTGTCCAACCCTCTCCCGTGGGTACAAAAGGGCTTACCTGGCTGTAGGACCCTAGATTCGATGTGGACAAGATTCTGAACAAGAAACCACTGACCTTCGACCGTCTGGACACTCTGGACTTCCTGGACTTCGTCTCCCCCTCCGTCAAAAGCATCGTCTGTGTACCATACAGTCTCCGTGCAGGACCTGTGGAGCATCAAGGACAACTGAAGTATCTCCCTTGGGGTGAAGGAGTCACTCCCCTGCGTTTGCAGGCACCGTAACGCAACTGACTGGTCTGCTGATCCTGAGCTCCTGCGGACTCCGAAGGCTCCAGCAACACAGGAGGTGGGATTCCTGTGTTCCTTGAGATCGAGCTGCCCTCTCACCACGTTTGAGGCCAGTATCCCTCGTGGGGACCGCACAACCCGAACCCCTGTGCACCTCGTACTTTTGCAAGTGCATGTGCTTGATGGTCTTCCCCAACTTTGTGCATTGGGCTGTCGATAGCCCCAATCTTTGCGCACATTTCATACAAAGGACTCCGGCCTCCTCACACTCTGTGCCCTGCAACCTGTGACTTTGTGAAACTGCTAGAGGTCCCCTCGCGACTCCTGTGCCTTCGGCCTGTGGGTCCACTTGAGGATCAATCCTGATTTTCTTGGGCTCCCCTGGTTGCTCCAGGCTTGCCCTGACTGCCCTTGCTGTGGTGAGTCCACTGGGTCTTGCTGGTCCAGACCGTAACCTTCTTTGACCTTCTTCGTGTGTTGCCGCTGCCAAGGCTTGTTGGTGCTCCTGCCGGACACCGACCCCTCAACACTCAACATCCTTCACGGGACAGCTCGTATCCGACTCCTGGTTGTCCTCGATGTCTCCTGGTCCCTGCAGCTGTAGAGTCAAGGTCTCCTTCTTCACACCTGAAGCACCCGACATCGGTGGGCATTCGTCTACCGAGCCCCTGGTCACTGCTGAGTGACCCAGACTCTACCCCCTCTGCTTGCAGGTTCCTTCCATCAAGAATCCACCTGCGGGTTCCACCGGACACTTTTCTTCTTTCCAGCAGTGGGATTTCTTTGAAGACTCCTATTGAAAACAACGGCGGTTTCGACGCCACTTCAGCCCTATGCACCCGGCTTCCCTGGGATAGGTAACTCTGGTACTTCAGTATCCACGGGTGGGGTGGCTCTCCAACCTTCTATATTCCAAAGGGTTTCCTCGTAATCCACTGGGAAGGGTCCTTTAACTTTAAAATTGCAACCGTGACTCTCCCATTGAATTATACGTAGCACGGGGTCGTGTTCTCACACTGCACCCGTCAACCGTGGGATCCTTACTTACTCACCTTGGGTGGTTCCTTGGGGTCCCAGCTATTCTATACCATCTAGACACTGTCTTGACTCAAGTCGTGGTTCTTATACCACTATTTTAGAATATGGTTTGGTCTCCCCCGGGAGCCCACTGTGTATTAGTGCTACTTACGATTGTTTCTGTCCTACAGTATTGTGTGCTTTGTGTTTATCTGTGTGTAGCAGATACTGTGAAGTATTTAAGGTGTTATAATAATAAATATATATTCTTATAACTACTGTGTGGTTCTCCTTTCATTTAACCAATACAATAAGGTTGCATTCTGGTAAAACAAGCTGCTTAACATTCCTTCAAGTCTAAGCCTGAAGGCTGCTCTCCACAGCTACCACTTGGATAGCTTTCTAAGGTTATCTTTGACCTCTTAAATCACCATAAGGGTTGTTTGGACTGGTGCAAGGTGCCCACTTTAATTAGTGGACATCATATACCAGGCCAACTCTTCACACCAGTCATCAGCAAATAAAGGGTTAATACCCACTAATACCCCTGGAGTCGGATAGTCCCATATTAACCGCTACTTGGGAAGCAGAGGGGGGTTTATTGTTACTGAGAGCTCGACAAGATGCAAAACCCATGCTGCCAGATATTCTTCCTCAATAATATCCTCTACAGGGAACATGGAGCAGCGAAATAGGGTTATGTATGGAAGTTCGAACGATCCACAGTGGTCCATACACACCCTCACTTTGAAAATCATATGACTAAAGTGCAGGATAATATTATATTTATGACTAATGTTCCCAAGGCAAGAGGCATCTATAGAGAAGATACTGGTTCACTTATCAATAAGGTGATACATTGGATCAGAATCAATCTCCATTGCTATTCCCTTGAACGTTCCGACATAATACATGCCGAACGCATAGTGGGGAATTCGAACCCACTCGATTGTATCAATTTGTTTTTAAATAGTAACAAGCAAGTAGAAGGTCTGATTGCCCTTGAAGCATGTACGTTGCCACCCTATGGTTCTAATATTCCTTTTAAGCTCAACTTTATGCAGGCTCCTAACCCTACAAACAGGCAGAGCCACAGCCTGAGGACTTATAGACGGGATGTTAATGCGGGTATTGTAAAAGAAGATGCCTCAAATTGAAATACGATTGAATGACTGGATAGCCAGGCGCTATCAACATACTCTGTTCAGCCATCACCCCCTAGACATGCAGATTTAATAAGTAATGAGGGGAATGTTAATTTGTGCACTGATGATAATGTTATTTTGTCTAATACTGAGAATCCCACTATGAGATCTGCCCTTAGGCCCTCTCACCAGGTTCGGGCGAACACACTATGATAAATTGAAATAATAGCCTACAATTGCTATCTTGGAATATAGCGGGGTTGAGGCAGAATTTAGACGACACAGAGTGGGGAGATCTCATCAACAAACACCACTTTTGCTTGTTTCAAGAAACGTGCTTTGGAACCGATGCACAGGGTGGGCTTTATGACCTATAGTATTGAGGTGCTCCCGGCAATTTTAGGCCATGCTGTTGTTGGCCTGCTTATTTGGGTGAAAAATTCTCTAAACTGTGTAATCAGTAAATTGAACATTGATACCCCAGATATCTTAGTATTAAATATTTGGACAAATAAAGGGTTATCAGTAAATATATAAATAATATTTATATTCGCACCGTGCCAGGAAGTAACAAGTTCCCTACTTCGTCTATTTTGTATCAGCATCTATTCTACACTAATAACAGGCATTCTATATTACTTGCTGGGGACTTTAATGTTACTTATGAACCATTGGAATGCTTAAGTAGTGTTATGGAACAAGAAGATAAAGTATTGGCTGTTTGGACATTAGACGCTGATCCCTTAAAGGCCCCTCCAGCGGCCACATATCAACTTGCATCCTTAACTTTTACATATGGATTATGGGTATGCAATGGCCGTTCATTATCCGGTAAACAGAGGTCAAATACATACCCTCGATGATCCTATAGAAGAAGATTAGATTACATTATTCTTGTAGCTAAGATTTGGCAATACTTAGTTGATTTTAGCGTTGTAAGTAGAAGTAATAGTGATCATAATGCTCTTCAACTTATCCTGGCAGGTGATCTGATCTGTGACTTATCAGCAAGTTGCAGGCAGATCACCATGGCCCCATTAATCGGAAATAACAGAAGACCTGTTAAGTGGGATAAACTAAAATGTAATCTGTTTATTTTAAGGCAAATATTATAAACTAATAACGGAGCCTATATATGCGGCTTTTGTTGACTTGAGGGCTGCTTTTGACCTTGTCCGTAGGAATACACTTTGGGACACTCTCAAGTCAATAGGCTTGCCTAAAAACATTCTAAGGGGCAGATTTACTAGTTTCTCAGGCGGTGCAGCAGCTGCAAATGCTGAACTGCATGAAAATAAGAGAGCAGGAGAGCACCATATTTACAGAAATATTGCACTCTCCTCCGCTCTCCCTAGCGCCACCTTTGCACTATAGTGCAAGGGCGTCTCCATTAGTCTAGCATAGATTTTGTACTGGAAGGTGACCCTTCCAGTACAGAATACCATGGTTAGACTAACTTTAAACCTTTTCCCACTTTGTATGTGTGCTTTACAGTGCAGCATACATACAAAGTCGGGAAAGAAAGGAGATATGAAAGCATTTCTACTTCATAGCGCCCATTTGAAATGGGCGCTTTTTTCTCATGCTAAATCCTTTCTACTCTTTTAAGGGAATAGGGTTTAGCATCATAAACCTTGGATGGTTGCATGGGAATGCCCTTTGGCTCTAAGTAATGCAAAGCAATGCTATGTGCTGCTTTGCGCTACTTTCGAGTGTTTTCCAGCGCCAAGCAAGTTTAGCGCTGGAGAGTAAATTAGTAAAAAAAGATCTAGCGTCATTTTGCGTCACTTTTGTGATGCAAACATGACGTTAATTCTTAGTAAATAGACCCCTAAAGGTTATAAGCAGGCTTCATACAAATATTTATGCCTAAGTGAGATGTGGGAAGTGTGGCGAGTTCACTGAACACATTCCTGTAGAACGCGGTGTAAGACAGGGACGTGTATTAGCTCCAACCTTGTTTTCTCTCTACATAAATGAAGCCATAGACGTCTTAAACAATTGTGCCCGTGATGCTCCAGTTTTGGAGGGTAATTTTGATTATCTGGGGATTGGAATCTATGGATCACTAAATTGAAAAAACAAGTTCAGAAAAGTAAAACATTGTTGCTCCATAAAGCATCACTTAGAAAAATGTATAGGGCATCTACGTGTCGGTCTTTATCTTTGGCTATAGAAGTTTATAGAGCCAAGGTACAAACTGCGGCCCTTTTTAGTGCTGAAAATGGGGAACTATTGATTCTACTTGCCTAATCCATTGTGAGTCTGGTTTTATGAGAATCTTGTTGAACCTACCTCAGAGCACTCCTTCTATCCCATTGTACCTTGATTTTGGGCTAAAGAGAATTAGGGATTTGTCTACCCTTGGACCTCCCCTCTTTTGGATTCGAATTTGGTCAACACCCGAGCTCTCCTCGTGTAGGAAGGGACTCGATGACATTCTGACCTTAGACAAGAATCATAAGTTGCCATGGCTTATCCATGTAAAATTTTTGATGTTAAATATGGGGCTTGAAACATTTTGGTATGACCCCTTATCAATCACAACAGGATCGAGGTGGACTTTAGCTGAAGCTTTCTGGGATTGTGTACATTACGATTGCCATCGTTCTCTGAGTAGGGCAAGTTTAATGGACATGTTCTTGGCTCACAAGCCTACTCCCTACTTTGAAAGCTTCATGGATGCTATTTACCCTCAACAGGCTAAAACACTCTACGTCAATTTTAGATATGGTATGCTGCTAACTAACAGTTTTATATATAAGTGGGCAGATTTTATTGATTTTACTGGAAACTGTTTGACTTGCACTAACGTTCTGGAAAATGTTGGCCATAATCTGTTTTTCTGCCCGGCTTATAAGTATGCGAGGAAAAAATTGATAAGACCACTTTGTTTGAATATAGGAATCAGATGTTCTGTATCTGCTTCTAAAATACTTCACCTGATCTGAGTGAGCACATTGTTTTTAGTATAGGCACATTTTTATATGCTGTTTGGATTCGAAGACAGCACCAAGGCCTCTCTTTTTAATTCTAATCTGTTTTATCTTGTTTTAGAGATTTTTTTTCATTATGGATGTATTTTAACGAATTTTAAATATATGTGTTTTATGGGGTATATTACTTGAAATAAACATTGCTTGATTGATAGCAAGGATCACAATGCATGACTTTCTGGTCACCCGCAGCTGTTTGCAGCGGACATTTTTCTCCCACAGCTGTGTTACCAGGCTTGAAACTTGTGACCTCCATGTCTCAGGCAAATGCATTAATCCCCTATACTATTTATGCAGAATTCAAATCTATAGACTTCAGGTTACAGGCAAGGCTCTGCAACAAACACATTAACCCTCTACACTGGTTTATGGTAATTCAAAACTTTAACCAGAAATGACACACATATCTTTGTAGCAATTGTGTTAACCTTGTGCACTTGGTGGATGCAAACAGGTCTCTACAGCAGATGCATTCACCTTTTAAATTATAAAAAATGCCATCTTGTTCTGACCACTGAGGTAACCCAGAACATCTTTGCTATAGCATTTTACTTGCCATCTATAGGTTTGGGGCAGAGGTTTTAGAAATAATGCATACTTACTCGCAAATCATGTACATACTTCCCTTGACTCAGCTTCTCCTGGTTCCACCTTTCTGACTCCACCCTTCATGACTCTTCCCCTTTCTGTCACTGCCCCTCCCCTTTCAATTTGTTGGCTCCCTGAGTACTGTTAGGTCTTGCCTGAGAGAGCATGCGCAGTCGCATGCGAGATCTTTTGTTATCTAAAACAAAATCTTAAACAGTGCTTCGAGCCCGCCCATTACTTACAATTGGTTGGCTTCATCATCGCTCTCAATTCTTTTCTTTTTATTGGTCAGCAGCAGCTGGTTTCCTGTTTACAGTCTCGCTTCCAGACAGCTGTCGGAAGATTTTGGGTTCCGCTTCTTTAGATTCAACACCCACGCTAAAGCACTGCAGGTAATCCACTGCCTGTGCTTTACAACTCCCTTCCTCTCATTTGCTACAGTTTATTGCACAGATAAGCAGAGCTGACACAACTTTCCTTCCTGTATGGAGAATAACGCATTCCTAAAACAGCTAATGTACGGTATTGCTAAACCACATTTTCAAAGGCAATAACTCTTGTAATCAACTTCTATTGCCTTTTATTTCCATTCCTACAATGTCCACTTGTTGCACTTTCGGGATTGTTTAACACCAAAACAAACACCTGCCTGTGTGCATATTTATTTAACATTCCTGGTCACTCCTGGACTCGCCTTCTACTTTTGCAGACCAAGCTTTACTTTTCGAGCCCATATAGGATGTTATGTTTAATTAGTAAAAAATGGAACCCTTGTGTTTCTTTTATTATGTGTTCCTTTCTGGCCGCACTTAAGCGTTTTGCTTTGCTTTTTTCCTCATATGAAAGGTTTGTTACATCTCCCCAAGTTTAGATACTTATATTTTGGAATCAGTTCCATTTGTGCCGACAACCAATTTTAAGCAGCATGACAATAACATCTTCAAAACACAATGCAAGTCCTTCCATAAATGTCATACCGTGCCATTCTATACAATAGCAGGCCAGACCATATCAAACCTTACCGTACAATGATGGGACATACCATAGCATACCAAACCATACTATACAATGACAAGCCATACCATACCATAGAACACTAACAGATCATAACATACCATATGTTGACTATACCATACCATACCATACTACATAACTAAAAAAACTTAAACAAAGGCAATACATCTTGCATAGGCGTGCCCTATTGGCAATGCCAATGCTTGTTTTTGTCCAGCACTGTACCAACCTCTTGGAGGCAGTGCGAATTCTCCCACGGTCCCTACAGTCCAGCGTCTGGGGAGTGTGGGCACGAAGCCAAGCACAGGGAATTGCTCATCCCATCCCCCTCACTGGCATTCCTCCCAGAGATGGTTGTTCCTGGCACAGACCTCCCTTCTGCTTTCAGGTGGCGTTAGATAGATGTTGCGTGAATAGATAGCATTTTTCCGACGCAAACTTTTGAGTCATTTTTGCAGCTTTATTGAAAGTATAACTGTAAACATTTTGGGGCAGATTTACAAGGAACTGACGCATCTGCATGGATGAGTCTTTCCTTGTGCCAGTGCCAAATGTCCTTGCGCCACCATGGATGCGCTGTATTTACAATACAGTGCTCCTTGGCGCAATGATTAACAGATGCGTCAGAAATACTGATGCATCTGTTGGCTCAAAAGTGACGCATCACTGGAGTTGGTCATGAAAGTGATGCAACTCCAGCAATGTGCCACAACAGATAGGTGAGTCCTGTACAAAAAGCCCTGCGTCATTCCTTACGCCTGGTCTGAGCAGGCGTAGGGATTTTGAGGCAGTGTAGGCGTAAAGTGATGCAGTGAAATGTTGTAAATTTCACAGCGTCAGTTCTACATGGCTTTTTGCATGGGAACGCCCACCCTGCATACATTATACCTGGCGCATGTATAATGTGATGCAGGGCTTTACAACATGACGCATCTCCCTAGATGCGTCAGGTTGTAAATTGGCTGCACTGCCGCCGTTGCGTCAAAAAAAGTGACGCAATGACTGCGCAAGGCACTTGTAAATCGGCCCCTTTGTGTACAGCGGAGCAGCAGTGGTTTGGCCGGGAATGCCTAGAGCGCCGAGCATTAGCTCGCTGAGCCTCCTCGGCTGTGTGACGGGAGAGTGCCTTTGCACGGGAAGTGCCACCAAGCGCTTTCTTGTTTCTCTTGGGTTATTTTTGAGAAATAAACGAAGATCAGTGCAGGGTGCCGCAGAGTGACTTTGGATTGGAAATCCATGCTCGTGCATTTTTGTGTCCTAGAAACAGCAAGGGCTTCTGGGAAGGCCTCTGGAGATGGTTATATAGGGAGACCTGCTTTGCATACACCTGCCAGGCCTGTCTATATATAGCACGTGGACGGCACTCGAGAGCCAAACCCGTGACCAGGACGGCTTCTGTAACGTATTATCTTTGAGCACAAGAAGGACAACCATGTGCAGTGCGAACAGCGCCTGGCCTGCCATAAAGCAAAGCGAGAACAGAAAGCAATGGCAAGGTGGGCTGGGCTGTCGCTGCCTTTCTGTCTCCCATCCATCCCCTAGTCCTTTCCTCTCTCCCCTGAATTTCTCTCCCCTTGCCTGCTTTTTTCCCTATGCCTGAGCCATGCTTCTGTAACTCAGAAATATATATATATATGTAAATATGTAATATATAATTGTCCAAGCCTAATCGCTGTTAAAGTGTAATCCTGAGTGATTTTACTATTTGTATATTTAGAACTCTAGTCACTAGTATATGTAGTAGACCTTTGTACTTACTACCATTCCTATGTGATTTTAGACTTTATCCGTTTGTATCTCTTCCTTGTGTGACTTTACAACTTGTACATTTATTTTTCTCTTCTGTTTGTAGCAATTCTTTAAATTTTTTATTTTTTTCCCCGTTTGTATCTCTTCCCTGAGTGACTTTACAACTTGTACATTTGCAATTTTTTCTGTTTGTATCTCTTATGTAACTCATGTAATCCAAAGTCCTTATGTAACGCAACTGGTTCTTTTGTAAAGTGCTCTGACACCTTCGGGTAATGTTCGCGCTATATAAAATCACATTAAATAAATAAATAAATACACTGACCCCTCAATAAAACACACCCTCTGCTCCATCCAACACCGTGAAAGGCGGACACGCAAACAGGCACATTCACCTCCACACAGAGAACGTTACATGCCCACAATCTCAAACAAGAAAACACATTTCCGCACACAACCCAGGAAGAAAACACTTGGCTAATTACAATGTGTTTGATCTGGAGCTACATCCTTGTAGATGGGCTTTGAGGGGATCTACGGATCGCTTAGGGTGAATATTACCGCGTGCTGTGATGCAAAGAAATCCCTGATAAGTTCCAAAGGCTTAGGCACAAAAAAGGATGCTCATAGCTGAATCATAAATGGATACACAAAGAGTAAAGTGAAGCATAAATACACTTTTACATAGAAAGCATTAACCACGCAGATGAGTTGCACAGAAAAAGCCTGGCGCATATCCACCGGTAAATACAGAAAAACCGACACCGTATCCATTCTTAGACAGAAAAAACTGATGCACACTCACGCATGCACATAGAATCACATTGTTTTACACACAGAAAACACTGACACACTCGTAGTAACGCAGGACGCAATCCCGCATGCACGTTTATTATTTTATACACAGAAAACACTGCCATGTGCACACTTTTGTGCCATAACGTGTATGCACACATGCTATATAATACAGACCTGTGGCAGCGAGACTTGTGACAGGTCTGCAAACATTTGACAGCAATGTCCCGTATCCTGATCCACAGACCGGGCTCCCTGTCAAGGTAAGAAGGGCTAAGACTCAGCCCACTTCACCCACAGAGTTCTATTCTCAGCGCCCCCAAATTATCTGACATACCTGGTGAAGAAGAGCAATGGAGGGGTGCTTCCTTCTTGAAATCCCAACATTTAAAAAATCTGAAACATTGAGGCAGTCGCTCACTCTTTCTGTTAATGTCAGGACTAAACATGTCTCCTTCGAAAATAACTAAAAACACACCTGCCCCGGTATCGCCTCTGCCTACCAGCTGGACCAAAGTGTTACTGCTTAAGAACACCCCTTAAATGCTATTTTTATAAACTTTACACATCTAATATATGGTTACCTATACTATCACCAGGGTCTTCAACCATAGATCTGTACTTTTCTTTGAGTTAATATGCCCCATGTAACCTCTGACCTGTTGTCGGGGAAAGCGCCCTGTCGCTTACTTGGTATAATAAGCGCTATACAAAACGTCTTAAGTAAATAAAAGAAATAAACACACAGTTAAAATACACACAGAAAACACTGACAAGTTCAGTTGCTTCAACACACAGCAACACTGATCATATGCTTACACACAGCAGCACTGGTCATATGTTTACACACAGCAACACTGATCATATGCTTACACGCAGCAACATTGATCATATGCTTACACACAGCAGCACTGATCATATGCTTACACACAGCAGCACTGGTCATATGTTTACACACAGCAACACTGATCATATGCTTACACGCAGCAACATTGATCATATGCTTACACGCAGCAACACTGATCATATGCTTACTCACAGCAACACTGATCAAATGCTTACACACAGCAACACTGATCATATGCTCAAACACAGAAACACCGATCATATGCTTACACACAGAAACACTGATCATATGTCTGCACAGAGAAACACTGATCATATGCTAACACGCAGCAACACTCATCATATGCTTACAAACATCAGCACTGATTATATGCTTACAAACATCAGCACTGATTATATGCTTACAAACAGCAACACTGATCATATGCTCACACACAGCAACACTGATCATATGCTCACACACAGCAACACTGATCATATGCTTACACGCAGCAACATTGATCATATGCTTACACGCAGCAACACTGATCATATGCTTACTCACAGCAACACTGATCAAATGCTTACACACAGCAACACTGATCATATGCTCAAACACAGAAACACCGATCATATGCTTACACACAGAAACACTGATCATATGTCTGCACAGAGAAACACTGATCATATGCTAACACGCAGCAACACTCATCATATGCTTACAAACATCAGCACTGATTATATGCTTACAAACATCAGCACTGATTATATGCTTACAAACAGCAACACTGATCATATGCTCACACACAGCAACACTGATCATATGCTTACACACAGCAGCACTGATCATATGCTTACACACAGCAGCACTGGTCATATGTTTACACACAGCAACACTGATCATATGCTTACACGCAGCAACATTGATCATATGCTTACACACAGCAGCACTGATCATATGCTTACACACAGCAGCACTGATTATATGCTAACACGCAGCAACACTCATCATATGCTTACAAACATCAGCACTGATCATATGCTTACACACAGCAGCACTGATCATATGCTAACACGCAGCAACACTCATCATATGCTTACAAACATCAGCACTGATTATATGCTTACAAACATCAGCACTGATTATATGCTTACAAACAGCAACACTGATCATATGCTCACACACAGCAACACTGATCATATGCTCACACACAGCAACACTGATCATATGCTTACACACAGCAGCACTGATCATATGCTTACACACAGCAGCACTGGTCATATGTTTACACACAGCAACACTGATCATATGCTTACACGCAGCAACATTGATCATATGCTTACACGCAGCAACACTGATCATATGCTTACTCACAGCAACACTGATCAAATGCTTACACACAGCAACACTGATCATATGCTCAAACACAGAAACACCGATCATATGCTTACACACAGAAACACTGATCATATGTCTGCACAGAGAAACACTGATCATATGCTAACACGCAGCAACACTCATCATATGCTTACAAACATCAGCACTGATTATATGCTTACAAACATCAGCACTGATTATATGCTTACAAACAGCAACACTGATCATATGCTCACACACAGCAACACTGATCATATGCTCACACACAGCAACACTGATCATATGCTTACACGCAGCAACATTGATCATATGCTTACACGCAGCAACACTGATCATATGCTTACTCACAGCAACACTGATCAAATGCTTACACACAGCAACACTGATCATATGCTCAAACACAGAAACACCGATCATATGCTTACACACAGAAACACTGATCATATGTCTGCACAGAGAAACACTGATCATATGCTAACACGCAGCAACACTCATCATATGCTTACAAACATCAGCACTGATTATATGCTTACAAACATCAGCACTGATTATATGCTTACAAACAGCAACACTGATCATATGCTCACACACAGCAACACTGATCATATGCTCACACACAGCAACACTGATCATATGCTTACACGCAGCAAAATTGATCATATGCTTACACGCAGCAACACTGATCATATGCTTACTCACAGCAACACTGATCAAATGCTTACACACAGCAACACTGATCATATGCTCAAACACAGAAACACCGATCATATGCTTACACACAGAAACACTGGTCATAAGTGTACACACAGCAACACTGATCATATGTTTACACGTAGAAACACTGATCATATGCTTACACACAAAAACACTGGTCATATGCTTACACACAAAAACACTGGTCATATGCTACACACAGAAACACTGATCATATGCTCACACATAGCAACACTGATCATATGCTCACACACAGCAACACTGATCATATGCTCACACACAGCAACACTGATCATATGCTCACACACAGGAACACTGATCATATGCTCACACACAGCAACACTGATCATATGCTCACACACAGCAACACTGATCATATGCTCACGCACAGGAACACTGATCATATGCTTACACACACAAAACACTGACACATGGTCAAACTTACACAGGAAACAATCCCATATGACTGCACCAGCGGTGCAGGAGGTGAGACACACCCCATGTCGTTGTTCGCTGTGAGATGCCACAGCTCTCATGGGTCAGTCATAGTACTGTTACAGCGTAAGCCCCTTTCCCATCCGAGCTCGGCATGGCCTGGGTGGTCTGAGGCTCCGCTGTGTCGCTGCTGACGGTGGGGTTGTTTGAGGAGCCCCTGGGCCTGGCTGCTCTTTCAGCGGAGACAATGGGATCAAACACCGCTAAGTGCACAGTGGCCTCAGACCAGTCCACGCCCTGCCTCTGGCCCTGTTGATCTGGCCTCAAGCTGCTTTGTGTTTACCTTAGCGTGGGGGCAGAGGTTATCTGCGGCGGTACCTGCTAGGTGCAATAACACGCGTAGTGAAGGCTTCTCAATAGATGGCATTGTAAGGCCCGGTGCAGAATAAAATGCACGCTCCTCCGTCTTCAAACACTGCAACAGGTTTAGGTAATATAGGGTAATGAGACCTAGAGTGCAGAAGCTAGTAACGGGCACAGTTTTTAATCTGGCCACAACGTTGGAATCTGGCCTCAATGTTAGCATCTGACCACGGTGTTAGAATCTTACCCTGGAATAAGCATCGTCTCCCAGTGCTAGCAACCAAGCCTGGCCATAGCATCTGGCCACAGTGTTAGAATCTGGCTCTAGCATCTGGCCACGGTGTTAGAATCTTACCCTAGAATAAGCATCGTCTCCCAGTGCTAGCAACCAAGCCTGGCCATAGCATCTGGCCACGGTGTTAGAATCTGGCTCTAGCATCTGGCCACGGTGTTAGAATCTAGCTCTAGCATCTGGCCACGGTGTTAGAATCTGGCTCTAGCATCTGGCCACGGTGTTAGAATCTGGCTCTAGCATCTGGCCACTGTGTTAGAATCTGGCTCTAGCATCTGGCCACGGTGTTAGAATCTGGCTCTAGCATCTGGCCACGGTGTTAGAATCTGGCCTCAGTAATAACATCTGGTCACTGTGTTAGAATATAGCCAAGTGATAGCATCTAGCTCTACTCTTTTGTTAGCATCAGGCCACAGCATTACCATCTCTTCCTGCCACGAGCATCAGGCCATAACATTGGCGTCAGGCCACAGTGTTAGCATCTGGTCTGCCTACAACATCTAGTTCCAAAGTTAACATCTGGCCCTGGCGTTAGGATTTAGCCCCCACGTTAGCTTCTGCCCGTGGGGCTGTCTTCTGGACCAGGCATCATCTTTTGAACCCAGCGTTTGCATTTGGCCCCAACATTACCATCTGGCACTGGCGTTAGCACCTAGAATTAGTATGTGGCCTAGTGTTGACACCTGAGTCCTTTGTTATCATCTATCCCTCACATTATCATCTGGCCCTGGTGTTATAATCTGTCCCCAGCATTAGAATCTGGCCCTGGCATTAACGTCTGGCATGGACATTAGCATCTGCAATAGCATCTGGCCCTGACACTGAAATGTGGCCGTAGTATTAACTCTTGAGTCTGTTAGCATCCAGTGCTGGTGATAGCATCTGGCCCCATTGTTAACATCAGGCCCCATTGTTAGCATCTGACACCAACATTAGCATCTGGCCCCAGCGTTAGCTTCTGCCTCTAGCATTAG
The DNA here is from genome assembly GCA_963921515.1 of Calotriton arnoldi. Lineage (NCBI taxonomy): Eukaryota > Metazoa > Chordata > Amphibia > Caudata > Salamandridae > Calotriton > Calotriton arnoldi. The sequence goes on along the minus strand of CAWUFW010001368.1, from coordinate 1,539,552 downwards.
CATCTGGCCCTAGCATTAGCATTTGCTCGGTCGTTAGCATCTGGCCAGAGCATTTGAATCTGGCCCGGCGATTGCATCTGGCCCTAGTGTTAACACCTAAGTCCATGGTTATCAACCTGCCCTGGCGTTCGCGTCTGGTCCCAGTGCTAGATTCAGGCCCCATTGTCAGCATCTGACGCCAGAATTAGCATCTGGTCCCAGTATTAGCATCCTCCTCCAGCATTAGCATCTGCCCTGCCGTTAGCATCTGGTCCCAGTGTTAGCATCAGGCCCCACTGTTAGCATCTGACGCCAGAATTAGCATCTGGCCCTAGCATTAGCATCCTCCCCCAGCATTAGCATCTGTCCTGACGTTAGCATCTGGTCCCAGTGTTAGCATCTGGCACCCACAGCTGCAGCATCTTACCCGGGTTTGGCACCCATCCCTGTGCTAGCATCAACCAATGTTCTTACAATCTCGGATCCTCATTGATTCGTTTATCTAGAAAAAGAAAAAGAAACGCCCCTAGATATGAGCAGAGAAGTCAGAAACTTCCAAAGTTTGGATGGTGTTTAAATTACGACTTCCAGATTTGGAGGTTCTGAAGTATAGTGACACTGACAGGTGTTCTGGTTGGTGTCTCCATGACTCATCCCCTCCACTTCCTGAGCCCGGACTGTGACTTCTACAATCCCATTGGCTGCTCTGCCTTTCCCTTTGCTTTTAGAATTGAAAAATGTAAATCTGGAGTCTGCTTGGCACCTCACTTAACTATTGATTTCCGCTTTTGATGACATTCTTTAAACAAGCATTGGAAATGCAATAGGTCTCGCATTTTTTTAAGTTAGAGCTATTGGCATTGTAAATGGCAATGTCTGTTACCTACTAAGGGAGGATGGAGGGAGCAGTTGGTGTCGGAGTGCCAAAATGCTCTGTTGGAGAGTGACTGGCCAAAAGTAAACCAAACAAGCAGCGACTTTTAAAAAAGAAAGCATGTGTGGACCGTGTAAGTGTGTAGCCATGAAGCATATTTTTAACAACTAAGCTTGGGGAATACTTGGATATTACTTTGTGCCAGGGAACAAAACAGAGCCCGATAGAGACCCGTTTCAAGGCCCCCTTTTAAAAACTGCCGGTGCTCAGCACCGGTGAGACCCGACCCACTTAAAGCCCTGGGTTTTGCACTCTAATTGTGGAAATAATCGTAGGTAGTGGTGCTTGGGTACCAACTCATGCACGTTTTCCATCCTAACCAGGTGGTTTTCCCATTAAATGATTCCTCCTTGGGAAATGTGAATAGGAAAGAAGGATGGCAGCACAATTCAAACACACTACTGCAATTCCGGTGAAAACAGGTTTTTCTACCCACAATGGTATCATGAAAAAGCCCGGAAGACGGGCCCTTCAAGTGTATGACCAAATGGTTGTGCAGTGGTTGCCTCTCAGACAGTGTGTTCCCGTTGTGCTGCAGAAGGCTTGACATAGCAGAATGTGCAGAGAATGAATGGAAACAGTGTTACAGAGTTAAAAAGAGCAAGTAAGCAAGCGGCATAAGCCATAAGAACTGAGCAGAGAAGCCTAGAATGAGGACTGCTTGAGGAACGTGGTACTGTATGCATGTGTCAGTCTGGAGCTACAGAAATCAAATAGTTAAAAACTAAGACGTACTAATGGACCCTAACAAAGCAAGGTAATGATGATATTGTCAGTCGAGAGTTGTACATTCTCACATTTCAGATGGAGAAAGTCGGTCCTCCGCTTGCGGAGTCACCTGGATGTTCGAGCAGAGGTTTTGTTTGGGCCTGTGCACCCAGAGTGTTCTTTGGAGGAGAGAATTGCGACCACTGCCCCATCCACAGAACGGTTTTCACACTGACAGTGTTCGGGTATTGGACGAATGTTCCTTTCAAAGGTTACTACGCTGAACTGTGTCGTTTCCGGTTCTCATTCCTCTGCAGCGATATGAATCCTTTCTGAGCCAGTTGTGGCTATCCTTGTATTGAGGCCTTACCTTGTGAATGGCTATGAGCATCTGCAGCGTTTTTAAACAAAACTCCCACCATGCATTGCTGCATGCATCTTAGCAAATCGGCCTGGCTTTCACTTGGCTCCCTACACAATTTTCATCATTCGACATTCCTTTGTCCATGGAGTGACCTTACCGGCATATCATTTCATTTCATACTGAACTGAGTCAGAGCATCTACGTTAATATATTACCAATAGACTGGAGAGCAAGACATCTATTGAGAGTCTCGCAGCAGCACTACCCGCTCCCCTCCCTCTCTAAAATCCACACACGGTTGAATTAATCTCCCCTGTGCGCTCTCTCTCTACTCCGTTCGTGCACCTCTTTCCCCACCTCTATTTATGTAAAATGCCTCTATTGAGAAGGGCGAGTGACGAGTGAGACACCCCTCTCTCTCCAGCTGGGATTCAGTTGACAGCACATCTTCTGCGGGAGCAGTCAGCTGCATGGCCAGTGCCCGTGAGGTGTCTCTCACGGCGTGTGCTCGCTCTGTCACAAGCTGGTGAATGAAGACTCGTCTCTGTCCATGAGAGCCTTCGCAGACCCCAGCCCTTCCAGCTGTCCTGGATAACCCAGCCGGAGTGCATGACGCACTGCTTGCTTTCTATAAAAGCGCTTGTGTTGTGAGTCCGTTTGGAAAATGCTCACCCGAGCGTGTCTCGGATTTCTTTACTCTGGGCTGCTTTTGTGGGCACTTATGTTTTCCAGCTTCTTCAAAGGTAGGAACTCTCCATCCTTCTTTGCATTTTACTGCCAAAGACGTTTTTTTGATTTGGAACTGTTAAAATTCACTTTAATGAGTTTTCCGAATGAACATATTCCACCATCAAAGCCACTTCCTTAACAGTAAGAGAACACCGTGACATTGACATTAAAAACAGTGGTGCGCGCACACCACAGAGGAGCAGGGGGAGGGAGCGCGGCAGCGAGGCGAACGCGCGCTGCTGCGCGTGCTAGCCACCAGTGGGAATGGGAGGAGCAAAGGCGGGACATGCGCCCGCCTTTGCCCAATCGCGTGCTGTATTTATTTTAAAAAGCACGCGAAAGCCAATACCAGCAGGCGAAAGCAAAACCACACGCATGAGCGTGTGGTTAGCTTTCTAAAGCCCTTTCTAGAGGTCTCGCGCTGCGCGAGCAGGGCTGCGCACTGCAACGCTAGGCGCGAGACCTAAAAATAGTGAGCCCAGTAGTCAGATGCTTTGATATGGTGTGCAGAAAGTTCACCATTCAAGGTATTTCTCTAGTGTTTTAGTTCAAAGTTCTTTATAAAAAATTTTTTTTTAAAACAAGATTCTCTTGAAGGAGCCAACCAGAGAATCTACCCAAACCAGCAAGAGCTGAAAACACAAATAACAAATAAAACCGAAGGAAAGCCATGCGGAGACATACCTCACTATTGTGCAGAAGTTCACAAGTCTCCTGACACAGATGTAAACAGCCCCTTGGTGGATTGATCTGAATTCGCCCAGTGTTTGTTGGTGATGAAAGAAAGCCAAGCTTGTTTGAAATGAGGTCCAGTGAAAAGAAGAGCAGGGGGAGAGTTCACCTTAGTTCGGTATGCGTGCATCACCTTCCCTACTAGAGGGGAGATGGGGAGTTTTGAGGCACTATCTAGTGCAAGGGGCCTTGTGCAACAGCAGGCAGTGATTCATATTTCCACAAACAGGAGATAGTCTATGCACGTCTAGTGAATGTTCAGGCTGCTTTGGGGAGAATGCTGCAGTCATTCCTTATCCACTTGTGTGGAGACAGAGGCTAGCGCCCCAGCAGCAATGGGCCATTCCTAGGATCACACAGACGTAGAGACAAAGAGCTGTGACTGGGCCCCATGGACCTCTTGTGGTGGCTGACGCACAACTCTGTGGTCTGTTTGTGATGGTGCTTTACGAATATTGTGTGCGTCCCTTCTTTTGGTTGTCATGTCTCATTCACTGAGTGGTGGGTGTCTGAATTAGTGCCTGGGAGTTAAGACTTCAGCAATTACTCGATCATCTTTTAAGCTGGTAAACCGCCGTTAACTAACAGGTGGACATCGTGTGTTGTTGCTGTGTACGTCACATGTCTGAGCTGTGTTAGATTTGCGTGCTTTGTTCCAGCTAGTACGATGCATTTGTGTGAGATTTTCAGTTTGTGACCTGTGGTATGTTTGTTCACTCCCTGCGCTTGTGGGCTCAAAGAGAGCCGCTTATATGGCATATGTGGGCTGTTTCGTGTCTACGTCATGTGTCCCACAAGCACCCCACTTCCTGAACACGGGGTTCTCTGCCGTTGATTCAGTCCAGCACACTCTGTGTACCCATGTGCGTAAATGCCCATTCGAAGAATGTGGGACGGAACTCCAGTGGTGGGTCGTAAATGCCCTTTTCATTTGTGAAATATTTGCTCAGATACACATTTGCAGAAAGTTTCCACCGTGAGGTGACTGGTCCAAGGATAAGAAACTGTTTCTGTTCCCGGATTCTGCCTCATATATCAGATCTCTCTGGGCACCCGGGCACTAGAGCCTATCGGAGTGTATGTGGCCACATGGGCAGCTGAGCCCTACTGAGTGTTGGACACCCGGGCTGTTCAGCCTACCAGAGTCAGTGGACACACGAGCAGCTCAGCCTATCGGAGTGTGTGGCCACCCATGCAGCTGAGTCTGTCTGAGTGTTGGCCAGCTGAGGCTATCTGAGTGTGTGAGTGTTAGAAATTGTGTTTCTGGTTGGCAAAGCACACACTAAAATATATCCTGTGCTCACCCTCTGGTATCTTGGCACAGAGCAGTCAGGCTAAACTAAAAAGGCAATGTGTAAAGTATTTGTGCAACACACACAGTAGCACAATCAATACACCACAAAGACTCCACACATGTTTATAAAAATAGATTATTATATTATAAACAAAACAAAACCAAAATGGCAAAATCCAATGTATAGAAGTTGAGATATTGAATTTTAAAAGAATAAATGCAATAAAGCGATTAGAAGCAACTAGCGCTAAAAAGGCTACTTTAGGTCTAGCTGGACCGGGGTAAAGCCAAAGTCCAGGCCGACCTCTTGGAAGCGCAGGCCGACTACAGGACCCACGCAGGCCCCGGTGAACAAAGTACCTTTCCTGGTCGCAAGCATCGAGATGCATTGATCTTCTCAAGGCGATTTGTCAGTTCCGAAGATGGGTGCCAGAGGCATCGAGCGATGCGCCGGTTTCTGCCATGCAGTCGAGGGTATGCGTTGATCTCACCTAGCTGCAGCGACAGCGATACGCTATCCGATGCATCGATCTCTGGAGGCAAAGCAGTGGTTCCGATGCGATGCGCCGGTTTTACTCCCACTACCGGGTCGATGTACCGGTTCTGTTACACACAGACAGGAGATGCGTCTGTTCCCGGCTTTTGCCTCATATATCAGATCTCTCTGGGCACCCGGGCACTAGAGCATACCTGGGCGTGTGTGGCCATTCGGGCAGCTGAGCTCTACTGAGTGTTGGACACCCGGGCTGTTCAGCCTACCAGAGTGAGTGGGCACACAGGTAACTCAGCCTATCGGAGTGTGTGACCACCCATGCAGCTGAGTCTGTCTGAGTGTTGTCCAGCTGAGGCTATCTGAGTGTGTGAGTGTTAGAAATTGTGTTTCTGGTTGGCAAAGCACACACTAAAAGATAACCTGTGCTCACCCTCTGGTATCTTGGCACAGAGCAGTCAGGCTAAACTAAAGAGGCAATATGTAAAGTATTTGTGCAACACACACACACACAGTAACACAATCAATACACTACATAAGACTCCACACAGGTTTATAAAAATAGATTATTATATTATAAACAAAACAAAACCAAAATGACAAAATCCAATGTATAGAACTTGAGATATTGAATTTTAAAAGAATAAATGCAATAAAGCGATTAGAAGCAACGAGCGCTAAAAAGGTTACTTTAGGTCTAGCTGGACCGGGGTAAAGCCAAAGTCCAGGCCGACCTCGTGGAAGCGCAGGCCGACTACAGGACCCACGCAGGCCCCGGTGAACAAAGTACCTTTCCTGGTCGCAAGCATCGAGATGCATTGATCTTCTCAAGGCGATGTGTCAGTTCCAAAGAAGGGTGCCAGAGGCATCGAGCGATGCACCGGTTTCTGCCATGCAGTTGAGAGGATGCGTTGATCTCACCAAGCTGCAGCAGCAGCGATACGCTATCTGCTGCATCGATCTCTGGAGGCAAAGCAGTGGTTCCGATGCGATGCGCTGATTTTACTCCCACAACCGGGTCGATGTGCCAGTTCTGTTACAGACAGACAGGAGATGCGTCGAAATCCGTGTTGCAAGTATCTGGGCCACTTCCAGTGAGCCAGGCACTGGAGCAGGGGTAGAGACTTTGATTTCCCTGAGTCTCTAATAACAGGAGACAAGCCAATCAGCCCTTGGAGATCCCTTGGAGGGAAGGCAGTGTCCAGCTCTCCTTCAGCAGAGTTAGAGAGCAGTAGGCACCAGGGCAACACTAGAGAAAAGCAGGCTTTCCAAGTCTGCATTCCACTGATGAGTCCTTTAAGCGGCACAGCAGTCCTTCTGACAGAGGTTCAGTTCAAGATCCAGATGTGTCTGATTTTAAGGGGTCAGAGACCCAGTACGCATGCCCAAAAGTGCCTTTGATGTGGGGGGTGACTTCAAAGCAGCTCTCTAAAGTGCACAACTTCTCCTTTCAGCCCAGTCCTTTTTGCCAGGCTATCTATGGGGAGTGTAAATTAGCCCTTTGTGTGGTGACGGACACTACTCATTCAAGTGAAGTGTTAGCCCCTCCCTTCCATCTTGCCCAGGCAAGGCCATCAGAATGCAGATGTATGTAAACGGGTACTCAGACACACCTATCCTTTCTGTGTTGTGGCTGTCTAGAGGAAATGCACAAAGTGTAGCTGTCACCCACCCCAGACGTGTATTGGAGACAGGCTGTCAAGCACACAGAGCAGTAAGTACAAAGAAATCTCCACTTTCTAAAAGTGGCATTTCTAAAATAGTAATGTGAAATCCAACTTCACCAGTAAGTAGGATTTGTCAATACCATTCCAAACATATGGACATGAAAAAGCTACTTGTTGGAAGTGGAGGTCCCTGTCGCTTACCGCCGCCACCAAATGCTGGAGGCGTGCGCCCTCAACCCCTCGCTTCAACGTTAGGCTAAGTAAGGACACCGTCTGAGATAGCCCTGCTCACCCCCTTAGTAGCTTGGCACGAGCAGCCAGGCTTATCTCCAAGGCACGAGTGTTCAGTATGTGCAACCACGCTCACAATAACCCCATGATGTCATCACAAATAGACTTCACACGAGTATTGATAAAAAGAGTATAATCTTTATATAAGAAATTATACGATACGACCACACAATACAAAATCAACATATAAGAACGGGTAGTATTCTTTCCGGTGGGTTGGTAGGTTCTAATCCCAACCACCGTGTCTAACGAACAGTTAAGCTCTTCTCTAACCGTTTCCCAATAGGTTAGACCAGTCGTATTGCTAGAAACACACGTTGCATAAGGAAACAATACTGCAATGTGTAACGATATTCTCTTATACTGTGCAACAGAGAAATAATGCCATACATAGCGCCACAGTCATGTACTTTGCAATTGAAGGAATAATGCAATGCGTATCACCATCAGCAGGCCCTGTACCAGGAAGAAGCAATGCGTCACGCTACAATACTGTGCGGTGCAATAAAGAAATAATACACTGCGCCACGTTATACTCAGATACTGTGCACTGACGAAATCATACAATGCGCTACGTTACAATTAAATAATATGCATGGGAGAAATAACGCAGCTCGTAGCGCACCAAGCATAAAGTTCGTTAGGCACAAATGAGGTCAGGCGTCATAGGACAGTTCGATAGTTCGTTAGCAGCAATAATGCAATAGTGTAATACGACAGTTTTACATGCTCCAGTAACAGTGCCCCCGTTATGGATCAAATGATGACACACAAAGTACTGCTTCCCACTCCGGCCCCTGTACTGCCCCGTCCTGGGTTAGCACGGGCCGGGATCCGAGCCGAAGCAACGGCTCGCGCAGCTGACTGAGCGGGAGGCCGAGAGAGTGTCCCTCCGGGCCCGCACCCCACCCCAGGTGTTGATCCACGTTACCTGGGGGGGCGCGATCCCACTCTCCTCCCCGACGTCAGCGACTTGGGCCTTGATCCAGAACTCCGTCATGGGTTTTGGCGGACTCGGGCCGGCGGTTCAGCTCTTCCGTGGCTGCCGGTCCGGGCCGCTACTGATGGACTCCGAGGGCCCCGATGACTTGGCCCTCACTCCGGCGGACTCGGTCCACACCGAGACCCGCCCTCAGCACTGTGGAGACTTTACTTCAGTTTGGTGCACAACCTAACCCGGCACTCCTCACCAGCACTTCAGGTTGTACTTCGACACGCACACCGCTCGTTCGAGACTTGCCTCTTCTCTGGTGCTCACGACGATCGGCGCTCTTCACCAACGCTCCGCTTGCACCTCAACACGCACCCTGCGCGTTCGAGCCTCGCCTCTTCTCCCGGTGCACACGATGTCCAGGCGCTCTTCCTCACGCCCTGGCTGCACCATGACACGCACTCCTGCGCGTCCGAGTCTCACCTCTTCTCCCGGAGCCACACGATGTCCAGGCGCTCTTCCTCACGCCCTGGCTGCACTACGACATGCACCCTTGCACGTCAGAGACTCACTTCTTCTTTTGGTGCCTACGAGTCCCAGGCGCTCCTCACCAACACCCGGGCTGCACCCCGACACGCACCCAGTGCGTCCAAGACTCACTTCTTCCGCTGGTGCACACGATGTCCAGGCGCTCCTCACCAACGCCCTGACTGCACCACGACACGCACACTGCGCGTCCGAGTCTCGCCGCTTCCTTTGGTGCACACGAGGCCCAGGCGCTCTTCACTAGCACCCGTGCTGCACCACGACACGCACACTTGCGCGTCCGAGCCTCGCCTCGTCTCCCTGTGCACTCCACAACCAGACGCTCCTCACCAACAACTTGGCCTGCACCACGACACGCACTCTGCATGTCTTAGACTTAGCTTACTCCTGCGTGCCCAAGATCACACGGCACAACTTCTGAGGGTCTCAAGCGGCACAAAGCACGCGCACACCGCGTTGCTTGGGACTTCTCCGGAAACTTTTATGATCCTGTATTTTCAAACAGGGAGCCAGCTCACCTCGGGCCCTTGGGGTTACAAGACACAGCACAAAGCACAGTCTTCTTCAAGCAGGGGGACCCAGCGCCTCCAAGCACAGTCCCAACAGCCTCTTCGAACAGCCTCTTAGAACAGCAAACTGCAGACCAGCCCCAGATCACGAAGCAAGGATTGGTCTATCCACCACAGTCTCTTCAGTTGTTCCTTCTTTAGCAGAGGTTCCTCTTGACCACAGAATGGGTCCAAGCCTTTTCAGTCTCAATCCATATCTGTTTCATTCCAACGTTCAGGGGTTTCAGCTCTCATAGTTATACCCCTTACTGTCTTTGAAGTTTGTATGTGCTCAGGGGTCCCTGACCCCTCCCTAAATCAGTTCTGGGTGTCTCCCTCCCAGTGTCACCTCTCTCCCTTTGATACTGGGGGTCTGGATCCTTAATCACTCAGCAGGAGATGGGTCAATTGGTTTATAGCACCAGGCCTTTTCACCTCCCGGGCTTCTCCTCCCCCTACTCTCCAGATGCAGGGCAGCCTGGTGCCATCTCAACCCCTCCCTGGGTCAAGACCTCTCCCAGCTCCTCTCACCTTTCAATTCCAGACAGACAATCCACATTTCAGAGACACACAGAAATGCTCAGAGCACAAAACTCAGCCACTTCTAAAAGAGTGGTTTATAAACACACAGTGACAAAACCACCTTTACAGAAAGATGCATTATGACACTGTGAGTTCACACATACCAAACTTCACCTCTCCATTATAAACTGACAGGAAACTAGGCTAACAAATACAACACCTAGCCTCCCCCATTCTGTCCTATGGGCAGAATGGCCTTTCAGCAGTGAAAAACGAATGGAGAGTTTTTCACTGCCAGAACACAACACACACCTTAGTTTATGTTCTGCCTTTTGCCTACACTGCACCCTGCCCAGGGGTTACCTGAGACCTACCACAGGGGGTGCCCCATGTGTATGTAAAAGGGAAAGTCAGGCCTGACAAGTGGTTGCACTTGTCAGGACAACATGCTAACTTAGCATTCTGCGCGCAGGCCCTACACTGAAGGCCTGAGTTCCCTTCTCTGTGCGCCCTTGCATTACTAGCCGTTGCACACACAGTGCACATCACTAGGGACTTTTACTAGTAAGGCAAACATACCAATCATGGCCAACCAATCACCATACATTTTACACAGGGAACTCCTGTACTTTGACACTGATCAGCAGTGGCAAAATACCCAAAGCATCTAAATTGGCACCTCTAGGTCAGGAAAACGGTCTAGGGGGAAAGCAAAAAGTTTAGGGAACTTTAACCAAAAAGGCCAAGTCCTACACTACTCCTCTCTGATCAGGAATTACAGCTTAAAAGTGGATTAAGGAATTCCCAATGCTAACCTATGAGCAGAGTAGGCCTCACATTAGTGAAAAACGACCTAGGCTATCTGTCACTACCAGGACATGCAAAATATAAAAGTACATGTCCTACCTTTAACTTACATAGCACCCTGCCCTTACGGCTACTTAGGACCTACTTTAGGGGTGACTTATATGGAGTAAAAGGGGAGTTTAAGGCTCGCCAAATAGTTTTAAATGCCAAGTCGAAGTGGCAGTAAACTGCACACACAGGCACTGCAGTGGCAGGCCTGAGACAGGTTTGAAAGGCTACTTCTTTTGGTGGCACAATCAGGGCTGCAGCCACTAGTAGCATTTAACTTACAAGCCCTGGGCATATGGTATACTGCCTTACAAGGGACTTACAAGTAAATTAAATATGTCAATTAGGTATACACCAATTACACTCATGTTTAGGGAAGGAGCACCAGATTAGCAGTGGTAAAGTGCTCAGAGTCCTAAGGCCAACAAAAAGATTCAGCAAAACGTGGAGGCAAAAGGCAAAAAGATTAGGGGAGACCACCCTAAGAAGGCCAGGCCTAACAGTGGGCACCCAGGCAGATGAGCTTATCTGAGTTTGTGGGGCACAGGGCCAGCCGAACCTATATAAGTGTGTGGGCACTTGGGACACTAAGCCTATCTGAGTGTGTCGATTAGCCACGAGCATCAGGTGGTACTAATAAACCCCTTCTCTCTCCTTCTTTCAGTTAAACACCACGGGACCCTCTGTTGAACTGAGGTCTGTCGCTGTTTTGTGTTCTCTCATTACTTGGCAGTCATTGTCTGATTTGCAGAGCATTAATAGCGCCAGCGGCTTGGAAAGAGGGCCCTGCTTGTTTGAAGCCTCGCCTTCAGAGGGCTTTGGCGTGGAATGAAAGGAAAACTGCTGCCCTCCCTCTGCGTGCTGGAGACTTAGGGATGCATGAGCACACAGCAGGCTCACTCCTGTCTCCTTGTGTGAGGGAGGTGCTGGAATCCATGGCTCCTTCAAGGCCCCTGCTCTGTTTGTGAAAGTGTTTCCTGGCTTGATCCTGTCTGTGGAAGTATCTAAAACTACGTGTAGCTGTTGCTCGGTGTGGTGGAAGTGTGCCATTCTTGGGTCCGTTTGCGGCTCTTCCTTTGTGTTGTAAAGATGGTGTTTGTCACAGGCCCCTGACACACAAAGACAGTGAACAGGGGTTCTAGGAAGATTCAGGACCACCGTTCTGTCAGGATTCTGCTGTGACTTACTCTTGTAGTACTCATGACTTACTCCTGGAATTCAGGAGTAAGTTGGTGTACTCCAGGTGTAAATCATACATACTCAAAGTGCCGGAGTCACAAAGATGTTGCTTTGTGTGGCTGTGGCCTACGTTAGTACTACTCCTGGCTTACTCCTGAATTCAAGGAGTAAAGTAGGAGCAATCCTGGCTTACTCCTGGGACTCAAGAGTAAGCCAGGAGTACTACAAATGTAAGTAACAGCTATATTATTGTGTCTCTGGCACAATGTCTTCCTACTTTAGTGAAGTGCTGTGAACGGGGGTGGGGGGGTCAGCATCTCTCTGAGGGGTCCCAGGGCTTAGGAAAGAAGGAACATTGAAGTTTCTTCATCCTCTTGGTAAGTGTCTCTGAAAATCATTTGTTCTTTGGTAATATTCTTGGAAATGTACTTTTAAAAAGGAGTATTGAAGACCGTGGAAGTGTGTGAAATGTTAAATATGACAATGTGAGATAATAAATGTTATTAATAAGCAGAGGCTATTGGCTGAATTTCTCGAAGGCAACTCTAAAGCCCCTTAGCTGTTTTAGGATGCTTACTATTTTAAATTTTGATTTTTTGCATTTGATTTATTATAAGAAAAAAACAGCACAAAACATGGTTAGTGCACCTGTCCTTCAAGGTGTCCTCCTCCGACCTCACTTGCGATATTTGTCCTAGGTGCAGTGTTTTACACAGCGTTTACTTATTTAGGTAAATTGAAAGAGTCCAGTTAATATTCGTTTGTGCCTATACATTGTGAAAGAAAACTGCAGGTTTTTCTGGCATGTGATGTTTAACATCTTGCATAATAATTGTGAGAAAATATTATGCCATTTGGTTCAACTGGTTTTTATTTAATTTTTTTAAAGAATGATTTGCTTAAAGTGGACAAAAACAATAAAATGTATGCAATTGGCCTTGAGCAAAATATTTAAGCAACAAGGGCTGAGCATGAAAACTTTTAAGACCACTGTCAAAAGCCCCCTTGGGATAATGTACTGTGAACCGGCTTCTGGGAGCATCACCCTTTATCCTCGAATGTGAGTGCCATATTCTGTGTTTATTACACCCGGTATTCCAACACCGAGGAATTCGAAATGTATAGGCTGTGGTAAATAAATAACACTTATACTGACTTTTGGCCATAAGTGGGGGCACAGCGTGCACATTTTCTTGCTTACTGCACCAAAATCTTCATGTCGCGGTATTTACAGGGCCTTTTCCACCCGGTAAATTTCACCAGGTTAGACTTGCCAAAATGTAACTGTGGGTTATGTATATAGGTATGTATGGATTCAGTATTCTGACGAACCTAACAAAAAGGCAGCAGTGCAGACTTTATCGCACCCGGTAAATACAACGTTTAGTAAGCGTTGCACACTAGAAGTTGGGATCCGTGTGCAGGCTTGTATTAGAGCGTGGATAGTAAAAAAGCATGTCTCTTGCAACTGAGGACTTTATGTCTTGTGATAGGCTGTGATTCAAATGTTATTGACGACATCAGCCTCAACATGGAGTCCTACTACCATACATACACCTTACATGCACCAGCACTCCGCGTTCACACAAGGATGTCAGCGCAGGGCTAGGTCCTGACACGTGATTACCATGATGCTCTGTGTGCTTTGATGCAAGGGTGATGCTTCCATTGACCAGAATGTTGCCTCCAGGGGTGTTCACTGATTCTCAAAGGGTCCAGGCTGCTCATGGTGACATGGTGTGCTTTACTGTGCCAGAGACCTCCTTGGGGCCTCATGCCTAAGATTGCTTCCGCTTATTTTAGTAATGCCAGTTTCAACCCCAAATATGCTGAGCACCAGATGGTTAAGGCTTGAGAAGGGAGGGGCTTCTTTTGTTTTTAATAGGCGGATTTAAATTCTTTTTCATCTGACGCTTCCTGGTCTTTTTCAGTCCCTGCTCATCTCTGTTCTGAATAAATTCTTGAAAGAAGCACAGAGGAAGCTGACTCGTGTCTTCTGAGTTTGTAAGACCTCTAAGTCAATTTGGAACAGATTGTGTTACACTAAAATTAAGTCAATTAATATCAGGCGTATGTGGGACAAATATTTGTCCACAGGAATGCCAATGAAAAAAGAAAATGACAGCCTTATTTAATGCCTTTTTAAGGAGAATTTGGTTAAAAATCAGAAAAAAATTAAAACGGAATGCAACGAGGGCAAGGTCACGCCTAGAGTAATATTAGCTCAAAAAAACTCTGCCGTAGAAGTGAATAAACAGAAAAGTCACACTAATTTAAAAAAATTAAAAACTGAAAGGCACCACCACATGAAAGCACTGGTGGTGTCAGAATGAAATAATATAAAATTATTCATTCAATAAGAAGTTTATCGCAAAGATGTACTTAAGAAGTTTCTCACAGACATATATATAATAATAATAATATGAGTTATATAGATATAAATAGTTCTTAACAGCGAAAATAAATCATTGCTGTGACCCAAACTGGCTTCTTGTAATAAAAGTACAAGTACATGCGAGAAGGCCATAAAGTTTACCCAAGACCCACACTACGCATTAATGAAGAGGTTTAAAGTGTTGTGCAAAGAGAAGTTCTTAGGGTTATCGTCCATCGCAAAGATAGTAATGTGTGCCACCATCATCACTTTGGGCTTTTTGAGTTTTTAGGTCGAGCCTAGAGTAGCGCGCAAGCGCTGCTCTGGCGAAAACTTTATGTAGGGGGTTTGAAAAAGCTGACCAGACGCTCGTGCGTCATGGCCTTTTCCCTGCGGTTACCCACACGGGCGCCATGTGGTTTCAATTATCGTGCCCTGACACGGGCGTGATAATTAAAACCAGATGTCTCGCTGTGGCGCGCGCGTGCACCACTCGCGTCGCCCCCCCTCCTCCCCGCTCGTTTTAAAGAGCAGGAGGAGGTGTTTGCAATCTAGCTGATTCATGAGACCCCCAAGTTCACGAGCAGGAAAGCCTATCTCTATGTCCTTTATCTAAATCAGGGAACGAGGGGACGGGACACGAGGTACTTCAAGAGCCAGTGAAAGCAAGGCGGGCAGTTTATCACCCGCGCCTGTCACTTCCCTGCAACCTCAGTGGCCACCAGAGCTGGCACCCTACCTGGCTGTGAACTAACGAACACATCCCCTCCCTGAGTGGAGTCACTGACCCCCCAGCAGCAGGGTCCATTAATCAGGCAAGGCGAGGAGGCCGCCTGCGCACCCTGCTCCGCTGCTAACCCGGGGCACGTCCACGCGGCAGGCCTCGCCTCCACGCCGTCCTGGAGGGAGGTTCACAAGTTCAGCGGACCCTTTTGCCAACCTACTGCATTTCACTTGCAAATTGTTGGAGCATTTCCTGAGCAGGGAAAGGCGACTGAGCTGTTGAAAGTCTGAACTAAACGTGCCTCCCGGCCTGCAAACCCGACGGGTGTTAAAGGGGCCTGTGAATGACGCCACAATGTTTTTTTGTGGGGAGCATACGTCATGTTAGTGATAGTGACGCGACACTGAGTAAAGACTAGCTCCTCTTCAATGACTGGCTGGTCAGGAGTGCGCTTGCATGGCTTAATGGTCATTGCTAATCCTACGTTCTAGTTAGGGGTGTGAGTACTATTTTTTGTCTGCAAAGTTTTCCGTTGTTTACCATTTTTGTCATTACCGGGAGTTTTTTTTTAACGCCTAGCTGGATAATTTTCAAGCTTGTCCAGCCCAGCCACATTTTCTCTGTTAGTTTGATTTGGTAGCGTTTTTCTATGCACAGTGGCAGTGCACAGCAGATGAACACTTTTCTGAGATGTTTATCTTATGCAGAACGTTCCCGTTAGTGTTCGATAAGGATAGTTGCTGCCTAACTTTAAGCAAAAGTCACCAAATTCATGCGGAAGTGGCAAACTGGAAAAAAATGAAATCTATACAAAAATGTCCGAAGATCTTTGTTAAGGCGCAACTTGCAAAGAAATAAACGTTGTCTACCCATAGTTCTAATCAAAGCTTCACCCACGTCATCGCACTTTGTGATCCTGGGCAAATTATGTTTCCTCCCTGTGTCCCTTAAGTGTGTAAAAGTTAGGACAGCTTATTGGTAGTCCCAATAGCTGACACGAACCAACAAGCCTCTCAACCAGTGAGTGGTAGCAGGTGGCAGCCCTACATCGGGGCAGGTGACCCACCTTGGTAATTCCCACCGCAAACTCAATTTTTTAAGGTCAAGATTTTCACAGGCAGAAAAAGATTGTGAATCTGGCTCTGACTGCCAAGAGGCTTTCAACCTCAAGCCTTCATGCTCATCCCTATTCCTCCATGTGCATCCCACATTCGCATGGAGCCCTCCTGTTCACCCCCGCCTCCATGCTCATCCCCAACAAACATGCTCAACCCCCAGCATCCATGCTCATTCATCTACCTCCATAGCCATCCACTGCCACAATGAACATCCCTCAGCTTCCATGTTCATCCTCCAGCCTCCAGAATCAACACAGAGCCTGCATGTTATCTCTCAAGAAAAATTTCGTGGGGGGGTAATTCTTCCAGCAACAGGCAGAGTGGAGATACAGGGGCTCTAAGAAGGGGTGAAAAAACAACAAAGCCTCCTTAACAAGTAAATGGTCTTTTACAGACCTGTGAAGTACTCAAAAACTGTCCGTGTGTGTGCCCAGGAAGCTGTCTCAGCCCGGGCTGACACACACGACGTGGGGGAGGGAGGGGGGGATTTGAAGCCCTTCGAGCCCTATGGGTGTTGCGCACCTGCCTTTAGTGGAACCCGGGCCCCTCCATATCCACGTTGTGAAACAGAGGGTAAGACACTACAAGGGCAATGACATACTGGGTCTTCCTCTCACACTTGTAAAAATCAAGAGTTGATGGTTTCCCTGCTTAGTAAGTCCTGAAGAAGTCTGCAGACTGTGGGACAAAGCAAGAAGGATCCTAATTGTTGTAAAAGAAATTTTAAAAAGTAAACAAATCAGACAGAGAACTGACCGCAAAGTGTCTCCACCACAAACCCAACTTAACTTCCCACTGTTTGCACTTGTCTGACACATCTGTCTCCGCATTGCAGGTGAGGTGCCAAAGAATATGACCAAAACCAGCCAGAGAGGCTAAGGGAGAGTAAAATGTTCCAGACACGCCTACACTGAAATGACAAGAGGAAACCCTGTCTGAAGACAGGTACATTTATAGGAACACAAGTACAAGTAAAGCCCAGACATGGTTTAAAATGACTGTACAGTGAATAGAATTGTGAACAGTGACCAATGAAGTCAGACGGGACCTTCTGCATGTAATGAAAGAAAATCATACTCTCCGATATGGAGACAAAAGTAAAATTAAGAAATTGAATGATGCTCAAAACAAAAGTAAACCAATGTGGCAGTATCAGTAATGCTTCATCTCACTTAAGAAATGAACACAGGATTGGCATCTGTGCTGAAAGCAAAGTTAATTTGATTATCCCGGAGAACCTATTAATGAAAGTAACCCTGTTGATCGAAACATGTAGTGAAACATGGAAGTAAAACCTTATGGCATTATCAGAGGTTCCCATTCTTTAGACTAGCCCAATTGCAATTTCTAATAGAAAAACACATAATTAGTTTGTTTAGTGCAATTTAATTATATGTCATAAACACTGCAATTTTTACCCTATTCCCTTGTTGTTGGTAAGATTTAAAAACTATTTGTGTATCCATTTAAATCACAGATATGACTATGAACAAACATGCTTGGATTCCAGAGATGTGGTGCGGGGAAACCCACCCAGGCCCATTTGACCAGTCCAGAATGCATGGGTGGCTCACCTTTAAAGGCCAGCGATGGGCAGTATACTGCCTGGGCACAGTTTTCTGATCAATTTGTTGCCATCTGTTCTGGAATCCTATTAGTGCACTGAGATTTAAGCTGGAAAAGAGAGGCCTCTGGGTTGGGTTTGCTAATGATGAAGATGGCTACCAAAAAAACTGCTACAGTTTGCCATGGCTGGACTGGCTACTGTGACACCCTGCCTTTTCCCCGGTAGGCTGTAGGCTACTGGGCTGTTTGCATAGTTTTTCTGAAATTCCCAGTTGCTTTGCTATGCAGATGTATACTATAATCATTCAGCAGACACCAAACTAGGCCTGGTGGAGGCGGTGATGCCCACCAAGTACTTATAATTGCTCTGCAGGGCAAGGTGTTTAAGGACGTGGCCACAGCTTCTGGCATAGCCAATAGGTCTCGCCTTTGGGACCTTATAAGTATTTAGTTATGCAGCACAATATCCTTACTGCAACAACATTAACTGTTGCATGGCTAAACACTTATAAGGTCCCAAAGGCGAGACCTATTGGCTATGCCAATGCTTGTTAATCAGGCTCCCACACAAGGCTGCAAATTTGTTCAATATGGTGGGGACGACCTATTGCACCTAAGTGCTGTAACAAGAAGGACTTCCATCTGCTCTTCACTCCCTTGGCCACTAAATGATGGCCGTGTTGTTACAGACAAGCAAAGGGACCTTGTGTCGAAAAGAGCACCATGCAGAACTGGTTCTTCTCCTTTCTGAAATCTAATGGCTGCAGCAGAACCAGTGACTTTCGTTGATGCATCACACATGATTGGCAGTGACTTGTGGAGTATGACTCTAAGATCCTCTCATGTCTGATGTGTGTACCATGGCTGGCTATCTAGGTACAAAGATCCGTCTAGTGGCACAAACATTGATAATGCAACAGTTCATGTCCATGGCCCGCTTTACACCAGGCGCGCCCCAAGCCTGGCCCGGCATCTCATAGCCCCTCCTGCATCTGTTCACTGAGTTTACTGTCGAAGACACCCACTCTGGTGCATGGATCTATCCGCCTGCCCCAGGACTTGTGATCATACGCTTATTCCAGTGATCCAACGGCCCTATTCTGTGTGTGAGGCACATCCCAGGTGCCAGGTCCCATGCAGGACCTAGGAGGCCTTGGATGAAGCACAAGTCCTGTTCAGGTACAGAGGAAACCCTGTAAGCTACACATCCACCTTGTTCACCTGCCTTTAGTAAGTAGTTACAAGAGTAGTAAATATTAGTCCATCAAAGATCTTCATTGGCGCTCCGTACTGCAGGATCATTTGTTTCTGCTGCAAACAGAAAGGCAACGTTTACTGTATATGTTGTCGACAGCGACAGAAAGAACAGACTCTTAAAGTTTATTAAGAAGACGCCTAACAGTTATCCTTCAGGTTCCAAAAGTACTGTAATGACATATTAGAATAGTCAAATGGAGCGAATTAGAAGCACTTGAGAGCATTTGTGACAGCTAAGAGAATAAATTAGTGCTGAAATAGACAACTTTATTACAGATTGTAGTAATTTGACAGCTTCTGAAATAATTTGCATAGGTGTGAAGTTGGATGAACACCTTAAGCAGTGCAAGGATCAAATAATTTGAACCCTATGACAAGGGGTTGGGTGCATTTTTCGTATTTCTGGTTCTCGTACTCTGTCCTTCATCCTTTACTCTCTCTCTACATACACTTACGCTTTAGATAAATGCATAACAAGGTAACAGTATTTAAATGACAGCATAATCAGTTGTAAGAAATAACATAATCCGAAGTAAGAGACAGCATAATACGAAGTAAGAGACAGCATAATCTGAAGCAAGAGACAGCATAATCCGGAGTAAGAGACAGCATAATCTGAAGCAAGAGACAGCATAATCCGAAGTAAGAGACAGCATAATCCGGAGTAAGAGACAGCATAATCCGTAGTAAGAGACAGCATAATCCGGAGTAAGAGACAGCATAATCCGAAGTAAGAAGGCCTTCAAAGTTGCTGATGCTATCCATGAACATGATCTCTGTCGCTTCACACTAACAGAAACATGGCCCAAAGAAACCTCTCAGACATCATGGACCTTTCTGCTGCCTCCCAGCTTTTCCATCTTTCTACTGGAGACAGACGGCAGAACCGAAGCAGAATGCGCTTATTCACCAAAACTATCTTTATTGCAAACCAGTCTAATCTCAGGCCCCCTGCAGTCTGGGTCTGGTGGTTTAGTGGATAATGCGTCCATTGTAGGGGCCAGTGTTTGACCTCATGGTCACAGGTTCAAATCTGGGTGGGTCCACTTAGCCTTTCATCCTTCTGAAGTCAATAAAATGAGTACCATTGAGTTGCGTAACAATAAACATCTATTATTCAGTGCCAAGATACCTGTCTTGATGAACGTGCACTTTACACAGACACATGTAATGTTATGCTCTGAATCACTAGTTATTAACCGGAACTATCCCCTACAATGACTTTCGAACCAAATCCACACAAAAAATAGGCTTGTTTAAGACACTTCTTACTAACTGCGTGACATTGATAATTTCTATACCCTAGTAAACAATTACACTCACGCCTACTGTGTGTGTCAAAACTGCTCGCCTCCAGGGCCGGACAAGCCTTTTATTCCACTGGGCATTTCCCCCGAGGGCTGGAGGCCTTGGAGATGGTTTTGAAAGCCCAGGGCCACTCCTAGTGCCTCTGTCACTATCTACACTTCCCTGAGGTTAATCGCAGCAGGCATGTGGAGGATTCAAGAGAGGGTGGGGGGAAGGGAGAGAGAATGAGATCAGAGAGAGAGAAGAGAAGGACAGAGAGGATGGATTGAAAGAGAGCCATAGTGCAAGACGATGACGGGAGCTGGGCTCCCTTTGGTTCCCAGTCTGGCGCTGCAGGCCTCCAAGACTACTCTAGACACCCACTTCTTCACGACTTTCCTCTCCACATCTCCCCGGCCCTCTTTCCAGCCATTGTTTCACTCTGGCAACCCATCTGCACCATCATCTTTATCTCTCCTCATCTAAACAAACAGCAAACCCAGCTGAATGTCATTCTGTTATGGAATTCGTGATCGATATCTATCAAAACTACCCCCGTGACTGACTCTCCCATTCCTGCTTTACATTCCGCAGCAATCACAGAGACGTGGATTAATTCTAAAGAAACCAACACGCCTGCAGTCATTTGCAAGGAATTTGCCACATTCTCCCACACAGCATGTATCAATGATGAAGGAGAAAGGGTTGGCATCTTCATAAACCAGCCACTCATTGCTGCCCCCAACCCAAGCTCAGCATTTCCACTTCCTTCAAATGTTATGTTATGTTATTTTATTTTTATATAGCGCATATACACCGACAGGTCTCTTAGCGCTTTGGAAGAAGCGGGATAACGTCAAGGCGGGGAGGTCTTCATGGTGTTGAGAGATCCTATGTTGTATCTAGTGCTTCCCTAAAGAGGATAGTTTTCAACTGCTTCCGAAAAAGAAGCAGACCAGGTTCTTTCCGAAGGGTATCGGGCAGCTGGTTCCAGAGTTGTGGCAAGAGGACCGAAAAGCTCGACCCCCTTTGGAGACCAGGTTACTCCGAGGGCAGACCAGTTGGACGGCTTCTGCTGATCGGAGGGCCCGTCCAGGTACGTATTTATTTAGGCGTTCCTTTATGTACCCTGGGGCATGTCCATATAGGGCTTTGTGGACAATACAAAGTCCCTTGAATTTCGCTCTCTGCTTAACTGGCAGCCAATGCAGTTTACGCAGCAGTGGGGTGGCATGAGTTCTTCTAGGCAACCTAAAGATCAGCCTAGCTGCGTCATTCTGTACCAAATACCATTCCACCCCCATCACGCCTTCAATGACTCGCAGGCACCACTAGTTTAGACTCGTTAGTCACTTCCCCCACTAGAATAAAGAATCTCCTCCTATTTCTCCCTTAGCATTCCAGTTATTAAAATAAGTTTATGACACTTCTTCCTGGCTATTCTCTTACTGGTCACATCGTCCTCCCAATAACTCCAAAAACATCTTGTCTTTCACCCTCTCTACTCCAGCTCCACTGCCCCCACACTTACACCTTCCAACACATCATTTGCACTACCTGACTCATTTTGAACCAAATAATTAAACCACAGATTAACCCTCTTGACTCTTGACTTGCCTTGCACCTATCTTTAAATACCCACTAAGTACGGGCACATACCCACCATGTTTCAGATCTTCCTCTCAATGCCTACTTCTTCTCCTGAACTTCGGGATCCAATTTCAACCTGCATGGTAGCTTCAGTTCAGTAAGTAAAGTTTTATTGTTGATTAATTGAAATCTTACAATATGCAATCATTAAAAAACACGTTATACAATTAAGAATATAGCTGTCCACTGTTGGATGGCCATTCACTTACTCCCCTTGAATTCATCCAAAACAGAAATATTCCAGTCTCTTCCTACTTGTGATCAGTCTCACGCCCCTTCCTTGATCACTTCCCCCAGTCTACATGACCACAACATCCTTAACCAAACATGTTGGTCTATAGTTTGATCCCACAGTGAACCAGGAAAGGTTCTTAACCAGGGCAGCACTAGAAGCAAGATTCTAGCTACAGAACATATGTAAAATTTACCCAAGCCTTTCGTTCCATACCGTCAAGTCACTTAGGACTTATTTAAAGTTTGGCAAAGGTTGAGCACCCTGTACATCGGCAGTGCTTTTGCCCCAACAAACTTGTGGTCCCCCTGCTTTACTTAGAGTTTTGGAGTACCAGGTTTGCACTGGCAGAGCCTCAGCTGGCTCTGCTGGTGTAAAATTCTGAGCTGGTGGCGCGTCAGCTAAGAGGTCACCAGCAGTGCTTGATTTGTAAAAAATAATAAGTGCCAGGGCTCTCGTCAGGAGGCCACCGCAGCAGCTTGCACCACACATTGCCCCTGCCATGCTGCCAGTGATAGTAACAACACAACTACTAACCAGCACACTCCCACAATTGTGACGATTCGGACTAGCCCCCAAATCTATAAGAAAGGCTTGGGCGGCAGTTAATAGTTATTTTTAATGTATACTAAATTAATATTTGACTGTTGATGTGGTCATCTCTAAATTAGCCAGACAGCACCACCTTGTGGCAGACTGTCACAAACACCGGTGTTGGCAATTAAGTGCTGGTGCCAAGCACCAGAAACCACCGGCTGAAATTAAGCACTGGTCATCAGGTCCCAAAAGTCCCGCTCTATTGAGGGCAGGGTGTCCAGCACTCATTTCCCTGCGAGTGTCAGCAATGCGAATATCATTCTGCCTGCATTACCGTCACCATCTCTCCAGGCTATCAACTATCACTTGTTGACTTAAGCTTTCTGAACTCTTTTGTTTAGTTGTAAGATTGTTAAGTTTAAAGACTATCTGATATTCTTTGGCAATGAAAATGGCTACATGTGTGTCATTTACAAACTGTGTCTCCAGGTGTTTAAAAGGCGCTGTGAGGATAAGGACATCGCGCCCCTCATTAAGTGATCCCTAACCACATCTGAATCATGGTTCTGCTATGAGGTACTCAAAGACGGCACCATAGCAGTTTTTCAGATAACCAGTGAGCATGCAAATGACCCTATTTCAGATCCATTGTCAGTCATTTTATCTCGTGACTATTCGTTCTGGAAATCCTGAGTGCCCACGTGGATTTGGCCATCAAGGAATGCTAGTGAGTATCCGTGCACTATCTACAACCTCAAATCACATTCTAAGACATCTCACTTTTTAATTAGAGTTATCAGGTTTGAATCCTGGCAGAGCCTTTACACGGAGTTTTATATAGCGCGAACTTGACCCGGTATCGGGTATCAGAGCGCTTTACATAGCACCAGTTGCGTTACATGAGGACACATTCATCATTTTTGTTAGGCACGGGGAGATTAAGTGATTTGCCCAGAATCACAGGATGTTCAGCGTCATTGCCGAGACTCGAACCCGGTTCCCCAGATTCGAGGTCGACTGCCCTAGCTGTTAGGCCAACTCCTCTCCCCTTCTAAGTTAACAATAACTTATGGTTAGCTAATTATCTTGGCTTTTATGGCGCATTAGGTA
The DNA here is from genome assembly GCA_963921515.1 of Calotriton arnoldi. Classification (NCBI taxonomy): domain Eukaryota; kingdom Metazoa; phylum Chordata; class Amphibia; order Caudata; family Salamandridae; genus Calotriton; species Calotriton arnoldi. The sequence goes on along the minus strand of CAWUFW010001368.1, from coordinate 1,515,928 downwards.
AATAGTTGAGTCTGGCATGTGAATATTTTTCACCTTCTGAGCATGAGCTCTGAGTAGTTAGATCATCGTCATCTTGTGATTGTTTAGTGCCCCAATATGTTATGTTATTTGCATTTGTTACGCGCACGGCTACTCAAGAGTGTCCCGGCGCGGTACCTTAAATGGGAGCTGAGGGTCAACGGAGAAATTACACAAAAAGCAGAGTTTTCAGCCGTTTTCTGAAAAGCTTTGGATCCTGGACCCTGCGAAGGTCTAGGAGAAGTGAGTTCCATGCCACCGCTGCCTTGTAGGCCAGGGAGCTACCACCGATTCTCGTAAGACGGAAGCGAGGAATAACTGCCAAGAGCTGTGCCGCAGAGCGCAGTTGTCTTGGGGGCGCATAGAACTTGAACCGTTTCCTAAGATATGCCAGACCAAATTGGTACAGAGCTGCATGCGCCAGAGTAAGAGCTTTAAACTTAACCCTTTCTGCCACGGGAAGCCAGTGAAGATCATGCAGATGGTTGCTACCACCAGATGGAACCCGTCAAGTAGCTGTTCACTCAATCACCCCCCCCCCCTTCACCACCGCCAATGACGGCAACCCCTAATGGTTCTGAAGGCAGGATTCCTGGTAAATCTGTGCTCCTGCTACAGAAAAATTGAAAAGTATCTATGCCTGATGGTGGAGCATCTGACAGCAAATAAGAGTTGACTTGAATAGTTCCACCTTCTTTGGTATCCACTGCCAAGTCTCTTAGAGTCACCTTAACTCACACCTTAAGTCAACCATTGCCTGTCCTCGCTGTGAGTAACCAGCACCAGACCCACCCTATTGAGGCTGGGGTGACTGTCACTCATATTTCCTGCTCATGTCTACGATGCAAATTCTTTTTGTGGCCCCTAGTGCCAGGGTTGGTGAGCCAATCTTAGCATTCATTAGCTCTTTCATTTTTTTAATGTGCCATTTTTTCCTTTTTTCCCCCCAAATATTTGCTTGCTACCTTTAGATGGCAGCCTTTTGACTTTTTGCTACTTTTAAACTTTTAATGCCTGTTGCATACCTTTGCAAAAAAATCCTGCATATTTGCCAATGTCAGATGCTAATGCTGGCAAACTATGATGCCTAGATTCTAAAATTGAGTTGCGCAATCTAACAACCAATGTTCTATGTCTTGGGCGGTGCCATTTTCACTCGCCACCCTGTCTTCCAGAATTGGTTGATAATTTCCTCCCCGCGCCCTAGAAGGCGGCTTCAAGTGTCCTGCCACGCGTTACGCCGCCTCCTGCTAGGGCTTGCATAATGGCTCATGAGGTCTTTTCACCAAACCAGTTCCAAGCACATATGATGCACATTTGAGGGGGGCGGCCTAGATGTACTACAGATGCAATGCCCCCACAAAAGCCCTACATGTTTGATCATGCTGTTCCTGGTGGAAGAAGGGAGCGCACCACCCCCGCGCTGTACTATCCTTTATATACCTTATGAGTCACACGTACACAACACTTTGAAACTTCTTAATAATTAGGCGAGGAGAGATAAAAGGTGCTGTTACTTCGGCTTGGCTTTGAAGGAGGACACAAAGAGCACTAGCTGCTTACTCCCGCCAGTGAGGCTGGTGGCCGCCTCGGGTCCATCTTGCAGTCCAATCCCTGCTAGGCCTATGTTAGACTTGGCTTTTTCAGCGGGTTTACCCCCAGACTTTTTGCTTTTTGGCCTCCTGTTTTTGACCCTGTGTGTGTTGGTTTTAGGACTCTGGGCACTTTACCACTGCTAATCAGTGCTAAAGTGCATATGCTCTCTGTGTAAAATGTGTTATGGATTGGTGTTACCATGATTGGCCTATTTGATTTATGTGTCAGTCCCTAGTAAAGTGCACTGCGAGTGCCAGGGCCTATAAATCAAATGCTGTTGGTGGGCTGCAGCACTGGATTGTGCCACCCACGCAAACAGCCCGTAAAGTGTAACTCGGGCCTGCCATTGAAATGAAATGAATGAAATGAAATTTGTACTTGTAAAGCGCACCCATACCCCCAAAGGGGTGTCCAGGCGCTGTACGCATACCACTGTGGAACCCTTCCTGGCTTTTCCCTGTGAAATGTCCACTCCTGGGCACCCCCAGGGTGAAGCCAGGCATCCCAGCGCTGTTGGGGCCGTTGTGGAGATTAAGCAAGCTATTGCCCAGAGTTGCAGAGTGGGACCCATGATTAGAATAGGCACCGAGGCGAGAATTATCAGGTCCGAGGAAATTGAGCCCAAGACCCGCCGAGGCGGGAATTGAACCCTGGTCCCGGGCCAGAGCTCTGCATCAGGGTCTGCCGCTCTAACCATTGAGCCACACTTCTCCACTGCAGAGCCTGTGCGCAGCCTGGGGCTGCAATGTCGACTTGGCAAATGCGCACACTTGCAAGTCCCTAAACCTTCCCTTTTCTACATGTTAGTCACCCCTAAGGTAGGCCCAAGGTACCCCTGTGGGCAGGGTGCGTTGTATGCGAAAGGTAGGACATGCCCTGGTGTGTGTGGCATGTCCTGATAGTGAATTACAGCCTAGTTCGTTTTTCACTATTGCAAGGCTACCTGTTCCCCATAGGCCAGAATGGGCAGTTTTGATTATTACAGCTTATAATTCTAACTGACCCCGGGAACATGGTAGAAATTCGAGTTTAGTATGCCTGGACTCAGAATGATAAAATGCATCTTTTAGTGAAGTTGGTTTTAACATTCTGTGTTTGAAAATACCCCTTTTAGAAAGTGGGTATTTTCTTGTCTAACCATCCAAGCCTGCCTCTGCGAGGTTGTGTATTCCTTGTCTGGAGTGTGAGTGACAGGGGCTGGGGGATGCCAGGAGACAGGGTGAGTCAGCACAGGGCTGAATAGCAAGATCTACATGTAGATGGGTGGGAGGAGTTGCACCTGGGCCCTGAATAGGACAGTGCCTTCCCTCCACAATGCTGGCTCCACCTCCTGTGGTGCGTCTGATGTACCTGGCCTACTCTCTGAAAGAAGGTACGGAGACTTGTCAACAAAGTGCTCCAGAACTGGTTTGGACTAGGCAAAGGCCTCTCTGCCTTCAGAGAACAAAGGAATTTGGGATATAAATATTGGGGCCCTGACCCCATGAATTTAGATCTCGCTGGAATCAAGGAACCTGCCAAGAAGAAGAGCTGGAGAGCTGCTAGGAGGAGTACTGCCCCTTTGCTGAGTTATTGCCTTGTTGGGTTGGCCTGCAGTTGCTGCTTCTGTCTTGGGCAGTGAAAGGACTGAACTTTCTACAAACTTGTGCTGAGTATCTCCAAGGGCCTGAAACCGAGCTGGCCTCCTGTTAAGAAGTCTCAGGGACTACAAAGACTTCACAAGCCTCTGGGTACCGCTTCTGGAACGCTGTTTCAGTTGCCACAGAGGAAGGGAACTGCAACCGACTCCGTCAACCGAATCCATCCCTGACCGGTGACCTGTTTGCACCGCAGACCGCATCGCAGACCGCATCGCCCCGCATCGCCCCGCTTCGCATCGCAACCCTGGTCTCACCGTAGGCGACGTCCGAGCCGCTGCTTGCACCGTGACCTGTGGGCACCGCAGTTCGCATCGCATCGCTTCACTGAACCAGCCGGACCCGACCGATGCGGACGCTGCAACTGGCTCAACAGTCGTGACCGCATCGCAGTTGGGGCACCGCTCGCACGCTTGCGACGCACCGCTCCGACTCGCACCGCTGTCCGACGCCAGCTCCCGCACTCCGGCTTGGTCGCCTGCATCGTAACCTGTCAGCACCGCATCGTACACCATCTCGCCCTGCACCGCACGCCTTGGACTCACCGACTCCGTCTGCACGACGCTCATCGAGCCGCTGCCTGCACCGCATCGAGGGACACCGCACCTTCTTGCACCGCAACCGCGACGAACGCCGACCGGCTCGTACACTCCGTACCAGCCACCACGAGAAAGGTACTGTGACCGAGTCTGTTCACGACTCTGCTGGCCCGTAGCGACGCGGTCGGCTGGAACTGTTGGACTCTGTGTAATTCAGCATCGCGGTAGACCCGGACGGGGCTACCGACTCGTACGAACTTTGCTTTTGTGTTATTCCTGCAAAGAAGAAGTTACCTTATCAAGCATTCATTTTTAAAGTATAGTATTGTGGATTTTTGTCGTAATTGGTCTTGTCTTGAGTATATAAAAATATTGGTTATTTTTCTAAACTGGTGTGGTGTCCGTTTGTAGTGCTTACACTGTATTACTGTTGGTTATGTGCAAATGCTTTACACACTGCCTCTAGAATAAGCCTGACTGCTCATGCCAAGCTACCAAGGGGTGAGCAGGGGTTATTTTAGGAGTGTAACTCCCTTACCCTGACTAGGAAGAAGGGTCCCTACTTGGACAAAGGTGCAAGCCCTTGCCAACTAGAGATCCCATTTCTAACATTGGTTGTCAGCGGTGAGGATAGGACTTGTGTTTGCACTTGACTTACAGTGATTGGTGTGCACTACTACCATATCGCAGACCATTACGTACCACAGACAGGTTCTTTTTCTTTTGGCCTATTTTTGATCTTGCCAGTTTGAACTTGCTACTTCAACATGCCTGAATCAATAGTATCATCAATTGCATCAGTAGAAATTGCCTTTGAGGAGGATCGATTGGAAGCCTACAATGTCAAGGAGTTAAAATCGATTTGCAAGAACCTGAAAGTCCAGGTCAGAGGCCTCACCAGGAAGGATGAGCTACAAAAGGCGCTGAAGGCCTGGGTAGCAGCCAGAGGTGCCAGTGGGCAACCTGGTGATCTCAATGGAGAGGTGGAGGAGCCTGTTCCTAGGGTGGATGTGCTTTTGGGAGGGGGGGAACCCTCCAGGCCAGGCAGCAGTAGTTTGTCCCCAGAGGAGCTGGAGGACAGGCGGGAAGTAAGGAGGTTTGAATTGGAGAAACTCAGAATGGAAAGTGAGAGGGAAGACAAAAGAATAGCCATGGAGGAAAAGAAAATGATACTAGATCATGAGCTTAAAATGAGAGAGCTGGAGCTGGATTGGGAAGCCGGTAGGGCTTTGTCCAGCCCAGATGGTGGCAGCAAAAGTGTAGTGTCCAGTACTGAGGATGAGGTAGACACACACACAGATTTGGGGCCCTACTTCAAGGAGGGGGTTGACATACACCAAGGGGTTCAGGATTGTGAGGTAACTCCAGTGGTGCTCAGTGTCCCTGAAGTGGATTGGGGAACTAGCACAGGGGATCATATTCCTGGTAGTGGGAGGGACACTCTACTGACTCTAGATGAGAGGTGCAGGGAGAGGGGTTCCCCCATGGTAGAAGCCCTGGTAAGTGAGTATGAAGACCAGCCAGAAGAGTATGGGTTGAGGGACAGCAACAGTCAGACACTGTCTCGCCGGTCGTGTGAGAATGTTATGGGGTACTTTTCTGAGGCACTGGATGGTTGGGTGAAGGGTAGTTTGGTTAACACCTGTGTGGGGCTGTGTGATTCAATTGTTGGAGAGCATATTTTAAGTCCCTGTTTTCCAGAGCTATGCCAACACCCAGTGGAGTGTGAGTTTTCTGACCCCAGGGAGCTTGCACTGGAGGCAGACCTTTTGGTGGATTCCAGAGGGTCTGGAGAAGCATCTGGGGGTGTTCCTGGAGGAAGTGGCTTAGGTATTTCCCAACCAAAAGTGGTGGGAAAGGTTTGTAATAGCCCAGATAGGTCCTGGTGTCATGGGAAGGGTGAGGGGACTCACGTCCTGTCTCTGCGGAGAAGGAGTGAGAATGGGCTGCGGCCCAAGGTGCCCAAAACCCGGTCCCGGAGCCTGGGTGGTTCCAGGAGGGAACCCCAGGTGGGGAGCCTAGACTGTACTGGTAGGCCGTCCGTTGAGGGAGATCTCCTACTGACAGGAGAACCTGGAGCCTCTGTAAACAGAGCTCCAGTGGTTCCGGTGTCTGGCAGTACCGCTCCAGTTGGGAGGGTGCAGAAGCCCAGAGTGAGGGGTGAGAGGGGGATGTGTTCCCCAGTGGGAGAACCAGTGAGTCAGAGGCCAGCCAGAAGGGCTGAGCCTCCTAGCAGTGACCATGGTGACACCACTTCTGTCCTGGGGGATCTTTGCGCACTGTCAGGTGGACAGTGGTCGGGAGATCTGCGCCAGGCAGACTGTCACGCAACACATGAGTCATGTGTTGCCCTCAGGGGGGGTATGCGTGCTCCCAAGGAAGTCCTGGTGCGCCAGGCAGGTGCTCAGCTGCAGGGTTCAGTCCCTGGGTTGGGAGGCCAGGTTCAGGTCCTGCCTGACCTGGAGGGAAGGACGACTGTAAACAGTGTCCTGACCGGTTTGTCTTCTAGGGGTACCACTCCAGGTGGGAGGGTACAGAACTCTGGAAGGGGTGCAGAGGGAGGGAGTCCTCGCCTCTGACCCTGGTTCAACCTGAGGGTTTAGATCCAAGGGTGGTGAATCAGTTGCAGGGTCAAGGCCCTGAACTGGTGGAAGAATTGTGTAGGAGGTCTGGTTCCAGCATCCTGACAGTTTTTGGTTCTGGTGGTGCTTCTGGGAGGAGAGGGCCGGACCCCAGAAGTAGAGGTAAGGGGAGGAGAACCTCGCCCGAGGCCTCTGGTGAACCTGAGGGTGCAGACCCTAGGTTGGAGGATCAGTGGTTCTTTAGAACTGCACTGATGAGAGGAAGAGTGGAGTATGGTTACTATGTACCAGGGGTTACTGCCCCCCACTCTGTTAGTTGGCAGAGGCCAGAGACATCTGGATGGCCTAGGGCCTGGTCCTGGCCATCCATTGAGGGTGATCCCCTCGTGTCTAAGGAACTGGGGGGGACTGCTGTAACGAGCATCCCACCGGTTCCGGTGTCTGGCAGCCCCGCTCCAGTTGGGAGGAGGCATGAGTCCAGAGAAAAGGGGGAGGGGGGGGCGCTGTCCCCAGTGGAAGGACCAGTGGGTCAGGGGTTGCCCGCTCTGAGGTCAGAGCACCCCAGGACTGACCCTGGTGAGGCCACTTCTGGCCTGGGGGGTCTTCATGCTCTGTCAGGTGGACAGGAGGCTGGAGACCTGCCCCAGGCAGACTCTCGCACGACTCAAGAGGAGTGTGTTTCCCTTGGGGAGGGTTGGTGTACTCCCCCGGAAGTCCTGGGTTGCCAGGCACAGGTTCAACCTAAGGGTACAGACCCTGGGTTGAAGGACCAGGTTCAGGGTGTCCCCCCTGACCTGGGGGAAGGGGCAACTGCTAACAGTGCCACTACCAGTTTGTCTTCTGGGGGTGCCGCTCCAGGTGGGAGGGTACAGTGCCCCAGGGAGGAGGACTGGGTATGGGAGAGCCTACCCCAGTCCCTTGTTCAGCCTCAGGGTACAGACCCTGGGCTGGTGTACCAGTTGCAGGATAGCACCCCTGAACTGGTGGGTGAATTGTGCAGAACGCCTGCCACAGGTGGCCTGACAATTCTGGAGTTGAGGGGGACTGCTCCCGGTGGGGGATGCAGTGCTCCAGGGAGGAGGACAGGGTGTGGGAGAGGCCACCCCAGTCCTGTGTCCAGCCTCAGGGTACAGACCCTAGGCTGGTGTACCAGTTGCAGGATAGCACCCCTGAACTGGTGGGCGGCTGTGCAAGGCACCTGCCACAGGTGCCCTGACAATTCTGGAAGGGGGTACCGCTCCAGGTGGGAGGGTACGGAGCCCTTGGGAGGAAGACCAGGGGTGGGAAAGCCTACCCCAGTCTCCTGTCCAGCCGCCGGGTACAGACCCTAGGCTGGTGGGTCAGTGCCAGGATGTCATCCCTGGCCTGACCAGAGGGAGAGTGGACGAGGGGTGCCAGGCACCTGGGGCTACCGCCCCCACTCTCTGACACCACAGAGGTTAGAGAGCCCTGAGAGGCATAGGGCCTGGGTCTCTCCACTGACAACTGTCGGTAGCCACTGTGGCTTACTGTCCTGGTGGACAGAGTTGCCCCTGGGAGGGGGGCAGGAGTCACACCCCGGGGGTGGACTGGGCCACACCACTGTGTTGGCCATGTGGGCACTGTCGGCCTGTTGGGACACATCTGTGAGCAAAGTAAGTTTAGACGCTGCACAGATGGGGTTCACAGGTGAAGAGAAGGGTACCCCATGGGTCAGCTTAGTGGGCCCTGAGAGTATGGTTAGAGGAATCCAACTGGGTTTAGAAAGGCGTAGAACCAGAACGTGCCCCGGCTGTTGTGGGCCAGGTCTATGTTCTATCGCCCCAAGCAGGGAAGTCCATCAAGGGATTGATTAGTCTACCCTGGCTTTAGGCTGGGAGGGGGTTGTGTTAGACTTGGCTTTTTCAGCGGGTTTACCCCCAGACTTTTTGCTTTTTGGCCTCCTGTTTTTGACCCTGTGTGTGTTGGTTTTAGGACTCTGGGCACTTTACCACTGCTAATCAGTGCTAAAGTGCATATGCTCTCTGTGTAAAATGTGTTATGGATTGGTGTTTCCATGATTGGCCTATTTGATTTATGTGTCAGTCCCTAGTAAAGTGCACTGCGAGTGCCAGGGCCTATAAATCAAATGCTGTTGGTGGGCTGCAGCACTGGATTGTGCCACCCACGCAAACAGCCCGTAAAGTGTAACTCGGGCCTGCCATTGCAGAGCCTGTGCGCAGCCTGGGGCTGCCATGTCGACTTGGCAAGTGCGCACACTTGCAAGTCCCTAAACCTTCCCTTTTCTACATGTTAGTCACCCCTAAGGTAGGCCCAAGGTACCCCTGTGGGCAGGGTGCGTTGTATGCGAAAGATAGGACATGCCCTGGTGTGTGTGGCATGTCCTGATAGTGAATTACAGCCTAGTTCGTTTTTCACTATTGCAAGGCTACCTGTTCCCCATAGGCCATAGCCCAGAACGGGCAGTTTTGATTATTACAGTTTATAATCCTAACTGACCCCGGGAACATGGTAGAAATTCGAGTTTAGTATGCCTGGACTCAGAATGATAAAATGCATCTTTTAGTGAAGTTGGTTTTAACATTCTGTGTTTGAAAATACCCCTTTTAGAAAGTGGGTATTTTCTTGTCTAACCATCCAAGCCTGCCTCTGCGAGGTTGTGTATTCCTTGTCTGGAGTGTGAGTGACAGGGGCTGGGGGATGCCAGGAGACAAGGTGAGTCAGCACAGGGCTGAATAGCAAGATCTACATGTAGATGGGTGGGAGGAGTTGCACCTGGGCCCTGAATAGGACAGTGCCTTCCCTCCACAATGCTGGCTCCACCTCCTGTGGTGCGTCTGATGTCCCTGGCCTACTCTCTGAAAGAAGGTACGGAGACTTGTCAACAAAGTGCTCCAGAACTGGTTTGGACTAGGCAAAGGCCTCTCTGCCTTCAGAGAACAAAGGAATTTGGGATATAAATATTGGGGCCCTGACCCCATGAATTTAGATCTCGCTGGAATCAAGGAACCTGCCAAGAAGAAGAGCTGGAGAGCTGCTAGGAGGAGTACTGCCCCTTTGCTGAGTTATTGCCTTGTTGGGTTGGCCTGCAGTTGCTGCTTCTGTCTTGGGCAGTGAAAGGACTGAACTTTCTACAAACTTGTGCTGAGTATCTCCAAGGGCCTGAAACCGAGCTGGCCTCCTGTTAAGAAGTCTCAGGGACTACAAAGACTTCACAAGCCTCTGGGTACCGCTTCTGGAACGCTGTTTCAGTTGCCACAGAGGAAGGGATCTGCAACCGACTCCGTCAACCGAATCCATCCCTGACCGGTGACCTGTTTGCACCGCAGACCGCATCGCCCCGCATCGCAACCCTGGTCTCACCGTAGGCCGCTGCTTGCACCGTGACCTGTGGGCACCGCAGTTCGCATCGCTTCACTGAACCAGCCGGACCCGACCGACGCGGACGCTGCAACTGGCTCAACAGTCGTGACCGCATCGCAGTTGGGGCACCGCTCGCACGCTTGCGACGCACCGCTCCGACTCGCACCGCTGTCTGACGCCAGCTCCCGCACTCCGGCTTGGTCGCCTGCATCGCAACCTGTCAGCACCGCATCGTACACCGTCTCGCCCTGCACTGCACGCCTTGGACTCAATGACTCCGTCTGCACGACGCTCATCGAGCCGCTGCCTGCACCGCATCGAGGGACACCGCACCTTGCATCGCTCCGTCTTGCACCGCAACCGCGACGAACGCCGACCGGCTCGTACACTCCGTACCAGCCACCACGAGAAAGGTACTGTGACCGAGTCTGTTCACGACTCTGCTGGCCCGTAGCGACGCGGTCGGCTGGAACTGTTGGACTCTGTGTAATTCAGCATTGCGGTAGACCCGGACGGGGCTACCGACTCGTACGAACTTTGCTTTTGTGTTATTCCTGCAAAGAAGAAGTTACCTTATCAAGCATTCATTTTTAAAGTATAGTATTGTGGATTTTTGTCGTAATTGGTCTTGTCTTGAGTATATAAAAATATTGGTTATTTTTCTAAACTGGTGTGGTGTCCGTTTGTAGTGCTTACACTGTATTACTGTTGGTTATGTGCAAATGCTTTACACACTGCCTCTAGAATAAGCCTGACTGCTCGTGCCAAGCTACCAAGGGGGTGAGCAGGGGTTATTTTAGGAGTGTAACTCCCTTACCCTGACTAGGAAGAAGGGTCCCTACTTGGACAAAGGTGCAAGCCCTTGCCAACTAGAGATCCCATTTCTAACAGCCTATCATGTTCCCGAGTTAGGAAATTGTCCCAAGTTCTCACTAGTACAATCCTATGGTATAGCACACGGATGGTTCAGTCAATCTTTAAACTTGTACTAGGGGAGACCCTTGACCTTTAAACTCTGATCTTCTGTCTGTCGTGCCTGGGTTCCCCAATATGCTGGATAAGTTGATGAAGGGAGGTGGTCGCCGATTTCCTGCTTGCAACAGAACAAATACTCACCCCAAAAACTTTTCAAAAAGTTGTGGTCTGATGACGTGCTCCTCAGGAACCAGGTGAAAGGGGGGCTATGGGACAGGCCTCTAAGCATAGGGGACGCTTGCCTGTGCTGCAGCCCACGTGGTGCAGTGTTGTCATCGTGCCACACGCAGACTTTCAAAGTACTTCCGGGTTGGGTGCCTGCGCCTGGCGGGGAAAGATATCGACCGACAACATATGTCGTCCATTCTTATGAGAAATACTGCTATTTTTCACGTGTCCTATGATTGCAGTTTGTTACTGTGGGAAGGGCAGCTGCACATGATGTCCAATGTTAGACATTCACAGAAGGCTCAAGGAAGTTTGCACATACCTCCCTCTTTGGCCTTTGACCTCTGTCAGTCAGCCAATAGCTCAGGCTGTGGCAGATTCCAGGCAACACCATGGACTAAAACCAGAGCGACAGAAACTAAGCAGCTCCTGGTTTTTCCCTGGTGTGCTTTCGCAGCTGCTCTGTCTTTCCTCTGTCATCCTTCTTTGTGTGAACCCCAAGCACCTGCCTCTTCCCCAAACTCCGAACTGGAGTATTTTCAAAAGTTCCGCTCTAGAGTATGTACAACCAATTAGGGGCCAGATGTACTAAGCAGTTTAATGGTCGCAAATTCTCTGATTCATCGTTTGCGACCTTTAAATTGTGTTTTCTTATTTTCTAATCCCATTTTAAGAGTCAGATGTTTTTTCGACTCCTAAAATGGGACTCCGAATGGATACTGATTTTGGTATCTGAAAGGGGTGTGTTGTGGGCATCCTTTTCAGATACCAAACTGGTATTTAATGGATCAATGTTTTGCAACCGAAATCCGGTTGCAAAACATTGAGCGGCATATTTATTAACAAATCATGCATTGAAGCGCAGCAAGTCACTTTGCTGCGCTGCGTGATAGGGAAAGGGCAGGAATGCGCCATACTTAACATTGTACGGCACATTCCTGTCTTTTCCCAGTGCTGGCACACAATGTGCACCATGATGCAAGGGTGCCTGCTTTGTAGGCAGGATTGTTTTGTACAGGAAGGGGCACCTGCCTGCACAAAAACAATCCTCAGAGGCATTTTCTTTTTCTAAGTGTGCTGCAAAATGCAACACACTTAGAAAGAGGAAGAAACGAGAAGAAATAAAGATATTTCTCCTTGTTGCAGCTCTTCGGGAAAGGCTTAAATTCTGATGCATTCCCAGGTCTACCTCTCGTGGTAAATCTGGGAATTTGTCAGAATAGATGGGTGGATGAATGGGAACACCCACGCTCCACCTATGTAACTCCCTCACCACGCAGTGTTACGCAAGGCAGCAACTTGCGCTGCCTTGTGTTACACTAGATTTACCAAGCAACACCGGGTCGCACAGGGTGGGCTTGTGTGGCTTGCTAAATCTCATTGTAGGTTTTGCAGCCGATTTCTGTGGGTTCAGAGTGGAACGGTCGTAGTCTAACTCTCTGTGTTCGTCCGGTGAGAAAGCAGTGGATCCATTCCAGGTCGTGGATGCCGACGCCGTGGAGTCTTGTGCATAGGGTGCAGGAGAGACGGTATAGAATGAGACCGAGAGGTCCTAGAGGATGAGGACTACAGGTTTGCCTCGGTCGAGTAGGGTGAGGACATCATCTGAGGCGGCAAGGAGGGAGGTCTCCGTGCTGTGGTTGCTTCGGAATGCTGATTGGGAGAGGCCCAGGATGTGGTTCGCTTCAATGAACTCGGAGAGTTGGGCGTTAATGGGCCTCTCGCTGGCCTTGGCTGGGAAGGGGAGAAGAGAGATGGGTCTGAAGTTCTTGAGGTCCGTCGGGTCGGCAGATGGTTTCTTCAGCAAGGGGTTGATCTCTGTTTGTTTCCAGTCTTCCGAGAAGGTGGCTGAGTTGATGGTGCGGGCAGAGTTTGGGGGCGATGGTGGTGCCAGCTCTGTTGAAGATGTGGTGCAGGCAGGGGTCCGAGCGTGCTCCAGAGTGCATGCTCTTCATGAACTTGAGGGTGTTGTCAGTGGTGAGGGGAGTCCAGCTGAGTAGGGTCTGTTGGGGTCCGGTGTTGTTGGGTGCGATGGTTGCGGGTGGGGCGGGAGGGTCTTGAGTGTTGAGGCTGTCAAAGCTGTCATATATCTCCTTAATCTTGCGGTGGAAGAAGGTGACAAAGTTGTTGCAGAGGTCTTGGGAGGGTGGGATGTCTGCTATCTCTGTGCTGGGTCTGACGAATTCTTTTACCACGGCGAAAAGTTCTCTACTATTGAGTGCGTTGGCTTTAATCCTTTCTTGTAGGGCTACTTTCTTTGTTGTTCTAATGAGGTGGTGGTGTGCGGTGACAGTGGTCTTCCGGGTTCTTGCTCCGCCATCTCTTCTCAAACCATGAGCCGGAAGCTCTGGCCATTACGCCACATCCTATCCCCACTTTCATGGTTTGTAGTTGGTTCTGTTTTAGGCAGCGCTCACAGGAGAAATGGGCTGATGCAAGCTGCCTCCTGACAAGAGCCCTGGCACTTATTGTTTTACAAATTAACCACTGGCGGGATGACCGTCAAACTCATGGTTACCCCACTCAGTTTTGATTTGGGGAAGTGTTAGGCTTATACTGGAGAAGTATGCACTGACTCCACGAGTGTAAACCTGCGTCCGAAGGCAGTGCTTAATTTGTAAAAAAATATTTGTCAGGGACCTCATCATAAGGCCACCGAAGCTTGCATCCCCCATTGCCCCTGCCAGCGCTGCTAATGACAGTACCAACACAATTACAAACCATCTCACTGCTACAAGTGTGACAATTCAGACAATTCCAGGCATCCCAACATTATAAGGATGGTTTGTGCAGCAGGTATTAGATCTTTTCAATGTATATTGAATTAATATACTGCTTTTGCTCTCATTTCTAAATCAGACGGACATCTACACCATGTGGAAAACTATCATAAGTGCCAGTGTTGACAATTAAGTGCCGGTGCTGAGCACCGGAAATCACTGGCTCAAATTAGTACGACGTGTGATAATAACAATCTCTTACAATTGTTCTACACTTTACTTCTCAATATTTATTTGCATTTGTCACCACTAGCAGCGAGTTTAATGGTTCCTGTCCAGTATCACTATTTTTAATTGTTTGTCCTGACAGTATGGTAGATGTATGGGTATGACTGAAGTATGATTTATCTAATGTGTGAATTGTGTTGTGGAATTTGACATGTGTTTGATGTTTTTTAATGTTCTTGTATTGATTCACTTGTGAGGGGGGGACATTTCTGTGTTAGATTCATGTCTATTTTGTTTCAATTTAAAAAAGATTATGTATGTCATCCTAAACTGATTTGTTCCACGATACAATTAAAAATAACTGAAAATATATTTTTTTTACCTCGAATAAAATAAATCTTTATACATTACTTTTTGACACTCTGTTAATCTTGTGTGATTGTTGGTTTTGTGACAAATCTCCTTATTCCTCTCTTTGGAAATTATTTTGTTGTTAGTTTCATTTAGAGACGCATTACGCTCATTATGCATTGTAGGCAGGTGAAATTTTTTCACTTCTCGTGTAGGGTGTGATAGACTGTCAAATTAAGCACTGGCCAAAGGGCTGTCAGGTCACAGTGACAGTTAGCCCAACTTTTTTAGGCTGGCGGCTGTCGGCTGTCACTCATTTTCCCTGCTCATGTCTGCCATGTGAGGCACGGTGAACACTGGCAAAGGAAATGTAGGGTAGCCACCATGTGCATAGAGAAAACACCCTGTGCGTCAGAGCTATTGATGTTTCGAATTGAGAAAATAAATTCCAAATTTGGGAGTTTATTTTCCCAATACAAAAAAAGTTTGCTGAGTGGGCACAATAATATTCATTCACCAGACCTGTAGTGCCAGGAATAGAGGCGCTGCAACCAACGATGGCTTCCTTCACAGCACAGAGGTCCCATGCAGACAGGTGCGGGATCCAGTAGCGGCTGGCAGGGAATGAGGGTGGAGGGGCGGGGGAGAAAGGGGTGGCAGTTGTGGTGCGGGGGGAACAAAATACCAACCAAAAAAAATACCACAAACTCTTCCGCTGGCCGCATTTCTTCTCTGCTTCTCAACAGTCCCGAAACCAGGAAGCACCCAGGCTCCCCTAAGCCAATCAAAACGCTGCAATGCAGCATTGTGATTGGCTCCCCTAAGCCAACCACAACGCTGCAATGCAGCTTTGTGATTGGTCTAAGTGGCATGGATCGGCGCTCAGTTGGGGACTGAGGGCCTGGGCATGTTCCCCACCAGGCTGTATAATGCAGCCTGGTGGGGAACATGCAAAGTGCGCAGGACTGTTTAGCCGAGCCAAGACGGCCGGCCAAGCAGTCAGGCGCACTTGGAGTGTGCAAACCACTCATCCCCTTGTGCCTCCAGCCCCCCCCCCGCCCTAACCAAGCCCCCGAACCTGCAAAAAATAAAATGATAATAACTATGTTATTATCATTTTATTTGTTCTTCTCTAAGAACAGTGGGGCGACGCTCCTCCGCATTAGCGGAGGAGTTGCCTTTGGCGGGATCTGTCAATACAGCAGCCAGTTCTCCACTGGGGCCTCCACAACCCTCTAGGGCCAGCAAACTGTCCGCCAGAGTCAAAATGACCTCATTAATCTGTATTTTAGGATTTACATGGCACGCATGGCACTGGAAATAGATTCTCATCTCCTTGGAAGGCAAAGGGATATTCTCTAGTCGGCAGTGGCAGCTCCTCCGCTTAGGCGGAGGAGCGTTGCCCCACTGCTCCAAAGGAAAAATACAATGTTAATAACGTACCGTTATTATCATTGTATTTTTCCTAGGGAAGTCGGTGACTTGCGGGGCTGGGCAAAGCAGGGGGACGAGTGGTGTGCACTCCCTAAGTGCGCAAGACTGCTTGGCCGGCCCTCTTGGGCCGGCCAAACAGTCATGCGCACTTTGTATGTTCCTACTAGGCTGCATAACACAGCCTGGTGAGGAACATGCAATGCCTCCCTGTACCCGTCTGAGCGCCAAACCACGGCGCTCAGACCAATCTCAATGCTCCATTGCAGCGTTGTGATTGGCTATGGGGAGCCTGCTGCCCGGCTGCCTCCTGCTGCTGCTGCTGCTAGCCGGAACTGGGACCAGAAGATGAAGAGGACGGAGGCTGTCCGTCCGTTTTAGGTGAGTAATTTTTATTTCCCCCCCATCCCCAGCCCGTTAGCAGACACTACTGCTAGTCGGCCATACACCTTTACTTCCAAACCACATACCAAACGCACCTCTGCATTCTGATCTTCCTGTGGTTTGTTGATTCTTAACTTTCAGCTGTAATAGGTGGTAAAAATGACAGAATTCATGGCGTAAAAATAAAATTATTGGGTGATTCTGTTATTTTGATTCTGGGTGGAGAGCCGTTGTCCAAAAAACGTGTGGGGTGGAACTTCCCCTTTAAGGTTTTTAGGGTGCTCTGGTTTGTGGGGGCAAGAGAAGAGTGAGGAACGAGGAATTGTAAAAGTAGGAACTGTAAAAGGCTTTCATTTGTTGTTGCAAGAGGCAGGTGGGGGAGCATCGATGACAGCTTTTGGCAACCGGGAAGTGTGACGTTGTGGTCCAGCACGGCTCCCAGAGCAGGGGCTGCTGGTTTGTTTAGCTTATGGATGCAGTAACACAGCCTGACATTTTGGGCGATCTAACCCAGCAGCACACCTGTCGCCGGTCCTTCCGGTGCACAGTTAAAGAGCATCCGGCGGAAAAGACGAGCCGGTGTCTACTGCCAGATCACAAAACTGGACACATCTGGGAACTCCAGCACTGGGGAGGAGCTGGATGGTGGGCAGGGGACTGTGGTTCTTGGGAGAGGTCTCTTATTACCAGGAACAAAGTATTGATGTTCAGAGTTCCTGACAAAATATAATTCTGAGAGCTAGAGCCTGCCCCTTGCCCTGGGCCATGGGCCTTTTTAGGTCTTGCTTGTGACAGATCATGGGCTTGGATTGTGAGAGATATTGTTTTCTACGAGGGGCTTGGAATCCGCTCATTGCTTCCGATGTCGTCTTTGTTGCTTCTTCCCACTCCTCCCTTCCTCCATTGTCCGTGTTGTTTCTTCCAAATGTTTAGCTTCCTGTTTCCTTGCCAATGCTTATATCACCTCTGCTCCTCATTCCTTAAGTTTTAGACACGTTCGTTTAACTCATCCATGCACTCAGTGCTTTATTTGTGAGCCGGTGGGGGTTGCCAGCACTCAATTTTGGGAACCGGCACTTATTTTTCATGATAAGACTTTCCCGAGAACAAGAGAGTGAAAAACACACAAAGGGGAAAGAAAAAGGAGGAGAAAGATGGGAAAACCATCACAAAGGGAGAACGGGGAACTTGCAAGAGTGAAATAGAGGCGTGGGTGTCTATTAGTGGATTAAAGGGGTCTGAGGTGCATTTAAGATAACGCAGCCTTGGTATTCGGTGGTGCTAACAATTAATTGTGCCAGCAGATGATTTCTCAGCACAGCTTTGGGCACCGGCACTCATTTTCTTACAAATTAAGCACTGCATGTTCTCCTTTACATAACAGTAGACATGTTTTACTCGTGCCTGGCTGGCTCTCATACCACCTCTCTTCCTGCCAGGACATAATGCTATTAATGTACTAATATTGGTGCACACAGTGACCCTCTTGTGCACTAGAACGATGTCCACCACTTTCAGGCTTTGGTCACTCCAGGACTGTGTACCTTGCATGTTAAGAGCCCACTCCAGGTATGTGCGACTTTGTGGTGTCCTCCTCTGCAGAGCTGTGTGTCTTCGTTTACCAACAGCGGTGGAGATCGAATCACTTCAGTCGACTGAAGCCTGGCACGCCAACATTCCGAAAACAGGGTATGAAATGTATAGTTCCTAACCAGGTGCCATCATCTTTGTCACTGTAAATACACTGCCTGCTTTTCCTGGCCCGGGGTTCAACTGCGGCACATGTCTGGGCTATTACACTGTAAACCTAAACACAACAGAAACAATAATAATACGAATAAGAACTGCAAAGAAAACAATGAAACTTATTAAAAGTCTTTTTATACTCGAAGGTCTGTCGGTAATAGGTAGAGGTGGGAGAGCCAACAAATTACCAGGGAGAGCCGAGCAAGAGCTGAGCCAACGGTTTGGCTCAGATCTTAGAGTCCGTGTACGAGCCGAGCCCTGGAAATGTTTGTTATGTAAAGCATACAACTAACATCACATCAAATATGATAAAGTCTCTTCAAAATTCAATAAGGTGTATTTCTTTGATCTGTGGAAGCTTTGAAATTAATATGCCACTTTATAGCACTGCACTGAGAAGTACTTATTAAAAGTAATAGCTTTTAAACATGAACTTAGAACCATCCCTGCCCCGCCCTCTCCCTGGTGACAGTGCCAGTAGTGAATTAAAGCAAAAGGAACAAATGATGGACGGAATGCTGAACAATGCAAACATTCACCCCCAGTCACAAAGATCTGGGTTTAATCTATTGTTCTTTTGCTCACCACGCCACCCCAGTTTGGACCCAGCCACATGCAAATCAGTCTTGACCCTGTTTCTCATGGAAACAGTCCAGCCCGAGCTGCTAAGCCAGGTTCTCCCTGGACCAGAAACATGCATCCTGGGGCCGGTTTCGGGGCATCAGCCAGGCTAGCTTGAATCCAGTGGCGCAGTAAGCACGGGACCCACGTCTGGGCATACCCATCCCACTTAGGGAAACTAAAGCAAAAGGAACAAATGATAGACATAATGCTGAACAATGCAAACATTCACCCCCAGTCACAAAGATCTGGGTTTAATCCATTGTTCTTTTGCTCACCACGCCATCCCAATTTGGACCCAACCATAAGCAAATCAGTCTTGACCCTGTTCCTCATGGGAACAGTCCAGCCCGAACTGCCAAGCCAGGTCCTCCCTGGACCAGAAACAAGCATCCTGGGTCCGGTTTCGGGGCATCACCCTTCATCAGCCAGGCTAGCTTGAATCCAGCGGCGCAGTGAGCACAGGCACCACGTCTGGGCATACCCTTCCCACTTATGATGGACGGAATGCTGAACAATGCAACCATTCACCCCAGTCACAAAGATATGGGTTTAATCCATCGTTCTTTTGCTCACCACGCTACCCCAGTTTGGACCCAGCCATTTGCAAATCAGTCATGACCCTGTTTCTCAAACAAGCATCCTGAGACCGGTTTCAGGGCATCACCCCTCATCAGCCAGGCTAGCTTGAATCCAGTGGGGCAGTGAGCATGGGACCTACATCTCACAGGCGTTTTTGTTTTGTTTTGAGAAAATCAGTCATTAAATGGTATCCATTTGTCTCTCCTTTTCACCTCAAGTGTTAATTCTTTATTTTTACCTCTTTGTGCATGAAGGTCGAGCAAAGATGATAGGCAGAAGCCACATGAAAGCTCAGCTCGTTATGGTCTTGAGGTTCCAATAGGACCTCGAGCTGAGCCAGAGCCAGGCATCAGGCTTGAGCGTGGCTCAAGCTTTCAGCAGCTCGCTCACCTCTATCTCGCACAGGTGAGACCTTTTGGCTTTGCCAATGCTTGTTCAGTTATTTGATGCAACCACGAGGCTACTGCCTTACCTCACCTAATGTAAGTGCTGGCTCTGGGTGGCTTGCTGTAGGGGCACACTGATATTAGAAGTAAGAGATGGTGTGTCATATATCTCTGGCACTCTGAGGTAGGGAGATGGGGCGTTGGGTTAACCGTAACCAGGACCACTGGAATTATGCAATTGTGAGGCCATAGCATTTGCTACATAATTATGGATTTGCCGCTCTTGCCATATAACCCATTGTTTTCTTCATAAGTTGCAGATTTTATTTAAAAAAAAAATGTTTCCCACTGAACCTGATCACGAGATACTGAACCCGCTTCCACACCTGTTGCCGCACAGTGGCAGGTCCTTTGCGGCGGAGCGGCAGCCCACCTTTAGGGAACTGATTGCTGCTGATTTAGGTGTTAAAGGGGTAAAAATGAGGGGCAACCTTTGTCCAGATACTGTTAACATGTTGAAAACAAGGCAGAGCAGTGAAGTAACACTGTCACAAAATGAGCCAAATTAAGGAGCATAATTTGTATTTTTTTGCTGTATAATGTGGTCCTCCACTGCCATATAATTCTAGTGACCCTGACCGTAGCTCTCTATGGTCATGGTCCAGGAATGATCTCCAGTTGCAAGTCATGCTAGGCTTGCGTAATCTGGGCCATGTGCACCTGCTGACCATTCTTTTATTGTCCTCGCTACTGACAACATGTGGTCCGCCCACATTGGTGATTTAGTCTAGTGCCTACGGGGCCACTGGGAGCTAGATTTACAGACCAGTGAAGCTCCAAAACCACGATTAATGTAATTCTGTTTGTTAAATGTATTCACTGGGACGTTTTGTGTGGCTCAGGGGCCGGGGTCGAATGGCAGGGGATTCAGCAAACACTGTGTTGGGTATGCAGCATGAAGCGGGAAGACTATTGTTTGTGAAATGGAGAAGCAGCCAATGTGGTGGCCTGGCCCCTCCTGGGGGGCAGGGCAAGAAGAAGCCTGTGGTAACGATTGGAGGAGAGCAGACATTCCTCTACTTGCGCTGGTTGTTTTTTGTGGGCATGCAGGAGGGGCTTAGGGTTGCATGAGGACTATTTTTGTGTACAGTGGTTCTAATTTGTTCAATTGAACTCAGTTGAGACTACAACTCCCAAAATACACCGGTTTCTTAGAAGAAAGATCTTATGACATGAATCTAGCTTGTGTAGTTGTGATGCGAGTGTTCAAGCAAAAGGCATCTGGCTACTGAATAACACATATTTTTGTTGCAAAACTCAACAGTATTTACTTTATCGACCTTCGGTGGGAGAAAGTCTTGAGTGGACCGGCCGGGGTTCGGACCTGTGGCCAATAAGCTCAAGACTCTACAGAATATGCTTTAGTCCACTGAGACCAAAGCCACTGAGGCAGGCACCTGATGATCTTATTGGGGCGGCCTTGTGTATGTTCCTAATTCAAAGCTGGCTGTTGATCCTCGGATCACTACGGAGGCCAGCCAGGGACACATTGCAGGGTACGGGAAGACCGTCAGAAGCCCGAACCACGGCCTCTGGGGGAGTGTCCCGATACAGCAAACATGCCCTAATTGTCTGCTCAATGGGTGAAATGAAGCAGGGATAACTCGCTGGAAAATTTGGCACCACCTCGCTCGCTGCTTGTTCACCGCTCTGAGGTCACAACACGAGGACAGTTTTGCGGTCTGTAAGTCGTGGGCCTTAGGCCCCCACATAAATGAATGATGAGACAGACACAAAGCATGTGGTTACTAAAACTAGGCATGTGCACCCGGGCCCTTTTATTATCAGGGTCACCTGACCGGTTGGATGATTGACGGGTGAGTGGTAGGACTGCCCCTAGGGAGGGGCTGCTGTACCGGGTCTCCTGCAGAACACTGCACAGTCTTTGTGGCAGATCCCACCTTATGATTGAGGGAAAGGGGTGATGCATTTTGTACTATTTTCATTTATATTCAGAATAATGATGCTTTGTGTAGGTTAGGCCGTTTCAACGCGGCGAGGTGGAAGCCACTGAGTTCAATTTAGGGTAGATGAGGGAACCTGTTGAATGGTAACCTGAAAAATACTCTTCTAGGAAATGTTCACATATCGCTTGAAAAAATCAGTGGCCTGGTGAGTTTACTTCTTTGGTTTTCGACAAACACAGGTGGTTATGCAGTACGTGGGGCCCATTTCATCTCCTTCGGTAATGAACGGGAAACCAATCACAAAACTGCACTAAAGTCAGTGACCTATATATTTACAACATACAAGGCCACACAGAGTGTTTCAAATCCTGTGAACAGGGGCATTATTCAAGGGGCTTCCTCGAGTTATAGACAATTCATGAGGGGGTGCTCCAGTCTAAAGAATTTTGAGGTTATCTAATGCTTCATAACATATTCCGGGTGCAGATGTGAAGAATGCTTTTGAACATCTTTGAAAATTCAGTGGGAGTAACAGTAAAATATAGGAATGTGGAAACAGCAGTCGAATATCAAATTATATTTTACACTCTGGTGTTCACACCAGTGGCCTTGACACTGCGGAAGAGATATAACACACTTGGGATGACACGACCCAGGAGAATATTGGCATACTATTTTTTTTTTAAAGTTCAACTGATTCTTAGGTCAACGCCTACCAGATAGTGCAGCTAAATACCTCTTGGGGGCATTCAGAAAGCTTCCCTGTAAGTACATTCTGTCCATTGCTTACCATTGGCTTTGTGGTTTGGTAAGTCACATTTTCTGGCTTTCTGTTTGCTGGCTTTATTTGTTTTAGGCTGTCCAGGTTCAATTTATCCCTCCCCAGGCCTTTTCACACTACCTGTCCTTGCATTCTTTCAGGAGTGCTCCTTTCTTTAAACACAAAAGAACAGATGATGGACGGAATGCTGAACAAATCAAACATTAACCCCCAGTCACAGATTTGGGTTAAATCCATCGTTTTTTTGCACGCAACACCACCACAGTTTAGACAAAGCCATATGCAAATCAGTCTTGACCCTGTACCCCATGGGAACAGTTCAGCCCGAACTGCCAGGCCAGGTTCTCCCTGGATCAGAAACAAGCATCCTGGGACCGGTTTTGGGGTATCACACTTCATCAGCCAGGCTGGCTTGAATCTGGTGGTGTAGCGAGCACAGGACCCAAGTCTGGCCATACCCTTCCCACTTAGGGCGACAAATGCAAAACAAACAGAGGATGGACGGAATGCTGAAAACATCAAACATTCACCCCTAGTCACAGATCCGGGTTAAATCTATCATTTTTTTGCATGCCATGCCACTCCAGTTAAGACCCAGCTATATGCAAATCAGTATTGACCCTGCTCCCAGGGGAACAGTCCAGCCTGAACTGCCAAGCCAGGTTCTCCCTGGACCAGAAACAAGCATCCTGGGACCGGTTTCGAGGTATCACCACTCATCAGCCAGGCCAGCTTGCATCTGGTGGTGTAGCGAGCACTGGACCCACGTCTGGGCATACCCTTCCCACTTAGGGTGACAAATACGAAAAGAAAAGATGATGGACAGAATGCTGAACAAATCAAACATTCACCCCCAGTCACAGATCTGGGTTAAATCCATCATTTGTTTGCACGCCATGCCACTCCAGTTTAGACCCAGCCATATGCAAATCAGTCTTGACCCTGCTCCCCATGGAAACAGTTCAGCCCGAACTGCCAAGCAAGGGCCTCTCTGGACCAGTAACAAGCATCCTTGTCACAATTGCTATGCATTCAAAGGCAGAGGTCAAATGCCAGGCTCCGTCTTCGTCTTTGAGGGAGCTTGGTGTTTACTTTTCTTTTGCTGACTTCAAAGTGAGAGGAATTATGTGACAAACTTGCTGGATAATCGGGGTAGAGGAAAGAGTTTTTTTCTGGCACACAAGAGCATTTAAATGAACTGTGGAAGTATGTCAGAATTAGCAAAGCACAAATGAAGATTTTTTTTTGTTAAATCTGAAGTGTGTTCGAAACAAATACTTTAATATGATCAAAGCAAATCAATACACTAGGTGATGCCATTTCCACACATTATCGTTTGTGCGCTGTATAATTTTATTAATAAAACTGTATGTCTGTGCAAATGTAATAGTAATTTCAATTGAAAATGTGTTGTCTGTAATGGCAGTATGCTGCCATACTATGCATACTCCACACTACGCCATTCTACTCTGCCCACTCCTTACCACTGCACTCTACTCTGCACCATTCCACTTTACACCATGCCACACCACTGCACTCTACTCCACTCTTCACCCCTCCACTCTACGCTACTGCACTTTAAGCCTCTTTACTCTACTCTGTACCACTCTACTCGATACCAATGCACTTTATGCTACTCTACTCTACACAACCGCACTCTTTGCCACTGCACTCTACACCACTCCAGTCTAGGCCACTCCACTCTACTCTCACAACTCCATTCTATGCCACTCTGCAACACTGCACTCTACTCCACTGCACTCTATGCGAATACACTCTATGCCAATGCACTCTACTGTGTACCGCTCCAGTCTACACCCCTGCACTCTATGCCAGTCTATTATACACCACTCTAATCTACTCTGTGCGACTGCACTCTACCTTGCACCACTCCACTCTATGCCACTTCACTCTACCCTGCACCACTTTACTCTGCCCTGCAGCACTCCACTATACGCCACTTCACTCTACTCTGAAACAGTCTACTCTACGCCACTGCACTCTACCCCACTCCAATCCACTCTGTGCCACTGCACTCTACGCCACTCTCTACTCAAAACAAGTTGGCAACGCCAATAGCTCTTTCATAGGCGAGACCTCCTGGCTTTGCCAATCCTTGTTATTGATTTTATGTAGGAAAAGAATCTTAGAAAAATAAAGTAAAGAAAAGCAACGAAGTGCCCCTAGTGTACTCGTGCAGTTGTACTCACAAGACAATCTTACTAACAGTATATACACAAGTATACATATAATCGATGTGCTGAGGCAAAATACTTGCAAAAAAAAGAAAAACGAAAAGGCATCGTGAAATAAAAAGTGTGGGGGGGGTGGCGAGAAGGGAAGGGAGCCAAGACTATCGAGGTAGGGATAGGAAAAGGCTCGCCAGCGTTCCCTAACCTGAGTGAGTGTTATCCTAAATCAAAGATCTGAGTACTTTCAAACACGTACTGCCGCTGATAATTGGCATGCCATTTTTAATGGAATTTATGAAATTAGGGGGCAGATTCTGGTGTGTTGGAATTCTCTTGGAATGCAGCGATCATTTTGGCATTACCACCAGGAAGAACATGTGTATTGTTGCCATGACAATCTCACTATCTGAAAAAATGTTGTAAGCAATGGACCCAAATCTCCAAGAATTAGCGCACCAAAGTTCAACCTGTGTGATGGTTTGATTTCAAAGTCTACATCCACATTTGGAATTCTGAAAAGGTGCATTTGTAGCCCTACAAATAATTACTCAGACGTGTAGTACGTTTGAGTAATTCCTCTCTCAGGGGTTGGAAGTGTGCATTCCAGAATGGGACCGCCCTGGAAAGTTTCCCATATGTTTATCTTCACAAACTTTTCCACGACCCGATCCCTCTCCAGACACCTACTCCTGTCGAGATAAGGAGTAAATCCTTATCCATGGTAGGAATGAGGACGGAATACCCTTACATTTTAGTAGGGATACAGCGGAGGGGGTTTCTCCACGGGGTAAAAAAGAAAGAAAACTCTTTAAAGTGCAGTCGCGCTGCTGCATTTCATTGACATAGGTAAATGTACACTACTTTATTTACTTCCCTGATGGGAATGTACAAAATCTTCCACGAGTACCCGTGGGGACCTACAACTGTCACAGCTTCCGAGGCATACTCATGTACTTCTTGTGAAGTCCAAAAAAGAAAAAAAATATTTGAAACGTAGGAGGAAAGTTGCAGAAGTAGATTTCGGTCTACTTCTGTGAATCAAGCTCAAAGTAAACAGCGTGACATCACTTTTAGGGCCTTGTTATGAGGTGCCTTTAATTGGTGTGAGGATACTGAAGACCCGGAGTTACCAATCCTGGCTGGATCCTCGCACTAAATAATGAACATCACTATGGTATTCCCCCTGGAATAGGTAGTGAGGTGAGATGGGAGTACCGTGTCCTCCACTTGCGATTCCCTCTTCTGAGCTGAAATGGGGCCTTATTCCGCTTCCATCTCCCACCTGCTCTGAGCATGTGAGGGTTTTTGTGGGTCGAGGGCTGCGGGTGAGGTAGCAGGGGAGGGCAGGGCAATGCTGAGGGAGCGCTGTCGCCCCCCCACCTGGGATTGCCGAGCCCAATATTTGCAGGCTTAGAGATCCCAGATCTAGAAACTCCTGGCCACTTTTCGGTGCTCAAAGTGATATCACACCCCCCCCCCCCACCCGTGAAGAGGATACTGCTCCACGCTACTCACATCGAAGCCCTTAGTGTACTCATCAGTGGGGTTTAACTGAGATTATCGATGAGAAGGGTGAGATTGTGGACCCTGAAAGACCATATTGATTACTTCTAATGACATTTCTTAAGAAATCTCAAACCCGGCCCGTGACTGCCTTCAGCATACCCCAAGACCATCAGCAGACATCGCCACAGAAGAGAATGCCCATAAGTACTGAGGTCACCGAGGGAATAAATATTGAATTGAAATAAATTGCAGCATTCGTATTGCACTTCATGTCCCTGGTGTGGCCGCAAATTGATCCATTCTGCATTGGTTCCTGGGCGCTCTTTCAACCTGAGTGATTTCGACATAGTATGTCCTATATGGAAGATGATGGGTGAGGGGAGGCGGGTGAAGTTCAAAGGCCGATTTCAAACATGGTGTGGTGAGAGCTCTCTGCGCATGAGCGTGAAGTGTTGGGTAGATGTGTAAATTAACGCAGTCAGACCTCCTTCTCAACTTGTATAATCACCTAAACCATGTGTCATTTGGATGACAAGAGATGGGGTTTAGTCAGTGGTGTAGCACAAAATGATGGGTCCCCCCTGCAAAATGGGGCCAGTTGTTTCCCAGATCGCACAGATATTCATTGGTCTTGGTCTCTCTGAGGTCCCCTTGAAGGGTTGGGGCCCCCTATGCTGAGGTGGCCTGCTTGGGAAGGCAGAGTGACTTTCCCGACCATTTACCTATTTCTTAGTCCATGCCTTTGTACACATTCTGAAAGGCATGCATTGGCATGGCTTTAGGAGGTGAGGGGCGGCCCCCTCCAAAATAAGGAACCTTGGGGCCCCCCTGCATTGCGGGGCTTCCGTTACACCCCTGGGCTTAGTGCTCTCCATAAGTCCAGCTGAAGTTCAATTCTTACTCATGCAGGCATTGAGGTCCAAAGTTTGAAATCTGGGCGGTGAAGAAGTTTCCAACAGTTTGTCACCCTTTCACGGCAGGGATGCTCAACAGAGGCGAGACGCCCTTTAGCACGGTGGTCTTGTATGACGATAGGAGAGGAGTCTGTGTTGGAGGATGAGAGGTCTACTCCCATGGATTGCTCGATGACCAATGCCAGTGATTTAAGTGGCATAAGAAAGGTCGCAGGACCCTAAAACAGGAGGCATGGTTTTTATAAGTAATACATGTGAAATAGCATCCTGTGTTCGACAATGTCGTAAATGTGGCCTCACTGGACAAAGCATAGTCAAAATCAGGAGGGTGTTTTATTTAGCAGATAATATCGCACCTTTATCCAGGGCCAAAAGTAAATAGAAAACTTGAGAAGGTAAGTTTAAAAGTAAGTGGCAATACATTAGTTATTCAGTAGAACCGAAGTGATACTGTAAGCCCTGGAGCACCAATGGTAAACAGCAGTAGCTGCATTTTACATAGTCCCTGTGTCACAAAAGAGACTTTGCATTGCAGCACTTTGCTAGGGGCTGGCCCTGGCAGGCTCTAGCTCACTTAGAGCACTAACCAATGCACATTACTTCAAAGGTGATCAATGAACTACAGGCAGTCAGTGCAGAGAGAGGATGCAGGTGTGATTGAGTCCACATTGGTAGGCTCAGGATACAGACAGAGCGCTACGATATGGACCGGGTATCGTTTGGGGGATATCAGAAGCCCCTTCTTTTCAATCGATTCTACTCTTGCAGCCTGCACAAATGGGCATAAGATATTATGACTAATTGAAGGATGGAAAGCCACGTATGGCCTATTACACATGACTGATACCAGTTCAAGGAGTGAAAATCAACACAGAGCAAGATCAACAAGCCCTGATGAAGTTCAATGTATATTGAACGAAACGCGTTGGCTGTATGTTTTGGCTGCTGGACCGCATAGATTTTAAAAGAGGAATTAAATAAAAGAAGAATTTTTCTAACAACATACTTGAAGATTCACTGACTTTCTCAGTGGGTGCACCATTCCATCTTTATTTTGAACTCTATTCTGCTCTGCAATAATATCACACAACGGCTGATATTGGAGTTGAAGTACACCAAATCATTACCATCTGGAACTGAGTGTTAGGTGCAGTATAGAGGTCCACCATAGGTGTGTGTATTCGATTTTTGCGTAAGAGTAGCCTCATGTTACTTAGTCCCTGTGTCACAAAAGAGACTTTGCGTTGCAGCACTTTGCTAGGGCCTGGCCTTGGCAAGTCCTGGCTCACTTCGAGCACTAACCAATGCACGTTACTTCAAAGGTAATCAATGGAACTATAGGCAGTCAGTGCAGAGAGTCAATGCCATGTGTGATTGAGCCCACATTGGTGGGCTTGGAAGTTGTCTCGCAGCTCCATTCTGAATTCTCTATAATTTCCATATTAACAGTGGTGCACGAAGGTATAGCCTGCGGGCATGCTGGAGATGAGGGGTTATTAAGGTGATGGTAGCTTTTAAGGGTAGCTTAGGTATGTGAACATTTGTCTAGGCATTTCATCATGTTCATCTTGTTTGTCCTGTTAATTTACTTGTGATATAAGGCAGAGATTGGAGTCCATAGTAACCCCCAGGTTTCTCACTTTGGCTGAGTGTGATGGTATGGCAGCTTTTCCCTCTATGCCTGTTCTACGTTGATTATCCTGCTAAAGTAGGACTGCTGTTTCTGTCTCTCTGCCTGCCTTGATTTCCGTCAGCCGTACCTTGTGTATCCTGTTTTCTTCCAGGAAAGCCTGGAGTTAATTCTCTGACGTTCTTACAAAGAAACTTATTGAAGAATTGAAATAGGGTCTTATCTTAAGGTAGACTTGTGATTGATGGAGAAACACATGATGGTTCCATTGACATTATTACTATCATTTTTGCAATGACTGGTCTAGGGGACAGCAGATCCATGCATCTCTTGATAATGTAATTCGGACGTAGGTCACATGCGCAATTAGTGGGTTCAGTAATGGATGGTATAGGACATGGGAGTCCAGTGTAAGTCCAAGAGACTGGATTTATCCAGGATTTTCAAAACTTCCAAATAAGTACATTTACATAAAATAAATCTAAAAGGACATTATTCCCCTGGTGAGGGGTTATCCTGTTCCATTAAAATGAACTCCCTTAAAATGTGTCTTATATGGATATCCAGAAAATCTGACATGGACTGATCGTTCCTGAAACTGAGACATAACATATGATATGCATGAAAGATAATTGACTGAAGAAATAGTCTATAAAGCTAGATGTATATCAGCCTAAGACATCATCAAACTACAGAGTGAATTACCAGTGAAAGATGATGCTTGGCAAGGGCACTGGGAAGGATTCTACTAAGCCCTCATTTCTAGTGGCACAGGAATTTGGTCGGTATTTTCTCACCCCTGGAGTTACTAATACCAACAATACAGGTAACTCAAGGGACGGGTAAAATCCATCCCATTACCAGTTGAACCCTGAGGATCCACTCAGAAATGAGGATTTACCGGGGACATCAGTAATTCCAGGTCTTATCCTGGAGATTTAGACTGCTTTCAGCTGTTGAAATTCTCCATGGGAAAATAAACAGATCCACGGTCCTCTCACGGAGCCCATAATTCTAATGGAGCCAGTACCTGCTTCTGATGAAGCCAGTGGCTTGTACCAGCCCCATCACAATTAAGTGGCCACTCTTAATGAAGGTCTTAAAAGGCCATTGCCCATCTGCGAGTTCAATGACAATGCCTTTGGAATGACACAGAGCAGTGCTTCCTAAACAGTTTAGAACCACAACCCACTTTTTAGAAAGACAAACTTTCACGGCCCACCTAGGTTTAATGTAACTAAATAGCCATGTGGCAGCGCTGTGTCATTTAGAGACAGCACATTTTCCATTGAAATAGCCACTAAATTTGCACAGACATTCAGTTTTACTGATAAAGCTATATTGCACACAAATGATAATGTGTAAAAATCGGGTGAATATTTATCATTTGTGCATCACCAAGTAACTTGCTTTGATTTGTTTTGATCCTACTAAAATCTTTGCTTCCATCACTCTTGGCAAGTGTGAAGCACTGCTGCTTTTGTTACTGGGGGCCGATGTTGCGGCACCGCTGCAAAAACCGGCCGCCGTTAACAAAACTGTAGGTCGCAACCCACCTCTGCAAAACTGGCCCCCACCCTTCCAGCCTCCTGGGGAAACGCCCAATACCCGCTACCACCAGTCTGGCGCTGCTTGTGACCCACCAGTGGGTCACGACCTGCAGCTAGGAATCACTGACAAAGAGGACTCTTAAGATGCAGTGAGACTTTCCTCAGAATGCCATGGAATACACAGAGAAAATTCAGTGACCTGCTGTGCAAATTCCTTCGAAAGTGGACGTATTTTGCAAGTAAATTACGTATTGCTAAGAGTGATGTGGGCTGGTAAAGTTTACAGATAAATGCAATGAGTGTCCAGAAACAATGGAGCTCTAGAAATAAAGCAAAGCAAAGCAGCTGTTCTGGAGATAGTAGGCAGTTCGCTAGCAATGTTAACACTATGTTTGTGAATTACAGACCACCGTGTAAATTCCATCCAAATGTTCCACACTTGGCAGGTGGTCTTCTTTCTCACTTAAATGCTATGCCCCCAGCAGGGCCAGACTGGGATCTTAAAACAACCCTGGCAAGAATGATAAATTCAGCCCCCATGTGCAGACGTGTTAATGTGCGCTAGAACCAGAGCAACTCTTTCAAGTTGTCGCTGGGATCGCGTAACGTGCACCACCACTCCTGGAGCCCAAAACTAGCCTCCAACTGTCAAAACCGGCCTACTGGGGCTCCAGCCTCCTGGGGCATTGCCTGGCTGGCCAGTCCAGCCATGCCTCCAGGCATGTGCCTGCCTCCCTGGTGTTTGATGGGCAGATTAAAAGCAGATCCGCAGTTTTTGTTACTGTGAAAAGTCTGGTATAGGATGGAAGCTGCTTGACCTTGTGCACCCATGCTTTTACCCATGCTTAGTCAACTTGTCCCTCCTTGTTGATTCTTTAAATAGGTGATCTGTCCCTTGACCCGTAGTTCCAATCAGATTTCTGCCAACAGGAAATAATACCTGGCATTCTGTAGATTCCTCTAGCTCCTGTAACCAAGGATTCCAAGAAGAGCATTTGAATATACATAACCCACTCGACGCGAGGAGAATGGATGCTGCAGAAGAGAAGGCGCTCATTCCTTTGTTGGGATCCCACGCAGCTCTGGCAGCGCACCTCTCTGCTAATGGCCATCACTCCAGTCCCCACTGGCCTTTGTGAACAGGAACAAGGCTAGCTGTGTCAGAGGGTGGGCGCTTTTAGGCTGCCAGGAATAAGGTACAGTGTCTTACTTACATAAATATGATAGAAAGCTGAGAGTTTAGAAGAAAGGCATGCAGCTCTCAACTGTATGAAACAGCTGAGACTGACTGAAAAGTTTAATACTGAAACAATATAGTTATTTAGTTGGTTTTTTTTGGACGGGGGTTTGTAAGACAATTCTTTCAGCAAGCACTAGCCTCAAATTGGGTAGGGAAACTGTTAGGCGAGAATAGGTTTAGAGTCTCAAAGGTGTAGGGACAGTCACCCAGCCAGAGAGTTCTGTCTACAGCTACAGTCACTTTTCAGGTATGCTGAAATGCGATGTTAAAAGCCTTGACCTATTCAGTGATGTCCATGGAGCGATGGGATGCTGAAGGCTGTAGATGGTCCTGACCATCAGACAACTTGTTCAGGTGGCGGGGGATTTATAGGTATTATCCCTCCACTGGTAGCACTTCTTGGCCAGTAATATGCTCACCAGTGCTAAACATCATTGGATATCCCTCCCTAAAGCTGCTGAATAGATTCTGATCACCCAAGGCAAAAGAGGATTCCTTCAAGAAACCAATCAATCAGGGTTGGTAAAGCGCAACTACTCACCCTTGAGGGTCTCAAGGCGCTGGGGAGAGAGGGGGGTGGTTCAGTTGAGTGCTGGGGTCACCCGAAAAGCATGAAACACGCCGATACCTCATCCTCCAGCATTCGGTGAGGGCGTAGCTTTCCATTCACTTTGAGAAAAAATCCAACACTTCACATCGATAAAGCAAAATGTGTTAAAATTGCGAGAGAAATAGATACAATCACATACAGCAAACATCAGTGTTTTTATTTATATTCCTACTCTGGGGGAAGGAGCGAGTGGCAACAAGATGCACAATGTTGTCTTAGAACTGGAACATATGGACCTCCTCCAGCTTTGTCGCACAGTGCTCTGTCATCTGAAGATTTACTTCTTGATTTACTGTTTGCCATGCCGGCTTGACGGGCAGGAGTCACACACGAGTGAGGATTTTGCTCGAGATCTGCCAAAGCCCTGTGGGATCTGACTCTTTTTTGCAAAGTAGGGTCCAGCAGAAGAGAGCTTTGTGGGATATAGTTAGGACCATAAATGTAATTCTTTCCTTGAGTGGGGATCATTGTAAACTTCTGAGATTAAGCCCTATGTTAACCTTTGAGGCTAATACATTGGGACATTCTTGACAACAGAATTGTGGATTCCTAACCATATACCGGGGAGAGGATGTAGCCTTACGGCTAGAGCGGTCGACTTCAAAGCTGGGGAACCGGGTTCGAGTCTCGGCAGTGACGCTCAACATCTTGTGATTCTGGGCAAATTACTTAATCTCCCCGTGCCTAACAAAAATGAATGCGTCCATCTGTAACGAAACTGGTGCTCATGTAAAGCGCTCTGATACCCGATTTCTCGGGTCTAGTTCGCGCTATATAAAACTCTAAAAAATAAATAAAAAAATGTAGTTACCCTTTACAATTAATCGAGTTTAAAGCCCATGGTCGCACTGGTGTTGATTAGCAGGTGATCTTAGAAGAGAAATGGCTGGAAATGTATAAGAAAATTGAGTTGATAATGTCAAGAAGTCCCTCTACTTTAACCTCCATGAACAAATGGAATGAAAGATTTATCCAAAGTTTTCACTTTGGTCAATGTCTTGATGCGCTTTCGTTGGTGTGGGACAGAGGAGTAACAGCATTTGATTTCTGATGGTGTGTCTTTTGTGTTCCTGGGCAAATCATCTGTAGCCATGGTTTGTGCATGGGCAGCCATGGATGAACAGAGATCATCCTTATTTCTCCCTGATTTTTTCCAGATTCCCTCAAAAGGAAACTTAGCATTTGAATCTTTTGTCCCTTTGAGAAATTAGATGATCGCCGGGTGAGCAGCAGAGTTAATCTTGTGAGTTCAAAATTGACCTGGAAGTGAGCAGTAGATGGGACTTTGACACAGACATGCAGAAAAGTATGAATCTGCTTCACATATGGTACATGTGAAATAACAGGTGATAACACCACTGATCTGTGCCACTGGTTGGATGCTGCAAGTTGCTCTGGAGAGCCGACTGCACAAGAAGCCACAAAAATAGCTCAGGAAGGCAATCAGCTTCCCCAAGACTTTTAAAAGCCCATGCAGTTTGGCAGGTGCTGAAGCTGCCAAGAGATTATTTGAGGCCAGCATGGAACTTTTCCCTGGCCTACATCTCTAAACAGATTATCCTGCTGGAGTGGTACTGTGGTTATGTCACCCTGAGAGGTTGCAATTCCAGCGCCAACCACTGTGTATTCAGCTTCCTTCAGTAGAACCTTGGTTTTACTTCCTCGCCCTTCTTCCAAGGTTTTTGATGAAAAACAAATTAACCTTTTAATTGACCAAATACACAAGATGACTTAATTGGATCTGTTAAGATGATATCCACAAATTAATTATTCATGCTGTCAGCGATCAAGGGAACTCAATTCCGTGCAGATCCTGCTAACATAAGCTATTGATAGGTTGCACCTGCAGTTAAGCGGTTCAACTGCATTGATGGTAGGTCCGATTTCTTGCATAGTGGTCAGTACTGTAGAGAATAGATGTGGGTCAGAAAAGGTTTGAGCTGAGAGGGTCGAACTTGAACTATCAGGAAGAAAAGTAATGCCATTGTTAATCAGAAAAGCTGAAGATATGGGCGCAATGGTGTGACCTGTTATCCTGAATGTTAGCTTTTTCCTGAGTTCACTATACCCTATAGTAGCCTTTGCTCTTAGAAGAGTTAGAGATGTAAACCTGAAAATATGAGATAGGTGTCAGTAGGGGACCATGCCGAGGCCTCTGTTACTGGATAAGCGTATCAGCCGTACTGTGTGAAGCACTAGCTAAAGCTTTGTAGACTTCGAACAAGAGAGCAGCCAATGTCCACCCATCCCTAAGAATAGCAAGCTGTAAAGACAAACATTTCAGGTGCTTCACTTTATCTATAATGACCACACATTCACCTCTACAGTCTAGGAGTACATGTGGAGGGCCATTCACAACGCACATTCACGTGAGCAGTCCAGGCAAACTCTAGCATGTACAACAATGTCCCTAGAAGAAACATTCCTAGTCCTGACCATTGGTTCATTATTTTTAACTGCACAGATGCCTCCATGATATCCACTGGCAAACTGCAGAAGGATGTGGAAGATCAATAACGGTGGCCGATTCGTGGTATATGGTTTTCTGTGTTGGGGCCATGAGATTGGATCAAGAGATTCCATATGCAAAGCTGCACACTAACTGCTGGGAGCTCTGAAGATGCAACTATAGGCCCTGTGAGCAATGCACATTAAAGCTCCTTACATTTATATGTCCTCTATTCTCTTGTATTATTCCATTTAGAAACAGTGAGAGTTCCTGAACCATGTGGTGGGTCAGAGCTCCTTTCAGAGCACTGCATTCTGATTTAGGCGTGCATCCAAGATAGTTCCCTGTAAATAATACCGCAATTTTGCGGCATGTGTGCCATGCACATTTATAACCCAACAACTTGTCTAAGCATCTGTAAATTTGATTTAAATATATCTCAATTAGGAAATAATTCACCCAAGGTGGGAAAAACATAGGAAAAAGCTTCTTTTTATATATATATATCTATTTGCAGGTATGCAACCATCTTCCACTTTAATTTTGTCATATAAATTGAAATTCTTTGTCATTACAAATGTTTGAGAATTTAATCATTTGAAGATTAGCTCATCTCAATGAAAACAATCCTTCATTTGACCACATTGGAGCTCTCAAGGCATTCGGGGGTTCCTGACCGCTAGATGTGGCTGCGTGTAATGGCGATTAGCTGGATAGTTCTTTTATTAATCGTTTAAAACATGTATCTCTGCCAATCTATTGTCGTTTCTTGGGCGTCTTGGGCGTTCTTTGTTCGACAGTGAAGTGTCTGAGAAAGAGGAAGCGGAGAAGCACAAAGCCAGTGAACGAGAGAGGCTGGTGTGGGTGGACGTCGCTAAGGAAATGCATAGGAACCGTTGAACAGCTAAACTGCACATGGTGCGAAATGTGTTTCTTCAGTCTGTGCCACATAAAAGATGCCTTAGTTCAACCTCGGATTCCACCAGTGTCACCTCAGAAGGCTGAGATGTTCGTCAAGCTCGGGTCGGGTCATACACTGAGTGACAGGAGAGGAGGTAAATTCCTGTCCATCTATATAGTGCTCAAAGCGCCACAACTCCAAATAGGCGCCCTTCTCACGAGTGCAAAAGGAAGTGTGTCTGTCAAAATTCTGTAATCTCGCTTTCCAAAGTTTAGCAAAAATTACACGGAAATATTGCAGAACTTCACAAAGCGAAAGTACCTCGCGTGAAAACTTAACACTAGGCCGTGGTTACTTTCGGAAGTCATGCAACACACAGCCAAGGGTGGCTTGAGGAGAAAATGCATCTTGCGAGACATTTTTTCCTCGATCCAGTTTCCTCCTCCACACGCCTGTGATACAAATGTTGCATTTTTTGTGTACTCCGAGGCGCCACTTTCTGTAGTTTGTTAGATTTCCTGCCCAGAGCAGCAAGGAACTGAGCCCTGCCTGGACTTGCCTTGTGTAAAGTGGCGGTCACGTGGCAGGCTCGGGTATCTGCATGACAAACCACTTGTGACTGACCTTGAGTGACGTGTAGTAAGATTAGTCGGGCAGCCACGCTGACCCATGTGAGTTACTGAATGTGCAAGGTGGAGTAAAAGCTGCAATTTAGAGCAGCTTCTCAGACAGAGCTATCCTCTGGATCCACCTGAGACTGACCTTGAGGAAGCTGGAGCAAAGCCAGGTGGACAGGCTGCTTCTGAGTCAACTGAACTACCTGCCTTGCTTCCTACTTGGGTCAGACCTCGGATACAGTGGAGTAAAACCAGGTGGACAGGCTGCTTCTGAGACAGCTGAACTACCTGCCTAGCTGCCCAGCTGGGGCAGATCTTGTGTAAAGTGGAGTAAAACCAGGTGGACAGGCTGCTTCTGGGACAGCTGAGCTACCTGCCTAGCTGCCCAGCTGGGGCAGATCTTGTGTAAAGTGGAGCAAAGCCAGGTGGACAGGCTGCTTCTGAGACAGCTGAACTAGCTGCCCAGCTGGGGCAGATCTTGTGTAAAGTGGAGTAAAACTAGGTGGACAGGCTGCTTCTGGGACAGCTGAGCTACCTGCCTAGCTGCCCAGCTGGGGCAGATCTTGTGTAAAGTGGA
The DNA here is from genome assembly GCA_963921515.1 of Calotriton arnoldi. NCBI lineage: Eukaryota > Metazoa > Chordata > Amphibia > Caudata > Salamandridae > Calotriton > Calotriton arnoldi. The sequence goes on along the minus strand of CAWUFW010001368.1, from coordinate 1,479,688 downwards.
GTAAAACCAGGTGGACAGGCTCCTTCTGAGACAGCTGAACTACCTGCCTAGCTGCCCAGCTGGGGCAGACCTTGTGTAAAGTGGAGTAAAACCAGGTGGACAGGCTGCTTCTGAGACAGCTGATCTACCTGCCTAGCTGCCCAGCTGGGCAGATCTTGTGTAAAGTGGAGTAAAACCAGGTGGACAGGCTCCTTCTGAGACAGCTGAACTACCTGCCTAGCTGCCCAGCTGGGGCAGATCTTGAGTAAAGTGGAGTAAAACCAGGTGGACAGGCTGCATCTGAGACAGCTGAACTACCTGCCTAGCTGCCCAGCTGGGGCAGACCTTGTGTAAAGTGGAGTAAAACCAGGTGGACAGGCTCCTTCTGAGACAGCTGAACTACCTGCCTAGCTGCCCAGCTGGGGCAGATCTTGAGTAAAGTGGAGTAAAACGAGGTGGACAGGCTGCATCTGAGACAGCTGAACTACCTGCCTAGCTGCCCAGCTGGGGCAGACCTTGTGTAAAGTGGAGTAAAACGAGGTGGACAGGCTGCTTCCGAGACAGCTGAACTACCTGCCTAGCTGCCCAGCTGGGGCAGATCTTGTGTAAAGTGGAGTAAAACCAGGTGGACAGGCTGCATCTGAGACAGCTGAACTACCTGCCTACCTGCCCAGCTGGGGCAGATCTTGTGTAAAGTGGAGTAAAACGAGGTAGACAGGCTGCATCTGAGACAGCTGAACTACCTGCCTACCTGCCCAGCTGGGGCAGATCTTGTGTAAAGTGGAGTAAAACCAGGTGGACAGGCTGCATCTGAGACAGCTGAACTAGCTGCCCAGCTGGGGCAGATCTTGTGTAAAGTGGAGTAAAACGAGGTGGACAGGCTCCTTCTGAGACAGCTGAACTACTGCCTAGCTGCCCAGCTGGGGCAGATCTTGTGTAAAGTGGAGTAAAACGAGGTGGACAGGCTGCTTCCGAGACAGCTGAACTACCTGCCTAGCTGCCCAACTGGGGCAGACCTTGTGTAAAGTGGAGTAAAACCAGGTGGACAGGCTCCTTCTGAGACAGCTGAACTACCTGCCTAGCTGCCCAGCTGGGGCAGATCTTGTGTAAAGTGGAGTAAAACCAGGTGGACAGGCTGCATCTGAGACAGCTGAACTACCTGCCTACCTGCCCAGCTGGGGCAGATCTTGTGTAAAGTGGAGTAAAACCAGGTGGACAGGCTGCATCTGAGACAGCTGAACTAGCTGCCCAGCTGGGGCAGATCTTGTGTAAAGTGGAGTAAAACGAGGTGGACAGGCTCCTTCTGAGACAGCTGAACTACTGCCTAGCTGCCCAGCTGGGGCAGATCTTGTGTAAAGTGGAGTAAAACGAGGTGGACAGGCTGCTTCCGAGACAGCTGAACTACCTGCCTAGCTGCCCAGCTGGGGCAGACCTTGTGTAAAGTGGAGTAAAACCAGGTGGACAGGCTCCTTCTGAGACAGCTGAACTACCTGCCTAGCTGCCCAGCTGGGGCAGATCTTGTGTAAAGTGGAGTAAAACCAGGTGGACAGGCTGCATCTGAGACAGCTGAACTACCTGCCTAGCTGCCCAGCTGGGGCAGATCTTGTGTAAAGTGGAGTAAAACCAGGTGGACAGGCTCCTTCTAAGACAGCTGAACTACTGCCTAGCTGCCCAGCTGGGGCAGACCTTGTGTAAAGTGGAGTAAAACCAGGTGGACAGGCTGCATCTGAGACAGCTGAACTACCTGCCTAGCTGGGGCAGATCTTGTATAAAGTGGAGTAAAACCAGGTGGACAGGCTCCTTCTGAGACAGCTGAACTACTGCCTAGCTGCCCAGCTGGGGCAGACCTTGTGTAAAGTGGAGTAAAACCAGGTGGACAGGCTGCATCTGAGACAGCTGAACTACCTGCCTAGCTGCCTACATGGGGCAGACCTGTGTACAGTGGCGTAAAACCAGGTGGACAGGCTGCATCTGAGACAGCTGAACTACTCTAGCTGCCTACATGGGGCAGACCTTGCGTAAAGTGGAGTAAAACCAGACAGAAAACGAATACAGTTTGTTAATTAAAAAAAAAAACAGGCAGACCAGATAACTCACATGCTCCACCGTGTGACACACAATATTGGCTTCCTTCTCACTGTCACCTGGTGAGGTTTTGATATCACACGACAGGGAAACGAGCTGAAACCCACTGTAAACAGTGAATTTCCAGCTCGTTTTGGGAGGCTTTCAACTACCGACGTCCATTAAGATTGGTGAAAACACCCCAGGACGTAGGCACCAGCGTCAGCAAGCTTTTTCTTTTTTTTTGGAAGAGGGGACTTGGGGCTGGGCAAAAGTGTCTCTTAGGTACTTCTTGCATTAGGCCCAGTCCCGTCCAAGGCCCCGCCCCCTCCTCACATGGTGACATTTTTGTGTTTTAGTTGGCAGGTCTGGGGCAGGGTGCACCTTAGGTGAGCTCTCTACCTAGGTGCCCACCTGGGGCAGACCATGTGTAAAGTGAAGAAAGACCAGGTGTGCAGGTCTCTCCTTAGGCAGCTTAGCTCCTGCCAAGCTGCCCACGTGGGACAGACCTGGTGTAAAGTGGAGTGAGACTGGGTGGACAGGCGCAGTTTAGCTCTCCACCTGCCTCCCCCCTGCAGCTTCTAGTGAACATTCCACAGCGTCACGTGACAATGCCAAGAATGAGCACAGGAGATGTTCACAGCATCTTCCAAGTGCCGGGCAGGGGTCATGTATTTTTAACATTCCAATTTCCGGCCATCCTCCTAAGCCACTTTAGATTGTCATTCTTGGGCTAGCAGGGGGGCAAGCGGAGATTTGGCAACGCCACAACAAGCATCAGAAACATTTTTCAGCGGAAAGGATGTCTAGAGAACCCTTTCGTACACACACACGCCACCCGGAGGGCATGATTAAACTCAGGCAATATCCTGAATGCAATAAAACACATAATACCTTTTGAACGCAGCAACGCTCACTTATTTGGATTCACTTTCTGCTCCTCATTTTAGTGGGATGTTCAGTCGGTCATAGACACACATTATAATGTCCGTAATCACCCTAAGTTTCCCAAAGCGTAATCAGCTGGTTAGATTGCATTGTCTAGCATTTTCCTACCTCTAAAAGCGCCTCAAAGCCCTAGGTTTTCGAGTAAGAGACCTCTCTGTTCATGGTGCTTGGTTTGTACAATGTGTATTTTAGACAGTGACCTCAGTGAGAAGTATTTTGATGCTTGTACTGAGGTTCAGCTAGCTCTGTGGATCAATGCATCTGTTGCGTAGAAAATTGTTGTCATGCAATGTGCTATGTTATGATACTAAAATATATTTTTATACACCACTTTATACTGCAGTTTGGGCATGCTGTAAATAACAGGTGTTATTATTACCTAGTTTATTGGTACTCATTATACAAACATCAGAAGGATGGAAGGTCAAGTTGGCCCTGTCGAAATTCAAACTCATAATATTCAGGTGACAGCAGATGTCAGCGGCATGTGTTTATTTCACATAGCCATCATCCTGGTTATGTTATAGGATGCAATGCTATTCTGTTAGGTTGCTTATACATAGAACACTTAGAGCAACTACGAGGCCCCCTCAAGGCAAGGGTGCCAGGAGAGATATATTATAAGAATTTGGCAGACTAAAAGAAGGGGACAAAATGGGCTTAAAAGCTGTTAGTTTATGTTATGTTGGTTGGTTGGTATTTCCTAAACACTTTTGCGCTAACATAAACCCTGTAATTTGCAAAACCACAGGCTTTGCGAATGGAAAAGGACTTTGTTAATGAATATAAGCCCTTTTGCAAGTTGGATTTTTTTTCCCGCTGCGTAAAAGGCTTTTGAGATGCTTTCCAAATGCAGACGGGAGGGGACATGAAAGGAGCACCCTTCTATTTCTGAACTGGAACAGAATCTGTCAGTGGTTGCAAACAGCTGATGAGCTACCAACTTCGCAGGTACTACTTACTTTTGGGCATCCTCCCCTTTGTGAATCATGTTAGAAGCCTCAGGAGTTGTAGGCAGCAGTCCAGCAGACCACTGCCTGCTCCCCTTGATGCTCTCTCAAACAGAACCTTTTTTTAAATGTCCCTTTAAAGACATAGGTTTCCTGCTTGGAATGTTCACACAGGGATGGCGGCCTGCTCTTCCATGCAGGCCAGCATCCCTGTGTTTGTAGCCAATGACAGGAGGTCACAGACAGTGACCTGCTTAACTAATAGTCATTAGTCAGATCATTCTGGGTCCCCATGTGACTGGAGATTTTGAGATGCAACTTATTAGTACATAGGTCGCATCACAAAATTAAAGGTGTGGTCACCTAAAGTCACAATTCTAGAGCACTTTTTAGGTCTTGCCTAACAAACAAGGCAAGGTGTCTGTTTGCAAAAAGACCTATTGTCAGCTTACAGGGGGGTTTAAAGCCTGCCCATTGCTTACCATTGGCTGGTTTTATTGTCAATCTGTTTTGCTTGCTTTTTGTTAGCATATGTGGGCTTTCCTTCCTCTTCTTGTCCCTCGTCTGAAGCATGGCCTCTTTACTTGCGTCTTTCCAGTGCTTACTTCTCAAGTACCACTTTTATCTTTTTGGTTAAGCACTCAGTGAGTGTGTATGTGTCATCCATCAACCTTCATCGTGTACTTCTTTTCCCCACTCCAAATGCCATGTTGCTCTCTCTCACTCATATGCTTCTCCCCCCACCCCCAGCCATGAAGCGCTTGGCCTCATAATCTTCTCCCCCATGTCGCTTTTCTGCCCATGTGCCCCCCCCCCCCACCAGCTTCAGTTGCTCTTTCTCACCAGTCTGTTTCTCTCCTCACCCGCCGTTGCTCCACGTTGATCTCTCTCCCTGGTTGTTTGCTTCTTCTCCAGTCCCGTGTGTTGCTTCCAGTACCCTCCGTGTGGCTAGCTCCCGCCCATGCCCTCCAGGTTGGTTTCCCCCACCATCTGTGCTGCTTCCTCCACCTCCCTCCCCCCTCCCCCGGACCTCTGTGTTGCTTTCCCCTTCAGCCCTCCATGTTCCTTCCACTACCAGCTTAAAAAAACACTTTCTTGCTATTTTCTTCTTATCATTTACTGATCGAACTCGGATTGGTAGATAAAAAAAAAACACTGCCATCATTTTGTAAGGGCATGCATGGTTTGTGCCTTCAAAATGATGCAGCTTTTTTTCTCCTGTTTAGTCATGCTCCACAGCATCAGGGATGCTGTACTGCATTGCTAAACATTATTGGCAAAGCTGATAGGTCCCAAAAGGGAGGCCTATTGCCTTTTGCCAATGCTTGTTGCTACCAGTCTTTTAGTACATCTGGGCATTAGTGCTTTGAGGCCAACAAATGAGAATCCTTCCTGTGTTAGATAAACCTAACACCTTTTAATTGCAGTACTACCAAGATGTCACCAGATATTGTCGACCAGGAGATATTTAAAAATAATAACTATTATTATAATATCAGACCCTTGACATCGTTTTCAGTGTGTGTTGTTGGATTTGCACCCATGGCTTCAAGAACACAATGTTCTTACATGGAATGCACCTGTCTGATCCACGCCCTGACCGGCACAGCCTGCTGACTGACCTTGCTCGGATGACTCGGCCCCTTTGCCATCTGGACCAGCTTTCATGACCTGTGGCCAATCAGATCACTGCTACCCTCTGCCTCAAGGTTTGTGTTTCAGCAGAAGCATCATTTGAAGGAGTCATCGGTAGCCTCTCACAGGGGTGTTGCTGTCTGGAGTTGTTCCCACTTAGGCTCTGCTCTTACTTTCAGTGGACTTTCTTTGTTGTAAGTTATCTTTGAGAATTCGCTACTCTTCTGCGCCCCACGCACTTTTATCAGTTTCCTCCCTGCTGGCGGCGGGCGCGGGGGAGTGCTGGAGGGGGTGTTCGCTTCCGAGCACTCGCATGACCTCACCTTCCTTCCGACGAGGCTGGAGACAGGGTTGGACTGAGTGCGCCATCAGTTGCCTCCCACAGAAGTCTGGGCGTCCACACAAAGCTGTCTGCAGGTGCCAGAAATTCAGGGAATTTGGAGGAGCCAGATTTTTCTCTTGAACTCTTTGCTTATTTACCACATCTTGGGTTTCTTCAGGCAGGCTCGCGCCCAGCACGCACTCAACAGTTTTGCCCCCACTTTCTCCAGCCACCTTTTACAGTGAAAATAGGGCCCGATGGATGTACTAAGACTCCATTCGCAAAAATTGCGTGCAAATTGTGCCCAGACATTTTGCAAATGGACTATGATTTTGTGAACTGGCCTATGCACTAATAAATCTGTGAAAATCCCCATTCACGAGCAGTCGCAAGTGACCTGCCCAATGAATATTAATTAGGCAGGTTGCAATTTGCGAACCCCTGTAATTGCTTACAAACACAGGAATGGTAGCCTGCAAGGGACAACAGACCACCATTGCTGTGTTTGTATTCCCAAGCCGGAAACTTTTTTTTTATTTAAAGCAGTTCGAGTTCCTTAAAGGAACCAGTGCTGCTTAAAAAACGTAAAAGTTTCCCATTTGGGAGAAGGCAGTGGCGCCCTGGACCCAGCAAGGGCAGGGCGAGGTCGACAGACGACGGAATAGGGCAAATTAAATAAATAATACCTCCTATTCTTTGTCTGTCGATTCCCCCGCAGCGCCCCGCCCCACCGCGCTTACCTGCACCGGCCGCTGCTGCCTGGACCATTGCCCACTCCCCCAGAGGCTGCTAACACAAATCCCAAAGGGGAAGGGTGTAGTGTCCTCGCGCCAGTACAAAGGACACGGACACTATGAGTTATGTGGGGAAGCCTTTATTCACCTCCTGCTCCTATATCCTTATCTCTACTCTAACCCTAACTCGATCGCCCCTCCTCTTCCGCCACCCGGCTCTCCTCCCACTTCCTAGCCTCATGTGCCGGTCCTAGCGCCCAGCACATATCTCAACATTACATCTTCCCCTTCTTGACCAATTGTAGTTATTTTAAATGTGTCCGTGCATGCCAGACTAAACAATGATATAAACCAACATAGTTACATTTCTTCAATCAGGCGAACTGGTCTTCGATGAGTTCTTTGCGGCCGGAGATGAGCCTCTTGCGCCGCCCGTTCCCTTTCGTCCGGAGACGTGGAGGGTCGCTGATTACTTATCGACTCAGGTGCATCTCCAATTGCCATACTGTGAGGGGCAGTCAATGCTTCTCGGACAGTGGGTGTGCATTTCTGAAAATGCGTCACGTTCCTTGTGATCCTCTTGTGCTCCGACGCAGCTGTAATCATGGTCCCTTTTTGTTTTGTCACCCGCAGTGGGCATGCATGATATCGACAGTCTGCTTTTCTCTGTTGTTCTTGTCGCACCAATACCCAGTCTCCCTCATGAATGGACGGCTGTGCCGCTTTTCTCCGTCGGTCTGCATATTCCTTCATCTTCTCCTTTTTTAGTTTGTCTGTGGCTGCTATTTCTTCATGCTCAGAGTCTTGAGACAAACTGCTAGCTGCATCTTCCCACGTTGGTATTCTGGTGCGCACTGTGCGACCCAACATTAATGTTGCGGGACATTTGCCTGTGGTAGTATGCGGTGTGCTTCGATAGGCGCGTAATACTTCATTGAGAGCCCCTTGCACATCACTCTTTGAAAGTTCTGTCTGCTGGATGGTCTTCTTGAGAGTGGCCATGAATCTTTCCACCATTCCATTGGCCTGGGGCCACAGAGGGGTGATCTTCCGGTGTCTGAAATTTAGGTGCTTGGCAAATTCGGCGAAGTCTTGCCCATTGAATGGAGGGCCATTATCTGTTTTTACTACCTTTGGTATGCCCCATGCTGCGAAGACCTCATCAAATACCGGTATGGTGGTGGCGGCTTTGGTTGACGTTACGAGGTGCGCGATTGGGAAACGTGAGTATTCGTCCATCATGACCAGGATATATTTGCCAGATTGTAGCGGTCCAAAGAAGTCCACGGCGACCTGATGCCACACGCCATCCGGCAGTTCAGACATTTGCAGCGGCGCGGGTGGATCCTCTCGACTTACTAGCTGACACTGTGGGCAGTCTTTCAGTGTAAGTTCCACCATCTGATCTAGCATGGGGAACCAGACCCGTTCCCTCAGCGCTCTCTTCGTGGCTACAATACCTCTATGCCCTTCATGCGCCAAGTTGATGACTCCTTGGCGCAACTGTTTCGGAATGATGATCCGTTTGTCCCTTAGTACAAGACCATCTGAGGTGATGGACAGTTCATCCTGCACATGTCTGAAAGAGGACAGTTCCTGACTGTCAATCTGTTCACTCTGTCCGGATTCCTCCAGATGCCTCCACCTGTTCATCTGAATGCGATGTTTTACATTTTGTAGCGTGGCATCTTCATTAGTGGCATCAAGGATGGCATCCAGGGGGACTGCGGGTGGTTTGGCTTGAGCCACTACAAAATGGATGTACTCCTCCGCTAATGATGGGTTGGATTTGGATGTTGCCTTGGGATGTCGGGACATATAGTCCGCTGGATTTGCAGCTTTTCCCGGCTTATGGATGATGGTATAAGTATACTCTTGAAGGCGGATGCCCCAGCGCTCTATTCTGGGTGGCATCTTGGCTCGGGGTTGCCGAAAATGGTTATCAGGGCCTGGTGATCCGTGATAAGTGTAAAGTGTTTTCCGTAAATGAAGATGTGGAAATGTTCGCAGGCCCAGACTACCGCCAGGCTTTCCTTTTCAGGCTGGGAGTACGCTCTCTCTGTGTCCGTGAGACTCCGACTGGCATATGCTACAATATACCGTTGATCACTCTCTTTGTCATATTGAGCCAATATCGCTCCCAGGCCTACAGGACTTGCATCCACAGTGATTTCAGTTTTTCTTCTAGGATTGAAATATGCCAGATTTTTGGCGGATTCAACCGCAGCCTTGATTTCATGAAATGCTTGATCACACTTCGTAGTCCATTGAAATGGGTGTCCTTGTTTGGTCAGCTTTCTCAGGGGGTAACTGATAGTGGCATAGTCCTTGATATAGCGTGCACAGTAACTTGCCATGCCTAAGAAGGACCGTACATCTCCTGCGTCTCGCGGCCTGGGGGTGTCATTTAGGGCGGCAATCTTTTCTGGATCAGGTTTCATGCCAGAGCCTGAGAAGATGTGTCCAAAGAATTTTAGTGTGGATTTGTGGAATTCGCATTTATCTTTATTTAGAGTGAGATTGGCATCCAACAGAGCATGACAGACTCGGTCCAGCGCTGTGTCATGTTCTTGCATTGTTGCTCCATAGACCAGGATGTCGTCACTGTAATTCAAAGTGTTGGGAACGTGATGAATTACCTTTCTGATGGCCTCTTGAAAAATCTCAGCGGCAGAAGAGACCCCAAAGCTGAGTCTTTTGTATCTAAACAGCCCTTGATGAGTCGAGAATGTGGTGATATATCTCGATTGTTCGTGAAGTTCCAGCTGGTGATAGCCCTTGTTGAGGTCTAGTTTGGAGAATATTTGCGCCCCGTTGAGTGACGCAATCATGTCGCTAATATGAGGCCCCAGGTGTCTTTCTCTTTCGATGGCGGTGTTGGGAGCCCTCATATCTACACAGAGGCGCACGTTGCCAGGTGAGCCCTTTTAGGCACAACGACCACTGGAGAGACCCATGGAGTGGGTCCTGACGTTCTCTCAATAATGTCGGCCTGGAGAAGATCCTGCAATTCCTCCTCTACAGCCTGTTGCAGGTGAAATGGAATTTTCCTGTGATGTTGTGCTATGGGTGTCACACGTTCATTTATGTGTAGTCGAACTTGGCAATGAGCCATCTTTCCAAGTCCGGTGAATAATTTAGGAAACTTGTGCACTATATCCGGTTCATCATCCACTTTGTACAAAATGTCTACTAGTCGAAGGCGTTCCGCCGTGGGCAGACTGAGAAGACAATCTGCTTCAGGACCATCAATGACGTGAATGCGGGCCGGAATAGTTCTGTCCTTGTACGTGAGATTAGTCGGGAATTGTCCTAAGCAAGGAAGAGGTTCCTTTGACATCCAAGTGTACACCCGCACGGCTGCTTTATGCAAGTGTGGTGGTGGACTCATTTTCTTGTATTCTGCAACTGAAATGTAGTTGAGAGATGCTCCACTATCCAGAACAAATTTCGCCAGGTGTGTGTCCATTTTCAGATGTAGTCGCGGGTATTTCTTCAACCGGTCCGGATCCGCAACCATGCAGACGTACTCATCACTGTCTTGCGATATTGGTGACAACGACCTCGACTCCCGAGATTGTGATCGACGAGATCGATATGTCCCCTGAGACTGACGGCTGGACTGTGACGAGCCAGTGGAGGAATCTCTGTGGTCCCACACTGCTTTGGCATGATGGCGAGTGTTAGACTGTCTGGATTGTCTGTACTTGTCTCTGTGGGTGTCTTTGCGAGGAGCTCAACAGACGTTCTCAAAGTGGTTATCCCGGCCACACTTCCTGCACCTTTGTCCTAATGCAGGGCAAGTCTCCTTGTGGGGAAAGTCATATCCACAGCGATAGCATTTAAGTTGACGCTCCTGCCGTTGGTCAGTCCTACTGGTACTGCGACGTCGACGACTCGTATGCTGGGGCTGAACTTTGGATCTGGATGATCGTTGCTTTGCAGGGGAAGACCTGTTGGTGTTGCTGGAGTGGAGCCGAAATGCTTGTTCACATTTTCCACCTCTTCCCGCTTCCATTCTCTTGGCCTGTTCTTCTGCCTGGTCGTGTACTCGCGTCATTTCTTCGATTTCATCCAGAGAGTAACTTTTCTTTAGAAGACGTCTGCGCAACGACTCAGACTGGCATCCTTCTATGATCCGCAGGCGAAGGGCGTCTTCTGTCGAGAACGAGTCAAATTCGCAGTAGCGGGCCAAGCGTCGAAGCCGCGTAAGGAAGGTACTCATGGGCTCGCCTTTTTCTTGAGAAGTCAGATTGAAGGTATATCTTTCGTAATCAACATTCCGTTTGTGAAGAAATTTCCTGTTTAGTGCCTCACGCACATTGGCATAGGACGAGACTGCGTCAGTCGGAAGCTCCTTTATGATCTGACCAACATCTTTTCCGATTAAATTGCGTAGTGCAATCAGTTGCTGTTCTTCCTCGGTCACCTTAGACCCTTTCATGAAGTCTTCAAAATCTTCTAGCCATTCCTGCCAGCGAAGGCCCATACCTCCCCCTGATATGAGGACCAAAGGTTCCGGCGGGCGTAGAAAAGGGACTCCGAGCAGGCCAAATCCGTGTCCACCCATGTGCGCTGTGGGCGTAGGCACCTCCTGCCTGGTGCTGGCGCCGGCAGAGGCATGACGCTGCCTTGTCGTTGGCGATCCAGACATTGCGGCTGACTGCGGTGGGGTAAATGCTGCGTGATGAACAGTCGAGCCACAGGACCCTCACAGCGCCTGCCACTCGGTAAGAGAATTGTCAGCGTGAGCGCCACTCCTCAGTAATGCTATACTGGCATATATGGCCGTCTCAAAAGTCCATGCATAGGGCCTTGTACCGCAAGATAAGGCACCTGATAGCTCCTCCGACAGTCATGTATCTAAGCTCGTTGGAAATTTTTTTTTTTTTTTTTTTTTTTTTTTGTATCTGCCTGACCTCAAGATGGCCGCCGGGCACTCCTCGCAGGGGATTGGTTGAGGCGCCTGACCTCAAGATGGCCGCCGGTGAAATCACGCTCCTCGCGAGATTTCGAGCTTGAATCTAGCAGAGAGAGGCAACACGGTAAGAGAGAGCCTCCAGCACCGACGACTCCAGTTACCGGGCACACCAGCGGACCCTGCACTCCTCCCTCGATGGATCCACAGCCAGGTACCTGCAGTCCAGAACGCACGATCAGGGTGAGCTCCCGGGCACTGCAGCGCCGACTCTCCTCCAGGATACACGCCACTGGGGTGGGCTCCCAGTGCGCGGCGGCGGACTTCTGAGCTCCGAGGCGGCGGAGCGAACAGCCACACACAGCGGGGCACAACGCGACCGGGGTGGGCACCCGGTCCGCTACTCAGCACAGCTCCGAGGCAGCGGAGCGCACGCTAGGAGACAGGTAGGCGGGCAGGCGATTCCGACCACCCTCGTCGCCAGTTGTAGTGTCCTCGCGCCAGTACAAAGGACACGGACACTATGAGTTATGTGGGGAAGCCTTTATTCACCTCCTGCTCCTATATCCTTATCTCTACTCTAACCCTAACTCGATCGCCCCTCCTCTTCCGCCACCCGGCTCTCCTCCCACTTCCTAGCCTCATGTGCCGGTCCTAGCGCCCAGCACATATCTCAACATTACAAAGGGGTCCCATGGAGACTCGTTGCCCTTTGCAAGTTATTTACCACCTCCTTTGAGGAGTTGGTAACCTGTCCGAACGGCTGGCACATACTACACAGAATCCAAATTTGTAAAAAACACACTTTCACTTCCCTTTCAAACTGTTATTGGTATGGGTTGCAAAATCCATTTTACAGGTCGGTAAAACTTTTCCAACTTGTAGAATGGGTTTTGTATATTGCAAATAGCCATTTTATGGTTTCAAACCTTGTCTCTTTGGGAATCACAAGGTCTGCGATCACAAAATTGCTTAGCACAGCTCGCCATAGAAACCTGTGATCCGGTAGAGCGGGGAGATTATTGTTGTTACTTGACATTTGTGTAGCACACTGCTGCCACTAGTTTGTACTCGTACTGCTCAACATTGTCCAACAGGTTGCGTGCTGTGGCATCTATGCGTGGTTGGAAGCCTGTGTCTCTGCATTGTGGCCTTTATTTAAAGGGTTCGGTATCATGTGTTAGGGTCTGAGTGGTGCTACGAATCAAGCAGAAAGAAGCTGCCTCTGTGGTGTGGTTATGGATGAAAGATGCTAAGGGATGACTAGTACATGCGCTATCAGGACTAACGTGGTCATGAAGGGAAAGAATTAGTGGCCAACGCCGGTCATTGAATAAGCTACCCTGAAAGTGTGATGTTCACTAGGACACACCTGAGGTTTTTGGTGCATTTGGTTTTATAGAGGTCCAATCTCCAGCTCTCATCGTACATTTCACATTCAAGTACACTGGCAAGATGTGGGAAAATTTTGTTGAAGATGAGTGGACCAATAGAGTAGGTTGAAGATTTTGGGATAGGCCCACAGCTTAAGACAGCGCCAAGCTTGAGAGTGGTGCGGTGCTAAGCCACATGTGCACGTGGGCCTCCTATGATGTCTGCAGACATCACCACCTTCCTACTGCACTGAAGCCACTGTTTTCACTCAGTGTTGTCTTAAGGGTTTTGGGGGCATCAAGCAAGGCATGTTTTGGGGACCTGTTCGTAATTTTACTTCCCTTTTTCTGCTAATTGAAGCCCACAGGATACCAAACAAACTCTCAAAACGGGGTTCACACAAAAACACTTAAAATATGTAAACTAGATAAATAGAATGTTCACTTTCCTGGCTTGTAATGTGCAGGCCCTGGGTAAATGCCCACTTTCACCACGCCTTCAAACGCCTCTGTTTCCATTTTCAGGCATCCATGGCCAGGTAAGTTACTTTATAAAGATTCTCAGAAGAAAGTGTTTTGAATTCCATTGAGTGTAGAGAGTAGATACACACACGCTTCAGTCGCCAATGTGCATAAGGCTACCTCATAGAAGCACCAGACTTAGGAGTAACCCCTGCGGAAACAGGAACAACGTGCCAGATGTGACTGAATTATGAGTGCTGTGCTAGCAACGGAGCCTCTCAGATACGCTGATAGCTGCATCCCACCGATGGGACCAGTGTCTGGAGAAGGAGAGTCCTTGTTCTTCTGAGATCTCTTTGGCTGAGGAAATCCATGAAACCTGGATGGCATTGCTGCCCTCTGCCCAGGGATAAGGCAATATGATAGCCCTTCACTACTCGTAGTGAGTCTTACAGACTGTTTCTCCAGTATCCCTTTAGTGAAGATCTAATCCAGCGACCCTCTACCTTTTTGAGTCTTTCCAATGGCTGTTCCCTTTCTTTCAACCCATATTTGCATTTAGTTGAGCAGTGAGTGACGACCATGTTGCTGCTCTACTGGCATTCACGCCATCTTAGGAAAATGGCCCAGCTTCAGCATCCCATCTGCAGCTGTATGGTCCTGAATGCCCCCCATGTACCTATTTGGACTGTTGATTGGAGGTGGCTAAAAGTTATGAGACGCAACCAGGGATGCTCTTGTATCCACTTGTAGATAACCTCAGTTACAGCCAAGATGTACATTTACCACAGAAAGCTTTGGGTCTGATTTCAAGTTTGGTGGACCGGTACTCCATCGCAAACATGAAGACTCTCCAGTCCACCTTATTTCAAGTTCATTATATCCTGTTCCACTTGTAAAAAGGCGGACAGGATATCTGTCATGTTTGTGACAGTAACTTGTCCATCAAACATAAATCAGGCCCTTTGTGTCTTCAGTTCCATCAGTGAAGAGACCCTTAACTTCTTATAGTGAAATCTCTGTAGCCAAGAATCACACAACTCACTTGGGAGGTTTGCTTTCCTCACAGTTTCTACCTTCACAGGTGACGCTCAAGCACTCTGCCCACGATGAAGGCGTTGACAATGATGTCTTCCTACATCTGCACTTGGGCAGCTCTAATAGTGCCTTTAGGGTGAATGCAGAGCCGAAGCACAATGATGTGTCTTTCTAGCTTCGCTTGCAGGTTGGTTTCTCATTTTGGCTTCAAAAACCACCTTGCAGCAGTCGGTGAGGCTCAGATTGAAATTATTGCTATTGAGGGTCCCTGGCAGGAGGCTTTTGTGAATCCTGAATGTTGATGTCCAGGGCCGGTGCATTCACAAGGCGGGGTAAGTTAGCCACCTTATGGAAGGAATTTTTCTTGAAAAGATGCGGCCATTATGAGTTCTTCGTTCACTAGAAGTTTGGTGTTTTAAACGCTGAACCCCAGGCTAAACAGATACAATTTTCTGTGGTGAAACGGGTCTACTTAAATAAACATATTTTTCCTTTTATCTTCTTTTGGTGGTCTGTTAGACAAACGTCAAGGAATGTTTCTGAGTACAAAGAAGAAAAGATTGTGTGTGCATCCTAGTCCTGTCTGTCAGGGGTGTAATGCAGGCCCCTGCAGCCCCTGTGGAGCATGGCGGCCCCCAAACCATTTAATGGGGGCCCCATTCAACCCAAAACTAATGAATATCTATGAGATATGGGAGACTCCAGTACCCCTCTTCACATTCTGCAGGGGGGGCCACATCATTTTGCTTTAAGCCACTGCTATCTGTCACGTGCGGGTCGCAGGCCCTCACACCTACTCTGCACTGTCAGCGGTCTGTCTGGGCTCAGGAACAGTCTCGGCTCACATAACGACGCTGACAGATCTTGAAAGAGGGCAGCTTGTTTGTCAGCCTCGGTCAGACTGGCGGGGTCATTAAGAGGACACTCCTGACAGCTTCAAATGCAGCTGTCTCTCCACCGTGACCTCTCGGTTCTTTGGAGTCTATGAGCAGGGAGTCGAGGTCACCTTCAAGCACGTGCTGCCGGAGAGATAGCTTTGACATCAGGTCTGTGACACTTAGGAATGTCAGGGGCCACAGGTGCAGAAAGCGACAAGATGCATTTAACCTCGTAGAGTAGAACGTCAGCAGATAAACACATTATCATAGTCGTCCTGCACTAATACTCGTGACCTGTGGCTCACTTACACACGCCTTATGTTAAGTGTGTCTTGCTAATTCATACATTATTCTTTGCCTCACGCCCATGCATGCGTTTCGCACACGTCATAGATATGGTATTGCTTACAAAATGTGTGATGTGTTCTCTGTAGAAAGCAAACAAATAAAAATGTGGTTAAATAAATAAATAGTTAAATAAATAAAGTAAATGTGCTCACCAATAGTAAGTAATAAGAGAAAGCATTAATAAGAATAATTCATAACAAGCATTTGCAATGCAATAGGTCTCGCATTTACGAGGGTATTGAGCTATTAGCATTCTACATGCCAATAGCTCAAACTCTCGCAAATGCGAGACCTATTGCATTGCAAATATTTTTTTTGTCGTCAAAGCCTCCATGCCGCACTTTTACGTGCATGAAGGCCATGCCCCTTTCTTTTAAAAAGCTGTGTCTAGCAAAAAGTGCGCAGTCGCTATTAAAGTGGAACTGCGGCATGGGGGCTTTTACAAAAAAAAAAGCATCTGTTTGTCAAACAAATTCTTTTTTTTGTAAAAGCCCCCATGCCGCGGTTTCACTTTAACAGCGGCTGCGCACCTTTCCTTAGACACGGCTCTTTTAAAGAAAGGGGCGCAGACTTCATGCATGTGAAAGTGCGGCATGGGGGCTTTGACAAAAAAATATATATATTTGCAATGCAATAGGTCTTACATTTTTGAGAGTTTAAGCTATTGGCATTTACAATGCCAATAACTCAAACTCTCTTAAATGCGAGACCTATGGCACTGCAAAGAAGCGGCCGCCATTGTCCCGGCTGCTTGGACATTGAAAGCACGCATGGCGCGCTGAATGTAAGGAAAGCACGTCATGCCTGCAGTAGGGCACAACCCATTAAAGAAAATAGTGCTTACAGACGAAATAAAACATACCGTGTAGCAACAAAAGTAAAAGGGCCAGTCCTCATGGGAGGTTTCAAATGAAGAGAAGGCGGTATTAAGGAGGGACTAACAAGACAATTAAGGAATCAGAAGCCAGCATTTGCAAAGGACAACAACACAAGCCAATGAAAATATGGGCGGAGAGTGGGCGGAGCTTCAAATCCCTAACTGAATACAGCATGCCTCGCAGAGCAGCGCATGCGCTGCCCAGGCTCGATCTAAAAAACGGAGAGAAGTGGAGAAGGGGTTCATAAGTTATGGAAACGTTTCCTTTTGACAACAAATGTTTAAGTGGCTGGAAAAATGCACATTAGTTAACAAAAATGTCTATGGTCCAGCAATGAGACAGGAGATTAGGCATCTCAGGTGGCCAATGCACGAGTGACCTGGTCAGTGCGGTGCTGGTAGTTGTTGCCAGTAAATATTTCTACCTTCAAAAAAATTCTGGAGCAGACAAATGTCTAGAAACAGAATCTTGGAGACCCTGTCTGGAGAAGGCTTCAGACCAGTGGGCACACAAGGCATCTGGTGTGAAAGGTTCATATCAGGACCTAGCAATCCACAAAGGTCGGCAGCCAAGCACTCACACATGGAGCCAATGTAGAGTTCTGTCCTGGTTAAAAGTTCCATGTTTGGATTTCGAAATTCCTGTGAAGCTTGACAATTTCAATGAGACGAGGTCAAAGCCGTTGTCTGGCGAAGGCGCCAGGGGACACAAGTCAGCACATTTGCAGATATGGAAAAGCTATATATGGTTGAAGACTTTGTGGCTGGTCAGTGAGGTTGTTTCTGGGTCAGATAGATGGTCCTTACACTCTCAGTCTTCTGAAACATTTTGCCCTCCAAAAAGGCAAAATCTGTTCCAAAAGAAGGGCCCTAAGTTAAAATGGTCATTCCAGTCAGTCCTTAATGCTGATTTGCCTGGACAGGGCCACGTGTCCTCCGTCCTCTTACAAATAAATGTGTCCTCCCAACAATGTGTGGAGTTCTAATCGGAGGTTCCAAAAGCATTGCGCATGTCAGGCACATCTGTACCTGGTTTAGCAGCTTCTGGCCCTGGACTGCCAGTAACTCAGGCTCTCAGGAGGCAGGTTTCTCAGGAGGCCGGCAGCTGTCATGAACTCAGAGTCCACATGTTCCTTTGGAGCTCCTTTGAGGAACTAAGATTCTCAACTCTTGGAACAAGTTCTGGGGGCCGAGAGTCGAGCACGAGGTCGCAACAGCTCTTGCAGGCTTTCTCTTGCAGGCAGCTATGATTCATCTCAGCAGAAGCAATAAAGGAAGTCCTTCTTTCTTCTCAGTGCCTGCAGCCTTTCCTATAACACTCCCTGAACCCCAGCCAGATTGTCACATAGTTCATTGTACAGAGTCCTACAACTTTGCAGTCAGAGATCGAAAAGTAAACACCAATCTCCATGTTAAAAAAATAAGCGCAATTTGTCAGAAGAAATAGCCTGACATTTGACCTCTGTCTTTGAATGCACAGTGCATGTGACAAGATAAAAATTCAATTTAAAGGCATCTTTATTGCTCATTCACCTTTCTGAACTCCAGGCACGGTTATTTTGGGGGTGCTGCAACCCCCACAGCCTTACCCCCAGCTCCTCTGTGGCTATTTCCCACAGCCTCTGCAGGAACAAAGATAGCTCCAGAGTCTCTAGGCCCAGAATTATCAGGTTCAGAGTTTGCAGGCCCAATCATTCAGAGACACTCAGAGTCACGGGTGGCTGAATTCCACCTGGAGTTACTGCTCTGAGTGAAATGTGCCCGCTCATAATCAGGACCTTACATATGACAGGCAATGAGATGTGGGAGGGTGAGTTGCAGTGTTGTATGTAAACACTTTGAAGGTTCAGCATTTTACCATACAACTCTACGGAAAGAAGGTATTGGGAAGCACAAGGAAAAGCAAAGTTCTACCATATCTCCACTCATTCTGTGCATTAAAATACCACATTCATGGCTGTTTCTTAGCTTTTCATCTAATTCCAAATAATGTAAAGATGCAGCAGACAGATCAAACATTGATTTCATTTTGATCTAAAATGATTTCTTTAATCGAAGCATGTCTCACAAGAAATAATAGACATTAGAATGCTAACAAACTATAGGATGGTCCCAATAATTAGGAATAATGCAAGAATTAGCTTTCATCCTAATGATATTGTTGACTACTACAATGTTATGCTTAAATCTATTGTACATGAGATTAGATTGCCCCCAATAAAGATTGTAAAATAAAATCCATGACAAAAATCAACAGACAGTACTCCATAAGGTAAGGTTAATTACTGCCACTCTGCAGGGAAACACACATATTTGGATAAAACAGCATCTCTATGATATATCCCCAAAGAACTTAGAAGGTGTTAAATGGACTTAATGTCAGCAACTTATCAATCAAAGAAGTCTTTTTTCAAATGTGAGTCTTCTAACTTTTCAAACTGATGTGTCAACTATTAAAGACTGATTGGTGTGATACGCCACATTCGTTCTCTTGTGGGTGTGGCCACTTATCTAGCCACCAATAACATTATAGTGAATACTTTATTGAAACCTAACGCTCTGGTGGGATGTATAGGTTTCCTTTTTTTAGTGCATACTATAGGTAATTTTTTTTTTTACAATGAGTTAATTGAAAGATCACTTAATTTCTCTAAAATTACATCTTTGTTTGAAGTACTACTAGGTCTGGATTTGTATTGCTCTTAGCTTGTTTGCATGAAGCCCGCCATGATTAACCTGTCTGTACAAAGAACTCTAACCTTTTGTAGAGCTGGAGTTGAAGCTTTGGGGTGCATGGGTAAGTTAACAGTAATCTCATAGTTTGTTCAAAAATGAGTAAACTGTGAGTAGACCTGGATATCCTGGTTCGACAAAACATCTCTTCCACGTATTGCTAGAATGCAGAATAGGTTGGTCCATGGCACACGCAACCCACAAATAAGCTGTAATAGTTGTTTAAAATTCCCCCCGTTCACCAGCTAAACGCTAATCCAGGTGGCGCAACCTGAGTAAATTGAAATTCCGCTGCAGAGTTTTACATCTGGGTTTCTGCAGAGGTCTAAATGACCTCTTGAAGCTGTGATTTTGACAAGGAGTCCACCTGGTCTTTCCTGTGCGTAACTGGTAGATCTGTGGCGTGTGCACCTTTAAATTGTGCCCCTCTCTGGTGTGTGTTGAAATTATATAAAGCAATGGTTCCTTTAAAGCACTGCACGTGTGTTTAAGTCCCCTCTAGTGCTGGCTTCTAGTCTCTTTGTTTTGGATACAGATGAAGTATTAAGTCTGTGTGGAAGTGTAAGCAATGTGCCCTTCCTGAGCCCTGAGCCTGGAGGTAGCAATGTGTGCGTATGTCCTATGCCCCCTCTTGAGTCCTGGCACAGGTGTGTGTGTCTGTTTTTTCTCTGTGCTTTTTATAAGCCCATGATATAGTGCTCCTCTGTGCCCCTTTTGCACCTTGGCATAGCCGTGTTTGCACTACACCTTATTTGACCGTTACTATAGTGGTGTCTGAGCCCTTTGTGATACTGGCACAGTGGTGCACGGGCATGGTCTGTGACCCTCGTGAGCCTGGCATTTTGGTATATAGGTATGGCCTGCACCCTTTTTGAGTCTGGCACAGTGCTGTATGGGGTATGGTCTGTACTCTTCATGAGTCTGGCACAGTGCTGTTTGGGGTATGGTCTGTACTCTTCATGAGTCTGGCACAGTGCTGTATGGGGTATGGTCTGTACTCTTCATGAGTCTGGCACAGTGCTGTATGGGGTATGGTCTGTACTCTTCATGAGTCTGGCATAGTGCTGTATGGGGTATGGTCTGTACCCTTTTTGAGTCTGGCACAGTGCTGTATGGGGTATGGTCTGTACTCTTCATGAGTCTGGCACAGTGCTGTATGGGGTATGTTCTGTACCCTTTTTGAGTCTGGCACAGTGCTGTATGGATATGGTCTGTACTCTTCATGAGTCTGGCACAGTGCAGTATGGGGTATGGTCTGTGCCCTATTGAGTCTGGGACAGTGGAGTATGGGTGTGGTCTGTGACCCTCTTGAGTCTGGCACAGTGCTGTATGGGGTATGCTCTGGACCCTTCTTGAGCTTAGCACAGTGGTGTATGAGTATGGCTTGTACCTTTCTTATGCTTCGGTATAGTGGTGTATGGGTATGGCCTGTGAGCCACGTGGTTATGGTCTGTGACCCTTTTGAGCCTTGCACATTGCTGTATGGGTATGGTCTATACCCTTCTTGAGCCTGGCACAGTGGTGTATGAGCGTGGCCTGTACCTTTCTTGTGTTTCGGTACAGTGGTGTATGGGTATGGTCTGTCACCCTCTTGAGCCTGGCACAGTGCTGTATGGGGTGTGTTCTGTACCCTTCTTGAACCTGGCACAGTGGTTTATGAGTATGGTCTGTACCTTTCTTGTGCTTCGGAACAGTGGTGTATGGTCTGTGACCCTCATGGGTATGGTCTGTACCCTTCTTGAGCCTGGCACATTGCTGTATGGGTTTGGCATGTTCCCTTCTTGAGCTTGGCACTGTGGTGTATGAGTGTGGCCTGTACCTTTCTTGTGTTTCGGTACAGTGGTGTATGGGTATGGTCTGTGACACTCATGGGTTGGTCTGTCACACTCTTGACCCTGGCACAGTGCTGTATGGGGTATGTTCTGTACCCTTCTTGAGCCTAGCACATAGCTGTATGGGTATGGTCTGTCACCCTCTTGAGCCTGGCACAGTGGTGTATGAGTATGGCTTGTACCTTTCTTATGCTTCGGTATAGTGGTGTATGGGTATGGCCTGTGAGCCTCGTGGTTATGGTCTGTGACCCTCTTGAGCCTTGCACATTGCTGTATGGGTATGGTCTATACCCTTCTTGAGCCTGGCACAGTGGTGTATGAGCGTGGCCTGTACCTTTCTTGTGTTTCAGTACAGTGGTGTATGGGTATGGTCTGTCACCCTCTTGAGCCTGGCACAGTGCTGTATGGGGTGTGTTCTGTACCCTTCTTGAACCTGGCACCGTGGTTTATGAGTATGGTCTGTACCTTTCTTGTGCTTCGGTACAGTGGTGTATGGTCTGTGACCCTCATGGGTATGGTCTGTATCCTTCTTGAGCCTGGCACATTGCTGTATGGGTTTGGCATGTTCCCTTCTTGAGCTTGGCACTGTGGTGTATGAGTGTGGCCTGTACCTTTCTTGTGTTTCGGTACAGTGGTGTATGGGTATGGTCTGTGACACTCATGGGTTGGTCTGTCACACTCTTGACCCTGGCACAGTGCTGTATGGGGTTTGTTCTGTACCCTTCTTGAGCCTAGCACATAGCTGTATGGGTATGGTCTGTCACCCTCTTGAGCCTGGCACAGTGGTGTATGAGTATGGCTTGTACCTTTCTTATGCTTCGGTATAGTGGTGTATGGGTATGGCCTGTGAGCCTCGTGGTTATGGTCTGTGACCCTTTTGAGCCTTGCACATTGCTGTATGGGTATGGTCTATACCCTTCTTGAGCCTGGCACAGTGGTGTATGGGTTTGGCATGTTCCCTTCTTGAGCTTGGCACTGTGGTGTATGAGTGTGGCCTGTACCTTTCTTGTGTTTCGGTACAGTGGTGTATGGGTATGGTCTGTGACACTCATGGGTTGGTCTGTCACACTCTTGACCCTGGCACAGTGCTGTATGGGGTATGTTCTGGACCCTTCTTGAGCCTAGCACATAGCTGTATGGGTATGGTCTGTCACCCTCTTGAGCCTGGCACAGTGGTGTATGAGTATGGCTTGTACCTTTCTTATGCTTCGGTATAGTGGTGTATGGGTATGGCCTGTGAGCCTCGTGGTTATGGTCTGTGACCCTCTTGAGCCTGGCACAGTGGTGTATGAGTATGGCCTGCAGCTTTCTTGCGCTCCGGTATACTGGTATATGGGTATGGTCTGTGACCCTCTTGAGCCTAACACAGTGGTGTATGGGTATGGTCTGTACCCTTCTTGAGCCTGGCACAGTGGTTTATGAGTATGGCCTGTAGCTTTCTTGAGATTGGGTACAGTGTTGTATGGGGCTTGGTCTGTGACCCTCTTGAGAATGGGCACAGTGCTGTGTGAGGCATGGTCTGTACTATTCTTGAGCCTAGCACAGTGGGGTATGGTTATGGTCTGTATCCTTCTTGAGCCTGGCACAGTGCTGTATGGGATATGGTCTGTGCCCTATTGAGCCTATCACAGTGGAGTATGAGTATAGCCTGTACCTTTCTTGTGCTCCGGTATAGTGGTGTATAAGTATGGTCTGTGACCCTCATGGGTATGGTCTGTGACCCTTTTGAGCCTGTCACAGTGCTGTACGGGGTATGTTCTGTACCCTTCTTGAGCTTAGACCAGTGGTGTATGGGTATGGTCTGTACCCTTCTTGAGCCTGGAACAGTGGTTTATGAGTATGGTCTGTACCTTTCTTGCGCTTCGGTACAATGGTGTATGGGTATGGTCTGTCACCCTCTTGAGCCTTGCACATTGCTGTATGGGTATGGTCTATACCCTTCTTGAGCCTGGCACAGTGGTGTATGAGCGTGGCCTGTACCTTTCTTGTGTTTCAGTACAGTGGAGTATGGGTATGATCTGTCACCCTCTTGAGCCTGGCACAGTGCTGTATGGGGTGTGAGCCTGGCACAGTGGTTTGAGTATGGTCTGTACCTTTCTTGCGCTTCGGTACAGTTGTGTATGGTCTGTGACCCTCATGGGTATGGTCTGTACCCTTCTTGAGCCTGGCACATTGCTGTATGGGTTTGGCATGTTCCCTTCTTGAGCTTGGCACTGTGGTGTATGACTGTGGCCTGTACCTTTTTTGTGTTTCGGTACAGTGGTGTATGGGTATGGTCTGTGACACTCATGGGTTGGTCTGTCACACTCTTGACCCTGGCACAGTGCTGTATGGGGTTTGTTCTGTACCCTTCTTGAGCCTAGCACATAGCTGTATGGGTATGGCCTGTTCCCTTTTTGAGCCTGGCCACAGTGTTGTGTGTTAGTATGCTCTCTGCCCCCACTTGGGCCTGGTCACAGTGATCTAAGTGTACTCTCTTTGCTCCACCTGAGTAAAGGAATCTACTTCTCCTGTACTTGGTCCTTCTTCCCATAACATGTCGCCTCTCTTCCCCCAGCGCTCGGTTGGCACAGGTTCCTGACCATACGCCTCTGCGACGCTGGCAGGACTCCTTACAGCGGGATTGATTTTGCACTCCCCATACAGTGCAATATTCCATTGATCAATAAGGCCTGTAATGGGCTGCTGGGTAGATCTATGTCTGTGCTTTATGCTATTTTCAGAGCACCCTGCGTCACTGCTGTTCTGCTCTATCATTTAATTAGCGGCATGGCATACACGAGCAGGACCATACCATGTGCTCCAGCTTTTGGGAGGGGGTGGTGCGTTCTCCAACCACCGACTGTCTAGCCATTGATTTTTGCATTGCTGGCTATGGAACACGTCAAAGCATTACATTTGTCCAGGCAGCGGACATTTTCCCACAACACATTGTGAACATACCAACAGGACAGATGGCTCTGCACGGCAAACTATTTCTTCTACACCTAGTTGGAGACAGATTGACTGATCTGTCAGGAAACTGGGAAAATCCAAACAGCCGGTGCCTTGGCAAAGCCAATATGACTGGTGTAGTTTTGTTCATATGTTAGCTACCTCCTCCCGATTCCCCCCAGCCCTCCTATAGCCTTTCAAGTTATAGCCA
This sequence comes from Calotriton arnoldi, assembly GCA_963921515.1. NCBI lineage: Eukaryota > Metazoa > Chordata > Amphibia > Caudata > Salamandridae > Calotriton > Calotriton arnoldi. The sequence continues at coordinate 1,455,452 of CAWUFW010001368.1, read as the reverse complement.
GATAGCAAGCTTCGTTGGCATGTTGGTACCTTTGGAAAGCCGGGGGGGCCAGACTAGAGTCAGTTGTACATCAAACTTTATACTTAAATAATCCCATCTGGCCCTTCAGATAGAGAGGTCTTTCATTGAATGTCCTTCAACATACTTACATGCATAAATAGAAATAAATATATATATATATATATATTCTGAAAAAATAAAGGTTAAAGTGACATTATAATCAGGGGAAAGTGTGAGTTAAAATGTAAAACTTTAAACTCAAAGAACACTGAAAATAACTAGTTATAGTCTACTGAGCTAACTAGAACGTGTGGCCCCACCTTGCCCAGTGTTATCATCAATGATGTCATTTCAGATGTTATCAGTGATGTCATCAATGATGTAATTGAACATGTCACGAGTTATGCAATCTGTGAAAGCAGAGCAAGGCCCTAGCGGTAAAAGAAGATGATTATCAAGGAGGGAAGGGGTTGCAGTGCCTCACTATGCAGCATTCTGTAATCCTATATGTCGTATTTATTGCAATGTACAGTAGTGAGTTTTGTTGTGAGACTAAAAGTACTTTGTATTCCATAAAGGGAAAAGCTGGGTTGGACAATACCTTATTGTGTCCAATGGTTGATTGCTGAGTTGTGGACTCTTGCCTCCCACACAACCTCCATCAGAAGCCTGTGACTACTTGCTCCCTCAGAGTGAAGTACAGAAAGAGTTGTACTTGTCCAACTTTTCAGAGCCGTAGTACGGTAGGCTGAGCACAGCAATGACAAACAACCACTAGAGTTGGGGCCCAAGCCACTGCCTGCCCTCTGGCCCTCTGGCCCCCTGAACGGAGCCTGACACCTATTGTGCACAATATCAATGCTTAAAATGGATTTTTGGTCAACCCATTTCTTATTATTTGTTGGCTTTCTGGCCAATCCAGTGGTCGAAGTGCATTTTTAAAAAAAGTATAGGAACTGTGATGATGCACACAATGGGGTGGAGTGAGTGAGCATGGGGGAGTGGTCAAAGGTGTGGCTAAAAAGACTAAATATTCTGTAACTTTTGTCAGTTTTTCACCATCCGGTAATTACATATAAAATAACGCACAGCTTAAATGAAAGTTAAATGCAAGCAATGTTAATCAGTATATCATGAAATCTTTATTAGTCAATGCACTGCGGCAGAGAGACACCGAGTTAAATCCTGGTTGGTGCAGTGGACAATAGTAACTTGTGTACGTTTAGTGCTACAAGGTCCCAGTTTGTTACAAAAAGCGCTGTGAACATGTCAGTCATTCTTTTAAACTTGCATTACGCACAGAATAAGATAGGCTGCTATAAAATGCGCAAAAAGGTTTAAGATAAAAAAAGTGCTTCCAAAATATTGATTCCAGTAATACCCAGACTGTCGTAGTGCAATTATTTGTATTAACTGTCTTTTTAAAACCACACTCTACACAGCTTAGCAGGTAGTTCCCTTGCACTACCTCTCAAAAAAAGAATTGTGTCTCATCGGGAAGTTTCAAGTGATTCCGCCAATTAATTAAAGCCAATACCGGCTTCCAAGCATCCTTTACATTTGCAAACTAACCAGTTGCGCACATTTACAATTCTTTCAGGGAAGCAGGAACCCTGGCGAGAAGACTTGATTAGCTGCCTGCACCTCCCTCGTTTCACTGCACAGGACACTCCCTGCCTGATACTTCTGCTGAAGTATTTCAACTTTCAGAATTAACCGTCCTGGGATGGTTGTCTTTTCACAAAAAGAAGGGGAACTGTTTTTCTATAATCAAAAAAGTATGGGCACGTCATGCCCTTCCAATCCCGCCCACTTCAACCACTGGGCCAATCACATTAGCTTACTTATTTAGTGAATTTCCGTCCTAACGTTATGTTTGTCCCTCTTCTGGAGCATAGCTTCTTTACCATTCTTTTTCACTGGATGACTTGAATAGTTCCATGGATGAGTGTGGGGTTCAATCAATCAATCAATCAATCAATCAATCAGGGGTTTGTTAAAGCGCGACTACTCACCCGTAAGGGTCTCAAGGCGCAAGGGGTGGGGGGGGTGCAGGTTCCATCCATCAAGGAGGGGGTCTGTCGAAGAGCCAGGTTTTGAGGTTTCTTGCGAAGATGGGGAGCGATGTTGTCTGTCTGAGGTGGAGCGGAAGGGCGTTCCATGCTTGGCCGCGAGGAAGGAGAAGGAGCGGCCTCCCGATCTGGTCTTTCTGGTGCGGGGGACGACGGCGTAGGAGAGCTGGGCTGATCGTACGGTCCTTTGGGGTGCGTGGAATTTGAGTCGGCTGTTCAGGTATGCTGGTCCGGTGCCGTGGAGGGCCTTGTGTGCGTGGGTGAGCATCTTGAAGGTGAGTCTCTCCTCGACAGGGAGCCAGTGGAGTGTGCGCAGGTGCTGGGAGATGTGGCAGTGTTTTGACAGGTTGAGGACCAGTCTTGCGGCGGCGTTCTGGATGTTCTGTAGCTTGCGGGTGAGGTTTTTGTTTATTCCGGCATAGAGTGCGTTGCCGTAGTCGAGTCTGCTGGTGACCAGGGCGTGAGTGACGGTCTTTCGGTGTTCGAGGGGGATCCATTTGAAGGTCTTACGAAGGAGGCGGAGGGTGTGGAAGCAGGCAGACGAGACAGAGTTTATCTGGCGGTCCATTTTGAGCTCGGAGTCCAGGATGATTCCCAGGTTGCGTGCGTGGTCCGTGGGGGTTGGCGGGTTTCCGAGGGCGGGGGGCCACCAGGTGTCGCTCCAGGCATCGGGGTTTGGGCCCATGATGAGTGTTGGTGTTTTGTTGGTGTTTAGAATGATGATGGATTAAACCCAGATCAGTTGACTGGGGGTGAGTGTTTGATTTGCTCTAGCGCTCCGTCCATCATCCCCTTTGGTATCGCTTTGTTCGCCCTAAGTTGGCAGGGTATGCCCAGACGTGGGTCCCTTGCTCACTTTGCCACTGGATTCAAGATAGCCTGGCTGATGAGGGTTTTGAACCCGAAACCGGTCCCAGGATGCTTGTTTCCGGTCCAGGGAAGACATGGCTTGGCAGTTCGGGCTGGACTGTTCCCATGAGGCACAGGGTCAGACTGATTTGCATATGGCCATGTCTGAACTGGGGTGGTGGAGTGAGCTAAAGAATGATGATGGATTAAACCCAGATCAGTTGACTGGGGGTGAGTGTTTGATTTGCTCTAGCGCTCCGTCCATCATCCCCTTTGGTATCGCAGTGTTTAGTTGTAGGCAGCTGTTTTTCATCCATTTGGCGACGGCTTCCATGCCTTCTCGAAAGTTGCGTCTGGCGGTGTTGGGCTCGTTGGATAGGGAGAGGATGAGCTGGGTGTCGTCTGCGTATGACACGATGTTGAGTCCGTAGATTCTGACGATGGGGGCGAGTGGAGCCATGTAGACGTTGAAGAGCGCCGGGCTGAGGGAGGAGCCCTGGGGGACTCCGCAGGTGGTAGGTGTGGGGTCCGAGAGGAAAGGGGGGAGTCTGACCCGCTGCGTCCTGCCGGAGAGAAAGGAGCGGATCCAGTCGAGGGCCTTGTCCTGGATTCCTGCGTCGTAGAGTCTGCGTATTAGGGTGCGGTGGGAGACTGTGTCGAACGCCGCTGATAGGTCGAGGAGGATGAGGGCTACTGTTTCTCCTTTGTCCAGTAGGGTGCGGATGTCGTCTGTTGCGGCGAGGAGGGCGGTTTCCGTACTGTGGTTTTTTCTGAAGCCGGATTGGGAGGAGTCGAGGATGTTGTGTTCTTCAATGAATGTGGCGAGTTGGCTGTTGATGGCTATCTTATCTTTGTATTTGTATTTATGAATTGTCTTTTTATCATATTGCACTGTCTGTTCTATTTAGTCACTTTAGGCCAACTGATGTATTAGGCCAATTCTGAAGCTAGGCTCATTAAATGTACTGAAGTACTGATATTACTTGTTCGTTATTTATGGTGTATGTTTTTTTCCATGTTTAGTGCCAATTTAAAGTAATGGATTTCTGAAAAAAGAAAAAGAAAAATATTTTTATAAATAATAAATACAGTCCTATGAACTAATTTTGGTTCCAGAAGATATTTTGGGGATATGTTTGGTGTATGAGCCTTATTGGCCAGTGGTATAAATGATCTAGGTCGGTTTAGAGGTTTTTCTCCGTTTTTTGTTGTTTCCCCCTCCTCTAGGACCTAAAATAATATAGGGGGTACCTTTCTACCTATTTGCTAGTTCCATGGCTCACATCAGGGAATTCTTTTTTTGTTTTTCTTTGAGCACTTCATGGGGGTACATGTGTTTTCTTGCTCATTCCTTGTGTTGCTTCCCCCCCCATTGTATCTCTGAGCCCCCTTTGATCTTCATGCTACTGCCCATTCCTCCTTACTCATCCTTAAAAGCATAGCAACAGATATATTTTTACCAGCTTTCATTAAAGAGCAAATTGTAGTGGTTGTTTTTTTATCACTTGCCTTCTACATGGTGCATGAAAGGCGAGGCTTTGGAACATAAAGGCAACATTTATGGCACTGGCGGAGGGGCAAGCTACTGCACTCAGCCTGTATTTTCTAGAGGTGTACAAAACTCACATAGTTTGCTGTAGCATAATTATGCATAATTGCAATGTAATTACACAAAATGCATCTCACACTAAAAAATTACCCAAACAATCCGCTTGCATGAAAATTAAATTCCAAACTTTTATTTTGAATTGCTTTCCTGTTACTCGCATTCAGAACACTGCTGGTTGCATTCAGATTTGTAGTTTTGCTCTCAAAAATTACCCAAACGGTCCTCTCGAGTAAAATTAAATGCTGCTCTTGTTAAAAAATTACCCGAACTGTAAATCTCACGTTAAAATTTCTCCCACAAATTACACGATGTGATATAATGGTGTGATCTCAGTACTTTTACAAAAATTTTGTTACACAATATTGCACCAATTATGACAGTGTACTTCAAATTTTACCAAGGCCTAGTTTTTTTGCCAGGGCTACTTCAGCGTACTAAATGGCAAAAGCATTTGTTCCCATTGTAGTTGTGTGGAAAGTAAATAGTAAGAAGTTTCCTTTAAAATTTGCAACTCAAGTGGTGGTTGTGCTCTTTTAAATGCCTGGAACTTGTCCTCTCTGTTAGTTTTAAGCTGGATCACATGCAAACAAGCATTTTACATTTCTGTTTCCTGCATGAAATTTGAAAAGTCAACCAGGCCATTTATAAATAATGAAAATATTGAATTCAAGAGCAAATAGTATGTGTTTGCTTTCCCTCGAGTATTTTGTTTTTTTCCTATTTTTTTAACAAGGTATTCCAAACAAGCATTGAGAAAGACAGTAGCTTAGCATTCACAATATAGAGGCAAGACCTATTGGCTTTGCCAATGCTTGTTACCAGTATAAGCATTGACTTAGAAATTCAAGCGAATATGATTGGCTAAAACGACTGGGCTCACTAAAGTTGTCACACATGACATTGATCTTCTTGGCAGCTATATTTTGCAAACAAACAGATTTATCCTTATCTTTCGCCCCAGTTCAGGGTGTGTTACTTTAAGTAGATGCACTCGATAAACTGCACAAGCAACATGGTTTATATTCAGTTATTAACAGCACAGCCTGGCAGCTTGTGGTCCCCTGGCTCCTAACCTAATACACATGCAGACGTTGTTTTTCTTTGTTTTTTAAGTGGGCCAAACAAGGCAAAAAAAAGTGTTTCTGAATTGTAACCTATTTTTGTCCTTGATGCCAGGGAGTTGCACTGTGGAACCGGATGCTTTTTAGTTTGATAGAACGGAAAGACAACAGGGCAGAGACGTTTATAGCTGCCAAGTGGCCCCACGTCATGTACGGCGCACAGCCATGCATAGTTTTTTTAGGCAACGACACTTTGCATTCTGGGGCATGTAGTTTCACAGTTAACGTTGTAAGCCTGGACTCAAAACTGCTAGCATACAAAGCTCTGTTGACTAAAAAGGCAGCCCCTTGTGAAGGTGTTCTGTCTGGCATTGAGTCACTTCGGAGCCTTGTATACTCCAGGACAACTAAAAGGCGGAGATTTAACATGCACAGCAGTGGCGGCTCCTCCGATATGGCGGAGGAGTGTTGCCCCACTGCTTTGAGCAGTGTTAAGGAAAGGAAATATAAAATGATAATAACTTTTAGTTATTATCATTTTATGTTTCCTTACTTTGCGGGCGGGCGGGTGGGCGGGGCTGCTCTGCTCACGGAGCAGGGCAGGGGAGGGGTGGTTTACCCACTCCTAAGTGCACAATGACTGTTTGGTCGTCATGCGCATTTTCCCCGTTCTCCATGCTGGCTGCATTACAGCCTGCATGGAGAATTAGCCCAGGCCCCCATTCACTGGTTGAGGGCCGAATCAGGACGCTCAAACCCAATCACAATGCTGCGTTGCAGCGTTGTGATTAGTTAGTGGAGCAGCGGGACCCAGCAGCAAGGTAAGTGAGTAATTTTGTTTTTTTCATTGCGCTACCTCGCGCCTGCGCCCGCCTCGCCACCCGCGAGTCTTGCTGGCCGCCACTGGTGCACAGTGATGAAGATGGTCCATACGAATTAGGGTAGTGGGAGGGATTTTGATGGCTACCAAATTTGTTTGAAAAAATGTTGCACTAAGGTGAAATTACAAAGCATATAATATATTGTTTTCTGTTTTGTTATAATTATTGCCATTAAGGTAGCCCAATTAATAATAAGGAACTTTATTAGGAAGTTGTCATGTTTAAAGCAAAGTTGTCAGGAAAATTAGTCAAAGTTGGATAGAATTTTACAGAGGGGTTTTCTTCAAGGCATTTTAAATAACTTTTTGCCAATTGATGTGTTTTAGGCCAACAGCATTGATAAAAGTGAACGGAGTTTTAATACATATTCTAGGGTACTGGTGTTTCTCTACATAGGAACTTTTTGCAAAATTAT